>LR990625.1:2325186-3752872 GCA_905147815.2 Phalera bucephala | reverse complement strand
CTACCACTCCCGCTTGGGGAATATAGGCGTAGTGGTGGTTATAATTTTTACATCACATTTACCCTACGTTCGCACGAGCGCTTTTTCAATGCATGTTGGTCATGAACGGTCAGCGCATATCGCTGAGGTAGCGTGTCTATTTCATGTGGGAGTTAGTGGATCTGCGTTAGTGTTCTTTAATAGGGAGTGATTTCTAGGACAGGCCTTATCGACTTCACCGAACATAAAATCTTAAGTTACCTGAAAATCCATACTAAATATGTTCATTTATTGAATAGGTACTTTACGCCAAAACAGTCAGTCGAATGCAAGTACACACAAGTACTAAACACACACTAGTACTACTCTCGCTAGTACCCAATTATTGCTTTCAAGTCGCTAAGTCAATCGTTGAATCCGTTGATGGCTGCTAAGGTCGCTGGTGTATTCCACTAAGATCGCTTGTTCTCGATTTGATCGCTGTCGCTTTAGAAGAGTGACTGTGTCCGTCGCCGCGCTGTTCCTTTTATACTCGTATGAAATTTCTAGAACGGACGCGAACCCTCCAAATACATCGATAGAAAAGTCCAGGTACATCAAACAATAGCCGGCGCATTCCAAAAAGCGGTATTATTATTACGTACCTACTTGCTTACTGCGACCGCGTGCCGGCGATAATAAAAGGGGAGGTACCTTCTAAACGTTTTAACACTCCGCGGATTCTAAATCACGAAAATCAATAGTTCCATTACACGGACATCAACATGCTTTTCAGGGTTCAGATTTATCTACATACGAATATGGCATACAACGCACCCCCAATGGGGGTGCGTTGTATGCCATACCCTATTTATCTACATATAGGGGTTAAACCTCTAATCTTCTGTAAAAGCAGTACCACCCAAAGGGCAAAACTTCATTTCGCAACCGAGTTAAAGATGAAATAATCATATATAGATCTAGACATCCCACCCCCGATTGGGGAATATAGACGTGACGGTGTTTATCTAAATATTCTATCCTACTAAATTTCATCCAAATTATTTTAGTCATTATGACGTGAAATAGGATAGGTTAATGTTTCAGTATAAATTTAGTAATATTGACAGTGAGCGATAGGCGCTGTAGGACATCACTAGTAGAGAAGCGTAAAATATTTGAAATATAAATTTAAACCTTAAACTCACAGTTAATTATCACCGTATATATATATATAAATACAGAACAACACGACAGAATTTCACTGTATTAAAGTATATTCAGTTATGACTTCATCGTTGCCAACCTTACAATAGCTTTCTCATTCGCTCAAAACGAATCTTAAACCTATAAAGGCTTGTCACCTTGTCTCAGACTGTATCTGTATCTTACGTTGTTAACTATTGTGTGTGATGAGTCGATGGTGTATCTTTTTATAATTGAATATATAAAAAAGTCAAGAGTCTCCGTAACCGGCGAGTGTGTATGAGACGAACTATGAGAGTGGAAAAAGCCAGAGAGGTATGTAAGGAAAGAACCTGTTGGAACTCTGTACTCTCTGCCTACCCCGCGAGGGAGCGGGCGTGATGATATAGATAGATAGATAGATAGAATATATAAAATCATAATTGACTCGTGTAAATTATGATTTTGAATGACTACGAGTAATTTATATAAGTTCACACATACGTATTATAAAACAAATTTTAAAAACCAATCTGAAAACATCGATATTAGTAATTTAATGCGATCACGAGGTCGTCGGTTTGAATCCTAGGTCGGAAATAGTAATTTTTCGATAAAAAATAAATTGCAGTACCAAGTCTGGCACTGTGCTCGGTATAATATCAATAGACTCATCCTCTACTACATGGGAACTAACATTTTTGACAATATACGAGTGTTTACAGGACAACTTTCACTCCCGCTTGGGGAATACAGGCGTGGCGATTGTTATATTTTTTACGTCACACGAGCGCTTTTTTAATGCACGTTAGTCACAATATATTTTTATGAAAGCGTTTAGCACCACGCGTTGAAAAGCGTCTGTGCGAACAAGGGGTAAGACGTAACGAGGGACGGTCAATTTTTCACTATAAATGTGCAAGGAAGGGCATGGATTTGGCAAATATCGATAACAGACCACAGGCGTTGTAGGTACATCACTGTTCGGGAGACGTAAATGCAATGCATTTTATAGACCTAGATTAAAACTTTAAATTCATAGTATATGGCCATCATGTGGTAATTATATATCGCCAATGACGTATGTCCTTAATATGAAATGCTTATTTAGCTGCAACGTGTAAGATGGCGATTCCAGTTTATTAATTCCTCCTTTAATTATTCTTGATGGACAAATCACTGCAAAACACGATATAAGTTCACTATATAAAATAATTTTCGGTATTCAGAACGATTTTAATTTATATTTTCACCTTTAACGCGGATGGGGCGCATTTGTTACGGCCTAGGAATAGGTCACAATATTACACCAAGCACAAGTACAGGGCAACGCTGCCAATCTTACAATAGCTCTCTCATACACTCAAAATGGCGACCCGTGTATGAGAGGGAAACAAGACAATGTGTTAAACGATGACCGGCGGAGCAGCAACGTCGTTCATAGAAAGAAAGCTAATTGTCATTGGCAGAATCATCGGTTAACGATGGTAAACTTGACGGGCGCGTTATTTTACACATTTTCTATTTTCCACTTTTATTCATTATTAACCATAATTTATCAGTGAGGTAGCGTAGCGTCTATATCTATATATATCTGTATTTATTTACGTTTTATTATAATTTATTAGTGTAGAAGTCTGTTTTCCTCTTCACATGTTTCCCTAACTTCTAACAATGGCATAATGTAAGCGCAATTGCCAAAACAAAAAAAAGTTAACGATGGAGCCATATACTATAATTGGAATCGAATGATTATTTCGTTATAGGAGGAATTAGTTTATGTTTGCTTATACAAATAAACGTTATGTTTTTGACTATATCAGTTACACAACACATTCTTTTCTTATTAGTCTGAGCATTCAGGAGTCCGAGCCTGTATATATCTACACTAATATAATAAAATGTAAAGATTTGTATTTTTGTAACGAATAAACTCAAAAACTACTGGACCGATTTTAATGATTCTTTCACCATTAGAAAGCTACATTATCCAGAAGTAACATAGGCTATAAAAACAAAGACCCGGTAGGTGGCGCTGTTGTCGACCGGATACGAAGTCGCGGGAACCTGCTAGTATTGGATAAAAAGGACCCACAGAACAAAGACTAGTCTATACATATTAATAAAGAATAAAACTAACGACGTCGTGTTTTTTCATGGAATATTTTTCAGAAATAACCCAGGGTTGTCTTACTACCGATGTAGAAGCAAATTTTACAATTTTAGGCGGTCGTGTCTGTCTGTCCAATGATTTGAACCATTATCACGCAAAAACTACAAAACAGGCTTCGATGAAACTGCATGCGGATACCTCATATTGTATAATGTTTATTCGGAGAAATCAAAAGGTTCGCACATGTTCTGCAGAGCTTGCATTTTCACCGCTTTTATCTTGCTCTCATTGTTTTTTGACCGAAAAATTATATTGTCTACCAAATGCCTGAAGATACCTAAAATTACGCGAACAAAGTCGCGGGTACAGCTAGTATACCAATATAAAGGACCTTGTGTATAAAAACTCAATTCCCTTTAAATATGTTTTATTGAAACTTCGCTCAACCCACGTCTAAACATTTTTAAGATATACAGAATCGATGCACGGTTACCTGAAAAGAAAGCAATAAAATTAGTTTTATGAAAACTGTTTCAATATAAGCATTTTTAAGTTTTAATGCTCAGAGATTTTAAAATTATCCTCAAAGAAATTCAGAACAGGTCTGTGATAATATTCATCATTTTAAGTCACTCAACTTCGTTGTTACGTGGATAACAAGTTAAGAATAGTCATGATTCAATAAAATTGCGAAGGAGCTAATTCAGTTTCGAATATTTTAGGTAACTTACATATTTCTAAGAATGTTTCTCTCAGACTTTCTTTTACACAATGGCAGCATCTGTGAAATAATAAAATGACAAATTAAGAAAGAATTATTTTAAGTGACATGGAAATTAATTCACTATAAATTAATAGCAGTCAGGCCTGTTGAGCTTGTAAACCATCATGGTGGCATCAAGGGAAGATAGTGTCATCATTTTAGGCGAATATTTTCTCTAATATATTCCACTAGTTTCTGCCCGCGACGTTGTCCGCGTTCACTTTAGATAGGACCCTAACATTTTTCCGGGATAAAAAGTATCCTATTTGTTAATCCAGGTAGGTAAAGGTAATAAACTACCGGTGTGCCAAATTTCATCCAAATCCGTTTAGCCGTTTTTGCGTAATTTAGTAATAAACATCTAAATATTCAAACATCTCCACACATACAAACTTTTACATTTATGATATTAGTAGGAAGTACATTAATTATTAACATCTGCGCAGTAAAACGGAAAGATTTTTTCGAAAATTCATAGATTTTCTTAAAACTATGTCTTCTGAAAACTTAACCCGGACTTTGATTTATTCCTGTGTTGTGGTGCGTTAACAAACATGAAAATTCACTTACACAAATACCCAGACCGAAACAAATAATTGTGGAAACCTGCGACTATTGGACCCAGTGGGCGAAGCAGCTTAAGTTCTTAACCACCGAGCCGAACCGTCCGTAAAACATATACATACTTGTCACGGCCAGTTATTCCCAATGAGATCGAACAGAAGGCTTACCACGAATAGATTGACGTTAGCGTGACGCCAGCAAGTTAATGTGCCATCCTTGTCACACTTCAAATTACTAAATAAACATGAAAGCAACAGCACGTCAAATCTTTTCGTGCTAAGCCCTCTGGTATACACAACACACCGACGTCTAGCAGAACTATTTGAAGTTAAAATTAAATAACTAGTATCATACCTGAACATTACGCACATTCCTCACTTGACCGTTCGTTCGTTACAGTGACTATCTGTAAAAAGAAAAAAATCCTTGTAATTTTTTATATAAATTGTTAAGTAAATTACAAGTTGTTTTAATCATCAGTCCTGTTGAGCTTGTAAAACCGTCACGGTGGCATCGGGGGGGTATTTTAACATCATTATATTTAATCTCCTTAATTCGAAGGCCCAGGTGGAGAGAAATGATGAGTAGACAGACGACAATAAACTATCCCTTATCAACTTATGTAGGCAACATCCACCACTGACACACTGCCCTTATTCCCATCATAAATTATACAACCTGGGGGACATACATGTCTTTCAACAGTATTATTGTATTCTTAACTTGCCGTAAGAAAGAAACATTGGCAGGCAAAGTTATATTACAATTATACTATTATAAGAGATTGTGGTAAGTCCCCTGATCCCCATAAGAATATCGTTACATTTTAACAGACAGTACTGATTTTACTTACTCATGACATATGCAGGGTCAATGTAGTGCTTAATATCTGAAAAGAGGAACATACAATTATTACCTTATAAACATTTTAATGTATGCATTTTAAAACGTGTAATGTTGAATCAGGGATATAAAAAATCTGACCTCAAAGAAATTCAGAACAGGTCTGTGATATAATCATCATTTTAAAAGAAAAATAATCTTAGTTGTTACATACAACAACCAAATTGGTGATATTTTCACTGTACAAAGTTTAAATGAAACAAGAGCTCAATGTAATGTTGCAAATCAAAACTGTGGTTCTATTGTATTTATGTACTAGCTGTAATCCGCGACTTCGCCCGCGTGGTATTTAATGAAAAAAATAGCCTTAGTAACTCCTTATAACATCAGCTATATGCCAGTGAAAGTCCCGTCAAATCGGCCCAGCCGTTTCGGAGATTAGCCCGAATAGACAAAAATTTTTAACATTGTTTTTGTTGTAAGTACTGTATATACTTTTTATATGCATTTAGTAAAAAGCTGTTGTTTTGACATTACAAGCAGACACTTCAATTTTAATTATTTGGACAGATCATCATCACCAGCCGAAACATGTCCACTGCAGAACAATAGTTTTCCTAAAAGATCACCACGAAATGCCACAGTATAATATAATTGTAAAGAAGTTATGTTGTAATATATCTTACCTCTTCGTAAGAAGTTACTGCTGTGGATCTGTAAATAAAAATATTGCATTAATAATATACCATAATTTGACAGTAATTGAGAAAAACAATGCAATGGCTAAGGAGATTTTTCATAATCTAAAACAACCTTAGACATTACACAATTATACAGAGATAAATACTGGTATTAAAATTACATTACATTATGTATATTTCAAGACATCAAACTCCAGTATTCAACTCGGAACAATAGAAACAAAAAAATGATGCTCACCTTACAGCCGGCGACTATGCTAGCCCAATAAAATTAAACACTATGTTTACAATAGAAAAATTATAATTTAAAAATTAATTACAGTAAAAGTAATGAATAATGGTTCCCAACTACAATATCGTGACGACTTGTAAAGAAACTTGGTGTTGTTTTCAATAAATGTTTATTTTATTGATTCAGTGGCGGCGCGATGGCGTGAGCCGCCGTAACAATGGTGTCGACAGACCGCCGAGCTTAGCACTAACTTAATTGAGGCGATATCCCATGTAAGTTTAAAATAAAATTACTCAATGGTAAAACATAATATAGTGCGTGAGGCGCGCTCAATAATGTTACATATATTACAGTATGGATTGCATTAGCTACGACGTTTACAATTTGTCCAGGTATTGATTTAGATCGGGGAGACCCTCCTTAAGACCTTTCCTTTTCCTTGTGTCCTGTGAACAAAAATATTGCATTTTAGCATAATATCAATTCGGAGTGAGTGAGTGCAGGGAACAGAGTAAATGGTGCGATGGGAAAGCTACTTAGGAGCCGGCACTTAAGGCAAAAGGCGCAGCTGGCCATACATAACAGAGTTCTTGTCCCAACGCTGTAATATGTTAGCAAGAGCTGGGTATGTAAGAACTACTTCATTAGTCAGTCAACCTTGTGATGAAATGATGATGAGGTTCAACCCAGTACTCATATCAAATATGTACAATGTTATTAGCAAATTGTAACCAAATTGAATGTGAGTAATATAAAAAAGCTTGAAAACAAATGTATCGCCCGCGCCGTAGCGTGCAGTCCCGGGACATAAGGATAGAGGTCCTGTGCAGCGTTTAGACGCGGGCGAGTCGCTCTGCTTCGCTCGCACGCCGCCGCTGTCCGCGCGCAGCGACCGCGAGCGGCCGCCGCGCTACAGCGGGGCACGGTGTGCACGAAGGTAAGTTAACCATTCTGATGTCAATCAGTTGGAACACTGTCTCTCTTTATTTTATAAGAATTATATGTGTTTTTAGATATGTACTTTAGCTAGTTTTATCGCTATAAATGTGGCTAATATTAGTCACATTCATAGTGATAAACTTCTAATATTCATAAAGCAATCCTATACAGCGCATGTACATACAACTGCTGTACTTTCATTTAGAGTTTTTCATGCAACTTTAATCTCAGTGAATCATTGCACGCGCAAATGTATAGACATGAACAGGCGCTGTTTAGTTAGCCTGATATACAAAATAATGAGACATCTATGCCCATGATTACACCAGTTCCTTGCGAGTTAGATTCAGTGTTCCAACAGCTCTCAAGATTTGTCTCATGCACGACATAGCCAGCTTTCGCACGGGTGCTTTTTGAACGCGCGTTGCTGAAGCGCTTTAAAAGATCTACTGATTAGCAGTTTGTTTCATTCCAGCGCTTTATTGACGGACGTTGAAAAAGCGCTCGTGCTAATGAGGTGTAATAGGATATTATATTCCTGTGACAATGGGCAATTAATCTACAGTTATACAAAGATCTTGTGTTCTGCGGCCAAAATCGGAAACGACGCTGTCTGGTAATGGGCAAAATGTAATCAAATTTAATGATTAAAGATTACAATTACATTTTGTAATCTTTTACGATAACGATTACATTTTTTTAATCTTCAACCACGATTGAAGATATCAAAATCATTATCCCCGATTACGTTTTGTCCATCTCTGCCCCTGTCAATGTCCTCCACAGGCTAAAATATCCTTGTCGCATTATAGACCCAATGTTGCTAGTTGCAGTTACCTGCACGACAGTGTAGGGCTTGCTGCTGGGCTCGCACGGGTCACCGGGCAGGATCTGCCAGTGGTCGAACACGCACTGCGGGAAGGCCTGGCCGCCGGTGTTGGAGCGCAGGTCGGCGGTGAAGCCGAACGACTCGTTGACGGGCAGGTACGCCTTCACCACGAACATGGGCGTTCCGGCCACTTGCGACTCCTCGAACACGTGCCCACGACGCCTGTTCAGCACGCCGTAGATACCACCCACCGCTACCTCGGGACACTGGGAAGGAAATAGAGCTGTTGTTTGTACCGGTTCTTAGGAAGCAATTTTCCGTTTGTAAGGTGTTTTGTAGGATTTTCATGATATAACACTAGTTGGTTTGGAGTTTCTTGACCGTCGTCGTAAGAAGCAAATTCTGAATGGTTTATATCAATCTATATCATCGACCAGATCCCTTCAGGGATAGACAGGAAAGTAGAGTTCCAGCAAGTACAGTGGATGGTCTATAGTACTAAAAATTTAATAGTTTTCGAAGATACATACTTTTCGGCTATGGTAGAACTTTTTTAAAAAAAAAACGGGAGTCCCCACTTGGCAAACATTTTTTGTCGTGGGTGAGTTTACAAACATGAAATTTACATATACAAACATGCAGATCTAAACAAACATTTGTGGATCACACAAAGATTTCTCTCGTACGGGGATCGAACCTGTGACTACTCAATCCAGCGGAGCAGCTAAAGCTCTTAACCACTCGTCCAAGCTGTCCGTCTGACCAAATTTCAGTCCATAGGCAAGTTACTACAAAAACGAACTGAAATCTCTACAGCACGTATTAACTTTCATCATTCCCTTATCACACTGCTCAATCAGATCACTTTATTGTTAAATATGCAAGTGATATAAACTAAAAATGCAACACTTACACAATCGGGCATAAGCCAAACTTGCACACTTACAATAATTTACACTTTCGGACAATCTGTCCTACTTTCGTGAGGATAATTTCCAATATATAAAGGGTTGTTATAATTTTGTTCAAGAATGTTAGTTCTCCTATTCAGGCAAAGGGTATGTAGGGTGTCGATGCCAAAACAAAGAACTGTTGATCTGCCACGTCTCGGAAAGGCGGGACTATCGGTACCATGCTAGCCCGCTCAGGATAAAACGTGGGGTATAGCTAATGGTTCCCATAGAAATAATTGCCATGAACAGATGTCACGAATGGCGAATGATAGGGCCTGAAATTATATGGATACGTTAGACATGGTGGCGATATAATTACGGGCCCTTTCATCAGACGATAGTGCTAATAATTGTGGCAAACTGCATAAAACTATGTATGGCCATGGCGAGGGAGTATTCATGAATATTGCACAAGTTATAAACGCCTCAAGTTTGTGCTTATGACGTTAACTTTTTTTTGTAAAGTATTTCGTAGTGACTTCGAGAACGCTAACTTGTGTAGCGCATATTTTAAAGATGACATTTGCTCCAGTGACATCAACAAGTTGTCTTTTAATACTGTGCTATTAAATCTGCTACACAATGGCAATACTCTCTTAGGAAACCCTAGCAGGTGTACATGCTTACAATAACAACAAATTTATTTACAGGATATCATTCTAGGATCAATTTATTCCAAATTATTATCAATCAATCAATATATATGTAGATATGATATCCCCTATTGAACATCTACCAAAAACTTAATACTCGTCAAAAGCTTGCGCGTGAGAAGCTAGGATATATACTTACTAAATTGTTTTTGATTAATGATATTATTTTTCAAACGTGGTTAACACCATGCAGTTGGTTTATGTAGCTGGCAACACTCACCTGGATCTCGCATAGGTAGACAGGCTCCATGAGCCTGGGCTGCGCAGTCAGCAGACAAGCATACAGACATCTCCTGGTAGTTGGAATGATTTGACCGCCACCTCTGTGAAATAAAACATTATTTAATAAAAACTATAAGATTTCTACAGAAGCGCAATCCTACGTTATATTTATAGGGCGTGTGCGAGAAAACTATTTTTAACTCTCAAAGTTTTCAATGACTGTATAAAACATTCTAACTTATTATCAAAAGCTAGTATTCACAATACTGTTCACTAGCAGTTTCTCGCGACTTCATACCTGGTCGACAACAGCGCCACCTAGCGAATCTATGTTATATAGCCTATGTTACTTCAGGATAAGGTAGCTTTCGAATGGTGAAAGAATTATTTAAATCGGTCTAAAAGTTTTTGAGTTTATTCATTACAAACATACAAATCTTTCCTCTTTATAATATTAGTATAGATAACAAAAGGTTTAGCTATTGATAATTGCATTAGTTTGCCATTATTATCTCTTATTATCTCCTTTTTTGAGGCGATCGTAGCGCTGTGCGGCCGCGGTATTCTTACCGATTACCAAGGTTAAGCAGCGTTCGACTTGGTTGGCCCGGGATGTGTGACCATTTGCGGCTTTTTCATATTCGAGCGTCTCCGTACTTTGAAAGGCACGTTAAGCTGTTGGTCCCGGCTATCACAGAGCCCTATAGAGATCACTGTCTACCAAAAAAACTTCCCTCAGTGACCGCAACAACCTTGATGTCTTTCTCGCGTTAAATTACTGTCTCAACCTCTAGTACTACTATCATACCTGACTTTTTAAACCCACCGAAAAGATCTGAATTTTTCTTCAGAAACACATAAGAGAACAAACCTGTGGATGGCATCAGTGTGGAGCGTGACGTCGTAGATGTTGAACCTAACGCCTCGCAAGTTCTCCTCAGCCATGACGCCCTCCTTGGCGGCCCACTGGAAGCCGGCGACGACGGAGTCCTTGATCTCGTTGAGGTACTGCACTCCCTTGGAGCAGTCCACCATGATGTTGGGGCCGGTGCCCTCGGGGCCGAAGCACCAGATCTTACGCGCCTCCGTCACGTCGTACTCGTACTTGTCGGTCAGGTAGCGGGCACGCGTCTTGAAGTCGTCGCGGGGGTTCACGCGGCCCTGGTAGGTAATTAATTGTTAGTGAACTCTGTAGGAATACAAGGGCTTTGAGAATAAAAAAAAATTAAAATGATTCCTATAATATAATATTCGCCCTGTTAATAAACTGTCCCACTGTTGGGCACGGGTCTCCTCCCAAACAGAGGGTTTAGGCCATAATCCACCACGCTGGCCCAGTGCGGGTTGGCGAACTTCACACACCTTTGACAAACTCTCAGGCATGCAGGTTTCCTCACGATGTTTTACTTCACCGACATAAATGATTCCTCATTTTTTAAAATGCGCATTTGGATGACAGATTTCCATACTCATTTTTTTTTTTATTTTATTAAAAATTTGTTATAACAAAACAATGATGTTTGATTAGAGATACTAAGGCGGGTCAGTAAGTCCGTGACTTTTTGGATTTCCCGCCACTTAATTGAAATGGCAACACTGCTCCTGTCAACAGGAAACTGTCAGATGAATCCTGTCAAAATTTGAACAAGCTGCGTCTTTAAGTTTGTGTTTGGCAGCCGTTGATAGTAGACTACCGCGCATTTTGAGAAGAAAATGGAAAAAAGTGAACTTTGTGTGCTCATTAAGCATTATTTATTGCGGAAAAGAACTATCACTCAATCCAAGGCTAAGCTTGATAAATATTATGGGGACTCTTGCACCATCCATTTCCATGGTAAAGAAGTGGTTTACTGAATTTTGATGTGGCACGGAAGATGCCGAACGTTCTGGACGCCCAGTTGAGGTCTCTACATCCGAAACAATTGAAGAAATTCACGATATGCTTTTAGCAGATCGGAGATTGAACGTGAGGGAGATTGTAGAAGCCATAGGCATCTCACATGGCTCAGTGGTTTCAATTTTGAATGATCACTTGGGTATGAGATAGCTTTCCGCAAGATGGGTGCCGCGTTTACTCACAATCGACCACAAACGCAACCGTGTGACAATTCCGCAGGAATTTTTGGCGTTGTTCAACCGCAATATTGAAGAGTTTATGCGCCGTTTCGTAACCGTGGATCCACCACAACACACCGGAGAACAAACAGCAGTCAAAACAGTGGGTTTCTCGGGGCGAATCGGCGCCAAGGAAGGCAAAGGTCGGTTTGTCAGCCAATAAAGTTATGGCGACCGTTTTTTGGGATGCACGCGGTATAATCCACTTTGACTTTCAAAAGGGGAAAACAATCAATGACGAATATTATACCAACTTATTGGGTCGATTCAATGAGGAATTGAAAAAAACCCCCACATTGGCCAAGAAAAAAATTCTTTTCCACCAGGACAATGCAAGGCTGCACACATGTGCAGTTTCCATGGCAAAAATCCATGAATTGGGCTACGAATGGCTCCCTCATCCGCCCTATTCTCCAGATTTAGAGACCCAAGTGACTATTTCTTGTTCCCAAACTTGAAGAAATGGCTCGGCGGAAAGAGATTTGACCCTAACCACCAAATCATCTCACAAAGAAATGCCTATTTTCATGACCTCGACAAATTATTTTTTTCGTAAGGGATAAAAAAAAATTGGAGAAACGTTGGACTAAGTGTATAGAACTCAAAGGAGACTACGTTAAAAAATAAAATAAGTTTTAGATCTAAAAACCTGTTTCATTTAAAAAGTGACGGACTTATTGACCCGCCCTCGTATAATATCTCTAATCACATCAGAAGACACTTTTCTATTTTAAAAAACAATGTGGTTCGACAAGAAAACAGATAATTAGACTCACAACTAGTGACCCGCCCCGGCATTGCACGGATGAATTATAATTATACATATAAACTATCTTCACGTCGCCATCGACAGTCGCGGCGGGGGGCTTTTTTTTATTCACTGTTAATTTGTCAAGAACTCCGATAGAGATAAAATTTTAAGATTAATCTAAAATCTAGAAACGTGTACTCAAAGTCCTTACCTCGTCAATGTCCTCGGCCAGACCGTCAGGCATGGGCTGCGCCTTCATGAACAGACGGTTGTGCTTGTTGGGCGACTTGGACAGGCACATCTGGTCCGACTCCTCGCTTACCGTCTCACGGTAAGACACCACGGGGTCGGATTTCTTGATTGGAATGCAAGCGTGGTCCTCCTCCAAGTCCTGATAAAGAAAACAAGTGTTAAAATCTATGACATACAATGAACAAAGATAAGTATTCATCAAACCGCATCAATTGAGCAGCTGTAAAAGCCAATTCCTATAGTCAGTATGTTTATCTTGAGAAATAAATCAATGCTACGATTTCAATTCTATAATTAAGATTCCCATTAGTCTTTTTTTATCTGTATCAGATCTATAGTTCTCACGTCAAGTCTTTTAAAAAACTGGATAAGACCCGCGATTCTACTGCTATGCCAGATTTTTCTTAGAGCGCCAGCTAATACTTCTAAACCAAAGTTAACTTACAAATTTGAAATCGATATAAGAATAATTTATACCTTGAGACAGATCTCAAGATGCAGCTCTCCGGCGCCGGCCACGATGTGCTCGCCAGACTCCTCGTTGATGCATTGCACCATAGGGTCGGACTTGGCGAGACGCTTCAGCCCCTCCACCAGCTTGGGCAGGTCGGCGGGGTTCTTGGGCTCCACGGCCACACGCACGACGGGGGACACGCTGAACTTCATGACCTGTAGCGGGACGATGGTAAAGTTTACAATGTAAGATTGATACATTTAGATTTGTAATCTTGTTTCTTGTTATTTCTTTTTTGTATCTCTGGTGAAATAATAAAGTGATCTTTCTATTGGCATTATCATGAGCAATTTTACATATCGCAATACCCTAAGCAAGTTATAAGAATGTGATATCAATGACAATTAATTACTGTATGACCTGAGTCTACTTTTTTGTTGGTAAGTGGTTCTACTATTGGTGGAATAGATCTCGGTATTCCTATTTAAACTCCCTAGATTACTAGGCGGTGCGTTAAATAAAATACTATACAAAATGGGTTTTACTTTTAATCAGGGCTTGTTTTCTTAGGAAGGTTATTTTTTTTTGTGTCAATGTAGCTTAGTGTAATAATATCGTCTTTTATACAAATCCTCCTCAATTCTATGAATGATTATTATAAAATCTGAAGCCCAATGAAACATACCTTCATGTTGTGTGCGTTCTTGTAGGTGGTGATGGTTCCGGTCTTGACGAGGAATTGGTCGACGCCGACCAGACCGCAGATGTTGCCGGAGGGCACGTCTTCGATGGCCTCCACGTAGCGGCCCATCATGAGGATCGTACGCTGGATGGTCTTCTCGTACAAGTCCTATACAAAGAATAAAATGTTGTTTTAGTTGAATAGAAGAAATAATTTATGATCTCTTAAATGAAGACCTTTACAATATACAATGTGCGCGATTTAACTTGGCCAGATTGATGTTAGAGTTACGCAAAACAGATACGCGACTGACGTCGAGTAACACGTCATTAGTATTCGGTACTACTCTTTTCTTTTACTACTTTATCGAATACAATAGGGTAATTGAACTTTTATAAGCCAGATTTTGAACTTCTTGGCCAATTCACACGCGTAAATCCCGCTAGGAGAGACAACTTCAATTTGGCAAACTGAAATCGCGTGTACTGAACTGAATAAAAAAAAGTAATGTATCGCCCGCGCCGTAGCGTGCAGTCCCGGGACATAAGGATAGAGGTCCTGTGCAGCGTTTAGACGCGGGCGAGTCGCTCTGCTTCGCTCGCACGCCGTCGCTGTCCGCGCGCAGCGACCGCGAGCGGCCGCCGCGCTACAACGGGGCACGGTGTGCACGAAGGGATTTAAAAAAAATAAACGGCATTACGAGTATACTCCCCAAGAAGGGTTGGCCGAGATGTGAAGGTCCCAATGAAACAGGGGTGCGATTTGCCATTATACTGGGGACAATTCCAGACTAAACTATGCATTTTTCAATGGAAATACTTCTTTTCATCAGACCTAGGATTTGAACCTCGTGGATCGCTACGCGCATTCTACGTTTTATTGATTTGTCAAATAGAAACTAAATCCAACAAGCGTTAAAATTTGCGCCCCACCCCAGCAGAATTACACAATTGTTAATTGTGAAAACAATTAACAATTGAAGCTTAATTTGGTCGCATTTAAAACAATTAATTGTAATTGCAAGTTACCACAATTCACGGCGCTTGCAAAACACTGCGATCACAATTCATTGTGCATTGTTTGAGGCAAGTTTACAATTAACAATAAATTTCAAAGTTGTATAATGAGGTCATTGTTATGCCTGAGATTTCTCTGTAATGTTCTCGAAGACATGTGGTCCGTCACTGGACTATGTCCACGACGACGACGACTTAGTCCAGTGGTTACAGTTACAGTGGTGGTTGGTAGTGTTTAGTGGTGGCGAATTTAAGCCGCTCCACCCATTGGATCGAGGAGTCACGGGTTCGATCCCCGCACGAGACAAATCTATATGTGAACCACTTATACTTGTTTCGGCCTCGGTGTTTGTGTATGTATGTAAACGCACCCGAGATAGGAAATAATTCCTAGTGTGAATCTTCATTTTTTTTTTAAATAATGGTCTGGATTTATGCCGTTTCCAACTTATGTGGGTGCCTAATAAGAATTATTCAGTAGGGCTAGTACAAGCGGCGCGATAAGACGATTTTGTCGCCTTAGACGTGAGACAACTGTTTCGTCTACGTTCTAGCGGTTTGGCAAAAATTAATTGTGAAAATAATTGTATTGGAATTAAATTATTTCGTTTTTTTTTGGATTTTAAGTTCCCGACATTTCGAGTGCTCTCATCACCCATCGTCACGAGAGGGACAGAGGCACTTGAAGTCCATAAGTCATTGTTATTCCGGGATATTTAAGGGCGAGGACGTACAAATTAATTAAATTTCAATGGAAATTTTGATTGATTGATCCTATACCCTACTAATTATAAAAATCCCAACACTGCCCGCTAGCATGGCGTACGAGAAAACTATTTTCTAATAATTGTATTGAGGTATAAACAAGATATTTTGACTTGCGTACAAGACTTGAGAATCAAAGGCCGATAACATTTTGCCCCCAAACGAGGTCGTTCAATCCTTGAGCTAGCCCTGTAGATAGAAAATAGGAAACCAGGAGTGACCATAGCCTTAAATAAAACACAAACAATAATATTATAAATCAATGTTTATTATTTCAATCACCTTTCTGGTTCAATGACGTTTTCTATTTATTATTTGAATAATTGATGTTACACTTTAACACAAGTCTCTTTTCAAACATGGGATCTGATAATCTATGAATTGTTGGCAATTGCGTTATAATAGAAGACAGTCTTTCCACTGACACAGAAGCCGGTAATGGAGTATTGTATTTTATAAAAATTCGTTTTATTTCTGGGTATCTGTTTAGAATATTTAATTCTTCACTATCTTCAGAAAAGAATTGTAGCATCAGTAACTCAGCTTTTGTCAGGTGGTCGTTAGTATCGTTAGACGCTGTAGGTGCTAAATTATTATATGTATCGGAGTCTGAACCAAATTCAAAAAATGCATTTTCGGTATTTTTTTCTTTTTTTATTATTAGTCGAGGCTTTTCGTAGAGTTCTTTGGAAATGAGGGTTTTAAAAAGATTCTGTATTTTATTTCGGTCTTCCAAGTCTAAGCAAGAAAGCCATTTATTCTTAAAACGAGGATAAGATAAAGCAGCTATAGCTGCATGTTCTGCCTCAGCAGTGTTAAAGTCGAAAAACTGTTTGAATCTAGATTCAATACTTGTCCTGTACGCCTCAATCAAAGGCGCACAGTAAACTAAATTGGCTCTTCGTTGAATTTTTTTTATTTTTCTTTTTATTGCTAAAAGACACGGTAGTACAATACCATAATAAGTATTAGTTTCACTTTGCATGATATCCATTGCTTCTGTTATTGGCGCAGCACACATTAAATATTCTTTCAAGTAGACAAATTCAACATCTTTTATGAGCGGCCTTATATTTAAAGATTTATGAAGCTGTAAATTTTTTTCTTGTACTGATAAAATTTGTTGAAGGGAATCATATAGGCTGTTCCATCTGGTTTTACATGGTCGACTCAATGTGTATTGTAATGTGTCTTCTATAATTTCAGCTGTTTTTGGATTGGCGACTGCATTCCATAATGAATTACATTTTCTTAATGTGCTGGCATGTATATCATATAATGGAGTATCAATGTTATTTAAAATGATATTGGCATCAACAGTAGCACATAAGCTTAAAGTATGCGCACAGCATCTGAGATGCGTCGGCAAAGGAAATTCTACAGACTCTTCTTCGTCCAGACTCGAATCAGATTCCATATCTATATCTTCAATACAAGAATCTTTTGTTTTATTAGTCTCACTACACCTGATATTTGTAAGTTCCACGCCAAAATTGCGAAATTCTCTTAGAAAATTACTATTATTACTAGTGACCGATGCAACTAATTTACCGTTCAAGCCAAATTCTGTATGAATCTGTGTAATTAAATCAGTAATACGGTCGTAACTAGTACCTTTGAAACGCTTGCATGCTAGTAATGCCCAAACCCGTTTCAAATCATCCGTGATCCAATGCACTGTCATACCTAATAAATTTATCTTTTTCCCCGACAAGATATCAATTGTTGTGCACACAAAATCAACATCCATTAGTTCAGATTTAATTGCAGATATTTGTTTTTCATAATGGAATTTTATATTATGTCTCAAACCCTGATGGCTTATAACACTTAATCCTTTATCAGCTATCTGCAAATTGGCGAATATCTTTAAAAAATATGGGTTTTCTATAGTTTTCAATGGGATCATAGAGTCCACAAAGAACTCAATCATATTCTGTTCAAATTCCTCTTGCGGATACTCATTGTTTTGCACAAATTCTTTTTGTTTGGTAATAATAATATTTTGTACAAATGATTTGACATCTTCAAATTTTTCAGAGTCCTTCGTCGCTATTTGGCCGGTACTTTTTGAATTTCTTTTATCTTCTTTCTTTCTTTTTATGTATGCTTTATATTGATCTACATAATCTTGTCCATGTTTCCGTTTGAGGTGGCTCAAAAAATTAGAGGTACAGTTATTGAATCCCTTGACTTTAGTAGCCGCAGGCAAGCATACAGAACACAGAGCTGTGATTCTTTGTGCTGTTGATTCTTCAGGCAGGTATTTAAAAAATGTACCGTCAAGCAACACGAGACGCGGTAGCGAAGGTATCGACGCAATTGAGCTCGGGCCCGGAGACTGTGAATCTTGTTCCAACGGGTCATTAATATCCGTGTCCGAAATATCTGATGCATCGTCTTCCTGCATCATTGACAATATTATCCAAGTGTAAAACTATCCGTTAAAAATGTAAATAGTTCAAATCACTGTAGGTACACACACAAAACACTTAACGAAAAGAGGTTATATTGTGTATGTAAACTTCGCGCAACCCAAGCACGCGGTGACGCGTACAACGGCCGGCTAGCAACTGAGTGAAGTTAGCGTCAGCAGCGGGAAGGGGGACGCGGGCGCGGGGCGACGAGTAACGACCCGTGGCGAATCGAACGCTCGTGTCGAAGTAGTAACAATCGACGATTTAGTTATAAATAACAATTGAAACAACAATTGGCATCAATCGTAAACTACAACTAATCGCGTTAATTGTAATTATTTTTAATTGCTTCATACGTTACCAATTAATTAGTTTGTTGAGTTTAGTTAATTAAGTCTCCAGCATTAAATGTGCCACTCACCCTCCCTCACACACTCATTCATCCACATTCTACACATAGGGAGGACCGTCACTTTACATGTTCTTTTTTATTTTTTTTATTAAAAAAAAAAAAAAAAAAAATAAACACCGTCACGCCTATATTCCCCAGATGGGGTGGCAGAAGTGTACTGAGTACACCCACGTTTCACCGACGTTTTTAGTATTATTATTTCAATTTTGAGATTCCGCCTTAATTACATATTTTATCTTTTGTATTTACATGGTAATTGAAAATGTAAGCCCAAATAAATGTTGACTATGATCACTACTAAGGAAGAGCGCTGATGCCTGAAATACCGATATTAATTTATCTAGTTCAGGTGCAGATGTCCTACCATTTAAACTAAGCAAGTATTATCTGTAAATGTTACCATTTTCTGTGTAAAGGAAAGAATAAATCATTATTATTATCAATTGAATTAAAAGTAATTGCTATTAATTTAGTTGCAACTAGAATTTTAATTAATTGATCACACAATATGCATGATGGCTGATTTGAAAAAAGTGTTCGTTTATGATCGAAACTATCTTCTTTTTTTCAAAAAATATATAATTTCTACAGAAAATAATTATAATATCAGCCTATATTGCCCACTGCTGGGCAAAGGCCTTCTCTCACAAATCGAGGTGAGAGAGATTAGGTCATACTCCACCACGCGGACCCAGTGCGGTTTGACGGAGGCAGTTTTGTGGCCAGCTGCTGTTGGAACTTATCACGCCACATATAAGGCTTCCAACTCGGCTTACGACTACCACATTAAGTGGTAGCCGGGACCGACGGATTAACGTGCCTTCCGAAGCACGGTGACGCTCAAATATGAAAATGCCACAAACGGTCACCTATCTCGGGCCGACAGAGTCGAACGCTGCTTAACCTTGGTAATCGGTAAGAACACCGCGGTCGCACAGCACTACGAGCGCCTCAGAAAGAAGCCAGAAAATAAAGGTTTCGTCAAAAAAGGGCATTTATATTTGGCTCCAAAACGCTCTCCGGTGACATTTAGGCAGTGTCTACTAGAGATGTGCCAACCCGGCAAAACGCAATTTAAAATTCACGTAGCTTGAGCTAGCAAGCAAGCGATTCCGGACTGAAATTGAAAATGTTTCTATCGAAAAATTACACTGGTCGACCTAGGATCCGAACCCACGACCTCGTGATCGGTAGCCGCATTATACGCCAGTAGACTAACGAGTAAGTTTAAGGGCAAGATAAAAAAAATAAACACATTCACACCAATATTCCCCAGTAGGGAATGCAGAGGTGTGTACCTACTTTTCGCAGAGGATTTTAAGTCTCAAATGTATAGGAAGCGAGCTTTTGACAATTTTACTGGGCACAATTCTTAACTCTAGACTGATTCTGCGAAGACTTCGATACTAAAACTACACTATGTCCGACCTAGGATTCGAATCAAAGACCTCGTCATCGCTACGGGGTATACGCCACTAGGCCATCGACGTAGGTAAATTAAGGGTTTAGTATTTTTAAGAACAATAATTTGATTGATTATATACTATAAAATAAATATACTGCTCACGACTATATTCTCCAAATGGGAGTGGCAGATGTGTACTGTGGACACCCACTTCTCGCCGACGATGCTAAGTTCCATGTAGTTAGGGGGGAGCCTATTGCTATATATCGGGTACAATTCCAGACTAATACTGGGAATTTTCGACAGAAAAACTACAATTGTCCAATCTGGGATTTGAACCCAGGACCTTGTGATCGCCAAGCGCATCATTCCGTCACTACACCAACTTTTTTTTTTGAAAATGCCCGACGTTTGCCACGCGTGTCACTTTAGTTCGGCAATTCGCCGGTAAATCAAATAAATGATATGGCCTCTAGGGCGCCGACCCCTAAGTGTACGGTTTAGCGGTCAGGGTTTCAAGTTCGGCATTCCAAGCTCAATGTTATCTATGCGATGGTTTTATTTTATGTGTGTGTGGAATGATCTACGCTGTTGGCCGCGGGTCCTTTACACCTTCGCCGGACAAGACGATGGCTTGAATCCTCACAATAGAGGTCAGACCTCGACAGTCTTTAAAAACGATAGGTTCTATATATCATCACGCCAGATCCCTTGTGAGGTAGGCAGAGAGTACAGAGTTCCAACGGGTTCATTCCTGACATACCTCTCTGGCTTCCTCCACTCTCATAGTTCGTCTCATACACGCTCGCCGGTTACGGAGAGTCTTGACTTGTTCTTCAGATAAGACTCGGTCTATTTGGTCTATCTAGAAACGATAGGACTCTCGGTCTATCCAAAAACGATAGGACTACAGAATTATTTCTTTCTCTAGACCACTAGCTGGGCAGTCAACATGCAACTTATTTCTACAAACAATAATATATGAGATACACCTATTTTCCGCATGTTATCGCCGGTTTATTATTATGGTATTTCACACGTTTCGACAGCTTTACAGCACCCATGACATGACTCCAAAAAGTCATTTTAATTCCAGGATACTTTCAAAATTCTATATTATTTTCGTTGGTCTGCTCTAAGTAGCACTCGCGGTGTCATGGTCGTCAGTTTTATGCTTATTTTTGGATTCAATTATAATAATAACGTGTTCTAAAGTCGATGAAAGCTATAAAACCAATTACGACAAACTAAACCGCGATAAAATCCGAAAAATAGTTTGTTCCTGTATAATATTTGTGTAAATTTAAGAAATTAATAATGTCAATATAAATCGACATGACATTCGAAATAAAACTTAAATGTACAGACATACAAGGATCTGGTGGCCGCGTCCAAAATCGGAACTAACTACGTTTGCCATAAAAATTTAACAAAGTTTTTTTTTAACCTTTTAACTCACTAAGCGACAAATTTGACTCGGGCAAAATCATGCCCGATACTCACAAAGTCACAAATTTGTCTCACGATATTACTGATTGAATAAGTCCATTCTAGTATGAACACGTGACCTTGTAGACATACAGTTTGTTCGGACGAAAGATGGCGGAGTTTACGTTCTTTATTTTGGTGTATAATACTTGTCATAGATTGTCTGTGAGCAGCGGCCATTCATATTCTAAAACTCATGAGAGAGGACGCACGTCATTTTGGTCACAAATGGTCACTTGCCATCGTTTTGGGCAATTCTTTTGTTTAAAAGACATAAAACTAGATATTCAGATTTTTATAACTACGTATCCTAGATTACAAAAAGTATAACTTGTTATTCCAAAGTAGAGTAAGATTTTCTAAAAAAATTATTTGATTGAACACTATTTTTTTTCGGTTTCGCATGTATTTTTATCGTATGTATTTTTTAGGCTGAAAATGTAATGGTATATCAAATAAATGTATATACAAGTAAGACACAGTAACATCATAGATGAAAATACTAATTTTTTGAATTATCGTCGTTTTTATAAACCTCGGCAAATTTCTGACCGCGCGGCCGCGACCTCATTGAGCATACTCGTAACGTCTTTCGTCGCGGGTGGAGCAGAAGGGTTAATTAGGAATTATCCGGGGACCTATCAGTTGGAATATTTCCTTGGATGTAGAAATAATTTTACTAAATGGTAGTAGTAGGTACCCTATTTCACACCAACGCCCCCTGTCAATGTGATCTACTTGCAAAAAGATTCTAGTGGCACCACAGCAATACATATTAGATTAACATTGCAATACTTCAATAATTGACACATTATTCCTTTTCTGTGACCAGTTAAACTGAAAACCTACCTCCTTCTTTCCGGGCTGGAAGTTGGGGCCCATGATGCGGGCCTTCTGTCCGGTGATGACCTTTCCAGAGAAGACACGGCCGAACGCGTAGAAACGACCCTTGTCGGAGGTTGGCACCATCTTGCTCACGTACATCATGAGGGGAGCCTCGGGGTCGCAGGTCTGTTGACAAAATTAGTCATGAAAAGTCATGTCCAACAAGTCACTGCTTAGTGAAGATTTCCGGAAAAGTTGGACGAGTACAATGCAAAGCCAGTCGGTGTAGCGATCTCTGGGATAGCTTATGTCCTACATATATGACATTTTTTTTAAACAAGTTTTTGAATATGAACCAGTACTTTATATGCTTTTTTCGGATGTAAAATATTATCCAGAGGCAAAAAAATTGGTTCTAGTGTAACTCCTGTCACTTCTTTTCTCTTTGTCGTAAACATTTAAGTAAGCCTTCAGAGTCAAAATTTCGAAGTTCATGGATAAAGATATGAAACACAGCGAACATGTAAGTGTATCACTTTATTTTGTATGGTAGCACATTGAAATGCGAAAGCGGACTAGAGAAACACAATGAAACCTCTTGCCACGCGTTCAGTTAGCTGTGGTCTTAATAACGATGTGTGTATGTGAATGATCTACGCTGTCGGTCGTGGGGCCTTTACAGCTTCACCGGACAAGAGGGCGAGCGTGCAACCACTACGCTGGAGCCAGAACGGCAAGGGGGGCAACTAGCTCACGGTCGGCTTGGTCGGTGAGAACATGCCGCGGACGGCGGTAGCGGCTGATAGGAGGGGGAGTTGGGTTCGTAGTCGGCGGCGGCTACGATTAGCGGATTTCTATGACTGGACGCGTTCGCGAAATATCGGGTTGTGGCCTTTTTAATAAAGGCGTGAATAGGTTCGAGACCGAGATCGGAATGGAGACTTAATAACGAGTCTACGGCCCGCATTACAGAACGTAAATCAGTTAATCAACGTTTTAAAAACTGATTTTTGTACTAAAACGTTAGTTTTAAAACTAGATTCACGAATTCGATTTATGTTCTGTAATACAAGCTTCAAGTAATAGTTTTAAACCCAACATACATCGGACTATATTCAATATAGTGTTCAGACATACCTTGATACCAATAGCGGCCTCATCATCATGGGGTCCCTCGTACAACATCTCCATACGGTACTTCTGCGCGACGACGGGCGACGGCAGGTGGATGGCAATCATCTGAAGCAGGGCCTCTCCGGCGGGCAGCCAGCTGCGCATCACCACCTGGCACAAAAAATACATATGAAATGGTGATAATGACAGAATCAATACAATTCAATTTGACGGACGATTTAGCGCAGTGGTTAAGGGCTTAGCCCGCCCCGCCCACTGTGTCTAATAGTCGCGGGTTCGATTCCCGCACGGGACAAATCTTTGTGTGATCCACAATTATTTGTTCCGGTCTGGGTATTTGTGAATGTGAATTTTCAAGTTTATAAACGCACCCACGACACAGGAATTAATCCTAGTGTGGGGCAACGTTTTTTAAACAAAGAGAAAAAAAAATTTGCAAAATGTTTAGTGCTTTTTAGTTTCCAGGTGGCCAGAAATTTTATTAACAAAAGATAAAACAGCTTTGTTTTAGGTGAAGTAGCTCTTTATTGCTTCACTAGACAAGAGAGCGATTTCGAAATAACTACACCCGAAGCCAAACTTATGTGCCAAAACTTTAAACCAAAAATTGTCGTAAGCACACCGGCCGATCGAACTGGTGCGGCAAATGTTCTCTGACGTGCCCTGACAACAAACTACTTAATAACATAGACCTGAAAATAACGCCGTCTTTGATTCCCGAAGCTGTTGTGACATCGCCTTTAGGAGAGGCCATGCCTTAGTGTTGTGGTTAACATCTTCAAGGGTAACTGTTTATTAATAGTTTACTATTTATGAATTAGTATGTATCTTACAATACTGAGGGTGCAAACTAAAGAAAAGTTCACAACCAATTCCGGCAAGAATAATACTGTCAGTCCACTTTGACACCCAGATGCTTATTGTGAAGTAACTGGCAACACTTGGGACTAATTTACAACATTACTACTATTATAGAATATATGTTCAGGCCCCTAGACAAAGCTGATCCCTAAATCTATGCATATCGACGTGTCTAAGAAATAAAGTCCTATAATCCAGCATTTATTAAATGGCATAAATGACCTTATTGACAGGCACGAAAGTTGCAAATGCCTGGCATGTGTAACCTTCTATGGGACCATTGATGTAATCAACACTTCTATTAATATTCTCATACCTATAACATACTACATGTAGTTGGCCATTCATTTAATGATTCTATGCTGATGTAGCATAGAACCTAACCAGATCTCAGATGAATGGGCTTATAGTATATTTTTTCGACTTTAGATGCGGTGTATAGCAGTCCATCCTGGCTGTCAGTACTAGTAAAATTAGATGCCTTCTCGCCTCCAGCCACTGCTTGAATAACTCGTGACATCATGTTAGCCGCCACCAAAATAAATGGTATTACAACTATGTATGTAGACAAACCTTGAGTAGAGCCTTGCCGTCCTTGTCAGCGTCCTCGTGCTTGAGGGTGACTCCAATCTTGGTGAGTAGGCCGTCGATCTCCTCCTTGCGGAAGTTCATGATGGCGTCGAACACCTTGTAGATGGGGTCGAGAACGTACATGCAGAACGAACGCTTGTTGTCGTTGTCCTTCTGTTTCGCCCACTTCTTGGTCTTCGCGTTGAAGAAGTTCTCTCCCCACAGTCTGCGGGAAATGAGCTTCGATCAAATATTTGCGTAGTGTACCTTTCTAGCTTCATACATTTTGGTAGACCATATCGTCGGCGTCTATCCACCAGAAATTTAACTAAAAATAGCGCAACCAACTAGGGCTGTTGTTAGAAACATTAAATAGTCGATTTTATTAGTTTATAGTATTTTTCACATGGGATGGGTAGTGTCAGTTCTAATCTAGAGCTCTCTGATCATAGAGAATGTAAATACTATCTCTTGCAATAAAGCCGTCGCGAGAAACGGACGCATTTATATTTAAAACCCAGCACGTAGTAATACAGTTTTCATAGGGCTTTTTTTTTACTACTGAACAGCCGCCGAGTTGTAAAAATAGTATTAAGTTATTTTTTTTTAACTGCAATATTACAATAAGTTTTACTACTACTCCGGTTCCCGTAATATGTACCAGTTCATGTTAACTTAAGGAACCTGGCAGCCCTATTTGTTGTAGATTTACAAAACCCTATTCATCGAGATTAATGCTATTTTTTTTAGTCACAAATCACCTTTTTAACTCTCGTTTATATCTATCTATCTAATATCTCTGAAATCAAATGTATCTCGACACTCGTAAAAAGCCCACAGTGGGCATTCCACTCCAATTCATATTAAGAATTCAATATCCGTCCTTGTCTGCCGCTGGAGTATAGCATGGAAGACTTTACCCAGTATCAATGGGACGGTTGAGAGAGTACTCGACATTTAACCTTCATAGTGGTAAAAAGAAACTACATTTAAGTATCTATGAGCCTGGCTAGTTATTAGAATTTTAAAATAAAAATATTATTTTCATGTTCTCTATGAAATCTATAAATACGAAAAACTAGGTACCTAATTGTGAACTATATCCAGAATTAAATAAGTATCATTTTAGCGCGCATTCGATACCAGGTAACATGGAGCGTAAAATGAGACCATCAATCTGTTATGCAATAAGTCATTCAGTGCATCTGCAATGCACCATTTCTAGTTCACTTGAGTCCTTGAAATTAGGTCAATGTTACTTGACCTATTGAATAGGTTCCTTCGTTTTGTTCTTGAATTCTAAAATAATATGCAAAGCTAAACGAAATCCAGGCGCTATAAAGGTTAACTGCAAATTGCGATTTTTCCATGCGAAAAGAAATGACCTATTTTACACATTTTGTTGACTGTCAATATTTTATAAAATCTCAGGATGTTATATAAGTTCATATAGGAGCGTGACGGCAAATAAAATCGTAAAACAAACTCAAGTAAAAGATTGTCTTTTTAAATCGTCAACGATTTTTAGTTACAAATTAATTCAATTTTATTGGCTTCATGATAAGTGAACGAAGAGCGCCAATCCCATTCTCAATCGATCTTTCTCCGAGCTTACTCCATCTAAAGGCTCATAATCTGTAATAAAACTTGCTAATAGAAAGTACCTGTTCATGAGCTTGACGAGATCAATCTTGAACTTGTCGGCGTACATCTCGGCGAACTGCTTGAGGGTGAAGGCCCAGCCGTGGAGACCAGAGCCGAAGCCCACGGAACCCTTGCTGGGGTCGACACGGACCTCACCTGGTTGACAAAGGATATTTTTGGAGATTTTTTCTCTTTACACATTGCGAGTTCATGAGGGTTTAGAATATAATGAAAAATCTATAAGATTAACGCCCGAAATACCGTATTTAACTAAAATATGATTTTAATTTTTTAGAGAGTTTTTGGAGACAAGAGTTAACGTCCACACTGACAAATGCCGCAAGTTTTATAAGATGCACGCATTACGTTATGCAATCTTGTTTTTTTGCAGTTTGCGTGAGAGCTTTTCCAGGCTTTGCTTGTTTGAGCAAGATATGCCCGTAAAAGCGTTAAGCACAGTTAAAATAAGTTGCAGTATCGGATGGTATTTGCGTAGGAGACTCGAGCGAGTCTCACGCACAGCTCGAGAGGGGGACGCCGTGTTGCGTGACACCAACACGTGGTCCATTTAGGGGCGAGTAAAAAGGTCTGATAGATAATAAGGCCCAAAGGTCGCGGAAGTGCTTATTAACACATTACACTACCCGGACATTATGCGACTAAGGTGTGTCACTGTTTTCGTCGGTACACTTGGTCCGTCGACAGCTGGAGCTACGGCCCCGAGTGTTGATGGATTAAAGACTCCGACATAACCCGTTCGTGTTCCCCCGAGCACGGGCGGATACCCATAGTTTTCTCTTCGTCAAAAGAAAAAAAATCGGGTGGTATATGCATTTGTCGTTAAAGCCTATGAGGCAACTCGATACGAAATTTCAGGTAAGGACAGGTAAGATTGGTATTCCACCGGTCCAATATAGTTGTTTAAGATTTTGTCATTTTTGACATGTAATTCTACTCGTGTAAGAGATTTGGTCAAACTCTTTGATAGGTAGCCTATTCAACTGCTATAGGACATTTGATGTTTTTTTTAATCCAAGACAAATGTGTAAACATACATACATACACTCACGCCTTTATCCCACTGGGGTAGGCAGACTACAGTTTGCCACATACTACGATTCTGACACACCTGTTTCGCTTCATCTACGTTCATACATCTTTTCATACATTTCCGTCGATTAAGAGTGCTACGCACTTGACCCTTTTCAAAGAGACTATTAATTTGGTCATGATAAGTTTTCCTTAGGCGACCTCTTCCGACGCTTACACACACATTTGTTCGATATATCCCTTTTGTTAGCCGCCTGGCACACATCCTCTCCACATGCCCATACCAATTCAACACTTCATCCTACTAACAAGTCACCACGTCATCCTTCAACTTACATTGGTTTCTAATCACACTATTCAGCATTCGGTCAGCAAGGGTGACTCCACATATACGCCGTAAAGAGCGCATTTCCACAGCATTTACTCTACTTTCATACTTCATGCTTCTTTTGCCATACCCAACATTCACTGGCATACATAAGCATAGGTACCAACACACCATTGTGAATAGTCAGTCGAGCCTTAAGAAGAATTATGCAAATTAGCAGTCATATAGTCTTATTTCACCCAAATTATAAACGAAAGGTCTGATGCCTTCAAAAGTATTTATTTTTCAATAAATACTTGCCTTAGTAGATGACAATAATGATTACCTACAATTAAAAAAAATACAGGAAGGAAGCCAGAGAGGTATGTAAGGAAAGAGCCTGTTGGAACTCTGTACTCTCTGCCTATCCCGTAAGGGATCTGGCGTGATGATAAAGATAGATAGATAGAAAAAAAAATTACAACCATTTCTCCGGAATTTAAAAAAGCTTGTAATCATAATAGAGAATAATTCAGTTTCACATTGCGTCGGCGTAAATGTCGATTACTCGGAATTACACTATCAAAGAATTACAAAGTAGGACCCGAGCGGTGTGTGTGACCTTGGCTTGTATCATGCTGACAAATCGCGCGATTTACATCACGTGTGGAAAACATGTTAGCGTCATGTTAACGTGTCGATTAGATATACTGTATCAAGCGAAAATTCCGGTACAGCCGATTAGTAAATACAGCTCGCAGGAGTCAATAATTAAGTGTAACGAGAAGCCGGCTACACATTTTGAAGTTGCAAAGGCTCCTTGGCCATCAATGTAGATGATTCACACACATAAAAACATTCCGAATAAATATGTTGAGAGTCTACACACGGCCAGTAATTAACGCGATAGACAGTTTAGACGTTGTTTAAAATGCTATGAATTAAGATTGGAAGAACCCATCGTTTAGTTGTACAATTACAGGTAGGTACGAATCGGTTCAAATACCAATCCTGTTGGTGTAAAAATCGGCCGATTACGGGCACCATTATATGGGTCATATGCAAAAACTTCGCTAGCATATGGGCCCGTACCTCCAATTAGCTGGTTTGGAAATGACAGATTTTTCACGT
The DNA here is from genome assembly GCA_905147815.2 of Phalera bucephala. Taxonomy (NCBI): domain Eukaryota; kingdom Metazoa; phylum Arthropoda; class Insecta; order Lepidoptera; family Notodontidae; genus Phalera; species Phalera bucephala. Next base: position 3,723,638 of record LR990625.1, on the reverse strand, counting down.
GTGAACAAGGTTTAAGTTAGCGATAACTGAATCCTATTTACCCTACGTTCGCACGAGCGCCTTTTCAACGGGCGTTCGTATTAGTAGACAAGAAAGTTCGCAATAAAAAGTTCTGACTGTTTAAAATAACGGTAAGTAACTTTCACCATTTTTATACTATGTTATTATGTAAAGAAATTGTAGCAGCGAGTTGACCTGTCTTTCGACAATAAGTTATATGGCAACACGATATATTCACGTTTCAGATACAGTTAAGACTCTGATAACTGACGGACTGCGCTCGCGGACTGACTGACTCTTTGACGGACGATTTAGCGCAGTGGTTAAGAGCTTAAGCCGTTCCGCCCACTGTGTCTAATAGTCGCGGGTTCGATTCCCGCACGGGACAAATCTTTGTGTGATCCACAATTATTTGTTCCGGTCTGGGTATTTGTTTGTGAATTTTCATGTTTGTAAACGCACCCACGATACAGGAATAAATCCTAGTGTGGGGCTACGTCATAAAAAAAAAAAAATATTACGAAAAAAAAAAAAAAAAAAAACTTATATCTCGTGTGTAATACGACCATAAGTTTTATGTTGGTTATACAATGTTGTGTCACGTTTTATCGATTAGTTACCTATTAGAGCATGCCGTCGTCGTGATGGTAAAAAGATTTGTCATATTTCACAAAAGTTATTTATGGAATATTTGGGTTAAGAATAAGGCAAATAATATAGAAATAGAATGAGATATGTAAAATTCGAAATAGTCTAGAATGGCTAAATAGATGAAAAAATAAACTTTTTAGTTATTGTGGTGATATGGCGTAAATCTTTTCACCACTTAGACAACAATATAAACGGCAAATAATTAAAATACTGATATTGTTGTCATCACAAATTTTAGGCTTTAAATGTCAGTTCACGACAGATCTTTCGTCAATATTGAGACATTATTGTGGTTCTAGAACCCAAAGAATTTATGTTGCCAAAGAGTAGCGACATGCTCACCCTAAATTTATAAGCCTACTTGGTATGGTTTACAAAACCAATCAATATTTATTTTAAATGCAGATTTCACAAATTAAGACATTTAAATTGCAACTTACAATATCAAAATTAGTTAAATTCACTGAAATGAAATGTATCTCAACACTCGTTGTGAAAAGCCCACAGTGGGCATCCCACCAATCCAAGTCGAGAGTTCAATATCCGTCCTTGTCTGCCGCTGGAGTATAGCATGGAAACCTTTACCCAGTATCAATGGGACGGTTTTGGCTCCTGCCTTTGCCGTGCGGGTTTGCCGAAGCGGCGGAGCAATCCTTTCGATAACCCCCTGACTTTTTTATTATAATTAACTTTATACTTTAATCATACTTAACATAGGATTTATTTTTGCATTTATCGATTAGTTAGCTATTAGAGCATTACTAAATATCAACAACTTGGTGCTAGTAAGATCAAAGCTACATTTTCTTAATTCATGCTAATATTTAGGTTCAAATTGAAACAAGTTAATTTGAAGTAAAACTAGAAATGTGTGATAAGTTTACCGCTAACAAATAATTTGAATACACTAATTATATAGAAACCAAACTTGTGATGCCTTTTCACAAATAAAAGTATATTTACTTAAAACATTGATATTGTGACTTAGGTCTTTGCACCACCAAGACGACGATAAAGATAATAGAATTTTCTAAAAGTAAATAAATCAATAGCCTTTAAATCATGAATTTCATAATTTCTTGTAGATAATGTGTTTCAGCTGAAAAGTCAACTTACCCATAGGGCCACCGTCGTCGTTATAGGTGGCGATGATGACGTTGACGTTCTCGACGATACGCTGGAAGGTCTGGTACAGTTCCTCGGCTTCGAGCTGCAGCTCGAGCAGCGCACGGTCCATCTTGTTCATGAAGAGGATGGGCTTGATGCGCTCAGCGATGGCTTGACGGAGCACCGTCTCGGTTTGTACGCACACACCTGGTGGTATACGCATGTTATAGAGAGAGTAATATCCAGTCTAGGCCTGCAGCTAAGTGGTCTTTCTATAGTCATTAATGCTAATAGAAAACGAAAAAATGTCTGTGAAAACATTCTACAACAAAAAGTCACGTGTTCAGAACAATGCGCTATCGATTGCGAGATAACTTTGGATATGTACATAGCTAAGACAGTCATCATGGTGATTTTTGCAGGAAACCTACGTCCTGCAGTTGGTCTTCGAACTAATGATGTTGATGGGTGTATAAGTTATGTAATACTATTTTAATTCGTACACATTGCGTTTAATTTTTCTGTAATACTAGTTTAATTCGTATGCATTGAGTTTAGACAGGGATCTAACATTTTTCCTGGATAAAAGTATCTATGTGTTAATTGGGCAGGATCCAATTGGGTTGGGCAGCATTTGGCAAACTACGTCACGTTTTCGCTTCGCCTATACCGCAATGCCTGAAGACTAAAGTCTGTCTTTAACCAATGCGTCCTACCTGTTATGACTTACGGGGCCGAGACGTGGACACTCACAGTGGGACTAGTCCACAAATTCAAAGTCGCACAGCGGGCTATGGAGCGAGCTATGCTCGGCGTCTCTTTGAAGGATAAAATTCGTAACGAGGTAATCCGACAAAGAACCAAAGTTACCGACATAGCTCGCAGACTCAGTAAGCTAAAGTGGCAATGGGCTGGTCACATCTGCAGAAGGACCGACGGCCGATGGAGCAAGCGTGTCCTAGAGTGGAGACCGCGGCTTGGTAAGCGTAAGGTAGGACGGCCCCCAGGTAGATGGACCGACGACCTCAAAAAGGTCGCTGGGACAGACTGGATGCGGAAGGCAGAGGACCGTGTGCAATGGCGCGTGTTAGGAGAGGCCTATGTCCAGCAGTGGACTACGATAGGCTGATTGATTGATTGATGTGTTAATTCAGGTAATAGACCTATGTGTGCGTTCAGCTGTTTTTGGGTGATTGAGTAACAAACATCCAAACATACAAGCTTTCACATTAATATTAGTAGGATTGACTGCCTCGTTGGTCTGGTGGCAAAGCGCATCGCTTTGTGATCATGAGGTCCGAGGTAGTTTTTCTAACGAAAAATTCCCAGTATGAGTCCGGAGTCTGGAATTGTGCCCGATATATGGTAATAGGCTCGCCCCCTATTACATGGGACCTAACATCGTCGGCGAAACGTGGGTGTACTCAGTACACCTCTGCCATCCCCTCTGGGGAACATAGGCGTGACGGTGTAATTGATCATGCAGCCTGTTATGAGACTTCATACCCGGTCGACAACAGCGCCACCTACCGGGTCTATGTTTTATAGCCCATATATATATATTACTTCTGGATAATGTAGCTTTCTAATGGTGAAAGATCATTAAAATGGGTCCAGTAGTTTTTGAGCTTATTCGTTACAAACTTAAAAAAAGGAAAGATTTGAATCTTTCCTCTTCATGATATTAGTGTAGATATTGGCAGTTTGATTGTGTAGTGGCCAGAATTGCAATTAAAATGATTTTATCGTGGTATAGTTTTGGTTTTTAAGTTACCGACGTTACGAGTGCTCTACAGCACCCATGGTCACAGGAGGGACAGATGAGTTCAAAGTTTAAAAGGAAGTTATTCTGGAGTACCTCAGGATTTATTAAATTGCAATCGAAATTATTGATAGAAATTTAACGATTTAGCGCAGTGGTTAAGAGCTGTCCGCCCAATGTGTCTAATAGTCGCGGGTTCGATTGCCGCACGGGACAAATCTTTGTGTAATCCACAATTATTTGTCCAGTCTGGGTATTTGTGTATGTGAATTTTAATGTTTGTAAGCGCACCCACGACTCAGGACTTAAATCCTAGTGTGGGGCTACATTTCTAAAAAAAAGAAAGAAAAAGAAAAAAAATATAAAAAAAATCAGTGATAGCCAACACTGGACCCAAATTTATAACTTATATAAAATAGTTGAGAAAATGTTGTTTTAATGTATCAAAGACAGTAAATAACAATTATTTTGTCATATAATGTTGCATAACTAGTAGAGCAACATTGTGCAACTCTTCAAATGTAATATCACTGCAAATCTCACACCGCCACGCCTATATTCCCCAAGCGGGGGTGGCAGAGGTGTACTGAGTACACGCACGTTTCGCCGACGATTTTAGGTCCCAGGTAATAGGGGCGAGCCTTTTGCTATATACCAGGCACAATTCCGGACTCCAGACTCATACTGGGAATTTTTCGTTAGAAAAACTAAATTTGTCCGACCTAGAATTTGAACAGAGGACCTCGTGATCACAAAGCGATGTGTTTTGCCACCAGACCAACAAGGCAGTCAATCTCAATCACATTAAATTTTTTAAAACTAGAATTAACAAATTTCATTTTCTGTGAATTCAATAAAGAGAAAGTAATTATCTGCGATTGTCAAAATAGGTAGTTTATGTGAAATATCATTTTGCAATAATTTGTGTAGCAAGTGATAAGCTGCTAGAGGTGGTCAAAATGTCATGATAGTGTTATCATAAATTTAAAATCATTACTCAGCATTATATTAAGCCTTATGATATTGTGACATGAAAATGAAAGTTATATTGAGCACTATTTAGAATGGGCTCAAGTTAACTTTCTATCGCTTTAAGATGTATTTTTCTGAAAAGTACACCATCTGGTGAATAGTCACTTTCAATAATTATTTCATTATTATGGTGTTACTTTTAATCTATTGGGGTACAAACAATTTCCACCTCTGTGACTAACTGCAGACCATATTTTGTATAATATATTCTCTTTACACAATGGAATGTCATGTTCTGACCACATGACTTTTTAATCTTGTTCTACTGACTGACTTTTTATCCTATGAAATTTCCATACTATTGTTCAATTAGCATTAACAATTGTAAATACTAAAGTGCTACCACACTTCAATAAGTGTGGTAAATACTTGGGAGCCATGTAAAAATAAAATAAATACTCACCAGACACACAGTCCACGACGACCAGGGCACCATCAGTTACACGGAGAGCGGCTGTTACTTCAGAGGAGAAGTCAACGTGTCCAGGTGAGTCGATCAGGTTGATCAAGAAACCCTTTTCACTCTTCTCACGCTGGTCTGGGTTTGTGATGAAGACCAAGTCTTTCTCTTCGAGCTCAAAGTACATAGAGATGGCACTGCAGAAGAATTTGCAATTTTAGTGATGGTTCTTCATAAAGTTAATGTAGTTGTTTACATGTGTGTTATATCAGATGGCCGTTCTGAGATCTTCAAGGGATATCAGCTTTTAATGGTATAGAACAATCATCATTTTGAGTTTTGGGTAACTTAAGAGATAACTTAAATAAGAGAGAACAAAGAAAATGTAGACCAAATAGTCTCCATATGAAATGCCTACTTATAATATTTTTGATATTGACATTTTACTTTTTTTTTTTTTTTTAAACTTTATAGTTTCAACTTAATGTACATATAGAAAATGGTGAGTTATTTATACAATTTATGGTAAAACATCAGTAATGGATAAGTGCTGAACAATTCATCTGCATTTTAGGTTTTAATTTCTAGTTTAATCTGGATTTTACATTTTAACAGTTTTGTAATCACAGAGAGTTGGGTAAGTGAATCTACTCTAAGAAATACATTGAGTTACATTACTTTCATAGTGTCAACAACTAAGCCATGTGAGTAACAGCTGATTTGATATGCAGATTTTGTTAGTAAATATATAAAACGGTCATTATCCTGCATAGAGTAACAGCTTGAGACTTTCATAATCCACCATTATCATTGTGTATTTTATACTTTCAATATGGTGTACAAAAATGTCACTTATATAGAAATAACGTGAGATAATGGTAACTCCCCAATTGGTTACTATGGATCCCTAGTTCAAGGTTATAAAAATGCCGTATGGAGACGCCGGGCGTAAGGTTATTGCACCATGTGGTGAAACTACTCACGTAGACTTGATGGTGATGCATCTGTCCTGCTCATCCTTCCTCGTGTCCGTGAATCTCGTCTCTCCGGCCCTGGCGCCGGCGATGATACCCGCCTTTGACACCAGCGAGTCCGTAAGGGTCGACTTCCCGTGGTCTACGTGGGCGATGACGGACATGTTGCGGATGTTCCGCTTCTTGTCCATCATGCCCCTGATCTCGTCTACGGTGAAATTCACCTGCGCAAACCAGAAAACATCACGTCAACATTTTTCACAACAACACAGATGGTATAGCACTTGTCATACGCACGTTTCATATTAGAAATTTGCGACGGATTTAATTTAATTTTATTATTCAGAGTTCTTGAAAAATTATGTATTTTCCGCGAATCTAATGACACTGGCAAACACCGCATCACTGAAAACGTCACCCCCGATCACAAAGAAAGTCGTCGCTCCGACGGCTATAACTTTACGTAAAATTACGATAACTATAAAATATTAACGCGAATCGATAAGACAGATACACCGCAACACTTTTGTGGTCACTATTAAAATGTTAAATACTCACCATATTGGATGGTTTTAGATTTTTCTGTCAATAAAATAAACTACCATACGCCAGCAATGGCGTACGCTTGAAAAAGGACCCTTTCGTTCGTGGGCCGGATGTGGCAGCCAGCCGTCAAACGCCAGTCACTTCATAGACAACAAAAATTGCCATTTGTAAAATTTAGAGAACATATTGAAATTAGTCGATTAGAAAAATATATTTAATAACTAGTCGCATTCATAAATATTTTACGGTTTAAATTTCATAATATACAGCAATGGCGCGATGATCGGGTTGAAAACGGGACAACAGGACCAAAAAGAGTAGAAATGAAATGTGGGCGCCACTATGTTTTAGCGGGCCACATTGGTTACCTTGACTAAAATGTTTTAATACTTGAATGTTACGAGTGACTAAAAACTTCTTAAGGCAAGCTGAAATGATGTGATCATAGGCTATTAATGAACTTATATAGGTAATTAAAATATGGAAATATATCGTTATTAAATAAAACAATAATACAAAAGTCTGAATATAACAATCATATTTAAATGATAAATATCCGACTCCCATTTCATTAGAATGTTTTGTAGGAGTTTATGAAACGGATGAACTTTCTGATGTTGGCCAGGCGTGTCAATTTTCCGTTTATTTTAATATCCTCTAGAATAATTCCTCTTACAATACTTTCTGACTTACCTAAACATAACAACAAAACTTTAATTTAAATAAATAAAATAAACAAATAAACACCGTCACGCCTGTATTCCTCAAGCAGGGATGCCAGAGGTGTACTGTGTACACATACTCAGTCGGGTAGTTGGATGCGAGCTTATTGCCATATACCGGGCTCAATTCCAGACTCCGGATTGATACTGGGAATTTTTCAATTTCGAATTTTTCGATAGAAAAGCTACGTTGTAAGGTCTGTAAGGAAAGAACCTTTTGGAACTCTGCTCGCTCTGCCTACCCCGCGAGGGATCTGGCGTGATGATATAAATAAATAAAAAGAAACTACATTGTTTCGACCTAGGATTTGAACCCAGGACTTCGTGATTACAAAGCGCATTATTCACGACTAATCCAACGAGGCAGTCTAATATTTAATTTTAAATATTGAAATAAAAGTAAAAATTTAGTATGTATCAAGGTTGTTTAAGTCGTATTATATAAGGCGCACCATACCTGTGCTATGACGTTAGTGGGTAGTATAAATGCTATATATTTTAGACACATTTTCTACTACAAGTTATATTTACAAATTACTAATCGCTAAGATAGTAATTACTAATAATATAATAACTAGTTTCTGTCCGCGACTTCGTCCTCGTTGACTTTAGACAGGAACCTTACCTTTTTTCCGGGATGAAAAGTAAACTATGTGAATTATCCAATCAATCCTATAAAAAGTATCCAAGTAATATAATACAGATAGCGTATGCTAAATTTCATTGAAATCCGTTCAGTCGTTTTTACGTGATTGAGTAACACATATCCAAACATCTAAACACCCAAACATCTAAATACCTATACAAAGTTTCACATTTATAATATTAGTAGCATAGCCACTCGTTCGCACAAACGTTTTTTCAACGCTTCGTGCTGAAACGTTGTCAGTGCTATTCAAAAAACGTACTGTTAGGGGCCGTTCGCACGAGCGGTTTTTTGCAGCGCTGAAATAAATCGCCGTAGGCGATATTAACTCGCTTGCAAAATAAGTGTTCAAACGAGCGTTAAAAAATCACTTGAAAATGTTATGGCTTCACACAAATTTTAAGTGTATTTTGCCTATATTTAGTGAAATGCTTAATCGTGTTTTTAATATTTCTAAAAGAATTCAACTCCCCGATGAACAATAATTAGAGATGATCGACTTCATAGATTATAAACAGGATTGGTTTGACGAGGTTGTAAGGTTTGGCGGATAGGTAAGGATTTGAGAAAAGTGGCCAATATAAACATAAATTGAATAAGATAACGTAAAAAACAATTATAGACATATTATAAAATTAAATAAAGATATTATTAATGTGGGGGGCCAACAGCAGAGATCCGTAGATCCTTATTGTATAACAGGATCAGTTTCTCTGCTCACTCTAATGCGAAGTATAAGAGAAATCCTTTTTAAGGCAAGCTTGAAATAAAAGGCTGGAACACTTCACGGTATACACATTATTAATCCGTTTATACAGTATAGGTATATAAGTTATTACAAAACGTTCATGATGGTATAACTGTACAAAATTATTATTATACTGTTTGCTTTGACTGACAACACAGCTCTTTCAGTTCTAACAAAATTTTTGCAAATCAAAAATTTTCTCAAGTCATTCTGTGAAAATATTTAAATTCAAATTTACAACATCTGTCATGTGTACCAGTAGTGAGATTATAAAAAGAACTAAAATCTAATTGCAAATCATTTGGTTCAACAATTATGATGTACAATAAACTTTACAATAGCTTAAATATATCAATTGTTGCTTGCCTTGGGGCATGCTAGTTTTGCCAGACCATTGACAGTTTCATTGCTCTGAATACCCGAATATCCAGGAACCCAGGCCAACAAAAGGTTTTACCGGATTCATATGTTTGCTAAATGGATTAGCATGCAGAGATTGCAAGCAACTAAGAGAATCAGTAAATATAATGGAGTAGTTTATAATGTTACGTTAATTAAATGCCAACTAACGTGCGAAGTACTTTATTAGGCGCTGTATGCACAAAACAGTTCGTCAAACACACGAGCACTAAACACACACTAGTACTTCTCTCGTTAGTACTCAAATACACAACATCTTGGATTTCCTAATTAACCCCATATTCTTAATCAGCCTCACCTAAAACTCTAAAAATGATACCCATATTGATTTTACACAAAAAGTCGCGTCCACCATCTTGGATTTCAAAAAAAGAATCAACGAAATCGATTCATAATTGGAGGAATGTTCGAGTAACATACATACAAAAAAAAAACATACAGTCGAATTGAGAACATCCTTTTTAGAAGTCGGTTAAATAATACCCTTTTATTCTTAATGATCGATATAAAATGAAAGTGATTGGTGATGTTTCGAAACATCAATCTTTTATTAAACTTTCTTTATTGTCGATGTATGATTTGAGCTTTTGTAAGAAAAACATTGCTTTAAAAATATCGATAAATCGATATTTTAGAAGTTGTTTATGCACTTTTTTTTCGGATGTCTGTTTGTCATTCTGGTTCAAAAGTTGTGATCCATTTTTCAAACACTTGCGGGCGTCTGCATGAGTTGAAATTTAGCATACGAATATAAATTCGGTGACAATGCACTAATATAGTTCCTTAGAGGTATGTATGCCAACACTACATCTGTTCACTGCATTGTACTAACCTAAAGCGAAATCGAAACATAAATAACTTGCAATTTAAAACTTCGATGAGTTGCCTATTATAACATCGATATAGCGTTTTCACCCTTAGTGCTGAATTCCATGTCGCTGCACGATACACGTCCGTCTGTGAAGAAGCGCGCGCGCTGATTGATCTTAAATAATTATTTGTTAATCTACCTATTTTTCTATTTATCCAGCTAGGAAAGATGAAAAGACATACGAATAAAGAAAGCCCAATAAAAGGTTGATGTTTCGATACATCATCAATGACTTTCATTTTCACAATATATCTTTACACGACAACAATATCATATTATATCGATACACTGATACTTATCATCAAGATAACTGCATCACATAAAAAACCATGGGCGCAATCGGGGTCCGGTGAAGTTGAATCCAACTCTGACTCCGACCTGACTGCCTTGTAATGGCGTCTCAAGGCAGTCAGGTCGGAGTCGGAATCGGCAAGCGTGATCACAGCTTAATGGCGTCTCAAGGCTGTCAGGTCGGAGTCGTGGTTGCGAAGTGTGATTACGGCTTAAACGCTTGAACCCTTAACCGTTTGTCCAATTCCAGCGCTTTACTAACGCACGTTGAAAAAGCGCTAGTGTGAACGTTGGGTTAATACTAATAATATTATAAGAATTTAATAAAAATAATTGTACCATAGAGGTAGGATTAAAAACATAGAGAAAGTATTACCAAGATTATATATTTGCACTGCTTACACTTACGTCATGTCAGTGATAAGAAAAAGGACAAATCTATCGTTACCAGGTACACCCTTGTGCATCTTTTTTTGACAGTAATGACATAGACCATAGACCTTACTTATGTTTTCCCAAAGATGTAGTATAGTACTTTCCCCTATAACTGCGGAAGCTTTATCGATAAAACTATTTTGTACATAAGCAGATAATTAAATATTTTTTACAATACAAGATATCGCTGTATCTCACAGTGCCCACTATAGATGCGTTTTTCTTTCTATATTGAGTACTTGTGTGCTTCCATTGGCCACCTTTCGGCTTCATCATCAGACCCTGAACACTATCTGGTTATATAGTACTTCTCAATATCAATTTAACCAGCTTAAAGGGTTACGTTGTATAGTATACATGTTCCTATACCCACCTTTCGACTCTATCATCACACCAGCTCTATGGTACCATATTATTGCTGTCATTGGGCTTACATACGTATGCCATTTAGCTCAATCGGATACTCGCACGTGCTTGAAATTGGATCACAAAATTTAAAACGGAAAGACAGATAGATAGATATACGAACATTGTAAGTTGAATAAATGCTTGTAAAAATAAAATTGAACCGTTCATAATGTTTTTATTTATTTCAATAAGCGCGAACAAAATATATAAAAAATACCTATTGCAAAAATATCATTAAAAGAGAACAAAATGAAGTTAATTTTACATTGAAACTGGAACAAATAATTGTAGATCACACAAAGATTTGTCCCGTGCGGGAATCGAACCCGCGACTATTAGACACAGTGGGCGGAGCGGCTTAAGCTCTTAACCACTGCGCTAAATCGTCCGTCCGCATTATTTATCTTTTTATTAATTAAAAACAAATTGAAAGTCTCCGAGAACACAGTCACTCGGCAAACAAATATTAACCGATAAATTTTCGTGGAGCCTACGTCAAAATGACAAGTCATAAATTTTGAATAATAAAAATAAAAGATGTTCGAACTGTTTAACAACAAAGATTTTTAAATTGGTTACCTAAATGGTACCAAGTGTCCCGAAAAAGTGTACGGCTGAACTACGTTTATAATCCCTCTGTTTTTAATCCTACCTCTATGAATTGTACTGAAGACTGAATTGTATTTTTTTAATCCGCTTTAATAAGATATATTTTTTTAGACTGCCTCGTTGGTCTAGTGACAAAGCGCATCGCTTTGTGATCACGAGGTCCTGGGTTCAAACCTAGGTCGGACAAGTGTAGTTTTTCAAACGAAAAACTTCACATTACGAGTCCGGAGTCTGGAATTGTGCCCGGTATATGGCAATAGGCTCGCCCCCTATTACATGGGACCTAACATCGTCGGTGAAACGTGAGTGTACTCAGTACACCTCTGCCACCCCCGCTTAGGGAATATAGGCGTGACGGCGGGCTTTTTTTTTTTTTAAATTTATGGTCCACAGGATAAATTTTCTACTGAGAATCTTTATATCTTTTTATATTTAAACTATACATTTTTCATCAAAGTATGAAACAATTTTTCATAAATTCTATTACCTAGATTTTGTACACCGCACGTATTGTCTATGGTGTTTGTAAAAATGTGATATCTGCAAGGACGCTCCATGCTAGATGACGCTACTTGACATAAGTTGATGCCAATTGTAATCATTTCTCTATTCCATACTAGATGGCGCAATGACTGATCAAATATAACCATACTCTGATTTACTCTGTAGATGGCTCCGAGAAATCGAAAATCTCGAAAACGAACAGCACCACCACGACCGCCCTGGACCCTGCGAAGGACCTGCCCTGTGAATGAACAAGTGATTAAAGGCTAAAATGCAATATACTTGCCTTCACAGTGCATGTGTATCTACAATCGCAAACATTAATGGAGAAGGGCTGGCCAGAGACATTTGAAACTCCATTCCTACTTACGGAATGTGTCTGCATTTAACTACTAAATTACACACACCGTCACGCCTATATTCCCCAGAGGGGGTGGCAGAGGTGTACTGAGTACACCCACGTTTCGCCGACGATGTTAGGTCCCATGTAATAGGGGGCGAGCCTATTGCCATATACCGGGCACAATTCCAGACTCCGGATTCATACTGGGAATTTTTCGTTAGAAAAACTACAATTGTCCAACCTAGGATTTGAACCCAGGACCTCGGGATCACAAAGCGATGCGCTTTGCCACCAGACCAACGAGGCAGTCCAACTACTAAATTACATTAAACCTATTCGTGTGGAGTGAGCTGAGAAATAAAATGCGGAAATGTAAACCAAAGCAGTGAGGAAGGAAGTGGACATGAGTAAAGAGCTGATGTAAACTATACCTGTTGAATTTCACTTCCGAGCATACTACCGTATCGGCTGAACGTGGTTCAAAGCCTAAGTTTAGAGCTAGACCCGCATTTGCACGAGCACTTTTTCAGTGAGCGTTTTGGAAGTTCTGTAAGCGCTTTTAAGAAAAATGTACTATAAGCATATTCCAGCGCTTTAGTAACGCGCGTTTAAAAGCGCTCCTGCAAATGCAGAGTAACAGATTTCAAAGAATCTACTTATCAAGCTTTGTAGCTTTATGCCCTGTACCTAATAGGGTGTGGCCATTTATTCTATGGTGGGCGTTTGCTGTGGTAGTGGTCTCGGCTTCTACGACTATGACAGGAAGTATAAGTGCCGTTATTATCCTTCCCTGGTTATGACTACCCTTGGCATAACATGAGGATGCACATAAAATAGGAATACCTATATATTTTCTTCCCTAAACAGTAATTTTCTTCAAAAACTCAGCTGTTTCACCCTCTTTTGCGATTGTGTGTTGTAGGTGTCTAGGATAGCCATTAATCAAAATTTCCATGGATTTCTCCTGGTTTAAAGGGCTTCCAGGTGGAGCTTAAATACAAAACAATTGATTGGAATATTTAACAAGAACGTAAAAAAATAGTTTTATTAAGTAAAGTACTTAGACTAGAACCTACTATCTGATTATATACCAAATACCGAGATCTAACACTATTACTTTCATACTTTTACTTTCTACGTATACGGAAGGGTTTGCCAGAAAAATGGCTCTGACTAACCTGACTGACTAGTAAAGGAGAGAGATTGATAGCCTAAACTAATATATTGCCCTGTGGAATCCTCAAACTCAAATCATTTATTTTGCATAAACCCTGCGGCGGCATTTATGAATTGTCGAGATTAAAGCCTTTTTTAACTTACTTTTTTAATTTACCACCGGATTGAAACATGGCTTCCAATGGGCACATCAGGCGAGAAAATCAGCGGGCTTGCCTTTTTATCCAATTGTCCTCATTGCACCGACTCGCTTTCGATTAGTCCTTTTAATACATAAAATATTTTTTCATTTGATTCCGAGCAGAACACCAGATTTCACTTAAATAATCGGGGTCATCCGATCGGTTGGACTAATCACTAGACAACGTGGACGCAGGCGAGGTTTTTGTGTTCCTTGTCCGATATTGACGACGTAGATGACGGCCACCCTACACGTACCCTTTGTGGGTGGATAGATCTATAGGTCACAATAATGCAGGGGCAAGGGCGCTGGGTTAGGGTGGACGTTGCAATATTACGAGGGCGAACATAGGGCTGGCACGTGAGCTGTAGTAGGTACTGCTAGTACTGGTAAAAAAGTATCAAGATGTTAAATCCTAGTTCGTAGTTAAGAGAATAATACCTTACATCTATAATGAATAGTAAGCTAATTTATTAATTTAGTTTGTTCCTATTTTGATTTTAATATAAATAACTAGTTTTTGCCCGCGACTTCTTCCGCGTTGACTTTAGACAGGAATCTTACGTTTTTCCTGGATAAAAATATTCTATGTGTTAATCCAGGTAATAAACTATATGTGTGCCAAATTTCCGTTCTACTAATATTCTATTTCCAATTTATATTTTTATATATAATATTAGCAGAATAACTTAAATAACTTCTGTAAGACAAGTGTGTACGACTCGAAATCGACGGAAATGTATGAGAATAAAGATGTGTAATAAATGTATATGAAGCGAAACAGAAATTGGAATAGTTCAGAATTGTAGTTTGTAGCTAACTGTAGTCTTTGCCTACCCCAGTGTGATAAAGGCGTAACTGTACGTACTCTCTGTAATCGGAATCTTCGAACTTTTGCATTTACTCCGTGGTTCACATCTATTTCACAACAATGGTTTCAGATTAGTTTCGTAAGAAGAGGTGCTTATTGTTGTAATAGCAGACTGTTTGATTAAACAATAGGTACATTAATAATAACTATAATTAAGGTTTCGTTACTTTTTATGTTCAACAAAATACTAGAGTGGGAGTACTTTCTGCAACGAGGCGTACTGCTATATCTTTCCGAGACAATGTCCTGGACGAATACCTGCCTTAGTGCCTTTAAAGTCCCACTAACTGCCTTCTATGCCTTGTGAAAAGAGTATGGGTAAATAGATCATCTGTCTGTATCGTTTCGAAGTGGATTACTTTTCTTATAAGGTACCCTTTATATGGAGACTGGCTAATGTACCCAGCCCAGTGCCAGTCTCCGTGTTCGTGGTTTCAATGTCCATTTTCAGTCAATCGCCCGATATAAAAAATAAACATGCCCAATGGAAAAATCATACTCATTAACAATCGTTTAGACTTCATGGCTGATTGAAAAAAACATAACCATTAATTGTCGCATCGATTACCTCTGAACACATAAACAACATCTCATGAGTAAATAAAACAAAGCAGAGATACAGCTAATAAAAACGAACCAAAAATTTTTACCACGCAAATCCAGTTTTGGCGACAAAAAAGGAAATTGTTTATGATAGCGATTAATTTTCCCGGCAACCCTGCTCCGCCGGTTCGTAGGGGAGACGTGAAGGTCAACTGATTACATAAATATGGATAAAAGTGCTCTTTATTGTGGGTTGGTTAGATATACGTATTGGTGTGTTTTTATTTTCAATAAATGTTCAAAAGGATGGTGCCAATGTCAATCTGGTTAAATTTCTGAACGGCTTGAACTTTACTGTAGTATTTAATTTAATTACATTAGGTACATATTCTATAACCTCACGCCAGATCCCTTGCGGGGTAGGCAGAGAGTACAGAGTTCCAACAGGTTCTTTCCTTACATACCTCTCTGGCTTCCTCGACTCTCATAGTTCGTCTCATACACGCTCGCCGGTTACGGAGACTCTTGACTTTTCCATCAGATAAGACTCGGTTTATTTGGTCGTGGTAAGATAATCTAGGTCTTCCCCGGTACCTGCATCCTTCCACTTTCACATTGTATATCTGTTTTGTCATTCTTTCCTCTGGCATTCTTTCTATATGCCCGAACCAACGGAGCATGCCCTTTCTCATCTTTACACCGATACTATCTTTCATACCTACTCGCTGTCTTACTATGCTGTTGCTAATGCGGTCGGTCAGCTTCACTCCGCACATCTTCCGCAGAGCTCGCATTTCTACCGCATTTATCCTACTTTTATGTACCTATCTATAGATAGATAGATAGATAGGTACATATTGATACTAACACAGTAAAAAAACTAGAAATCTAGGTTTGAGAAAGTCCTGTGATGAAAGCGCTTTCGAATAAGTCCAAGAGTAGTCCAATCTGAAAAATCAATTTCGTTGGTAGACTTCCCAACTTAGTGTACCTACGAGATGATAGATAGAAATTATTTAAAAGTTTAACATACAATTTTGATGCTTTTAAGCTGAAGCGTGTACACGTGTCGTGCACGATTTGGTTGGAAATCTATAACTAATTTAGAACTATTATGTTCTCGTCAAAATCAACCATAGCATAGCGTGTATGTATGTAGCACAAGTAAAGTGCCACTTCAAAGCGGTTTCCCATTTTCAAACAGCTGCAAACAAAGCAATCTCAGTCGCGTTTTCAACGGTGGCCGGTGTAAATCTGTTACTACGGCTCGCAATTAAACCAGCACGGCCCGTAATAGCCTGGACACTATTGAAGCTATATATAATGTTGTCTATTTCTGACCACGGAGATCTACCGCGGCGTAACTAGGATCAGTAATTACTGAGTAATTATGCATAGATAAATGACTACTGGGTACTTCGTTGGCTTCCTTGTGTTAAACGACAGCGATGTTCTTAGGTTAAGTGTCGTGCAGTCGGTATGAGATGTAACCGTTAGTAGCATTTTTATATTCAAGCGTTTGTTTTGGAAGGCACGCACCCTTGGTCCAGGTCACCACTTCATGTGGTAGTTGTTAAGCCGAGTTGGAAGCCTTATAGGCGGCTTGATAAGTTCCAAGTGTAGCCATTCTCATTAACAATACGATTTGCTTTTAACTTAGACCCACCTGATGACCAACCTACATTATTCTCCAATACCCGTAATGTAAACTAACATACAAGAGTGTAAAGAAAATTGTTTTAAAAGAGTAACCGTGGAGTTTCTTCCCTTCTTCTCCACAGAAATGACATTCAGAAGTGGTGGTCTTTGTCAATTTTCTGACGATTCATAAATACTATAATGGTTTACATGAATAAAAAAATATTCTGGTTGCGATTCCAACAGCAGCACAACCCTGCTTCCACTTCAATTTGTGACAGAAGGCCAGCAGTGGGACAGCATAGATATTATTATTGTAAATGACTACTAAATAGACAAATGACAACAAATGCCTATAGATGAAGGTGCTCAAGTGAGCACAATCTAATAACTCAACGAGTTAGTACGTCGATATCAACCAACCAGTTAGTCCTCAGCAACTATTTCGGTTGAGGCAGTGAACGTTTGTGGCTTATTCATTTATTGAGCATCTCCGCTCCTTGGCCTTTATCCTGTAGTGGAAGACTTTCAGGTAAAGAAGAAGGAAAGAGGCAGACCTAGACTATCTTATAACGACCAAATAAACCGAGTCTTATCTGAAGAACAAGTCAAGAGTCTCCGTAACCGGCGAGCGTGTATGAGACGAACTATGAGAGTGGAGGAAGCCAGAAAGGTATGTAAGGAAAGAACCTGTTGGAACTCTGTACTCTCTGCCTACCCTGCAAGGGATCTGGCGTGGTGATATAGATAGAAGAAGGAAAGAGCATCTCCGTGATACGGAAATCACGTTGAGACCTTGGTGTCTGTTGCTACTTCTTTTTTAAGCCAAATCGAAAGCCAGCCGACTTGATAAACTCCAGGGGTACACCGTCACGCCTATATTCCGCAAGCAGGGGTGGCAAAGGTGAACTGAGTACACCTACGTTTCGCCGACGATGTTAGGTCCCATGTAATAGGGGGTAGGTTGCTATTAACCTGTCTCCATTATTCCGCATGGGTTCCGCATGGTGGAATAGGTATAACCAATTCTCCCTTAAAATATCCTTTCTTGTTAAACATTTAAAATTTAAAATGTTTCCTATTTGTATTCACGCCAAACTTAGAGTTCGTAGACATTAAGGTTCTGGGGATTTTGTGGAAGATTTGTGAGTCAGTGGCATTTCACTTTTATATAAATAAGATATTATTTGGTACTGGGAAAAACACAATTAGGTATATGTACCAATAGCAAGCGTCTGTTAGTGGTCTCTCGGGAAGTCTTAGTCTTGCATTTGCCGCCGTTTTTCGACTGATATCATGAAGTTCCCTTCCCTCTAATATGTTCAGCGGAGGTGATGGCTGCTCAAGTAGTCGTACTCGTGAACAGGTGCTGCTTGTGGAGACTGGTCCACCCAGAGTCCTCTAGCTTTTCATTATAACATATATTTCAAAATATTGTTACTTATAAAAAAAAGAAAAGAAAATATTCTATTCTTCTATTCTTTTTTTGCCATTCTTTCTAAAAATATTATTATTAGTCTTATATCTCAGTCGTAAGGCATCACACTGCAGTTGGTTGGTATAAATGATTTTGTTTAATATAGAAATGTATGTGTCTATACAAAAAATGATGAAAAAAAATTAATGGAGAAAAAGGACAAGCTCGCTGAGTTTCTCGCCGGATCTTCTCAATGGAGGCCGCGTTCCGATCCGGTGGTAGAAAATTAAGTGAAATAAATATGTAAATATGACCATTTGTAAACACTCCCGCAGGGCTTATGCAAAAAAAGAAGTATGCACGCTACACAATTTAATAATATCACAGTGCAGCAAGTCGTCTCGAAGTATACAATGTCCCCTCAAATTTTTTTTTTTTTTTCTGTAGGTACGTAACACCACATAAATCTCACATTTCAATTTCAATGCTTTACTTTTGGTCGTGTGATGTGTATAAAATGTGGTATATACAACGTCAGTGGATATAATAACCATTAAAATTGTCCCACTACCCAGTATTATGTCGACATCTGTAGAGTAGGTTCACTTTTTCACTTCTGAGCAGTCACTGCCCATCCAATGAACTGACCTTCAAACAGGGGTTACCTATACAATCAGTTGTTACCGTAGTCTCTGACGAACTATTACAGCGCAAAATAACCTTCAAACCAGGCAAGAATTGAACCAAATGAGTCAACGCACCGTACCCCAGATAGCAACAGTGATATTCGCAATAATTGGCCTGATATTTGGCGAGGTGCCACCACGCGGGGCGCACTTTACGCCGGGATCCGGAACTTCCGCAGAAATCAACGTGTTGACGGCGAAATCCGACGGGGATTGGTGTTGGTTGCCAGGTGTTGGATATTAATTAGCTTCTATTTAATATATTTTACTTCACTTATATATTTACTTCCGAGAACTTAGCATGATAATATTGATGTTAGCGTGACGCTATTAAATTGATATCCCATCCTGTCTACAGATTTATAAACCAGGGTGAACATAACAGCACACTTTTTCGACAAAATTCCTATAACGTCAAATGCTTTGTGCTTAAGTATCAGATATTTACCGAACCAGAATGTGCCATACCGCTGGAGGAGGGGGTATTTTTTCGCTTATATTGCGAGACGGGTTTTGCTGGGCGTCAAGAAAATGAATGACTAGACAGGTGACGTTCAAGAATGTTTATATTACCCATAGGAATTCCGAAAATCACCGAATATTTATTGGTTTTCGCTATCTAATAGCTTGTCTCTATTAGTTGTGATCTTTAGTACCTATTTGTCACACTAATTTTACACTTGAATATTATGTGATTTTTATTTTAAGATAAGTACTTAAAGCTTCTAAACCTTACTTAAGTAAGGTTTAGAAGCTACTCTTTCAGTTACAATCAACTATATTTTCTTTATTTCACGACTTTTTATTGATTAAAATATTGGGGTATGGGGGAGTAGAATAATGGTGTATTAATCACTAAAATTTTTACAGCTATAATTTTTACATGCCAATATAAATTAAATGACTAACATTGTCGCCCTGGTCGTCTCTGTAACGATTTAAAACGACAGAATTTAAAGTTACGAGTTCAGACACTCATTAAAAATGGACGTTTTGACAATGTTTGCTCAATGTCAAATTAATCATGGAAATATATTGTAGATATCGAAAATAAAGCGCTATTGGATCGTAAATTATTCAAGCACAGTGGTAGCACGTTCCCGAGCTTGGCAATGTGACAAATTCTCCAACCTTGAATGGTTTATGGGCTTTTCCATCGAACCCAGTTTATTACAATTTATATTATTTATTTCAGTGTTTGAAGGACGAAATGTATGGGCAATTTGCTGTGACTGCTTGTGTTTCTGCCAAATGTGTATCAGGTGTGAGCTGATTTAAATATACAATGACTAATATTGATATAACTATAGCATTCGACTCACAAAATAATTTTGTTAAAAATCTGTTCGTAATAGTTGAAAAAAAATATCTGTTTTATACGCTTTCGTAGCCGGCGCACTACATTTTACACGTTCACAAATTTACGATTCAAATTTTTACACATTTTTAAGGATGTGCTACTCTTATATGCCTGCCTTTAATTTTTACCTGATCTAAAAGTCATGCTGTATTAAGCAACTTCTTCTTGAGCCGTGATTTATTGTGAATTCATTGCACTCTCAGTGATTTCCATCTTTAAGTGACGATAACGAAAGCACAGTTTCAATGATATTTTACTGCCACGATTGTGTTATCAGCTATTGCTGATATTACTGCCTTTACCTTGCCTTACTAGTACTCTAACTTTGTATCCTTAGGTAACTAGTGATACTAGGTTGTATTTCGTATCGCTATTACCCTCAATGATACCGTTTTCATGAGTACCTACTACTAAGTAAGGTAACCTGATGCTGCGACGGCACACACTACGAGAGTCAAGCTTTAAAATTGTTTGTTACTATCACGTATCCTTTCCTTATATGTTTTCAGAAATTGTGATTTAGAAAGGATTTGTGTCACGGTAAGAACGTTCAATAGTAAATTAATTGTTCTATACTTTGGAGAGCAGAAACCTGACAGCATATTTGCACCGGTTTTTGTACGCTACCCATGTGTAAAGCAAACTTGCATCCAAATTGTAATTTTAATTCCTGATTCACAAGTTTATTTTCGAAATTGCATCATATGTTGCAATAATCTATACGAATTACGCAATATACGTACCCATTTTGAAGGATTATTATATTATTATCTTCCTCTTGTTGTCAGCCATAATGTTCATGACTAACGACCGCCTCTGCCAAAACAACTGGTTAGTCACTGACTTCCGGAAAATTTTCTAAACACCCGGATTTTTTACGACTCGGAATGAAAACATTGCGAATTTCATTAACAAGTTTGTTGTACACTTTTAAAAGTTTTTCCTAATTTTTTGTTTGATTTATGTTGTTAGGAGCGTTTAGAAGTGATGGTGGGTGTAATATAAAATTGTTTTTACAGGAAAACGCAAGTTTAAAAAGCGGTTTCGAATGATGGAAAGATCGAAACTTAGGCATGATATTTTTTTCAAAATCCGATGATAGTAAAGGCCACGTCCCTGCACCCCGTTACGGTTCGTGATGAAAACTGTATGTTCAAGAGAATAGACAGGTCTTCTTTCGTTTTGTCAGAAGAGAGGGAAGGAGGTTGGACTTGTTTAAACCTTCCGAATATCTGTAACTTAACCTACTGCAGGTAGAAATCTAAATGAAATTTCTAAGACGGTAAGTATTTGGTTTGAGTTTTACTGAGTTGACATTTACTCAGTTATTCAAACAGTAGAAGGTTTCATTCGAATCTACCCCTCCTATCAGCCGCTACCGCCACCCGCAGCATATTCTCACCGACCTTCCCGATGCCCTTACTTGCCTTCTTTCAAATACATATACCGCACACAGGATCAGACACCGACCTCGCCGGCGAGGTCAAATAATCCCAGGTCACAGCACCACGGCGAGTCACCTAATATATGTCCTCCCCATAGCGACTGCCCAAGCTGCGGCCGTTCTTCCTTGAGGCGCCCTTGAGCTTGTTGCCTCCTTGCCCTTCTGGCTCGAGCGTAGTGGTCGAAAGAAAGAAAGAAAAAACATTTATTTGACCAACACACTACAGAACAGAGTAAACAGGCAGTTATGTAAAGTAAGGCACAATTGTGTGGGGCCAAACAGGACTCTGCCTCAGCATATTCCTGCACTATGGCTATAGTGCAGCGCTGGTATTCTGGCAGAACCTTTTGAACCTGTTGCACGCTCGCCTTCTTGTTCGGTGAAGCTGTATAGGCCTCGCGACCAACAGCGTAGATGACTCACACATACAGACACTCGCTCCTATATTAAGAAAATTAATTTATATATTTAGAAAATTACGCCAATCTGCAAATAAAGACACACTAAAACTTATCTATTTTGCGCTTTGTCAATCTCTCCTAACATACAGCATTGTAGCGTGGGGAGGGGCATCAAAAACTGCCTTTCTCAAGCTCGAAAGAGCCCAAAGAGCAGTCCTAAAGGTGATGACCTCGAAACCGTTTAGGTACCCAACTACTGATCTCTACCATGAGTGCCAAGTTCTCACTGTACGGCAACTTTATATTCTCCGAACAGTATTAAAGAAACATAAGTCACTAATATTTAGGCCGCAATTGATTAAAAGTAAACGCAGAAATCATCCAGTGTGTAATATGGTAAAACACAGAACGACCTCCGCGAGCCACCAATACTACGTCTTACATGCCCGACTATACAACAAAGTCCACAAAACTTTGGATATTTACTCATTAAATTATAGGGAAGTAAAATGCAAGGTTACAAAATGGCTGAAAACTCTAAACTATAGTCATACCGAAATTCTGCTTAACAGTATGTTTTAAACACATATGATTATGTAAAGAATTGCACTCCTATATTAACCTACAAAACAAACACACATCTACATAAACCCACATCTCACACACGTAACACAATACACACATCTCACACACGTAACATAACGTACACACATCACACACCACCACACATAAAAAACTCAGACAAGTAAAAAAAAGGATTCCTTACCGTAACTTTATTTAGTGTTATGTAACCTGTGAAGGAACACTGACTCCCAAACCACAGGTTGTTACCTAGTTTGGAAGGCAGAGGTTACCAAAATGTATGCCATTAATTACCAGTCTGTATTTAGCCACTAGGAATCTTTGTATTGTGATCCCTTATTACTGGTACTGAATAAATTATTATTATTATTACATGCACACACATGACTTGCCTCTTGCAAGAAAAAGTAAGTCAATAGTGCTGCTTCAACTAACGTAACGTAACGTAAAATTATGGGGAATAATGAATAGGTAGTCTATAAATGGAATATTAATGCAGAGGTTCCGTGAGGTCTATTAAATCAAGGATGGATTTTCTGGAAAGTCTTTTCTATGATTATCCTATATAGTAGCCTATTTTTTTGAGTGATGACGTGACATAAGTGTGACGTCTTCGTGCTAAGCCCTGTGGAGCTACCCCATTCTCCGCGATAGATATTACTCACCGTGTATTCTTCACCTGTGACAAGCGGCGGTGTTTACCGCCCAGCCTGTCTGAATGGAGGCAGGAGTGATGAATGAAGTGTTCCCGGCTTGAACAGTTCTCCGTAAAGTATTGCGTAAGATCCGCTTTTGATAATACAGTGCGTTGAATAATAACTGACCATAATAAAACATACTTTTTTCTTTGTTGTATACACAAATGGAAATAAAACTGTTTTTCGGAATTTTTAGCGGTTTATATTTGATTTTCAACGTAGTTTTTTTTTTAAATAAACGTAGTCCATCACTAGTATTTATTCCTGTATCGTGGGTGCGTTTACAAACATGAAAATTCACATACACAAATACCCAGACCGAAACAAATAATGTATTTATTTATTTATTCTTTATGGTACACATATATACACAATTAACCATTTAATAGAATTTTTCATGGACAAAGGTGTGCTTAACTCAATATTGAGTTTTCTTACAGCCAACCTAAGTGATAGAGAGATAAAAAGTAGAGAGGACACTAACAAGTGTACAATGGAGTAAAACATAAATTAACATACCTATATAATACATACATATATAAATATATAATTCATGATGAAAGGAAATGCTCTTGAATACGTCCAGTGAGACGCTATCGTGTGTAGAGTGTGGAAGTGAATTCCACAGATGTACTGCGCGAACAGTGAAAGAACCATTATAAAGGCTAGAAGTGTGACGGAGTACGGAGAAGAAGAGAAGAAGATGTGCGGCAGGGCTTACCCTTGGGGACTAAATAATTGTGTGTCACACAAAGATTTGTTCCGTGCGGGAATCGAACCCGTGACTGTAGACACACTGGGCGAAGCGGCTTATGTTCTTAACCACTGCGCTTTCGACTAATTCTTTTATTTCTATCTATCTATCTATCTATGTCATCACGCTAGCTTCCTCGCGGGGTAGGCAGAGAGTACAGAGTTCCAACAGGTTCTTTCCTTACATACCTCTCTGGCTTCCTCCACTCTCATAGTTCGTCTTATACACACTCGCCGGTTACGGAGACTCTTGACTTGCCCTTCAGCTAAGACACGGTCTATTTGGTCATGGTAAGATAGTCTAGGTCTTCCCCGGCACCTACATCCTTCCACTTTCGCATTGTATATCTGTTTTGTCTTTCTTTCTTTCTATATGCCCGAACCAACGGAGCATGCCCTTTCTCATCTTTACACCGATACTATCTTTCATACCTACTCGCTTTCTTACTACGCTGTTGCGAATACGGTCGGTCAGCTTCACTCCGCACATCTTCCGCAGAGATACTTCTATTAGAATTCTTTTATTTTATGTGTAATATTCGCGTAAATCTAAGAACTCAATATGTAAATACAAATTGTCAGAAATAATTGAACTACAAAAAAAAAAAAACACCGTCACGCCTATATTCCCCAGAGGGGGTGGCAGAGGTGTACTGAGTACACCCACGTTTCGCCGACGATGTTAGGTCCCATGTAATAGGGGGCGAGCCTATTGCCATATATCGGGCACAATTCCAGACTCCGGACTCATACTGGGAATTTTTCGTTAGAAAAACTATATTTGTCCGACCTAGGATTTGAACCCCGGGCCTCGTGATCACAAAGCGATGCGCTTTGCCACCAGACCAACGAGGCAGTCACGAGGCAGCTGAACTACAAAGTCATCATCATCATCATTTCAGCCTATACTTGTCCACTGCTGAACATAGGCCTCCCCAATCGCTTTCCAGCGTAACCGGTCCGATGCCACCTGCATCCAACGATTTCCTGCGATTTTCACAAGATCGTCGGTCCATCTGGCAGGCGGTCGTCCTACGCTGCGCTTGCCAATACGTGGTCTCCACTCTAGAATCTTTCTGCCCCAACGCCCGTCCGATCTTCGCGCTATGTGGCCAGCCCATTGCCACTTCAGCATGCTAATCCTGAGGGCTATGTCGGTGACCTTGGTTCTTCTACGAATCTCCTCATTCCTGATTCGATCACGTAGAGAAACGCCGAGCATAGCTCTTTCCATAGCTCGCTGAGCAACTTTGAGCTTTTTTATGAGACCTATTGTAAGAGACCACGTCTCTGATCCATATGTCATCACTGGTAACACACATTGACTAAAAACTTTAGTCTTTAGGCACTGAGGTATTTTGGATGAGAAGATGTTGCGCAGTTTCCCGAACGCTGCCCAGCCGAGTTGGATTCGTCGATTGACCTCTCTCTCAAAGTTGGACCTACCTAACCGGACTGCCTGTCCCAGGTAAATGTATTCGTCGACAACTTCAAGAGTAGAGTTCCCAACGGTGAGTGCGGTGGGTACGACATGGACATTAAACATTACTTTTGTTTTGTCCATATTCATTTTAAGACCCACTTGTTGGGATACTCTATTGAGGTCACCGAGCATTCGTCCTAGATCTTCCAGCGACTCCGCCATGACCACAATGTCGTCGGCAAATCGAAGGTGAGTGATGTATTCGCCATTGATGTTGATGCCAAGTCCTTGCCATTCCAAGAGCTTGAAGGCGTCCTCTAAGGTGGCCGTAAACAGTTTCGGAGAAATAACGTCTCCCTGTCTTACTCCTCTTTTTATGGGGATCACCTTCGTGCACTGCCCCTGTACTCGGACTGACATGGTGGCGTTATTATACAAGCACTTCAACACTTCGATGTACCTATAGTCAATGCGGCATCGCTGGAGAGATCTAAGAACCGCCCAAGTCTCGATCGAATCAAAGGCTTTCTCATAGTCCACAAACGCCAAGCATAGTGGCCGATTATACTCCTCAGTCTTCTGTATAACCTGCCGCAGCGTATGTATGTGGTCTATGGTACTAAAACCTTTCCGGAAACCGGCTTGTTCGGGTTCTACAAAGTAAATTATATATAACTACAAAGTAAATTATATATAATATAAGCACAAAAAAAAATAATGTACGAAGTAGAGTTCTCTAACGGGAAATCTTTGAGTGGTACACTTTGGTTTGGTGGTGGTGGTGGTGGAAACAAATCATTAAATTGTCCCCTTTTGGGTGATGTGTATCAGTGTATCTCTTTTGTCTCCCAATTAATACCCCAACCCCAGTGTCAATTAATGTTATTTTCAAAGAAGGCTTATATACCTGTTATTTTCGAAGGGTTTGGGTTGGTAACTTGAAATATCCTCGTTCGACAGAAAACCTCCGTGACGTGAGGTTATATCATCGTTTTCTCAGAGGTGGAGGTTCACCCACTAACTATGTTTTCGTATGAAAACGCACACGGTGCGTAACAAGGTACACCGCTAGGGGACCATTTCTACTAATAAAGTTCGTCAAAAAAAGGATATTATACATCGCCGATCAACAGTTTTTTTTTTGGTAGAATACGCTCATTATGTTAGGTTAGAATTGTATTTATTTTCTGTTTCAATACAGACTTATGTAAATTAAGTGAATGGATAACAATAATAATAAGCAGTGATAGCCTAGTGGTTAGACCGTTGGACTGCAAAGTCACATGTCTCGGGTTCAAACCCAGGCACGCACCTCTGTCTTTTCGAAAGCATGTGCGTATTAAAATTAATTATCACTTGCTTTAACGGTGAAGGAAAACATCGTGAGGCAACCTGCATGCCTAAGAGTTTCTCGAAGGTGTGTGAAGTTCGCCAATCCGCTCTGGGCCAGCGTGGTGGACTATGGCCTAAATCCTCTCAGTTTGAGAGGAGGCCCGTGCCCAACAGTGGGACAGTTTCTTAACAGGGCTTATATTATTATATTATATTATTATAACAATAGTAGAGTGCTGCGTTTGTATCATCAATCTTTTGTATATCAAGTGTCCAGCATGATATGACTCTATCCCACGAAGTTTGCTCTTTTCATTAAATTGTAGTGTATAGACAACATTGATTTTAATTTTCCATTTATTTTGTGCCACTTCTTCGTGAGTGTACTGCACTGGGACATGTGCCAGTGGTTCGGCTAAGCGTACGAAAACACAATAAATAAACGTGATCCCGTGTTGCATCACGTTTATTTTATTCTGTATACACTTTCGCTCTGCGATATCTCTCTGTCGACGTCTAGCTATTTTATAATTTTATACACACATATATTTTACCTGCGTATAAAAAAATCTTAGCCGTATCTTTTGAAATATACAATACTTTTTATTTTCTTTTTTTTTAGAAGTTTGTACTTTATAAAAATACTAGTTTCTACCCGCGACTTCTTCCGCGTTGAGTATAGACAGGAACCTAACATTTTTCTGGGACAAAAAGTATCCTTTATGTTAATCTAAGTAAACAACTGTGTGCAAAATTTAATCCAAATCCTATCATCCGTAATTGCGTGATTGAGTACTCGTGACAAACAATCAAACATTTAAACATACTAACGTTCACATTTATAATATTAGTAGCTTATGACTATAGGAACATGTAAATATACCACGTAATCCCAAGTGTTTAGGCTTGCTAGGTTGGTACTGACAAGTATATATACAACCAGATGGTGTTCAGGGTCTGATGATGAAACCGAAAGGTGGGCAATGAGGTTCATTTTCACAGTTGGGTGGTTACCCAACTACTTAATATAACGCTCCATGTTTGAGCTGGTTGGATTTGTCTTGACGAGTACTTTTGACCTGGATGGTGTCCAGGGCCTGATGATAAAGTCGAAAAGAAGACAAGCGAACTCCGCAACTAAGAAATATATCTTCGTTGTGTTTTTGCTATAAAAGCTTGTTTTTTTAAAAAGGACATTTTAATATTTTTACTTACATACATACATCTGTTGTGATATGACCATGGCTTAATAATCTATCCACTTAAAGTTTAACTCCTAGATTACCTTCAGCGCATTCGCACAGGCAGTGAACAGGAACCGCAGCAGTAAACAGGGAAATGGACATGAATATAAGCAGAGCACGGGCCCTGCTCGCGCAGTATCACGTGTTTAATTGGTTGTAGAGCATACGGATTCTCTACAACTAATTAAATATGAGTAATACTGCGCGATATTCCTAAAATAATTTCCATACAGAATATCATTACATGATTATTTCACGAAGTTATCGTAACGCACCGCGTTTGGTCATAGCCAATCAATTGGTCAGGACCTGGAGTAGTTATGTAAACTTTACATGGTACAACTCATTATGTCTACTTTCCTATACTACCGCACGAGTGGGCTGTATGTAAATTAGAGGTAAGAAACTACAAATTTTATTTGCTCTTTCAATGTTTATAAATGTGAATTTAGTGAACTTAGCGGGACTCTTGCCAGTGTCTCACAAAACGGATGAAAAGGCGGAATAAATAAGCGTGATGCAACACTAGCACCGCTCGAGAGAAACGTCTAGAATAATTCCAAATTTAAATTCGTAGATATCGTGCATTTGTAAATAGCTACAGATTATATATCTTTTTTTTAAATCGTCACACGATATTTTTATGATTATTTCTGCGAGATTTTAAGAAAAAAATATACGAATGCGCGCGAATATTATTTCGTCTGTCTTTTTTTTCGTAAATACATTATATTTCGACTGTTTATTCTCAATGTCACAAAATGTGTCATTATTTTTAGTTTGTGTCAGAAGCTCAAATTGAATTCAAAGTATGTAAAAGTCAAAGGGATATTGACTTTTCGTACGATTTTCAAACACATATATCATTTTAATTTTTGGCTTGGCACTACCTTAGAAGAATGAAGCTTGGTAGAAGAATGAGAAGTCTAAGGACCGTAAATCAGTCATCAATCTAGTTTTAAAACTAATACTAATTTATGTACTATAATGTTAGTTTTCAAATTACTGGTTTTTAATTACACGTTGGTTTAGTGACAAAGCGTATCGCTTTGTGACCACGAGGCCCTGGGTTCAAACCCTGGGTCGGAGAAATGTAGTTTTTCTGACGAGAAATTCCGGTTATTAGTCCGGAGTCTGGGATTGTGCCCGGTATATGGCAATGGGCTCGCCCCTTATTACATGGGACCTAACATCGTCCGCGAAAAGAGGGTGTACTTAGTACACCCCTGCTACCTACACTTGGGGAATATAGGCATGTAAATTAGATTCACGACTGATTTTCGTTCTGTAATACGGGCCTTAGTCTAAGGTCTCTACGTAATTGTTTAGTCAGTAATGTAACCATCTTTTTTTATCAAATATGTACCGCTCTTCTACGTTTTTCTATGCGGTTGTTACATTTAATAAAACGTATTTGTCAATATCAATAGCTTTACAAAGTATCTAAGTAGGTATTTTATATTTTATGTTGAAAATAGTTCTAAAAATCGCACAGCTAAAAACAACAGCTATTTATTACTCGTTAGTGTTCGTACTAGTTGTTTACCGAGTAAACAATTAAGTATTCACATTATTATCCTATAATATTAATGCGGCAATGTTAGCCAGGCGCCTTGGCCGTGTTTGCAGAGGACGACCTCCGAGCCGATAAGTGCACGTTGTGTTCAACTATAATGTTAAATTATTGATGCTGATAACATGTCCACATCTGGGCCCCTATTCGCAATAACTTCACGTACTGTAGCACGTTACGATAACTTTGAGGAAAGATCGTTAAATCGCGTCAAGCTTTTTTTTTTAAAATGACGGTTCCCCACACTATGATTTATTCCTGTGTCGTGGGTGCGTTTACAGACATGAAAATTCACGTACACAAATACCCAGACCGGATTAAATAATTGTGGATCACAGATTCGGATCAAAGATTTGTTCCGTGCGGGAATCGAACCCGCGACTATTAGTCACAGTGGGCGGAGCGGCTTCCAGTGGTATATAGAATACCATTACACGATCATTGCACCAAGATATCGTAACGCACCGTGTTTGCTGATAGCGAAAAAAGGCCCAGCAGTAAAGCCTTGACTTTCATGCATAAGAAATCGAATAAAATTATCGTTATATTATAAAATTGTACCCGGAAGCTAGAGAAATTTATATCGAAAAAATCTGTTGGTACTGTCTGCATATAATGCAAGGGATCTGGCGTGATAATATAGATATGTACCTATCTATTGATAGATTGAAGCCTTTTCGTTCTTCCAGTTGATGAAGTATGATTTAAAACACAAACTTGGGTCAAACAGCGATAGGTATGCGAAATTTCACCTCCTATTAGGTAAGTAGCGTACTCATTGCCTTACACTGAAGCTGTGGAAGCGAATAAATAACTACATTTTTGCTTATTAACCTAATTACTTAATGTCACTGTGACTGTCAATGAATGGCCCCACAATTTAACTGTGTATTTCGCTCATTTCGCCAATGCCAAGTAATAATAGTAACTTATTAAAATTGGCTCGTTGTAACCATTATGGCAAGAACAAAAGCCCACACCTTGTTTAATATGTTGTTATGGCTAGTGAGTTGTATTTGTTTGTTTGTTTATAAGTTTTTGTTTTTTTTATTACTGATTTACCCAACTTAGATTTTATTTGTTTTTTTTTTGTTTCTTCTTCTTCTTCTTCAAGTTATGGCTTCACACTAATTATAAGTGTATTTTGCCAGTGTCCAGTAAGATATATAATCGTGTTTGTTTAAATTAATTCGCCTCCCCGATGAATTTGATGACAACGATGATAATGAAATTAATGAAGGACCCCACCCTGGATAGTAAAGTGGTGGATACTTTACATACCAATTGCAACGGCCGTTTTGAGGGAAGTCGAAAAGGCACGTTTTATCACTTTGTTATAATTAACTTCACTTATGCACATATAAGAACACATAATGGTTAATATTCCACCAACATTACACATTATCAGTCGAAATAACACAAGTTTTGGATATTAAAATAAATTGACAACATCACTCTTCGACTTCCCGCCAAAACTCCTTTTTTTTTTGTTTGTTGGCGTCTGTCACCAACCGGTACAACGGAAGACCAGCGCTGGTTGCTTAAGTAGCCAGATATAATTATATGACGAGGTCATATAATTATATCTTTGTTGATTAACGTTTATTATTTTAATATTTCATATACCTACTCGTTGCAAAATAAACTTTATTTTCTTTCTTTCTAATGAAATAATTTTCCTTATCATTTTGCGATCATAAAAATCGCCAGCCTCACTAGTGTGTAGGGAGGAAAAACTAAGATATACGACGTAAGACTTTTAACATACTAATAAGTTTCTTGGTGGTCTCCGCCCTCATCGTAGAAAGGGCGCCGGATTCTATAAACGCAAGCACGGGTTTGTGTGCCTAACTTACATATTTCATCAAATCAAATTAGAATACCAATGTAATACTAGGGCGGGTCAATAAGTCCGTAACTTTTTGAATTTCCTGCCTCTTAATTGAAATGGCAACACTGCTCCTGTCAACAGGCAAATGTCAGTTGACTCCTGTCAAAGTTTGAACAAGCTACGTAATTTAGTTTGTGTTTGGCAGCCGTTGATAGCAGACTACCGCGCGTTTTGAGAAGAAAATGGAAAAAAGTGAATTTCGTGTGCTCATTAGCGATGCGCGACTGCGAATGATTCTATTCGAATCATTCGACTTTATAAATCATTCGAATTATTCGAATGATTCACGAAAATTAGTTACTAACAGCCTCCCATTAGACTTGCTGGACCGAATGAACGAATAATGAATTTACGTATCGGGCGCACCACAGAGTAAAAAGGAAAGTAAGTTAGCATCATTCGGACTGCAGTTTACCCCAACGTCCGCGCGGGC
This sequence comes from Phalera bucephala, assembly GCA_905147815.2. Taxonomy (NCBI): domain Eukaryota; kingdom Metazoa; phylum Arthropoda; class Insecta; order Lepidoptera; family Notodontidae; genus Phalera; species Phalera bucephala. The sequence continues at coordinate 3,691,523 of LR990625.1, read as the reverse complement.
GCTTTTTGTGCTGAAGCACTGTAAGCGCTTTTCAAAAAATGTACTATTAGCCGTTTGTTACATTCTAGCACTTGATCACCGCGCGCGTATTATATATAAATTCTATACTAGAAACTTTATGAAAACGCACTTTTAAACACAAACCAGCAGGAGCGTTATTATTTAGTTTAGTTGTTACTACTCACTCGCACTGGTTTTCGCGCGGAAATGGCGCGAGGATCGGCGAATCATTCGAATAATTCATTCAAATCGGGTGAGAGTCGCAGATAATCTAATCGAATCATCATAAGTAGTTACTAATTAGTAGTCGTCATTCGAATATAAAAATTTGTATATTACTAATGTTCAAGTCGAATCAGAAAATTAGTAGTTGTAGATGATTCGAATACACGGATTATTCGCAGTCGCGCATCTTTAGTGCTCATTAAGCATTATTTTTTGCCAAAAAAAAGCATCACTCAAACCAAGGCTAAGCTTGATAAATATTATGGGGACTCTGCACCATCAATTTCTATGGTAAAGAAGTGGTTTCCTGAATTTCGATGTGGCCGTACAAGCACGGAAGATGCCGAACGTTCTGGACGCCCAGTTGAGGTCTCTACATCCGAAACAATTGAAAAATTTACTTTATGGTTTTAGCCGATCGGCGATTGAAAGTGAGAGAGATTGTGGAAGCCATAGGCATCTCACATGGCTCAGTGGTTTCAATTTTGAATGATCACTTGGGTATGAGAAAGCTTTCCGCAAGATGGGTGCCGCGTTTGTTCACAATCGACCACAAACACAACCGTATGACAATTTCGCAGGAATGTTTGGCGTTGTTCAACCGCAATATGGACGAGTTTTTGCGCCGTTTCGTAACCGTGGACAAAACTAAGATCCATCACAACACACCGGAGACCAAACAGCAGTCAAAACAGTGGGTTTCTCGGGGTGAATCGGGTGAACCACCAAGGCGACCGGTTTTTGGGATGCACGCGGTAAAGTCCACATTGACTACCTTCAAAAGAGGAAAACAATCAATGGGATTTCCCATACCATAATATTTATTATACCAACTTATTGGGTCGATTCAATGAGGAATTGAAAAAAAAGACCGTATTTGGCCAAGAAAAAAGTTCTTTTCCACCAGGACAATGCAAGGCTGCACACATGTGCAGTTTCCATGGCAAAAATCCATGAATTGGGCTACGAATTGCTCCCTCATCCGCCCTATTCTCCAGATTTAGCCCCGAGTGACTATTTCTTGTTCCTAAACTTGAAGAAATGGCTCGGCGGAAAGAGATTTGACTCTAACGACGAAATCATCTCACAAACAAATGCCTATTTTGATGATCTCGACAAATCATATTTTTCAGAAGGGATAAAAAAATTGGAGAAACGTTGGACTTAGTGTATAGAACTCAAAGGAGACTATATGAAAAATAAAATATCTTTTTATCTAAAAACCTGTGTTTCATTCAAAAAGTCACCGACTTATTGACCTGCCCTCTAAAAACTCATTTTCCATTTGTTTGTGTCCAACAAATCTTATTCACATAGGTTTGTTGATGGGGGTCAGTTTGCTGTTTATGCTTCAAAATTTTCAGCAACTGATCTCAGCAGGTGACTTACATAACATTAACTTCTCGTAAAAAGCCTCTACGTGTTGGACCCATGTCCTCATGCAAGTCTCTTCGGTTCGGGAAAAACCCGCGAGTCTCACCCAGATGCTATACTAAGTCAGTATTTTTTTTTGAACTAGCTCATAGTTTCACAGTAGGATTTATTCTTGTTTCCTGGGTGCGTTTACAAACATTTAAAATTTACATACACAATACCCAGACCGAAACAAATAATTGTGGGTCTCACAAAGATTTGTCCCATGCGGGTATCAAACTCGCGACTATTCGATCCAGTGGGCGGAACAACTTAAGCTCTTGACCACTACGCCAAATCATCCGTATATAATAAGTGTATTATTAGCTTAAAGTAACACTAGATTACTATTACCAAATGTGCAAAGTAATCGGATATGAACATAAATCATGGCACTGTCCCTTGGCTATTTGTCGCCCATCCATCGCCACTCGTCGTGACTAATGGCACAGGTGGCGTTCCTTCGCGGAAATATAATAATATCACAAGAACATCACCAGCGACTTGGTTTGCCCTCGGAAAATTTGATTACAAGTTCACCTGGCTAAATATCTAGTCCATCACTATGAGCTTTCTATAACCCACTACAGAGCAATCTAAATATCCAGTTGGTTTTACTAAAATTATGATTGGTCTTGTATAATTTTCTTCATGGCTTAAACCATGGCTCCTTCAAAACCATTTATAAAGGCAAGAGAAGCTTTTCCTTGAGTTGCCAGTGCCAGCATTTAAGGAGCCAGGCCGTTGAGGAACTATGATTTGTAAATATTTGGTACCCCGGCGTCTTGTTATTGCATTTTTTGGCTTGCTTTTGCAGCGATCACTGCAGTTTTGCATCTAAACAGCAAGTTGTTAAATCCATTGTCCCGAAGCGTCGTTCAAACATTCAAACATACAAATAAATCGAAACTCGAGAGCAACAGAATCCCCTCTTTTCTTCTCTTCGAACTCTTTAACGGTCTAAAACCGATCCTATCTAAATGCACTGTATGGCGTCAACTGTCACCAGGCCCGTTATTAGCCAGCGTATTTCCTAAAATACGCTGCGTATTCTAATACCCACGATGCTTCAACGAAGAGCTAAGCTAAAAGCTAGAATTGGCGACACGATTAACATCAAACCTGAAAACTTTCGGGCTTCTTTTATACCAATTACCAGCCAATGAAAAAGAATTTGATGAAAGCTTGTAGAATCCCCTATGGCTTGATTCAGGGAAACTAGAGTTATTTTCCTCTTACTTGTGTGCCTCTTAACTTCACCAATTAATATTTATTGCTTAATTTGTTCAAAAGAACCATTGGGGTTGTCTTAGAGAATAGGTTGTCCTCAAAATTAAAGAGAACCTACGTGTAGAAAATCTTAGAAAATTTGTCTGTATGTTGTTTTTTTGTGTATGTATGTTACGCGATAATTCCGCCAATTATGAATCGATTTTGATGATTCTTTTTACATTGGGTTCAGGATAGCTCCAAGGTGGTTCTATTTGAATTTCATCGGTATTGGACCTTGGACTTGCCATAAAACTAATCAGAATATTAGCCGACCTCAAAAAAGGAGGAGGTTGACAATTCGTCTGTTTTTTTATAACGTCTTAAGTTATGAACTGATTTTGATGATTCTTTTTGCGTTGGGTTTAGTATAGTTTCGAGGTGGTCCCATTTTAATGAGATCGGTATTGAAGTTTGGACTTTGAAGATACACCAGAGGACTCCTTAACGGCGAACAGCACGAATGTATACATTCCGTTATTATGGTTATTATATCAATCCTGTTGGTACCTTGCTGTACAAATCAGCAAAATAATATAATATAGGTATATAAATATTAGTAAATAATTCACTTGTCTCTTAAAATTGTAAAATAAAAATCTTTAAAAAAAACGATTTCAAAAAGCACAAAATAAATATTTGAAGTCGGTGCCAAGTAACCGACTGCACTAACCGGTACCGAATTCAAATATTTGTTATTTGCTTTTTGAAGTCGGATTTATTTTTATTTAAAAAGATTTTTATTAACGTGGCAGCACGATTATTCGCCAGCATTACGCTAATATCAAAGTTATCATGCTAAGCCGTCTGATCGCACTTTCTTGTTACAAAGTTCAAAAAACCTTAAACATATGCCAGCTACGAAAACAACAATATTCTCACTCTGTGTTTCATTCTCCGTAAATATATACTTACACATACTCTGCCCGATCAAAAACCCTTTCCAAGTAACATCAGCTGTCACCAGGCCCCTTATTAGCCCAGTGTATTTTAGGATACGCACGGTACTTCGCCGAAGAGCTAAGCCGGCCGCTAGAATTGACGCCGCGACCTTAAAACTAAAACAGGACTCCATGATTCATTGGCTCGTTTAATTTTGGGGCTATGCATCCGTCGTGAGCTGAATTGCCAAATGGTTTTATGGTGTGCGGAATTGGGCTGTTTGTTTGATTGTATTTCATTTATTTTGAAGTTTTTGATGGGCGGATATTAGATAAATTATTTGTGAATCAAGTTGAGAATATGGGGAAAGTGTGTAAGAATAAAGTATTTGGTCATCTTCTGTATAAATGCAAGAAAAATATATAATTTTATTGTACAAATTTATCCGAAGAGGACCCAATTATTTAAAAAAAATCTTACCCAAATATTAAAACATGATTTAAAGTAAGCAAACTATTACGTTTTCTGAAAAAGATGATTAGTTACAACCATTAATTTAAATGCTTGCAACAGACGACCTAAATCTAGAGTTCTGGTGCAACTCATAATAAAGAGTTACTTTTGGCATTTAAAAACAATTTAATCATTAGAAGGTAATTCTGATAATATTTACTGTTCGCTGATGTGAAAATGTTATTTAATATTTTTATAAGTGTTGAATTTGTTTGTGAAATAAGGAGACATTTAAATTCTGTTATAAGTTTATTGTCACAGTAAACAATGTTTATAAACACTATAGTATAAAATTTGCTGACATTGTTAATTGCATAGTTTACGCTAAACAAGTAGCATAGTTTAATGTACAGCTCGTACAGAAGGCATCTATTGAATATTTTTGATGATGTTGATGGACTGGATTATAATCCTAATTGTAGTCCTTTTATATAAGTTAGTTTCTCCAGAATTGATTTAACTAAAGCCAATTCAAGTCAGTGAAGAAACACATATTTATCAAGAGAAACAGGGTCTCAGCACAAGCCAACAACAGGACAGGTGTGACTGACTATTGTGAGAGTGAACACTTTGTTTTTCTCGATGTGAATGGAGATATTTTCACGTGGGCCGTGATTGAACGCCGCTGTGAATTAGAACGTGATGTGAATGAAAATGCGATTAGTGGAGAGGTGTGTCTAATTGCAGATTTTATTTCCAAGTCAAATTATAGATCATGAGGTGACAGATGAACGAAACCCTATTTATCGAGTGCGAATGGTGTAGTCGGAAGAAAGCTGTTAAGAAAATGTAAATTAATGGAGTACACACCTTGCGTAGGGAGATTTATTGAAGGTGGATTTCTTTTGTATTATTTTATTGCTACTTGTTCTTGGCTCTTTATTATTTCCATTACTAAATACTGCCATACAAAATCCTGGAGGAACATGTATAGTTGGTATAATAATTCAAGCAAAAAATATATCCAATTTAGGCAGCAACTTTATTAAGTTTCATCAACTTTATGCCCTTTATTTTCTAATGCTGTTTGCATTAGAAAATTGCTGTCTGCCTAAGTTAGTTAGTCATACGAACAGACATAAATATTACATACCACGAGCACCATAACTTCTCTTAAATACCTATAAAGTTATACAAATCTTTCAAATCCAAACGTATTAAATTCAGTCATCCACAACTTATGTATGGGCATTAGAACTGATCATATAACTTGTCTCCTGATTCATATACGCTGCGTCAACCCTACCGCGACAAAATAAGTAATTATGAAGTGTAGTTAATGATCTTCTAAATCCCTTAGTACTCCGAGTGTCCGCAATAAATCTCGTGGCGCCAGTGTCGTGAGTCACTGATCGACGCCGGTCCGCGCGCGCGTACTGTTTCACACTATTTTTCAGCTAATTCTATTTTCGGGCTGAAATTAATTGTTCATTTAGTTTGGTCACGATACTCACTCTTGTTAAATTGACAAAGCGGTTTTATAATAAGCTTTTATTTAGTTTTGTCTACCTATTCATTGTAACTATCTGGATAAGTAGGTACAATCACATCTATTGTCTTTTTTCGAGCTAGCAGATAGGATTTTAATTTGCCGTAACTGCTTGTAACATGAAGGGGATGTTGACAAGATTGAGGTTTTTTTAACTTATCATTTTAGGGGAACCGTAACCTGTTATTTCGGCTAAGAAGTAGATTTGCACGAATTGAACTCGCGTGATGCGGGCGAATAAGTGTGCACTTAGAAAAAAATAGACTCAGACTGACATACACTTAATTTTAACTACTATATAACATACTAGCGGTTTCCCACGACTTTGTACCCGGTTGACAACAGCGCCACCTACCGGGTCTATGTTATGTAGACTATGTTACTTCTGGATAGAGTAGCTTTTTAATAATGAAAGAATTTTTGAAATCGGACCAGTTGTTTTTGAGTTCATTCGTTACAAACATATAAAAAACATGAAGGGGATGTTGACAAGATTGAGGTTTTTTTAACTTATCATTTTAGGGGAACCGTAACCTGTTATTTCGGCTAAGAAGTAGATTTGCACGAATTGAACTCGCGCGATGCGGGCGAATCTCGAGTCAAATAAGTCAGACTCATCTGATCCAATTTGGTAATTATCATTATGTACCCAATGGCTGCCATTAATTGTAAGTAGAGTTATTGTAGCATGGTTTATAGAACGCTCGTCTTGAAATCAATGTTAACGGTTGAAATACCGCCTCTTATCACTGCATTGTTTTCAGAACTAAGTGAGATTTTTCACTTGCTTAAAAATTGCGAATGACTTTTAATTGAGATGACTGGTTCACCCAAATAAAATTACCTCCATTTATAAGCCCGATTAACCCGAAGGCACCTCTCGAGACATTTGGGCGTGAGAAGTATTTTCATTTATAGATTAAGGTATACCTTGGTACTTCTTTTAATAATGTCCTATGAAATAATGTACAGAAACCTAATATTCGGTTTGGCATTTCCCAAGATCTACTCCATGATTATCAATAATATAACATAGTACAACACGGATTAGTATAGAATGAGAAAGCAATTTCGATTCCTTCGACATCTATGCAGAAAAGTCTTTTTCCTTTCCTCATATGTATCAAAACCATCTATCAATGGGGCAGTCTGGATCATGAGAACTACAATCTGTCACGGCCGCCGAAGGGGTAGCCCCAGTAAGAATTAAACAGCACCATTACCCCACATAAAGTGTATGGTTAGCGGCATCCCGTTTATAATACGTTAAACAAAACCCACTATGCGGCGTCGCGTTGATATGTAGTCGATGTAAAATATGCGTGACGTCTGTATGGGGTTACTTGCCCCTACCATTTGCTCTCTTTAAACTCGATAATTTTTCATACATTAGGCGCTTTGGCTCCCTGTTATCATAGTAAATAGTAGAACATACACAGTGACGGACGATTTAGAGCAGTGGTTAAGAGCTTAAGCCACTCCGCCCACTGTGTCTAATAGTCGGGGGTTAGATTTCCGCACGGGACCAATGTGTAACCCACAATTATTTGTTTCGGTCTGGGAATTTGTGTATGCGAATTATCATGTTTGTAAATGAACCCACGACACAGGAATAAATTCTAGTGTGAGGCTATGTTTCTTTAAAAAAAAACTATCTTAGTACTAACAGTCCGAATAAGAATCACGCACACAGACGCACACTACGCGGCTTGTCCGCAGGCTTCTCCCTAAAAAGCGTGTAGTCAGCTGTTGAAACCTGATGATCCTCTGTTTACATATGTATGCTGCGCTATTACGTTATTCTTCAGATGTAAAAACTTCGACAAGATTCGAGATGTAAGTAAAACTACCTACGCACTTACCTACTTCTACGCAGTTATTCTTTAATCCATACTCCTTTATTTCTTGAGTGTTAACCACTGTATAAAGTCGACTTGGCTTCACGAGCAGAGGATGTAACTACTATACTATTTGCTATTTAGTAAACTCTTGATTTTTATTACTTATTATTCTTGTTTACTTATGCTTCTAAGAATATACGACAAGTAGGCATACAACTGTAGTATCTCTACGGGACTTAGATGTTGTTTGTATATTTTTTAAAAACGTTGCCCTACTCTAGAACACACACAAACTATCAGACCGAAGCAAACGATTGTCACACAAAGATTTGTCCCGTGCGGGGATCGAACCCGCGACCACTCGATCCAGTAAGCAGAGAGCTTAAGCTCTTTACCACTGGACTAATTCGTCGGCACTCTATAACTACTAGTTAAATTTCGTGTTCCCCTCGTACTTTTCACCCCGTGCCGGGGCAGAGCGCGAGGCGCCGAGACGGCGCGCCGCTCCCGTCGTCGTGGCGCCCGACAACGCCAGCGCCGCGCCGCTGTCGCCGCCCGCGCCGCCCGCCCGCCAGAAATTGCCACCGTAGCCCATCGTCGAAGATCCTGTGGACATTTTATAAGTATCGAACTTTAGTTATTGAGTGCCTAATGACACAAAAATCATTATAATAAAACAGTAGAAGTAAAATAGGGCACGATTTTGTCTGAAACCGCTGTCGCTACTTTGCATACAGTGTATCCATAAGTGTGCACTTGGAAAAAAATAGACTCAGACTGACATACACTTAATTTTAACTACTATATAACATACTAGCGGTTTCCCACGACTTTGTACCCGGTCGACAACAGCGCCACCTACCGGGTCTATGTTATGTAGACTATGTTACTTCTGGATAGAGTAGCTTTTTAATAATGAACGAATTTTTGAAATCAGTCCAGTTGTTTTTGAGTTCATTCGTTACAAACATATAAAAAACAATATTCCTCTTTATAATCAGTGTAGACAAGGGTCCACGCAGCCCTGAAGCATTTTGTGATAATTTCAAATGTGTGGCGACAATATCACGCGACTATACGACTTCTAGTGTTTTAATAATACGATTTCTATGTTTACTACATTCTAGAGAAGGCACTTCAACTACATATTTTGTAGCCTATGTTAGAGCTTAGTGCACATATTCTAGTTATTCTGCGCCTAGTTCTTGTCGCAATGTGACTAGTGTGAGTGCTAAACTCTATTTCAAAAATATACCTTCATGTGTAATCGGTGGCGCATTTACCAGCAGGCTGAGGGGGCTGGAGCCTAGGGCGGGAAATTTTAGACGGGCGGCAAATTTGGCTCAAATTTTTTTTTGTCTTTCAGAAATAAAAAAAAACATTATTATATACACGTAGTTTTAAGGCATACCTTACCCACCTTGACGGACGATTTAGCGCAGCCGTTAAGAGCTTAAGCAGCTCTGCCCACTGTGTCTACTAGTCGCGGGTTCGATTCCCGCACGGGACAAATCTTTGTGTGATTCACAATTATTTGTTCCGGTCTGGGTATTTGTGTATGTGAATTTTCATGTTTGTAAACGCGCCCATAACACAGGAATAAATCCTAGTGTGGGGAAACGTTATTAATAAAAAAAACCTTATAAGTAGTACATGACTGAGCTTTTCTTAGCTCAAAAATATACCCAAAGACTATTTTATTGTGTAAACTTCACTAAATCGTAAATTGTAAGAATAATCTAGGAACTGACACAACGATCCCTTAGTTCACAATCATACTAATAACGGGAAAAAGCCGATGTAATGATGACGATAGAGCACATATCATAAAATATCAATTTAATTAACTAAGAAAATGTAATTAATAAGATTGTGAACAAGGGTATTGAATTGCAGAGGTTAGTAGGGGCGGCAAAAATTTAATAGCCTACTGGCGGCAAATGTGTAAATCCGCCACTGTGGGTAATGAGAAACAGAAACACCCCTGCTAACCCGTGGTCATCAAGTTAAGCTCCATTTTTCGTTTGAAATAGCTTCGTACGTAGTTACAACTTAATGCCGTGGCCCACCGTCGAAGATCCTGTGGAAACTTTATCCATCGTTCCAAACATCATATCAAAGTATAAACAGGCGGAATCGCGGTTTTCGTTTGATAAAATTCAGTCAGTAGATATGCACTTTATCCTTAGAATAACAATAATCTAAAAGCGCGGGCGCGCATCGAGTTGAAGCAACAATAAGTACCTGCAAAGCAAGTAGTCACGCGTTTACACGAGTAGTCACTCGGCAGCCGTCGCGCGAAATAACGTGCTCTAAGCGTGTCAAATAAAATTTAATTATGACGTCTTGCGGTGTGCCTACCTATAATAATTCTGTCAAGCTCAAAAAGAAACAGGACGGGATTACATTTCATGTGTAAGTAGCGCAATCGGACATCGTATTATTGAAATATTGAATTAAATGTTCCGTTCGTAATTGTCACCGAAAATGATGCGTCCATTTTGTCTGTGGTGCCAATACCACAGTGTAATTTTTCCCTACTTTTATTTACTATGGACCTTAGTTGTTATAGTACTAAACATTATTAATTTAGTTACTTATTATCTATCTATCTATAACCTCACGCCAGATCCCTTGCGGGGTAGGCAGAGAGTACAGAGTTCCAACAGGTTCTTTCGGCACTCTGCACCCCACGACTCGCCAGTTCGGGCCCGGCGTGATGGGTGGCGGCCCCCATCGCCGCTTCCACCTATATTCGTACCGACGGGGGCGGGCCGGTACGCGTCGCCTCGGGGGGACGCCCTAGCCCGCACTGCGGTACGTCTTCGGTCCAAGATTGCAGCCATAATGACTGGCAGGGGTCGCGACGAGCACGCTCTTGGACAGACCCCCTAATATAGTTACTTATTACATAATGATTAAACTGCTTAGTTACGATGAAGAAAGTTCTTTTCCCTTTTGGATCTTTGGAATGGCGCTTTTATATGTATGGCGCAGTATGGCGTATAGTTAAAGCCGGGAAATAATTTTATCACTAGTAGTATAATTTAAAAAAAAAAAACAAAAGAAAGAAAAAAAATATGCCGGATGAATTAAAGACCTATTTACTGCTGATGGAATCGTGTTTTATTTTAAGAACCTACGCAATTACATCTATTTCTTCCGTTAATATGTATAAAGATACATGTTACCTCTAGAAATAAACAATAATGGTTTTATTATCTCTTACTGAACATTTACCCCAAAAAGTAGTATATCATTTTAACTAGCAACATTATGCGGGTGGGTAGTGCGGTGAGTGCGGGACGTTTGGTGATTTTTTGTCTTCACCGCGGCTTCTGGATTATTGTTATTCTATGACTTTATCATATGCATTTATTCATCTTTGTTACTTTTCTGACGATTCATAAATCCTATAATGGTTTACATGAATACAACTTATTCTGATTCTGATTCACGAAGTTGATTGCTCAGAGAGCATTTTCGATGCGCTGTTGCTCTATTTAAGGGCAAGATGTTATGCAATGCCATGATTATACCTTCGAAATGATTGATTCTACACATTCAGAACTAGATTACTTCTACGGTTATGATATTGATTACACACCACACGCCGTCACGCCTATATTCCCCAGAGGGGGTGGCAGAGGTGTACTGAGTACACCCACGTTTCGCCGACGATGTTAGGTCCCATGTAATAGGGGGCGAGCCTATTGCCATATATCGGGCACAATTCCAGACTCCGGACTCATACTAGGAGTTTTTCGTTAGAAAAACTACATTTGTCCGACCTAGGATTTGAACTCAGGACCTCGTGATCACAAAGCGATGCGTTTTGCCACTAGATCAACGAGGCAGATATTGATATTGGATATTGATTAGGTTAATTATAAATAGTATTTTGAACTGTGCCAATTAATAGCAACTTTAACTATGTTAAATGGTTTTTGGGATATCTTTAACGAACACGCCCACAAATAAATAACGCCGTTATTCATCTTGGAGCTTGTGTGAATCAAATCAAATATAGGTATTGTATATTTGCGAATAAGGATAGGTATTCATTGCAAATAGATGGGACAAACAATAATGAGCTGATCAAATAATATACAAGTGGATTCTACTCAATAGTAGGTAATCCTTCAAAGCAAAATAGTTTGTATTATTGTAAACAAACCAATCAACCTTCGGCCGACCGGTACATCACAGAGGCTATAAATAAGTTATTCTAAATAGCACACACCAATAAAACTCGCTATTATTGTACCACCGCATTTACCCGCTGCATTATACATAATGCATGTACATAAACTTTACGTGAACTAAATATAGATTTACGGTTGGTTTTTTAAAGTGAAACACGTCGTTAAGATGAACTGATTACCTTGGGAGGAATGTGAAACGATACATTGTATATATTTATTAATGCCTCCTCTAAAAACGCCATGACACTACCAATTAAATTGAAGGTCAATTCTCGTAATTAAAAGTGTTCAGAATGCAGTCTCGACCTAATATCAATGATACATATTTCACAAATGGTATTCTCGTAAAACATTGACATCGACCGAATGGACCGAAAGTCGAACATAACGTTGAACTTACATGAACAACAAATGTACAAAACAAACGTCAAATTGAAGATTTCAGTTAGATGTTTTTTATTTAGACTGTGGCAGCTGAGATTACCATGTGATCCACAAAATATTTTAAATTCAATAACTTGACATCATCGAAATTATACTAAGATGATACTGAAATGGGATCGATATTTTAGTGGAGCAGAAGACCAAAAGTGAGTCAATTCATAATTAAATCTCAATTCAGTCAATATTCAGTTTCAGTGTCGAATAAATACGAGAATTGGCATTTTGTGTGCATCCAGCTTTTAACCGCGAATTTCAACAGCTCATCGGGCGAACATGTAAAAGCCTGTCCACTCCACGTCTTCTGGTAGGTTTATTTATTAATAACACTTAATATGCTACAACGATTACCTTCTAGTCATCATCATCATTCCCATTCTTACCCACAGCTTCTTTCCTTAATACCTTTTGTTCTCCTAGCTTCTTCCAGTTCTTTCCGGCAGCTTTTCTGGCAGCATCAATCCATCTCGCTTCAGGGTGACTTGCTTTATAGGATACCATTCTGTGATAACTTTGGCCTTGGATTACTAACTAACTTTTTACGACTAACCAGGTGACCCACCCACCGCCAGGGGATGATATTCGCAGACCCTCAGCAACTCCCATGCTGTAAAAAACAATTTTGCATAAAAAGAGTCTAGAAGCGTAAAAGTCTGCTGAGTTTCAAACTCAAACTCAAATAATTTATTTTGTATAAGCCCTGCAGGGGCAAATTACTTACAAATGGTCAATTTACATTTTATTTAATCCAATTTAACTACTAATTTACCACCGGATCGGAACTCGACCTCCACTAAGGAGAACCGGCGAAGAAACTCAGTGGGCTTGTCTTTTTTATTTAATTCTCTTTCTGTTTTTTCCTCCTTTTTTTCAATCATATTGTGTGGGTACAATGTTTAGGCTACAATTAAATAGTTCATGATCTAGCTCTAGTGTGATGTCTCACGATCGAGATATGAGACTAATGACTGACATCATTATAAAGAGTGTCTAAAGGATTCCAGATGGACCAGTCGCCACAAGTAGCACCCGTTCACGAGTATGACTTCTAGAACAGTCATCGCTCCCCTCGACCATATTAGAGGGAAGGGAGTGACCCGCTCCAGGCAGCCACGCAAGCAAAGACATTATAGTGAGCTTGACCAAACTAAAACCCCAAAGACGGTGGTCAGATTGTGTCTACAAAGTAGCAATACTCCAACCTCGTCAGGCACAACACGTCGCAGCGTTTGTCGCTACATATTCGCGTAGAGGCCGTGTTTTGACCAGATGTAAAAAATATAATAATTTTGACGTTCTTAAGTGCTTATATATTGGTCTATACAAATAAATGATTTTCGGCTTTGACTTTGAGACCGATGTCTGCGACCTCAGTTCAACGCCTAATATCGACGTTACGAATACGATTTTGTAGCGTGTTGCCAAATATGGCCGTTCCTTAGCTCTTTGTGTTGTCACCTTCTAATACGAGGGTTGAAAAACAGACTGGTATTGTGTTAAGAGTATCATTTGCATAAGAAGGATTTGATTGCGAAGGATGTGTGTTTGCGTGAAGGAGGCTGTTCATCTATTCTATAAGTATTATACGATTTGGAGTTGCCTGCCACATCTTTGCTGCTATTATCTCCGAAACTACAAAGTAAATGGGTATGCATGTAGTTTTTCACCAATAGATGTACTAATTAAGGAGAAAGGCTTAGCTATATAAAATATTATTTGCCAATTGGCCCAACTGTTTCCGTTTTTATCGGTGCTACTCGTGCGAAGCCAGGGCGGATCGCAATGTGCTAAAGAAAGAAACACATGTATATGCAAACTAATGAATATTCTGTTTGTCCGTCGGTCACGTTTGCCTGCAACGCTTTATGACAGGAACACACAGTATAATGCGGTACAACCGCAGAGGTCGTTCTGGTAGGGCGACCACGCGGGTTTTACCTAATTTAGTATGCGGCAGCTTGAGTTATGATTTTTAACGGTTGGATGATTGTAATAAATGACTGAGATAAGTGCGGTTGTTTGCGCCCGTATTATTACTACCAGAAAAACAACACTACATATTTTTTAATTTTGTGTAATGGAGTTGATCATCATCATCATCTCAGCCTATACTTGTCCCCTGCTGAACATAGGCCTCCCTGATCGCTTTCCAGCGTAACCGGTCCGATGCCGAGAGATTAGGTCGTATGACCTAGTCCACCACGCGGACCCAGTGCGGATTGGTATAGGGTGGTCAGTTATATTGCTTTCAACATATTGAACAGGGAAAAAAAAATCTTAAACAGCGATGGGCATAATTTATTTATTTATTTATTTAGGTCCACCATTGGTTACTACAACAGTACATTTATTCAAACAAACTAGTTAAAGTTATAACATGATGTGCAACCTTTCAAAGGCGAACACCGCATGCATTAAAAGAAGTGTAAATTGCAATAAAAATAGAAAAACGACACAAAAATACTTAAAACTAAACTTCAAACTAAACTTTCAATGACATAACCAAGTAAATACAGGATATAACAATAAATCAAATACCTAACTTATACCATGGGAGCCATCATGAGTGCTGTCCATGCGTTCAGGTTCAAAAGTATAATTGATACACTCACAAAATTGAACCAAGGACTGGTGATGTATGTCGCATGATGAGCTGACGCTATTGTAAAGTCGGCAGATTCTGGGAATTGGTGAATTGCTCCCTAGGACGGTACGTCGAAATGAAATCAGATTAATGATTACAATTGCGTTTTGTATTATTCAATCATGATTCAAGATTAAAATTGTAATAGTAAACGTTGGAGATTACAAAATGTAATTGTAATTGTCAATCATTAATACACCATCAAGTCTATATTCCCCAACCGAGCGTGGTTAATCATTAATCTGATTACATTTTGCCCATCTCTGATCTTAAATAGGTATGAAATAAAACTATTTTTTCGGATTTTATCGCGGTTTATTTTGATTTTTAAGTTCCCGACGTTTCGAGTGCTTTGCAGCACCCATGGTCACGGGAAGGACTGAGGTGTTAGACGTCCAAAAGGCATAGTTGTTCCGGGGTACCCTCAAACTTCTTAATTATTTTTGTTTTTGTTGGTCCGATCTACGCAGAATGAGCTCACGGTGTCTTGAGGTCTTGCAGTGTTATGCTTGGTTTTAGATTTGATTATATTAATTACTGGATCCCAAGACGATGGAAGCACCCAGCCATCTTCTCTATTGAAATTAGGATGTTTTTTAATTTCAATAGCCTCGCGAACCATCCTTGGTAGGAATCGGTGTTCTTTCACGAGGATTTGTGGTCTATCAAATCTGATGTTATGGCGGGTGCGGTCAAGGACATGTTCACAGACTGCAGACTTCTTTGAGCGACGGTGTTTTAGGTCAGCTATGTGTTCTTTAACCCGAGTTTTTACTGGTCTTTTTGTTTGTCCTATGTAAGAGAGACCACATTCACAATCAAGCTTGTATACTCCTGCATCTTAAAGAGGGATGTGACACTTGACAGATGGTAAAAACTGACTGATCTTCTTTGGCGGCTTATAAAATGTTTTAATTGAAGCACGCTTCAAGATGTAGCCAATCTTGTCTGTGACTCCTCTTATGTAAGGTAGTACAGCAGGGAGACGCTCGACTGTGGCTGGTTTCACTCGGTCACTGTGACGTTGGCGTGGGACTCGAAGCTTATTGTCGTGCAGGACTTGCTTGACATGTTGAAGCTCGGCAGCCAGATGTTTCTTGTCACAGATCCCTTGTGCTCTCTGAAACAAAGATTTACCCACAGTAGCTAACTGCGATGGATGGTGGTGAGATTCACCGTTTAAGTACCTATCAGTATGGGTCTTTTTTCTATAAACCGTATGGCTTAAGGTGTTGTTGGGGTTACGGATTACTGAAACATCTAGGAAAGCTAGGGAATTGTTTGCCTCCAACTCCATTGTAAACTGAATTTTAGGGTTAATGGAGTTAAGATGATTAAGGAATACATTAATTTTGTCAGATGGTAATATTGTGAAAGTATCATCTACGTACCGCTTGTAGAAACTTGGCTTTACAGGTGAGGTACGAAGGGCTGTCTCCTCAAAGTCTTCCATGAATATATCGGCAACAATGGGAGATACAGGGGAGCCCATCGCCACACCATCTACTTGCTTGTAGAACTGCTCCTTCCACAGTAGGTAGCCAGATGTAAGGCAGTGTCTCAATAGTTCTGAGTATTCCGCTGGCATGTTGTTCTCCGCTAGTTTCCTTTCTACAATTTCGACACAGTCTTGTACAGGTAAGCATGTGAATAGTGACTGGACATCGAAACTGACCATAGTTTCATTGTCAGTGAGATGTAGATTTTAGTTAGTGAGATCAAAAACAACAAAAATAATTAAGAAGTTTGAGGGTACCCCGGAACAACTATGCCTTTTGGACGTCTAACACCTCAGTCCTTCCCGTGACCATGGGTGCTGCAAAGCACTCGAAACGTCGGGAACTTAAAAATCAAAATAAACCGCGATAAAATCCGAAAAAATAGTTTTATTTCATGTGTAATATTCGCGTAAATCTAAGAACTCAGTATCTTAAATAGGTATTTTCATCACTAGCCGAAGGACGGCCAATGCATGACAAAGGCCTTCAAAGATCGCCACAACGACCTTTGTGCTATACGAGTAGGGTTTTTTTAGACTAAGCCCACCACACACTCCTGTAAGTCCTTACCTCCTAACTCCTATAAGCCAGGATCCACAATGGTCTCCTTAGATGACGCCAAGGTTTTAACCTTGGGATATCCCGGGAAGCGCTTTAATTGTCTTGGAACCCGAAAAAAATTTAATTAGAAAGAAAAACAGGAGGAATAGGAAAAATAAAATTCCACTTCCCTCCTTTGCAAAGCGGGAGACACAAAAAATTGGCAGATCAGCCATAGAGAAGGAGACTACAACTAGGATAAGCCCAGTTGTAAAGCACCACGGATACGAAAAAATATTAACAAAAAATATACGAGTAGGTTATAGTAAAATATCAATTCCAATAATTAATATCTAATTTATTTTAAATTCTTTCAGAGTACATTTGGGATTTTTTATATTACTATCCGGAACACCCTGGTACGCTATCGTTCTGGTTACCCAAAGGCTTCAGAGACTTATCTATCTATCTATATCATCACGCCAGATCCCTTGCGGGGTAGGCAGAGAGTACAGAGATCCAACAGGTTCTTTCCTTCAGAGATGATTTACAAAAGCAATCTATCAAATCTGTCAGACGTACGCGTGTTCTTCAAAGAACGGGACGTTTTTGTGACATTCTGCTAGCGGTTTCCCATTAAAGGTTTGATAGTAATTAACATTGCTTAACATCGTTACAGTTTGGTCAAAGCAACGAGCTGCAAGCGTTATTAAACTAGTTATTTCTAATAAGTAAGTAAGTATACAAGAAGTGTGGTTACCTAATCAGGAACATAAACATTTTACTGGACGTAACGTCCTCGAATGGGTCGTAAAATACAGTAAGAATATAGCCGACGGAGGTCCGACTGTGCTAGTCGAGTCACGTTGACTAGTCATCAATTGATCCAGATCCATTGATATCTTAACCTTCATTATAATTATGATTTACTAGTGTCTTCCCGCGACTTCGTCCGAGTAGACTTTAGACAGGAACCTTACACTTTTCCGAGATAAATTATATATTAATCCAGGTAAAAAACTCTATGTGTGCCAGATTTCATCCAAATACGTTCAGCCGTTTTTGCGTGATAGAGTAACAAACATCCACATATATATATATGTCGTCAGATGGCCAAACTAACTAGCACAAGAGCTCAATCTTCAGACTCAGACATGGGCGGGGTTAGGTTTCCAAACAGCTAAACACAATGATTGCCCATCAGTTATTTAATCACATAACTTATCCACATGAACCACAATATCAACCATTGAATTATCAAAAAGGCAGGACGACCATTTTGATACGTCGTCATCGCATCGTTCTCCATGTTCTGTTCAACTTCCTAATTTAAAATCTCGTTGACTTTTGCGTTCCGTCAGCACGCGGCCATAGCGCTGACTAGCGGACGACCCGCGCACTATTTGCCACAGATAATAACCACGCCGACATATACATCCTAACATCCAAACTTTGTCATTTATAGTAATAATAAATCCTACTTATAGGATATATTTTCTTCACATGATATAAACACGGTCATGCCTATATTCCCCACGCAGGAATGATTTTAACATAATCACCGTTCTACAAATTGTTTTTATTATTAATAATGTAATATTAGACGGACGATTTAGCGCAGTGGTTAAGAGCTGAAGCCGCTCCGCCCACTGCGTCTAATATGTGTGACCCACAATTATTAGTTTCGGTCTGGGTATTTGGGTATGTGTATTTTCATGTTTGTAAACGCACCCAGGACTCAGGCATAAATCCTAATGTGGGTCTACGTTTATGTTTAAAACAAAAAACAAATACTGTAATAGTGTTCTAATTTTCCCTATTTATACATGTTTCCAGGTGAAGGTCACTGGTAAGAAGGCGTGCGGTACAAAGCCAGTCGTCGTAGTGGCGATTTTTGGGACTTTGAACTGCAGTAGACTTCTGTCGGTTGAAGGTAAATAGATCTACATGCTTCCTTCAACTCATTTACATAATTTTACATCTCAAGATTGTTATTCGCGTAGAGTTTGGCTAAGGAACACGTATACAGAGTGTAGAGGAGACCTGCGTTAAACCTAAAATAGGCGAAATATCCATCAATACGGTCTATGACGACACTCATCAGAAATAAAAAAAGTGCTTCATACAAAACCTTGACACCTATTACACCAAAGCGTATGAAAGTGCTATTTTTTCATTAATTATAATTGTCCCTATAGCAAAAGCTGTCAATACTAATAAATAAGTACGCCCTGTTTTAGGTTTGAGGCTCCTGTTCCCAACATACTGCATACTAAGTAGGTAGTAAGTACATCCAGGTGATAAACCTATCGATTTTCATTTTAGAAACATTACTTCACTGGTTCGAAAACCAGCTATGTAGATAAACCCCATAGAATAAACTCTGTTCCGTTCTCAGGGACTTACCTACCTACTTATTCTTACTTAGGGACTTACATGACTATTTTTACTATACCAAGGTGATGGAACGATCCAAAATCCCATACAAATGTTAATGATTTCACATTTTCCTTGATCGTAAAATACACAAGTTACCTGTCTACCTGCGCCGGGTCACGTATAGTCAATGTAAACGTAATATTAATGCTAGTTACTAACCACATCAGACAATGTTCGCAAAGTATAAGGTTGGGAAAATACGTTTCAATAAAACGTATTGTTTCAAGGAATTATTTCTACGTCGATCTCGGAAAATTGCAGGTACCTATTATTTATTTGGAATGATGAAATGCGGAAACAATTTATGCAAATATTTGTTTTTGATAATTGCAATAGGATACAAAATTGAGTCATTTTTGAAAGTGTCTCTACATTAAGTTGCTTCGAAATTGAATTAAATTGAAAACAATTACAATAATAAAGATGAAATTGATGAAATACCCTACACCAAGCAGTAAAGTGGTGGATACCAAGGGTGGATACTTTACAGACCAATTACTACGGGCTGAAAAGTCACATTTCATAACTTTATTACCATTTTCTACATACAAACATATAATATATAATATAATTAAGGGATACTGTTCTTCTTTTGTTCCTATTACTTCCGGTGTACCTCAAGGGTCTCACATGGGACCCTTATTGTTTAATGTATTTATAAATGATATAGCTTTGATCATCAAGAACAGTAAAATTTTGCTTTACGCTGATGATTTGAAAATCTTTAGAACTATACAATCATGTTCTGACTGTGTTTTATTACAGAATGATCTTGATAATCTTCAACATTACTCTATTAGAAATGGATTAAAGTTAAATATAAATGAATGTAGCGTAATAACTTTTACCCGAAAAAAAAGCCCTATACATCACTCCTATTCAATTAGTGGTGAAGCCCTTCAAAGACTATATGAGGTAAGAGACTTGGGTGTACTCCTTGACCATAAATTAACTTTTGCTGCGCATTTCGATTACATTACTGCTAAGGCATATCGTATGCTTGGCTTTGTTTGGAGAATTGGCAGGGAGTTCAGAAGATGTTCTACTATGATTACACTTTTTAATTCCTTTCTTCGTTCTGTTCTCGAATACGCCTCTACAGTATGGAACCCCCAATACAAAGTATATACAGACGGTATTGAGCGCGTACAAAATATGTTTATAAGGCATCTACGTTATAGGCACGGTTATGCTGAAAACATTATTTCTAATAATTCAAGGAAGGGATTCCTTGTCTGTTCGGCGGTCAGAGAGAGACCAAATATTTTTATTTAAAATTATTAATAATTTGGTAGACTCACCATTTTTGATGAGCAATATATTATTTAGATGTCCACGACTTTTATCGCGTAAAAAATTCCCTTTTATTATACCTTCTTGCAAATCTAAATTTACAAATAATACTTTTTTGTACCGTGTGTGTAGAAATAATAATAATGATTACTCTAATTTGGATATGTATAATTGTAAATTGCATGCTTTTAAAAACATATTAAAAGCAAAAAAGAATGTAGCTTTGTAATCATAGGAATATTTTACTTTTATTATTAGTTTTATTTTAATATCAGTTTATCATTTTAATTTTCATCTTTTTTTAATAGTTTATTTGCTTTAACTGTAATTTTAGTTATAACCTTTGTTATTCTAGAGCCTTTTTAAATGTACTTATTAATAGTGGAAACCTAATTGATCTATGTATAAGTTAATATATTATAATTTAAGGTGTATTACATATTGTATGTTTCCCAAAAATAAATAAAATAATACAATATCTAAAACAATACAAGTTTTGGGAATCTAAACAAAATAGTAAACATACGTTTTCTATTTCTCGCCAGAAATGTATAACGTATTTTTTATTAAGTAATGAAGCCAAACTCAAGAGTCTCCGTAACCGGCGAGCGTGTATGAGACGAACTATGAGAGTCGAGGAAGCCAGAGAGGTATGTAAGGAAAGAACCTGTTGGAACTCTGTACTCTCTGCCTACCCCGCAAGGGATCTGGCGTGAGGTTATAGATAGATAGATAGATAGAAGCCAAACTCTTTAAAATCTAAAGGGCATGTATGTGTAATAGAAGTACGTATACACGAGTACCTTGAGATGCTTATCAATAAATCGGATTAACTTCTATAGGAATATTTTAAAAGATATCTTTTTAATCTCCACTAACGACCAGCATATTAACATATAATGCAGATATTTACCATAGATTTGAAAGGTTATGTTGTTTTTTACAATGTTTGTTAACCTTCAAATGGTTAAAGAGTTGTGTAATAGTTTGAAATATAACTAACAATAACAAGATTTGAACATAGAAGCACAAAAAAAGAATATATATATATATATATATATATATATATATATATATATATATATATATATATATATATATATGTGTGTGTAATGTCTTAAGTACAGTGTTAAATGGCGCATTACGCCGCAGGTGGAGTAGAGTAAAACTAATATTACTAGATTCTAAAATGTTTGAATGGAGGCAAGAGGCGTTTGTAACCACGCAACGACCTATTGAACATTTAATTCTGCGACAGTTCTTACGGAATGATATAGATATATATCTGTGTATAGATTGCCGGAAGTGCAGTCAACATATTTGAATATTTACTTGTTTTTTCATCTTTAAATGTTATACATTTTTTTAACCTTTCAAAGTCCGCCTGCTACTAAAACTGTCTTCGAGTAATTATTATTTACACTGTTGTAAATATCATGTATATCAGCCACGTTGGGTTTCAAGATACACTGATGAGCAACCCAGAAAGCCCTGAAATGACAAAGGCTAAAATATAAAATAAAATACTATGTCAGATCATCCTGAGAAGGCTGCACTAACTATAATAGCAAGATCCATTACGTATAAACCTATGTGCTAAGCTTATAATAATAGTGCTAAGGACTTAAATTACATACTCCCAAATTTCAATTTAGCCGTACCAATTGATATAACTGAGGTACTAGGTATTTTAGTTCAGGGATGGTTGTATGTATGAAAAAATAAATAGTAGGTAGGTGCTATATATGTTAATAATTTCATTAGTATACCAAGTGAATTGATGAAAAACGCGACAGTTCACCGAGTAGGTCAACCGCAATTAATTTAATTTTCCTTTTACTTATCCCTCATGAATTCGAGTTGAATTAGTATTTTATTCTAATTAGTAAGAAATAATTCTAAATATTATGGGGAAAAATACTGAGTATTAATTTGTTTGTGTCTGGTCAACGAGGAATTTGAACAAAATATTTACCTCAAAACTAACCACAGATAAGCAAAGCAATAGTTACCTACATACACAGGATAAATTAATGTAATTAAATAGGAATAGTAGATTCCTAGGTGACAAAAACAATTGGAATGTCAAACAATATATAGTTAGAAAAAAAACTTAAAAAAAACAAGTTTTTATAGCAAAAACACGACTGAGATATCTTCCGAAGTTAAAGGGTTTCTATGGCCACGCTCCAGCTTTATCATCAGTCTCTGGACAACACCAAGGGCTACAGCCAAGACAAATCCAACAAGCCCATATACTATGGAGTTATGTTGAGTAGTTGGGGAGTTCCTATGGCTTGATACTATTGCATTATTATCAAAGTTAAACACGTAAGCCAAATTGCAACTCAATCGAATTCCAGCAAATGCTTGAAAAATTGATTACAACCGTGATAACAACATTTGAACCGGAAAGGAAAGACAGACATACTACGAACAGAGCAAATTAAACAAAAGGAAAAGGATGAGCCCAGTGGAAAACGGTAGAGATGATGATGCACTTTATAACTGACCAGGTATTGGTCGAGTAGTTGCGAGTTGAACTCCGCACTCAACAAATCTTTACGTCACTGACATATATTTCTCAACTTGTATCAGTCTGAGTGTTCATTAAAATTTTAACCAATTTAAACTTTAAGTTCTGTATGCAACTGATCAACACAACTTATATTTAGCCTTATCAAAACCACAGAGCCACAGAACAAATATGTTCCCCAGCGTTTTGTATTCCACACGTATTTAACAACATACTTTATTGCAGCATTCGGAAAAACCCAATCCACCATTTTGTAATACGTACCAATGAAACAAGACCTCCGTCACCGTCCGTGTTGAAGCGAAAGTGGACGGCTGTGAATGTTTTGTAATATTTTTAGAGGTCGTGTTATACTGGTAGAGGTTGTAGTTTGCCCAACGCATCGTTGCGTGGTCGGTGAAAGTAATGGACGCATTTGCATTATATGTGTAAAAGATCATTGTAATTTAATGTATACAATCTTGAAGTATTATCATGAAATTTTAAAATGTGTCGCAAATCGGATTTTGTAAATACGATTTGTGTAAATGAATATGGTCATTCATTGATATATATGTTAACACCTTGATGCAACCATTTATTTTTATCGCCTTGGACAAATTTTAAGTATAAAGAGACCTGTTTTCTACAACTTCCTATACGCATTTTTAAGTAGTAAGCGATATTATTCTCTCATCCTTGATATATATTAAAATATTAAAGTATATTATACGGTGTTGGCCGAGGCCAAAGGCTCTTTACAGAATCACTGGTTAAAAAGATGCAAGAGCATAAAAAATGCTTCTGGATAGGAGCTGCTTTACTTGAATATCGATAGCATGTACAGTCTGCATTAAAAGAGTACTGACTCTGTTAGGCTCAATTGACCTGGGTCCGAAAATACTAAAAATATACATTGAGTTCTTTATAGAACCGTAATAATCGAAAGCTAGTGTGTGTGAAAAGCTGTATAAAACATTATAAGATTAAGTATAGTATCTATATCATCACGCCAGATCCCTTGCGGAGCAAGCAGAGAGTGCGAGTGGCATCAATTTCTTTCCTTGCAGACCTCTATAACTTCCTTCACTCTCTTAGGTCGTCTCATACACGCTCGCCGGTTAGGCATAACAAAACTAATTTGAAAGAAACCTCTACTCACATATTCCCACAAATTAATATAAGAGTAAAAAAACAGAAGAACAGGCGCACCTACTAAATTTACCTTATTTGTGTTATATGTTAATTGTTACAAGCTCGAGGAGCTGTCAAAGCTCAATGTTAAACACATCATGCGCGCGCAGGCCGCCTTGACCCGGCGGCGCGCGGCTGTGTAACCTTAGCTTTTTATATAATTACGATCTTACGGATAAAATAAAAAAGAATATGTCGGAGAAAAGCCATTCTCCTGACATCGTCATCAGTGGTCACAGATCTAGTGGGCACCATTAGGTATGTGCTAGCACAAAAGAAGGATAAGGATTATCCATATTATACAATTTAATTATGGTTTTACACTAAGAGTAACTTATGTAATAATTACTTAATAATTACGTAAGTTACGTGTTACCAAATATTAATCAAGTGTTAACAATTGTTTCTAAACAGCGGATTCGTATCACCAATAAAACTCTCCACAATTATCCACCTCGATCAACCATTATAGATCTTCCCATAACCACCATTACTCATCTGCTGTCTTTAAGTGTTTAAATTCTCCATATATGTCTCCACGGCAACGGTCAAGATGGGGCTTCGACCGCGCTCGGTGCACCATCTCATAACATAGTCACTTTAAAGAAATTAATAAGATTTTACACAATAGTCAAATGAAACAACTCAAGTGAAATTAAATAAAGATATAAGAAAGTATTTTAGTAAATAGTTATTTCGCACCTCTAGACACCAACATTCTACTTGACTTGGTTTACTTCCTTCGAAAAATATATTATCATGTTAATAATAAAAAAGATGGATGGCTTTGTTCTGCAGGGGACGTCTTTCGGTTGATCGTGATGATAAATGCAAAAAATAAATAAACACCGTCATGTCTATATTGAGGAAGGAAAAGGAAGGAGGACGCTTGAGGAAACGGGTTGGCAGAGGTGTAATGTGTACGCCCACTTTGCGTCGACGATGTTTGAAGCTTAACTCCGGACTGATACTGATTTTTTTTTATCTTTCGAGAAGTAACTTTTTGTCCGACCTTCAATCGGTCTTGGGTCGTGATCGCTACGCGCATTATTCGCCATTAAATCATAGGGGCGGTCGAGGTACAGTAAGTATATATTTATTTATAACTAGTTTCTGCCCGCGATTTCATCCGCGCTGACTTTAGACAGGAACCTATCATTTTTTCGGGATAAAAGTATCCAATCGGTGAATCCAGGTAAAAAACTATCTGTGTGCCAAATTTATCAAGTAACAAACATCCAAACATACAACCTTTCACATTTATAATATTAGTAGGAAGTAGGATGTCCATCATTATCCCAGGGCTACAATTAGCATGTCCACGCGGGAATAAAGAAAGAACTGGCCAGCGCGCTAATCATGCGAAAATGTAAGGCGCGGCATTAGCAACTGAACATAAAATGAGCTAAGTTAAGAGCTAAGGTTATGTAAACATGAAAAAACTAGTGCAAGTATGTAAATACTTGCACTGGTTTTATGTCAGTATGTAAATACGAGCGGGCTGAATGTAAAATCAGGGTTTAACTAGGGATAGAGATCATTACAAAGTCAAGAGTCTCCGTAACCGGCGAGCGTGTATGAGACGAACTATGAGAGTGGAGGAAGCCAGAGAGGTCTGTAAGGAAAGAAACTTGTTGGAACTCTATACTCTCTGCCTACCCTTCAAGGGATCTGGCTTCATGATATAGATAGATAGATAGATGTAGAGATCATTATCATTGAATGTAGGCTACTCTTTCACGTCATTCGTTCCGGTCCTATGTCCTCTACCCCACCATTACCGTTATTCCCGTTTCGGTTCTGTGCTGTACTATTCCACAATTTTCCAGCCACCTTCACGATATCATCTCCCTTTCTGGCTGACGGTTTGCCTTAGGCCTTTCTGGGTCACCACTATATCTCAGCTGTGGTCTTATTACCGTCATCCCTCCTCATCCAGTGTCCTCCATCAAGGGAGATCAATGTTGTTAAAATAAAATATAGTACATACAGACGAACATAAAAACTCCTTCTTTTTGAAGTCAGTGCCTGACTTATAACTAAAAATACAGATTCTTCTTTTATCGAAGTAATAATGGATCGCTAAGTACCAAGTTGGTAATATGCCTGATCCGTAGTTCTGATCATGCGAAGGCAATATTTATTGAACAGGACGATTAGTACGTCGTGCGTCCTGTTGCTGCTGTGGCTGGTATGCGTCGTGAAGGAGAATTCAATGAAAGCCGAATAGTCTTGAAACAGTGCTCCACCCACCAGTTGTGACCCTCTTCGTGTAGAGTTTCTTCCTACATCTTCCAATGCCCAGTCGCTCGAACGTGTCTGGCGTGATTTTTCGCGCTCTTAAATTCTATTTGGTGTGTCACAACTAGTGGGCTTTGTACCGAGTGTATTTATCAAACAACCAATCAGAATACAACTATCGCTATCCCTTTCGGGGTTGCACTCTTCTTACTATTGCTATCCCTTCGGGGTTACACTCTTCTATTATCCTAGTGTTTATGCGCTAGGATTCTATGACATTATTATTTCTATCTTAAATTACTTAATGTACTACAGTAACTTAATCTATTATAATCTATTTATACACATTATGCAGACGTCGTCCTGTACATTTCTCCCGCCGTGAACTGTCGGCTTCACTGACGGTTCATAAGTAAGTCTTCGTGGAGGGACGACGTCGGCAACACTATCAATTTCTTCGCTGGCCTCCGAAGAACTCCTCCCTTGGTGCGGACGTCCACCGCACGTACAATCCCATCCTCTCCAGGGAAGGTCCTTATTATCCTCCCAAGAGGCCACATGTTCCTGGGGAGTACGTTGTCAACAATGAGGACGATGTCCTCTTCTTTCAGGGCGGCGCCGCGTCCATGGGGCTCCCGCCGGTACTGAAGTCCAGGTAAGTACTCCCTTATCCATCGTTCCCAGAACATGTCCGCGAGTCTCTGTGCCGCTCTCCAATGGGTGCGGCCGATGAGGTCAGTGTCAGTGAAGGTTCCTGGTGTCGGGTTGCGCGCTGGGCCGTAGAGCAGAAAGTGGTTCGGTGTCAGCGCCTCTGGGTCCTCAGGGTCGACGGGTACGTGAGTGAGCGGTCGGTTGTTTATTGTAAACTCGACCTCCACCAGCAGTGTGGTGAGAACCTCTTCTGTCGGGTGCCTCTCCGTCAGGATCGCGTATAGGGCCGTCTTCACACTGCGCACCAGTCTTTCCCATGCGCCACCCATGAACGGGGCGCCGGGGGGAATAAAGCGCCAGCTGATGGTTCTTCTCGTGGCCTCTTCCCGGGTGGCGTTGTCCAGCGCCTCCCGTAGCTCTCTGTCGGCGCCGCGGAGATTGGTCCCGTTGTCCGACCATATTTCAGTCGGACAGCCGCGGCGGGCGATGAATCGTCGTAGGGCCATCACAGCTGACTCGGTGCTGAGTGATGCGGCGACTTCCAGATGTACGGCGCGTGAAGTCAGGCAGGTGAAGAGGGCTACGTAGCGCTTCTGTGTGCCCCGACCCACTGTCACAGTCAGAGGTCCGAAATAGTCGATGCCGGTGTACGTGAAGGCCCTCTGATGGTGAGCCAGTCTGCAGGGCGGCAAGTTCCCGGTGCTCGGCTCTGGAGGCGCGTCTCTTCTTCGGCGACAGCTGTAGCACTTGTGTACGACCATCCGGGCTACAGTACGTAATCGAGTTATCCAATACCTTGCTCGACACTCGTTGATGGTCGCCTCTACTCCGGCGTGGTGCAGCTGTCGGTGTACGTGCTCGATGTACAGGCGGGTGACGCGATGATCTCCGTCTAGCACTGCGGGGCACCGTAGCTCGTCGCTGATGTCCGGCGTTGCACTTATTCGCGACCTGATTTTTATCACTCCACTGATAATCTGCGCTGATAAGGGGCGGAGGCGGCCCTTCGATAGTCTATCACTGTTACTCAGTTCGCTATGATACGAGTCGTGTTGTACTACACGCACTAACAACGCCTCCGCTCTTATCAATAGTTCTGCACTGAGCGGTAAACACTTGACACTGTCCTTATCACTAAACTTAATTCTACACTTATCGCTACGCTTATTCCCATTCTTAACACTATTCCATTGTGGGTCCTTTTCACGATTCCTAGCCTGTCTCTTATAGTTCACTGATTGTCTATTCACACTGCACAGGTCGATGAACTGCAGCACGCGCGCCGTCGCTCGTAGCAGGCGCTCCCACGTAGAGAAGCGCGCTGGATCCGGAACAGCTGATCGCGGTGAGACGGGCCGTTGCTCGGTGATAGTGTGTGTCCGTTCCTCGCCCGTCGCTGCGTCGAGTGTCGGTCGCTCCGCCGGCCATGTTGATGGGTGCTCGCGCAGGAACTCGGGCCCAAGGAACCATCGGTGATGAGAGCCGATGTCCCTGGGTACTTCGCGCGTCGCGTCGTCAGCCACGTTTAGTTTCGTGGGCACCCACCTCCAATCACTTATGGCGCTGTTTTCTTCTATCGCGGCGATGCGATGTGCAACGAACGGGCGGTAGGATCGCGCGCCCGTCTTCAGCCACGTCATGACGGTACGGCTGTCCGTCCAGTAGGTCACTGAGCTTGGCTTCTTGTCATGTTCGGCGATGATAGTCGCACCCAGGCGACTACCCATTACGGCGGCTTGCAGTTCGAGTCTCGGGATCGATGTGAGCTTGAGCGGTGCCACCTTCGCCTTCGCCGCCACGAGGGTTATATGTACCTCGCCGTCGCTCGTGGTGGCTCTCCAGTACGCCGCTGTCGCGTAGGCTGACTCGCTCGCGTCCACGAACACGTGCAACTCGAGCGTCTCGGCGTGTGTGTACCCGTGGTAGCATCGTGGTATCTTCAGGTCCCGCAGACTCCGCAGGTGTTGGGTCCACTCGACCCACTGTTGTGCTAGGTCATCGTCGATGTTGTCGTCCCATCCTGTGCCGCGCCGCCATATCTCCTGCAGTATCTGCTTGGCCCGTATGGTGATGGGCGAAGCGATTCCGAGCGGGTCAAACAGAGACATCAGTATGCAGAGTGTCTCCCGCTTCGTCGGCGTCGGTTTGTCGAGTATGCCCGGGGGGAGGCGCGCCAGGTCAAGGTTGAACCCGATGTCGTCGGTGTCCGGCCTCCACTCTAACCCAAGCACTCGTTCTGTCTTCCTTTCTTCATTAATTCCGATCGCCCGCTGTGTCGCGCCCGGTTCGAGAGTCTGTAGTACCGCCGTGGAGTTAGACGACCACTGTCTCAGCTCATAGTGCGCCGCCCGATGTATCTCGTCGATCTGTTTTGAGATGTTGATGGCGCTGTCTTCGTCGTCGAAGCTGTGTAACAAGTCGTCGACATAGTGATTGCGAACGATGGCGCGGCTCGCTTCTGGATGGGTGTCCTTATACTTCTCTGCGTTGTGATTCTTCACGTAGATTGCGATGGACGGTGAACATGTGGCCCCGAAGATGAGTGACGTCATCCTGTACTCTTAGGGCGGGTGTTCATCGCGCCGATCGCCGCGCCACAAGTACCGCAGCGCGTCTCTGTCTTCTGTCTTGATTTTTATCTGCATGAACATCTCCTTGATGTCGGCAGACACGGCTATTCTGTGCTGTCGGAACCTCATGAGGACGCCGGGGAGTGACTGCAGCAAGTCGGGACCCGTCAATAAATGGTCATTGAGTGACACTCCTTTCGTCTTAGCGGCGGCGTCGTGGACTATTCGCACTTTGTTCGGTTTCAATGCGTTCAGTACTGCAAAGTGCGGGAGGTACCACGTTCGATTCTCAGTTCTATTTTTCGGTGCGGGCTCGGCGTATCCCTTCTGGATAAGTGCGTCCATCTGTTCTGTGTACTTCGTTTTCAGAGTCGAATCGCGGTCAATCTTCTTTTCTATGTTGTGTAAACGCTTCAGTGTATTTTCATAATTCTCGGGCATCTTAATAGTGTCGGTTTTCCACAGTAGAGGGGCTTCATATCTCCCGCCGCTGTCGATACGGACTTCTTTGTCGAGCTTGTCAAGCGCGCGTTGATCTGGGCTGTTCTTCGGGTTTCTGGGCTCGACGAAGAGTGACTCGAGTGCGAAGTAGTGTCTCAGCTGATCGTCCATGTCTTCGCTTTCGCTCTTGTCCGCGATGAAGTTGACTTTGTGCGCATCTTGTACAGTGAGTCGTGAGCGCGCGCCGTGTAATACCCAGCCGAGAGGAGTCCGGGAGGCAACGGGTTGGTGTCGTTGTCCCCGGCGTACCTCCGACGTCACTAGCAGGTGCCAATTGTCTTGGCCGATGAGTATCTGGGGTTTCGCTCTTCTATAGGTGATATCGCTTTCTATTTCCCGCAGGTGCTTGCAATCAGCGATGTCTTGCACGGTGACGGCTTGTGGTGACAACTTCATATTTTCGATGGTGCGCGCTTGAATCCGATGTGCGCGCTGGGACGTACCTCTCAACGTCAGCTGGACCCGACGGGAGTTCGATGACCGGACGTTACAATCGCCGATCGCCTCGATGTGCAGTGACTCGCGGGGGCCGCGCGCGCCTGTCTGGTTGGCGAGCTCGGCGTCGATGAGCGTCACTGTTGACCCGTCGTCGAGGAGGGCGTAAGTGTCTACTCCTCCCGCCGGTCCGGAAATGTGTACCGGCACTATCTTGAGATACGATGCGAAGCCTCTTGTCCACGTTGACGCGACTGTCTGCTTCTCCGCGTTGTCGTCTTCGGCGACCCTTTCGCTTTTGACGTGGTGAAGCAGTCTGTGGTGCGAGTATTTGCACCCGTCGGTGTCGCAAGTGATCCTCTTGCAGTGATGGCTCTTCGGTCTGAAGCGTAGACACGCGAAGCATAGTCTTCGTGCCTTCGCGATATCCCATCTGTCGTTGACCGTCGACTCAATGAATTTCTCGCACTTGGTTACCTCGTGCTCTGTGTCGTGACACGCCGCGCATTTTTCTTTCCTTGGGCTCGATACAGCGGTGCTATAAGTCTTGTTAGTCTGTCTTCTGTTCGCTTTATGTTCCCGTTCGGGTGTCACGTGTTCGGGAGGTGCGTAGCGCCCGCACCTGTCGGCCTCCCTACTGAGGAAATCAGAGAGCCTCAGCAGGTCGGGTTCTTCTGTCTGTTCTTCCGCTGCGTAGTCGAACCATCTATACTTGAGCGCCGGTGTGAACTTTTCAATGGTCGTCTTGACAGCCTCCGGGTTGTACAGGTACGCCACGCGGTTGAGTGCGCGTAGCGTCGCGACGATGTTCATCACCCGCGTGGCGAACACGCAGATGTCTCTCGGTTTGTCGCTGAGTCGGGGCAGCGCGCGCAGGCGTTCTAGTTCGCCCAGCGCGATGCAATCTGGTCGGCCGAAGCGTGCTTCGAGCGCCCGGAGTATGTCAGCTGTCTTGGCGTTGTATATGAGTAAGTTCTCGACGGCTTCTTTAGCTTTACCTTTTAGCGCTCTTCGTAGTCTCGCGACGTTCTCTGTGTCCGTGAAGCTCGGCGCAGATTCTTCATAAGCAGCTTTGAAGGTGAGCCACTCTTGGTGTGACCCACTGAAGTACGGCAATTCAGTAGCGAAGCGGTGGTGCGGGGTGCTCCCGGACCGGGCGGCGAGGGTGATTGCGGACGCCAGCTCACGCAAGTCGATTTGCTGTGGCGGCGTCGCGACTGTCGTTTCTTCATTCTTCGACACGGCGATGGGTGGTGGCTGGATCGGTGCGGGGGGCAACGGCGTTGTCGCCCGCGGCGCTGCATCGATGGTGCGCCCCACGTCTATGTCGTGTGGCCTGTCGGCGATGGCCAGGACGTGAGGTCGCGAGTCATTCAGCCAGCTCCCGACTCTTTTCTCTGTTTCTTGGTCATCTGATATGCACGTGTCTGCGTCACTCTCGCTTTCTTCATCTTCGGCTTCGATTCGTGATATTTTCGCGGCTGCTAATTGGACTTGCAATTCTAGTAGCTCCTCCTTGGCGCGGGCGAGCTTCAATCTTCGTGTCCTCGTTGAGAGCGTCTTCTTTGTGCCAGTCCTCTTGGACACTGGCTTTTTAGTTTTCTCCGTCGCGGAAGTGTCTGCCGTGGCGGTTGTTTCCGTCATGACAGTAGATTCTGTCGTGGCGGTCGACTCTGACGTGGCGGTCGACTCTGTCGCTGTAGTCGACCCCGACGATTCGGCGACTGGGGCTGATGCTGGTCTACTGGTGGTGGAGCGTGTGACTGGCATGTTTCTTTCTTCTATTTTCTTCCTTTTTCAGCTTGATTCTTCTATATTCTCTTGACGACGATAATCCGGCTCGAAGGACCAAATGAACAGGACGATTAGTACGTCGTGCGTCCTGTTGCTGCTGTGGCTGGTATGCGTCGTGAAGGAGAATTCAATGAAAGCCGAATAGTCTTGAAACAGTGCTCCACCCACCAGTTGTGACCCTCTTCGTGTAGAGTTTCTTCCTACATCTTCCAATGCCCAGTCGCTCGAACGTGTCTGGCGTGATTTTTCGCGCTCTGAAATTCTATTTGGTGTGTCACAACTAGTGGGCTTTGTACCGAGTGTATTTATCAAACAACCAATCAGAATACAACTATCGCTATCCCTTTCGGGGTTGCACTCTTCTTACTATTGCTATCCCTTCGGGGTTACACTCTTCTATTATCCTAGTGTTTATGCGCTAGGATTCTATGACATTATTATTTCTATCTTAAATTACTTAATGTACTACAGTAACTTAATCTATTATAATCTATTTATACACATTATGCAGACGTCGTCCTGTACAATTTATGATGTTACAATATATCATGAAACAATATCTCAAACGAGTACATCAATTTGACTGCCTCGGTGGTCTGGTGGCAAAGCGCATCGCTTTGTGATCACGAGGTCCTGGGTTCAAGTCCTAGGTCAGACAAATGTAGTTCTTCTAACGAGAAATTCCCAGTATGAGTCCGGAGTCTGGAATTGTTCCCGGTATATGGCAATAGGCTCGCCCCCTATTACATGGGACCTAACATCGTCGGCGAAACGTGGGTGTACTCAGTACACCTCTGCGACCCCCTCTGGGGAATATAGGCGTGACGGTAAGAGTACATCAACAATTAAAAAAGAAATACATATTTCTTTATCACAAAAAGACAACAAACGTTCTAAGATATTAAACAAGTTAGTACACTCTAGTATATTTTCAACTTTAACGCGATGCAATAAGGACGTCGGAATTATTATTGATTGCTTGAAATTTTTAAGTAGCTCACGTGTCAGTGCATTCCAAAGAGGCGTGATGCATTCCATTGCCTCGGCCATATATCACTGTTTAAAAAAAAATAAAGTGCAGCATTCCTTTCGGAGCAGAGTTAACGCTGTCGGAATAACGTTACATATTTTACAAGATAAGTTGAGGTCATTTGTTTGACACTCTGAATGGGTTACGAAAGAGCGCCCATTATGAATTTCACAGTCGAGTGGATGGTAACACGGAATATTTACGTAGCTTTTTTGTATTTACATGTTCGATGTTGTTTTACATTGTTTATTTTTAAGAGTTCGCCGCTCTGATTTGAAGTTCTCTGTTAAGTCATCTCTTTTGAATTGAATTTGTTAGCTTCAGTATGTATTTTTACTGTATGTATTATCTGATGAGATCCCTAATACTAGGAATATATTATTTAGATCTTTTTAACCAGCAAGTCGGACAGACAGGCATCACTATAACTTGAGACATATATAACAAAGTTTAGACTCAAAAAATCACGTCTTTCAACATTCTGCCCCACTGCTGGGCAAAAGTCTCCCCATTCTCCTTGCAAACAGTCCTATCCTTAGATTATATAATAAAAGTCCACTTAACATCAATAATCTTACTGAAAATAAGTGTAAAACTTGCCTTAAGCTTACTCTTTGTAAGCTTACGTCTCCGCTTCTTTGAAATTAGTGATCTTGCTTCGCAAACTGCGAAGAAACGACGAGGTACAACCCAACACCCACATTACACCGGTATTCTGGTCCTAATTTTGATGTATGGCAAGCCCTTCGTTTGGGCACAGATACTGTTCGATTTTTTTAGGTTCTCTTTGAATGCAGAGATTTTAAGTAGCTTCTATATTCCCGAGTCCTTTAAGCTATTTAATCACCCATCACCCAGTAAACTACTTCTCAAAGCAAAGTAAACACGCCGTTATCAGAGTACCGCGGAAGTGTTTTAGTTATTGTGAGAGCAAACTATGAGTCATATTCGAGCTACCGCCATGCCATGCATTTATGCCACTTGTTTGAATAATTATTTCACACCATCTCTGCTTTGACAAATGTGAAACTGGTTTATATAATAGGTATGTGAATTAAAGCGAATTTAAACAGTTTTAAGTAACAAATTTTGGTAAATTGTGTCTGTTTGAATCATCTGTGTGAATGCATCAGAATCAGAATATTTTCTATTCATGTAGACCATTATAGTATTTATGAATTGTCGGAAAAGTAACAAAGACCAATCATCCGATGTCAGTGTTTGCAAAATAAGTTTATTACTTTCAGATATCCACTTGTGTTTTAACGAAGAATGAATCGTATTTTCTACAAATACCTATTGTAAATGTGATTTTTTTTATGTTTAGATGTTTCTTACTCTATGACGCAAAAACGGCTGAACAGATTTGGATGAAATTTGAAACACAGATAGGTTAGTACCTGCAATAACAGAAAGAATACTTTTTATCCCGAAAAATGGAAGGTTCCTGTCTAAAGTCAACGCGGACGAAGTCGCGAGCAGAAACTAGTGTTTAATAAATTTAATAACATTAAGATCTCGGGCTTTAATCTGTCTAAACGGTGTTTATTTTTATGTATGTATATGTGTGTCTGTCTGAGGCATGGTAAATGGAAGAACTTTTTTATTTATTTATTTGACTCACAAAACAAGTTACAATCTAAAATAGTAAACATTTATACACCTTAAAAGATAAAACTAGATTATAGCTCTAACTATGTGTGCACAGAGAGATACAGATAAAAAGGTTAGTTGTGTTAGACCTTAATTACGGGGCTACGGGCTTACATCTAAAGTGTTAGTATTAAAGTACAGTACAATATAAAATAAAAATACTAAAATAACGAATGAAAGATGAGTGCTATATTAAGCCAGATCTGTTGGAACAGAGAATACTTTGGATTTCGGTTTTGAAATTCCTGAGACTACTTTTAAACAAATCAATAGCGGGATTCTTGGACACGATATCATTATACAGTTGACACATTCTTATTAAAGGATTGTAAAAGGAGGTATTGTTTTTATAAATTTGGAGAGAAAATATTCTGGGGGATGGGTTACGAGATCTATAATGTGTATGAAAGTTAAGGACAGATAGCAAATTGGGGCAATCAATTTGTGAGTGAACAATTTTATATAAATATATAAGTTCATTACACTTGCGACGAGAAGAGAGAGAGGTCTGGAACTGATTTTGGTTTCGTTTTTTTATAATATGACTTGATCGAGAGTGTTCTTTGATATGACTCATTCGAGTCGGGGGTGTTTGTTTAATTTTCAAATTAAGATCCAATTGTTAAGAAACTATTTTCCATACTAAGGCTAATACTTTGTCCCATACTAAGAG
Source organism: Phalera bucephala (assembly GCA_905147815.2). Classification (NCBI taxonomy): domain Eukaryota; kingdom Metazoa; phylum Arthropoda; class Insecta; order Lepidoptera; family Notodontidae; genus Phalera; species Phalera bucephala. The sequence goes on along the minus strand of LR990625.1, from coordinate 3,655,573 downwards.
TTATTTCTATCCCGTCGAAAACTATAGGATGTACTAGGAGTATATATGCTTTTCCCAAAGATTGCCACGTTGTGAGGTGCGTTCATAAAAACAGATATTTCAAATGCACACTCATTCAAATCGAAAGAAATATGTGTGGATCATACAATATGACCGGTGACCGAAACTTGTGTTTGTGTCGAAGGCGAACCGTTGTAAACAATCTTCGATAAATACATATACGTAATAAAAAATCATATGTCGATGTAAACAATGGAATCATACCTACCTACACGCTAAAAAAGCTATAATATATGAACAAAAACACACAAAACCATTAATAATGTTTTTACGTACAATCCAACAATGTATATACAATCCAAACTTGACATTGAATTAGAGTCAATAATTTTATCTACTTATTAAGTACCGACCTCGGAACCAATGCCAGACGAATTTGAACAACGCTGAACGCAACCATTCATTATTTTGCAGTTCGCTTTGTTCCACGAAACATTCTCAACACATTGTAGAGTTCAAATCTATCTATCTATATCATCACGCCAGCTCCCTCGCGGGGTAGACAGAGAGTACAGAGTTCCAACAGGTTCTTTCCTTACATACCTTACAGAGTTCAAATCGATTTGAAAAACTGTAGGAAAAGAAATATATAAAAAAACACCGTTACGTCTATATATTATTCGTGATGGTGATTATTTTAATTTTGAGTAAAAAAGAAAATATATATTTAAAACGTAGTTAAGTGACGTATAAAATGGTTTATTTATATCTATACTAATATTATAAAGAGGAAAGATTTGTATGTTTGTAACGAATAAACTCAAAAACTACTGGACCGATTTCAAAAATTCTTTATCCAGAAGTAACATGTATAATATAGCCCCGGTAGGTGGCGCTGTTGTCGACCGGGTACGAAGTCGCGGGAAATTGCTATTTTATACAAATAGGTACATTCCATACTGTTTTTACAACATCAACAGCAGATATGAAAAAATATACCTATGTACTTAAATAACATCACCCTCAGAAAAAATAAATTTATAAAGCTATATTCAAATATGATTTATTACTTTGCCAAAAAAAATACAACATTTGCATAAGTAATTTAATTAGCTGCCGGTTTACTGTCAGCATTTGTTATTGCACGCAACGTCATGCGTGATGGCACGAAATATCCTTGCATATCGCAAATAAGCCACTCCCTTCGCACATTTCCTATTTAGTTACTCGGGTAAAATCGATTTTAATTTGTAAACCCAAAATATTATCATCACTAAGTGCTGTTTTATAATTGCTTCCCGTATATAATCTACTAAAGTTAAAAATACCTTCATTATCAATGGAATGACGTCTATTGTAGGAGATGGGCATCTCCTAAAGATCACCACAAATTCTCAATTAACTGATTTCATCGTTGTCATCAAGTTCATCGGGGCGTCAAATTAGTTTAAACAAACACGATTACGTATCTCACTGGACACTGGCAAAATACACTTAAAACTAGTGTGATAACTTAAAGAAAAAGAAGAAGACCATCTACTTGGGGGCATGGTCATACGTATTTTGAAAACATTTCTAACCACACAAGCCATTGAGGACAGAAGCAGTGTCCTGTGCTTCTGTCCCATATTATTGCAGCGCGAGTAAGAGGCAACTTAAGAGTTTTAGCGGGAAGTCGAAGAGTGATGTCATCAATTTGTTTTAATTTCCAAAACTTGTGTTATTTCGAAAGATATTGTAAAATGTTGATGAAATATTAACCATTGTGAATTCTTATATGTGCATCAGTGAAGGTAATTGTAACGCACCGTTACGCCTATATTGTACCGAGTACACCCTCTTTTCGCCGACGATGTTAAGTCCATGTAATAGGGGGCGAGCCTATTGCCATGTAATTGTGTAAAAATGATAAAACATGCCTTTTCGAATTTCTTCGAAACGGTCGTCGCAGTTGGTATGTAACGTATCCATCGCTTTACCATCCAGAGTGGGGTATTTCATCAATTTCATTATCATCAAGTTGATCGGGGAGTTGAATTAATATAGAAATTAAATTTTACAATAAGCATCTCACTTGACATTGGCAAAATACACTTAAAATTTGTGTGAAGCCATGACTTTAAGAGGAAGAATAAGAAAGAGCAACTTAAAAAAATAAAATTATTAATAAATTGGGAATAATAATTATAATAATGATAATTATCATTGGCTGAATACGCTAACTGCGTAGTGCCACATTAAAAAAAAAATTGTCATCTAAAGTTAAAACCAGAACAAAGCATAACCAAAACAGTACAGTTTCTCCAAACAATGTAAAAAAACACCACGCTCTATTAAACAAGAAAAATTCCATAGATAACGTTATCAATTGAACTAGACTTGGCCGCGGCAGAACAAAGAGTTTATCGCGGTTAACAATACAAACACTTAAGTCAAACGTAATCTTATCGTTTGCGAATACCGGGAATGTGTCCCATAATCCTTGGTAAAACATTAACGGTAGATAATATAGTTCAGAAACTTAATTTATAGTTATGTTTAATTACTTTACTAGGGTATCGTTTTTTGACTCTTAAGACTTATACCAAATAAAATTAGTCAAATCTATAAGTTATGTTATGAAGAACAGTGATAGCCTTGTGGTTAGAAAGTAGGACTGCAAAGTCAGAGGCCTCGTGTTCAAACCACCTCTGTCTTTTCGAAAGCTTGTGCGTATCAAAAGATAAGTATCACTTACTTAAACGGTGAAGGAAAACGTCGTGAGGAAATCGTGTCTAAAAGTTTTTCGAAGGTGTGTAAAGTTCGTCAACCCGCAATGGGCCAGCGTGGTGGACTATGGCCTAAACCCTCTTAGTTTGAGAGGAGGCTCGTGCGCAACAGTGGGAAAGTTCCTTAACAGGGCTATTATTATTATATTATTATAAGTTATGTACTTCTAACTGTAATGTTATGCGCATTTTTTCGCTAATCAACAGTGAAGCTACTATTACTTTAGATGAATCATTAGTCTAGATGGAGAATCGCGCACGCGGAAACGGTATAACATTTACCATACCCTACCCTGGTCGCTTACGATGGGACTCATATGAAGGTTCAAGATCACTCAAAGGGACAGAGCTATGCTCCGAGTTACCCTGCGTGATCGAATCAGGAACGAGGAGATCCGCAGGAGGAGCAAAGTCACTGACATAGCACTCAGAATTGCTAAACTTAAGTGGCAGTAGGCGGGGCACATACCTCGTAGAACTGAGGGCCTTTGGGGCAGAAAGGCTCTCGAGTGGTGACCACGTATCGGAAGACGTGGAGTGGACAGGCTCCCTACAAGATGGACCGATGACCTGGTGAAGGACGTGGGTAGAAGTTGGATGCGTACAGCACCAAGCCGCTATTTGTGGGATTTGTCTTTAGGGGAGGCCTTTGTCCTGCAGTGGCCGTCTTTCGGCTGAAGATAGATAGATTACCCTACCCTATGGGTAGGTACATTGTAGTACGCACGCGCATGCACACATTGACAGGTTTAAACAAATTTTCAAAAATGGAACACTGGCATCACGCACACATAGTGCGTAACTGAGGCCGCTTTTAAGTGCCATGTTTATCAGCAATTTTCCGTCTAGACAAATTTTAGTCTAAGACTATTACAGAGGATAAAGGTAGAGTCCGTTTTGAAATACAAGAGAAATACTTAAGAATTTCAGAGTTCGTAATGTTGGCAATAATTAAATACTATATCGTTTGGTCACTTTACGAAACAAATATATGATTAAAAAATCTTTATTTTTCAATACTGGCTATATTTAACGACCCTATCAGAATTATGAAAAATACTATCTACGATTTTAAAACCCTTTTTTTTTAATATAATTATCTAAAGTCAATATAAAAAGATAAAGAAGTAATGATAAATAATGAACGTTGTTTGTTCTTTTAGGTCTTCCGTAAACGGTATATAATCTACTTATAATCTTAACATCTATTCCGTAACTAAAATAAAATAATTAATATCTATCTATCTATATCATCACGCCAGCTCCCTCGCGGGGTAGGCAGAGAGTACAGAGTTCCAACAGGTTCTTTCCGTACATACCTCTCTGGCTTCCTCCACTCTCATAGTTCGTCTCATACACACTCGCCGGTTACGGAGACTCTTGACTTGTCCTTCAGATAAGACTCGGTCTATTTGGTCATGGTAAGATAGCCTAGGTCTTCCCCGGTACCTACATCCTTCCATTTTCACATTGTATATCTGTTTTGTCATTCATTCCTCTGACATTCTTTCTATATTCTCGTACCAACGGAGCATACCCTCAAAATAATTAATATGCTATAAATAATAATAAATTATAATCCCCGAGTCTTACTACATTGTGAATTGGAGTGAAACTGCAACATATCGGCGCAAGAGAACGTAGAGCGGTACGAAGCAGCGGGCTAACAATAAGCTTGCCATGTTTGGACTTAATTTTTTGGGACTAAGAGATCATCATCAATATTTTCGTTCGGATTACTTGGTTAGTAACACACCTAGTAATAAAATATGACTATACGTTAAGGCTTGATTAACGTGGCGACATATATAGGCCGCCTCGCTCTGTAGTCGAAAGCGGGTTCGTTCCCCGCTCGGGACAAATCTTTGAGCGAATTACAAACATTGTTGCGATCTGAGTGTGGATATGAAATTTATTTGTGTAAACGCACCTACGGCACAAAAATAAGTCCCAGTGTGGAGCACACGGCTCTGGCACAATGAAAATCTATCTATCTATCTATAACCTCACGCCAGATCCCTTGCGGGGTAGGCAGAGAGTACAGAGTTCCAACAGGTTCTTTCCTTACATACGTCTCTAGCTTCCTCGACTCTCATAGTACGTCTCATACACGCTCGCCGGTTACGGAGACTCTTGACTTTTCCATCAGAAAATCTAAATAAAATTTTATCTAACTAGGCAATACGAAAATGGACTTACCGATACAATCATTATGTACTGGAGGGATGTAGGGAACGGGAAAGAACTAGACGCTCTTACAATGGACAAGTCAAAAAAAAAAGACTAGAGGAAACGAGAGAGATCTGTAAAGAAATAATTTGAAAGAACTCTGTATTCATATCCCACAAGAGATCTGACGTGAGGAGAGAGATATAGATAGATAAAATTAAATTAACACAAAAATACACGGGCAGATTACGTCTGACATACACTTTTGGAGATAATAAAAATTGCAATATCGCGGGATAATTCAAATATCTTAGGGCACCTGGCAACCCTACTGGACACGCAACTGGCTTGTACCTAACATCAGTTGCAATGTCAACGTGTCGATTGCATCATGGCAGCTTGGCACACGTGCACTACAGAATAATATAATGTAGGCATTGCATTAATATAACTTGTAGCAAAACTGACCACTACCATAGAGTACCACTACAAAGCGAATTAGTGATGCGCCGTTACCGGTATCGGCGAATACTCATACATTTTATACTGTTAATTATTTGTAATTGTTTGGTGAGTATGAAACTATGTTTGTACTTGTAGGTTAAATTATTTAATGTAAAAGGGTCTATCGAGGATTGTATAGTCCCTCAGAAGACCGACGGTTCTCATCCGTGTACTTTCAAAGGAATTCTTTGAAAAGTGTTTCTACACGATTACAAAATTTAGCAATAGCAATTTCATGGTAGTATACTTATAACATAAAATAAAAAGATAAACACCGTCACGCCTATATTCCCCAAGCGGGGTGGCAGACGTATACTGATTACATCCACTTCTCGCCGACGATGTTAGGTCCCATGTAATAGGTGGGCCTATTGCCATATATAATTCCACACTCCGGACTTATACTGGGAAGTTTTCGTTAGAAAAACGTCATATGTCCGACCTAGGATTGAACCCAGGACCTCTTGATCACCAAGCGATGCGCTTTGCAACTAGACCAACGTGGCAGTATTTATAATATGTTTACAGAAATCATGACTTTCGCAGCGCCGCAAAAAATTACAATATTATAACGATTATCCTGTATTACGCGACTTTATCGGCTCCACACAAAATAAATTAATAATAAGCCAACTATCATAAAACAACAGATCTATTCCTATTCCCACATACATATCTACCTAACAGCGTAAATATTACAAGGTTTCAGGAAATAACAATATATGCGGTACTTATGTGGAAGGAAATAATATGTATAGTTATTGTGACCTATCACGTTTATTCGTGTTCAGCTTGACTAAGGATAAAAAAGAAAAGTACGAAAGTTGAACCATACATAAAGGTTAGAAAACCAGTATGAATGGCTTTGATTGCAACCTCAAAAAGTGAGTGAGACATCTACAAGAATGTGGCGATATGCAAGTACTTAATATTTATAGTGAAATAAGTTTCCAACTTTAACCTCAGTATGTATTAGAGGTTAAGGTATCTCAAGATGTCTCTACCCAGGTAAAAATGGAGTATTATATTTTTGACTTTCGGCTGATACAACACTAACAACCGAGTTCAAAAAGATTCTTTTTTTACTTGCGATTATTTTAAATTTGAATGTACAGTAATTATTACCTCATTTGAGATATTAGCAACATGCATCGTGTTAAAACCTCCTCGTAAATAGCAGATTTCATGTACAAGATAATACACTACGTGCTTGTATAATAATATGGCTAAGGTAGTGAACACACGGTTGACAACGGTTTAGGTATATAACGGTAGAAACTGTTGACTTTGACTTTGATGCAACGTCAAAAAATCAAACTGACAGTTTAGGAATATGACAGGAGTGTCAGGTACATCCCTAGCTTCAACACAAAGGCTTGCAACAGCGGACAGCCAGCGGTAGCATGAGACACAAGTAAATGTTAAACGGCGATCGCCGCACAAGGCAACTTGTTCGCCGCTCCGGATGAATGGAATACGCAGGTGTTCGCACACCCACGGTCCCACGAACAAGTCTATTAAAAAATAAAATTAAATACGCAACAATTCCGTAATGCATTCTAGCGTGTGCTTTGTTTTAATGTATAAGGAAGTTACCTAATCTCTAGCTACATTTTACCGGTAATATTCAGAAAAGAGAAATGAAAGGGCATTCAATACCAAAATTATTTGTAGAGGGCAACAAAAAGCACCTAAAAACGCCAAAATTATTACACTTTTTACATGTACCACTACCGCATCAGCACGCGGCCTCACACTGATAAGATCCGGCGAGAAACTCAGCGGGTAGTCTTTTTAAATTATATTGTTTCATTGGACTGATTCATAACCTAGCATCCATGTTTAATATTTTATATGTTTTATGATATTTATTATGTATATTGTATGTTTAATATCTTTGCAGATAACAGGTTAAAAAACATACTGTCGTTTAGGGTTCATATTAAAAAAGAACAACTCTTTAGTTTTTATTAAAATTAATTTATTTTCTCGTGACTGCGTGGTCCAACTGCTTAGTTCGACCCATCTCTACTCTATTACAAATCTTCGAAATGAGATTTAATATTTAAAATAATATAATTAATAGATTTGTATGTGTGAATGATCTACGCTGTTAGCCACGAGATCTTTACCACTTCACCTTATAGAAAAACGCAATAAAAGTTGTAATTTTACATTTATTTATTTTATTACTGTATAATTTTTTATTGCAACGACGAGCCCTATTTTTTAATATATTTTTTTCTTTACGCAAAGGCAATATCCTACAACCAACACGTGACCGGATGTGTATCGAGAGTGAATTCTCGTCGAGTTAACCGTTCCGAGAAACAAGGGTGAATCATCGCCTTTAGGTAAATAGGTACTCATCTACGGCGGTGGTACGACGAAACAAGATGTATTTTTAATGATCAATACACGTGTTTTATGAGAGAATACTAAAGTTGTGTGAATAGCGTGGCTATGCGTTTACTTCCGCGTCTGGGCCCTTATCTAGATGTTAACTCTGTACTCTCTGCCTACCCCGCAAGGGATCTGGCGTGATGATATAGATCAATTACAATCAAGCCAACAAATCTAGACTCATTTTTCCTAAGGTGTAAAGACTCAGCAGGGTCCAGAAAATCAGCGCCTAGCATAATTTTTAGATTACTGAGCCAATAGTACAACACAACACAACGCAAGTAATACACCGTTTCTTTGATCGGTATGTATTAATGTATTAAATATTGTCTTTTGTGATGTGACAAATGAAAATTCATTCTTTCTTTTTTTCATTATAATAATAATATGACTAATTAAACAGGTAACACGGCACGGTACGATAACTTTGTGAAATTATTGTTTTTATGGTACTCCAGTGGCATACAAAATACAATTACACAATCATTTCACGAAAATATCGTAACGCGCCAAGTTAGGTTACATGCTGAATAACAAGTTATATAGATGTGCGCTTGATAGAACCCGTATGTAAATTTTATTAACGTTTCAGGAGGCGAAAAAACCTATTTAAAATGTAGATAAACGGACGGCTTGGGTTAAGAGCTTGAGTCGCTCCGCCCACAGGACTGAGTAGTCGCGGGTTCGATTCCTGACGGGAAAAATCTTTGTGTGACCCACAAATATTTGTTTTGGACCAAGTCTTTGTGCATGTGAAAAGTGTGGTGGGGAAGCTTTTTTTTAAATAAACCAATAAATTTAGGAAAAATCTAAAAATGCAAAATGATGACAAAATATTTAACTTATATACTACTCGTTAGATAGTTGTTTTTCAAAATATTTTGTATCGAGTACTAATTAAGTAATTAATAGCTATATCAGTGCTACTTTAAATCGATTAAATGAAATGTCCATTTGACCAAATAAAGAGACAGTAAAAACTTACTTAAATCGATAAAGGAAATCGTAATTTACTTCATATCCGTTACATTTAAATGAATGATTAACATTTATTACTTTTATTATTACAATTCCTTCCCTCTAATATGGTCGAAGAAGGTGACGGCTGCTCAAGTAGTCATACTCCTGAGCGGGTGCTGCTTGTGGAGACTGGTCCACCTAAAATCGTTCAGCTTAACCTTCTATAAAAATATTATTATTAGTCTTATATCTCAGTCGTAAGGCAACACCCTGGAGCTGGATTACATACTTAATATTGTATAGTATAGCAATGTATGTATCTATACAGATAACGATAAAGAAAAAGATAACCCCGCTGTTACTCACCGAATCTTCTCATGGGAGACCGCCTTCCGAACCGGTGATATATTAGTAAGCTAAAAAAGGAAATATGACCACTTGTAAGCCCCCGCAGGGTTTATACAAAATAAATAATTTGAGTTTGACAAAATTTTTATCCATCCGAAATAAGAATAAAAAAATAAACAACACAAATTAACGAAAAAATATGGTCCAAATCAGGAACTAACTTTCCCTAAATAAGTGTCTAATTCGTTGTTAAATTTATATTATATACTCATGTATGTACCCGATATTGAATAGGTTACTTAATTTAGTAATGACGTCAGTAAGTCTTAAGTTTTTTTGGAAATCTACACTTTAACATTAATATTTTACAGTTTTTATAAAAATAAACACTTGTCTGACAAATAATTCATCTAAGAATAAAAATATCTAATATTTGACTTTAAATGGAAAATTAGTAAAAAGTAATTTAAAACAAGACCACACCAAGCAGTCTCCTAATAATTTTTAAAAAGATCTGCTTTTATGGCAAAGACACAATGAAGATATCTTGCTTAATTAAGGAGTTCCTTTCTGCTCCATCATCAGACCTTTGACACCATCCGGATCTAAGTACTCGTTAAGACAAATCCAATAGGGTAATACTACAGGGCTCAAATAGAGCGGGGTAATATTAAGTTGGTGGGCCACGTTTTGGTTTCATCATCAGACCCTGTATCTAGTTGTATAGTACTTGTCAATACCGATCTAAGAACCCGAAACACGAGGGGGTTACGTTGTATAGTTTACATGTTCCTATAGCAACCTTCCGACTCCATCATCAGACCATCTCCACGTACCGTTTTATTGCATTGTCATCAAATTTACATACATATGCCAAATTTCAGCTCGATCGGATACCCGCAAATGCTTAAAAAATGGATCACAAGATTTAAACTCGAAAGACAGACAGACATACGAACATTGCAAGTTAAATAATATCTTATAAAAATAAAGACAAGATAGACTAGCAAATTTATTACAACCATTTTGTTATTAGACTAATTTCTTCAATTAATTCTTTAATACGACGTCAGACGACTTTCTATTTAATTTATCTATAATTATATTAATGGCGCGCCGGCCATTACTGAAATAAATACTCAAGAAAACATCAGTTTACGAAATTAGTCGGTTCTTTAGCATACGCACACATTGTAAGAGACTAATATGCGATAATGATTCTTAAATCATACAGTTAGAGATGATAATCGTTTGTACTCTGTGTGTAGCGTTATTTGAAATGTACTCTGCGCCGTTTTTAGGTATTTCTTATTTGCACGTTCATTGATAATGTAATCCACTGATATATGTACATACTGGAAGAGATTTTTTTTTATTAAAAATGTCGCCGCACACTAGGATTCATTCCTGTGTCGTGGGTGTGTTTACAAACATGAAAATCCACATACACAAATACCCAGATTGAAACAAATAATTGTGGATCACATAAAGATTTATCCCGTGCGGGAATCGAACTCACAGTTAGACACAGTGGGCGGAGCGGCTTAAGCTCTTAACCACTGCGCTAAATCATCAGTCGATGATTAATATTTTTTTTTTCGTAGAATAATCTCTGAGCGTCAAGCAAGGAATCGGAAAAAGTGGCTTTAAAAAAGTGCCTCAATCATCATCTTAATATACTTGAAGACCGACGATCTTATGAGGATCGCAGGAAGTCATTGGATGCAGGTGGCATCGGACTGGTTGCGCTGTAGACCGATTGGGAAGACCTATGTTCAGCGGTAGACAAGTACAGGCTGAGATGATGATGATACAGACAGTTGTAGCACCAGCTGTATCACTATTTTACAAAACGAATCGTCGGTGCTGTGTGCCTAGTAGCAATATGATAATCTATGGGTTGCGTGCTCTAAGTTAAAGCCTGTCCACTAAATAAGAAGCCAGTAAGAGCTTGTCAAACACCTTCATCTGCGCTGCGATTTTTTACTAAGTTTGCTAGTTCTTAGTGACTTTCTAACACGTCCTGGAGATCACAATTTTCACCAACTACTATGAAAAAAAATCATTTCAGTTTTATTAAAATAAACAAAAACAACACCAGCACATCTATATTCCCAAAGCGGGGGCGGCAGAGGGGTACTGTGTACACCTATTTTTCACCGACGGTGTTAGGTCCAATGTTATAAGGAGCGAGCCTACTGCCATCATACCGGGCATCGTGTCAGCCTCCGGACCAATACTGGATTTTCTTTTTCTGTCGAAAAGGACATTGTTCTGCGTCCATACATGATTTCCCCACAACCAACAACAATTGAAAAATGCGTGTATGATTTCAAGTTACCTGCAAATTATCCTCATGTATTTATTATTAAATGGACAAACGGGGTAATAGCATTATTGCAAAAAAAGTATTAGATTTTGAGGTTATAATTTAGTAGCTAACAATACATTTGTATTTTTTTTATATAAAACTACACTAACAGTAATCAAATCGATCATTATTGAATATGATCGATTGAATTTAATCGGTTGATAGGATTGACATCTCCAACCGTAAGTCGATAACAACGTTGACATTCGGAAAAGACGTTGGCGACTTTGATTTAAGTACTTACAGTACTGTGAATTATTTGTTTTGGATTGCAAATTGTCCGTTAGATATGGACGTTTGTAACCTTTACAAATTGTCCGATCTTCAAAACTTAGGATCTCGTGTTTGCTACACGCATTACTCGCCCCCAGAACAACGAGGTAGTTCACTTAAATGTTAGTTTCTAATATGATGAGTCACCAAAGCAATCAGTGCGAGCATCACACACGTCCAGTCCAGTTGATGACTATTTGCCTCATCTGTATTCAGCTCATATTTTAGAATGCGGTTCACCTGACGGAACAAATTAACGATGTATGGAACCGTCCACTCGTTTCGACTGCAGATAAGTAGATCATGGGGATTAGAGACGTGATGTGCTTGTTAAGTGGAACGCGAAGACTGAATAGTTAACGCTGGTACTATTGGTTATTAAGACGAATATCTTTAAAAATATAGATTCCCCAAACAATTTTGAACGAACGAATCAAATAAAAACAAAGTTAAGGTTATTTAGAATAGTCATTTTAAATAGAAAAAAATTACAATTATTTGACGTAGCGACTAGACCCACTATGACCGTGATGTCTAGATTGTTGATAAATATTTTAGTATCAGACTTGGTGTATATTCCTATAAAAAGTTGCATCAACTAAATAAATTAATTAAAATATATTAAATTTTTGTATGATAGTTAAAATGGTAACATTTTCGTCCTGTATATTCACATCGTTCGAAATTTAGTGTTATTACGTAAAATCATTGTAAGTGCCAGTACTATCTGCTGAACCCGCTAAGCAGCGGGACCCCAAAAAAATTTACGTATCGATATCGATAGATCCATTTAATTGTTACGCCAAGGCTACATCCCTATTCTTTATTTTATGTTGGCAGCAATAATATTTAATCGTACCATGGTGGTGAAACTTTGAGTGTAGGTTTCATACTTTTTGCAATTTCGTGGTCTCGTATGAAGTTCTGACCGTCTGCCCTTTCAAACGTAGTGATTATATTCTCTTTGATTTTATCACACACAAAAAACCACGACGGCTTTTTTCGACACGTTAGAGCTCTAGGATCTTTAACCGGAAAGCATTAGCGTGTCTCTTGTGTCTTAGTCTATTAAACACATCCTGGGTCAACCATTTCAGTCCTACTATGAAAGCTTACACGGCGCGTAGTAACACACACAACCATCACCTCCGGCATCGCTCCATCAACTGAATGCAAGGAGCCTAACCTCAAGACGTCTGCGACCCCTAGCCTGTTCTTTTAAGACTGTGGCAGCAGACTATATAGTTTAAATGAGACCAGGCTTCTCCAGATGGCAGTACTAAGCACCATCTAGATCAGGCCGTATCTCATCAATAGTCTATACATCTACGTTACCAACTGTTTGTAAGTCCGAACAGAACGGGGCTGAACAAATTAGCGACCTGTGTCGAAATAAACACGCGCCGTCTGCTAACGTACCCAAGGAAAACACTGGTGAAACTCGATTTTAGCACCCCCGGAGGAAAAATATGAATGTTGAACACATATCAAAGCTGTTCTCTATACTTTGGAATTAATCATTCATCCACAGTAAAAACTCGGATTACTTCTAAACCCCATGGATAGTCGATTCTATTAGGTTCTTGACGGAAAAGAGCTAAAAAGGCTACTTTTAAATCCCGAGGAAGATTGACGTCTAGGATCCATGACGAAAAAGAGATATAAGCTACTGCTAAGTCCCGCGAATGGTTGTGTTTGGTAGGCCGTGGGTCACATTTTGTCGTCACATCCACCTTAGTAATATGAATCGACTAGTGATGCATGCTGCGGGCGACGGTCTCGAAGTTCAGGGTTAGAATCCTTGATCGGACATCGCTATCAAAAATAATTCAAGGGAAAACCACCATATCGCACCAATGGCTTTAACAAGCAGTCGTACCACGGAGATATTTCTCGAAAAATTCTAGCAGTATGAAGTCAGGAATTGTGCCCGGTAGAATGACAATAGGCTCGCTGCTATAACACTGGGACCTAACATCGTTCACGAGATACAGGAGTACAAAGTGCACCTCTCCCACTCTTGCTGGAAGAAACTTTTAGCTCTGACACTGATGATATGTTTAATATGATTAAGTTCTTTTTGGTGGCATATTTTTAATTCTGATTACTAGGCTGATTGGATCAATATGGTTCGTTATAACTTTATAAACAATCCACAAATCGATTCTTACACGTGCTGTAGTTTACCAATATTTTTATGTTCATACAATACGGAAGGCGGAGGAGCCATTAGCGAGGCGCGAGCGAGGCTGCGTGAAATCTCGGTGATGCAACATCGCCTTGAGAGCGTAGTAAACATTTATACTAACGTCTATTTTTATCCTTGTCTCTGATTTATTGGCGGGGCTATAGATCGTGCTATTTACGCATGAATATTAAATTTGCAAATCTACTCTATATTGCGGAGTAAGAAAGCAAATAAGTATGAAAGAGAGTATCGGTGTAAAGATGAGAAAGGTATGCTCCGTTGGTTCGCGCATATAGAAAGAATGTCCGAACAAAGAATGACAAAACTGATATACAATGCGAAAGTGGAAGGATGTAGGTACCGGGGAAGACCTAGACTATCTTACCATGACCAAATAGACCGGGTCTTATCTGAAGGACAAGTCAAGAGTCTCCGTAACCGGCGAGCGTGTATGAGAGTAAAGGAAGCCAGAGAGGTATGTAAGGAAAGAGCCTGTTGAAACTCTGTACTCTCTGCCTACCCTGTAAGGGATCTGGCGTGATGATATAGTAGTACTCTATATTTTTTTAAGCCACACGCTTTTATTTTTATTCGTATGTACGGGCTAGTCTCAGGAACTACTAAGCGGATTTTGGATCGGTTTTCAATAATAAACAGCCGTATCTCGGGGAAGGTTTATGTATAGTAAATTATGAATATTTTCTTCAAATTGGTGGAAGTATTTCGTTTAAATTTAACCAAATAAACTGGAAAAAGTTGTGCCTCCTGAGAGCTTCATAGCGTACGCTGCGTTGACGTTACTTATCCGTCTCAGTATACATCATGTATGAACGTTTTTTCAACGTAGTCCCACATTAGACATTATACCTAAGTCATGGGTGCGTTTAAAAACATAAAACATAAACCAGCGCCCAGAACCAAACAAACATTTGATGTGTACCGTGCGGAGACCGAAAATGTGAATTGTCAGTCCAGTGAGCCAGCCTATAACCTGCAAGCCATGTCGTTAATTTTAACATTTTTTAAGAACTACGCAAATTTGTGAATCCTTATTCGTAATGCAGTTACGGAACCCTAATAATTCGACGAGCCGTGTCTAATAACTACAAAACATCTGATGCAGGAAGCTGTTAAACATATTAATATGTACGATAAATAAATACACATGTGTACATAGTACACATCAGTGTTTCCTTAGACTATAACAACATCTTAGAAGGATACATTACAGTTAAGCACCTTAGTAGCGGCCGTCGCAATAACCTAAGTTCGCACGACCGCTATTCAATGCGCGAAATGAATCGCTGGATCCCAAGTCCGTTTTTGGAATTTCAATAAAATTTATGATCATTGACACCATAATTGTTAGTTTTCACAGTTTTCAATCTACTAATTCAATGATTTCCGAGTCTTATCATCATCAGCCCGTGTCAGTCCACAGCTGGACGTAGGCCTCTCCCATGGCACGCCACTGAGCTCGATCTTCAGCTCTCCTTCTCCAATCCCTGCCCGCTGCCTTACGGATATCGTCGCCCCACTTAGCTACAGGGCGCCCTACACTACGCTTGCCGACACGTGGTCTCCTCTCAAGAACCAGTCTGCCCCAACGGCCATCGGTTCTGCGGCATATGTGACCTGCCCACTGCCACTTTAGCTTGCTAATTCGCTGAGCTATGTCGGTACCCTTGGTTCTCTCACGAAAAACTTCGTTCCGGATTCGATCCCAATTCTTATGGTACCTATCAATTATTCTTATGGTTTTCCATAGTCGTAGGTAACAAAAGCCAGTTCAAACAATTGCCGACTATTGGCACAATTGTAATTAAACGATTTTGTAGCATGTCATAAATAGGAATAACGTAAAAATTAACAGACTTGGAGCACTGGAATGAAACCAACGACGAAGAGTATATTTTTTTGAGAAGCGCTTACAGCGTTTCAGCTCAACGCGTTGAAGAAGCGCCCGTACGAATGAGGGTTAAGGATCACGGACAGACGCGCACTCTACGCGGCTTCTCGCTTCTAAATACCCACTATTTGAGACCTGCCGAGAAGCCACGTCCAGAGCGCATGTGATATATTCGGACAGTTTGTACTAAAACGTTCCACTGTTATTTTATGTTAATTGTGATGTAGCCAAGATATAGCCAGTTGATTACAATTACAGCACAAGTCATTCGTTTTTTCTGTCTTGCTGACATGCATGACAGAGTCATCGGTGACCAGAAGTCTGGATCTTACTTGGCACAGAGAATCAGCGTTGCCATACAACGTAGCAATGCTGCCAATGTTCAAAGTTCACGATACGACGGCGATTTGACACAAATCTATGTTTTGTAAACTGTACAATGTTAGTCAACATTTTAATAGAATTATTGTGTTACAAATAAATAATGATGTATGTATTTTATCCTCTCCGAAAGTAATATTTATTTATTTATTTCAGACACAGAACAGAATACAAAAGATTATATTCCAAAGCATGTGTCCTAATCTACATTAATAACAAACTGTTAGTATTAATAATAGTGGTCAGTACCAATTTAGTTCTCTCACTATCGGCAAAGGGGCACGGCTTTATCTGCCAGTTTTCTCCAAGGGGTTCCACCAGTTCCGCCAAATTCTTGATCCCAAACAAAGTCATAGTGCTCCCAAAGAAACAGGAGGCGAGTCTGTCGTATGTCGACTGCTAAACGACAACGATAACTATATGCTTGACGCAGGTGATAATCTCATTTAAGTTTGGGTTTGCTTCATTAATTAAAACAAGTTTCCTATTAACTAAGCTGTCACTTTTATGCCATTTGTACAAGAGTACAATTTATCAGACGATAATAAACACATAAGGGTAAGCTTAATTTCCACCAGTTACCGATAACGTTGAATAGCGCGTAAAAATAATGAAAATGAAACCCTAGGTAAAGCAGTGATAGCCTAGTGGTTAGACCGTTGGACTGCAAAGTCAGAGGTCTCGGGTTCAAACCCAGGCACACACCTCTGCTTTCTCGAAAGCAGGTGCGTAATAAATATTAATTATCACTTGCTTTAGCGGTGGAGGAATACATCGTGAGGAAACCTGCATGCCTAAGAAATTCTCTAAGGTGTGTGAAGTTCGCCAACCCGCACTGGGCCAGCGTGGTGGAGTATGGCCTAAGCCCTCTCAGTTCGAGAGGAGGCCCGTGCCGGCCCGGGCTAATATTATATAACCTTTGATATAGACAAAGTTATCTTTAACTGGTAACTTTAACTAAGGCAACTAAGCCTACGTCAAGAAAATTCGTTTTGTGGCGTCTTTGTTAAGCAAATGGACCGTCTATTTTTTTCTAGTAGATACATAAACAGAATAGAATCCTTCATTTAATCATAATTGCGACTCGAGCACGTTTCTCACGCGACCTCATCCTTATAAATCCGCATAAACTGCGTAAATCGTTGTAAATAATTGCGAATAACTATTCTCTGCCATTATAACCATATCCGTGTTTTACAATAACAAATCAACATATTAGAAGACATTTTTTGAGATTAAACTTTACGCTTTCGGGTACAAAGTTGAAAATCCAATGTGTGGTAGATTCTGGATAGCAGTTAATTGCGTATGTAATTGTCGTTTAAGTACTTAATTACATATGCTATTAAATACATCTGTAAGCATGTGTTGGGGTTATAAAATAATAATGCGACTTTAAGTGTAGTAGGTAAATGTTATATTGTGCTTATCTTTATAACTAGATATGGTGCGTGACTATCGGAAAATATTCTAAACATACACATTTCAATACAAAGTAACAGAGGACAAGACTATTTCCATGTTTTTTTTAATGTATATGGCATCACGACGGCGCGTATTTTGCCAATGTCAAGTATTACGAATATTCATTTCTAAATTAATTCAACTCCCCGATGAACTTGATGACAAAGATGATTATGAAATTGACGAAGGGTGGGGACCCTGGATAGTTTTGAGAGAAATCGATCAGCACGTATTATCACTTTGTTACAATTACCTTTACTAATACTACAAAATGGTTAATATTCCATCAAAATTACACATTATAATTTGAAATAACACAAGTTTTGGAAATTAAAACAAATTGACAACTTCACTCTTCGATTTCCCGCCAAAAAGCCCCTATTTCCATATTAAAAACCTTGTTACACCCGAATAAAAAGATCTTTACTTGAATATTTTTTAATCTGTAGATAAAAAAAATATACATAACGTTTCTTCATTTGTATTATACAGTCTTACAAGGATCTTTTGGCCCGCGTCCAAAATCGTAACTAACGCTGTCATCAAGTGAAATGTCACTGCATTTAATTTGATTACAGTGTTAGTTCAGATTTTGACCGAAAGCCAAAAATATCATGACTGTCGCAGAGTTGCCGTTTGCTGTGAAATTTACCCAAGTTCTTTTTTTAATTCGTAACCGTGCGGACCCAACTGTTGAAATATCTCCTTGAAAGTAGTAAAATGTTACTAAATGTTAACCCTAAATACACACCAGCTCCCCCCTTCCGTTATCGCGTCGAAAGGACGCGCTCCACTTCTCACTCCATCTGTGCTGGAGTCCCACAGGGCTCAGTTCTCTCTCCGCTCCTGTTTAGCTTTTACACGAACGACATTCCTCGTTCGAGTAAGGCGCATGTAGCCCTATTCGCGGATGATACCGCTCTCTACGTCTCGCATAGGAATAAGGGTTTCATTACCAGAAACTTTCAGGCATCCGCCAATTCCCCAGGGAATTGGTTCAGGAAGTGGCGTATTGAGGTGAACCCGGACAAGAGCGCTGCGGTGTTCTTCTCCAGAGGTGCCACCCCGCGCCACTCCCTGCGCCGCCCTAGAAGTAATCTCGGCCAAGTGACCATGTTCGACCGACCCATTCCCTGGGTCAAAGAGGTCAAATATCTAGGGGTCACCCTAAACAGTACCATGTCCTTCGGCCCGCACATCAAGCGGGTCCGTCACCGAGCATCCTTTGTGCTCGGTCGTCTCCATTCGTTAATCTGCAAGCGGAGTAAAATGTCTCTTAGAAATAAGGTGACACTTTACAAAACTTGCGTTCGACCCATCATGACTTATGCGTGTGTTGTGTTCGGGCATTCGGCCCCCTCTCACATCGATAAACTCCAAGTGGTTCAAAACCGCTTCCTCCGTAAAACCGTAGGAGCCCCCTGGTTCGTACGGAAAGTCGACCTCCACTCCGATCTAGGTCTCGAACCTATTCGCGCCTTTATTAAAAAGGCGTCAACACGTCACTTCGCGAACGCATCTACCCATGCGAATCCGTTAATCGTAGCCACCGCCGACTACGATCTCCCCCCCGACCCCTGCCGCCACCGCCGGCCGCGACATGTTCTCACCGACCCCCCCGATGCTTTGTCATCCCTTCTTTCCGCTCAGAATACGGGCGACGACGACGACGTAGTAGTAGATCCCCTCCCATAGCCGGCGGTTGACCGGTGTACTTAGTAATGCACCCGTCCCCCTACAGCGACTGTCCCAACCGAGGGCGCCTCGAGTATGTCGCCTCTTGCCCTTCTGGCTGGCTAGAGCGTAGTGGTTGCACGCTCCCCTTTAAGTCCGGTGAAGGTGTAAAGGCCTCGCGGCCAACAGCGTACATCATTCACACACACTCACACACCAACTCCCCGAGCCAATGCCATCCCTGGGCCAAAGGATACGTGTCGCGCTATAATTTAATTTTAACAAAATTATTTCTTATCAAAACACACCTTGGTTTTTATATTAAGCATAGACAAAATATCGCTTTATAATCTAGATAAAACACGATTATTAATTAGGGAGCGTTCTCAATAAATCAACCAAACACTGGGGAGCCCTCCGACAATGAGGTCAAACGCTACGAATTACAATTTCAAACTTAACCAATAATTTGTACTGTTGGTGTAATATTTGCTATGGCATTTTGGACTTACTGCTATTGAAATAGAGATAAAAGTTACGTAATAATAAGTTAAGCGAGTGCACCTATATTATGGTTTAGGTGGGGTACACGCGTAGAAATATATGTACCTATTCCAATATCAAAAATTAAAAATAAAATTGTATTTTGGTTCCCTAGTTTACCCCTAGTAGTTTTGTGGTTATATCAGTCACCTAGTATAAATCTGAATACTTAAGTACTAAAGAGGTAATGTCTATGTTGATGTCTGTATGTAGATTTCTGAACAGGACGAATATGATACGCGTGCGCCCTATTGCAATTCTGCCCAGTGTGCATCACGAGGGAAGATTCAAGTGAAAAGCCAAACAATTCTTGAAACAGTGCTCCACCCACCAGTTGTGACCCTCTTCAGACAGACGCGCAGAGTTTCTTCTTTAATTTACAGGTGCCCAGTCGCTCGAACGCACGCGGCGCGATGTCGCGCGCGCTTAGGTACAATTTTATAGGGTCACAACTAGCGGGCTTTGCAACGAGCTTTATTGTTCAAATAAACCAATTACATGGTACAAACATCTGTCCCTGTCTAGGATTTTACTCTTCTAATCCTATCTATCCCTTTCAAGGGTTACACTCTTCTAATTCTATGTATTTTATTACATGGATTTACTGACTATTGCTTAGGTGCTATAACTTAATCTAATACATACTATACTATTATACTTATTTCTAAACTTAATCTATTACAATGCTTATCTATATACAACATGAAGACGTCGTCCCGAACAATTTCTCTATCTGAAGAGTTCCAACAGGTTCTATCCGTATAGACTTTCACCTCTTCTCTTTTATAGTTCGCTTCATACGCGTTCGCCAATTACAGAGACTCCCGATTTGTCCATCAAATACATAGACGACTGCTTTTAGTAAGATATGTATGTGTGTATGTCTCCCAGGTATCGACATCCTTCCACTTTCATATTGTAAGTACTATGTCTTTTTTATTCTTTCCACCGACATTCTTCTTATTTTAAAGGTCAATACAGACAAAACACGTCTTACCACCATTTTGAGAGCCTCCCCTAAAAAGGTACTTGTCGTTATATATGCTAGTTTCAAAGTGAAACAATTCGATTTTTTATTTCTGCACTTTGGGATTGATATATCGAATTGAATTATGAATTCATTATAACTTATCGGATGCGATTTATCGAGTTATATTGAACTAACTGTTATACGCAGCTGTACTCGCGTTTAATTAGTAATATGTCTATAAATTATAGCCTATATGTTATTATGATGTATAAGCTATATGACAAAAGTTTCATTAAAATCTGTTGAGTAGTTTTTGCGTGGACGAGTAAGAAATATTCATACATCCATCCTCACAAACAATGTTTCGTTTGTTCGATATTCTTTCAATTTTACATTATTCCAAAATATGTTTATAATGTAACGACGGACTGAAGATTTAGAGTAGTGGTTAAGAGCTTAAACCGCTCCGCCAACTGTGTCTCATAGTCGCGGGTTCGATTCCCACACGGGACAAATCTTTGTGTGATTCACGATTATTTATTCCGGTCTGGGTATTTGTGTATGTCAATTTTCATGTTTGTAAACGCACCCACGACACAGGAATAAATCCTAGTGTGGGGCTACATTTTTTTTTTAAATCATGTGTGTGTGTGTGTGTGAATGATGTACGCTGTTGGCCGCGAGGCCTTTACAGCTTCACCGGACTTAAAGGCGAGCGTGCAACCACTACGCTCTAGCCAGCCAGAAGGGCAAGAGGCGACATACGTCATCAAAACTATATTAGTTGGATGTTTCTCGATGTGCAGATCGCCTAACTATCGCGTGACTCAGGGTTATTCGGACCCGACCCGTCTATACGTCTGTACCTACTGCTTATTAGATTATTATAAAATAATTAATAATATGTATTAAACGTATTGAAATTAAACAACAAGTTCGCCGTATGATGACTAATGCTGTATAATTAGTTTTATCTGTTCAGTATTTGCAGTTTCCTTGTTACCTACTGGCATTCGTCAATCTAGGAGTTTTTTAAGAAATGAAAGACTGTTTTAGAAGTTTTTACACCTTAGATCAACACATTTTTATTATTAAGGCCTGGTCAGCGATTGACTCTATCTCACCATCAACACCACTCCTGTTTAATAGAGAAAGACACAACATATTATGCAACTTAAATTCTCTTATACAGCTTTAGTATAGCTAAGAAAGAATGTCAGAAGAAAGAATGACAAAACAGATTTACCTACAATGCGAAAGTGGAAGGATGTAGGTACCGGGGAAGACCTAGACTATCTTACCATGACCAAATAGACCGAGTCTTATCTGAAGGACAAGCCAAGAGTCTCCGTAACAGGCGAGCGTGTATGAGACGAACTATGAGAGTGGAGGAAGCCAGAGAGGTATGTAAGGAAAGAACCTGTTGGAACTCTGTACTCTCTGCCTACCCCGCAAGGGATCTGGGATCTTACTTCCTCTTTTAAGCAGCAGTTGTGCTACTTGGGAAGTGACGATGGGTCCGATACTTTGTACTAACCAATTATTGGTTTCCAATAAATCAAATAACTCCACATAATAATCCTATATTACATTTGCAGTAAACATATAAATCGACATGAACCTGGCCAGCGCAAGAATGTAAACAGCAGCAGGAAAATCGACAGGACAATAAACTGAGCATGTAGACTATTCATGCTGCTTTATTTTCATGTCCGCTTCTCTGCATACTGCTATGGGAGTGGGGCGAATCGAAATCAAGAGTTAGACTCATTGACATACAAAAAATATATATGGTTAGGCACAACTTGTAGGACACGAAACGATGTCACATATTTTTGTTATTTATTAATAATATTATAAGCCCATACTGTCCCACTGCAAGGCAAAGGCCTCCTTTCCCTTCTTCCACTCATCCTCCATTGCTCACAATTATTAGGGCTGCCATACCTCCGGATTTCTCGTGATCCGTTATATCTCTTGTTTGGAGGGAATTCTAGTTTGATGTAACAAAAAGGGAAATGAATGTATATTTTGTCCCACTCTGGGAAACGATCTTCTCTTACAAATTGAGATGAAAGAGGTCAGGTCAGCGACGACAACAACGACCGATTTAATTGATTAAATTAGTATTAAAGCTATGATTGTACCCACAGTAGGTTTCTAGTCCGGTGAAGCTGTAAAGGCCCCGCGGCCAACAGCGTAGATCATTCACATACACACATACACACACACAACACACACACGCACGCACGCACGCACGCACTCACACTTACACTAACACACACTCACTCTCGCATCACACTCACTCACACACACACACACACACACTCACGCGCACACGCACTCACACACACACTCACGCACCTACAATAGGTTATATACAGAATTCATAAATGGTCAAGAAAGTAACAAAGACTACCACCACTTCATTGGACGCCCACGATACATGAATATTCCGAGTCAACCATTGTGTTCTATTACAATAATTACTTAATGAATATATTATAAAACAAGCATGTTGTTTTCGTTGCGATGAATTTCCAGTAAATAGATAATTTGGTAGGATCGGCGGCCGCGTTTTATAACGGCGGCGCCGGCGCGCCTTGACCCACTTGCTGGCCTGACAGGACAATGTCACTGACATTAATATTGCCTTTGGATTTCCATTTTATTCAATACTAGTTAGGTACACTAAAAAAACACCGTCACGCTTATATTCCTAAGCGGGGATGGCAGAGTTCTACTGTGTACACACATTTCTCGCTGACGATGTTAGGTCGCATTGGATAGCGGGCGAGTCTTTTCCTAATAGTGAAATCCCAGTAATGATAATTGTGTGTGTGTGTGTGTGCGTGCGTGCGTGCGTGCGTGCGTGCGTGCATGCGTGCGTGCGTGCGTGCGAGCGTGCGTGCGTGCGTGCGTGCGTGCGTGCGTGCGTGCGTGCGTGCGTGCGTGTGTGTGTGTGTGTGTGAAAAATGTACGCTGTTGACCGCAGGGCCTTTACAGCTTCAACGGACAAGAGGGCGAGTGTGCAACCACTACGCTCGAACCAGAAGGGCAAGGGGGCAACTAGCTCAAGGGCGCCTCAAGGAGGAACGCCTCGGCTTGGGCAGTCGCTATGAGGGAGGGCGTATACTAGGTGTCTTGCCGTGGTACTCTGCACCGGCCGGCGGGCAAGGGATTCTTCGACCTCGCCGGCGAGGTCGGTGTCTGATCCTGTGTGCGGTATCTGTATCCGAAAGAAGGGATGATGATAAAATTGAGTCTTCTTAGTACCCCTTAAAAGACTGACACGTTTTAGGTACATACACGGCTCAGGCGTGGGTCCTTTTACAAAAAGGTTGAGTCGTTTAATAGAAACTCAAACCTGCAGTAGCATTTTCGAGTCGAGTCGTCTTTAACAGGCCTTAAAAGACTAAGTCTCTTGCATCACTAATTCCTAATGTACTGGACTGATACAGGTAATTGTTCCATCGAAAAATTACAATTCGTCTGCGGATTGCAACTTCGCTACGCGGATTACTGGCCACTAGACCAACGAGCTACTTAATATCAATCAAAATCAGAAAAGTTAGTCGAGTATTACAAAAGAGTGAACATACAGACAAGATTTCTTCAAGCACCGATAACTCCTGATTTAGGAAGCTATTAAACGTGTTATTAATATAATGCATCAGCATATCGCTCCAATCAACAAATTACTACTTCGCACTGGCCACACAATTTTAACTTTTAATGACATAGAAATAAGGCCTATATGAATAAAATATCGCCCCAATCAAGGCTGTCATAAGAACAAGAGATTGTGCAATGCGGGCCGACTACCGGGAATGGGGTCACTTCCGAACTGATTAATAGCAAACTATTTTCAATCTTATTTCGCATATAATTAAAGTGGTTTTTCCAAGAGTTGTTTTCATAAAGCTACCGCTTGTGGTACTAGTTTGCAAAAGATCTGGGCTCTTATTCGAAATATCCAAACGCGACACGTTACGGTAACTTCGTGAAAAGATCGTGTAATGGTATGGTATACTCAACTTTTTTTTTATAAGGGCCACATAGTTTTAGCTATGGTGCCGCGGGCCACAACATAAATTTATTAAAGTGTTTACAAAAAAAAACAATTCAATAAAATGGTTAATGAATTTTAATAATAAAAAAGAAAAAACGTTGACCATTAATTAGGCTGAATGATCTTATAAGTCTTATAAGGTTATATGCAACCACATGCGATCTTTACGATTTTCTTTTACAACCCAAAACTTTACTTTTAATGACATTTCTGAAATTGTAAACACTACCAATTTTCGCGGGAAATTTGAAGTGATTGACAAATTGACTACTATGCCAGGTGGGCTACTCACAAAAGCTTGGCGGACCGCAGGTTGAGTATAGCTGCATTACAGAGTTGGGCAAAAATTTATTGTGAAAAAATAAGTTGCAATTAAAATATTTCGGATCACGCCTTATTTGTGGTTTTAAAGTGCCCGACGTTTTGAATGTTCCACAGCACCCATGTTCACGGAAGGAACTGAGACGTTTGATGTCCAAAGTCGTTGTTATACCGGAGTATCTTAAGGGGATTAATTTACTTGTAAATTAAATTTCAATCAATTGATCCTATAATCGAAAAATGCCCAACACTGCTGCATTAAACGGTCATTTCTCGAAGTTATCGTAACCCGTTGCGTTACGTGTTTTATTGGGCATAGCGAATAAAAACCCTGCCCAGACACGGCGCAGACTATTAAGATAAAAGCGGTTTTTAAATGGCTTATTCCTAGCAACTGTTGCCTTATTACATAGACCATCTGACCATCAAAATCTGAAGCAATCCCTTTGTTGTATCATCGGAGTGCAGGGGAATAGAGTCATTTGGAATTGGTTTTGTTTTATTAACAAGAAAAGAGCATGACATTTTTACTTGACGTGTTTATTTTGAATGCTAGAGTGGCCTATAATGAAAGAGCCTTGTTGATTATGATGCTAGAGTGGCCTATAATGAAAGAGCCTTGTTGATTTTGATGCTAGAGTGTCCTATGATGAAAGAGCCTTGTTGATTTTGATGCTAGAGTGGCCTATAATGAAAGAGCCTTGTTGATTTTGATGCTAAAGTGGTCTATAATGAAAGAGCCTTCTTGATTTTGATGCTAGAGTGGCCTATAATGAAAGATCCTTGTTGATTTTGATGCTAGAGTGGCCTATAATGAAAGAGCCTTGTTGATTTTGATGCTAGAGTGGCCTATAATGAAAGAGCCTTGTTGATTTTGATGCTAGAGTGGCCTATAATGAAAGAGCCTTGTTGAACCTTGTTGGAACTCGGTACTCTCTGCCAACCGCGCAGAGATGGGCAAAAATAAATTGTGAAAATATTAAATTGCAATTAAAATATTTCGGATTTTATCTCAGGTTTTTGAGTTCTCGACACGTTTCACGTGCTCTAAGGTACCACGGTATAATCACGGGAGATACTGAGCCATTTGACGCCCAAAATGCATTGTTACAATTTCCCCTTAGGGATTGAAACTTAGATAAAAAAATGATTTAATATTGCCCTACACTGCCCGTAAGGTGTCTATCGTGATGAAACAGCTATTTAGATAGATATTTATTTTGTTCATATTCTATTTGTTTCTATTTCTTTCTTTTTTTACAAATGTAGCCCCACACTAGTATTTATTCCTATGTCGTGGGTGCGTTTACAAATATGAAAATTCACATACACAAATACCCAGACCGAAACAAATAATTGTGGATCACACAAAGATTTGTCTCGTGCGAGAATCGAACCAGCGGCTATTAGACACAGTGGGCGAAACGAGTTAAGCTCTTAACCACTGCACTAAATCGTCCGTCTAAATATCTTTATATTAATACGTGAAGCAAAAACTTTGTACACATTTTTACGAAAATTGCGCGGACGGAGGAGTATGAAATTTCCCACACTTATAGTTTATATAGAGAAGGAGTGCAGAATGCTAATATTTTTTAAAATTATGCATAAAACATACATTAAATCAATGAAAAAACATTACACACACTACCATGTATTTGACACAATACACGTTAAATTGATGTGTCTTTAATATTATTTGTCTGTAGTCTTACTGAATGTCAAACATAACCAGCAAACGATGAAAGAGTAGGTCGAATATCGACCTATAGGCGACCACTAGTTATAATAGTTCGACATGTTTTGACATGTTTAGACCGCGCAGTCGCTAGGTAAGTGGGGGTTCTTAGTACCGCGGAGTCTAAAATTAGTGGTCTGTGTCATATAACAAAATTATGTGAAATAATTCTACGAATGTATTAAGGCCGCTTTTTATTTTCAGGAATAGATGTTGTAACTTTAAAATTTTATTTGCTAAACTAACCTTTGCCGCGAATACGCCTGGGTGAACATAGTGCATTGAAAATTATATATTTAATGGAACTTAAAAATTGCAATACATTGAAATAAAACCGGATATTTTGACCTCCCCTGATACCCATCCGCATACTTGTATCTCTCAAAGGACAATGGCAAACTCCCATACATGATTTTGCCTGATATAGATTTGAAGCGTCTATAAATGAAAAAATTTGAAAACTATAGGGTTTCCATTATTTAAACATAAACACCGAGAATTTTTATTTGAGACATCGAAAAACAATAGATATTAACATTTTAGTTTTAAGGATATGTCAATATTCCATATATTCATATTTATATGTCAAGACATTAAATAGTTAGGAATCATGAGCTATTTATAACTTTGAGGCTTCTAAAACACTCAGCGGTAACCATAAAAAAAATATAATAGTACCCATTTAACTTAATGCAGCCATACTATTTCATGTTTTGAGGTTATATCAATATGAACTAAATGAAATTACCTCTTAATAGGTAGTTAGCAGTAGGTCATTGGTGATTTGAATTTACGAATCTTCTAAAAAGGGGTAACTTGCAACCATTAGAAATTATAATAGTAGACACTACGTTTAAGTATCTACTTACTTGGTGGACTATGATCTATCTCTCATATCGATTTGTGAGACATTTGCCTAGAAGTGGGACAGAATTTGTTGATTCATTATTTTTGTTATCACCTAGTTACCACCCATACACTGCATCAAAATAAAACAGGTAAAATAAAAATGGTTATCAAGATTTATTTTATGAATATGTATTCTTCGTCACATACAATAGCTAGTTGTAGAGCGTGTTCTCGTGTTTTGATCCAAGACTTATATCGCTGAGCATTATTGACTCCAATATAACATTTGCACGCACATAATCCGTGTAGGTCGGTCAAACCTTTCCGCCTCCAAGCGAAGCGTACCTACACAATTTCTTGAGGTACGATCGGAGTCCGTTTAGAGAAAGAAATTATCCGTTTCGTACGATAAAATAGAGTAGCTGCAAGGTTTATAACTAAAAACAAATCAAACAACCAGGAAGAAAAAGAATAACGTAAAATCTTCTTCTTCTTATTTTAATGAATGGCCCACACTTTAACAGTGTATTTCGCCAATGTCAAGTAATAATAGAGAATACCAGTAAATTATAAAAATTGGCTTCTTGTCGCCATTACGGCAAAAAACAAAAGCATAATGTAAAATATTTTGGTAAATTGAAGTTGTCAATAAATTGTCAACACAAATGTCTTTATTACAAAGTATTGCCACTACATTTCTTTTCAATCAATTCCATAAACTATTTAAAATACGTTGTGTATAATATTTTTTTTTATATTAACTATTTACAAATTATTTCAACTATTTGTAAGTAAAACATTACGAGAGTTTTTATAAATCAATAGTCTATAACTAAATGTTTATTTACAAATGTTTATTAGTTTCTACTATTAAAATTTATTTTTTCAAATGTGGCAATTATGGTAATTCAAATAAAATGGATGAATATGAATATATGAATTTAGCCAAATGAAGTACTTTAATTTAAAAAATATTATCGTACGAATTTACATACAAAATTAATTTTGTGTAAAATCCGACCGAATTTTATTACTAATATTTGCACATGTCGTATTTTTAGACACTTCATAAAACATTCAGGTAGGATCTCGCCATTGTTCTTTACCTACTGTTCTTCTTCTTCTTCTTCTTTAAGTTATACTTCTCAGACAAAAAAAGAACTTTCCAAATCGGTTCATAAATTACGGAGTTGTGAGGTAACAAACATAAAAAAAAATACAGTCGAATTAAGAAACTCATCCATTTTCGTGAAGTCAGTTAAAAAAATGGGACGAATAAAAGAAACATTTCCTTTTAAATTCCATAACTCGTCCTATTGGGACGAGCATGTTGGGGGCTAGCCACTGAACTAACCGTCTGTAACACGTAATTGTACATATTTTATTAAGTTTTTGCTACCCGAATTAGGTCAATTATATTGCACTATTTAAGTTAGATTAGATTATATGCTATCTAAATGACGAGTCGTGTACTCATATCTACTTCTTCTTCAGATTTGACGGACGATTTGGCGCAGTGGTTAAGCGTTTAAGCCGCTCCGCCCACTGAGTTGAATAGGCGCAGGTTCGATTCCCGCACGGGACAAATCTTTGTGTGACCCACAATTATTTGTTTCGGTCTGGGTATTTCTGTATGTGAATTGTCATGTCTTTAAACGCACCCATGGTGCAACCTCTACGCTCAAGCCAGAAGAGCAAGGGGGCAACTAGCTCAGGGTCGCCTCAAGGAGGAACGGCCTCGGCTTGTGTAATATAGGGTACTCTTAAGATATCAAGTTGTATGCAAGTTATGCAACTAACTCCATGGCACCTCGTATGAGGTTGAATTTGGGTTGAAAAATCACGAAAAAGGATCCCATCTAAGGCTAAATTAACAACGCAATCAAAACTGAACATTTTCCTGAAATTTAACGGATTCGCAGCTTGCGTTTCGTTAGTTTCAACACTAAAATATCGAGTTTTCCTCAAGCACTACCAAGAAACACAAGCACAATTAACCTATAAATATTTCTGCAAGCTATTTCCTAGGAACGCATCGTTCGAGTGGTTCTTATCTGATAATTACCGGCTTTCCTCCACTCGAGTATCAATTTCTCGTGGAAGTATCGATAGCAATATCGATAAATGTGACGCAATCGATTTCTTGTAATAAATGGTATGATCCATATAATAGTCGCTATCATTCGCTGGAAAAGCTTGATTACAGATTATAAATAAGAACAATATAAGGTTTCCTTGTCTTTGTTGTAGTGCTAAAATTTTACTGTTTAATACGTGTGTGACACTGGCAAGTGGCCAGTTGTAATTTTATATTTATACCGCCAATACTTCGAAATTCATTTTCTCCTTACAAAAAGACAAAGGCAGTAACGTTATGAAAACAAACCAAATAAAGCCATTGACGACTTTTTATCCTGCAATAAATACGTCACAGGCGGGTCACGCCATTTGGTTCAGAGTTGGGTGAGCTTACTGGAGTAATAGGCCGCGAGTTTGGTCCCTGGAACAAAGATTTTGTGGCCCTCAAATATGCTGCCAGAAATAATGACTATTGTTGGACAACGTTCCTTTACGAAAGAAAGCTCCCAAGGTTTTACTGCTCACATTTTAAAACAGATTTGCATTAATACTCAAAGGTTTACCTCGTTTAAAACAGAAGTTCCGCAGTGTACGCGGATTCGATGGAGAGAAAGTAGCGGGGACGGATGCAGGTTTCCTTACGCGGCGCGCCCACGGCCCGAGGATAACGACACCGAACCGAGCTGTTTGTCCGACGGCTTTATGAGGATATTGTGCCTAAACTGGCGATTGTAGCAGTGTATTTGTAATGGTAAAGGAATCATGACCATTTTCGACCGACCCATTCCCTGGGGTCAAAGAGGTCAAATATCTAGGGGTCACCCTAAACAGTACCATGTCCTTCGGCCCGCACATCAAGTGGGTCCGTCACGGAGTATCCTTTGCGCTCGGTCGTCTCCATTCGTTAATCTGCAAGCGGAGTAAAATGTCCCTTAGAAATAAGGTGACGCTTTACAAAACTTGCGTTCGACCCATCATGACTTATGCGTGTGTTGTGTTCGGGCATTCGGCCCCCTCTCACATCGATAAACTCCAAGTGGTTCAAAACCGCTTCCTCCGTAAAGCCGTAGGAGCCCCCTGGTTCGTAGGGAATATCGATCTCCACTCCGATCTAGGTCTCGAACCTATTCGCGCCTATATTAAAAAGGCGACAACACGACACTTCGCGAACGCATCTACTCATGCGAATCCGTTAATCGTAGCCGCCGCCGACCACGATATAGAGTCGCGGTTCGATTACTGAACGGCATAAATCTTTGCGTATCGTGTTTTTTCTTGCATAGGTACCAGAGACATTCAAAAAACAGGCGTGTACCTATGTGAAATTCATATTGTAAATATACCCACTCACTATACAGAAAAAAATCTAGTGTGGCAACTAAAAATATACTAATAGTCAGCACAAAATTGAAGTTTCAAGCGACATTTGACTTTTACATACATACATAATACTTTTTTATGAGTCTGGAAATTCCTTCAATATGAGTGGCAGTATTTGATTATATCCCTCAAAAAACCTCGCAAACACATAAGATTTAGTTGAAAAAAATAACATATATATGTTGTTTTTCACACATATGACAGGGCGAGACAAAACGCAAATTAATTGTGTGTAAAGGCGGTGTCACAATGATGGGCGGTTGGCACGCGACGAGGTTTCCCCGAAGAACGCGGCCTTCCCACATAACTAATTCACTTTCGCGTTAACCTCAAACAACATTGATGCGAACTCAAAACAATACATAATTAAGAAACGAAGCAAGAATGAGTTTTCCACGACAAAACTTTTATCGGCATAAATAATAAAATGTGTGTTTGTATTGTATTTATATTGTGAAATTAGCCGTAATCTCCCCGAATAAATTTAATATTATATTCTCCAAATAAATTTGTCACTGCTTCAAAAGCTGTAAATGTTTATTTATTACTAATATTCTTTACTACACATCAATGTCGCCATAGTAATAAATGTTCGTATTGATAAGTACTATCCTTTTTAACTGCTGCACCTCTGTATTTTACAACAATTATACCGTGCATAGACATTAGGCACGGACCATAATATGTAGTGTACAAAATTCAGTAGCTTATAAATTGAGCCTAACGGGAAGGAAACACTGATATTATTTACTGGTTATTCCAATACCCATCATTTAACCTAAATACGGAAAATTACAAACACACATGTATCTAAATGACTGTAAGTGGCATAGCTATATGGGAATAGATAACAATACGACTGAGCCAAACAAATTGCCTGTAGGCACAGTTTATACAATTTTTTATACAATATTGTTTTAATTTGTAGGTATTCATCACGTAGTTTCGCAGACACATTGGATTCCCGATTTGTATAAAATTACCGATGTAAATTAATGCAAGTTACGATCGAAAATAATAACAAAATTTCCGGTAAATACGTTCGCAAAAGCGCTTTTTCAACGCGCTGGAATAAACCAAATGGCTAACAGAACATTTTTTGTAAAGCGCATACAGCGCTTCAACATAACACGTTACTCCCGTGCGAACGAGGTGTAACTCTAGGAACCCCGTAGTGAAATATTATTACAATTTTAGTCAGCTACCAAGCTTGTCACGCTGACGAATTTCCATACAACAGTTTTTACTCTTTTCATTAATACACATTCCGTTATTTTACGCCTTAAAGGTTGGATATCTAAAAATACTTTTGTAACGGGTGTACTTCTAATATCCAAAATATTGGTGCAAAATTTCATCGCGAAGATCCTTTATTCTATAGACGTAGGAATTACCAAGACATTATCTCATCTATACCGATAGAAAATCTTGGCGAAAACCAACAAACATTGTATAGTGTTGTAAGTC
The DNA here is from genome assembly GCA_905147815.2 of Phalera bucephala. NCBI lineage: Eukaryota > Metazoa > Arthropoda > Insecta > Lepidoptera > Notodontidae > Phalera > Phalera bucephala. Next base: position 3,622,742 of record LR990625.1, on the reverse strand, counting down.
GGCTGTTTGCCAGCTGTATCTTATCGCTATTACCCTTATCATTTAGGCAGTAACCCAAAGATAGGTGTAGGTTAAAATTCGACTAATTCATTTTGATACTTCAATTATTATGATAAAATTATATGGACCCAGTATAATGTGTTTAAACTTTTTATATAATCATAAAACGTTATTTATCTTTGTTTTTTTTTTATAAATATGTCTCTCATCCCAATTTGTGAAAAAAGTCCTTTGCCCAACAGTGGACAATCAACCTATTCTGTCACATTCTGTGTAGTGTGTAGTCTATTGTGTATAGAATAATCAATAAATATAGGGCAACGGTCACTCTTTCCATTTCTATGAAAATGCTACAGGAATTCATTAACTTATTGATAAAAGGAAAATCTCTTTTGGTAAACCTTCTACTAAGAGAATTTGTGTTCGTTTAATAAATAAAAAGTAAACGTGAAAATAACAACGTCAAGCCAATATACCCAAGCGGGGATGGCAGAGGTGCACTGTGTGAAGAAACAAATAAAACATCTTTGATATATCGTTATCAAAATACCTTTAATCACGAACATTAATTCCGTGTGGATACACGATACACTTTTTGACAATTCCTACGTCTGCTCCGTTCGAACTCGAATCGAACTAACTAAAAAATGGCTGGTCTCATTAAATTATATTTGTACTTGAGTTAAATCAGATACCGTTTAAAATTAGCGTTCACGTTAAAGCAACAAATCAAATGAAGTACTTTTTATTGTCTTGAACAATTCAAAGTCAGATAAAATACTCCTAAAATTCAAAATAAATAATTTGTAACCGGAAATCGTGACAACTGGATGGGTAAAACCACTTTTCGCCGACGATATTAGGTCCTATAAAATAGTGGGCGAGACTATTGTCATTATACCGGGCACAATGATAGACTCCGGACTGATACTGGATATTATTCTATTAAAAAAAAATGATAATAAAATAATAATCAGTACCACAGTAAAATAAATTTATCAAAACCAAGTCGACTATCTACAAACAATATCCTTTGAAGTCATTTTGCCCTCGTGATAAGCGGTTTATCACCGTCTTTAAACAACAGCTGTGTCTGCAAACATTCTCGACGCGTCCAGCGATTCGCCAGTTCTTATCAACCGCTTTGTAATTAAGTAGGCACAGAGTACCACGGTCCATTGTGGGACCACGAACACATATTAAAATTAGTAATATAATTATCGAGATCGAATCAGAAATGAGGAGGTCCGCAGGGAAACCAAAATAATAGATAGAACCCTCAGAATTACCAAATTTAAGTGGCAGTGAGCGAGTCACATCGCTTGTAGACCTGACAGCCCCGAGGGCAGAAAGATTCTCGAGTGGTGACCTCGTACCGAAAGATGTGGAGACTCCCCACAAGGTGGACCGATGATCTAGTGAAGGGTGCAAATAAAAGCTGCATGGAACACAAAGCCAAATGTGTGACCAGAGTGGACCTCTGTCGGCTGATGATTAATATAATTATGATAACCTATCTAATTCTACTATCCTACTAATACTATAATGTAAAAGTTTGTATGTTTAGATGTTTGAATTTTTAGATATTGGGATGTTGGGATGTTTGTTACTTAATCACGCAAAAACGGCTGAACGGATTTGGATGGAATTTGGCAAACAGATAGTTTATTACCTGGAATAACACATAGGACACTTTTTATCCCGGAAAAATGTAAGGTTCTAAAGTCAACGCAGACGAAGTCGCGGGTAGGAATATATTATATATATTTGACTTGTCAAGCTACTAACGTCATATCAAGTTTTTCTTAGCTTTTAGCGTCATATTCATATTCAGATAAGAAAAGGTCTGCTTCGTTGGTTCGGGCATATAGAAAGAATGCCAGAAGAAAGAATGACAAAACAGACATACAATGCGAAAGTGGAAGGATGTAGGTACCGGGGAAGACCTAGACTATCTTACCATAACCAAATAGACCGTGTCTTATCTGAAGGGCAATTCAAGAGTCTCCGTAACCGGCGAGTGTGTAAGAGACGAACTATGAGAGTGGACGAAGCTAGAGAGGTATGTAAGGAAAGAACCTGTTGGAACTCTGTACTCTCTGCCTACCCCGCGAGGGAGCTGGCGTGATAATATAGATAGATAGATATTCATATTTTATTACATTTTGTCGAAAATTATAGCATTACCGTTTAAATCACAAATTGGGCTATAAAGCGCAAAATGTATCTCTCAAATCACAGATCAGAAGAATCGATTGTCACTGTAGCGCAATTTCAAGTCCATGTTTTATATCTATGATTACATTAGTCTCACTAATTTAACCATGCCATATTAGAAAATAATTATTGAAAGTAAAAGTTTAATTATTAGGGTTAATTTTATTCGAGCAAAGCAGAAATTCTTATTCATTCACACTCGTTCGCATAAAATATGAATGAAATAACAATTAATATACTTCATCTAACCAATAATTACGTAATAATACAATAAATATTTGTGGTTAATGGAACAATGACACGTACTACTGGAAAGTATTGGATCTAATTAGCCCAGTTGGGAATTTCTACACAGCGATAAAAGAGGAAAACCCAGCAGAGTGTCTTTGTGTTGTTATACCTAAACAGAATTGAGTGTCACTGTGAGAGGTCAGAATAATAGAATCATCGTCTTTATCTCGATATGTAGACATATTTTAGTCGAGTTCTTTGATGGCCGGTTCCAATATTCTACTCAAGGATAGATGTGCTTACTGGCAATAGAATTTTGACAGATTTTCTATACAAAATATGTCAAAATGCTATCCGTAGTAGGCAAATCTATCCTTGAGTTGAATATTGGAACCGGCCATAAGACATTGACAATATCCCGGTTTCAGAAAAGTAGGAAATAAATAAATAAAATTGAATACATAATTATATTACCTTTCCTTTCATTAATTCAGAGCTAAACGAATCGACTGTAGGCACAGTTTCAGAGCGTATGGTTAACGCTTAGTACAATCCATATATTATCATAAGAATTTCCGGCCTATCCGAAAGGATGCCCAGAAAATTTAGAACAATATACGTATCCCAGGCTAATATCCACTCCAATATTATCTCAAATGTGAATATATTGGTGTTGCAGGCTAACCAAATTATATTATCTTTTTTACTATTCTTAGGCCCACTTCCACAAACCAGGGTTAGCGTATCTAACGCTGAGTCAGTGGCGCATACACTAGCAGGCCAGGCTGGAGCCTAGGGCGGAAAATTTAAAGGACTAAATTTGGCTCAATTTTTTTTTAAAGTAGTACACGAAGGATTATTTCTTGTGTATACTTCACTAGAACGTGAGTTGTAAGAATAATCTAGGAACTGACACAACGATGCCACAATCATACTAATAACGGTAAAAAAAGCTGATGTAATAATTACGATAAAGCACATATCATAAAATTGCAATTTCATTGACAAAGAAAATGTAATTAATATTATTGCGAACTAGGGTATTAAATTTTAGAGGTTAGTAGGGCCGGCAAAAATTTAATAGCCTACTGGCGGCAACTGCGCTGAGTTATTGAGTAACTCGAGGTTGTAACGTTAAATTGTCTCCAACTTAACGTTATAACATTAATTTGGTTATTAGGTAACGCTAACTCTGGTTCGTGCAAGTGGGCCTAAGCGAATATTGATTACTATGCTATGAAAACGAAGGACTGTTTTATTAATTAGGGTAGTAATTACAAAAATCTTTGTAACAACATTTGATCATTGAAGACAGAAAATTCATAACATAATAGGTACTGTCATAGACATGGCGTGGTATTTCTTTTATTGTTCCAATGAACTCCCTAAATCCATCACAGTGGGTATTAAGGCGACACATGGGCGTCAATAAGTGGTTTATTGTAGACGAGCGCACAGCCATTGTGTCACAGAGTACAAAGCAAGGGCAGTAGATCAACATCATTAGACAGCGCCGTTTGATTTAGAGGGACCCATTTGGAAGCTTTTATCCTACATTAGTTATGTTACAAGACTTTGAAGATGGGAAATATATTGTTTTGTATTAAATTTAATCAATGGAAAATAGAATAGGTAGAGAACACATTACATAAATGTATATAATTATATATTATATTAATTTATGTAATAAATTAATTTAAGATTTAAAAAATAGACTGGAAGAACCACTATTAGTTAACGGGTGCAACAGAAAATCAGCGCCAAGCTGTTTCAAGCGAGTCATCTATGCTGAGTTGTAGCCGTTTCACTGCCGCAGCAAACATATCAATATAACTTGTAATTGTATACACTGTGCCTTATTTGTGGTAGTGAATAAATTATTTTCTTGCTTTCTTTCTAACTGGGTATTTTGTAGCAGCTTTTTTTTTAATGGTTTTTGCCTAACATAAATTAGATTATTTTTGTGCGAACGCAGAAGAAATTTGACTACGCTTATTTTTGTGTCGATAATGATTGTGATTAAGTTTACTTTGGTTTGAAACCAAACCATGTGTGTCATCTTCATTAGCCGAAACACGTCCAATGCAGGACAAAGAGCGCCAAAAGGACCGGCGTTGTGTTGTAGGCATAAAGCTTTTACATGTAACCTCCTCCAGGTCATCGATCCACCTTGTGGGGGGCCTGCCCACTGATATATAAAAATAATTTCTTTCCCGATTGACGATAGGCACAGACATTTTTTACAGCCACATTACCAATAAATGATCAACTCCATTGATATACTGTTTCCGGCAGTCTGTGGGCGTGTCGCAGTTTCGGCACATGCGGGTGGACTGAACCGTACACCTCGGTCATCACACCCGGCCATTGTCGACTACATAATGGACTATTATACCTACTTATCGTCTAATACGACTAGTTTTTATTCCACTTATCAACTTATTATTGAATTAATTTTGACAACCACTGCGTGGGGGCGGGCGCGGGCGCGGGATATAAGGCTTTAGTTTTGGTCGACCCTCGCAAAGGACAAAATATTTATGAGACGCTTAAATTTTAGTTAAGATTTAAATAAGCGTGCATGCAAATTGTGCATTTGCGAAAGCACCCACAGCAAACCTCTATATTATGTGAAAGGTATTTATTTTTAAAAATTGAAAAGGGACTCATAGAGTAACGGACATCATGCACAGTTCGCACAAAAGGAATGCTATATTTACAACATCGATTAAGTAATGTGCCAATATGACAACATGGTACTTAACTGTAGTAGGAGCAAAACGAAACTGTTTAATTAACCATGATCCAACAGCTGATACTTGGAGTTGGTTTATCTATTACGTATACTGATTAAAATATATTTGGTGTTATTCAGATAAACTATTATTTACCTCGAATGTGGTGAAATCAAGAGGTGTAATCTTAGATTCAGATGCCCAGTTGCAGAGACATTCTTTAAATGTAAAGATGACATTTATCGCTAATCTATCTTTATAATATATCAATTAAGGATAGATTAGGATCATGTCATTTTTAAAATTTAAAGAAAGTCTTTGCTTGCGGCGCCCATAATAATGTCGATTGTTTAAGCTGTAAAATACACTGCGATTGACACTATTTGAAGAATAATTATATCAATCAATGCGACTGGACGCGATAATGTCTGAAGTACACATGGAACTCCAGCCCATATTGCCGAATTCAAAATAGCCATTCTTAATTCAAAATTGAAAACAATAATCCATAAACTCTGTCAAAATTTTTCTTTCAAGCCAACCAGTGCAAACGGAAATAACTTATTATTACTTTAATCAGGTTTCTTTTTTCATGGTAGGCGTGAAACGAAACTTGACACTGCATGTAGGCAGATAATTAGTCGAGTGTCTACAGAGACAGCCCCCATCGCTGACAATGAGCGATGTGAACCATTCTTTAAGTTTACAACTTTATATTTTCGGAGCGATGTCGTTGACACCGCGGACGCCATTTTTCTTTGTGAAAAATCAAACCTGTGTTTTGTTTGAAGTCGTTTTCAATGTTCTTTTTTGAAATTCAAATTGCTAATCCTTGTTTAAATTATGTCGTAAAGTAATTATGAAAATGCGTTTTTTGTGTTTCATTTAGTTTTTCTGAGAACCGTATGAATTAGGAGAATTGTTTTCTTTAAATCGTAGTATATTTGTGTATAATATCCAGATATTATGCACAAATTAAAATTGGATAGATAAGTAAGCCACAGAACATTGAGGTAAAGAAATAAGAGATATTAATCAAACTGACATGCAATTTGTACGAAATGTTTAATATAACTGCTACATAAATGTAAGTGTCATTTTAGCGAAGTAAAGATATAATACATACCTAAATATTGATCGTTATTAACATTTGAACAGCGTGCTTAGTAAAGTGATTTTTCTATAACACCTCTTCTAATGATAAGAGGGTTCTACAGCTTAGAGGGTTGGCTTAGTCTTGCTACGTGGTCCACGTGTCTAGTTTGATTAATTCGAAGCTTAGTCGGAATGTTATGTCAAATTTACATTTATAATGTTAACAGTATTCCTTAATTTCTGGAAGTTAGATGACAATTAAAGAATAGAGAATTATTAGAGTATCTATAAATAATAAGGTTGTATAAAAATATTACTTGTATAAAAAAGTAAGCTTCATAAAAATAAAACACCGTTACGCCTATATTCCCCAAGCGGGGGTGGCTGAGTTGTACTGAGTACACCCACTTTTCGCCGACGTTGTTAGGTGTAATAGGGGGCGAGCCTATTGCCATATACCGGGCACAATTCCAGACTCCGGACTCATACTGAGAAGTTGTCGTTAGAAAATCTTCATTTGTCCGACCTAGGATTTGGAACCAGGACCTCGTGATCACCAAACGATGCGCTTTGCTTCTACACCAACAAGGCAAGCGAAAAATATTTTTGTTAATGTAATGTAAATTTTTAATGTAATATCTTTTTTTGTAGGTCTGTTTAACGTGTGAAAATATGTGGTTCTATCTATCGAGAATAGGTTCAAGTAAGAACACCACAACAAAAATGATACCAGAGGGCATAATATTCTCAAAAATATTCCAATAAACATTAATATTATTTCACACTTCCCAAACGACTGCCAAGAGCGAATAATTTATTACCGTCAACAAAACACATTAATAATATTACCGGGATCTCATCTCCGGTGTCGTCCGTAGATCGTGTTCAATTACTGGCGACATTGAGAAGTACGCTACCACGAGGATGCCGCAATGTAAACACGCACAGTAGTGTCACTTTGTGTGGTATCCTAAAACCATACGACAATATAATAAAGTAAAATTTAAAAAATATATAGATCTATCTTATTATATCATCACGCCAGATTCCTTGCGGGGTAGGCAGAGATTACAGAGTTCTAACAAGTTCTTTTCTTGCTTTCTCTGGCTTCCTACACTCACAGTTTCAGAATTCGTAACATACACGCTCGCCGGTCACGAAGACTGTTGACTTGCCTTTCAGATAAGACAGTCTCTCTCTCTCTCTCCTTGGCAATTATTATTCTCATCTGATGGTGGGGTCTGCCTTCTTTATTTTCTTCTTCTACTTCGCTCTGTCGGACATGTCGTGTTTGGAGGCATTGCAGATACACAGGTCTTTCTTGACCACATCTGCCCATCTTGTTTTTGGCCGCCCTCTGGGTCTGGGCCCTGATAGGTTTAGATTGGCCGTAATATTCATAATCGGGAGGTCTTCTCTTTATGTGGCCATACCAACGGAGTCTACTTTCTTGTAGCCTATCAGCGATGTCGCGAACACCGAGACTCCTGCTAACGTACTCGTTGCAAATTTTATCGAGTCTCGTCACCCCGCACATCTACCGAAGCATCTTCATTTCAGCGACTTGAATCGAATGGACTTGGCGCTGCGTCTCGGCCCACGTTTCGCTACCACATGTTAAGACTGGCCTGATCATGATATTTTCAGAAGTCATTCAGTCTATTAAATATATAATAATAATATCAGCCTATACTGCCCACTGCTGGGCAAAGGCCTTCTCTCACAAATCGAGGTGAGAGAGATTAGGTCATACTCCACCACGCGGACTCAGTGTGGATTGGTGGAGGCAGGTTTGTGGCCACCTGCTGTTGGAACTTATCAAACCGCCTTTAAGGCTTCCAACTCGGCCTAACGACTACCACATTAAGTGGTAACCGGGACCAACGGCTTAACGTGCCTTCCAAAGCACGGAGACGCTCAAATATGAAAATGCCACAAACGGTCACCCATCTCGGGCCGACCGAGTCGAACACGGCTTAACCTTGGTGATCGGTAAGAAAGTATTAAAAATGATAAGTAAAATTAAAAATTTCAGATTTCTTTTACTCATTTAGTATTTTTAAGACACTTGTGTTTGAAGCTGGTCGTCGCAGCGATCTTTGGCGAACCCTTTATTCCGCGGTCGACGTCTTTAAGCTAATGATGATGTCTTTTAAAACATTATAGAAACAGCTACAAGTAACTTATATACAAGGTGTAACATAAACGCAAGACCGAAAAGTGGTTTGTTATAAATCGATAGCTGAATTGATTTCAACAATTTTTATTAAATTTGCAAATAATGCTGTTACTCCTTTAGTGCGTTATAAAAAACTAAATTTATTCTTGATTCATACCAACACGGAGACTTCAAATGCATATCTAAAACGTATTTCCCAATACGTACAAGTTTAATTTGTTAATTGGGGTATAAAAGTGCTTAAAAAGGGGTGATAAATGGTAAATTTGGAACTTTGGTTTTAGTATTGAATGTGTTAACCAATTATCTATTCGGGGTGTCTGAGGTCTTGTGTTATTTACGATATAGCTTGTATATTGTATGTATTTCTGTCACTTTCTTAGAATAGAATACACTTTATTGTACGCCAACATAAGCAAGAACAACAAACAAAGAAAATAAAATATACACATACAAATGGTAGCACAATTGGCGGCCTTAGTACTAACAGCAATCTCTTCCAGGCAACTAGTAAAGTTAACTGCGTTATTTTTAACCTAAATTAAATAATACCTACTTCGATATTTTTAACATGATCGGCGAATGTGGCTGTACATGCCTGCATAGGACAACTTTGCCACCGCCGCTTAGGAAATAAAGGACTGACGGGGTTTTTTTATTTTATTTGATTACGTTTGGAGGCACATAGACAATCGTATAACCTTGATGTGAAAAGACTTGCAAAGTATCATTTGAAACAAATCAAACTTATTCAAACACCTTAGGAAATAATGGATGTGTTGCCATAACGAAATACTTATTTTTAAATTAAGATTGTTGTACTACGATTACGTAACTGTGTTATGTAAACTACTAAAATTAGCCAGGTAACGTGTCGTTGTAAATAAGACGGTGTTTACATTCACGAATAGAACATAATTAACACCGGTTTATTTGGGTGCGTCGTACGGATTCGGTGATTATGTTAAAAACAATAGGAACCGTATATTGAAGGACTTTTGCTCATTCTTATTAGAAGCCAAAAATAAATATGCTAGCTTGTTAATTGGTAAACAAGTAACTACTTTAAATATTCATTTTTACAGTTTAAAGAAAATATTAAACATCACAGATATAAATGTACATAAAATATTTCATAATGTACTAGCAATTTTCTGCGGCTTCGCACCCGGTCGACAGCAGCGCCACCTGCCGGGTCTATGTTGCTTCTAGATAATGTAGCTTTCTATTGAAGAAATAATTATGAAAATTGGTCCAGTAGTTTTAGAGTTTATCGGTTACAAACAAACCTTTTTTTTATAATATTAGTATAGATTGATATATTAGGAAAGAACCTGTTGGAACTCTGTACTCTCTGCCTACTCCGCAAGGGATCTGGCGTGAGGTTATAGATAGATAGATAGATAGTATAGATTGAGTTTATTACAGAACGAAGAAATAAAAAATAAATATTTCATTACTGAAGGCTTATATTTTTGGTTTTAGCAACCTTCTCTTTTGTCTCTATGATATTAAGGTATTTTTCTTTTCAGTACAACTGAACAAATAAAGCTATTTGTTTTTGGCGGGAAGTCTAAGTGTGATGTTGTCAATTTGTTTTAATTTCCAAAACTTGTGTTATTTCGACTAATAATGTGTAATGTTGGTGGAATAATAAACATTATGTGTTCTTATATGTGCATGAGTAAAGGTAATTGTAACAAAGTGATAAAACGTGCCTTTTCGACTTCCCTCAAAACGGCTGTCGCAATTGGTATGTAAAGTATCCACCGCTTTACTATCCAGGGTGGGGTACTTCATTAATTTCATTATCATCGCTGTCATCAATTTCATCGGGGAGTTGAATTAATTTAAGCAACCACGATTATATATCTTACTGGACACTAGCAAAATACACTTAAAATTAGTGTAAAGCCATAACTTAAAATAGAAGAAGAAGAAGCTATTTGAACGAATATAACTTTAAAAATATCGGTATTATACATCGTAGCATTATTTATATTTTAAATTCTATTATCCTACTGTAAAGTCCATAAAATGTAGCTTACGAGAAATTAGCCTTTCATTATATTAGAAATTTTGTACAAAAAAGTTTTTGTTATGATTAAGGTTTATTACTCCCGCCAAAAACATGACGTATAATCTGCAATGCGCGTGTGTGCAGCACGTTAGCGGCTACACGTGTCCGCGGCACGCTACGTGCGCGCTAACACGTTTGGACGAGCCCTTTGTGCCGAACAAAGAGCTATGGGCGCAAAGTAGCTACTACTCTTTGTTGCACTACTACCGCGCAGAAAATATTTTCTTATCTAAAGATCGACGTGTATGGTCTTGACTTTAGTGTCTATCCAAAGGAATATAATCTATTCTATATTATTGATACGATCCATACTGATTTCGGCTATGGCGACTGCATCAGGTCCGCTATTGTTGACGTTCGTGCGCTCACATGTGACTTATGTAACCAACCAAACTTCTTGGTTCCAATTCTATATTATCAGTTATAAGATAGTCAACCAATATGGAAGAATTAAAAAAAAAATAGATTTATTTAACTATGAGAGTGGAGGAAACCAGAGAGGTCTGTAAGTACGAGAACCTGTTGGAACTCTGAACTATATTCCTACCCCGAAAGTGATCTGGCGTTATGACATAGAAAGATTAGAAAATTAGGAAAAAAATGACGCCGTCTCTACATTTGTATAATCACTTTGTATTTTTTTATTTTTCAAATCTTCCAATTATAACGAATTCCATCAATTCTTTTGATGGTGCAGGAAGTAACTAAAAGTCTGGCGGTCACCCATCTAGGTTTGATCGCAAGCAAACCTATAATCATCGAACGTTACCTTGACGATGATCGAGTTCTGACAGCACAGATAAAGAAATTGGATCAAAATCTTATCTAAAACCTTACAGTATATGAATGTTGAAAACAACATCAAACATAAGAAAAACAAACGATGAAATTGAAAACAAAACAAACTAAAATGTGTGTTCGGGGGACCCCCGTCAGGAAAAAGTTCTAATCAGACAATGTAACACACTGTTAATAAAATTGTTAGATAGTTATTGAAAAACGATTTTATTTAACGGGAGTATACTCTGATCATCGAGCTCATTTAACTAACACGTGATGTAAACATTTTTTTTAAATAAAATATCGTAGCTCCACTCTAGGACTTATTCTTGTGTCGTGGCTGCATTTACAAACATGAAATTTCACATACACAAATACCCAGACCGGAACAAATAATTGTGGATCACACAAAGATTTGTCCCGTGCGGGACTCGAACCTGCGACTAGACGCAGTGCGCAGAGCGGCTTAAGCTCTTAACCACTGCGCTACATCGTCCGTCTACCTGTCAACTCCTACCGCAAACCGCCTAAAGGAACGCCGTTGCAAAAAAAATTAATCAGTATTTTTTTGAACTTGGAGATGAGAACAAAAATAGAATGAGATAGAAAAGATGGCGTCCAAAACAAGTCAGATCCCCAAGTCGGATCCGGGTTTGATGAGTAGACCAAACGGACTGCGCGCTCACAAATTACATACATAACTAACTAGGTATGCAATGTTTCCCTTTTCCCTTTATGCCTTGTAGTTACATGCCTATTTATGTGCATAGGCATTATTGCGCAGTTGACCAATATTACTCGTGCGCAGTTGAAACCAATTGCGCAAAATTTCTTTTCATTGTGCAATTAGTAGCGCGAGTTGGGACGTATTATCGGATCAATTCAAAAGTTTTTTTTTCATTTATTTAGACTAAAAAAGTACGTTTGAATAGTTAAGAAAGAAAATGATAGTAATTACTTCAGATTGTAAGGCTGGTTCAAACTCTAATCATTTATCATAAACTTTATTTTAGGACTGTCTCGTTGGTCTAGTGGCAAAGCGCATCGCTGGTGATCACGAGGTCCTGGGTTCAAATCCTAGGTCGGGCAAATGGAGTTTTTCTAACGGATACTTCTTAGTATGAGTACGGAGTCTGGAATTCTGCCCGGTATATGACAATGTGCTCGCCCCCTATTACATGCTACTTAACATCGTCGGCGAAAATAGGGTGTACTCAGTACGGTGCTTATTTATTTTATATAAACCAAATTGTCAAATTTACTTTTTTTAATCTTAATGATCTACCACCAGTTCGGAACGCGGCCTCCACTGAAAAAATCCGGTGAGAAACACAGCGGGCTTGTCTTTTTGTCTAATTCTCTATTATTTTTTTCTATCTATAAATAGACACAATGGTAGTATCAGATACTATATTATATCTATGGTTCGGATTGTGATAACTATGGAGAAGAATGGCAAGCGAGAAACTCTACGTTAAACTTTTAAAAATAAAGAGTTCTGTCATTACTGTTGAAATGGGCAAGTAACTTTGCTTTGGAGAGTTTTGGCGGAAATCGAAGAGTGATGTCGTCAAATTTGTTTTAATTTCCAAAACTTGTGTTATTTCGAATAATAATGTGTAATGTTGGTGGAATATTGACCATTATGTATTCTTATATGGGCATGAGTATAAGGTAATTTGTAACAAAGTGATAAAACGTGCCTTTTCGACTTCCCTCAAAACGGCCATCGCAATTGGTATGTAAAGTATCCATCGCTTTACTATGCAGAGTAGGGCACTTCATCAATTTCATGTTCATCTTTGTCATCAAGTTCATCGGGGGAGTTGAATTAATTAAGAAATGAATATTCGTAATACTTTACATTGGCAAAATACGCGTCGTCGTGATTATCACTAAGATTATACGTGATTGGGTTATTTCCTCGTGGTTTTAGCTGAGCAACTGCGGAGCGTTGGGTGCAGTGATGGAGCAAGAAGACACGCCGATTCCAGATGTTCTTTATTCACTGTTCCAGTCAAGAAGGGTTCGAAATATCAGTTACTCGGAATTTATACAATTGTAAAATCAGTGTTGCCAACATTTATATTATAAATTAAACATCAACTAAAATCGAAATATTACGTAATCGACTATTAATTAGGCTGCAAAATAAATCAATGAATGTAATCGAAATGAGAATAGTTATGCATTCCGTCCCGCTGATCCTTGTGGGTGTAACATGACGCCATAAACAAAAAAAAACTACGGTTAACCTTTTTTTTAAATGAGTTTTCCAATTAATTCTTTTTGTATACAGTATGATCCGTGGGGTATGGGAGAACAGTGCAGAACAGGATAGGTGAGTTTAAAAAATAAATATGCACATAAAGGCATGTGTACTAACTTACACATAGTGTATACCAATGTCTACGTGATTCACTTATTTACATAATACAAAAACAAAATGTTAAGTACAAACAAAGTCATTGTAGTTCCAGGCTACCCGGTAGGGTAAGGTCGAGCTGTTATCCTGTCCATCAAGAAACTTTCACGTCCTGGAAATGTCAAGTACCGGTATAATATTTTGTTCCACCATGTACCTATATCAACAGGAAGGCGTGACATTTACAAGGCAGTTGACCATGCGAGACATTATATATTCCTTTTTTTACTTGAGGAAAATCCTGCATAGGATACATGCATCGATATATTACTTGTACATCTATGGATACAAGCGACCTCGCTTATGTAGCAATATATCAGTAAATACAAAATTTAACCGCTTACTACTTGATAAATATTTGAGTGGCACTTACCTTACAAAAGCGAATCAGACACAGGTTACGTACAATTTTCTTTTAATTCAAAAATATTTAAGGCTGCGTCGAAACCGTAAACTTATTTTTACAGATGATATTTTGCTAGCAACCTTTTTCCCCACTCACTCCATGTGCATCACAGCCTACACCAAGCTACGAACGTAAGTAAACAATAGAGGAAAGTGTGCCAGGACCATAATGGGCGCGGCAGCCTTTCGCGATCGCCTCGCCTTGTGAAATCTGTAGAAAGTAGACGTTTACAACGACAGATATAAAACCACTTCGGTACACGAATATCGTTCGATTATTGAATTCAAGTTTTATGTACGAAATAGGTAATTCCAAAGAAGTGTGAAACAATTCGTAATTCAATCAGACAGCTGGCTGATGGTGTGTTGCGTATGGAGCCGTATGGAACGCTCTATTTTTTAAATTTAATAAGTTTACATAAATCCTTTTAATACTTGTATTATTAACGCGAAAGTTTTGAGGATGGACGGATGTGTGGATGTTTGTTACTCTTACAGGGAAAAAGTACAGAACAGATTTTTGTACTTTATACATCAGAATAACGCATAAAACGCGTGCGCAGTCACGGGTAACGGCTAGTGTCACATATTTTTGACGTCACATTCATTTACGCTAACTATGAATCTCTCATATTTTTATCGCTATGATAGGAAGGGCAAAAATAAGAGCATCTGCATTCTTCTATCATACACACAATTAAGCTGAAGTGTTCATAGTAATATGTATTTTATACACAGTATGTTCTACGCGGACGGTAAATTTTATGCACGTGACCTACAGATATGCATGATGAAATCCGTAGAAAGCTCACTATAAAACCACTTGAACACAATGTGATATCAATAGTGCGTTCCTCTTGAGCTAGGTTTTTTTATATAAATTGCGCACACTAAGTCAGTCACTTTTTCCGTGCCATAAGCGGATTTCGTAAGCATTCTGTCAAAGTACAAACAGGATTTAAAAATGCTTAATAAAATTTACCAAGTGAAAAAATCAAAGGCAGCTGGCGACAAACGTTTGCGATTCATTTACACTTTTGTCTGTAGTTAAATATCGCTTACGAACTGATGACGGACGGATGTCAATCATAGTTACTATCGTCTGTCTTGGTGAATTTTTAGTTTTTTTAATTTTTTTTTCGTTTTAAAATAAAAATAAATCAAACTGAACATAACAGCCATCGAAAGATAGACGTCTACCATGCTTGCTTATTGGGAACCAGCAAACGTGTAAAAATCGACATTGGGTTTGTACTTGTTTGGCACGTGCAGCAAATGGCAAGCGTGTACGTAACGGCGGCCTAAAATCTGAAGAAACAATTATTATTAATCTATTATGTTGTTTTCAGAATCATACATACCTATATTTTATCCGAAGTCACCTGTCAAAAATAACACATTAAACCACACAATCCCATTTGAACTTGCCACTGTGAGCGGGGTGCGGAAACAGACGACGTCATTGATGACGTATTCACTTCGCCCATAACTTTTGAAAAGTAGAGCGGCTGAAAAGGCGTTATGAGCGATTTTGTCTTATAATGGAACGCACCTCGAGTTGACGGCAGCGCGGCTAATCAGGCGATCTGCATGCTAGCTAGATGTGACAGTTTACAACTAGGAAATCCATTATAATACAGCGATTAGGTAAGGAACCTACTATCACCTTCGATCGATTTGCCAACTTAACGACCGCTATAAACCAAGGAAGTTGACATAAACATTTTGTTAAAGTACATGATTAAAAAAAAACACCGTCACGTCTGTATTTCCTAAGCGCGGGTGGAAGAGGTGTACTGTGTTCAGGTACACCCGCTTTTCGCCGACGGTGTTAGGTCCCACAATTCCAGACACCGGACTGATACAGGGAATTTTTCGATAGAAAAATACATTTGTCCGACCTGGGATATGAACCCAGGATCGTGATTGCAAAGCGCATTATTCGCCACTAGACAAACAGGGCAAGCAGGTGATTTTTTAATTTAATTAAATCTATTATATGCTTATCAATTCTCTGCTCGTAAAAAGTAGCTACTATAGTGCGCCAAGGATATTTTGGCCCGTGATGACATTGACCCCCCTATAACATTGGTGTGAAATTAGGGTTGACATTTAGTAAAATTTTCTTAGTGCCACCGAAATATTTCAACAGGTGAGTTACTAATTAAATGGTCCGTACGGTTACTAATTGAAAAAAGAACTTGAACTTCGATTTAATCCGAATTCCGGCCGCGGGCCAAAAGATCCTTGTATGACTGTACGACTGTCAACATACCGAAACAAAAAATCGGTTGAAAAATCTTGATTAATTTGAAGAACATACAGCTCCTTTACGATCCATTAGCTACTATTTTTTCAATCCGGTTTCCATAGGCTTTGATTAAAATGAATATTATGAAACAAGCAGACTCATCGAAGAAAATTTGCTTTGCTCCCACAGTAAAGACTTTTGATGTTAGCATAATTTTATTTCGCACTCTTTGATCTTGACTACAGATAAAAAAGTGATTCTTGTTTTTTCAAACTATTATAGAACGGTAAATCTTTAAAATTGCATAATACGCTTATTAATAGACAGTTTGGACTCGCAGTACAATAGAGCAATGAATCTATGTGATTTATAATCTATAGGCATCGGTAGTAGGGTTGCAATCATTATTTTGAATGTGGAGACACTGTAATCAAATCCATGGCTGTGTGTTCTCAACTATCCTAAGCATGAGTACGCTCGATTTACTCAACTGGATAGTCACAAGTTACATACTTATTAATTTTACTTAATTTATTCTTTACTAGAATGTTACTGAGGTCGTCGCCAGCCCATTGTATGTATGATAATGACGGTAAAGACGACGCTTAGTTGAAGCCGTACGTTTAGAGTTTCACTGCGAATATTAATTTGTGGTATAAAAATCTACACCTAAAATGGGATAACGGAATATATAAAATCAGAAATCAGCAATGTTTAGTATTGAGGGCCATAAAGACAATTGACCTGCCACTATACTGATTTATCAGCTAAGTTTCTCTATCTCTTGCAGCTGAGAAAACTGGTAGTAAACTACCAAACATGAATCACAAAGGGTTTTGGCGGGAAGTCGAAAAGTGATGTTATCAATTTGTTTTAATTTCTAAAACTTGTGTTATTTCGAATAATAATGTGGACAAATAATGTGGAGGTAACAAAGTGATAAAACGTGCCCTTTTCGATTTCCCTCAAAACAGCCGCCGCAATTGCCATGTAAAGTATCCGTCCGTCGCTTTACTGTCCAGGGTGGGGTACTTCATCATTTTCATTATGATATTTGTATAAAAATACTTTGGAAGTAGAAATTTGTGGTAATTTATCATCACTCTAGATCTCCTGCGGGGTAGGTTTAGTGATAATAACTACGTTAGATTTGTTTGTATTTATCTATAAATCGATATTTCCACCTTAACCTAAACCCTTTATCGACATGACCTTCACTGACAGACTTTACTGATCAACTAAAAATTATTGCTAACAATCGAAACGTTCCCCCGTATCGATTGTACCCTGCGCGTTGGCAACGCACCGATTTTCATTCGATCGCCGATTGTTATTCGATTGTATATTTTTAAGAAAGGAAGGAATCGACAATCGAATGTGTGTAACTATTCGTCGATTCATTCGATAGTTTTTTTTTGTAACAACCGCCCATCGCTAGAAGGTCAAGCGGCGGTCAAGAAAATATTACAAAAAAAATCACAAAATTACAAATTAAAAACAATTTGACGGACGGCTTGGAACAGTAGTTAAGAGCTTAAGCCGCTCCGCCCACTGGATCGAGTAGTCGCGGGTTCGATTCCGGCACGAGACAAATCTTTGTGTCACCCACAAATGTTTGTTTCGGTCTGGGTATCCGTGTATGTGAATTTCGTGTTTGTAAACGCACCCACGATACAGGAATAATTCCTAGTGTGGGGCTACGTTTTTAAAAACTTGAATTGACAGAAAACTTGTCATTATGGCAACACTACTTGGGCACGGCACGTGCGTGTCTTGGAGTGTCGCCAGCCGATTTCCGATGTATATTGAGTTTGAGCCTAATAGAGGGCACACCTGTGCCCCAACTCGCGCGGTTGAAGGTGACCCGCAAAATAAAATAAACATTTAATAGGTAGGTAGGTATCGCCAGCCAGCCAGTTCTTTCTCGGAAACTCCCATTGCCAGAGTAATAATTGCCAATTGTCGAATTTCGTTTTAAATGTTACCAGAAATAATAATCGGCGCATTTTAAATGTTGGCAGCGGTTATAATTTGGATGACATTCGAATGCTTCTACGAAATCGTGAAAATTGATCGACAAAGAATTAATTACAATACCTTAAACATTTTGAGGAATTAGTATTTTTTATTACTATCAATTACTCATCTCTGTACATGATTTACTCATAATCAAGTAAAATACATCTATCTATCTATATCATCACGCCAGATCCAGTGCGGGGCAGGCAGAGAGTACAAGGTCCAACGGGTTCTTTCCATAGAGACCTCTGGCTTCCGCCACTCTCATAGTTCGTCTGTTACACGCTCGCCGGTTACGGAGACCGTAAACTTGCCCTACAAAATGAAGTAAAATACTTGCTGAAATGCTTATAACATGCACGGCTAGCATCGGTCCGGGTTTTCCCGAAATAATCCTAGTTTGGTGGGTGTCAAGAGATTTTAAAAATATGTACGAGGAAAACCCAATTGATTGATTAATCAAGAAAAGGAAATATTTTCCATAAAAAAAAACAGTTTAATAGTTGCTAGAAAAGAACGCTCTAAAAGAAAAAAAAAACTTTGTTATTTTTCAACTATATGGCTGATACAAAGTGTCGCTTAATTTTTCTATAATCCGGCAGATAAGTCTTCAGGTTCAGGTTATTATTTTAAAGGCGTAAAGTAAATTATAGTAGCCCTAGTTAAAAGGTTATAGTACCTAACTATGAGATTGCAGGAGGCAAGAGAGGTTTGTTATTTTCTAATTCATAAATGGGAGCTCCTTAGTGGTAAGATAAAATAGATTACTACGAGATTGTTTGTCTTATGATTAGTATTAGGATGGAACAAATACTACATCAGAGAATTAGAGTAATTACTTAACTAGAAGGGCATTGGATATTCGCAATTTTCGGGTAAAGGTGAGGACTTTGATTCATCTTACACGCATAATTCAAGAAAAAATAAAATCCTAATCAGTTTATTAACATTTCAAAAATTATCCTGCTAGCTTCTCCTTATAATAATTAAAAGTATTCCAGATTTTTTCAAACTCATTGGTATTTACAATGAAGCTAATAGTTATCGTTAAGTCCATAAAACTGGCTACTTACAAGTATTTCACCAAAACATTTTTCACAAAACAAAACAGCGTAGCAAAGGCATTCAAAAAGTTCCAACATTGTTCCTGAGGCTATTATATTGGTATCCTTGGGCATAGATACAATAGATTTTTATTTATTCTTTTTTCTTTTACGTGAGTCAGTCGGTGTCGAGGGCAAAAGACCGCACACCGAGTTACTTTGGAACTTTTCCAATATAAAAAGTCTAGAAGCTAATTCAACGTTTTATCTGTTCTGGTATCGTGGCGATATATTATTTATTTTTGTTGCGAGGAATAGTCATGAATAATTAAAGAAAACATTTCGTTGCCATTTTGCTTGCAGAGATTATTTAAAAAAAAAGAAATAATTGTTTAGAAGACTTATTTAATCAGGTTTTAAAGTTCATATAATCTGCCATCTTTAAAAGGTATTCTACATTTAAAAAAGTTTTAACTTTGTCTGAAGTATCCTTTCCTATTCATCTGTGTCTGTTAGTTGGGAATTCCATCAAGAATTGCAGCAGGTAAATAGAAATATTTATAGGGATTGCCTTTTCCTCAGATCATTTTCTTAGTTTATCTACTGGTTCTTTGTACCTAAAAGTTCTTGTTCATTCATTACATAAACAGTTAAATCTACTTTAAAAAATGAATGTTAATAGGGACGCGATTTTATTTGAATCATTTCGTCATTACCATAAGAATAAATTATATTCGTAATTCAAAATATTGACATTTCAACACACGTTATTTTGGGTGCACAAAATGAATAGGGGAACGCAGCCAGTCAACACGACCGTTGTATGAAAAACATCGGACCATAAATATAATATAAGTTTTAACAACACCCATGTATAAACAGCGTAGTGTTAGTAAATACAAGTGATGAACAATGCGTAGGCTCCGAACGGTAATGTTGGCTTACACACTGACCCAAATAAAAAGTGCGCAATTTGTACTCGTTTAAATAAAGGACTAGATTTGTGGTTTGATAAGACAAGTGACAAAGATAGTAATATTCCACTCCAGCCAGTTATGTTAACAAAACAACACAAACGATTGTACACACTCCGCAGAGCAAAAGCAACTCATAAAACCATAAATACCAACAAAAAATAAACAAGGAATAGAAAATACCCTTCTAAGAACCGAGGATAAATTGTAACGGGAGGTCCAACAGTTTTGGTGGCAATGACGTGAAATAATATAAAATATTATTTCAAAAAGGCAAGAGATAATTGATGAGTGAGTTACTATGAGCGAATGAAGTTAGAAAGGGAGTAAGGAAAAAGCGAGTTGAAACTCTGTATTCTCTACCTAATAAAGATTGGCAGAAAGCTTAATAATATGTATGTACTTTAGTCCTTCTGCAATACGTCAGATAAATGATATTGTTCTCTCTCAACGCATAAACAATTTAAACGTGGATTTAAAAATAAAATACACATAAATAATTTACATCACATCTATATTCGTGGTGTTAACAATTTTTTTTATTTGACAAACGTTTCGACCAGTCATCTAGTGTTTTTTCCACGAAATCGGACGTCCGGCCACTGAGATATCGCTGGCATCGATTCTTTCGACCTTCATTTGTTTCGGAGCACGAAAATGAGACTCGTTTACAAATAAATAAAGTTCTTATTTATTCGTCCGCTATTAACTTAGTTTAGGTATAATGCAATCAACGAAATCACCTGTTCACCATAACGGATTAAATGCTAAGACTAGTTATCTGAAAATTAAACCTTATTACATGTCATAAAAGTTCCAATTATAAATTGATGATAATGTTAGTTGGTACATTTATGCAACGATATTAACTTCATATGTTTCTACCTATTTATGTTTGTCATTGTCATAAAACTGCACTGCTGTCAAGCTTTATAGCTTGTTTGCGTTTAGAAAAATTACTACGAGTACTGGCGTTGACAAATTTGTTGTATGTTTTTAGACAAATACAGTTGTTTATAGACAAATTTATTCTAAATATAAAGCCGCTCAGATACAATTATGTGACCGCATGCGGGAAGCTAGTGAGTTAATGGATTTAGTAAAATATAATGCAGAGAGATATAAGTCTCTGACCAACAATCTCTCATGTACCTGTACCCCCTTGACATCCTCTTCTGGGTCCGGGCATGTAACGCCCGTACAAGAATTCACTCAACGTGATGTGGACAACAAAACATTAGTTTTCTCTGACCAACTTGGGGCAGGCTTTGGTTCACTGTTACACAGTCAACTAAACCATAATGTAACCAACTGTTCTTATAATAATCTGCCTCTCCGAAAATTACACCCATAGATGCAAAAGATACCACTTTTTACCACTGGAACAAAGGCGACATTAACGATATTTTTTTCTTGCTTGGTGTTGCTAATGGTTCTATCGATAGCCCGGAACTAGTCGCGAAAATAGGATTAAACACAAATCCAACAGCGACCGTTGCTCCACACTCCCTTTGCGACATCCAATTATAGAAGAAATTCGTTTTTCTTACGTAGTACGCGATCATTCAACCTTTCTCGTGACTTAAATCTTGACTTATTTTGTACCAACATGGGCACGGTAAGACGGCTCCTAACTAAACAATTTTTCTGAGCAAGTGGCACTCAAACTGCAAGTTTTGTTCTTGTACCTTGTCTTTTTTTTTTGTTACATTCTTTATCTTTCTGTTTTTTTTTCTTTCAGTGTTTCTTCTTCTTCTTCTTCAAGTTATGGCTTCACACTAATTATAAGTGTATTTTGCCAGTGTCCAGTGAGATATATATTCGTGTTTGTTTTAATTAATTTGACTCCCCGATGAATTTGATGATAACGATGATAATGAAATTAATGAAGGACCCCGCCCTGGATAGTAAAGCGGTGGATACTTTACATACTAATTGCGACGGCCGTTTTGAGGGAAGTTGAAAAGACACGTTTTATCACTTTGTTACAATTACCTTCACTCATGCACGTATAAGACCACATAATGGTTAATATTCCACCAACATTACACATTATTAGTCGAAATAACACAAGTTTTGGGTATTAAAACAAATTGACAACATCACTCTTCGACTTCCCGCCAAAACTCTTTCAGTGTTTTTCGTGTTTAGTCTTTTTTTTTTCTTATTAAGTAATTATTAATCATTTGTTTTTCTGTGGATACCTTTTAATTTATCTTGTTTTCTTATTATTTTATTTTCAAATTTATTATGACATTAGTGTGTAACAACATCGTAACTAACTGTGGAAGCTTGTTATTAGCAACTTGTTTACTGTTAATATTATAATAAAATTCTGTTATTCGTCTGTAAGCTTTCTTAAAAATAAATAAATATTAATTTTGTGTGCTTTCCCTTATTCTGACAACTTGTCAGAAAAACAAAATAAATTTATTAATTATTTGAATAATTATATGTACATGTTGTCAAGTCATAATGACAATGTTTTATTTTTTGACATTAACAAGTTTGTTAGTGGGTTTAAATTGACTCAGGAAGCAATGTTCCTTCTACAGAAATGTAAATTAAAAATCGTTAATTTATTAGCTTAAAATATTAACTTCGTTATAAATAATATAACGAAATCTAGGATAAGAGACAAGTATTACATAGTTTTTCTAGTAATACTGTGATAAACTGTTTAAACGACAGAGGTTGACAACAGATGTACATTATAGTACCCCTAGCAAATTACATCTTTTAACTAAGGAGGAAGGCCTCTCCCTGGTAGTTTGAAACTATTCCATCAGAATATACAAGGATTCTCTTCAAAATCATTAGAGATTGAGTTATTTTTGGAAAAAACGAAATATGATGTTGTTACAAACAACATTTTTGAACATTGGCTTAAATCACATGAAATATTATTCGATAATGCCAATTATTCGGTTTTAAGTTACTATAGTCGTAAGTCCAGGCTTAATGGGGGTACTTTAATTTTGGTAAAGAAAAATATGAAGTCGAGAGAACGTAGTGATATAGTTGGGCTTTCAGTTGTACAGTGTGTTGAAATTTCTTGTGTTGAGCATATTATTGTGTGTGTATACAGACCCCCAAATAATGAAAATTTTACAAAATTTGAATCTGTAATGGACGATGTGCTGAATAAAACTTTCACGAGTAACAAGTCTGTTGTAGTTTGCGGTGATTTCAACATAAATATTTTAGAAAAAACATGGTACCGTGACACTCTTAAGCTTAGTCAATTCTTTTAAATCGACTAACGTTTTTCTCGAACCGACTCGAATAACTTTAAGTTCTGCTACATGCATTGGCAATATTTTTTGAAATTGCGATGATTTAGATCAAGCAGTGGTTAACTATCTCCCATCGGATCACACAGGACAATCTAACCTTACATAGGACACCTTTAATTATATTACACCAAAAAAAGGTATTTCGATTAAATGTAGATATATAACACCTTTGAGTTTGCAAAAATTTAATAGTGTTTTAAAGAATATATTAGGTGTCCCCGTATGTAATTCAAAGGACCCTGGTATTATATATATAATTTACTAGTAAATTTCCCGTTAAAGTAAGAAATATTAAACCTAAGTTTAGCTTCTGTGATTGGGCTACTACTGGAATTCGGAGAAGTAGGGAAAGGTTATTTTAATTGTATGATCTCAAATCCCAAACTAAACATTTTTTTAATTTATTTATTTATATGGATCTCCAACAGAAAATATACACATTTTCGATATTAACAAAAGATACTTGGGTCTCGTTTATGTGTATTCCTCCAATTAAAGGAGACCACAGCATGAAAGCTTTGCAAGGTACGTTACAAATTACTCTAAAACGTTTAGAAGAGTGTGTAAGGCAGCTAAAGCGCTTCATATAAGTAAACAAAAATTAAATCTGCAGATGATAATAAAATAAAGGCCACCTGGAAAATTATTAACAATGAAACTGGGAGGTTTAAGCAACGCAGTACAGACTTGACTCTTGAGACTCCGCGCGGTCTCTTTAACACAGATAGAGAAGTAGCTCAAGAATTTGAATGATTTTTCACTAATATTCCACTAGAGACGACTAAATCTTTGAATTCCTCTTCACCCTTGCAATTTCATTTGTTAAAAAGAACATTGGTGCTTGTCCTGTAGAGTTTAGGTTTAAACATATCTATTATTCATACAATCGCACCACACTTAGCTTTGGTTTTTAATAAGTGTATAGATCAGGGAGTATTCCCGGATTTAATGAAGTTAAGCAAAGTAATACCACTGTTCAAATCCGGCGATAGTAATAATCCGAACAACTATAGGCCAGTGTCTGCCTTGCCAGTGCTCAGCAAGGTGTTTGAAAAGGTAATGCTTATTAAAATGTTAGATCATTTTAACACTAATAACATCCTCTACGATCAGCAATATGGCTTCTCCAAAGGACGCTGTACCACCGACGCCGATGTTATCCTAATAAAGCATATATTTGATACGTGGGAGCACTCACAGGACGCCATTGGCATCTTTTGCGACCTATCGAAGGCATTTGATTGCGTTGAACATGAAACACTATTGCTTAAACTAGAGCACTATGGAATCCGTGGTAGAGCGCTTAATCTTTAAAAATCTTATCTAGGAGACAGACAGCAGTGTATTCAAATAAACGAAATTAAATCTCTAGGAGCTCTAGTTAAAATAGGCGTTCCTCAGGGATTGATACTGGGTCCGTTTCTATTTTTGGTATATATTAACGACCTACCTCAAGTAATTGAAAAACAAGCGAAGGTAGTGTTATTTGCTGATGATACCTCTTTGATCTTTACAGAAGGTAGACATGTAAATAACGTTGACAAGGTAAATGACGCTATCCTTCAAGTACATAATTTGTTCACAACCGATAACTTAGTGCTTAATAACAAAAAAAACCGAAATGTTAAGGGTTTTCTTTACCAAATGTAAAAAGTACTACATGTGATTTTATATTGAACAACGAGAAACGTGAGTTTATCAATGATATATCTTTCTTAGGGATTACGCTTGATTCTAAGTTACAATGGGGCCCTCACATTAAGACTAGGTAAACGGCTCGGTGCCGCTGCCAATGCCGTAAGAAAGATCAGACAACTTACTGATGTGGACACAGCGCGGATGGTATATTTCAGTTACTTTCATAGTGTTACGATATATTATTGTGGGGTAGGGCAGCTGACAGTGAGTATATTTTTATCTTAAAAAAAAGGGCTATAAGAGCCATTTATAACTTAGGGAGTCGGGACTCTCTCAGAGAATTGTTTAAAGAATATTATAATGGTCCCATGTCAGTATATTTATGAAAACATTATGTATACAAGAAAAAATATAGATCTGTTTAATCAGCTAGGCGATAGGCATTGCTATAATACGCGACATAGAAATAAATTAGATCAACCGCAATTTCGCCTGTCAAAAATTCACACTTCTTTCATGGGGTACTGTGTTAAATTTTATAATAAAATTCCTCTTGACGTTACTCAACTTAGTGACAATAAACTCAAAGCTTGTATTAAACGTACGCTTAGTAAGCAAGCTTATTATACGCTAGATGGTTATTTAAAAGACAAAAATACTTGGAAAGGTGGTGTTCCAGCTCCATTTTATTGAATATGGACAACTTGTTTAGCTATTATTATTTAATATTTCCTCTCTTCCTTCAATTAATTTAGTAAAATGTATCTATTTTTGTCATTTCTTTCTCTGTATATGAGGGAACCATGCAACCATTCACATGAATAGTATAATTTAACTTAGACTCACCTGATAGACCAACCTACATCGTTCTCCCATATCCCACAACAAAATGTAGATGGAAAGGGAAAATGTAAAAATACTATTTTAAAAGAGTAACCGTGGAGTTTCTTTCCCTTCTTCTCCACAGGAATGACATTCCGAAGTGGTGGTAGAGTCTTTGTTACTTCGTTACGATTCATAAATACTGTAATGGTTTACATGAATAACAAATATTCTGATTCTGATTCTGTAGTCAAACTAATTCAATACCTAAATACCTTATAAATATACCAAATATATACCTAAGTCTCTACAAAATAGCTAGTCGTCATTTGCTCAACTGAATGTATTCCTAGCTATATTACATAGTAAACGCGAATCACAACATCATTGTAATACTTAAACATGGTGTTTAGCTTCAGAGAATTCTCTTTTGACAGGCACCGACCGATGATGATATACACATGAATCCAAGGATGTAAGAGGCCTAAAATTTAAAATTATCTAATCGTCGTCACACCATAGAGTAATGGTAACTCATAGGAGTTGTCGTTTTCAAGACCTATTCGCACATGGTTCATTCGTTTTCAAAACCAAGATCCTAAACACGCAAAGTAATAAACATGCATCAAACAGGCCTTTTCTTAAAATCGAAGAGGGTATTTAAATCTGCGGATCATTCTAAAAGCAGAATGCTAGACATTTATACGTTACAGTATAAGTTAATATAATCTGAATTCTATTGCTACCGCCGAGCTAAACCTAACAGATAAATTGTTAAATATATTACGCCTATTGTAATCTGGCATCAACAACGATACCTAGAAATACGGCTGACTACAAGATCTAATTCCACACCATTAATTTGTACATTGGTTTTCGTTTGGTAGTAAATATGATGCATTTTGATTTCTTAATGTATTTACCCCTTTTTTATCGTTTTTATGTCATAGGCTTCTTATTGAATACCCGGTTTCAATGACTCGTATGGGTGTGCTAGTGGGTGTGCTTTCTGTAGGTTTTCTTCATATAAAATATCAAAATTATGAACATATTGATAGTGAGATCGAGTTTGTAACTATTGGTAGCGACTGCAAAGCTAAATTACAAGTATTTTGTACCTATCTTTTCTTTCCGCAGTCGATAGCGTCTTGTTCTGATCACGTGGCTTTTCATTGTTTACCATCGTAGTTACCTATATGAGTGTACCACATGGTTAGGTCAGAGGTTCGACCCGGAAAGAACTCGCTCCATTACGATTAGTTTTTAAATTTGAAAAGATTCGTCCAAGAATTCCTGTGAGGCAAGTTATTTTTCTTATACATTAAGTAGATGCACACTTAATATGTATCCAGAACTGGTTTACACATAACAAATAATTATGATCTCATTATTCAATGTCAAGTTATCGAGATGATGATTCAGTAGCGTTTTTTCGTTCAGCTGTTAGGTCAATGTTGTGTCAAGTGTGAGTTGTTATATAACTGCCGTAATAGTGACAGAATTCTGTTTATTATCATTTTTATGTCACAGGCTTGTTACATAATTTCGTTGCGAAACTAGTTCATCCGGAAAACTGGATATTTTAAACCAGTCATTCATATATTGACGCCATTGTTTTCTTAAATCAGATTTACAGATCAATTGATCAGAATACTAATAAATATTGGTTTATAAATTATCAGAAATGTCGTAGAATTTGATTTTCTCGGTTTGTTTATGAGTTTTTCTCATCTCGAGAGTGGATGGCTTTTGGTTTATTGCTTTCTTTGGACTTCAAAATTAGGTAAAGTATTGAAAGAAGTCAAGCGTTACAAAGCAATGTTTGTAAACAATATCTTGACTAAATAGTATGTTTGGGGCTTTTGAAAAATGCTTAACACAGCACCTTTAACAGTGTTTACAAACATATTTGACAGGTGTTTTGTGTTCGGAGTGCCTTCCGGAAACATTTTTTAGGGATGAAAATAGAAGCAAAAACATGTATGGTATAATAATCTTCATAATTTATTTTCTCTTTCAATTTTTATCATACAATATGATATTCAGTATAAAACAATATTCTTTGTTAAATTCATAGAAATATATTATTTAGTATAACTGTTCTTTATCTTTTATAAACTTACAAATTACTGTTAACATTCTGACGAATCATTTTTGTATAAAAATAATACAAATAGACCTCAAGGCGCGTTAACCGCTCTTATAGCACGCGCCCTCAGCCTTAAATAGTCTATAACAATTCAACTTGTTAATTGGTATTATAATTACTTATGATAACTATAGAAGACAATGGTACAGAACAATTTACTGTAGCACATTAATGGTAACAAAAACAATTAAAACATAGGTAGCTTTAGTTTACAAAGCGTAGGCACTCGAGATTGCAACTTCATCCTATAGTTAAACATTCTCACTAATAAATACTTCCATCTCGCATTCACTCTGCTCGTTCGCACCATTCGGTCGCTCATTATAAAACCATACGTCAACATAACATAATATTTTAAATCGGACGGCCTCGCGTTACAAAAGCCACGTCCTCTAAAGAGCACCGGGTCAGTTCTGAGAATCATCTTTCAAAACGGGGAAAATACTTTGCGCGATGCACGCTGACACACACATACAAGGCACTCTGTATTCGCACATATCAGTCTCCCGACAAGCACATTTGTCTCGAAACAACCAAGCGAAGCGAACAAAGGCGTCCCGGCCCGTGCCGGCGCCGCAGCGCCGTTGTGGCGTCGAAAAGTTAACCTTGTGCAACTGAACGTGATTCGGAACGTCTCACTGTCGTACACATGGCCGCCATTCCGCGAGGGCGGCGCAGGCGGAATTTTAATTAGCAGAACATCCGCTCGTGACTCGGTCCGATGCGCCGTTGCCACTTTTACGTCATACTATCTCCTTCGCACCGAGCGACTCGCATTAAAACTCAATAAATACCGTCCAAAAGGTAAACTAATTATTATAATAAGATTCTAATGGTCAGAAAAATATACACACACAATGGCCGGGATACAATGAACAATGGAAATCCCCAATTCAGCGAGGTAAGTGCGGCAACATCGCTGAAACGGGAAATTCGCTGTAAAACTGGCAACGCCGCATCAACCTCGTTCAGTCGGTCCGCGAACGAATGACGTCGCACGATTATCCTTTCTAGTTTTCTACATTATTCTAAATGAGACAACGCAAATACTGATATAAGAAAACACTTCGGCAATTTACGACGCGCTAGTTTCGAGCTCGAGACTCGCTAAGTACATCCCTCGTTCACACCGAGCGGAGGCTCGCTCACATCACTGGAGACCTAATCTCTCAAACTTAACGATACACAGCATTCCTAAAGTAGCGACTTCAACTCCTTACACACTAGTGTTCATTAACTATAATATATTACACAGTAAAATTAAGATCACAAATCGCTTTGTATGCTGCGTCCTAGCGGGCGCGACTAGCATGGAATGTGTCGGAGCGGGCGGCGGCGGCGCGATCAGAAGTGTGAGTCGATTTGGCAGCCGCCGTGGGCGTGCTCCAGCACCTGCTCCTTGAGCCGGTGCACGTGCTCTTTCAATTTCACCACCATCTGCGCCAGCTCCACATTCTCCCCCTTCAGGATTTTCACCTTGTCCTCTAGTTTGGATATGCGTTCTAGCTTGCGCCGTCTGCATTTAGAGGCGGCCACTCGGTTCCTTTGCCTCTTCCTTTCGAGTTTTATCCTCTCCTGGGTGTCCATGTCGATGGGGGAGAGCGGGGGCGTGCTGGCCGCGCTGGGCACGGTCTGCGGCTCGTCTTTAACGATGGGTGTGGGGTAGCGCTCCAGCGGCTTGTCCAGGTCGGCGTAGATCCGCCGGCCGATGTGCACGGGTGGCTCGGAGTGGTGCAGCTTGTCGAGCGCCTCGACGAACGGGCGCGCGTACATCTCCTGCTCCTCCGTCGGCGCGACTGCGGGGAAGAGCACGGGCGCGCCGGGCGTCGGCGTCGCCGTCGTGATCATGCCGTTCTGGATAATGAGCTTCTCGAGCTCGGGCGAGCCCAGCTTGAGCATCTGTAGGTCGGGCGAGGAGAGGACCGGCGCGGCGATGCGCGCCCGCTTACCGCCCCGCCCCACGTCCAACGTGAGAGGCCTCTTCAGGTTCTCCAGGGGTCCGCTCAGGGGGTACTGCTCGTCGTAAAAAGTGGTCTCCATGCCGTGTTGGAAGCGTCGAACCATGTGTTTGCACCGAACGCCTCGGTATCACTGAACTCACTGCGCGAACTTCAAAACTTTCTCATGCGGCAACGCACGACCGACGCACTCGACGTTCCACTTGTTTCTAAACATTGTTAAGAAACAACCACCGCTTTTATTGAGTGACTCAGATAAGCTATTTTTAGAAATGGCGTGATGAACTTGGCCGAGGATTGGTCGGATATCGCGCGACACGAAGCAACGCCGGCTCGTGATTGGTGATTGGCATGGTAGCGTAGCGCGAGGCCGCAGCGGGCTGTTTACGACTTCGTGCGATTACCGAGAATCGACAGCCCCATTTCCATTATAACAATAATATCGTGCCATTACTTTTGATATTAAGGTTGCTTCTTTTTACATTGAACATTCGTATAAATTACATCTTTTATTTACCTACTTCGTTTTATAGTCGTAATTATCTTTTTATATACCTACATGGCAAACAAGAAGTACGTGCTAATACGGACTTTTCTCAAATTATTATTGTACGTGCTAATACGGACTTTCCTCGAATTTAAAATAAATCAGTTTCCCTGCAATTTACATAAATTATTAATTATCAAGCAAAATTACGATTGGTAGGTAGTGATAGTAATTAATTACGTAACTAATTAACACTAATAATTAACTATAGACCAGTAATTAAGTAATAAGAAGGCAATACAATAGAGCAATTAGCAATTCCACCACCATTTTCTATTGTGTTAAAAAGTAATAATTATCTTATTAAGAGAAAAATCACAATTTACGCCTTACCCTCCGTGGTCACGAAAATTTGAAGACATATAGGTACAAATTCAGAACGTATGAGTATTTAACGCTTCTACTTTTTTTCATAGGGAACAGGATTGCAACATGTCTCGAAAAAGATTTTTCTCGTGCGAGACAAAATTTTGTCGGCCCGTGATGTCAGACATTAGACTGGCCCATACGCCAATACAACTCCTGAAACAAGTTGTCTCGAGTTAATGTTTTATCACGTGCCATGTTAGCACGTAAGACAACGGTTATCGTAAGCCTGGGACGGCAAAATCCGTGATATATCTATGTATTGTCATGCAGCCTTAGCCCTGCAGAAGTCTCTTTATCTCGTTATTGCTATATAGTCTTTGTACATTTTGTATAAGAACTCGTAAGGTTTTACATATTGCTCCGTTAATAACACATTGAAACCTGTACCTTTAATATGGGTCTAACACATCTGTGAAGCAAAAAATCTTTATACTGAGAATTGTGACCTCTTAATCCATAGAACAACAATAGCTTAGATTACGCTTTTAAACGAATACGTAAATCTACCTGTCTCCAGAGTTAATCAAATACACCCATAAATTCGAAATGTCTGTCCGTGCAAAAATAAACATCAATAGTTCGATAATAAATCAAGATAATGGAAACAAACGAATTTGGGCGAGGCACGGGGGCGGGGTAGCCGCCACGCGGGGCAAGACAATATTATGCGGGCGGCGCGGGGGACGGGGCACGCAATAGTTGTGCCTGTGGGAGCGGGACGACGATACACCTGCCTCGCTCGCACCATAAGATAACTTCAACGAGCGAACACAGAAGGAAAACTGTAAATATTAAGCTATAATAACTTAACCAACTATAATGTAACACTTCAATTTTGAGTCCTAAATTTAAAAACACAAAATTCAATTATTAAAAATTGGCAAATAATCGTTGCTATATTATCGCGTGGCTGTTAAAATGCACCTAAAATTCCTTCATCAGTGTGGTCTCTTGGTGCTCTTGTAAATTTGACCTTCAATTTTTTATAGGCCAATATAAACACAATGTCACAGAAACCTCCAGAGATGGGTGGGCGGCGAGCGGGTGTGAGAATTATGGAAATTAAAAACAATATGTAATATTATAAAAATATTGTGTAGCATGTGATATAAAGTTTATTTACCTATTGTATAAAAGGTTAGGATATTCATTACGAGTGATAAAAATGTATAGATTAGATACCAAATGATAGATAACTATGTGGAGAAACGTGACAGAGATAAAATTAACGTATGAAATTAGAATAATAAATTTAGAAATACCTACTTATCTTAAGTTTTACAAGAATGCGCTCTTTGATTATTACTTGAAAATATTTAATAATAATAATATTAGCCCTGTTAAGAAACTGTCCCACCGTTGGGCACGGGCCTCCTCTCAAACTGAGATAGCTAAGGCCATAGTCTACCACGCTGGCCCAATGCAAGTTGGGAACTTTACACATATTCGAGAAACTCTTAGTAATGCCGGTTTCCTCACGATGTTTTCCGTTACCGTTAAAGCAAGTGATAACTAATTTTTAATACGCACACGCTTTTGAAAAGACAGAGGTGCGTGCCTGGGTTTGAACCCGAGACCTCTGACTTTATAGTCCAACGGTCTAACAACTAGGCTATACTAGGCTGCTTTATTACATTTAACAATTTGTAAATATTTAGATTTACTAGTCAATCAAAGACTGTGGTAGAGTCGCGCACATTTTCTTAATATTTATAGACTTGTAAAGGTGGAAAAGGAATATATAAATTGGAAGCACGGTGAAGTAGACAGACTCCGGAATCAAGCTCTAACCGGGCACACACATTTACCTTCACGCCATAGGCAACGCACCCAGCGATACGTGTCCGTATTGTGAGGAACTCGACCCTCCAGAACACGGAATCTTCAAAGGTTTAAAAAAAAAGGAAACGCTGCGTAAAAGGACGAGCATTTTGGTCCAACAAACATGATTTTCAGAATGCTAAAAGATTTCAAGACCTGGGAACGAGGAGTCACGACGCTGCAGAAAATAATGAAGAAGGAGATAGACGAAAGGCAGCGAATAACCTAACCTTAGAGGCAGATACTCTCTGAAACAATGCCACAGAGCGGTGTCAGAGAAATAGCAAGCACAGGGAAGGAGGTTTTAGTCCCACTTAGGGACAACACCTATCACAGTGGAGTCGGGCAAGCTGTTTGGTACGGGCCATACAGTATCCATGATAATTACCTCCTTCCATGAAAAAATCTTACTAATATTATTAATGTGAAAGTTGTAAGTTTGTTGTTCAATCACGCAAAAACCGCTGAAGGGATTTGGATGATATTTGGCACACACATAGTTTATTACCAGGATTAAACATAGGATCCTTTTTATCCTGGAAAAATGTTAGGTTTCTGTCTAAAGTCAATGCGGACGAAGTCGCCGGCAGAAACTAGTAAAAACTAAAAGACAAACTTTTTATAGTTGGGACAAAAGGGACAGTTCTAGAAACAAATTAGAATTGCAGAAAGCCTATTAAAACTATTTGTTAGCTGTATTTTACTTACATTATACCTAGCCCACTCGCGTGGCAGCGATAGAGAAAAGGACTCGAAACTGCCCAGCGCGAGAATGTAAACCGCGTAAATGTAAAATTGCGCAGAGTCGTTATGTGTGAAGGTGCTGAATGTAAATCATAGATTAGATGTCAAGCAATAAAAGACGTCGTATCATTATTTGTCCAGTGGTTTTTACGTAAATCGCGTGAGAACCTGCAATAATCAAACCAATGGTTTAAGAACAATTACGTTATTGTTTTGTAAAATCTCCGCTGCTATACTTCGAATTTCATAAATTGTTACTAAGAAAAATTACTAGCCGTGATCCATTCTGGTTTATTCGTATGCTCCCGGTTATTACATTGATATGTGGATCTGAATGTTGCTGAGGATAGAATAGTAACATACATTTAAATAAGAACTTAGAATTAATAAAGTAAGAAAGGTCTGTAAGGCAAGAACCTTTCGTAACTCTATGCTTTCTGCTTACGCTACCAGCGATATGACTTGGTGATATCGAATTAATTACCTAATTACGAGCAGAGCATGAACAGAGGCTTACAAGTGCCGCCGCCATAAGCCATTATGGCGAAGCTAATGGCTAAGTTGCCACAGTTAAAAAATGTTTACCAACATGTAAGTTTCGTACAATGTTTGCTAATAAACAGAGAGCTGGACTGCTCTCTGCTACTGCCTCTAGTATACACCCGCGAAATACGGAGGGGTCAACCTGTATATCCGGTTTTACCTAACGAAATTTGGTCTGCTATATTGCACTTCATGTCAGAATATGCTTACTAAATGGTAAGGTACCATCAAAATCAATACAGTGGTTTTTGAGTAATGCGCAAAAAAACATTTTTGAAAGTTGTTTTTGTTAAGAAACTTTTGAATAGGTACCTCTGTTAGTGGAATGTCTTTAATGTACAGTCAGAAAAGGCAAAATACAGACACTGCCTCTTCAAAATGCTGTAATAGTGGGTATACTTATAGATAGTTTACATACCTATATGGGTAAGTATACATATTACTTAGACATATTATAATCGCGCCTAATACGGTATGAGCGAAGCATAAACTAATATTGTCAATTCATAGCCTTTCCTAACATACGGTAATTAGATATAAATGCAATAGAAAACAGAAATAAGTTTTTCTGTTTTCTGCGGTGACTCCATACTACAGCAAGCAATGCACAGAAATCTTAAAATTACGATTTTTGAGACAGCAATAGGACAAAAAAAACCAAGCAAAGCAGTATCAAGCGCGTAAGCGAAAGCGTACAGTTTGTTACTGGGGTTGCCACCTTTTATTTGAGCAAATAAAGTATATTGGTTTTTAAACGTAGGCAAAAAAAGTATTGTATTAAAATAAAGTATTATTTATTTCACTTTACTATTTTGTTTGAAAACATATTTGTTATTACTTGTAGCAATTTTCAATCACTTTAATCACTGCTAAACTGCTTCACAGGATCCTTACAGTCTATGATAACTTGAATAGATTTGAGAAAGTTAATAGTAATTTGGTAGTGTTTATAGTATTTACCATTTTCTTTAAGTTAGTGAGGTGAAATGTAACAATGATTTTTTTCTTAAATCTAGCTTACCATATATTCGGATTTTAACACCAGACATCAGTCACTTTGCTTTTAATTTTTTAATTGCGAATACTCCAGTTAAGTCACTCAGCCGATATACGTAAAATTGCGATAAATTTTTTTATATTTAATGATTTATGTAAAATGAATCTTAGAAAAATCAAACTATACGAAATAAAGTATTTTCGCGTACTTTATGGGTCTCATAAAGTATACTTACCCTAAATAACGTACAATACTTTATAAAGAAGTACGGGTGCAACCCTATTTGTTATGGAGTTACGGACACAACACAATTATGTACTATATTATGAAGAAAAATAACTAGCAGTGAGAAAATAGGCAGGTAAGCAATTAGAGAGAATGCACTATGAAACAAAGCATGAAGAGAAGTGAACAAAAGGTAAAAGCCAAAAGGTAGGTACTTACTAATAATGTGATACGAAGCTATTTTTAAATTGCTACCTACTGAAGGAAACGTAGCATTGACCGTAACTTTGAAATGTTATTTACCTTTAACAGGGTAATGCTCGATTTTCTTTCAATTGACGGCCTTCGGATCGTTAATTAGTTTCCTTCTTCCATTCTCTTCAAGCACACAAAAAAGTGAAAATTCTTAGTACTTACTTACCTAAATGTGATTTTTAATGAACTGAGACCACAGTGAAAAAACAATCCCTCTGTCCATTTATATATTTTCCATTTAGTCTAGAACAGGAAAGAAACCCTTGTATAGTGACTCACTTACCCAATCAAACAAATGGCAAATCATTTGGAATAGTACCACACATTTCTACAGCCGCGTAATAGAATTACCGAATGCAAAAAAGTACTTTAAATTTCAACTTGTGTGATGCAGTAAAAACTGCCTACAAAAGTACACTTCAGTGCATGAAGCAAATACGAATTTTGTATTTGCTTCGTGCTTCAGTCTTAAATATGTTATATATACTGTCACATTACACAGCTAACAATTTATATTGTCTTATTGTTGACGATAAAACACTAATTTTACTTACATATCGTAGGTATATTGTTCTTCGTGAACGGCTCAAAATCAAAATTGTGAACTTTGTTACAAAACTAGTAAGTGCTGCCATCTGTCGACCACGAATGAAAAACACAGTACTAGCTACTGTGTAATAGATGGCAGTAAATGTTATTGTTGAGGCTACTAAATAATAGATGACGCTATAATTTCGGGTCTGCTTAGTCATTCAATAGTTATATTTATTTATATTGAAGATGAATTCATAAATAAATCGGTTTATTTTCATATTGAGTTCTTAGATTTACGCGAATATTACACATGAAATAAAACTATTTTACGGATTTTATCGCGGTTTATTTGTGATTTTTAGTTCCCGACGTTTCGAGTGCTTTGACCATGGGTGCTGCAAAGCAATCACAAATAAACCGCGATAAAATTCGTAAAATAGTTTTATTTCACGGATTATTTTAAGTTAATTTATTTTATTTTCATTTACTGTACACCAAGTATGGACATCCAAAATACGGTACAATTGGCGGTCTTATTCTAATAACAATTTCTTCCATACAACAAAGTCAAAAGAATTTTTTTATACTAATTTCTAAAGTAAATAAGTGTTTATATTAATAAAGAAATAATGTCTAAATCACCGCATTACGATGGGCGTTTAAAATTTTTTTTGAGGGAAATTGAAGCCGCGTTTATCAATTTGTTACTATCCCGATCACTCATGCCCACAAGAATATATTAATGATTTATATTCCACCAATATAATATATTTCTTTGAAATATAAACCTCTTTTATTGTTAAGCAAACTTCCCGAGTACGTATGGTACGTAATAGATTAACTGGGGAAAAGACCATAAGACACAACTATTCATTTCAATTGTTTATTCTTATTAATACAACATTTTTACACGTTCTTCTCAGATTACCACAATCAATTATTTTACTTCACAGTTACAGATATAATTCTGACATCTTCGTACGGCTTGTCCGTTTTGGGATTGGTTTTGACGCTCCCAATATTCTGTACCACCTCCATGCCGCGCACCACGCGCCCAAATACGGTGTGCTTGTTGTCTAACCACGGCTGGGGATAAAGCAAATATTTATTTGTTAATTCCAACAGATCAATTATAATGTTGATAACTATGTACTGTACTCAGGTACTTAGGTACACACTAGGCGCCTAGCTTATGGTGAAGAGTCGGTTGCACATATGTGCCGTCCAAAATATATTCGAATAAGTTGCTTCTCGTCGCCTATACCTCAAAGTTTGAAGACAAAAGTCTTTGATCAGTGCGTCCTACCTGTCATGACATACGGAGCCGAGACATGGACACTTACGGGGAGACTAGTCGACCAAATGAAAGTTGCTCAGCGGGCTATGGAGAGAGCTATGCTCGGAGTTTCTCTGAAAGATCGAATCCGGAATGAGGTGATCCGACAGAGAACCAAGGTCATCGACATAGCTCGCAGGATCAGCACGCTGAAGTGGCAGTGGGCTGGCCATATTTGCCGAAGGACCGATAACCGCTGGGGTAGACGTGTTCTCGAGTGGAGACCGCGGCTTGGCAAACGTAGTGTGGGACGCCCTGTAGCTAGATGGAGCGATGATATATGGAGGGTGGCGGGCAGCGGTTGGAGGAGAAGAGCCGAAGATCGGGCTCAATGGCGTGCCTTGGGAGAGGCCTATGTCCAGCAGTGGACTGATACGGGCTGGTGATGATGATGATGATGATGATGATGAAGTTGCTAATAATTTGGTTTTGAAAATGTTTGTTAAAAAAGGAGTATTACTGATTTAACAAATTGTTCCGTACCGTGATCACCAGCGTGATGAAGAACTGGCTGCCGTTGGTATTCGGCCCACTGTTGGCCATGCTCATTTTGAAGGGTCGGTCGTGGGCCCAATTTTGACCATATTTATGGGCCTGATTCAAGTGCGAAGCACCTAGTTACGTGCCGTGGTCGCCAGCGTGATGAAGAACTGGCTGCCGTTCGTGTTGGGCCCTCTGTTGGCCATGCTCATTGTGAAGGGTCGGTCGTGGGCCCAGTGTTGACCATACTCATGGTCATGCTTCAAGTGTGTAGCACCTACTTACGTACCGTGGGCGCCAGCGTGATGAAGATCTGGCTACCGTTATTGTTGGGTCCGGCGTTAGCTATGCTCATGGTGTAGGGTCGGGCGACCTTCAAGTGCGTAGCACCTAGTTACGTACCGTGGGAGCCAGCGTGACAAAAAACTGGCTGCCATTGTGTTGGGCCCAGTGTTGGCCATACTTATGGTCCTGCTTGAAGTGTGTAACACTTAGCTACGTACCGTGGGCGCCAGCGTGATGAAGAATTGGCTGCCGTTGGTGTTGGGCCCAGCGTTGGCCATGCTCATAGTGTAAGGCCGGTCGTGCTTCAAGTGTGGCTTAAACTCGTCCGCAAACTCGCCACCCCATATGCTCTCGCCGCCCGTACCAGTTCCTATTGAACACAAGGACGACTCACTAAAGTTGAATTGATGCATGGAATTTAGTCAGTAGACGCTATGTTTCTACTAAGAACCTACTGGATCCACCACACTTGCGACGTAAATAAGAGTTAAAATGGCTGGTTAGTCTACTGTTCGGTCCAGACAACCGCTCGGTTAAGTAGTATGAGAGTAAGCCATTCAGCACTCTGAATCACGTAGTCGTGGGTTGCAAACTCTCATAGAGCAAATATCTCTATCACCCACACGTGTTTGTTAACGCACTTACAATATAGGTTTAATAAAATTTCTGGAGTGGGGCCGAGATGGATGACAGTTTGTAGCAATTCCATTTTCGAGCGACTCGGCTAAGCAACGGCTTAACGTGCCTGGACTAACGAGTCCCAGCTACCACTTAATGTGTTAGTCGACAGGATGAGAATTTGGCCTTTAGACCGCTTGATATGTTCCAATAGCACCACAAACCTGCCTCCACCATTCCGCTCTGGATCTACATGGAACGGAATACGACCAATTCTCTTCCATGTCGAATCGAGAGAGAAAATCTTTGGCCAGCAGTCGGACAGTACATCCCGATTTATTAGTAAATTAAAAAAAAAAAATTGCCCTACTCTACGATAATTCCTGTGTCGTGGGTGCGTTTACAAACATGTAAATTCACATACACAAATACCCAGACCGAACCAAATAATTTTGGGTCACCCAAGATTTGTCCCGTGCGGGTCGAACCCGCGACTATTCGACCCAGTGGACGGAGCGGCTTAAGCTCTTAACCACTGCGCCAAATCGTCCGTCCGTTGTATACCCATGAGTTATTCAGTCCGTAATTAAGTTAACTAATTGTATCGCAATCAGGTCTCCGGTCTGTTTCATGAAGACCTTGATAAAGCGGTTGAACACGTGTCCGCTGTAATAGCTGAAGCGTGCGTGCGTATAATAAGTTCCCAGCTGTACGAGGCGAGTTCTTCCCGAACAGTCACACGTGAATATCACGCACTGATAAAACTTTTGGCTAGTAGTGTGACAGTATTGACTGATTAAGTAGTAATATACCTGTGTTGGAAAAGGGATAGCCCTACAGTAGGGATATCCCCCACCAGCACGTGGACATATGTCCAGCAGTGAACTGATTTGTACTGATGCTGATGATACCTGTAGGGTCTCCGGTCTGTATCATGAAGCCCTTGATGACGCGGTGGAACACGTGTCCGTTGTAATAGCCGTTGCGCGCGTGCACGCAGAAGTTCTCAGCTGTACGAGGCGTGTCCTTCCCGAACAGTCGCACGTGGATATCACCCAGTGATGTATGCAGTACCGCCTGCTCGTAGAGACGCTGCACGCCTGCCATAACAGAAGAACATTGAATTCTTATCACTATATCGATTGAATGGTTTCCTTCAGCAACTTATACCTCTCGCAATCCAAGGCAAGCTGATGTCGATCCTTTTGAGATAAGACCAGCTAGCTTGGATCAATCGGATCCTAATCTCGGGACCAGTGGAAGAATCAGTATAATGTCTTTGCTTGAGGTGGCTGTTTGGCGCGGGTCACTCCCTTCCCTCCAATATGGTCGAGGGGAGTGATGGTTGTTCCAGCAGTCTTACTCGTGAACGGGTGCTGCTTGTGGGGACTGGTCCATCTGGAAACCTTTAGACACTCTTTACAGATAACATCATTAGATTCACATCTCGATCGTAAGGCATCACACTGGAGCTAGATCAACTAATGAATTGTAACCTAAACATTGTATTCACAGAATATGATTGAAAGAAAAAAGAGAAAAAGAAGTAAATAAAAGAGACAAGCTCGCCGAGTTTCTTTGCCGGATCTTCTCAGTGGAGGCCGCGTTCAGAAACGGTGGTAGCATCGAGGTTAAATTAGATTTAAAAAATGTAAATTGACTATTTGAGAAGAGAAGAAAAGCCGTCGCAATGGAAAAGTATATAGTTTTAATTATAAACTGAAATAGTTATATTAAGTCATAACTAGCTTGAAACCGTAGAACTTGATAAAGTTCCCCATGGAACAGAACGTTGTAAGTCCTGAGTTACAATCCTAGATCAGAGTATTATTAAGGATATAGTATAAAAAAAAACTTAGCAGCAGTCCAAAGTCTGGAAATATGTCCAATATAATAGCAATATGCTAGCCTTCTAATACTCTGCTTCTGAAAATCTCAGCCAGGTCCACTTGAGAAATATAGGCAGTGTTTACTGACTTATCTTTTTTAATATACACACCCTGTCCCTTAGTCGCCAATATAATGTCCTCTTTCGAAGGCTTCTCATTGAATATGACCCTATCAGCATCAGGACTCTTCATATCATCGGGGCTGTGGCGCGGGAACATGTAGGACCAGCTAGCAAACACTGCTCATATATCCCAAGGGAGACTGGCAATGTACTGAACTTATTAATTATGATATACACACCCTGACCCTCAGTCGCCGATATGATATCCTCTTTCGAAGGCTTCTCATTGAATATGACCCTATCAGCATCAGGACTCTTCATATTATCGAGGCAGCGGCACGAGAACATGTAGGACTGGCTAGTAAACACTGCTTATATATCCCAATGGGGGTGACAGTGGTGTACTGAACTTATTATTTCTGATATACATACCCTGTCCCTCAGTCGCCGATATGATATCCTCTTTCGAAGGCTTCTCATTGAATATGACCCTATCAGCATCAGGACTCTTCATATTATCGAGGCTGCGGCACGAGAACATGTAGGACTGGCTAGTAAACACTGCTTATATATCCCAATGGGGGTGACAGTGGTGTACTGAACTTATTATTTCTGATATACATACCCTGTCCCTCAGTCGCCGATATGATATCCTCTTTCGAAGGCTTTTCATTGAATATGTCCCTATCGGCATCAGGACTCTTGATGTCATCGGGGCTGCGGCGCGAGAACATGTAGAACCGGTTCTTCTTGTAGGCCGTGCAGAACAGCGTGGGGTCGGTCTTCACGTTCAGCAGCGTCGGGTTCGCGGAGCCTTCCATCTCTAGCGTCGTCGCCACTTTGGACTGGTTGGTTCGACCCTTGAGACAAATAAGGGTGTTTTTAATAGGCAAAAGTATGAACTGCAATGCAAAAGATATTGGAATCCGTACTAATATTATAAATTTTTTGACGGACGATTTATCGCAGTGTTTAAGAGCTTAGCTGCTCCGCCCACTGTGTCTAATAGTCGCGGGTCCGAGTCCCGCACGTGACAAATCTTTGTGTGATCCACAATTATTTGTTCCGGTCTGGGTATTTGTGTATGTGAATTTTCATGTTTGTAAACGCACCCACGATACAGGAATAAATCCTAGTGCGGGAATACGTTATTAAAAAAAAAACGAATGTAACTCTGAATGTTACCTTGTCACGCCTAAACCGTTTAAAAGATTTCGATCAAATTTGGCATGGAGATATACATTTTAGCCGAGAGAAGGATAAAAACTATTAATTATTTAACTAACTAACGAACTATGAGAGTCGAGGAAGCCAGAGAGGTATGTAAGGAACGAACCTGTTGCGAACTCTGTACTCTCTGCCTACCCCGCAAGGGATCTGGCGTGAGGTTATAGATAGATAGATAGATAGAATTATTTAAAAAAAATCACTTCTATCTATCTATCTATAACCTCACGCCAGATCCCTTGCGGGGTAGGCAGAGAGTACAGAGTTCCAACTGGTTATTTCCTTACATACCTATCTGGTTTCCTCGACTCTCATAATTCGAATCACTTACGGGTATAAAATAGGGTATGAAAGTTTGTATGGGGAACCCATCATTATTTAAGTTAGGTCTATGAATATTCATACATAGACTTTTTGTACATACATAGTAGTGATAGCCTAGTGGTTAGACCGTTGGACTGCAAAGTCAGAGGTCTTGGGTTCAAACCCAGGCACGCACCTCTGTCTTTTCGAAAGCATGTGCGTATTAGAAATTAAGTATCACTTGCTTTAACGGTGAATGAAAACATCATGAGGAAACCTGCATGCCTAAAAGTATCTCGAAGGTGTGTTAAGTTCGCCAACCAGCACTGGACCAGCGTGGTGGACTATGGCCTAAACCCTCTCAGTTTAAGAGGAGGCCCGTGCCCAACAGTGGCACAGTTTCTCAACAGGGTTAATATTATTGAAATAATGGAATACGTGTTTCAGCGTTTTTCAAAAATCATCCCTCAGAGAGATAAAACACTACTATACCTATGTCAAATTACAAAATAACCCCGTGTGCAGCCGCGGGCTGTAGCCAGTAGATTATAAAATATCGTCGTCTTGGTATGAAAAGGTGTAATATCTATTATTTAGAGTTAAGACTGCTCGTTTACACTCAAGTCTACAGCACCCTATCAAGCTTTTTTATTCCCGAACAACACGGATTTATTAAAAATCGTTCAACCACGTCGAATCTACTATCATTCACTGAGTATGTATCAGCAGGTATGGATGCTGGTGGGCAGGTGGACTCTATTTTTACTGACTACAGTAAAGCTTTTGATCGAATAGATCACAAAATTTTACTGCAAAAGCTTTTATCAGCTGGAATACATGGAAATCTTTTTAGATGGTTCACCTCCTATGTAAAAAATCGATCACAGGCTGTAGCAGTGAATGGTTATTCTTCTCGGTGGAATATCGTCCCTTCAGGCGTCCCACAAGGATCATTGCTAGGTCCATTACTATTTAATCTCTTCATTAATGATATTAGTTCCTGTTTCTCTCATTCTGGATTTCTGCTGTATGCTGACGATATGAAAATATTCAAAAAGATACAATGTTTTAACGATTGTCGTCTTCTACAGCAAGATCTTCATAAGTTTGAAGAATACTGTGAACTGAATAAATTGGATCTAAATGTATCGAAATGCTATAGTATAACCTTCAGTCGGAAACTAATTACAACCAATTGCACATATACCCTTAAAGAACATGCACTCAAGCGGGTCGACGAAATTTGTGATCTCGGTGTTATTCACGACTGTAAACTGTCCTATGAAAAGCACATTAATCACATTGCCAAGAAAGCTAACCAAGCCTTAGGTTTTGTATTTAGAACATGTTCTCAATTTTCCAGTATAAAAGTTATTAAAATTCTATACTGCTCTTATGTGCGTAGTACCCTCGAGTATTGCTCCCAGGTTTGGAATCCGCAATATGACGTCTACATCAATAGACTCGAAAGTATCCAACGAAAACTACTTAGATTTTTACAATATAAGTGTAGGGGCCAAGAACAAGTATATGCAGCGAGATGTAAGAAGCATCATATACTACCTCTAGAAGAGAGGCGAAAAATTGCTGACATTTCCTTGTTGGTGAAAATTGCGAATTCCAAAATAGATTCGCCATATCTCCTTTCTCAGATAAAGCTCCGGGTTCCTAAGAGAAACCTAAGACAACCCATCCCTCTATGTATCCCACACTGCGCTACAAAGTACAGACAAAACTCATTTTTTGCTCGTTCAGCAAACACTTATAATCAATTGGTTGACATCTCCATTCTAGATTTGTTTTTCTCAAATACGAACACATTTAAACAAATATTAACAAATAAGTGGTTCGATATGGTTCTCTAACTAACTTAATAGACACATTTTTGATGTTTCTTTTCCTTTCTTTATTTTCATTAGTTTTTAATATTATCTCTTTTTAACCATAAAAATAAAAAAATAAAAATAAAAAATATCTTCAGTATCAAACAAGCTTTCGAACATATATGCGAAAACAGTGTAAATGTGTATTACTCAGAACTAAATTGTTATTAGTTTAGATATGTTTTACTGTATTGTTTTCCAAATAAAATAAAATAAAATAAATGTCTTTCATCAGACATATTTTTGTGCATCACAAAAAGATTCGTTCCGAGTTCGAGTGGTCACTCGATCCAGTGAGTGAAGCAGCCTACGCTTGACCCACTAGACCGTACGTATTTTTTTATGAATTTGCTCTTAATCTCGTGTGCATGTTGATGAAAATGCCCGCTCGTTTTAGACATTACGTTAGCCTAGTTTAGTGCCA
The DNA here is from genome assembly GCA_905147815.2 of Phalera bucephala. NCBI lineage: Eukaryota > Metazoa > Arthropoda > Insecta > Lepidoptera > Notodontidae > Phalera > Phalera bucephala. Next base: position 3,577,903 of record LR990625.1, on the reverse strand, counting down.
AAATCCATCGGGGATCAAGAAGATATTCTCTTGCCTCGTTCTGGTACCTTCCTAGGAAAAGCTTCTAATTCCTCTACGGCACGTTCTAGTATCTTCCTAAGAAAAACCTACTACTTACTTGAAAGAGCGCCAGATGCAGCGGCCGCAGGTTCTCCGGCTTCCCAAGCATTGACACGCAGCGGTTGGTGACCAGGTTCACCACTTTCACGCCCAGCATGGTCGCGTACACCACGAAGTGACCACTCGCGTCGAACAGCACGTTGGCTAGGTGCACCGAGTCAGACTTTTCTAGGTCCCGCTCTGTTGCCATTCTAGTAGATAAATAATGGCAAATATTATAATGTTATTAACTACGAACGAACGTTTCGATCTACTGGTTAAGAGCTTAAGTCACTCCGCCCACTGGATCGAGTAGTCGCGAGTTTGATTCCCGCACGAGAAAAATCTTGATGTAGCTCACAAATGTTTTGTTTTGGTCTAGGTGTTTGTGTATGTAAATTTCGTGTTTGTAAACACACCCACGATACAGGAATGATTCCTAGTATGGGGCTAGGTATGTTAAAAAAATTATAAAAATACTGACTCTGACGTTGATCTGGTGGCAAAGCACATCGCTTTGTGATCACGAGGTTCTGGATTCAAATCCTAGGTCGGACAAATGTAGTTTTTCTAACGAAAAATTCCCAGTATGAGTCCGGAGTCTAGAAATGTGCCCAGTATATGTCAATAGGCTCGCCCCCTATTACATGGGACCTAACATCGTCGGCGAAACGTGGGTGTACTCAGTACACCTCTGCCACCTCCGCTTGGGGAATATAGGCGTGACGGTGTTTTTTTATAATAATAATTTTGAAGAGTTTCGACGATTTTTGGAAAGAATTTTGGCTCGCAGTGGATGTCTTTCGGCTGATGGTGATGATGATAATGAAGTGAAGATGTTTTTACGTATCTACTATTTAAAATTTATCTTTGCAGACAATAAAAGTCTAAGAGCAAAAATTGGCTTTATTATACCGATAAAAAAATGATAGTGTAGGAAGCCAAGGTCTGTAACGAAGGACCCTGTTCTGGAGATCTGTAAGGACCTATCTCTTGCGAGTAGGAAGAGTGTACAGAGTGGCAGCAGGTTCTTTCCTTACAGCCCTAATTATTACAGCCTTAATTATTATAAAAATAATCAATGTTAATTACGCTACTAAATTGGGAATTCCTGTAATGGTAGCTGTAAAAATGTGTGAGAAATAAATAAATAAAAAAAATAAATAATGATCAGCCTATACTTGTCCCCTGCTGAACATAGGCCTCCTCAATCGCTTTCCAGCGACATGTCCTTCAGATAAGACACAGTAAAATCATTTGTTTTATATAAGCCCTGCTTTACGATTAGTAAGTGCCCCACTTATGAATTTATCTTACTAATCCACCACCCGATCGAAACGCGGCCTCCATAAATAAGATCCGGCAAGAAACTCAGCGGGCTTATTATATTTCAAATTTTTTTTTGTTTTTCCTTCAAAACTATTATGCTATAATTTTGATGAAACATAGACAGACGGAATAGGTACTTGTCGCAAATGACCCTTCATATGGTTGAGAAAATAAGAATGCTTGTGTTACCTGCGTCCGAACTCCATGTTGGGCAGCTGCTGCGTCTGGTGCTGAAGCTCCTGGAACCGCTGCAGGCTCTCGTCCAGCACCTTGTGCAGCTTGCCTGACAGGAAATGGAACACACGCACCTATTATACCAACAGACAAATAAACATACCACAATTATAATAAAGGACTTTTTTTAAACTAGCCGCCTCATTCAATGGCACTTTTGACAATTTACGATAACATCATACTAACTTCATGTGCGTGCACCCATATGCCATGCATGATTAAATAATATTAGCCCTGTTAAGAAACTGTCCCACCGTTGGGCACGGGCCTCCTCTCAGACTGAGAGGGGTCAGGCCATAGTCCACCACGCTGGCCCAGTGCAGGTTGGCGAACTTTACACACCTTCGAGAAACTCTCGGGCAGGCAGGTTTCCTCACGATGTTTTCCTTCACCGTTAAAGCAAGTGATAGTTATTTTTTTAACGCACATGCTTTCGAAAAGACAGAGGTGCGTGCCTGGGTTTGAACCCGAGACCTCTGACTTTGCAGTCCAAAAGACTAACCACTAGGATATCACTACTTCCATGATTGCCACCATCACCAACACTCAATCATGCACCATGCATGATTGAGTGTTAGTAATGCACAACCCTGGATGACACTTTAAAGTTTAGAGACCCATTAAGTTCTTTAAATATTGACTATTTATAAGCTGTCAAAGGTGCCATCTTACGGTGCTGCTAGTTAAGATATCTATTTTAACTTCAGGCCACGCTATCCAGATCGCTTCAGAGGTCACAACAAATTTTCAGTATGTTGTATATAATATAACGAAATGGAAACACTTTTTAAAAGTAACTAGCTGTTTCAGCCAGCCTCTCTCTCACTATTTTCACTGATTCAGAAGATTACACTCTCGTGTTGAGTTGCATGTTTAGTTAATATTTTTGCTATCCACGGCCGTCAAAAAAAACTGTAGGAATTCTGAAAAGGGATTTATCGCGATAATTTAACGTTTAGCTTACAGTCACCCCCTCTCACTATGTTGGCATAATAAGAAGCTTATGATGCCATGACTTCTTATCACATTGGCTATGCAATTTCTATACAAGGTGTAACATTATTAACGCAAGACCTGAAAGGAGTTTGTTCTAAATCGATAACTGAATTGATTTCAACTATTTTTAATGTATATTACATTTTTTTTTAATTTGCCAAAAATACTGTTGCTGCCTTACTATAATAAACTTAATTTAAAACATAGATAGCGGTATCGCCCGCGAATAGGGCTAGATGAACTTTACACGAACGAGGAATATCGTTCGTATATAGGCTAAATCGTTTTTGGTGGTAGCCGAATCTCTGCCGGAGATTCTTCGCACCCCTTGTCCTGTCGTTACCATGGCTGCTCCCGTGGCCAGGACGAACAGGACTGCCGGGGACTAGGGGCCTGGGTTTGTACTTTTCTTTCATGTTGATTGGGGGATTTGCCTTACTCGCCACGCTTGGCAGGCGGGTTGGCGAGCGCAATTCAGTGGTCGTGGAAGTATCTAGGAGAACGCTGCTGCCTGTTCCCTAGTTGTCTCTTAGTCGCCTTGTACGACACCCAATGAGATGAGATGGGTTGGTCCAATTCTAAGAATTGGCAATGGGCTGGCCACATAGCGCGAAGATCGGACGGGCGTTGGGGCAGAAAGATTCTAGAGTGGAGACTACGTATTGACAAGCGCAGCGTAGGACGACCGCCTGCCAGATGGACCGACGATCTTGTGAAAATCGCAGGAAATCGTTGGATGCAGGTGGCATCGGACCGGTTACGCTGGAAAGCGATTGGGGAGGCCTATGTTCAGCAGTGGACAAGTATAGGCTGAAATGATGATGGGCTAAATAGGAGGGGCGAGAAAGCTGAGCCTTGTGGTACTCCAGCTTATATCATCATTTCGACGCGAAACCGGAAGGCACGATTCTACAGAGTCTCTAAAATAAGCACGAGTCTGTCCGGCACACCCATTTAATAAAGCTTGTAGATCAAGCCGTTGTGCACGAGTTTATCGAATGCCTTCGCGACATCGAAGAACAACCACCCAAGCGCCCGTATAGACGGGTTTGGGTTTGTTAATAATAAACTTAATTTATTCTTAATTCAAAGCAATACGGTGATTTCAAATGCATTTATAAAACGTATTTCTCAATTCGCACACATAAACCTACAAATTTCTATGTTAATTGGGGTAAAATATAAAAGTGCGTAAAAAAGGGGGTTAATTTGGAAAATTGGTTTTCGTATGGAATTTGTGAAGCAATTATCTAATCGGGGTGTTTGAGGTCTTGCGTTATTTACGATACACCTCGTATAATGCGCACATTTAAATGTGTGTGCAATTATACAATATAATAGTGTTTCAAATTATTGTCTCCCACAGGATATGGTGATGGAAGTATTATATATATTATGTATATGTGAAATAAACCCCGACAAAATCCGAAAAACATTAAAATAAAACTCACCTTCCTATCTAAACTGATAGAAGCCATCTTCTTTCCATCAGGAGAGAAAGCCAGCGCACTCGGATACGTCTTGCTCTTCACAAAGTCATACAAATCAGTGTCCAGTTTCGACTCAAATTTAACATTTCTCGGGAACTTGAACTCATGTTTGGGCCCGGTCCAGTATTCCACTATGCCGGCTTTGTCCACAGAGACTGCAGTCTCAAAGACTGGGTTGTAGGCAATCGTAGAGACTGTAGACTGATGGAGAGTCTCGAATGTGTGGAGTGGAGTGCTTGAAGTTTGTGTGCCGTCGAATATATGTATTTTGTTACTGTTCTTTTCTGAGCTGTGGTATGACAGAATATTTGATTAGTTAAAAAGACTTATGGGAGTAGCGTGGTTCCTAGACTTCAATAATTTTTCATACATTAGTTCCCGTGACTTCCACGATAGTATATTTTCTTTCTTACCACAACCATGAATAAGTTTAAAGTACCTATAGTCAACAAGAATAAATAATTATGATGTACCAATCTTCTAGGAGTATTTTGTAACAACAAAGTTTATGTGTATTTTTAATAAATACACATAAACAAGCACAATGCCAAAAAAGTTCAAAACTTAACATTAATCATTTTTAACGTAACAATCTATGCCTGCTACATCTGATTTACATAAAGAGATGAATAACGAATAGTATGAAGAATGGCTACTTAATCCAAATATACCCAGTAATTTCCATATAGTTTTGGAAGTATGGGAACAACACAGCGTCACACCTCTACGTCACATTAAGCGTGTGTGTGTGAATGATCTACGCTTTTGGCCACGGGGCCTTTACAGTTCACCGGACCAAAGAGCGAGTGTGCAACCACTACGCTCGAGCCAGAAGGGCAAGGGGCAACTAGCTCAAGGGCGCCTCATGGAGGAACGGCCTCGGCTTTGGCAGTCGCTATGAGGGAGGGCGTTTACCAGGTGTCTCGCCGTGGTGCTCTGCACCGGCCGGCAGGCAAGGGGTTCTTCGACCTCGCCGGCGAGGTCGGTATCTGATACTGTAAGGTCGGTATCTGTATTCGAAAGAAGGGAAGTAAGGGCATCGGGAGGGTCGGTGAAATATGTAAAGACGGTCGAGCACTAAGGCGGCTCGGTTACGGATTCGCTTGATGTGCAGTCCGAAGGTCAAGGTATTGTTTAGGATGACCCCTAGATATTTGAACTGTTTGACCTAGGGGATAGATCGGTCGAACATGGTCACTTGACCTAGATTACTTCTGGGGTGGCGAAGAGAGGGGCGCGGGGTTACATCTCTGGAGAAGAACACCGTAGCGCTCTTGTCCAGGTTTACCTCCATACGCCACTTTCTTAACCTATTCCCTAGGGCCTTGGCGGATGCCTGAAGGTTTCTGGTAAAGAAGCCCTTATTCCTTTGCGAAACATAGATAGCGGTGTCGTCCGCGAATAGGGCTAGATGAACTTTACACGAACGAGGAATATCGTTCGTGTATAGGGTAAATAGGAGGGACGAGCGAGCTGAGCCTTGTCGTACTCCAGCTTGTATCATCATTTTGACGCGAAACCGGAATGCACGATTTGACAGAAAGTCTCCTAAAATGAGCACGAGTCTGTCCGGCACACCCATTTGGTAAAGCTTGTAGATCAAGCCGTTGTGCACGAGTTTATCGAATGCCTTCGCGACATCGAAGAACCACCCAAGCACCCGTATAGACGGGTTTGGGTTTGTTAAGGCCACTGAGGATGTGATTCGTGACGCGGTGCACTTGATGGACGCAAGAGCATTTGGCTCGAAAGCCAAACTGCTCATTAATGTAATCGGCGCTCGTAAATCTTTGCCAGAGATTTAAAGAGACTGTAACTCGTAGGGCAGTCACCACCCAAGGTTTATCGGGCTTGTGAATGCTTATGACGTCGGCCTCTTTTCGCTCCGTGGGGAAGATGTAAGTACGCGATTAGAAATGCCGTCGGAGCCCGGGGCCTTTTTCGGGTTAAGACCTGTTACGTCGTAACAAAGTTCTAAAAATATAAAATAAATACAAAAAATCATTACACACAAACAAACAAAATAACTAATTGTTACAATCGAATGGAAACCGCGCGCTTTAACTAGTGATAGCATCATAATGACCATATAAGGTATTCGTTGGTACCGGAAATCAAATTCTTTCTAGAACATCTGATAACAAACGCCCAGAACATAGAAATATAAAAAAATATACAATAGCGAACACCGGGTCCACTACCTGGGAATGATTCCATCTCGCTCGGTTCGATTATTGCTATCTCAGTCCCACAAGAATTTTCTAGAATATAGACAATAGTTTAGGGCGTGACTTGCTTCGGATGAGCCGCTTCTTTCCATATCTCTGTCTCGTTTCATACGAAGGATCTAGAAATCTGGGCAGTGCGCACTGTTGCCTCAGGCAGGAAGTAAGCCGTCCCGATATAAGTATATAAAAACGAATTCGCGCAGGAAGAAGGGAATTTCGACGTCAGAGTTCGCACAACAACTATAAGTGATCTATATTCGTGATTATTTGTCCTCATTTTTGAAAAGCAGTAAAATCAGTGCTGTACTAAAATAAACAAGAAAATTAAAAGCGGTTAGCATCATTTTTCAACCCCCTTGGTAAGTTTAATATAATTAATTCCAATAGGCTTGGTTGCTGTTAACTTATTTTTCGTGTCTAGATTAATTCGATTACTATTCAACAAGTGATTTCTTCTACCTTTTAATAGTGTAAAAAAAATTCTATGGCTATATATTTCTTAATAGTGGGTTAACAACGTATCAAAATGTGACAGCGAGTATCTTAAAATTGGTAAAATATAACCTTATCTATTTAATCATTCCGATAAGTTTTAAATATGTTTCACCGCGGTATTTTTCTTCATTAACCTTCTATTATCATATATCAATTTAGTCCAAATCAGTCCGGCCTTCACAAGAAACCAAGGGAGATATGGCCGCGATAATTAATTCCCACTGTGTATTCCACGCGTGTGTTGTTAACATCGGTGGCTTGTGCGTATCTTAATAAGAACCTATTATACTAAAATATTTATTTTGTTAAAATTCCGTAAATGCTAAATTTCAATACATACTTAAAAATAATAAGCGTTTGGTTTTTGTAGTCGGTAGTCTATTAAAAATTGCCACCGAAAAATTGTATACAAGATTGTTCATATGAATAATAAACTCGTAGTAATGTAATTAAAATGTTTGCATTGACACATATCTTAATTTCGTTTAGGTTTTAAAGCCAATTGTATAATAGTTGGGATGTTATACATAAACTATACTTCCTCCGATTAGTTCATATAATGTAACACAAACACATTGCTGGGAGATTTATTTGCTAGATTAGCGTGATGCCACGATAAGAGGGATTTCTCGATGCACCCGACGAAATAAATATCAATGGTCATTGCTTCACTCGATATATTTATTGGTAACTACATGTATTGTGTATAAGTTAAAATGTAATCTTTTCTTTTGTACCTCATAGCGTAGTGGAATGGTGATCGTCCGAAATATAAACAGTTGGGGTTTGATTCTGGGTTGGGAAATTATATTTCATTTAAATATTTGATTTTGTTTTTAAATTATAATTCAACCGGACCTAAATGTCGCCACTCCATTCCGTGTAATTTTTAATTGCTTCGCGAAATGCCGACGCCCACTCCTGGTCTCACCTAGTGCCTGGGTATCGGATCTTTCGCGCTACAAGTGTAATTTCGACGCGTTCCAGGAAACTGGAGGTCCACCGTACGGATTGGGAGCCAACAGGCCACACTTCTGCCCGTCGACTCCAGCTGACCTCTGCGGCTGAGGGCCTTCCATAGGGCACCTCCGAGTTCCCCACCTAGTCGGTGGATGCATTCTCACCGAAGACCCCCACGCGTCACGGGATCGAACACCCATAGATAAGTCCCCAGCGCACATAGGTTTTTTTCAAAAGACCAGAAAGCTTCCCTGTGCCGCGAATCCACACCCCGGGTGTTGTAAATTATTTATTTTCAATTTTAATTCATTTTCTTTTTTTTTGAGATTTTTTAAATTTTTTTTTACAATAAACAATTGTGACGTTTGTAGTTGTTTTATTGGTACCCGCCGTCAGGCGGTCGTAGCAGACCCTTAATCAAGGCCTCGACCCCGGTCTGGGTAATAGAGTGTAAGGGGAAAAGACAGCCTGCACTCGTATTCCCTGTCGATCATATCGACATGACAGAGAGCTGGGAGTGCACTGACTCTCAACAGTGTCGGCGAGAAGCTCGGCCTTTTTGTCCCCATCGAAGGCTGGGGTTGCGCCTGAGAGTCAGATCAGCGGAGGCATGTCGAACATAAAGTCGGATTGAAGGGTACGCGCCAGCTTCCAGTAACCCAAATGCGATGGCGTGAGGCCCTCTTAGAACTCACCCCAGCGATCCTCCCGGACCTGCGTGACACGGCGTTTTACATCACGTTGTTAGGTGCGGATCCGGGCCCGGCTGGCTCCTAACATCGTCTGCGGTGGAGATCCTCCGCCTCGATCTACATTGACGACCGACTGACAGCTGATTGGATGTGGGAAGTAAAGGCATTTACAGTCGGATAGGTGTCCTGAGGGGTCAGGGGGAGTACGAGCTGAGGGGAACGGGGGGAGGATCAGTATCCGCTAAGGCAGTGCTCAGCGCATGCCAATCCACCACCGTCTTCTTAGTCGGCTGGTAAGTGGACGAGGGACCGAGTCTCATAACTACAGGTCGGTGATCTGAGTTCATTTCATGGACCACCTCCTAGGAGTGCAACCGAAAGATTACACTCTTCAGAAGCGCTATGTCCAGGATGTCGGGGCGGTGGCCGATATTGTCCAGAATGAGTGGGGTGCGGGAGCATAAGCGCGATGATCTCAAAGTCAAGCTGGTAGACAAGGGCGTCAAGGCTCCTACCGTTAGGGGAAGTGATGTGGGAATTCCATCGCACATGCTTGCAGTTGAAGTCGCTCGCCAGAATGACGCCGCATCCCAGATTAAGGAGAACTTCGAAGTCACTACTGAGGACATACTTAGTGGGTGGGAGATAGTCGGAGGCGATCACAATGCGGAGACAAGCACTGATGCCTTGTAAGGGAGATATGACAGACCGAGGCGTCGATGATGTTGGTGAGCGCAGGGCGGTCGAGCTGAATACAGTGCAAGGACCTTCTGCAGTAAATGAGAGTGCCGTCTCCACGGGACCCGGTTCTGTCATTCCCTACGAAGTAGTAATTTACGATTAGAGGATAGCGATGGGCGGCCTTAAGGAAAGTTCAGAGGTTTAGGGGAGGGGCTTCGTCTACGCGTTGGCGTGGACTATCGGCCTGAGGACGGGGGCAGACAGCAGCGCCTGGGGCGCAGGTATGCGGGAGGGCTTAAGTAGCTGGAGGGAAGGGCGTAGGCCGCTGAGCGGGGTTGCGCAGAAAGCACGGGGGGGAGTACAATGGCGCTGAGGGCGCTGGAGGGTGTTGCGTTGAGGGCAATCGCGATAATTCACGGTGTGCCCTTTGGTCCCGCAGAGGACGCTAGGCGGCACAGTCGCGGTCTCCCTCGCGGAAGCACGAGGTTGCGTGGTCCCCGACGCATTTCACGCATCGGGGGCACGCATGGCAGTTACGGGAAAAGTGCCCATAAAACTGGCCGTTGTGGCACTGCCCGGGCGTGCCACGTGTATATGGAGCCTCTACAGAGAGGCCGGAGATGTGGCATACGGCCTTAAGGTCGAAGACTTTACGGGCGGCCATGGTGCGCTCGAGGATGACCAGCACCATGTCGTACGCCTCTTTGTCGCGGCCCTTGACCATCCTGTGCACCTGGTGCACTGGGAGGTTTAGGGCGATGAAGTCCGCCTTGATAGCCGAGGACTCTATTTTCTTAGGGAGGCCACAAATGACCTGTGAGTGTACTTTAAAGCAGGGTTATTCCAGAAATCCCCATTGAGTGCGGATTTACTTGTTAATGCAGATTTTTGGAATTCTATGAGTTGTGAATTAGATTTTTGGCCAAAATTTTAATCCAAATTAAATCCCCATTGATGAAGCAAGACACAGAATGTCGTTCAAATGTACTCATCCAACTAGGCGATCTTATCTAGTCTATTATGAGGTCCTAGACAACTGCTTGTTGAAATTTTAGTTAAACTAGTTGAATTTTCATCTACTTATCTTTACTGTCTTAATGCATCAATGGGGATTTATGCAATTTTTATCCAAAAATCTCCATTCACAAGTCAATGATATGATAACGGGGATTTTTGTTATTGTTTGTCCACAAATCCCTATTATGTAAGAATATACTTTTAAGATATTTTTATAGTCATTCATCAAAACCTATAGGATACTTCTTGTTGACGTAGAATCATGAAATTTGGCAAGAATCAAGGAATCAAAGTACAGTAAAGGATAGTTTTTTTTTGCTATTATAAAGTTAATTAATGATGGAACTCACAGAGGGCAAATATTACTCACACTTGTTATCAGGTATTTTATGTGATTTCATCCTACTATGTCTGTGATAATCTTGTATTTTATAAATGTATACTTACACTGCCAGAGCTGATATGGGATCTCCAGCTGAATGCACCCATTCTGTGCAATAAGGCTCAAATTCTATTGAAAGCATATTGATCATATCTGAAAGTTAAACAAGAATACTTTAATTTGAATGAATCAAACTTTACTGTCTTATGGCTAGACTAAGGTCTCCTCTCACAAACTGAGGTGACAGGGAAAAGGTCATACTTCTATTCAAGACTTCCAAAACTGCCAACTTATAAGGCTTCCAATGGATTTAACAATTACCACATGCAATAGTAACTGCGGCCAACAATTTCTTTCTTCTGAAGCACAATGCCATAGTGAGATGTCACAAATGGTCACCCATCTCAAACTGCTGTGCTGAACCCTTATTCTTTATAATCCCTATGAACACAGCTGTATCAAAGTGATAGGAATGAACAAAACAATTAGGTCATCTGATATGGCATCATCCTACTGGCCCTTGACTAGCCAACATAGCAACATATAATACACTAGCAGTTTCCCGCAACTTCGTACCCGGTCGACTACAGCGCCACCTACCGGGTCTATGTTATATAGCCTATGTTACTTCTGGATAAGGTAGCTTTCTAATGGTGAAAGAATTCTTGAAATCGGTCCAGTAGTTTTTGAGTTTATTCGTTACAAACATACAAATCTTTCCTCTTTATAATATTAGTATAGACTACCAATTGGTGGTCTATACATTGATTGGTGCAATGGACTTTGTGGGTCTAAAATTAAATGGTGTTACAAATACCACATACCAAAATTAACAACATCAAAGACTTTTATAGTCTTCTCTGGCGATGCTGTGCACAGAAGAGAGCCAGTGCTATTGGTAGCAACATGGCTGATTGGTGCCAGGTGGCAGCGGAAATGCTTCACAAATTCTATCCCTTCCTCCTGTAATTACACATTATTATTTCTTTTTATTATATTTAACCGACTTGGTAAGCGTAAGGTAGGACGGCCCCCAGCTAGATGGACCGACGACCTCAAGAAGGTCGCTGGGACGGACTGGATGCGGAAGGCGGGGGACCGTGTGCAATGGCGCGTGTTAGGAGAGGCCTATGTCCAGCAGTGGACTACGATAGGCTGATTGATTGATTGATTGATATTTAACCCCACTATGAAAGAGGAGAAAGCAACAGAGATCTGTTAGGAAGAACCTATTGGAACTCAGTACTCTCTACCCTGCAAGGGATCTGGCATGAAGATATATAGTATCCCATTGCTAGGCGAGGGCATTAATCATCTCCATTCTTACCTATTTTTTTATTTATTTAATTGCACAGTACACATTATAATCAAAAATATACAACTTAGAATATTATTTATTAGATCTAGATTATAACGTAAATTTATGTGCAAACAGCAAAATCATAACAACAATCTAAAAAAACACACCTTATAACTGTATAAGGTGTGTAGAAAAAAAGAAGTAAAGATTACAATAAGGACAAATAATGTTTAGTGTTAGGTACCTTTAAGAACATAACTTTTGAAGTCTTACATAAAAAAATAAAAAATTTGATAATTCTAATATTTGAGTTACTTTGTATTAACAGGATCTGGGCTGACTTGAAGGGTATTTTTCAATTGTTTTAGAAAAATACTTAAACTAGGATGAAAAATGTTGATAACTATGTTATATTTAGCCAAATCATTTGAGGCCTTAAAAAATGAATCATTTGTAAATATCTTTAGACCATTATTATTAGTCATCTCAACCTAGGCCTCCCATGATCTCATTAAGAATTGATAAGGAGTCAGTTAATGATTTTTTGCACTTGTATCTAGCCTTGTATGAACACTTTTAAAAAGTGACTTTGACACTTCTTACACACACCGTCACACCTATATTCCCTAAGCGGGGGTGGCAGAGGTGTTCTGAGTACACTTACTTTTCGCCGATAATGTTAAGTACAATTTTACATTAGAATTAGATAGTGTATTGTATTGTACAATACCTGTTTTTTCCAAAATTTTAGATGACCATCTTGACTGGCTGTGATGACAAAGTCTGTTTTCGTCACTACAACATGAGTTACCACATCCCTGTGCATGTAGCTGAACTCATAAGTCTCCGAAGAGGGGAGGTTTTCTATGTATAAAGATTCAAACTGCAATACTGAAAAGAAATTGTACAATTGACAAAAGATATAGGTTATATAAATTTATGCAATCATTTCTGTCAACCCCGTGAATGATATGATTTAATGATACGTATATTTAGATTAATTACAAATTATATTACCTTTCCTCTTCTTTTGCTTAGGTTTTACCGCCTCAGAGGGCATAGGCCCTATCCAGCCCTCACTTTCTTCTTCATTTTTCTCGTCCGTATGCTCAGGATTTTCAGCGCTGCTACGCCTCTTCGAGGCTGACATTGTAACGATTTTTAATTTACTTTATTTTTACTAATTTTAATTCAAAAAAATATAAAATTCCCTATTTGTAAACATTGATTCACGTCATTCCACATGACAACACAGTTAGAAACAATCAGATATTTCTACAAAATTGTGTAGGCCAAAGTTTTCTAAGAATTATTAACGCGATTAGGTTACATTTACACATAATAGGTTAATACATGTGATGTTCTCTACGTCATACTCAATGAAATCTACAAAATAGGAAATATGATTGGCCAAACAAGCAAATAACGCTTAATTCCATTGGTTGCTACAGGCTTGTGATTGGTTGATTCAAATGTATCATAGATAATCGCTATGTTTTTGACAAAATGCTTTATTTAATTTATCTTGTGCAATATATATAAATAAAATTATGATAAACACATTTTTAGGGCTCATATCGTTATAATATAACTTTTATTCAAACAAAATAAACTATATAGTTGAGTTTAGCAAACGTTGTTCTCATTGTCAAGTCACGTTGAAGCGTTTAAAACTTTTTGATTGTTTTTGTCTATGCTCAACATGTCTTTTACGAATTCGTAGTGATGGTGGCTGGCTTCCTTGCAAATCAAGCATCTTAAATTACGGCTAATTTGTAATTCTTAGTTAAAATTTGATCGTGCGACGATCGAAACAATAGTGATTTAAGTGCTCAAGAAGTTTCACATCTAATCGGTAAGTGAAAAGTGTAACATTGATTGTGAAACCGCGCGCTACCGGTACGTCTACACGTGGTTTGTCTGCTATACGGCGTACGTACATTGCAGATGTGTTTTCTTTTAATTATCAGCGAATATAGCCACGACGCATATTCCCCAAGTGTTTCCAAGTGAATTCCCACTAATTTTATGTCAACGCGTTGCGTTTAGGTTGTTTATTGAACGTGGTTAGTTTGACAAGCGGTGACTCGTTGCTGACACATAAAAGTTGCTGTTGAGGTAAATTATTATTCAAATATTGTATACTACTCGGTATTAAGGCACAGAGAGATTGCGATTTCGATCCCTTATTTTGCACGGTCATGACTTTGCGTCACGCTCGCTTGAAACGGCTGTAGTTCTTGACTTCCTTTGTAGCTTTCTTTTTTTTTTCGCTGTTAATATAAGACAATGACGCATCGCTGCACTATGAACAGCATGTGGGAAAGTACCAATACGTATAATGCCTATAGAAACCTTACTAGGCTAGTTTGTATCATGCAATATTGTACCTGTTACATGCCAACACAAAGGACTGACTTTATGCTTTGTTTTATCTGTAAATATTGTTTATTTGAACTTATGAACGTATGCATGTGTTACGCCTTTCTCAATGTAGGTAACTATATAAAAAGTCACCCCTATGCTATTACTAGTCAAGGGCAAAAAGTCAGAACAACCATTAAGCTGTTCAATGCAATTTTTCTACGATATTTGATGTTCATGATGTTGCCATTACTGGAATTTCTCAGTATGAGAGTCAGGTATTGTATACACAGTGATCAGTTTCAAATGCACATGCACTTTCTAATAATTCGAATCTCCTTTTTTTTCAGGTCATCGTCATTTCAATTAATTTATTGCACTTAATTTCCTAAAGTTCTTGCTATCTGTAAACATCTGTGATATAAATACTTCTGTATATTTTTTCTTCATTGCAGTTTGTTTTCTTACTTACAACCTTTCATTTTTACATCAGAATCTTCAGTACTACTGTGGAGTAGGCAAAGTGAATTTGAGAGTGATTGAGTTTGTGTGTGTGTGTGTGAATGATCTATGCTGTTGGCCGCGGGGCCTTTACAGTTTCCCCAGACTAGCAAATTAAATGGAATCTTATCTCTTCTTCCTATTCAAGACTCATTATGACACAAGCTAGATTGTAATAGTTTCCTCCTTTCAAAATTTTCTCTTTCTATTCCATCCACCCATATGATAATGCTTGATCCAAAATTTTAAATAAATTAAAAAGAGCCAGAGAGTTCTGTAAGGAAAGAACCTATTGGAACTCTATGCCTACCCCGTAAGAGATCTGACCTAATGATATTAGATAGATAGGTAGATAAAAAAGGCCCTAGCCCTAGTTTTTTTTTAATTGGTTTACACAAAACGAGCACAGAGAAGGTTTGATACAATTTTACATCAGTACAGTTAGAACTCAATGTTATTGGCACACTGACCTTATAAATGGCAGTGTTGCATTTTAGAAAGTACAATTGTTTCGTTTAATTGCATCGCAGCCAACTAGTTTTTACACTATTTACAATGACATTGTGATTTTTAAAGTGCACTATTGTATTTGTAAACTTTTTTGAATTTTAAAATATTTCTGTTGCTAATATAATTAGGTGAGGAAAACATTTTTAAAGTAATTCATGTAGTATGGTATCTGAGCATCAACTTGCCCGTTTTAAACATAAATAATTGCCAAAGGCTTGGTCTAGTCTAGTCACTGCAGAGTAGACCACTCAGGTCACTGGAATGAGTAGTTACAAGTCTGTTACCTACATAGAACAAATCTTATTTGTACCAAAATTATTGCACCTGGTTCTGTTTCCAGGTCCTGGTTTCCATATATGTGATATTCATATGTACATGAGTATTTCGATGGGTGCAAAGTACAAAATGTTATCTACAAATTAGTAACTTATCAGTAGAGAGCTTAGGAATAATAAGGGTTGCCATTTTTATATTATTAACCGATTCCCATGGAGCAGAGGGACTTAATCAAAAAATGATTTCACTATATTATAAAGTTCATAGTATTGAAATTAAAAATCACTGTTTTGTAGATTACTTTTTATCCTTTGCACCTGTCGAATTCCAAATGTCAGAGCAATGTTTAAAGATATGCAAATTAAAAACAAATTACCTTTACACCACATGCATAAACTATATTTGATATCTCAACATGAAATTGGGGATTTCTAAATTTCCTCTGGCTTTGGCATTAGTGGGAAAACCCTAGTCATTAATGACATCATAGTAACCATGTAGGAGACAGACATGGACTGCGGCAAACAGCTAAAAAATATTCTATTGTATTATAAGGAGAGATTTTTTGTGAGCGCTTCTTTTTCCAACATTTATAGGTTTACTACTGACTACCTGTTGGACTGACTGTGTTATTTTGTCCATTTAGTTAATGTTGTCCACTTATACTTCAATTACTTTAAAGCCCACACCAATTTACGACAAGTATCAGATTAAATTTTTATCACAAGCATCACATAGGTATAGATTACTTGACTTCTTTAATTAAGAACTAACCATTTGTTTTTGATGTATGATGCAGTAGTACTACTTCTCATGCATACAATTTATTATTGCTTACATTCATAAGCAGTAATAAATTTAATGCATTAGAAGTAGCAATTTTAGAAAAAGAAATACAATAACGAATTATAGCCATTCATTAACCAAATGGTCATTTTTTACCATGAGACATGACAATCTCCTTGAAGCATGAATGCGTGTTGAGTGCCCGAAATAGGGTTCTGTAGTAATTTCAATACCTAAAAACCGTTTTTGTAATAATCATCTCATTAAAAATAATTCCTCTACAGTCTACTCATAATAACCGAGTTATTACGAAGTGACGCCCTGCTTGTTCTCTTGGGACCCAACAACTGGGTCAACCAGTAAATTAGAGACATTTTAATAGCTATGAACGCAACACTCACAGACAGCACAAGACTTGTTTTATACTAGAAAATGCTGGTAGCAGTATTTTCTTAACAAAACTTCGATTTTCATGTTTCTCTTTTAATCAATGCAGTCATAATGGTGAGCTTCCCGTGATTATGGTATAAGGGTCACATTTTTATTTGGCAATGCTACCCTCAATTATTATAACACAGTACAGAAGCACTTGTAATATAAAAGTATGTGTATGCTAGATATCATAATTGCTGCCAGCTAATGACTTTCACAGTAGCTTTCACTCATCCCCCCTTTTATTGCCGCATACATGTTTTATTGTCATTATTGCTACTCTGCGATGTGATTGACCTAAGGTTAACGCATTGTTAGTGGAAAACAGTCAATCAGTGCTATTATTATTACGTATCAAGATGCGGGCTCCTTATGAGGTTATCTAAAATGCCTTGGCTGCGTTCTATAATAGGAATCTGATTTAATTTAAAAAATGAAACAAGTTTACTGATTATATTGTGCTCTATTTAAAACGTTTAAAGAGCGTTAGGGCGTAAACACGAAAAATGACAATAAATTGCACAAATAACATGAATATATTTTATTTTAAATTCTACTAATATTGCATCACGAAAGGTATTTGTTCGGTCGACTAGTATTTTGAAAATCCAATCGGTACATGTTAACAAGTGCGATTTTAATATCAAATTTGTTTTTAACAAACACCCAGATCAAACAAGAATATCTATGGATCGCACAAATATATGGGAATCAAACTCGCGTCGATCCAGTGAGCCGAGAGGCTGTGTAAGTTACTAGACCAAGTCATCGTCACCTGACGGCCAAGGTACACGTATACAAATTTTTCTTGTAGCCAACAAAAACAACTGGAATATTATTACCAATTCGTGCCACCTATTGACTACTTTTAATCTAGTGTTTTTAAAATTGCTGTAAAATGTTGTACATTATTATTTTGTTTCAATGCTTTTATTCAGGTCAAGTGACAGCACTACAACGCGTACTTAGATATGAATTAGCAATAATCTTTAATCAATAATTTGGAGGGCAAAGGTGTCGCCATGGCACGCCAAGGTCGACCACAACACTAGGCGTTGTACTTCTTATGGTTTCTCGAATTATGGTACAATAAGAATAATTAATAACAATAGGGCTTAAATAAAACGACATGTTTGAACAACTAATCAGTTAAATTAGAAACAGACCGTTGTGCTGAATAGATGTAATTGTTGATTGTGATACTTTTAAAATTTCATTTACCGTTAAATTTAAAGTGACCGGGGTTCTGGTCATTTAAAGCTTATCAAATTTATTCTATAGAAAAAAAAATCAATATAATGGTCGCCTTTACTTCTATATAGTATGTGGCATAAGTGGCAAACACCCACAATTTGCCGACGATGGTGACCCTATTACCATTATATCGAGCAAGATTTCATTCCTGATTATTCTATATTTCTATATTATCACGCCAGATCCCTTGCGGGGTAGGCAGAAAGTACAGAGTTCTAACAGGTTCTTTCCTTAAAGACCTCTCTGGCTTCCTCCACTCTCATAGTTCGTTTCATACACGCTCGCCTGTTACGGAGACACAATAATTTTTAATATAATATTTTTAATTGTATTTATACATCTATATCATTATGCAAAATGTCTTGCGGGGTAAGCAGAAAATACATTTGAACAGGTCTTTCCTTACAGACTTCCTTCAATAGTATTTTTCTCAAGAGCAAAAAGTGAAGGTACATTTTTATTTGATCGTGATATTTATGCTCACGGCGCGACTTTTGTGGGGTACAGATAACGATTCGAGCGAGATACGATTTCTAATTGGTACGCTTTCCTAAGTCTCGTGCGCACACATTCCGGTTTTAAAGACGCGTGTCTGTCAGATAACACGAGCGAATTCCAGCAAGTTTGTTCGTTGTACGTTATATGGACCTGTTGGGCTTGGTAAGTGACTAAATTGATATCCGGAACTTTGTGCGGTCCAATTTTTTATTTCTAGCCGTTAGAACCCAGTTGGATAAGCCGATGTAATAAGGCTTTAGGTGTAACCGCCACTACTAAATCCTGTCAAAAACCACATTGATCTCCGACAAAAATACTAAGTATATTTTTATTTTCACCGAGCCCGGATGACTAATCTAAAATTGTCCATCATGCCTACATACTCCAAGCGGGGTGGTAGAGATACATCCATATTTTACGAATGATGCTTAGTCCCAATGTAATAGAAGTGAAGCCTGTTGCCATAATAATGGCTGGACATAATTCCAAACTCCGGATTGCCACCGAGAACGTTTTCCAACTACTTTTTCCCTCCCCAGAGTCGACCTCGTGATCATCTATCCCACCATGTCACTAGACCACATAGGCAGCCAGCTGTAAGCAATAGCCGGATCCAGACGACTTGTGAACCAGTTTGCCTCTGCCTATGTGTTGGGCTCCTTCAGTCATTCATTGCCTCTAAACATGAATCGCGAACCTTGCTCGACTGTCGATCAGCCTAGACCCGACTAATGAAATGATACTCAACCGTCAGTTGTTTAACAACGCGTCGAAGAGTCGCCTTCTCAATTGTTTTGCATCATCAAAAGCTCCCTTTAACATTCAACAACAACACATAATACCCCACAAGTCAATTGACGACAATCGCACGCAATTCGCCGTGATCTTGGCACACGTTATCAACCTCAGGGTCGCACCTCACCGGAACTTCTGTGCAAATACTTATATCGATGTCTCTCGTACACTTATCGAAGTTTTAAATGTGCGCGACAGAGATAGCGGAGGCGAATGACCGTATTTATAAAGGTTATTAATACAAGGTCAGGGTTGCTTCGCGAATTCGTTTTTCGGATACGCAACGTGTGTTATCGTGAAATCGTATTATTAGTTGCTTTGTTCATAGACGGACTTTGTAGCACTAGCAAAGTAGGCAAAAATGTTACTGGATACAATTTATTGATACTATATACGTAACAATAGTGTACCTAATCATTTTGCTAAGAAAAGTGAGTTGCCTATAATAATTTGTCGCTTAGAGTTTTTTAAGTACATCAAAAGGTTAACACAGAGTTCCACGTTGGCATTACAATCGTGTTCAAAGTTGCATTCGGGGTTACATACACACGTAACTACCAGCAAGCATCACAGTTCGTAAGCTTTAGTCTGTAAAACAAACGACCCCTTGCGTATTTCTTTTTACATAGTGAGGTATTTAACACCTTTATGACTCAAGATCAAGAGTCTCCGTAACCGGCGAGCGTGTATGAGACAAACTATGAGAGTCGAGGAAGCCAGAGAGGTATGTAAGGAAAGAACCTGTTGGAACTCTGTACTCTCTGCCTACCCCGCAAGGGATCTGGCGTGAGGTTATAGATAGATAGATAGATGACTCAAGATTTGTTTTTTGTGGTGTTCGTGGATATGACATTCTGTCCTTTATTACACATTGGTGTCAAGAGTATCTGTAACAGGCAAGTGTGGATGAGATGAACTATGAGAGAGGAAGAGGCGAGAGCCTGGTCTGGAGGGAACGGGATCTGGGGTAACGATATATATACAAGGTGTAACCATAATAAACGCAAGACCTCAGACACCCCAATTAGAGAATTGCTTCATAAATACAAAACGAAAACCAAATTTCCAAATTGAAAGGTTTTTACCCTTTTTTAAGCACTTTTATACCCCAATTAACAATGGAACCTGTACGTGTATGTGTGCGTTTTGAGAAATACGTTTTAGGAATGCATTTTAAATCTCCTTATTGCTATGAATCAAGAATAAATTTAGTTTTTTATAGCGCACGAAGGAGTAAAAGCATACTTTGCAAAAAAAATGACAGATACATTAAAAATTGTTGGAATCAATACAGTTACCGATTTAGAACGAACTACTTTCAGGTCTTGCGTTTATTATGTTACACTTTGTATAGATATAATATAAAACTCAAAGCCAATTGGTAACAAAACGATTGTGTTAAAGCGCATGACATCGAATGAAGGTGAACCAAGTGACAAGTGACGTAGACTGTCCAGTAAAAGCAAAATAATGACCGGTGCCCGTCGCTCAGTGTTATTTAGATTTGTATGAATGTTTGTTTACCTACCGGCATTCACTCGTTGGCTGTACTCTTGCGTCTTACGACTTGTTTTTACGTTCAAAATGACCTCTTACTCTGACTCTCTCTTACTGAGATAACTCTTTTATCTTGCGTGCTAGCATGGTTTGCCGTGAAAAAAAAATGACAAAACTAATTCTATTGTAGTGTGTGTGTGAGAGAGTGTGATGTACGCTGTTGGCCGCGAGGCCTTTACAGCTTCACCGGACTTAGGGCGAGCGTGCAACGCCTACGCTCGAGCCAGAAGGGCAAGGGGGGACATACTCAAGTGCACCTTGAAGAGGCGCCCTCGGTTGGAACAGTCGCTGTGGGGGGGCGGGGTGCACTACTTAATGCACCGGTCAACGCCGGCTATGGGAGGGGATCTACGACTACATCGTCGTCGCCCGTATTCTGAGCGGAAAGAATGGATGACAAAAGCATCAGGGAGAGCCTATTGTAGTGACGTATAGACGTCTTTCTGCTGGTACTGGAACACGTTATGCTGGCATCGTTTGCTGAACGTACAACCGTATTGTTCCAGACATGAGTTCGAGCGTATGCTACAAGTGCAACCGGACGGGGCACTTCGCCCGCGAGTGCACCCAGGGCGGCGTGGCCACGCGCGACGCCGGCTTCAACCGCCAGCGAGAGAAGTGCTTCAAGTGCAACCGCATCGGTCACTTTGCCCGAGATTGCAAGGAAGAGGCCGACCGTTGTTACAGGTAATGTTATTTACAGCCACCTAAATCTTATGCACCACAGGTAGACTTCTGAGTCCCATTTAACAAAAACGATAATGTCAGGCGACAGATTACAATGCGACAATTCTTTTCATACAAAACTGCTTTATTAAACAGCGCCTGTCGTGACAATGTAACAATTTTGACATTTTCTGACAAATAAGTTCCATTGTCAAGTTTATTAAATAGGGCCCTGGTTTCATTTTAATTTGTGTCCTCGAGCTTCGCAATATTGTTGTAAGTAAGATTAGAGCGTCAAAACACACTCCTCTAAAAGGCAACATACGAAATAACAAAATCAGCATTATTTGAAGCAGAGAGTAGAGGAAGCCAGAGAGTCTGTAAGGACCTGGAGAACCTGGCGTGAATTGTATCATCCACTTCAGAAGCCGGAGGAGTTAACTGTGTATATTCACGTCTCTATCTTACGGTAAAGTAAGATTGAAATAATACTGCTGAAAGATTGCTATGACGCAAGTCTCAAACCATTCCATGGCATAAACCGGCTCCTTTTAGTGCCATTTTTCAGTGGTCTTGCGCCTATCTACTCCACCTTTTTTTGTTTAACTAACACCGTAAAAACTAAAGGTGTCCTCTTCATATTCATATAACGAAGACGTGGACGACCATTTAAACCATTTATTTTTGCTACATACAAAGTAGACAGAAAAGCTGTATTAAAACAATGCTTCTCAAGAGATATTTATTTCTTATGAATCTTTTAGATATTTATAGCTTCTCAGAGTTATATAAGAATAAATGTCGTTATGGTAATCGCCAACGGTGTCGCGCACAGGATGCCACGTTATTTATGTGAATATAAAATCGCGTAAGTTTTCAATTACCTTGTCACGGATTCATTGTGATGCCCTAAGGACGAGGCCATTAAACCTTTACTTATGAGGCATACAAATATATTTTGACTTTCTTTACGTGATATTTTAAAATTTATTTTGGTTAAATATAAACATTATTACACATGAGCGCCTCTGTAGTATACTTACTTTCGAGCAAATATCACGTTGTCTTAAAATTACTATAGTATTTTTCACAGAGGATGGGTAGTGACAGTTCTTATTGCCGAACGAAATTAATATTTAATTCAATGGTGTTAAGGCATAAAACCATAAGTACAAAAACGGGGCATGCATCTTATTGTCATTGTATAGAGTATAATTTCGTTTGGCAATTAGAACTGTCACTACCCATCCTATGTGACAAATACTATAGCTTGGCTTAGAAACTGCAAAGACCTCAGCTCTTTACAGTTCAGTGGCGTATTACAAATGATGTATCGTAAATAATGCAGGACCTTAGACACTCCAATTAGATAATTGCTCCACAAATTTAATATAAAAACCTAATTCAGAACCAGAACCAGAATATTTTTTATTCATGTAAACCATTACAGTATTTATGAATCGTCAGAAAAGTAACAAAGACTCTACCGCCACTTCGGAATGTCATTCCTGTGGAGAAGAAGGGCAAGAAACTCCACGGTTACTCTTATAAAATAAGATATTACAAACTTTTTCATCTACATTCTGTTGTGGGGTATTGGAGAACTATGTAGGTTGGTCATCAGGTGAGTCTAAGTAAAAAAAGCGAATAATACTATTTATGAGAATGGCTACATGGTTCCCTCATTTACAAAAAAAGTACATATTGTGTTAAATTAATAGAAGGAAGAGAGGAAATGTTAACTAACAACAGTTGAATAGGTTGTCATGACTCAAGAGGAGCTGGAATAGGATCTATCCAAGCATTTTTTTCTTTTAAATAATCTTCTATACCCTATATATACTTTTATACCCCAATTCTCAATGAAACTTGTATGTGTATGTTTTTGAGATATAAGTTTTAGAAGTGCATTTGAAATTGCCGTATTGCTCTAAATCAAAAATAAATTTAGTTTGTTTTAGCGCATGAAGGACAAACAGCATGTTTTCAACTATAAAAAAAAAGTTAAGATCCATGAAAAATAGTTGGAATCAATTCGGATATCGATTTATAACCAACTACTTTCAGGTCTTGCGTTTATTATGTTACAGCTTGCATGTACAAGTAAGTCATCTAGGCATGTCGATTTAAAATCGAGAAATCGATTTTTCCGAGTAAAAGAATCGAATTTTTAGACTACCACTGAATCGATTCAGTAGTTCGATTCCGAAAGCCATCGAATCGGATTGATTCTCGATTCAGTCATAAAAAAGTGGTAATCGAAAATATGACTTAATAAAAATGTCTAAATCAGGTACATAAATAATAAAGCAAAACACGTTTATTGTTAAAAATACTACGTGTACTAAACATGAGTTTATTTAAGTTAGTTATCTTTTTGATAATCTCTAATTTAAAGGCATTAAGAAATAGTAAAAAAGAGGGATTAAAAAAAAAATCATTCATTCGGCAAATTAATAAGAATCGATTCGTATCGATCGAAAGATCGTTTTTTCTGAGAATCAATAGACATGCCTAAAGTCATCCCCGTCGGATATTCTAAAGTTGGACTTAAGCCTAAAAACGATGTCATATTCGATGATAGCACCTCAAAGGCTGTATGACACATCACAGATTGCGAAAGCTGGATGTAATGTTACAATCTTGAAACGAAAAGACAGTCTTTACAGTGGTGAACGTCAAAATGGCGGATCGTAACTTATTTTTTGAAATCACTATTTTTATAGAATATCTTCAAGCACACTGAAGTACTTATTTTTTAATATATGTACCAAATAGTACCAATTTGGTACTAAATACTGGTAATTAGATATAAAAAAAATAAGTTATGATCCCGCCCTTTTGACGTTCACTCACAGTGGGTGTTTTCTTCTGAAGAATTGCCTATAAAGAGACGACATGGAATAAGTGATACCGTGGATCTTTGGAGCGGACGGGCTATTTATTATGCAATGATTTTTCTTTCTTTCGTACGTCTTTATAACGATCCATATTACGTTATTGGAAAAAGAGAGAATTTTGTATTGCCATTGATACCCTTTACGACAATATAACGTCTTATATCTAAGAAACGCATTCCCCACTGGGCGTAACTAACAATCTTTTAACCGAACCCGTTATTACTGTATATCAGAGTGAAACGGTACCACATAGTCGGTCTTGCTTACCTGCCGTGCCTTTAAAAATGATGCAATCGTCTTGAAACACTTATCGCATAATATCTGGCAAATGTGTACTGATA
Organism: Phalera bucephala; assembly: GCA_905147815.2. Taxonomy (NCBI): domain Eukaryota; kingdom Metazoa; phylum Arthropoda; class Insecta; order Lepidoptera; family Notodontidae; genus Phalera; species Phalera bucephala. The sequence continues at coordinate 3,553,120 of LR990625.1, read as the reverse complement.
AGAAGAAAGGTCGACAGATTTCACGTTTCTTAAACCAAGAAACGTGTAATGATAAAATCATTTTTGGGTCTGGTAGTGTAATAAATTACGATTGCTATTCGTTACGAATTTTTATATTTTAGGTAGTTTTTGTAGAAAGAATGTCAGAAGAAAGAATGACAAAACAGATATACAATGCGAAAGTGGAAGGATGTAAGTACCGGGGAAGACCTAGATTATCATAACACGACCAAATAGACCGCGTCTTATCTGAAGGACAAGTCAAGAGTCTCCGTAACCGGCGAGCGTGTATAAGACGAACTATGACAGTGGAGGAAGCCAGAGAGTTCTGTACGGAAAGAACCTGATGGAACTCTGTACTCTCTGCCTACCCCGCAAGTATACTGGCGTGATGATATCGATAGCTAGATAGGTAGGATTTCTTGGGTCAGTGAAAATTGATATAGAACTTTGGTACCAGGGTATAACTGCAGCTAGTTTGTGTTTAACCGTGTTCAAGAGAATACCTTGCCCCTTTAGGTGGCTTTGTTACGTGCCTCATTTTCGCGTCTTATCGGTTCGCGTCCCATGACCGGTAGAGGTAGAATCTTCGTGTAAAGGTGTCGACGCCGGTTATAGCAATTTTGAATGTCCCTAATGGGGAATGTATGAGCCCCAATCACTTAATATTCTCTTGAAATGTATAAATGATAACTAATGCGGATTGCGTAAACGGGCCACTGACCCTACATCGAAAGCTGTACAAACTTACCTATTTACGTCGTTTTTGATAAAAAAAATAACTTGTTTGACAAACGACATTCACGATACACGTGCAACGTTCGCTTTGGTGGTTAATTAGCATCTTTTAGGCGAGGTACTATAGGAATAAATTTGTGTATTAAAAGTATACATTTATAGAACACACAAACCGTATGATCATGAACTAAACAAGGTTCGTCCTACTGTGTAATGTACTTAGTGCGATCTTAGCCAGAGGATGTAACGTAAAGGTCTCTTCCATCTCGTGTGTGTGTGTGTGTGTGTATGTGTTGTTAATCCGTGACTTAACTATGTGCGCAGAGCACTTGTGAATACTTTGACGCTGTCTGCCAAAGTATTCACAAGTAAACATATTCGGTATATTCTTTGCCAGAGTTGGGCACTGCCCAAGCATTTGTCTTATGACTATATTTGCGAACGAATATACCGCCATGGGTCGTTTCCAACATCCATGGAGAAGCAGGCTTGCTGGACGCCCATCTACATGCTGTACCATAATGCACGCAAGACCTGAAAGTAGTTTGTTCTAAATCGACAACTGAATTCATTCCAACTATTTTTAATGTATCCTACATTTTTTTTTAATTTAAAAACTAATTTTATTCTTGATTCAAATGCATTTCTAAAACGTATTTCTCAAAACGTACACGTACAAGTTTCATTGTTAATTGGGGTATAAAAAAAGGGTAAAAACCTTTAAATTTGTAAATTTGGTTTTCGTTTTGAATTTATGAAGTAATCCTTTAATTGGGGTGTCTGAGGTCTCGCGTTTATTATGTTCCACCTTGTATATAGGAGAAACGTATGTAGTGTGAAGTACATCACTTGTCCTCAATAATCTTACAGCATAGTAATTATGAAACTAGACTTACTACTAGTGTCGCATAATCTTTAATGTTAGGTCGTCGACCCCAGTATCAGATTGAGGCCGTAGTGAAAGTGGAGCCATGCCATGTTCTAAAACCTCATCGATCTGACATTGACCTTGTGTCTTACATGTGTGTCTCAGTTAACGAACTATCAAATCTTCACAAACAATCTTACGGATTATATATTTAAGATGGCAGATTTACCACGGAAGAATAAGCTTTTTTGGTTTTGTCCTGAGACAATTTAAAACTGTATTTCAACGTACTTTGGATTTATCTTAAAATTCAGAAAGGCTCGGTACGATTCTTATTCAAAACAGGTTTATTTCGCTGGTGCTGTGTCACGTCGTACTTTCATTATAAGTATTTATTTGTACAGTTATATTATATGCAATATGTCTTATCTGAAATCGCGGTCAAAAGTAATAATATAACTGTATATCAATGCCAGTATACTGCAATGGATTTAAACCGAAATAAGTTTGGACTGTTAAGTCTATTCTGATGCCAATATAAAATGCGCTTACTGGTAGTTTTACTGTTCTTACTTTTCATCATTATGATCCAGGGAGGCCAGTGCTAATAAAGAAATATGGACAATATCTTTATTGAGCAAAGCTTGATCGCCATCAAGAATTTTAATTTCGAATCATTATTTTGTGGAATCCAGAATGATAAATGAAGTTTTCTATAATAATAGTATTGTTGTTGCGCAGATGTAACGGGACGGGGCACATAGCGCGTGAGTGCGCGCAGAGCCCGGACGAGCCGTCGTGCTACAACTGCAACAAGACGGGGCACATCGCGCGGAACTGCCCCGAGGGTGGACGCGACACCTCCGGCCAGACCTGCTACAACTGTAACAAGTCGGGCCACATCTCACGCAACTGCCCCGACGGCACCAAGACCTGCTACGTGTGCGGGAAGCCCGGACACATCTCCCGCGACTGCGACGAGGAGCGGAACTAACACACGCCTCGACGCCAACACCTATATATAAAATAACTATGTATATTATGATGCCACGCACGGACGATAAGCAAAGGACGCGATAAGCGACACTAGATCGTAAGACCACACGACTGTATGAAATTTATGCAACGGAATTATAAAACAGATGCAGCAGCGGTATTCACGTGACAGACTGAGGTGTATGATTTTTAAAATGTTGACTTGTATATAGGTCTCCCCGCCGCGCGGGCGCCGCCCGGCGTTCGCGATAGGTTAATGTTTGTTCTTGCACGACGTGAAAGAGTTATTGTGTTTTTAAATCATTTAATAATCGTGATTGAACTATTGATGAGGTAGCGTTACAGTTTTTAGCATTACAGAGTATATATTTAATATATTTTGTACAGATTTTTTTGACAAAAGATAAATTGGATGCTGGCGTACTATGAGTTTTCAATGTGTGGAGTGGAGGCCCCGGAGCGACCCGACCCTGGACTCTTGTTCGTCTCGTTATACAGTAAACGTTGTTCTTACGCGATCGTACTGCGATCCGACGAGCCTCACAACTTACATCCTATCACTTACGTGATTAATTTTTATTGATCAATCCTTTGTTTATGAGATCCTGCTTACTTGTGGAGAATTCAGTGGTTAATTAGAATTTCATCAATCAGAACATTTTTTATTTTGTTATCCCTGTCAATGTGCCTCTGTAATACACTGAAATGTAAACTGATTACTCAGATAACAGTGGGAGAATTAATAAAAATCTTGCCTTATTATTTCACAAGTTTCCATCTAGCCCTAATATTTCGATATCATGTCGAGTACTAGCAACACAACTACTACACATTTGCAGCTTTACTATTCTAAAACTCCCAAACACCGATATGGCTTTGGCTATTTTGTATTAAAATTCATTTATCATCATACAACCAATTGACAGAACAAGAGGGCAGAACCTATCCTACAACCTAACATAATAATCAAAAAAATTATCTTCATGCACAAATTCTATATCCCTAGAGTAATCCAGGTGTCTTAACACTAGACAATTTTCACTCTCTAATAAACACTGGCAAATTCTAGTTACAATTTGTGTATGAAAGATTTTTTAAGCCCGCCAATTCATTTACACAAGTATACCTCTTCAATCAAAACTTATCTATCCAGCGTCGTTAGTACTTCACGAAGTTGAGAAGTTAACGTCTATAATTGATACTTAGTGTAAAGCACCTAAAAAGTATATAGCGGGGAATGTCTTCAAATTGTAGCAACGGTGGGTAAACGACCTGCGCTTCGACTTATCGGACGACAACTCTGATATGAGGGCAATGCGCCGCGACGTTTGTCGATAGCTTGGTCGAGTAGCTTGTGCATAAGCGGCGTGGTTGATCCTCAGCATGGAACTAATATTTGTGTGACCCACCAATATTGGTTTCGGTCTGGATGTATATAAAATCTGCGTCGGTAACCGCACCATTGATACTGGACTTATTCCTGATGTGAGTTAGTTTTTTAAACAATTTTTTACTGCGCAACTGTCTACGCTTCAAGCATAAGCATTTAGGGAAAAAAAATCAAGTGCTAAATTATCCTAGAATAACAGAATTGTTAAAACTAGGATTTCAGCTAGCTAAAGCCGCTGTTCTTGTGTTTCAAGATAAAATAGAATTTTACCAGAGTTACACGGTGGAATCCGGTAATGCCTATCCTGCAAGGGATCTGGCGTCTTAATATAGATATATAGTTACACGCTGGAATGCGGAAACTTATCGAGAGGACAGACACCCCGTTTTGGATCTCGGAGCAATTTGGGTAAGTAAGATAGAATGCATGGGTTAAAATCGACATCATTTCGTAGGTAGTACTAAAATTTAAGTGTGTTTACGTGAGGAAAATCTGTTGGGAGTCGATTCTCAAGCGCCGAGAGGTGGAATCATAAGAAAAAGAAATGCACGCACCGATGCTATCTATGGGTGCGGCGATGCCAAGTTTTAGCCGGTGACCTAAAATCGTAAAAAGATGTGGGCCGCTAGATGGCGCTACTATATTTCACGCTGTATAGTCGTTTGGTATCGCAGTTTTGTATATATTATTAAGTGGAGTCTATTGGTTGGCTTTATCAGTTTCAGAAATAATGAAGTAACTTGAATACCTGTAACAACTATGAATAATCACAATAATAATTTGAGATCACGCTGGTACAATAAAGTTATCTATCTATCTATGTAGACCTGAGGGGTAAAACCTTGCTAGCTTCTAGCCATATAACGAACAATACAAGGTTTGGTTTGTGGACTACCCCATATCTATACTCCGATTAGCCAGCAGCCAGCAGTGATACGCAATATGAGGTCTACTAGATTTACATTATAGTGTCAAGAATATCACGATGTGCGTTGCATGTTATTATGTGCGGCTACTTAGGCTTAAGACCTTGTTGAAAAAAATAAATATTATATCGGGCCGGATACCGGGCTTACCTGGCTACCAAGCCAGTTTTGCCCAAGGACCATAGGCCATAGGCCTACCCTGATGTTTACAAAACTATCTAATACTACCTAAATAGAGGTACGAGATACGGATACAAAACTAATTTTTGAATGGGTGTAAATGATCAACGTCTTTGGCCGAAGCCTTACACCTTCACCGGGCAAGAGGGCGAACGTGCTTCAACTACGACGATATCGTTTTTATGGCTGAGACTCTGGAAGACCTCTCTACAGTCTCTCAACTAGTGAATCTTAAAATGAACGTGGACAAGACGAAGTTCATGTCAAACATCAATGTCGTACCCATGGATATATTACTGTACCCTTGTTTCATACTTCTTTGCCGTAGCCACTGCTGTGAAGGTTGACCCTTGAAGTTGTAGACGATTATGTATATCTGGCACAAATAAAACAACGCGATTAGGGAGGCCTATCTTAGAGGAAGAGATCAATAGTCGAATCAATTATATAATCATTATAGCTTTCAAAAAACTGCGTAAATAATATCTTCTCGTCCTAAATATCACAGTGTTTGAAGACAAAATTCTTTGACCACTATGTATCGCCAGTTAGGATCTATGGCACCTAAACACGGTCGCTCCCGATGAGCCTCGTAACAAGGCTCAAGGTCACCCAAAACCTTTGGGCTAAAAGGTAACAGAAAGCGTTATTCTCGAAGCTTCTCTACGAGATCGAATAACCACAGTCTTCGATATAACCCTCAGAATTACCGAACTTAAGTGGAAGTGAGCCATAGCACGTTGCTCGGAGAACTGATGCTCATTGGAGCAACAAAAATCTCGAGTGACTTCGTACTCAACGACGCGAAATGGGGAAGCCCTAATGGGTAAAAACTGGATGCGTAGGTAGAGCACAAAGCCGGTCGTCGTGGCGATCTTGGGGGAGGCCTTGGTCCTAGAGTAGACGTCTGATGAACAATATTAACAAGCAGTACCGAACGTCCGGCCATGCTATAAAACGTATGTTTTTTTACAACCGGCTTGCCGCCGAACTAGCTAAAGTAAGTAAATACATAGTAGGTTGAGTAGATACACCATCATAAGTCGTAGTTAAAATATAACCGCTTTTGGACTATTTTGCGGGAAAGAATGTGGTTCAAATGATAATTTATTTTCCCGTACAGAAGGAAGTAAACAACATCAGTAATTGTAATTAATACTTAGCCAAAACTTGTTATAGCGCTTTTCTTAATGCGATGCGATGCAAAGTTTAGTTTGATTTAGTAATTTAAAAAACCATAAAGTAGTTTCACGTTCCTATTCGACTGCGTTAAACGTCAAATTTACGATAACATTGAAAAGTTAACGGAACGCACCGGTTTTTCCACTAGCCGGGCGTGGTGGAGTGCGGCTGCGCGACAATAGCTTTTGCTTGAATGAAGTGAGTAATGGGACGTTGTTAACGTATTGTTTATTTATTTGAATTAACTTGATTTAAAGTAACTCTCATTAAATTACGTTAAAATATGTGCATACAAGTGATAAAGTGAAGTTTCTGTGCAAATGCCGTTGTGTATTAAACAGTAAATATTACAAGAGCGAAGAGTATCCATGGGCGTTAACTTCAGGTTAAGTCAATTGTTAAGTTTATTAAATTAAAAATAAGGTTAATTAAGTCTTAAACTAGTTATTTACTTACCGATGCCTATTTTATGTAGCGTAATATGCTTTATACAGTAAATTTACGCTATACGACTCCAAAACAGTGTTTAAAATGGGTAACGAATGTTTCTATTCAAATCTTGAATTAAGTACTCCATAAACTTCATTAAAAGTTTGTAAACTATTTTTGGTGTGTCATATATATGATTTATGACACAAAAAACTTGCAGTCATACTTTTCATATAATAGTTTTACATTGGTGATATAACTGATCTGAGTTCATTAACTTGTCTTCAGTAGTGAGTCTATTTTTATCAAGATGCACTCCTAGATCTATGTTTGTAAGCTTCTTTCATCACTGCTGTTTAATTTTACATCTCTTACGTGAGAAGGTGATGAAAACTTCCCATAAACATTTATACAACTTTACAAAAATTAACTAACATCTTTTTTACAGGCAAAGGAATACAAAGACTGAATTATGAATCTCATAATTTTTATATACATATTATTGACAACAGTATTAGAGTTATGCACATCACAAGACTATGGGCAACCAACTTATAACCCTGATGTGAATCAGGCCAATCCTACAAATGATTACCTCAACTCTAACCCAACATATGACAACCCTTATGATCCAAGTCGGAAATACCAAACTAGAAATCAGAATTTAGATCCGTATGAGAGGACTCGTAACCAGTATGATTCGGAGCCAAGATACAACCAGTATGATAATAGAAATGATCCGTCATACAATCAGAATCAATATAATCCTGATAACACACCAAAACCGTCATGGGACAGTGGGAGGACATATAGCTCTTCATACAAAGGTGCGGCATTAGAACTTGATAATGTCATCATCAATGAGGCGTAAGTTTGAATTAACTAAAAATATTTTCATTTCGCAAGGTGCTAACATCATTATCACATGGAATGTGTCACTAAATAGTAGCCACATAAGAGATATAATAATCGTTGCCAGTACAAAGAGGGGTTGGTAATGTGGCTAAGTGGATAGGATCTACGATTAAAAAAAAAGATATCTGCAGTTCCAAGACCCATAATTATGTATTTCTAGAATAGTGCTACTGCTATTTCTAAGTGGCTTGTCATGACAATAGGCATAGGTGTGAAGTTCTATAGACAGAAACAGCTGCTTAGACTCGCCTTAAAGAGAAAAAAAGACCTATATTTCCCATGCAGTGGGGCTTGAGGTGTACTGTATACATCCAACAATGTTAGGTCCCATGTAATGGGAGGTAAGCCTGTTACCCTTATGGTGGACACAGTTCCAGATTCTAGACATACTTTGAATTTTTCAATAGAAAAAACTCCACTTTGCCTAACCTAGGATTAGATCTCAGGATCTCGTAATCACTACATGTTTTATAGATAGTCGGCAGTCATACTAAACTATTTCTAAGGTTACATGATTTACATAGCATTTTCATTTCAGCACCTACTTCATAGTGGCTTCTAGAATGGTCCGGCCAGGTCAGATCTACAAGATATCAGCCAACATCCTTCAGGCACGCACACAGATGACCATCAGGGCTTCCATCTCTTGCAATGGGGTGGAGATAGCTGACGTCAGTCAGAGGGTCAAGGAAGGAGTGCCCGAGATATTGAATATCAGGGTAACTAATATAACAACATTTCTAAAAGCAATTGAACTTGAGCACGATGCACATCTTCCTTTCTTAACTTTTTGTCGGACTTCCAATGTGTCTCCATTACTTTCCAACTTCAGGCTTATGACAAGGACATTAGGATTTTTTAACTCTATTATTATTATTAGAACTTGGACATCGGAAGGTGTGAATTGTGGGGTTCTTCACCAACTGAACCCACAAATCTCGACCCACGCGGGTCAGTTGTTTAAACTTCATATAACCAAATATATTCTTTCTACAACTCAACCTGTGAAGGTGTTTTTGTAAAAACCGTGTGTTGTGTTGAGATGGTAAAATTTAATAAATAAATTATTTTTTGTTTTTTTTTTCAACTCGCCCGTCTCTAGTTTTTGGCCAAAAAGTACAGTCAGATGAAACAAATAAATTATTTATCAGTTAAAATTATAGAAAGATATATAAACATTATACTTAGTGTGCTTAAAATTACCTGTTATTTACGTTTATAACAGGTGCAAATTCGGAAAGTATTACAATCCGTTTAATTACACTTTTGTCTTCTTCATATCTCGACGATCAGTGACAGTGAAGTTTTTCTGATTGGCTAATAAATCGAAGAGTTTCAACTCTGTATCGCTTCGAGGTAATCATCAGTCATTACAAACGCACAAATGTCTATTTCAATTGATCAAAATTGAAATACCTGAGAGGAAACCAAAAACAATTACATGTGATTTTGAGTAGCCTTTGATTAAACATTTAAAATTACCTTTTTCAGACGTGAACATTGTAGGTTCTTATGCGCATTTTAAAAGATTTTTGTGGAGAAAAGCCAAGTCTTTAGAGGTAACTAAGTCAAAATATGGTATAATCCAAATAAAAGATATTGTGCACGATTAAGTCTTTTACCTATAGAATCGATAGTAGATGCATGGATGTACACCATAGCGGAATGTTCTAACACTTGGGTTAATGAAAATGCACAGTTTTTCAACATTTGGATCTACAATAAAGAACGTATTAGAACAAATAATGCGGTGGAAGCTTGAAATGGCGTATTTGGAAAAAAAATAGTTAAAAACTAAATATAATTCTTAGTAGCAATCAAAAGGGACATAAACATTTTTAATCGCGAAATAATGGCTCATGAACATACTCCAAAGAAACCTAAAACTATTTAAATGAATACTGTAATCGCGAATACTATAAAAGAGTTAGAATTAGGTGAAATCACTTTTGGCAATTGTATAGAACAATTGCGATTTTAACACATTCTGGTCATAAGACTGTATTATTGATTATAAATATGAAAACTGATATTTTTTAGATTTTTCTTTTTTCGTGGTAATTGCGTTTACATTATGCCATTGTACAAAGTTAACGAATATTCATTTCTAAATTAATTCAACTACCCAATGAACTTGATGACGAAGATGATTATGAAATTGAGGAAGTGCCCCACCCTGGATAGTAAAGTGATGGATACTTTACATACCAATTGCGACGGCCGTTTTGAGGGAAATCGAAAAGGCACGTTTTATCACTTTGTTACAATTACCTTCACTCATGCACATGTAGGAACACATAATGGTTAATATTCCACCAACATTACACATTATAATTCGAAATAACACAAGTTTTGGAAATTAAAACAAATTGACAACATCACTCTTCGATTTCCCGCCAACACTCCCTTATTCTTCTATTAATTTGGTTTGATTGTTCTGTGATATTAAAAAGGTGTGATAAAAATATGTAAAAAAAACCGACTTCAAAAAGCAAAAAATAAATATTTGAAGTCGGTACCGGTTAGTTAGTACAAAAGATTTTTATTTTACAATTTTAAGTGACACGTGATATATTTACTAATATTTATATACCTATACTATATTATTTTGCTGAGTTGTACAACAAGGTACCTATAGGATTGATATAATAACCATAATAACGGAATCTATACTGTTGTATTTGTGCTGTTCGCCGTTAAGGAGTCCCTTGATGTATCTTCAAAGTCTAAAGTTCAATACCGATTTCATTAAAATGGAACCACCTCGAAAGTATACTAAACCCAACGCAAAAAGAATCATCAAAATCAGTTCATAAATAAAGACGTTATAAAAAAAAGACGAATTGTCGACCGCCTCCTTTTTTGAAGTCGGTTAATATTCTGATTAGTTCTATGGCACTATGACCTATAGGATTGACGTAATACCCATAATATCTCAATCTACGCATTCGTATTGTTTTTCGTTAAGGAGTTCCCTGGTGTATCTTCCAAGTTCAAGGTCCAATACCGATGAAATTTAAATGGGACTACCTTGGAGCTATACGGAACCCAATGTAAAAAGAATCATCAAAATTATTATTGGCGATTCATAATTGGCGGAATGATGATACATACAAAAAAAACACAGTCAAATTGAGAACCTCCTCCTTTTTAGAAGTCGGTTAAAACCTAATTAATTTGTGATTTTGGCACTTGTTAATGGAAAATAATAATAATGTGTACTAGTTTTTTAATTGATAGGTTTACATGTTAATACATTATATGGATATTTTCAACTTTGCTGATGTTACTAATTACATATTTTATTGTCTTAGAAATATAACTCAATCAACATGGTAGATAGGGGTTTAAAAAAAAACGTTTATTATTAATTTAATCATCATTCATAATTTCCTAAACGTATGAAGTTTTTTCACCTGACTGTACATTATTGGACAAAAACCAAGTGAGGGATGACTTGGTGAAAGCAAAAAGTAATTTAATTTAACTTTAATCATCTCACCCACGTAGGTTTTTACAAAAAAACCTTAGCGGACTCAGTTGTAGAAAGAATAAATAAATTAATATTGAGTTTAACCAACTGGCCCTCGTGGGTCCAGATGGTGACGAACCCGAATTGTGCTTTAGTTTTATACCTTTTTCTATCTATCAGGGATTCCCAAATTATTTAGGGTAAGAGACCCCTTTCCAAAATGAAGGGAGTGAGTAAACTTGACATCATTTTCTCATCAAAATTTAACAAAATAAATAGACATAAAATTCAGTAAATATCAAGTGTAATTAATAATTATTAATACAAATTACGTAAAAATACTTAAGAAGGTAATTATTTTTTGAAAAATACATTAAAATCGCAAAGTAAAAATAAAAAATTCAGTGTGATGGATGAACTGACTTTCTACTAATTTAGCTAAATCTGGTTCAATATTGGTGAGTTGCAGCCTTAAATCTACGCGTTCGTTGATTTTCAAACGGTTTCATTGTTTTGTCAAAATGTTTGTAACCACACTGAAGCCTTTTTCGACTAGATATGATAATGGAAAAGCGATTATTCAGCAATGTTCCACAATGCTGGATACTGTGTTTCAATGTTGCGTTGCAACCAGAACTTCTGATAGCCTTGGTTGAACTTCTGCTTAAGCTCCTCATCTGTTTTGATGGTAATCAACTCGTTTTGCATAATCACTTTAATGGGGGTCGATTTTTAAACCTCGTCGACCCCCAAAATCAGTTTTCGTTTATGTCGACCCCTTGGGTCGATTGGTCGATATCGGTTTCCCAGGGGACCACTTTGGGAATCCCTGATCTATATCATCACACCAGATCCCTTGCGGGGTAGGCAGAGAGTACAGAGTTCCAACAGGTTCTTTCCTTACATACCTCTCTGGCTTCCTCCACTGTCATAGTTCGTCTCATACACGCTCGCCAGTTACGGAGACTCTTGACTTGCCCTTCATAACACCTATACCTTTTTGCTACATCTAATATAAGTTTTCTTTAGCTTTAAATGTTTCGACTTAAAATTCAATTTAAGCAACTGTGTAACTATATTTTTCTTCAAATTCTTCAATTAACATAATAACCAATTGGTCACTTATATCTTAGTAAATTAAATCAACGGCGCCAGTGGCTAAGAATCACATACATTGGGATATCTATCTATCTATATCATCACGCTAGATGCCTTGCGGGGTAGGCAGAAAGTACAGAGTTCCAGTAGGTTTATTCCTTACAGACTCTGCCTTACTTTGGGATATCAGTTTTATGAATTAAGTGAAACCTTGTTCCGCAGGTACCACCAACTACAGTGCCAGGGGATTACAACCTGCGAGTGGAAGGGCTATACCTGGACACGCCGTTTGGCGGGCGGGCCTTTGTCAACGAGTCCCAGCTGACCTTCTCCAGGCGGTTCATGACCATATTCGTGCAGACTGACAAACCTGTATACATGCAGGGACAGACTGGTGAGAATAACTTTAATCTTCTTTTCGTGTCAATGGTTCATATTTGTCCCGCTAAGTGAGTGGCTAGGTTGATCGCGCCGTCTGTGGCTGCGTTCAGCTCTTCCCTTGTACAGTTGGTGGGGCATAAAGGGCAGACTAGCAGGTGCGACATAGTCTGTGAGATCGCACCACAGTCGCAGGCAAGTAACTTTATTTATATATATATATATATATATATATATATAGTCACGTCTGTATTCCCCAAGCAGGGATGGTAGAGGTGTATCGTGTACCACCACATATCGCGGAAAATGTTATGTCCCAAAGTCAAAAATTTAATTCTATAGGAAAACGTCAAAATTATTACATTTTTACATTTACCACCGGACTGCGGCCTTCACTAAGATGATCCGGCGAGAAACTCAGCGGTCTAGTCTTTTAACCTAATTTGTTTGACCTTTCTGATATCTAATTTTTTTTTCTTTTTCAAAATTGTATTATACAGCATTGTTTATTGTTGCTGATTGAGGAACTGATAGTTTAGTTTTGATTACCTTTTTAACTTATTGATAGGCATGTTTTGGATATCTATGGGTAATTTCTTGTAGAAGCGTATAGATTGGCCCAAGAAAGATGTACTAATTCTGTGAAAACGAGTAGAATGTAAAATAAGATCATCTTTGTTCCGTGTATTAACATGATGAATGTCGCTATATTTTTCAAAGTTAGTTAGTTATTTAGATTTCAAAGTTCTTTTTAACATATAGAAGATTTCCATATATAAATTGTGATGCAACAGTTACAATATTTATTTTTCTAATTCCAGTACATTTCCCAATGAAATAGGCGAGCGACCTAAGGTACTCGGGCATAATTCCAAAGAATTACTTTTTACACATTCACATCTATATTCCCCAAGGGAGGATGGCAGAGGTGTACTGCGTGCACCCACATTTCGCGGTCAATGTTAGATCTCAATGTAATAGGCGAACCTATATTATAAAATGCCAAGCTCTGTACAGATGCTAGCAATTTTTCGATGGAAAAACTACACTTTGTCTAAATTAGGATTCGAATCCAGGACTTCGTGATCGCTACGCACAATATACGTACACAATATACGCACTAGGGCAACGAGGTAGTAAATTTTACATAAATATCTAAAGTTACGGCACAAAAGTCTAAGAGGTAGGCTAGGTCATTTCATAGGTCTGGTATATTTTTTAAATATACCAGACCTATGAAATGTTTCTAGTACTAGTGATTATTTACCTAAAAATCCAGATAAGTCATTAAAACATCTTCTACAGATATGTTCATCATTTTCTCTCGTTGTTACTAACAAACTAGTAAAAAATATATTTTCGGACAACCGATGATAACGCTCCCTTCCAGTACCGAAAATAGATAATTTTAATAGCATGCCTGTTGAATACCTACACTGGGATCATAAAAGTGAATGATAAAAAAGTCGTAATTTTTGTATCACTCTAAGCACTTCTGCGATGACCGAATGCTTTCAAATTTATCTTAATTTAAGCAGATGCATTCAACAACTAGCAAGTTATCGCTGCGCACATTTTTATTTGAATAAAACATAGTAATTTTATTTTTGTTCTTATCATTATTAAGATGCATCTCCGTTACGCGCATCTTGTTTGATATTGTTTTCGGTCAGATATGGCTTATTTCGACGAACCCATAGAACCAGGTCACATATGCCAAACAAAATAAATGGCATTTGTAACTTTCGTGCCCGTCGATATGGTTATTTATAAAAAAAAAAGCACCGTCACGCCTATATTCCCCAAGCGGGGGTGGCAGAGGTGTACTGGGTACACCCACTTTTCGCAGACGATGTTAGGTCCCATGTAATAGGGGGCGAGCCTATTGCCATATACCGGGCACAATTCCAGACTCCGGACTCATACTGGGGTTTTTCGTTAGAAAAACTACATTTGTCCGACCTAGGAGTTGAACCCAGAACCTCGTGATCACAAAGCGACTTTTGCCACTAGACCAACCAGGCAGTCAGTATAAAAAAAAACAAAAGTGGCACTCCGGGACAGAAGGGAAAACTTGAACAACGTGCATGTATATCTATGTATGAATTCACAGAGGTGTCGGTAACGGTAACAGTGTCGCGAGTTCAATGGTTTCTTCCCATTTCTATCTATCTATCTATAACCTCACGCCAGATCCCTTGCGGGGTAGGCAGAGAGTTCAGAGTTCCAACAGGTTCTTTCCTTACATACCTCTCTGGCTTCCTCGACTCTCATAGTTCGTCTCATACACGCTCGCCGGTTACGGAGACTCTTGATTTTTCCTTCAGATTAGACTCGGTTTATTTGGTCGTGGTAAGATAGTCTAGGTCTTCCCCGGTACCTGCATCCTTCCACTTTCACATTGTATATCTATAACCTCACGCCAGATGCCTTGCGGGGTAGGCAGAGAGTACAGAGTTCCAACAGGTTCTTTCCTTACATACCTCTCTGGCTTCCTCGACTCTCATAGTTCGTCTCATACACGCTCGCCGGTTACGGAGACTTGACTTTTCCATCAGATAAGACTCGGTTTATTTGGTCGTGGTAAGATAGTCTAGGTCTTCCCCGGTACCTGCATCCTTCCACTTTCACATTGTATATCTGTTTTGTCATTCTTTCCTCTGGCATTCTTTCTATATGCCCGAACCAACGGAGCATGCCCTTTCTCATCTTTACACCGATACTATCTTTCATACCTACTCGCTGTCTTACTATGCTGTTGCTAATGCGGTCGGTCAGCTTCACTCCGCACATCTTCCGCAGAGCTCGCATTTCTACCGCATTTATCCTACTTTCATTCTCCTCCTTACATACCCAGCTCTCGCTACCATATAATAATAATAATAATAATAATAATTTTTATTTCATCTCCACAAATTACAAATTGCGTACAGATACATAGTAAGTCTAGGGGTTACAATGTAATTTGTGGGAGATCTGGAGCCTAAACTAAGCCGAAGCCTGTATTATAGGACTCCAGGCCCCCCTGTCTAGCTAAGGGAAATATCACTTAAGAACAAATGCAGACGAGTGATTTTGTGAATATGATAGTTCATACTATGTTAGTGTGTGCGTGTGTGTGCGTGTGTCTGCGTGTGCATGTGAGTGCATGTATGTGTGTGTGTGGGTGTGTGTGTGTATGTGTGTGTGTGTGTGTATGTGTGTGTGTGTGTGTGTGTCTGAGTTTATGTTTGTGTGAACAGAATACGTATGCAATAATATAATATTTATAAATAAAGAAAGATAAGATTATATGGTAAATGTAATGTGTGTATGCTTGAATATATATTTAATTCTGTTTCATTTATTGCGTTTCAGATATTAAATCGATTTAAAAGAATAAGAAGAATAATTTATTCTCAGAAATTAAACACATTATATATACTTAAAAACCAAACATTTATACCTCTACCTTAAATAATTTCTCAGTTTCGGTATAACTTAAGTTTTTTAGCCATTTTGTTAACTTTTGCTTACATTCATGTTTGTGAGAGTTATGAATATTCAATATTTTATTGAGTTTGTTGTACAATATTCCACTACGATGAAGGAAAAATCTTTGTGCAAACGAAGTTTTAACAGCAGTTGGCCCACACACTGCATACCACCTTCTGGAACGGACCACAGTATTTACTTCTTCTACAGATATAGAAGAGTGTTTGCGCAATATGGTTAATAATATATATAGTTGACGTACAGTCAGTACCTCTGCTTCTTCATAAAGTATTTTCGTAGGAAATAAACGGGGCTTTGACAAGATTACTTTTAGTATCATCCTCTGGGCTCTTTCCAGTTCACTAATTTTGGTTTTACATGCACCACCCCAAGAAGTGATGCAGTAGCTTAGAATGGATTGGACTAATGCTTTGTATACCATTTTCATAATATTGATATCAGCTACATCACGAAGTTGTCTAAAGATATACCCAAGCTTACGCACTCTCTGTGATACGTTATGAATGTGTTTTTCGAAATTTAGGTTTGCGTCTATTTCAACTCCCAAATATCTTACGCTTTGTGTAACACTAATGGTAGGACAGTCACAGTTTGAGTTTGTGTTTAGGGGAAAGTTACATTTGTGCGCATAGATGGGAGTGGTGAGGTGGGTAATTTCAGGCCGATTGTGAATAGAAAAAATTATATATTTGGTTTTATCTTCATTAAGTGTAAGGGAATTTGAGGATAACCAATGACATACTCTATTAAACCCAGTTTGTGCAAGACAGAAAAGTTCGTTCCATGAGTCTGCAAAAAAGGTAATTGTGGTATCATCAGCATAAGATGAAATTCGGCAGTTTTCCAGTGTCAAGTTGCACAATTCGTTAATGTAGCAGAGAAATAATGTTGGTCCCATTATACTGCCTTGTGGCACTCCAAACTCAATTGGTAGTTCTTCACTTTGGTATTCACCTATCTTTACACTTTGAGTTCTCTTTGTGAGGTATTCTGACATTAAAGAAAGGGGAACACCTCGTACGCCAAGATCACAAAGTTTTTGTATAAGGTGAGGAACAGAGACTGTGTCAAATGCCTTTTTCAGATCAAGGAATATTGTTAGGCATTTTTTTCTCGAATCGATTTTCTTTACAAGAAAATTAATATATTCAAGAACTGCATCATCTGTGGAGCGGCCAGATCTAAAGCCGTACTGAGTGTTTGATAATAGTTTGCCGCCTTCAAGGTATTTTATTAGCCTATTATTGATAATGCGTTCAAATATTTTAGATAGTGTAGTTAAGATTGCAATTGGTCTATAGTTATTGACACAGCCTCTGTCTCCCTCCTTATACACAGGAAGAACTATTGCTCGTTTTAGAGCTTTAGGAAAAATTCCAGTCTCAAAACAGCGGTTTATAAGGTCAGTGAGTACAGGTGTTACTTGTTCAGATAAACTTTTTATGACTTTGGCACTAATCATATCCCAGCCTGGAGCACAATCACTTTTTAGCTCATTGATCGTTCTAGAAACTTCCTCATAATCAGTAGGTAGCAGTACAAATGAATTTATGGGTGAGCATGTTAATGGTTTGAAAGGCGTGGAAGATTTTGGGATTTGCAGTGCTAGTTGCTTGCCGATATTAGTAAAATATTGATTTACCTTTCTTATTGCGGTTCCAGGGTTATTATCATGAGTTATCAGTTCTAAAGGCAATTGATTTTTTGATTTATTGTTGGTTATAGTTTTAATCGTCATCCAGAGCTTTTTTGAGTTATTTTTAGACATTAATAATTGATCCCTTTCATATTGTGTTTTAAGTTTTTTTAATAAATTATTGCATAAATTACGATACCTTTTATACGAGACTGTTAATATTTCATTATTTATATCATTTTTTTGCTTTCTATGCATCCTATCTCTAGTACGAATGCATCGGAGCATCCCCGTTGTAATCCAAGGTTTTATTAATATTTTATTTCTTGGGATCAGCTTTATAATAGAATTATTAATAATAAGTTGCGATATTACATCAATGAATTTATTTGTAGCTATATTTAAATCTTTTTCCTTGTAAATAAAGTCAAAATTGGAACCGATACATTCAGCTTTTAATTTTTCTATGTCAAGTTTCAAAATCTGAATTGGTTTTGGATGTTTAGATTTCATTTCGTTAGGTTTAATACAGAATAGGACGGCTACATGATCTGTGATAGTGGTACTTAAGGTGAATGTGTAAGCATTAAGCTTCGTTTTCAATATCACATGGTCCAAACAGGAGTTAACTCTCGTTGTAGTATTTATAGCAGGAAGTAGACCATGAAGTGTAATGGTGTCTAGGTATGAGTTTGTGTGTGAATTAAATTTTAGTAAGTCAATATTTACGTCACCAACTATAATAATATTTGTGAAAGAAGTTAGTGTATCTAGAAGACTATGTAGTGAATTTAGAAAGTTATCCAAACATTGAAAACTAGGAGGCCTGTAAATAGCAATCACAGCTGTGTTTACACTAATCTTAATCAGCAAGCAGTTGGCATCCATGAAAGTCGGTTCCTCTACTTTACAACTGACATCATTCTTGATGTATACTACCACGCCATCGTTTTGATTATAGTTATCGTGCGTTTTATATGAGTTATATTCCTGTAGTGTAGGTATATTTACCGTACCTGATAGCCAACATTCTGAGAGTACGATAATTTCACACGTAAACTCCAGCCTTGTAAGCAATACATTCAATTCGTCAAAATTACGGTTTAAGCTACGGATGTTTTGCTGTAGTATCTTCAGATAGTCTTTAGGACATTGTATGTGCGAGGAGCAGTCTTCCGGGTCACAAGTAATCGGAATCGTTACGTCGAATAAGTCAATATTATGCATTAAATTACTTGTGTTATCGAATTTTATAAATAATGAATTGCTGATCTATATATATAAGGAGCATTATGATATTATTTTTATGCTTTATCCTGTACCTAAGCTGTAGACAGGTTAATTGTGCATTGAGCAATATAATAAATTCATTTAATATATAAGATAGTGATAATTTTAACTCATAGTATGGGTCGTGGTCGTATATGTTAGTGAGTTGAATATAGAGTCGGATAAGCATTTTGAGTAGGAATAAGTAAGCGTTTTGTTCAATGTATGTTGATCTGTAAGTGTGTGTATAGTTTAGTTGGTAAGTGTAAATAGTATGTGTTCGGGTGTAAAGTGTATGAATTTTATAAGTGAGTTTATTACATATAATTATAACTAATTGTATATTATGCAAATAGGTTGTATATAATATAAATTGCGTGAATAGTTGTGCAGAGAACAGGTAGAAATAATAGTGTACAGTAAAGCTTAGGATTAAATACAAAACAACAATTGGAAAGACTAGTCATTGAGGTTCTAGTTTTCGGAGATCTTCTTCACATGTAACTAGTAAAGCCGGTATTCCCTCTTTTTCGCGGATGTACACTTTTCCATATGCGGTCCAACAGCCTGCTAGGTTCCGCTTTTTGACGCATTCTCTTGCTAAATAGTACAGTCGCCTTCCTTGTTGTGTAAGAGATTCCGATATGAACACTGGTTTCGGTGGACCTTCAAGATTAAGATGCAACGTATTGAGCTTCTCTTTTCCTTTATTAAAATTCTTAGAGGCTTTGATCACATTTTCCTTACCCTGGATAGTAGAGAATTCCACTATTATGGGGGTCATTTTGTTCATTGTTTTCTTGACCCTATATATGTTGCGAATATCAGTTTCTTGCACTTCGAGGTTGAGAGCCACACCGACATTTTTCATTATGTTGACGAACGTCGATTTGCTCTCCTTATGAGTTTCTGGGATATTTCTGAGTTCCAAAGTTGTAGCTTTCGAGTTTCGTTCTAGGACCTCAACCTTTTGTTCCAACACTTTGATTTTATTTTTATAAACCAAATTTTCCGTTTTTGTTTGCTGAAGTTCTTTTAATATATCATCATATTTTTCTGACATATATTGGATCGACTTTTGTATTTCACTATTTTGCTGTGACATCTTTTTCATATCTTCATCAAATTTTTGTGTTTGAGTTTGCTGTTGATGCTTTAAATCAGCCAATATGTCTTTAATCTCGGATAGGGTGGAGTCACCGTGTTTCCGTTTGAAGCGGCTTGTACTGATCGATTGATTTTCATTATCTGAACCCACCCAGTCCGAAGCAGTGTCGGACTCTTGTGTAGACGTAGTCGGTTTCAATAATCTTTGTGAGTTTTTTTCAGGTGGAGTGCGCTTCAAAGACATACTGAACAACAACTACTTGGCAATCAAGTACTAGGGTGACTAGGGTAATAAAAATATATTTTTTTTTTACTCACTTGATGATAGTTGTAAAGCGTGCAGATGATTACAAGGACGTTGATAAGGTACACTTGTGCGTGCGTGCGTTGTTAGCTCTTAGTCTTGAGGTTGCTTAAATTTTAAACAGGATTTTTCTTATTTTTCACTTGGGCCAGACCCCAGAAATAAACCGCTAAACGCTCTCGCCTATAAATTGTGGCAAGCGCTCGCTCGTTAGCGGGGCGCAAGGGGGTGTGTCGCGTGCGCAGCGGTACTCGGACAATGACCTTTGTCTACAATGTTGCTGTCCTGCACTTTCACTGACTTGTAGTTTATCAAAGCGTTATGCGCTCCTGGTACTTTACTGAAGTTATTTTTGAAATTTTATTTAAAATATTTTAATAAAAATTGGCAAAACGAACAATATGGGATCACACGACTACTCGCTTTCGCGGTCCGAGGGGAAGCGTTGGGACAAGAACTCCGTTATGTATGGCCAGCTGCGCCTTATGGCTTAAGTGCCGGCTCCCGAGTAGCTTTCCCATTGCACCATTCACTCTGTTCCCTGCACTCACTCTTCTCTCTATGTCAGCGGTGTATTTCCCATCCTTACTGAAGGCGCATCCAAGATATACAAACTCATTCACTTGCTCCAGCACATCGTTACCAACCACAATCCTTACATTCGTTCTGGTTTCTTCCCTTTCAAAAACCATAATCTTGGTTTTCTTCACATTCAAGTGTAAGCCATTGATCATGCAGTCGTCTTTCATAACTGTGACTAGTGTTTGCAGATCAGTGGCTGTTGGCGCTATTAAAACCGCGTCATCTGTATAAAGTAGATGGTTTACCACTAAGTCACCCATTTGTACACCTTCATTCATCGCTTTCAGTCTTTGAAGACTTTTGTCCAGATATATTATAAACAGTCTAGCGGACAACACGCAACCCTGCTTGACGCCGATTTTAACGTCAAACCAGGGTGACCTGTTACCACCCACCCGTACGCATGCCTTGCAGTCCACATAAGTGGACTGGACGGCTCGCAACAGAGTGCCATCTATACCATACTCTGGCAAAATGTCCCAAAGTCTCTTTCGCACAACTCTGTCAAATGCCTTCTCCAGATCTACAATACCGCAGAAAACCTTCCGCCCCGCTGCCAGATGCTTCTCTACGATGTTGCGGAGTGAGAAGACTTGATCCGAACATCCTCTTCCAGACCTGAAACCCCCTTGTGCCTCGCACAACATTCCATCGGACTTCACGCGCATTCTCCGTTCAATAATTTTACCGTACACCTTGGCTGCCAAGCTGATCAAACTGATGGCTCTGTAATTGGCGCAGTCATATTGTGAACCCTTGCCTTTATACAAGGGTACTATGACTGCGCGGCGCCAATCTGTAGGGACTCTACCGGTCCTCCAGCAAAGGTTTGCAAGGGCCCGGAAAGCGTCCCGGACGCAAGTTCCACCATATTTGATCATCTCGGCAGATATCATGTCTACTCCCGCAGCTTTACCGTTTTTCATACTTCCTATCGCCCATTCAACTTCTTCCATAGTGATGTCCTCCGTTGATTCTGGTGCCGCAATCTCGCCTTTAGGCACGTCTGCGGCATCAGCATCCGGGTCATCTCCATACATTTCTCCAAAATATTCACTCCACCGGTTTAGCACAGCTTGTGTGTCTGCAAGAATGTCACCATCTTTAGATTTTATCCTTTCCATTCTGGAGCCTGACGAATCACCTCGAGCCTTTCTCACCTTGCTCCAAAAGAGTTTGGTGTTGTTCTCGAAGTTCTTCGCCAGCCTCTCCTCCTCAATCATACTGGCTCTTTCACGCTTTTCTTTCACTAAAGTTTTAGTGGCATTCTTGCATTGCCGGTATATTTCTTTCCTCATCTCTGTCATACTGGCATTCAGGTTCAAAGAAGATACATAGTCCTGCCACGCTTTCTTCTTACTTTCTACGGAGCTTTGCAACTCCGCATCCCACCATGCATCACCTTTTGCTGTAATATGCTTCTTTGAGCAACCACATACTTCTTTCGCGGATTCCACCAAACTCTCTTTCAGGCTATTCCAGCATTCATCTACATTTGAGTCCGAAGAGCCTGCTGTCAAAAGCTTGTCCCGGACTCTGTCTTCATACATTCTCCTCACGCTCTCATCTTGCAACTTTTCAACCTTTAATCTTTCAAGGTCTCCGAAGGGGATACGCTCTCGCCAGTGCCTCCACTTCCTGAACAGACCACTAAACCGCGCAACTACGAGATAGTGGTCTGATTCCAGAGTGGGGCCTCTATACGCACGCGTATCTTGTCGTTTGCTTCGGAGACGGTTATCAACCAGGATCAGATCTATCATGCTTTTTTGTTCATTCCTTATCCACGTATACATATGTATGTCTGTTTTGTCATTCTTTCCTCCGGCATTCTTTCTATATGCCCGAACCAACGGAGCATGCCCTTTCTCATCTTTACACCGATACTACTTACCAAGCTTTATTTTAAATACTGAAGACCTAAATGCATTCAAGAAATTGCTACATGATTTACTGGTGACAAAATGTTATTACACTATCCAGGAATATCTCAATGTACTTAAAACAATTGTAATTACTTTACCGCTGCATTTTATACAATGAATTATTATTTTTATTTTCTCTTTTGTGTGCAATTATATTTAATTTCGTGTTATGATTTGATTATTGTAATAAGTTTAATTTTATTCAGTTACCTCTATTATTGTATGCCTAATTGTGGGCCGGACATAGTGAAACATGCTGTATAATATAATACAATACTTACCATCTTTGTAACCTATGACCACAATAAATGCTATTTGATTTTATTTGCGCCTAAAGAAGTTTTCACTACTAAGAGGTTTTGGTAACAGTGTCGCGAGTTCCATTGTTTTTTCCCATCTCAAAAATTCCCAACGCGCCTCAACAAGTTTTCACTACTAAGAGGTTTTGGTAACAGTGCGGTGAGTTCAATTGTTTTTTCCCATCTCAAAAATTCCCAACGCGCCTCAACAAGTTTTCACTACTAAGAGGTTTTGGTAACAGTGTCGTGAGTTCAATCGTTTTTTCCCATCTAAAAAATTCCCAACGGGCCTCAACAAGTATTCACTACTAAGAGGTTTTGGTAACAGTGCGGTGAGTTAAATTGTTTTTTCCCATCTCAAAAATTCCCAACGCGCCTCAACAAGTTTTCACTACTAAGAGGTTTTGGTAACAGTGTCGTGAGTTCAATCGTTTTTTCCCATCTAAAAAATTCCCAACGGGCCTCAACAAGTATTCACTACTAAGAGGTTTTGGTAACAGTGCGGTGAGTTAAATTGTTTTTTCCCATCTCAAAAATTCCCAACGCGCCTCAACAAGTTTTCACTACTAAGTGGTTTTGGTAACAGTGTCGTGAGTTCAATCGTTTTTTCTCATCTAAAAAATTCCCAACGGGCCTCAACAAGTTTTCACTACTAAGAGGTTTTGGTAACAGTGCGGTGAGTTAAATTGTTTTTTCCCATCTCAAAAATTCCCAACGCGCCTCAACAAGTTTTCACTACTAAGTGGTTTTGGTAACAGTGTCGTGAGTTCAATCGTTTTTTCTCATCTAAAAAATTCCCAACGCGCCTCAACAAGTTTTCACTACTAAGAGGTTTTGGTAACAGTGCGGTGAGTTAAATTGTTTTTTCCCATCTCAAAAATTCCCAACGCGCCTCAACAAGTTTTCACTACTAAGTGGTTTTGGTAACAGTGTCGTGAGTTCAATCGTTTTTTCTCATCTAAAAAATTCCCAACGGGCCTCAACAAGTTTTCACTACTAAGAGGTTTTGGTAACAGTGCGGTGAGTTAAATTGTTTTTTCCCATCTCAAAAATTCCCAACGCGCCTCAACAAGTTTTCACTACTAAGAGGTTTTGGTAACAGTGTCGTGAGTTCAATTGTTTTTTCCCATCTCAAAACTTTACAACGCGCCTAAAGAAGTTTTCACTTCAAAAGTATATATCCATTACAGTGTGTAACTTAAATGATTATCCCATGTTTAATTGCAGTTCGCTTCCGCGTGATACCCATCAACATCGAGCTGAAAGCGTTCGGTCGCGCCATCGACGTGTACATCCTGGACCCCAACCGCCGCATCATGAAGAGGTGGCTCTCAAGACAGGTGAGATACCACTGCCTTCATATTAGGATATTTTTTACACAGTCTCGCCTATATTCCCCAAGCGGGGGTGGCAGAGGTATACTGAGTACACGCAGTTTTCGCCGACGATGTTAGGTCCCATGTAATAGGGGGTGAGCAAATTGCCATATACACCAGACTCACACTGGAATTTTTTCTTTTATATAAATAGTTACATAATATACTGACCTACTGCTTGACAAAGCCCTTTGCACACAAATCAAGGTAAAAAAGAATAGTTAGACTCTACCTTGCGGACCCTGTACAGATTGGTGGAGGCAAGTTCTTATTTTTATTAGGATTGGTCGGCGATTGACTCCTATCTCACCTGATGGGAAGTGACGATGCTGGCGAAGATGTGGCTCACTGACATAGGAATAGTTTATTCTCGCTGAAATAGATTGAGGTGACTAAAGTTAGACCGAGTTTTAGATTAGTACACACACTTTTTGATTTATTTTACAAATCTGTTTTTGGATTTATTTTTTAGCTTATAAGATTCCATTATTTATTTCAGCAGTGTTACACTGAAAGATAATGACTTTGGAAGAGCGGTGTCTCCTGGCACAAGTATTTGTAATACTTAAAAGGACGATTCGACTTTTGTTTTCAAGTGTACCTACTGTATACAGTTGAAATAAATAAAGAAACTGTCCCACTGTTGGGCACGGGCCTCCTCTCAAACTGAGAGGGCATAGGCCATAGTCCACTACGTTGGCCCAGTGCGAGAAACCCCACCTTCGATAAACTCTTAGGCATACAGGTTTCCTTACGATGTTTTCCTTCACCGTTAAAGCAAGTGACGGACGATTTAGCGCGGTCGTTAAGAGCTTAAGCCGCTCCACCCACGGTGTCTAATAGTCGCGAGTTCGATTCCCGCACGGAACAAATCTTTGTGTGATCCACAATTATTTGTTTCGGTCAGGGTATTTGTTTGTGAATTTTCATGTTTGTAAACGCACCCACGACACAGGAATAAACCATAGTACGCTTTTAAATAATTAAAAAAAATGCTAATTAATTTTTAATACGCACATGCTTTCGAAAAGACAGGCGCGTGCCTGGGTTCGAACCAGAGTCCTCTGACTTTGCAGTCCAACGGTCTAAACACTAGGCTATCACTACATGCAAATAAATAAAATTTAAAAAAACAATGGCGTATGATCGGGTTAGACCCTCCTCCTTGGTTTGTCGCTAGGTTGGTGGCCACCTGCTGTTGGAACTTATCAGACTACCCATTAGACTTCCAACTTACCGTGCCTTCTGGAGCATGATAACGCTACGAAATTAAAATTCATTAGATCTGATAAATAATAGACAATTGCTCAGTTCTAAAAAGCAATAAGAAAACTGCGTAATAGCTTAAGGAATTCATTCACACTTACATTAACCTATTTAAAAGAGAGCGGTAGAAACCTTTTGTTTCCACACTTGGGTGTATTATGTCTCCTATATAGACTTGACCTAAACACAGACATCATGTATCACAATAGTCACTTAAAAATAACTTCCTATTGTGATATAAGAGTTGTATAAACACTGTGCAGTGGAATAATGGTGAAATGACACCTATTGGATATACTTATACCAACTTTACAAAAATGGAGTAAGTATATTTCAAGCTAAAGAATGAGATCAATCTATTTATAACAGCGCTTAGTAATTCAATTTTTGTTTTTTTCCCATTCAAAATTTGTATCTAGAAGAGCACTGCATGCGTTTCTATCTATATCTATATCATCACGCCGGTTCCCGTGCGGGGTAGGCAGAGAGTACAGAGTTCCAAGAGGTTGATTCCTTACAGATCTCTCTGGCTTCCTCCACTCTCATAATGCAGTGCATGCATTTAATGACTAAGTTTATTTTTTTTAAGTAGTCTATAGAAAAATTCCCAGTGTCAGTCCAAAATCTGGAATTGTTTCCGATATGTGGCAATGGAAATATCTAACGGCGAAACGTGGGTGTACACAGTACACCTCTGCTATCCTCGCTTGGGGAATGTAGGCGTGACGATGTGTTACAATTTTTTTTAATTTTCGTAAACAATTATTATTTCAGAATATAACAGTGACATTATGGGTGATTCCTGATGGACAGTAAACCGAATAGTTTCCTAATTTATTTCCATATGAGAGCTTATGGTAGTGTCTGGGGCTTAAATAATTATTTTTGTTCAGAGCAACTTCGGCACAGTGAGTCTGCAGTACCAGATGTCGGACCAGCCGCTTTTTGGTGAGTGGTACATCCGGGTGGAGGCGCTCGGACAAGTCGAGGAGACGCAGTTCCTCGTCGAAGAGTACTACCAGACCAGATACGAGGTTTGTTATTAGCTTTGATTCACACTGAGATCCCGTTGGTTGGTTATCCCGGCTAGTATAGCGGCTCGTCGCATTAGGACTAGTTATTAAGTTGGAAAAGATACCTATGCTTTTTCTGATGCGTTATCCGCGTACATTGTTTTTGTATTTTATATATGTTTATGGGTTATCCTAAATATTTGGATTTGGAAATTGTTTATGGCGATATAAATATTTTTTCCAAACAAAACGGTTGCCGTAACAGCGATTGGGCAAATCATGTCAGTCCTTTGACTCCCGCTAAAACCGCCAACCGAGTTGGCTCTGGGCAGTGATAGTGGGAAAAGGATAGTAGAGTGTACGGACTGCTTTTTAATATCTATTAAAAAGCAGTACTCGCGCAACTTCGGGTGGCCTCGTGCCATTGCGCGCCTGTACTTGGCGCCATTGGCCGCGGCCTTATCGGTGTAAATGAGCCTTACTATCAGGGTGGAACTAGTCTGGTACAGCATTCCTTAATGTGGAGCTATATTTTCTTTAAAATGAAGAATGAAAACATCCCCATGTTCAGGTGAACGTGACAATGCCGGCGTTCTTCTTCAACACGGAGCCGTACATCCACGGGCGAATCATGGCGAACTACACGTCGGGGGCGCCAGTACACGGCAACCTCACGCTAAAGGCCACCGTGCGGCCCATCCCGCACTACCGGCCGCGCTACTACGCGCAGGGGCAGTTCAACAACCGCGGGCAGTACGGCGTGCCCCCGGGCTATGGCAGTAACCAGTACACGAGGGGTGAGTGTTACATTATTTACAGGTAAGGGCAATTTGGTAAACAGGGGCAGGTACGTTAGCTCGTGAGGTATGATTACACCCAGAGTACATACGATAATACAGAGATATCTATTTAAAGAAGGGGGAATTTCGCAACCAGGTTCTATTTGGTGTGGCCGTGGAGTACTTGGCCAAATGAGCCGAGCAACCTATGCTCACACCAAGCCATCGTCATGGGCTATTAAATATAAAATTATATAATGGTACAACTGTGGCCTAATATAGTAAATACTAGTAACATGGCTCTTACTTTCGTAGCATTATCCGAAAAACATTCCAAAATGGAATCGATTCTCAATCGAATTTGAATACGATATAAGTCCTATAAGAGTTTGAACGAACCATAGATTATGCATCTACCCCTACCCCTTGGGGTTGGTATCGGTTTCCCAGGGGTCGATAAACGAATACTGATTTTGGGGGTCGACGAGGTCTAAAAATCGACTCCTATTAATTAACACAAGTTCTTATTTAAAACTTTCAAGATACTGTATAAGTTGTGTTACGTGAACCAACTTGTTATAAGAATGACTAATATTATAGTAGGAAGTATCATCGTGTACTTTATTCACTTAACCGCAAGGTTTTTAAATTGCTAAGTATGTTGGATCAATAGGAAAAAAACTAGAGATAGATTTTTAAAGTAATTTAGCTATGGGGGTCTGAGGTACCAGTTGATTTTGGAAAAGGGGTCTATTGTTCAAAATAGTTTGGGAATTTCTTCAGTTCTATATCATTAAATAATATTTGAAATTCCCCAGTTAATTACAACAATCCATACGGCTACAACGACACGGGGCACCAGCAGTACGAGTACGGCGGACAGCCGGTGGACGAGTACGGGCGGCCGCTGAAGGAGGCGCACTACATCCCCGGCCAGCCCAACCAGCTGGACCAGCCTGACTGGTGGTACGACCCGCAGAAGGTCGTCACTAGGATGTTCAACTTTGTAAGTATGCTGATACTGGAGAAAGGACATTGTCCAAAATTGCCCCAGAACCTACAAACATTTCACCCATCATTATTTTTCTATTTTATTAAAATAATGGCAAATATCTCTATCTAACGGACAATTTGCAATCTAAAACCAATTTTTCAAAGCATTGTAGGTACTTACATGGAAGTCGCCGACATTTTTTCTGAATGTCAACACAATATAACCTCATATGTATTACTTCTGAATTATAATCACAAAATCTAATACTTTTTGTGCAATATTGCGATTCCCGCGTTAATAATAAATGCCTTTAAAGAATATATGGGTGATTTGAAGTCATACATCAAGGCAAATCATATATGGGCGCAGAATGTCCTTTTAGGTTTTAGACATTTTCGTACAATCTTGTTATTACATTAAAACGCAAACTCAAATTATTAATTTTGTATAAACCCATGGAGGGTTGAGGGCAGTTAATTGTAAATTTTAGATCTGTTTTTTTAACATTCTAACACAGGATCTGAATGTGGCGTCCGCAGAGGAGATCCGGCGAGAAATTCAGCTGCGTTTTTGGCAGATTCTCTTATCTATTCTCTTTTTTCTGTGATAATCACAGTTGTGTTAAAAAAATATGTTTTAGTGTATACTATTCTTCGGCTTCGTAAACGCCTTCTCGCACATATCGGGGTGAGAGAAAATAGTTACATGCACCACCATGCAGACAGTAACTGCCCGAATACCACTTCAACCGGCAGTCGGGATTATTGGCTTAGCGTGCCTTTCGAAGCATGATGACGGTTGAAAATGAGATTGCCACTAACGTTCACCCATCTCAGACCGACCGCCGTAAACTCTGCTTAATCTTGGTGATCGCTACGACCAAGGTCCTACATCGACATGGGGGTACAAGTGCTGCGCGATTGCAGTTCAGATCCTGTAGCCAAATAGACTTTCTTCAGTCGTTAAAACGAAAAAATGTATGAGAATGACATTTATTAGTGTCCGACCGAAGGTCCATAAGATTTTGACCGGAGCCAAAGCCGATTAATAGGCCATCGCCAAAACCTTTGGACGACGTCGAAGGTTCAATAACCCTAAGAAATTTGGGTCATTATAGGCTAAATTAGAAAAAAAAATTTGTTGACTGTCGAACTTGTTTTGTTTTAATTTGGTTATTTATTAACGGCGCGCGGCGGAACGCAATGTGACCCCTGCCCCCCGCGCGTTGCGTCTTCCGCTGCGCTCTCTCACATTTGTAAATCGCCAATCGTAATAGATCGTTCAATTTCGGCGCTTGCTTGAAACCTTCGGCTTCGGCTAAAACTTCGGCCCATTTTGGCCGAAGTAGAAATTTTGGCCGCAGGTGACCGAAGGTTCGGTCGGACACTAGACATTATATAACGAAATATCACGTGATCAAACAATGCTCTATCGATTGCTATAAGAGAATAGAAACAACAAAACGCTTACCGCTTGACTACACCCTTTGATTCCTATTAGATGGTTAAACAATGTTATCTTGTCTACAGGATGAAAAATACCCATTCTGGATGTCGAAGCCGGACCCGACGCAGTATGCCATCGACCACAACACCAACCCCAACTATAATACCTATGCCACCACGTCCTCGTACAATTACTACAACAACCCGAACTACGATCAGCTGCCTTATTTGAGATTCGTAAGTTTTACTTAATACATTTAAAACCGTGTCTCATCTGAAAAGCAAGTCAAGAGACTCCGTAACCGGCGAGCGTGTATGAGACGAACTATGAGAGTGGAGGAAGCCAGACATACGTCTATGTAAGTAAAGAGCCTGTTGGAACTCTGTACTCTCTGCCTACCCCGGAAGGGATCTAGCGTGCTGATATACGTATAGAGAGAGATATTTGAAACTATACTGATATATTATTGATATATTTTCAATTATACCTATGTACTTCGCACTAAATGTTATTTATTGCATTTGAAACTACTGAGTATTATTTAACACATTTTTTGAACTATACTGCCTCATTCGTGTAAAGGTAAATGGTACGGCTGGTGATTACGAGGTCTGGTTATCAAATCCTAGGTCGGATAAAGTATTTTTGGGACTTTTCTGTCGAAAAACCATCTGTAACAGTACAAAGTCTGGTAAAAGGCTTGGTCCCATTTACATTGGGACTTAACATTTACGGGAAATTGTGAGTGTACACAATATACTTCTGCCAACCCCTGCATAAGTGATCCTATTGCCATTATACCTCTCGCAATTGGTGGCGACGGACTGTTACTGCTTATATGACCTTAGATTCGTACCTAGGACCTCATAATCGCTAGTCACACCTTGCACCACTACAATGAGACTAAAACAATACAAAACAAATAAACAAATATAATGTTACAACTTCTATACACCACAATATCTCGAAAACCCTTTATCGGAGATGTTGATTCTCAAACGCATTATTCACGCCTTATCTTTAGAATATTGTTTCGTGCTCCTAATAAAGTACTTCACACGTTATTCGGCATTTATTTAACCCACAACGTAACAATAATAACTATCGATTTCCCCCACAGTTCAACGGCACATACGACTTCAAATTCCCGATGTCGGAGCTAGCCCAACTGGTCCCCACACTAGATGGTGTGGAAGTGATCATCACTGCTTCAGTAGGGGACCCATTCTTGGACGAAGTCATAGAGGGATACAGCATTGCCAGGATATTCAACTCCTCACTCTCCGTGACCTTCCTGGGTGGGACGCCACAGGTGTTCAAGCCGTCCATGCCTTTTGATGTTTATGTGAGTATTCTAATACTCTAAGATAAAACTCGTGAAGATATTGTTACGACCCGAACATACCCCGATATCTTGAAAAGTCTTTATCGGGGGATGTCGATTCTAAAACGCATAACACACCCTTGGGTCTCCCGGTGATCTGACTAGAAAGATCTAGAATCCGCGCTTAAGTGGCGAAACGTCTAGAAGGTTCCATCCCTTTAATTATTACCGGCGCGCGGTCGCGGTATACAATTACCTATTTGTTCAAACTCAACAAAACACCTCACACAAACACACACACATAATACCGCTTTGTGGGGCGCGCCGGATATTGTTCGATGTACTTGGAGGTTTCGCGTCCGTTCTAAAACTTTCAAACAAGTTTAAAAGGAACACAGAGCGCGAGGACGACACAGTCTCTTCTCGGAAGCGATAGTGATCAAACCGGAGAACAAGCGATCTAAGTGGAATACACCGGCGACTTTAGCATCGATATACGGATACTACGAGTGACTCAGCGACTTGGAAGCAGTATTTGGGTACTAACAAGAGTGGTACAAGTGTGTGATTGGTTCGCGTGTGTACTTGCATTCGACGTACTGTTTTGTGTGTGCAGCGCCTAATAAAGTACTTCGCACGTTAATCGGCATTTAATTACCCCGCTACGTAACAGTATGATAGATTAGAAGTGATTATCGCCGCTTCTGAGTTATAGAGGATGCTATAAGTTATAGGATACAGCGTTGCTAGGATGTAAGTACATATAAAAACTAGGATCTAAAATTAAGTCGTGGAAAGGTACCGAAATACCGGAATATTCAATTCTTCACTTTCTATGACATGTCTGAGTGGAACACCGCAGGTGCTCAAGCCATCCATGCTATTTTTACATAACATGTTTATATTGTTATGTTTTTTATAAACAACGTAGCCCCACACTAGGATTAATTCCTGTGTCGTGGGTGCGTTTACAAACATGAAAATTCACATACACAAATGCCCAGACCGAAACAAATAATTGTGGATCACACAAAGATTTGTCCCGTGCGGGCATCGAACCCGCGACTATTAGACACAGTGGGCGGAGTGGCTTAAGCTCTTAACCACTGCGCTAAATCGGCCGTCAAACAATACTTATTCATCGTACGTCAAACAGTACATTAGCATTATGGAATACAATGTAGTTATACAAATTATAGGTAGGCATTTGTAAGTATAATATAAAGCGACTGAAAACTAGTGGACAACATTTTATATTTTTTAGATAAATCAAAAGTCAAGAAATAGTAAGCAAACTGAGTTGGTGAAATAAATATGTCGTCAGATGGCCAAACCAACTAGCACAAGAGCTCAATCTTTAGACTCAGACATGCGGGGGTTAGGTTTCCAAACAGCTAAACATAGTAATTGCCTATCAGTTATTTAATCACATAACTTATCCACATGAAACACAATATCAACCATTTAATTATCAAAAGGGCAGGACGACCATTTTGACACGTCGTCATCGCATCGTTCTCCATGTTCTGTTCCTCTTCCTAATTCCAAATCCCGTTGAGTCTCGCGTTCCGTCAGCACGCGGCCGTAGCGCTGACTAGCGGACGACCTGCGCACTATTTGCCACAGATAATAACCACGCCGACAAATATTATATACTTTTCACATTTTTGGGAAATAATATCAATAGAGCTGCCTGTTATATAAGTATTGTAGGACACACCTGAAGATGGCATATACTAGATGGAGAAGAAGTGGTTATTTTCGCTGGTGTTTATGTCTGACCCATTTTTATTTTTTTTAATAAAGCTTACAGGCTAATAACAAAATTTTATTATAATATTAACAGTAAACAAGTTGCTAATAACAAGCTTCCACAGTTAGTTACGATGTTGTTACACACTAATTTATATTATAAATTTGTTAATAAAATGACTGCCTTGTTGGTCTGGTGGCAAAGCGCATCGCTTTGTGATCACGAGGTCCTGGGTTCAAATCCTAGGTCGGACAAATGTAGTTTTTCTAACGAAAAATTCCCAGTATGAGTCCGGAGTCTGGAATTGTGCCCGGTATATGGCAATAGGCTCGCCCCCTATTATATGGGACCTAACATCGTCGGCGAAACATGGGTGTACTCAGTACACCTCTGCCACTCTCTGGGGAATATAGGCGTGACGGTTAATAAAATAAAAAGAAAACAAGATAAACAGACTGGGACATTTTGCCAGAGTATGGTATAGATGGCACTCTGTTGCGAGCCGTCCAGTCCACTTATGTGGACTGCAAGGCATGCGTACGGGTGGGTGGTAACAGGTCACCCTGGTTTGACGTTAAAATCGGCGTCAAGCAGGGTTGCGTGTTGTCCGCTAGACTGTTTATAATATATCTGGACAAAAGTCTTCAAAGACTGAAAGCGATGAATGAAGGTGTACAAATGGGTGACTTAGTGGTAAACCATCTACTTTATGCAGATGACGCGGTTTTAATAGCGCCAACAGCCACTGATCTGCAAACACTAGTCACAGTTATGAAAGACGACTGCATGATCAATGGCTTACACTTGAATGTGAAGAAAACCAAGATTATGGTGTTTGAAAGGGAAGAAACCAGAACGAATGTAAGGATTGTGGTTGGTAACGATGTGCTGGAGCAAGTGAATGAGTTTGTATATCTTGGATGCGCCTTCAGTAAGGATGGGAAATACACCGCTGACATAGAGAGAAGAGTGAGTGCAGGGAACAGAGTGAATGGTGCGATGGGAAAGCTACTCGGGAGCCGGCACTTAAGCCGTAAGGCGCAGCTGGTTCTTGTCCCAACGCTGTTATATGGTAGCGAGAGCTGGGTATGTAAGAAGGAGAATGAAAGTAGGATAAATGCGGTAGAAATGCGAGCTCTGCGGAAGATGTGCGGAGTGAAGCTGACTGACCGCATTAGCAACAGCATAGTAAGACAGCGAGTAGGTATGAAAGATAGTATCGGTGTAAAGATGAGAAAGGGCATGCTCCGTTGGTTCGGGCATATAGAAAGAATGCCAGAGGAAAGAATGACAAGACAGATATACAATGTGAAAGTGGAAGGATGCAGGTACCGGGGAAGACCTAGACTATCTTACCACGACCAAATAAACCGAGTCTTGTCTGATGTAAAAGTCAAGAGTCTCCGTAACCGGCGAGCGTGTATGAGACGAACTATGAGAGTCGAGGAAGCCAGAGAGGTATGTAAGGAAAGAACCTGTTGGAACTCTGTACTCTCTGCCTACCCCGCAAACCCCGCAAGGGATCTGGCGTGAGGTTATAGATAGATAGATAGATAGACAAGATAAACAAAACGGTATCCACCGAAAAACAAATGATAAATAATTACTTAATGAGAAAAAAAAGAATAACCACCAAAAACCACTTAGAGAAAACAGAAAAATAAAGAAAGCAACAAAAAAAATAAACGAAGTCATGGAAAGATGCAGGCAGCATCGCAAAGATATTTAATTCTTGACTCCATACTATTTTATAGTAGCCTATGCCTTTTGTTGTGCGTGTAAAAAATTTAAGATAGGTCGGTACGGACCAGTCCGAATGTGATTAACCATTTCGGTAGCATATCCAAGAGTATGACTGCGGGGCTGGCACGGGCGGCATGTTTTTCTCGAATGTGGAAAAATTCTGTTCAACCGTGATTTGAATCCTTGCACAATGATCACAGTAGTCTTAATCTATACGTCAATATACACTAAACTAGTTGTTTCGTGTCAAACTTGTCATGGCTGTCATGTAAGACAAAAAGTTCACATCGTCCGATTGATTGGAGTAAGCAGTCAGATCACGCGGTCTCTGGGGACGATTCGCGCCTAGAGCAATAAAATCCGTGACATGATGATTTATTGCGCAGCTTGTGCTAGCCCTGTTGAACAACCCAAGAGCAAATCTTACGGGAATAGCTTGGATATATATCCCAGGTAGTACTGGTTTTGGTTTTCGTGGAGTGGGTAGACCCACACAAAGTGGACCGATGACCTGGTAAAGGTCGAAGATAAAAGCTAGATGCGTACAGCACTAAACAGGTCGCCTTGCCGATCTTTGGGGAGGCCTTTGGCCTGCAGTGGACGTCTTTTGTCACTTGGTCACTCCAAGAGGGTCACCAGAATACACAAAGCTGAGGCGGGGATATGTAAATGTACTTTTTATGTTAGGTTAATTGCCAGTGTCACTTCTTATGATGTACCACATTAAATTTTTGGTTAAACAGCCGACGGAAGCGCGAGGAAGCGCTCGGCTACGCTCGGCCGGTGGTCAGCAGCGCGCCGCACATTGACGTATTGGCACGTACTGGCGTCTCGCTCCCCCGTGCTTAGTTTGTAATCACTGGTGGCGCGGCGGCGGCGGATTGTGACGTTTGCCGTGGTGGCGAGCGGGACTGCGCTGTGTGGCGTCTCCCGTACATTTCAGTACATTACAACTGTCCAGGTCGCGCTACCGTCGCGCTGCGTCGGCTATGTGGCGAAAACTTAAATGTTTTTGTTTCGGCCGCTGATGATGAACTTGTGTGTTGGTGTAGATGGTGGTGTCGTACCACGACGGGTCCCCGCTGCCGCGCTGGCAGGCGCGCGGCGTGGCGCTGCAGCTGCAGCTGCAGGTGGAGGGCCGCGGCGGCGCCGTGGAGCCGCAGCAGCCGCGCCTCGTGCCCGGCCACGACGCCGTCTGGCACCTGCGGCTCGACCTCTACAAGCTGCTCAGTCAGTATCCCTCGCAGATCTACTGGAATTAACCTGGATACTCGCCTTCGGAAACTTTCCGATTTCAAATCAAATCATTTATTTGCGAACATGGGCACTGGATGTTATTGAATATATTATTGTTCATGTGAAAACCCCTTCGATAGCTCAGTTGCTGGTCCTGAGTTTTCTATCGGTTAGATTTGGGAGTCCAGGCACCGCAATCCCCAAATACAAGGTGAACCACTCACCTTGACTCGTCTCCCGAAGGTAGCTCCGCCGTGCACGGCTGCCTGGTTGTTTCAATCCTTTTATATTGATGTCTTTAGCATACCACCTTATTGTCCGAAATCTCACAAGTTGTTTTGCACAAATAAACCGACGAATAATGTAGTAATTTAAATATTTCCGGTAATCGATCAACACCCTTGCACCCGAATTCAATGTTGTAGTTTTCCAACTACCCTCATATTCCGAGTCGCAGTTTTTTTGCGGTCCACCCACATAATTGGTGAATCACAATGCCCGAACATCCCCCCGCCTAACCAAGACCCGTCTTGGTTCCTAATTATCTATGGGTAACCTACACAATTTAGAAATGGGCCTCATCAGGACACCGTTTTGAGTTTTCACTTCTGCAACCCGTACAACCCCGTCTTTACCTGGTAAAAGTTTGACTAACCGTCCGCGTTTCCAATGTAAAGGAGCTAAATTATCTTCTTTAATCAAAACCAAGTCATTGAGTTTAGGAGGTTCCGTCTGTGAGGTCCATTTGAACCGCTGTTGAAGAGTGTGTAGGTATTCATTTTTCCACCGAGACCAAAAGTGTTGAGACATCTTTTGAATTTGTTGAAACCGAGACAGCCGGTGCACACTGACATCGGTGTAAGGGTATTCAGGGAGAGCCACCAGTGGTTGTCCAATCAAAAGGTGCCCCGGAGTTAATACATCCAGATCCGCCGGATCCGTACTAAGCGGATATAACGGGCGAGAGTTCATGACGGCCTCCACCTTGGTGAAGAACGTGGTGAGCCCTTCGAACGTTAAACGTGCTTCGCCGAGCACACGCTTGACGTGTGTTTTTGCAGATTTAACCGCCGCCTCAAATAAACCGCCGTGGTTTGGACTCGAGGGCGCATTAAATAGCCATTTAATGTGATTCTTCGTCAAGTTCCGTTCAATTTCAGATTGGTTGTCCCGCAAGAAAACATACAATTCTTTTAAATATTTATCCGTGCCCGTATAATTTGTGCCACAATCCGACCGCACTAGTGAGGGTAGTCCTCGACGAGAAATAAATCGCGTAAACGCCGCTATAAAGGGTTTCAACCGATAGTTGACTGACTACTTCCAAATGAACACATTTAGTACTTAAACATACGAAAATGCACAAAAAACATTTTCTATCTTCGCGTTCCGTAGCGAGCTAGATTTAATATAAAATGGTCCGGCAAAGTCCGTACCGACTCCGAGAAACGGACGAACACCCTGTACACGATCTGCGGGCAGATCCGCCATGAAGGGTTGGACAGGTCGCGCCCGGGACCGGTAGCACTGTACGCATTTAAAGGTGATATGACGCGTCACGCGTCGAGCCGAAACAATCCAATAGGTCCGAGATAAAATGGCCGAAAGTGTATTTGCACCGACGTGACAAAATATTTTATGATAACGAGTTACCAATAGTTCCGTGAAGCGACCTTTGCCCGGTAGTAAAACAGGATGCCGCGCAGCGTACGGCAGCTCCGACGCACCTATTCTGCCGCCGACACGAAGCAACTGATCGTTATCAATGAATAAATTCAACCGCCGAAGTGAGCCCTTAATTGATTTCTTTGACTGAAGGGCCGAAATTTCTTCGTGAAAATATGTATTTTGTACAATTCGTATTAAATGTATGGTCGCGTTTCTACGTTCCGCAACTGAGAGATTACCGCCGAGTTTACATGTATTTTTACAATTATTAGCGAACCGTAGTGTGTACGCCGTTACATTTATTAATTTATCGTACGAACTGTACCGATCCAATAAATCGAATTCTGAATCGACGGTATTAAGGTTAACAACTTTAGCTTTCATGCCCGGTAACATGTCCGCCGGAAAGTCCGAGCACTCGCCGGGCCACCGGGCCGGGGGGTCCCGCAACCAGCGCGGCCCCCACCACAGCGGGTGCTGCAGCAGCTCGTCGGCTGTCGCGCCGCGCGACGCCACGTCCGCGCAGTTCATCTCGCCGGGGACATGTCTCCATAAAATATCTACTTTAGATGAAATAATTTGAGATACCCGATTTCCTTCAAACACTTGTAATTTATGTGGTGATGTTTTTAGCCACGCCAATACAATGGTACTATCACACCAACACACGACATCATCAATCGCAATGTCACTCTGCAGGGAGGGGACTATGTGGTTGATAAGCGTAGTCAATAGGGTCGCACCACTCAGCTCTAACTTAGGGATGGTCCGCTTTGTGTTTAATGGTGCCACCCGAGACTTAGCCATAAGCAACCGCATAAAGACATTACCGGCCTCATCCACCGACCGCAAATATACGACCGCAGAAAATCCTACCGATGATCCGTCACAAATCCGTCACACGTCGCGTCCTGCGGCGCGGGAGCGTCCCAGTCTACCTTCCGTGAATTATCACCAGTGCTAAGCAATCGTTGTAGTAATAATTTAATTTTGAAAACAACCGGACGGACACACCCATCCGAGAGGGTCGTAAAGGCGAGCCGTCAATGATAAAATACTGCGCCGAGTGACAGTAGTGTCCGTTGGTAGATTCAACTTATACGAAAAACTGTCTGACCTTGGGTTCCACTGTATACCTAAAACCTTCATAAATTCCGATCCGTCTGTATCCATGTTAAATGACTGAGCCGTCTCCAAATGATCCGCCGGCAAGTCGTCCAACAGTTCCGGTGCGTTCGACGACCACTTCCTGAGCTCGTAGCCCGCCGTGTGCATGAGCGCCACGAGCTCGTCCTTCAGATGCCGCGCGTCGCGCAGCGTGTCCGCGCCGCCGTTCAGATCGTCCACGTAACTGTTGTGACGCAGCAGCCGGGCCGCCCGC
This sequence comes from Phalera bucephala, assembly GCA_905147815.2. Taxonomy (NCBI): domain Eukaryota; kingdom Metazoa; phylum Arthropoda; class Insecta; order Lepidoptera; family Notodontidae; genus Phalera; species Phalera bucephala. The sequence continues at coordinate 3,513,952 of LR990625.1, read as the reverse complement.
GGGAACCGGTGCTCCTCGTCACTCGCCAACTGATGTAAACACCGTATAGCGACGAATGGACTGGACTTTAACCCGTATGTGTTTGTGGTCAGCTCATAAACTACCAACGGTTCATCGGGTGACGAGCGCCAATATATTAATTGGTATTTCCGATCGTCCGGATGTATCCAGGTTTGCCGGAACATCATTTTCACATCCGTAGTGAACACAAACAGAGGCAACCGAAAATTAATTATAATTTGTGTGATGTCATTTTGAAGTCGTTCACCCGTGAACAAACAATCGTTGATGGACGCACCGGTGCTGGTGGGTACACTTCCGTCGAAAACTACCCGAATTTTTCCGACGTCGCCTAATTTTTTAAAAACACCGTGATGCGCAAGAAAATAATGTTCCTGTCCTGACGAAACATCAAATTTGGAAACCGTCATATGACCGAGTCTTAAATATTCCGACATAAATTCCACATATTTTTTTTTAAATTCTGGTAGCCGTTTCATTTTTCGTTCTAAGGCCGTAAATCGACGCAGGGCCGTCTCCTTAGATTCTCCCAACCGCTGTCGATCTGGCAACAGTGGTAATCTGACAACATATTTTCCGTCCGAGCCGCGTGAGGTAGTTGTAGAAAACAAATGTTCACATTCTAAGTCCGCCGGGTCCTTGATTTTCAGCCTGGGTGGTTCTTCCGATCGCCAAAATCTCTCGACCGCTTCAATTAATGTAACACCAACATTAACATTTGATTCCGAGTTATAATTTTTTAATGGTTGCGCCGGACCGAAAATCGCAAAATCAAAAATGGTGCCTAAAGCATACGGTCCATCAGTACCGAAATTCACCTTTTCACCATTTAAAATTTGACCTAATATGTCACATCCGAAAATTATGTCAACATTTGACATATTAAATGAACCGTCATCCGAAAATTTTATATGAGCAATTTGTTTACTAAACCTACGCGCTAAATATGAAGTTGGTTTCTTCAAAACCACCGCCGTAACCGATAACAAATAACTCGAATTTACCGGTTTAAAATAAAATTTAACAACATGACAACATTCATTGTTATTAAATCCGCCGACGCCTGTTAACGGTGTTTGGTTGTAATGTCGCCTTAAACCCAAACTTGCTACCAAATCACTCTTAATTATAGTGACTTGACTACCCAGGTCTAGCAGGCCTCTGGATTTGATAAAATCCCCCCGATTGGATTTTACTTCTACAATGACCGTGGGTAAGATGACATTATCCGCTAGCCGAGGTACCGAGGCGACATTACACGACTGTAATTGCTATTCCTGTGGCACACGCGGCACCACAGGACTCGACTGCCGCCCACCCCAATCAGTCCGCTCCCGGCGGTGTCGGGTCTCCCAGTCCCGCTGTTCCCGTGGGTCCGAATCACGCCCGTAACCATCCTTTAACTCGCGTACCCGGTCCATAGATCCCGCGGAACTATCACCACGCCGTGGATAACGCGAGTCTCGAACCGACGACCTAGGAGACGCGTGCCGTGACCGCCGCGACTGAGTAATAGGTGAGCGCCGCCGACCGCCCGTCGCTCTATCGCATTGCGCCGTAACAAATGCGCGCCGTGTATACGGCTCGCCGTCCGCCGGTGAGTCAGAGCGCGCAATGGACGTTGTACAAATTAGTTTGTTATGTCCGATATTTCCGCACCGACTGCATGGTACCTTGCGGGTACACGATGCCGCCAAATGAGTACCGAAGCACCGAAAGCATAAGAATTGTCTTTTAACCCAATCCTTACGTTTAGACCTGGACATGTCAGCAAATTTATAACAGCTGTCTATACCGTGCCCCGACCTCTGACAATAGCCACAGTCTTTAATACGGCCGTAGTTGTTCGCCCGTTCCCGCTGGTCCTGTGCTGGTGGTTCCGTCACAATATTATGCACCCTGCGCTCGGGCCTGTTGTGAGTGCGATCCGCGTAATAAGAAACCGGTTCCGCAGTGGCCGTGTCTATAAGTCTACATTCATGTTGTAGGAATTCTATGAGCTGATCAAAAGTGGGTAAACTTATATTATTGCCACCGTGTTTTTGCTCAAACCGTGTTCTGACGTCAATTGGTAATTTTTGTAGACTTACATGCAATAAAATGTAGCTCCACTCGTTAATTGGAAAACCTAAATTAGCTAATGCCTGCGAAGATTCCAATAACGGGTTCAATATTTTAGTTCGAAGCCCAGCACACTTATTCAACACCGGCAAATGTAAAATCCGCGCAATCAGTGAATCCGCCAACAATCTTTTATTTTCATACCGGCCTTTTAGGATATCCAATGCCGTGTCTAACGACCCGTCCACCATCGGCAGATGTTTAATAAGTGCTTTAGGCTCCTTTTCCACGTGCGAAATAAGATAATGAAATTTTTCCGTTTTAGTGATATCTTTCCGTGTTAAAACCAATGATGTAAACAGACTAATGAAGCTACACCATGAAAAAACGTCCCCGTCAAACGTACTAGGCACAATCCGCGGTAGCCGCGGCGTTGACGCGCCCTCCGTGGGCATGTGGGTGCCGTCAAGGTTCGGATAGGCCGCCGAGACCGCATCCAACTGGTTGTATAACTCCGTGGCCTCTTTGTATTTTACCTCATATCTACCGATTATTTCTTCATCTTCTGAAGAAGTATTGGTCAGTATGCCCTCGTATGACTCCGTTAAAACATTGAAATAGTCATGCAGTTTTTTGAACCGAGCTGATAAAACACCCGAACTACAAGTTTTACTATTTACTAATTTTGACGAATCTACAAACCAGTCGTATTTAATTTTAAATTTGCTTTCAAAAGATTTTGCCATCTTTGGAAAACAATAGAACCTCTAAACACAATGCCTATTACAATTTAAATAATTATTTCTATGCCAAAAGTAGGTACCCCGTTTGTAACCGTTATAAATAAATGAAACCCCTATCTAACCAACTAATTTACGAAAACCCAATCCGGCTCGGGGACCAAAATTATGTTCATGTGAAAACCCCTTCGATAGCTCAGTTGCTGGTCCTGAGTTTTCTATCGGTTAGATTTGGGAGTCCAGGCACCGCAATCCCCAAATACAAGGTGAACCACTCACCTTGACTCGTCTCCCGAAGGTAGCTCCGCCGTGCACGGCTGCCTGGTTGTTTCAATCCTTTTATATTGATGTCTTTAGCATACCACCTTATTGTCCGAAATCTCACAAGTTGTTTTGCACAAATAAACCGACGAATAATGTAGTAATTTAAATATTTCCGGTAATCGATCAACACCCTTGCACCCGAATTCAATGTTGTAGTTTTCCAACTACCCTCATATTCCGAGTCGCAGTTTTTTTGCGGTCCACCCACATAATTGGTGAATCACAATGCCCGAACAATTATTATTGAATATGCTATTTCGGAAAAGTAATCGTAGTGATAAGAAACACTGAATTGAAAGAGAAGTACTGACGCTAATGCGTTTGGGAATCTGTGAGCTCCTGAATTCAAATTCTAATCATACGAAGTAATAATAATACTTAGAGTGATTTCCTTTTAAAAATTCTCAGTCGCAAAATAGTTCCCAGGAAAGTTTAAACTCTATTACATTAAGCTTAACATCATCGGCAAAATCTGAGTACACCTCACAAGTACGTGGGTTGAGAACCTTATTTAATAAATATTTATAAATAAAAACATTATCTCAATCAATAAAACTACCTTGTTGATCTACTGGCAAATAATGCGTACAGCAATGCCAGGGTCCTAGGTTCGAATCCTATATCGTAACAGTGTAATTTTTCAATGGATAAATCTCCAGTATCCTTCCGGAGTCTGGCATTGTGTCCGGTACAACTGTTAGGGAAGGTACCCATACTACGTGACCCATTTTTACAATTTTTTAATTAACTGACGTCCCGGCATATATGCGTCAGTGTTGCCACCTGTTAGTGTTGAAAGCGCTAAACGCTGCGCGCCATATGATCGCGCCAATATAGCTCGAAAAAGCGCGAAATTTCCCTAGAGGATATTGACTACGTGACGAAAACCTAGACACCCCCTGTGACCAAGCGTGGTATTTTGAAGACCCTCCCCCTGCGGGTCAAGCGGTCACGTAGTATGGGTACGTTACTTAAGGGCTCGCCCCCTTATATATGATCCCCCCCAATTGGGGAAGTTATATAATCGTGACGGTGTTTATTTATATATTTCACTAGTAACCCGCCCCGGCTTCGCACGGGTGAATTTGTCACATAAACCTTGGTCTTGAATCACTTCGGTAGTCATTGAGTTTATCGCGTGCAGACAGACGTAGCGGGACTACATATCTATTCATGGTATTGTATGGCAGAGCTCCAGAACGACCCCAACTACCGCGAGGTCCTGAACGGCATCACGGGCGTGCGCATGAGCGCGCAGCTGGCGGACCCGCTGGGCAACCACGCGGCCGCCGACGTGCACTTCGTGGCGCACTACAGCGCCTCCAACCAGCACATACGCATCTCCACCAGCACCACCGACGCGAGGGTAAATTAATTCTTTACTTTTTTAAATCAGGGTCCGAAATAACGGCAAAAAGGCGCTTAGGGTACGGGTTTAAAACCAAAGTATCGTTATTTTTCAAAATACTTCTTTAAAAGAGTTGCTCAAAATGTTATATTTATAATAACTTAATTACAAGAAGCATACGAAGAAGAGATGGCGTAATAAGATGTTCCTATGCGGTATAAGCGTGGCACTGCGCGGGCACAGGGTGAGAGGAACGTTACGCCAAACCCACATTTCTATTTGCCATCTAGCGGAGACTGGTAAAAACTAAACGGTTCGTCCATGTCAATGTTGCTTCTAAGTTCATCTATATTACGGTAGATGACATTTTCAATATAGAAGTATTCTATTAATTAAAAAAATTCTTACAAGGGTAATGTGATATTATTTACGCGACCAGAATGTCGATGCAAGTAATTTTTGTATGTTAAGATACATCATTGCATTTTAAGGGGTTTTATTTTTAGTAAAAATAGATAATATTTAATACTATGCGAACTCGAGGGGGCGTAGAATGGAGCTAGTAGCGATGACAAACTGAAGTAAGCCACGCCCACCACGATGACGTCAAGGGTTTTAGGAATTCAAAAGGCTCGCTAACTTAGGCCATCTCCTCTTTGTACATGCTTCGTGCTTAGTTACCTACTCACAAGAATCAGAATCAGATGTTACAACATTTTTGCCGACTTAACGATACGTAACATAACGGTATCGAATAAATAACGATATTACCTGATCAACGTTATTGGTCGGTCTTCTTCTTTCTCTTCTACTCAGTTCCGTCGTCTCTTTCTCAAATTGTCCCGTTTTGTACCTATGTAGTTATCCCGCGCTATCGGCCACTGTCCAATGGTGTACACAACTAGTGTGTGTGTGGTGGAAATAACTTTGATTTTAAATTCATTATCTCAGTTTAAAAAAAGATCGTTACTCCGCACTAGTAATTATACCTGTCTCGTGGGTGCGTTTTCAAACATATAATTCACAGACACCCAGACCGAAACAAATATTTGTGGGTCACAGAAAGATCTGACGGAAGATGCGTGGATTGAACCCACGGCTACTCGATCTAGCAGGCGGAGCAGCTTAGTCAAGCTCTTAACCAAATGAGCGTGTGTGTGTGTGTGTGAGTCGGACTTAAGGGCGAGCGTGCAACCACTACGCTCGAGCCAGAAGGGCAAGGGGGTGACATACTCGAGGGCGCCTCAAGTTTGGACAGTCGCTACGGGGGGGAGGGGATCTACGACTTAGTCGTCGACGTCCGTATCCGGAGCGGAAAGAAGCGTTGTCAAAGCATCGGGGGGGATCGGTGAGAATATGTCGCGGCCGGCGGTAGCGGCCGGGGTTGGGTTCATAGGAAGATGGGAAGATGCGTTCGCGAAGGGTTGAATTGTCGCCTTTTTAATATAGGCGCGAATGGATTCGAGACCGAGGTCGGAGTGAATAACCAAATGAACCAAGCAGACTGAAGAAACTCAACTAGTTCATAACTTGGAGCTAAATGTAAGAAAGCATGGGACGGTATAAATGATGTGTCAAAATAATGAGTAATATTAACATTTGTTCACAGGTGGGCGAGTATATAATATTCCACGTGCAGAGCAATTTCTACATGGAGTCGTTTAACTACGTGGTCATGTCCAAAGGGATCATACTCACCAGCGGACAGGAGATCATGCAGGTAAGAATGACATAGATATATTGTGAAAGCGGTACGGTCAGCGGCACAAGTCACTGAACATTCTGTTCATCAAACTAAGTTCTTATGGACTTCTCGACATTTTCGGCGGGTAGCACCTTCTGAGAACTGCCGAGAAGTCGCGTAGAGCGCGCTTTTGTGTGCGTGATTTTAACAATTTACATATTTTCTGTGTGTAAATGATTTACGCTGCTTGCCGAGAGGCCTTTACAGGTTCACCGACAGAGGGCAAGCGTGCATAAACTACGATCAAGCTAGGAGTGGGCAAAGGGGGCAACTAGCTTGAGCGCGCCTCAAGGAACCATGGCTTCGACTTAGGCTGTTGCTATGGGGAGAGCCTATACTAACCCTACCTTTGCACGAACGCCTTTTCAATGCGCTAACGCCGACCAGCCGTTGGGGACTACCACGGCGAGACACTTATGTCATGTTCGCACGGGCACTTTTTCCATCTACTTTTCTGATGTGTAAAATGTACTATTAGCGGTATGTTTCATTCCAGCGCTTTATTAATGTGCGTTTTAATGATGCTTTTGCGAACGTAGGGACATCGTTTACATTATAGGCTATGTGTTATATATGGTTGACAGGTTGATTCAATTCGAAGTCCAATAGAATTTTGTCCAATAGTTCATAATGAGAACAGAAGAATAAGTTCAAGAGAACCACAAAGTTAGAATTACACATTATTTACGAAACTATAAGAGCGTATTTCACTTAAAAATTTGGGCGTGCCGCAATAAGTTCTCGACTGGCGCTTGTTTTGAGAGGGGCTGCGCGTGCGACGCGCGTCGGTATAGGCAGTGGCGTTCGTTTAATGCCACAACATATTATATTAAGGGGGAAGTTAACCCTAACTCCCAAAAATAGGCACTATTTACAAAAGATTCTTGATGAATGTACTGCTTATTTGTTATATGAAATATAAAATATAAATAAAAATGAACATGAAAAGGTCGTGAATTTAATGTATGAAGCAAAATTTCATGTATTAAATTTTCCATAATAATAGTCTATCTATATCATCACGCCAGCTCCCTCGCGGGGTAGGCAGAGAGTACAGAGTTCCAACAGGTTCTTTCCTTACATACCTCTCTGACTTCCTCCACTCTCATAGTTCGTCTCATACACACTCGCCGGTTACGGAGACTCTTGACTTGCCCTTCAGCTAAGACACGGTCTATTTGGTCATAATAATACATTTAAAAAACTATCTTGAATATATATAGAAAATGTTCTACTTAATGGTAGATTGGATATGTATAAAATATACACCAAAGAAAGCTTAAGATATGCTCTGCAATTTGTATGGATGACTTTTTGATTTTAATTAATTATAACGGAATTAAAGCAGTGAGAGCCTAGTGGTTTGACCGTTGGAATGCAAAGTCAGATGTCTCGGGTTCCAACCCAGGCACCCACCTTGTCTTTTCGAAAGCACGTGCGTATCAAAAAAATAATTATCATTTGCTTTAACGGTGGAGGAAAACATCGTGAGCAAACCAGCATGCCTAAGAGTTTCTCGAAGGTTTGTGAAGTTCGCCAACCCGCACTGGACCAGCGTGGTGGACTATGGCCTAAAACTTCTCAGTTTGAAAGGAGGCCTGTGTTCAACGGTGGGACAGTTTTTTAACAGGGCTAATAAAAAAAAATCTGAATTATTTGATAAAAACCTGCATTTTGGGTCCTCCGGGCACACTTTTCACTGTTATCAAGGGCATCAGACAAGGGAAATTTTCAAACAAATATTGCCAAAGTCATTGACGTTAGTAATACCCTTAACTGTGGTACGTTCGTGTGCTGTGGCCAGGAGGGCGTGCGCACGTTCGCGGTGTCCGTGTCGGCGGAGATGGCGCCCGTGGCCACGGTGCTGGTGTGGAGCGCGCAGCGCCGCGCGCACGTGCTCGCCGACTCGCTCACCTTCCCCGTCAACGGCATCTCCAGGAACAACGTGAGTCGCGCACTGGTTTAAATAATTCCATTACAGGTTTATTCTCTTTGCGATTGCTTCGGGAATTCACTTCGATTGATACCTTATTTTTAGCTCTGGAATTTAGATGTGTCAGTGTCGTTCATGGATATAATACAATGGATTGAGCACTCTGCGAAAAAAACGGGATGACAAGAGTACTCACTGAGAGCCCTACGTCTCTTTCGAAGTAGGGTGATCGTACATTGGTACGATTATGGACTTGTTCACATATAATTAACGTATCATTATCAGGCACTGTTTATTGCGGTAATTCTTTCTTTCTACGCATATGCCACGTCTTAAATGAGTAGTAGTCAAATTTTTGGTTAAATTGTCCATTTTCTTGCTGACTGTACATTTTTTTCATAATCTAAATTCAACTTCAAATATCCAAAAAATTTAGGATAGTTACTAGAGCCCTTTTTCTGTATCTACAACGGTAGAATAACTGCCCTTACGGCCCCATCTTAATCTATTCTGTATATAAAGACGAATTGAGAACCTTGTTCGTTTTGAACTACAGTAACACACTAGTACACAACTAACTACTAAATGGTTTACAGCGTATTTAAACCACATCATAAAAAGGTATAGTCCGTATTAGTTCTACCTTATGATCACCGTACTGCATCGTAATGGGTGCGAGCGTGACACCGGGCTTCTGGTAATTGCTCTCACTCATCATGGTTTCTCGAGTTGTTTAATTCATAGAAAATTCAATGTTGTGTCTGTGAGTAAGAGTTTAATTTTCTTTGGCAATCTTTTGACAGTACTCAATCCATTGTTTTATATCCATGGTGTCGTTTAAAAATGTCAGTGAAAACGTAATGTAGAAAATAAAAATCTAAATCTTTTCTATTAGTCCTTGAAGTACACAAATGTGTAAAGCGACATTTATATTGGTGGACATGCTCTAAGGGAGACGCGACAGAAATACTTATTCAAATAAATTTTTTTTTTTTTTTTTTTAACGTAGCCCCACACTAGGATTTATTCCTGTGTCGTGGGTGCGTTTACAAATGTGTTAATTCACATACACAAATACCCAGACCGGAACAAATAATTGTGGATCACACAAAGATTTGTCCCGTGCGGGACTCGAACCCGCGACTATTAGACGCAGTGGGCAGAGCGACTTAAGCTCTTAACCACTGCGCTAAATCGTCCGTTAATTGTGTCATTGTTTTCTACAACGCTAAATACATCTAATCTATCTATCTATCTCTATCTATAACCTCACGCCAGATCCCTTGCGGGGTAGGCAGAGAGTACAGAGTTCCAACAGGTTCTTTCCTTACATACCTCTCTGGCTTCCTCGACTCTCATAGTTCGTCTCATACACGCTCGCCGGTTACGGAGACTCTTGACTTTTCCATCAGATAAGACTCTGTTTATTTGGTCGTGGTAAGATAGTCTAGGTCTTCCCCGGTACCTGCATCCTTCCACTTTCACATTGTATATCTGTTTTGTCATTCTTTCCTCTGGCATTCTTTCTATATGCCCGAACCAACGGAGCATGCCCTTTCTCATCTTTACACCGATACTATCTTTCATACCTACTCGCTGTCTTACTATGCTGTTGCTAATGCGGTCGGTCAGCTTCACTCCGCACATCCTCCGCAGAGCTCGCATTTCTACCGCATTTATCCTACTTTCATTCTCCTTCTTACATACCCAGCTCTCGCTACCATATAACAGCGTTGGGACAAGAACTCCGTTATGTATGGCCAGCTGCGCCTTATGGCTTAAGTGCCGGCTCCCGAGTAGCTTTCCCATCGCACCATTCACTCTGTTCCCTGCACTCACTCTTCTCTATGTCAGCGGTGTATTTCCCATCCTTACTGAAGGCGCATCCAAGATATACAAACTCATTCACTTGCTCCAGCACATCGTTACCATCTACATCTAATCGCACTTAAAAGTCGATTTACAGCTTCAAAAAAACCTACGCTTCAACCACTAGATCAAGCCAACCCCTAGAAGAGGATCAGAAGACAATCAAAGCAATATAAATTGTTAACCGTGTTATGTTATGCGCAGTTTACGGTGTTCATAAACAACCGCAAGCACCGCACGGGCGAGCGCGTGGAGGTGGCGATATACGGGGAGCCGGGGGCTTACGTCGGCCTCTCCGGGATCGACAACGCCTTCTACACCATGCAGGCTGGCAACGAGCTCTCTTACGCAAAGGTAACATAATATACACCAATGTTATTTTCATTTATTATTAATTATCTTTATCGTTTTCAGTATAAACATAAAGGTAAAATGGCAATTAGGTTCATTGTTAGATTTATTCTCCAAGATTATATTTATCATTATCATCTCAACCTATACTAATCCGCTGGTCTCTCCAATCGCTCTTTAGCGCAACCGGTCCGATGCCACCTGCATTCAACGACTTCCTGCGAACTTCATAAGATCGTCGGTCCATCTGGTAGGCGGCCGCCCCACGCTGCGCTTACCAATATGTGGTCTTCACTCCCCCCACACTAGGATTTATTCCTGTGTCGTGGGTGCGTTTACAAACATAAAAGTTCACACACACAAATACCCAGACCGAAACAAATAATTGTGGATCACACAAAGATTTGTTCCGTGCGGGAATCGAACCCGCGACTATTAGACACAGTGGGCGGAGCGACTTAAGCTCTTAACCACTGCGCTAAATCGTCCGTCAAATTTTGTATAAGCCCTGCGGGGGCGCTTACAGATTACTCAATTTACTTTTTTTTTTAAATGTAATTATACTACTAATCTACCACCGGATTGGAACGCGGCCTCCTCTGAGAAGATCCGGCGAATAAACTCAGCGAGCTTGTCTTTTTTATTTACTTCTCTTTCTTCTCTTTTTTTTAATCATATTGTGTGGATACAATGTTTAGGTTACAATTAAATAGTTTATGACCTAGCTCCAGTGTGATGCCTTACGATCGAGATATGAATCTAATAATTGCTACTTCAGCTTACTAATCCTATGGGCTATGTCGGTGATCTTGGTTCTTCAAGAAGCTCCTTATTCCTCATTCGATCACATAGAGAAACTAGAACATAGCTTTATACACAGCTCGCTAAGGGAATAAGCTTTCTTTATGAGACCTATTGGAAGAGACTACGTCTCTAATCCGTATGTCACCACTGGCAACACACATTGACTAAAAATTTTAGTCTTAAGATACTGAGGTATTTTGGATAAAAAGTCGTTGTGCAGTTTCCCGATTATATTTAGTAACTTAATACGTTAAATCTTCGGTTGCGAAAACACCCGTAATTGCGTTCGATCGCCGTGACAATGCGCCAGAGGTTTATAACGATGCTTTAGTAATATACTAAATTATTTTAGTTCGTATTGGTCAGTGTATTCTTATTTTTTTGGGTCCGGTATGATCCAAATCCAAAGCTCGCCCGCGATTACATTGGAACTTAATATTGTCAGGAAAATGTACACAGTTCTCCCCTTCCCCGCTTAGGAAATAAAGGCATTACGGTTCCTTTTATTATTTGTATGTAAAGTTAATGAAATATTATTCCAATTTGTAAACCGTTTCTTATAAAGCAGTGACCATTTGGCCAGGTTTATGATTATACGATTATTTCCAGGTGATATCCAAGATGTCGTACTTCGACGAGGCCACGAACGGCACGTTCGCGTACACGTGGCGCTCGCACTACGGCGACGCCGACGATCTTGTGTACTTCCCCTCGTCTACCTTCGGCATCGACGCCAATAGGACTTTCGAGTAAGAATCTTTATATACCAAATAAAAAAATTAATATATTATGAGCTATTTTTATTTAGTGTTAAGTCATGTTGGTATCCAAACTAAAATAATTGAGTTAATAGTGACTCGACTTTTGAGAGCATTCACCTTCCGAAAGTCAGGTAAATCTAACTTAGTTGTCCGTTTAAAAAATCGTTTGAATAAGGAGTTTTTTTTCCAGAAATCATAAAATCCTGTTTATTTTTCAATGTCTCCTACATTATATATAAATATTTTTGACTAAAAAAGTTGAAGTTTCAACTAAGATTTGCTAGGAAATAATTAGAAATTATTGCACACAAGAAATAAACAGTTTTTATGCCTCCTAAAAACTAGTATCTTATGTAATGATTTCTTTAATTGACAATGACGATATTATGGATGACGTTTCCATCCGAGGTTCCATTTTGCTACTCTCTGTTATAATAAATCAGGCTGTACTGGCTCGTGTTCGGCAAAGATCTTCCCTCACAAACCTCTGTACGAACTATGTTGTGCATTAATCTCTCTCACCCCCATTTCTCTCACAGTCTCTCCCTCCCTTCCCCCCCCCCCCTCCCCTTGTCTCTTATATGACTTGAGAATACACATTCACATATTTTGACTTTTCATTCGTCCCTCAGGTACGCCGGGCTCGTGGTGTTCAGCGACGTGGGCGTGCCCCGCCGGCACAGCACCTGCAACGCGTCGCTGGGCTTCGGCGAGTGCCTCGAGGGCGGCTGCTACCCGCTGTCCAAGCACTGCGACGGCGCGTCCGACTGTCCGGACCACACCGACGAGTCCAACTGCGAACGTGAGTCTAGATGAGCATTAAATGATTCTTGTGTATTTATGCCGAACTAAGTTTAATACAGAGTGGATTTTTGAGATGGGGCAGTAAGGGCAGCTAGCTTACCGTTAAAGGTTCAGGAAAACGGTGTCAGAAAGCTTTTTGAGAGATTTTAACCTGAATTTACAGATTTTAAAAAAATTTAGTCCGGAAGAAAAACACACATTTTTTTTTGAAGAAACATGATCGATTGACGTCCTGTTTCTTATAATGATCCAAAACGTCTATTGGACTAAGTGACGTTGGAGTACTAGAAATATAAGAAATTGCAAAAAACTTTTCCCGTACTATTGGTAGCCATTTAGTGGAGCTATAGACTACCATAATTAGTGGTAACCGGAACCAACGAATTGATGTGCCTTCCGAATCACTGAGACGCTCGAATATGAAAATGGCACAAACAGTCACCCATCTAAGGCCGACTTCGCCGAACGTAACTTAATTTTGGTAATTCCTAAGAACATGGCGATCGTGCAATGCTACGACCGCCTCTACATAATTCAAATAAAATGTAGCACCCATGGTCACCGTGATGCTTTGCAGCACCCATGGGCCCGGTGATGCTTTGCAGCACCCATGGTCACGGGAAAGACTTCCCGTGACCATGGGTGCTGCAAAGCACTCAAAACGTCAGGAACTTAAAAATAAAAAATAAACCGCGGTAAAATTTATTTCATATATATATATGTAAACCTAACAACTCAAAACTGTCCAGGATGTTTTTTAACGTAACCCCACCTTAGAATTTATTCCTGTGTCGTGGATGCGTTTACAAACATGAAAATTCACATACACAAATACCCAGACCGGACCAAATAACTGTGGATCACACAAAGATTTGTCCCGTGCGGGAATCGAACCCGCGACTATTAGACAAAGTGGGCGGAGCGGCTTAAGCTCTTAACCACTGCGCTAAATCGTCCGTCCGATTCGAATAAAAGTTTCCAGTATACACGCCTAGTATTGTGCGCAGACGAGCACGAGCGCACGTTCGAGCTGAGCCACTTCCGCAAGTTCCGGTTCAACCGCGTGCAGCGCCAGTACGACAACGTGTGGCTGTGGCGTGACGTCAACATCGGCCCGCACGGCCGCTACGTGTTCACCGTCGACGTGCCGCAGGTCACTCCACCACTATCTCTGCATTCCGTTTGCTATTCCACTCGACCCATAGCACCTGATCAAAAACCATATTATTATTGTTAGACTGCCTGGTTGGTCTGGTGGCAAAGCGTATCGCTTTGTGATCACGAGGTCCTGGGTTCGAATCCTAGGTCGGACAAATGTAGTTTTTCTAACGAAAAATTCCCAGTATGAGTCCGGAGTTTGGAATTGTGCCCGGTATATGGCAATAGGCTCGCCCCCTATTACATGGGACCTAACATCGTCGGCGAAACGTGGGTGTACTCAGTACACCTCTACCACCCCCGCTGGGGAATATAGGCGTGACGGTGACATTATTATTGTTAATTGCAACGATAGATTTGCATGATTTTATGTAAAATATTTTAAAATTCTACTAATGGTGGGCAAATCTATCGTCGAGTTGGATATTAAACCCGGTCATAAAAGGTAAAACACGTTTTATTTACCCGACTTTAACACGTGATCGCATAAATTATGATTCATCGTTAAAAGAATAACCGCAATCACTAAGTATGGGTTCATCTCACTCATATTTGTCACTGTTTTTAGCAGAAAAATACTTACCTAACTTCTCAACATTTTGTCACGGCTTCTTGAGGGCATTTTGCGTGTTTCTAGTAGGTTGCTCAGGTTAATAGACACAAAATTATAGTACACAAGTATAACAATTTATCTATGCTTCAATAATACTATTTGAAAATAAATAATAATATTATTTTTACAGATACCAGCGCATTGGACAGTGTCGGCGTTCAGCATGTCCCCTTCCCTCGGACTTGGAATGCTCACTGAACCGAAACACGTAAGTTATTTATCTATGTCTTCACGCCAGGTCCCCAGCGGAGCAAACAGAGGGTATATAGTTCCATCAGGTTCTTTGTCTACATACCTCGTCTCTTCGACTTTCATAGTTCGCCTCAAACACGATTTAGCGCAGTGGTTAAGAGCTTAAGCCTCTCCGCCCACTGTGTCTAATAGTCGCGGGTTAGATTCCCGCACGGGACAAATCTTTGTGAGATCCACAATTCTTTGTTCCGGTGTGGGTATTTATTTGTGTATGTGAATTTTCATGCTTTTAAACGCACCCACGACACAGGAATAAATCCAAGTTGAGCGGCTACGTTTTTTAAAAAAATATCTAGAGTAGGTTCGGCCCCAAAACATTTTTTCATCGCTCTGGTCTCTGGTGCAGTACGTGGGCGTGCTGCCGTTCTTCATCAAGGTGGAGGGCCCGGAGCAGTGCCGGCAGGGCGAGCAGGTGGGGCTGCGCGTGCTGGTGTTCAACTACCAGCCGCAGGACGTCGAGGCCGTCGTCGTGCTCGCCGCCTCGCCCGACTACAAGTTCGTGCACGTCGAGGAGAACGGCATTGTGAGTTTATACCATCTTTAGTTCGGGCACTGTGTTGAACTATTTTTACCACGCTATAAGATGATTGAACTTATAATATATGTCGTCAGATGGCCAAACAAACTAGCACAAGAGCTCAATCTTTAGACTCAGACATGCGCGGGGTTAGGTTTCTAAACAGCTAAACACAATAATTGCCCATCAGTTATTTAATCACATAACTTATCCACATGAAACACAATATCAACCATTTAATTATCAAAAGGGCATGACGACCATTTTGTTCTGTTCATCTTCCTAATTCCAAATCCCGTTGACTCTCGCGTTCCGTCAGCACGCGGCCGTAGTGCTGACTAGCGGACGACCCGCGCACTATTTGCCACAGATAATAACCACGCCGACATATATAATATAATATTAGCCCTGTTAAGAAACTGTCCCACTGCTGGGCACGGGCTTCCTCTCAAACAGAGGGTTTAGGCCATAGTCCACCACGCTGGCCTAGTGCGGGTTGGCGAACTTCACATACCTTCGAGAAACTCTTAGGCATTCCTCACAATGTTTTCCTTCACCGTTAAAGCAAGTGATAATTAATTTTTTAATACGCACATGCTTTTGAGAAGGCAGAGGTGCGTGCCTGGGTTTGAACCCGAGACCATTGACTTTGCAGTCCAACGGTCTAACCACTAGGCTATCACTGCCTACTATGATGGAACTAAGAAAAAAAGAACTGAAATAATCAAAATTTGGTCACGTGCCAAGGACTGAAGATCAATTTTAATTGGTTCTTAACATCGTGATCGACAGGATGCGGTGGGACTATTTTTAAGTCTTAACGATGATCCAGGTTAAGCTGCGTTTTGTTTAGTCAGGCTGAGACGGGTGACACTTGTGACATTTCCATTTTCAGAGACAAGTTAAGCCCTTTGTTCTTGTCACCACTTGATGTGGTGTTTATTCTAATATTAAAAGAATATGATTAATAATTATGAAGTTAGCAGTGTTCTGACCATTGAATTACTAAATACTGGAGCAGGCACCTCATCTATCTTTTAGTAACACTCGTTAAAGCGCTTACACTCAAGCTCACTAGATGTTTACTGCATGACACGCTCGAGTGCTTATTTTATTTCAAAAATATGTCTTCATGTGTACTAAGATACTGTGTTAACAACTCAAAAAACATATAATTATTATCTATGAAAATACGAGCACTCCTACTAATCTCACGCGTGCTCCGTAGCCATGAAGTAGCGTGCCATTTTTGATATGTAACATCTTTCCTCTCGGTTGCTGGATATTTTTTGTGGGAGTGATTTTGGAAATGGGACGGAAATGTGTTACAGGAAACCGGGGAAGCGCGCGCTATTTGATTTGACCAATGAGCACGCGCGGTGAAACCAGGGAAGCGCGCGCTATTTGATTTGACCAATGAGCGCGCGCGGTGGAACCGGGGAAGCGCGTGCTATTTGATTTGACCAATGAGCGCGCGCGGTGGAACCGGGGAAGGGCGCGATTTTTGATTTGACCAATGAGCACGCGTTGTGGAACCGGGGAAGCGCACGCTTTTTGATTTAACCAATGGGCGTGCGCGGTGGAACCGGGGATCGCGCCCTAAATGATTTGACCAATAAGCGCGCGCTATTTGATTTGACCAATGAGTCATCTCAATTTCATAGTAGGATAACATGTCAGATGTTACAATCATATGCGACGACTGTAAGACTCGCTCGGTTTTTTTTGTTTGAACTATCTTCCCCGGTGCATAGTAACGCAATGGTTCTGACGCTCCGTGCAGGTGCGCTCGTACAACCCGCGCACGTCGTTCGGCGAGCACCAGTTCTTCGTGTACATCGCGTCGGGCGGCGCCGCCACCGTGCACGTGCCCGTGGTGCCCACGCGCCTCGGGGACATCCGCGTGCGCCTGCACGCCTCCACGCTCATGGGGCAGCACCACTATGTCAAGAAGATCACTGTTGAGGTCAACAACACTCTTCTTGCGTTTTTTAGGCTAACTAGCTTGCAGGTTGCCAGATCAGCCACGTATACATTGTCGGTCTTCTAGTCCCCTCCTCACTGGGGGGTAGGGTCTTCCAGGTCCACACTTCGCAGCCAAAATCAAAAGTGTATTCATGTTTTTCTACTCATATAAAAAAAAAACACCCTCACGCCTATATTCCCCAGCGAGGCGAGGCAGAGGTGTACAGATGTGTTCTATTCATCTTATAGTAATAATTTTACTACTTCATACCGATTTCTGTGAGAAGGTGACACTTCTCCCGTTGAGACAACCTACAGCGGGAGTTTTCGAGTTGCAAAAACCCCCTTCAATCTTTTAATTACTTGTTTCTATATATATATTGCCGTATCCTTGCGCCCGCTTGATAAATCAGCAAAGTAATAAAAAATATTTGCAGAATGACAATTTAAAACTAAAAATTACGTAACAAAAACAAGGTTACGTTTTTAGATAAGTCAGAAAAAATGATTTATTTTTTATTTACCAACAAAAAATCTTTCAGTGCGATTATTAATTAAATTAACAATAATTACAGTCTTTTAGCTTCCAATGTAGTATGCTAGCAACCCTCCCCGGTTACGCACGGGTGAATTATATACATAAACCTTTCTCTTAAATCGCTTCGTCTAGTGGTGAAAACAGTATGAACCGTATAAAATTCCTTCGGTAGTTATTTAGATTATCGCGTTCAGGCAGACATTTTGTTTTTTAATATGTAATAATTAAAGGAAGTTCTATTTATACACAGTCAATCTTTTTAACCGACTTTAAAGAGTAGGAAGGAGGTTCTATGGACGTATGTATGCTTATTTTTTTTCTAACACTATGGAAAGATGGAACTGTCGCAATAAATATAATATTATGTCCATTTGTTCCCACAGCCCGACGGCCTGCCTCAGTACCGGCACCAGTCGGTCCTGCTGGACCTGTCGAACCGGGCGTACGTGTTCCAGTACATGCACGTCAACGTCACCGACACGCCCATCATCCCCTACGAGGTGGACCGCTACTACGTGTTCGGCTCCAACAAAGCGCGCATATCCGTCGTCGGCGACGTCGTGGGTCCGCTCTTCCCTACAATGCCGGTTAACGCTACCAGCTTGTTGGATTTGCCTATGGTGAGTACGCAATGTATATCTGTAGTACGCAATGCATAACTGTAGTCGGCGATGTTGTGGGCTTGCTGTTCCCTACAATGCCGGGTAACGCTACCAGCTTGTTGGACTTGCCTATAGAGAGTAAGCAATGTATATTGTACATTGCGATATGTTGTGCTACGAATTTGACCCGTGAACTGGTAAAGATCACGGGTAGCTGGAGCAGAAAGCTGGTCTTCGTGGTGATCTTTGAGGAGACCTTTTTATAATAAAAGTCTTTCAGGTGTCTGTTTAAAGCCAGTTGTCGGCAAGAGCTAAGTTACTTTAGATTAACTAAGCTAGGTCATCCAGCTGAGGTATAGGTATCATAGCTGAGGTATAGTTTCTATAACAGAAAATATGTTCGCGGTCGGCACTTGCATGAAAAAGGACCTCAGTCATGTGACCTAACTAAACTAAACTTAAAGCTTTACTAACGTAACGGTCGACAACGGGCTTAACTTATATTTCAAAACATCTATCTGGCATCGCGTAAGTGGCTGGTACACAAATCAATAAGACTAGGTATTCATAATAACTTTTGTGTCGTACCCAGGACTCTGCGGAACAGAACATGTTCAGCTTCGCGGCGAACATGTACCTGATGGTGTACATGCGGCTCATCAACCAGCGCAACCGCACGCTGGAGCGCGAGGCCTTCTACCACATGAACGTGCTGTACCAGCGGCAGCTCTCCTTCATGAAGCCCGACGGCTCCTTCAGCTTGTTCCGGAGCGACTGGTGACTTACTCATATTCACATATTTGCAAAAATATAAAAATATCCGACTGGTAAATCTGTCTGAAGCATCAAAACTCTCTAAAATTGATGGTTGCGGTCCAAATCACGCTACTATCGATATTAACACTTGTAATGCGTTCCGGCGTAAACGTGCCACGCTGTTAGTCCACTTATGTCCTTTTGGCATATACATATAAGGGCTAATATGTCATAATCGGCCATCAGTGTCTGGCTGACCGAGCCGAACGCTGCGTAACCTTAGTGATCGCTACAAACACTTCGGTACCACAGCGAACACCCTTAGGATAAGTATTAATAACAACATTTGACACAGGAACCAATCAGCGTCAAGCGTATGGCTGACGTCGTTCTGCGCCAAGATATTCCAAGACGCGTCCTTCAACGAATGGGAGAACTTCATCTACATTGATCCTGAAGTAAGTATTGTGGGGCCATGTTATGTGAGTAGTTTAAGATCAGTTTGTGAAAGATTCAAATTTTGAAATAGACCTGGTTTAATGGATCGTTATGGCAATATCTCTCTGTATGCACAAGGTTAGTTTTAACCTGCTAAATAATAATAATAATATCAGCCTATACTGGCCACTGCTGGGCAAAGGCCTCTCACAAATCGAGGTGAGAGAGATTAGGTCATACTCCACCACGCGGACCCAGTGCGGATTGGTGGAGGCAGGTTTGTGGCCACCTGCTGTTGGAACTTATCAAGCCGCCTTTAAGGCTTCCAACCCGGCTAAATGTCCCCTTTTTATTGAAGCTTGATAACGTAATTTAGTATGTAAGTATCCATCTGTCAATATAACCTCTAAAAGGGAAAAATTGTCGGATCGGATCTGATGTATATAAACGAAAATCGAAGTAAATATCTATTTACTTCGATTTTCGTGTATGGCTGTAAATGAGTATGCTGTAGGCCAAACGGCTTTCAGATCTTTACCAAAATAGAGGCGAGCTCGCAACAACTACGCTTTTATCGGAAGGGAAATTAGAGTAAGCTCAAGTGCTCTTCAAGAAAGAGAAAGCCTCAGCATCGGCCGTCGCTATGGGGAGAAACTAGATACCTTGCCGTGGTCCACCAATGGGTGGCACGGCATTTTGTTGACGGACGATTTAGGGCATTGGTTAAGAGCTTAAGCTGCTCCGCTCACTGTGTCTAATAGTCGCGGGTTCGATTCCCGCACAGGACAAATCTTTGTGTGATCCACATTTATTTGTTCCCGTCTGAGTATTTGTGTATGCGAATTATCATGTTTGTAAACGCACCCACGACACAGGAATAAATCACGGTGTAGAGCTAAGTTTTTAAAAATATAGAAATAAAATAGACCTCACCAGCGAAATTAGTGTCTGTTCCTGTGTACCCGATAGTATTCGACGGGAGAAAAATGAGGGCACCGCGAGGGTATTTCTTTTGGATGGGATATCTGTACACGTTAAAGTATACCACCCAGCCACGATACAGAAAAAATTACTAGCGTAGGACAAAATTTAACGGTGTGTTTCTTTCACAGGTGATATCTACAGCCGTGTCCTGGGTACTGGAACACCAGACGCCAGAGGGCGCCTTCTACGAAGTGACGTGGTTGCCGAACAGAAACGACAACTCCACCATCGTGGTGCCCAAGAACAGCTCGCTGTACCGGGAGGCTTTCCAGAATACCGGCTGGACTGACCCCAGTGCTGTAGAAGTAAGTTATAAAACATTGTAAACAGGTGGTAGAGTCTTAAATAATCACTAGCCTTTTCTTTTTTGGCTATTCATAAGTATTTTTTCTTGACAATTTGACTGCCTCGTTGGTCTAGTGGCAAAGTGCATCGCTTTGTAATCACGTGGTCCTGGGTTCAAATCCTAGGTCGGACAAATGTAGTTTTTCTAACGAAAACTTCCCAGTTGAGTCCGGAGTCTGGAATTGTGCCCGGTATATGGCATAGGCTCGCCCCCTATTACATGGGACCTAACGTTGTCGGTGAAAAGTGGGTGTACTCAGTACACTTCTGCCACCCCTGCTAGGGGAATATAGGCGTTACGGTGTTTATTTTTCTTGACAATATATAAATACTTTTTGATCTACATGAATACAAGGTGTATCGTAAATAATGCAAGACCTCAAACACTCCGATTAAATAATTGCTTTACAAATTTTATGGAAAAACCAGATTTTCAAATTTAAAGTTTATTACCCTTTTTTTAAGTACTTTTATACCCCAATTATCAATGAAACTTGTACGTGTATGTGTGCATATTGAGAAATACGTTTTAGAAATGCATTTGAAATCTCCGTATTGCTCTGAATTAAAGATAAAATTAGTTTGTTATAGCGCACTGAAGGAGTAACAGCATTTTTTGTAAATATAAAAAAAAAATGTTAGTTACATTATAAATAGTTATTAATACTTATCCTAAGGGTCTGTCCAAGAGCGTGCTCGTCGCGACCCCTGCCAGTTATTATGGCTGCAATCTTGGACCGAAGACGTACCGCAGTGCGGGCTAGGGCGTCCCCCCGAGGCGACGCGTACCGGCCCGCCCCTGTCGGTACGAATATAGGTGGAAGCGGCGATGGGGGCCGCCACCCATCACGCCGGGCCCGAACTGGCGAGTCGTGGGGTGCAGAGTGCCGAAAGAACCTGTTGGAACTCTGTACTCTCTGCCTACCCCGCAAGGGATCTGGCGTGAGGTTATAGATAGATAGATAAATAGTTGGAATCAATTTAGTTACCGATTTAGAACAAACTACTTTCTTGCGTTAATTATGTTAAACCTTGTATATATTTTTTTCGATAAATAAGGAGTATCTATTCAGCAGAGGTTACTTTAATTCTCAGCAATGTTTACAAAAATAACCACTGCATGTGTTTATAAGCTAATGTAGCCCTTTTTGATTGGATCAGAGTAAATGAGGCATACGATTTTTTTTTATTTCTAAAAATATTAATTTCCATTAACTATAAGAGTGGATGAAGCTAGAGAGGTATCTAAGGAAACCTGTTGGAACTGTGTACTCTCTGCCAACCCTGCAAGGAATCTGGCGTGATGATATAGATAGATAGATAGATTAATCTACGGTACTCTTGACGGACGATTTAGCGCAGTGGTTAAGAGCTTAACCCGTTCCGCCCACTGTGTCTAATAGTCGAGGGTACGATTCGCGCACGAGACGAATCTTTGTGTGATCCACAATTATTTGTTGCGGTCTGGGTATTTGTGTATGTGAATTTTCAAGTTTGTAATTTTTTTTTATTTTTTTTTTAAACGTAGCCCCACACAAGGTTTTATTCCTGTGTCGTGGGTGCGTTTACAAACATGAAAATTCACATACACAAATACCCAGACCGGATCAAATAATTGAGGATCACACAAAGATTTGTCCCGTGCGGGAATCGAACCCGCGACTATTGACGTAGTGGGCGGAGCGGCTTAAGCTCTTAACCACTGCGCTAAATCGTCCGTCACCCAATCCTTATGTGGGGCTACGTAAAATAACAATAACAATCTGGATAAATGAAAAACAGTGGGGAACGATAATAAAGATGATTTTCTAACTTATTGTTAACAGGTAAACAACAGTATAATACTGCAGCGCAACATCACGCTGACTGCTCAAGTGGTCATCACCCTGGAGACTGTCAAGAACCTCAAAGATATTGGAGTGAGAGAGGTATGTCGGACATATTGTAGCTGTCAAGACTTGAGCGTTTTATTTTCGTACATATTTATTTTTACATTTGTATTAAAATAGAAATAAAAAAAAAACTTTTATAAAAAAAGGTAAACCGACTTCAAAAAGCAAAAAAATAAATATTTGAAGTCGGTGCTGGTTGGTGCAGTCGGTTACTTGGCACCGACTTCAAATATTTATTTTTTTGCTTTTTGAAGTTGGTTTACCTTTTTTTATAAAAGATTTTTATTATACAATTTTAAGTGACCAGTGAATTCTATAGTAGGGTACCTATAGGATTGACGTAATACCCATAATATCGCAATTTACACATGCCTATTGTTTGTCGTTAAGGAGTTCCCTGGTGTATCTTCTAAGTCCAGGGTCCAATGTCAATAAAATTAATATGGGACCACCTTGGAGATATACTGAACCCAATGCAAAAAAAAATATCAAAATCGGTCCACAATTGACGGAAATATCGCTGAACATACATAAAAAAAAAAAGCATACATACAACCGAACATAGAACCTCCTCCTTTTTGAAGTCTGTTAATAACACTAGATCGTAACCTTCTCGCAATGACTTTCTGTCCATCTTTATAATGTTTTCGATCTCGCACATAGAAGCTGTGAGATATATTTGTGCCTGTAGCTATCGTTTGCGAATCCTCCATCCTCAGGCCAGCTCCACGGTTCCATATTATTGCACTCTCATCAAACTTACATACGTTTGGCAAATATCAACTCAATCGGATACCCGCAAGTGCTTGAAAAATGGATCATAAGATTTGAACCGGAAAGACAGATAGACAGACATACGAACAGTGCATGTTATGTATAAAAATAACCACTTTGTAGACAGTTAAAAGTTGTCGAAGAAGAATAGTATTCTTAATTTAAGAAGAAATAGTTATTTCTTTATACGTTCCGTTCGTTTGACAGTCACTCGTAAATATACATCAGTAAACTCTGGTCACGGCTTGTGCTGGGTAAAGTCCATTCCCTTGTCATCCAATAATATCACTCGAAAAGTTAGTTTTCCCCATGGGACCTCCTTATGGGAACTCGGATAGGGCCCCCTTTCTTTTGAGCCCGTTTCGCTACCGACTATGCTGGTGGTGAATCCATCTGCCATATAAAAATGCAAATGTCATGCCGTACTTACCGGCAACCCTAGCAGTTATGACGCGGGCCTACTACTGGCAAGTCCTGAGGCATGTTCGGCGACTGTGCTAACGACATAGCTTGTCTTTAAAAGAACTAAATAGGGGTACCACGGACAAGTGGTGGTGGACTTGTCGTTTACAACTCAAAATCAACGCAACTGGTGAGTAATTCTAGTTATAAACTCAATGTGAGTTTAAATATAAAGAAAAAAGTTAATTAAATTGCACAGTTTCCTTAAAATACTCATTTCAAGGTGCTCGATTATCATGACTACTCTCGAGTGACCAGCTACTAACTCGTTTGTGATTGTATGCGTTGTGTACGGATGGTGATAACGGCAAGTCATTGGAGATTTATATTTGTAGCTAATTTCTTTTAAGTAGCGTTGTGGACACGGAAGAACAATAACGATGAAAGAGCTTTAAGCTATCTCAGTACGCTAACCAGTAAAGATAAACAATACAATTATAAATTGCAATATATCTGTATTATACATATTTTTAGTTTGGTTTGAAAGGAAAGAACCTGTTGAAACTCTGTAGGTAGAGAGCTGCTTACCTCGCAAGGGATCTGGCCTGATGATATAGATAGATTTTAGTTTTATAGTAATTTTATTTTTATTTTATTATGAGACGTAATTCCACTGTTTTTGATAATGAGAAGACGTCGCTTGTTATTGAGAAGGTAAGCCCGAAGACGCCCAGTTAAGAGGTGGGTATGCGCATTAGCGCGCATTCTCTTCATTCCTAAAGGTGATATACTTAAAAGCCCTACATGTCTTTGTGTACAACTTCCTTCCATTTGATCCTGTTAAGTTTTATAAGCGCCTCCAGTAATCTAAAATAAATTTATTAACCAAGCGTTTGTTGCTATGTTTTTAGTTAAAGAACTCGTTCCTAACGTCCCAACTTTAAATATTTCTTTTTTAATACTTTTTTGCCGTACACCGTCGTGTCATTATTCAATTTAGCCTGTTCCCAAAAATTTACTTTTAATACCTGGAGTTATCCAAAACAGATCCTGTTTTCGGCTTATCAGCTTCGGTCAGTAAGAGCAGTGATTCGATCACGCCAACGGCTAGGTGATCGGCCGTGCGGTCTCGCGGTCTCGGCGGCCTAGTGTCGGTCTACACAGAGTTGTTCTTTTCCCGTGCGGTAGCTCTATACTCTCTCTAGTTTTTTCTGTGGACGTTTTCGAGGGCGTCGGGCCTTAGTCTGGCAGCGCTGTATACTCAGGGGGTGGTGTGCGCAGGGGCTGGCGGCGCGCGTGTCGTCGGCGCAGCAGCGCGGCGTGAGCTGGCTGGAGCGCCACCTGCGCCTGCTGCAGGAGGCGGGCGAGCCGTACGCGCTCGCGCTGGTGGCGCACGCGCTCACGTTTGCCAAAGCGCCCTCCTCCGAGCACGCCTTCCGCCTTCTGCTCCGCCATCAGAGATTCGAGGGTAAGCATGACTTTTGTTGACACTGCTTCGTATACCCGGTTAACATAATTGGGCAAATATGTATGGTGAAAAAATTAAGTTGCAATAAAAATATTACGAATACCGTCGCGGCTTATCTTGTAAGACGAGATCAATATCTGAAACACTCGCAGCACGTGGTAAGTGAAATTTAAAACGTCTTGAAGGTAAATTGCAATATACTTTTGCACTCGATTACAACCGCACAGCCGCCTTCGACCGCTGTCGCCAACAGAATGTGTCACTGACCGCTCCCTCCTACTCGAGTTGATTGTCTATAGACAATCTGTAACTACCCTCGTGTTGATAGTTTTAGTCGTTTAATCGATTTTACTTATACGAAATAATTTACTATTTTGTAGTCGAACATTTCAGCGAAATAATAAAATTAATAATGCGCTCGTCAGACACCACGGCGGTGTGACGTGTCCACTATATTCATTTGAACGTGGAACAACATAAAGACGCTCATTGCGTTGTGCGACCGCGATGTTCTTAACGATAACTAAAGTTCAGCGGCGTTCGGCTCGGTCGGCCTGAAAGGGGTGACCGTGCTTCGGAAGGCACGTTAACCCGTTGGTCTCGGTTACCACTGTGGTAGTCGTTAATCCAAAGTGAAAGTCTTATAGGCGACTTGATAAGTTCCAACGGGAGGTGGCCACACACCTGCCTCCACCAATCCATACTAGTTCAGCGTGGTGGAGTATGACCTAATCTTTCTCACCTCAATTTACTGATAGATTTATATAATTATTGTTTTAAAGTTCATTACATTTTATTTTCGATTGTACTTCATGGTCTTCTGTCACGTGTAATATTTGAGTAACGGTCTCGCAGCACTTAGGTCAATACACGAATGAGTACGTGGACAGCATGTACCGGCTTGGGAAAACCTTAACTCAGTCAATAAAACACTTTCATCTCTGTAAGTGATAAATACAGCGCTATTTATATAGCGCTGCCAGATATAACAGCGCGGGACATACATACATACAGGGGGAAAATAACCACGAATGCACTTACACATGGTATCAGCTAATTTTTACGCTATCATTATTATTTCTTCCATACCAGGCGGTCTCAGCTACTGGGGTAAAGAGCCAGTTCCCCAGCCACCGTACAAGATGGAGAACCAGAAACCTTTCCTCCTGCCCCGCCTGCCGTACAAATACGACTCGAACAACATCGCGGCCACGGCCTACGCCCTCCTGGCATGCATGGACCACCAGGACAACAACGAGCCTATAGTGATGTGGTTGAACACGCAAAGGCTCAAGGACGGCGGATGGGCCTCCACACAGGTCAGTATATTCAAAGAGCCAGTTCCCCAGCCACCATACTAGATGGAGAACCACCATTCCTCATGCCCCGCCTCCCGTACAAATGCAACTCGAACAACATCGCCACCACGGCCTACGCACTCATGGCGTGCATGGACCACCAGGAAAACAATGAGCCTATAATAATGTGGTTAAACACACAAAGACTCAAGGACGGCCGTTGGGCCTCCACACAGGTCAGTATGTTTAGTAAAATTGTTCCTTCGTCTGTATATATAGACTATGGGGTCTCTATCAACATTGAACACCCATTGATAAGCAAGCATAACAATGTAAGTCGCACGGGTAATGGCCTGACCAAGTCAGTGTACATTTAGACAGCATTCGGTGGGCATTTACTTCGATCCGGCTCGAAGGACCATGGAAATGATGAGGATTATCCTACGGGTGTTAGTAGGAAATAAACGTAGACTGAGCAATGGACTGTATATACTTTAGACACGCGTAACAAGAAAATTACGGAGACAATTAAATACGTGTCCTTCGGATGGCGGACAATGACGCAGTGCTTTTCAGTGGCTGTCATCGTTCCCAGCCATCCCTGTCCCGCGTCCCGCGGCCTCTCAGCCCCATAGTTATGTACCAACAATCATTATATATCTTACTTATCTACAATAAACTGTCCAATACCGTAAAAGAGAAGTCTTCGCGACTATCCTTGTGTACTTAACCGTATATTGTGATCCGGCTCGAAGGACCTATTACAGTCATAAGTTCCCATGTTGGTTTAAAATAAAAAAGACGAACATAAAATTAAATGGTTAACGAAAGAAAATAATTAACCTTTACTAGCGATGACAATTATCATCACAGTTTGGCCAATTTGCCCAAAATATTTAACTAAAGCTTCTTCGTCAATCAGTCCATCTTAGTAGTGGACCCCGGCCCCCCACAGCGACTGTCCCAACCGAGAGGGCCTCTTCAAGGCGCCCTCGAGTATGTCACCTCTTGCCCTTCTGGCTCGAGCGTAGTGGTTGCACGCTCGCCCTTAAGTCCGGTGAAGCTGTAAAGGCCTCGTGGCCAACAGCGTACATCACTCACACACATACACACACAGATAGAAACCGAAGGCAAATCAGCTTAGTGGTTTTTGAGATAGATTAACCAGCTGGAAAGTGTCGTTTATTTGGTTGGTAATAGACGATTAGCGCGTACAGGTATTGAAGAGAGAAGCGGCGAGTGACTTGGGTTTACATAAATACTATACAGGGTAACCCAGATTTGGGGTATCGTGCTCAAAATTGTGTTAATAGGTTAGTCTAAACAACTTTTGTTGCACAAGGTTTTATTTACCGGAATCATTTTTGTTTTTAATACAATTTGAACAGGTAATCGAGTTAACTTGCATGAAAAAGTAACAAAAAACAAAAAGTTGTAGAATGACAGTTGTTTATAATTGCGGCATTATACCATAATTCTCATTTACCCAATAGATAGCAATTGAATATTTTGTCGAAATTCTTACAAATTTACTCACGTGTAATATTGTCCAAGCACCGACCACATGGCGTCTAGTATCATTTGCTCATTCATGCACCCTTTCTAACGGCTTATATCCTCCCACACGGCTTGTTCCGGCCAGTGAAATTTTGTCCAATTGTGAAGCCTTCTTCTTGTTTTCAAATTAAAAACATATTTGTAAGACAAATGCGTGGTTTATTCCACACGTGCACAATCAAAGAGCTAGCTGATGTAACTGCTAGCGTAAGGAAGTGAACAAAATAAAAAACTAAAGTAATAATGTTGCCAGTATTATCTTCAACACCGTCTCACCTATATTCTCCAAGTGGGGGTGGCAGAGGTGTATTGAGTACACCCACGTTTCGCCGACGATGTTAGGTCCCATGTAATAGGGGGCGAGCCTACTGCCATATACCGGGCACAATTCCAGACTCCGGACTCGTACTGGGAAGTTTTTGTTAGAAAAACTACACTCGTCTGACCCAGGACCTCGGGATCTCAAAGCGATGCGCTTCGCCACTAGACCAACGAGGCCATCTTCAACACGTTCAGTATCATTTGTTCATTCATGCACCTCGGCTCCTACGCGCTGGAATATTGATGAGTCGGCCCGTGTGCGCAGGACACGTACATATCGCTGCGCGCGCTGATCGAGTACACGAACCGCAAGCGGCTGCGCGACGTGAGCGCGCTCAGCGTGTCCGTGGAGGCCGTGGCGCTGGCCGGCGCCACGCGCACGCTCACCGTCGACAACCACAACCTCGCCGTCATGCAGAGCATCGACGTGAGTACTGTGTACCTTTGTTTAACGCGTGTCGGCCACCACACCACATAAGTCTCGCCCTAAATATCCAAAGTGGATACTTTAAGCGAGACTATGATCCTTTGCTATTTAATACCAGCATTTTGGTCTGACAAGTCTGAAAACCATTAAATAAAAAATACCAGCCTTATTGAGTTCTTATACCCAATTTACACACTGTTCATTTCCGCGTGAAGTGAGGGAAATTTAGGCGTATGACCGCGCCACTTACGCTTTATTTGCCTTCCCACACTATCACTGTCGGGCGCTCCCTTCGTTACAGCGTTTTTGAGCGGGAGTTAAGACTCACAGGAATTATGGGGAGAAAATAATTTTGGAAAAATAATTAATTTTAAAATTAGGATGCTTTTTTAATTTCAATAACCTCGTGAACCGTGTTGTGTAGGAATCCGAATTTTTTTTTTTATTTAAACACCGTCACTCCTCTATTCCCTAAGCAGGGGTGGCAGAGGGGTACTGAGTACATCTACTTTTCGTCGACGACGTTGGGTCCCATGTTACCGGGAACAATTCCAGGCTCCGGACTGATACTAGGAATTTTTCGTTAGAAAAACTACAATTGTCCGACCTAGGATTCGAACCCAGGACCTCGGGATCGCAAAGCACATTATTCGCCATTAGACCGACGAAGCAATATGTATATTGTAATATTCGCGTGAATCTAAGAAGTCAATGTACAAGTGCCGGGTGGGGGGTGCAGATCCCGCAGGCGTGGGGCACGGTGAAGGTGACGGCGCGCGGCGCGGGCTACGCCGTGCTGCAGATGTCGGTGCAGTACAACGTGGACACGCCGCGCTTCCAGACGCCGCCGCCCGTGCCGGCCTTCTCGCTGCACTCCACGCACCACTTCTACGGCAGGAATCAGTCGCACATCGAGTTCCAGGGATGCGCTAGGTAAATACATCTGGCTCATTATTAGTGTCCGACCGAGCCTTCGGCTTTGGCCGAAACTTCGGCCCATTTTCGCCGAAGACGAAGGTTTCTAGCGAGCACCGAAATTGAAAGATCTATTACAATGCGCAAGAGGCGACGCGCGGGAGGCATGGGGTCACATTGCGTTGCGCCGGCCGGCCGCTATTGCCAGTAAATAACCAAATCAAAACAAAATAAGATCGTGATACAGTCAACATAACTGTTTAAAAATTTAGTCAATCATGTAGCAAATTTCTTAGGGTTATTAAACCTTCCGCTTCGGCCGAAAATCAACCTTCGGTCAGACACCACTTATAACGCCGCACGTTTGATAGATTGGTTCGTGATTACGATCAAGTTGCTGACGGCTGACGGAATTTCGGCGAGGCACCTTGTATATGCCCTCTCCTATAGCGACTGCCCAAGCCGAGGTCGTTACTCCTTGAGGCGCCTTTGAGCTAGTTGCCCCCTTGCCCTTCTGGCTCGTGCGTAGTGGTTGCACGCTCGCCCTTTTGTCCGGCGAAGCTGTAAAGATCGTAGATCACTCACACACACATAAACACGCAAAGGAACTTGACTTACGATATTTTACATCGAGTTCAAGAGGTAACTACACCTATCTTATTCGCTTCACTCTTGACATATTAGGCGTGGTCATGATGATGTATTGTTGCTGAAGACTGATGTAGCGCACCTTATGATATATTACGGTGAGCTCTAGGACTGCGCTAGGTACGTACTCTCTCTCTACCCTGTGGCCACATCGGTACATATCCTAACAAACAAAACTTCATATTTCTTCAAGAACCATGAGAGTGGAAAAAGCTAGAGAAGTCTAGAAGGAAAGAACCTGCTGGAGCTCCATTCTCTCTGCCTATTCCGCAAGGGATCAAGGCTTTGATAACTTCGTGAAATGATCGTTTAATGATAAAATTAATCATTTCACGAAGTTATCGGTAAAGCACCACAATACATAAATAAGGGTTCTGGCATGATGATATAGAGAGACAAAGTTTTATACAATCCCGCTACGATAGGTCACTACCACAAGTGACAATGGCCGGTGTAGGAGCTACGCCGTACATTAAAATTTGTTACTTGATAATCGTAAAGAATTTGTGCATGCAATAAACAATGTCAGCGGATTTAGATGTCTACTCATTCAACAAACAAATATAACATTTAGCAAACAGTTAACATTTACAACATTAAGAACAACAAACAGTATATGTTGGGTAATTACTCCAACAGCCGGTGTGAACGTGTTGTCCTCGGGAGACGTGTACGCGAACTAATCTATGAAATAGCACGCGTGCACTGCTGCGACCACGCAATTAAGAAGTGTCTACTACCGCGACTATCGACTTATATGAAGCTTGTCTCTTTTATGTGCTACGAATAGCCAAGTTGCAAATGTTATGTACCTTTTTTCTCTCGGCAATCAATATCACATTATTCTGACCACGTGACTTTTCGTTGTAAAATTGTATTCCTGTATATATTTGTGATTTCTACTACGGGACAAACTTTTGTGTGCCCGTTAAATGTTTGTTTCGCCATATGTTGGTATCCACTACGCCGAATACATGCTAACGGATCGTTTCCAGCTGGACGCTGCTGGAGGAGTCCCCGCGGTCGGGCATGGCCGTGCTGGAGGTGGGCGTGCCCACTGGGTACATGATCCAGCAGCAGAAGCTGGACGCCTATGTGCTGTCCAGGCGAGTGCCCACGCTGCAGCGCGCCAAGTACCTGCCCACAAAGACCATCTTCTACTTCGATTACGTACGTTACTACATTCATCTTTATTTATCTATTGGCACACCAACAGCTTATAGGCGTATACAGTATAAAAGTTATTTGATCTCAACTTATGCTAGCCTACTCGCCAATAATAGGCGTGAAACAACATGCATGCATAAGTTATAAATTTTAAACGCATCCACGACACATGATTAAATCCAAGTGTGGGGCTACGTTTAGAAAAACAGTTTAGGTACCGGGGAAAGCCTTTTTATTTTTTTTTTACCTGGGGAAAATCCTGCATAGGACTTCCGCGAGCCTCGGGGGACGCTCGGGGGGCGTGTCAGATTCCTACCGACTAAAAACCCCAGGGTGGCCGACATCGGCACTTTGGAGGGGCTCCGGGATCTCCGTATGGAACGCACCGGTGCCCCTCTTGTGAGACTTAATGATACGCTCCCCCCCGCACCAACGCGGTGCTCACGGCGACGTGGGCCACACCACGCTGCCGTCCTCCTCGGGGTCGCTCGTGAAGAACGCTCGAGGCCCCCGCCCCTTGCGTCCGCGACCCCGAAGGCCCCCCTGCTGATGTGGTTGCAGGGGGAGGTCCCCCGCCAGATATTACGGCGGGGGACGCGAGTTAGCCCGTATTCTTAAGCCCCGGGATATTGGGCTGACCGGGGAAACCCTAGACTATCTTACCATGACCAAATAGACCGTGTCTTATCTGAAGAGTCTCCGTAACCGGCGAACGTGTGTGAGTCGAACTATGAGAGTGGAGGAAGCCGGAGAGGAACTCTGTACTCTCTGCCTACCCCACAAGGGATTTGACGTCATGATATAGAAGAAAACCCCGTGTCACATACATTCGTCGATATGAATTGTTGAATATTCACAACTTCACACACTTGGTGCACATTTTCAAAACCAAACATTAGTGACATATTTAAAACCAGCGACCCGCCCCGGCTTCGCAACGACTGATGTCGTGAGTGTACCATTTTAATGTTGATCTAAGATTCTAATTTATTAAATCCTTACTCAGCTTTCTCACGAGCCGACGTGCGTGAACTTCACCATCGAGCGCTGGTTCCCGGTCGCCAACATGTCCAGATACCTTCCCATTCGTGTCTACGACTATTATGCACCAGGTACATACTTTTTTTATAAACTATTCTCGAAAATCATGGACTACGTGACAGAAAGAAAATAAATATAAACTTCTACATTTACAAATTCCTAGTATGAGTCCGGAGTCAGGAATTGTGCCCGGTATAAGGCAATAGGCTCGCTCCTTATTACACACCTACCTAACATCGTCGGCAAAAAGTAGGTGTGCTCAGTACACCTCTGTCGACACCGCTTGGGGAATATAGGCGTGACGGTGTGTTTGTGTGTTTACAAATTAGACAGATGGATGACCGGGTACCATGAAGTTTAAAATTTTAGCAGCGATGCCTCAACAAACATGAATGAACAACATTTTTATTACCATTTTTTAAAATATGTTTAGTTTACAGAGAGACGGCCGTTTACAATTTTGTAATAATATAGATAAGCGGTCCCTAAACTTTGAAAATACACTCAATAAATCTCTTTAATGGACCTCACACCAAATGATTACATACATTGAGGTATATCAATGATTACATACAATTGAAACGAAACTGTTAGGTCTGAATTGTTCCGAAACTACAGTAATGGGTTTTTCTTATCACGTTGTTTGCTCTATTTCATGATAGTAGAAATAAATTCTATGATTCAGTGACGGATTTAATTTCGCGGAATCTTATTAATCTTAATCGGAACTTTAGGATTCGCTGGGTATAGAGAGATATCAATAAGAATCGATTGTATTGTGTAGAACGTTTCAACGAGAGCATATTCGACGCGCTGCCGACGTACCTGCTGAACATCTGCGAGGTGTGCGGCTCCTCGCAGTGCCCGTACTGCGCCATCTACAACGCGGCACGCCGCGCTACCCTCGCCGCGCCGCTGCTGCTCGTCACTGCGCTCGCCTCGCTGCTCCCACTCGCCACTCACTTACGAACCCACGCCTCTCTCTACGGAATCTCATAGTACAGTACGTGCGGTAGCTTTATGCGGTCGACGTGGCTATGGCGATGATTTGGGTTCTAAGCATAGCCTATGCTTTGAATTCTATATCACCATGCCATATCGCTTGCGGGGTAGATGCTTTGGATTAATTCATGTGACTTAACGAAATGTTTTTTTAGAAATAGCACACTATTTGTTTTGTTTTTTAGCCACACCACAATCGGTCAATAAGTACTTTGTTCTCAGTACACCTGTTTTTAATACTACTGTATAACTAGTTTATGCTGTTTTTTTTTGTTAATGTAATTATTAAAATAAAACAGTGAACATTTCGGTTCGCCGTTAAACAAATCTAAAAAAGTGGAAAATTCACAATCTTTTAGTGAGCATTCGTAAGTTCAACATTTCATGAATTGAAAGAAAAGAATATTGTTCCGCGTGGAATTTTAAAATTGATGGCATAATACGACACCGATCACATGAAGCTATTATTAATGTTAATATACTAGTAGATGTATAATTTTGTAACTTAAAAGTTATCGATAAGCCCAGTTGTCAGATATTTCTTCAATATTGAGAATGATACATTCACCATTAAACTAAATAAACTGAAGCTAAGCTAAGTACTAAATAGTTTGTATGTGGTAGCGTCGCTTGGTCAATCGTAGATTTAAAATCTGACCAACAAGATAATATCATGCAACCAGTGATTAAGATACAACTCAATGAATAATATTGTATACCTGAAAAAAAATATTTTTTCTCCATAATTGTCACATATCCAAATATAACTAAACCTATTTTAATATTGAACTAAATAAAAGACACACAAACCAGTAAGGTTTTTTAATGAAATTTTATTATTAGAGTAAAGTTAAGTATTTACCATGTGTATATAAATAAGCATTTATTTTATACTTTTGTGTTTGATAAAATGAGAATTCATCATGTTATAAATCTGATACATATATTACGATATTTAGGAGATAATTGAAAATCTACAATGGGTAGCATTGCCATGAAATTTGACTTCTCTTTGAATTAAATGAAGATTTTTAATAAAACAAAAGTCGATAAAAAAGGCCTTTAGTATTGTATTGATGTATGTATTTTATAACTAACCACCGTTTAGTTAGTAGTTTCGTAATTAACCTTTTTTATACCTTTGAACATGAAAAAGTAATGACTTATTTTTAAATATAGGTATCGAATCTAATATTGGTATGATATACAATCTTCTTTTAAGTATCATTAAAAGTAGAGTGCTTCACGAATCTAATAGCTAGTTCTAAGTAAGGCACATGGATCAACAACATGCATTCTTGCGTTGTCTGGCTTTCAATAATAAATTCTCTTTTTCACAATATCTTGGGCAAAACTAAACCAAGTGAACTACAAGAGTGGCTTTAGTTTGAAGGTTGGTCGACAGTCTGACTACTGAACAGAGTTTCACAAAACATTGTACACGATTTAATAGACCTGTTTGTGTAACACTATTTTAGTTCTATTGTGTGTAAATTAAATAGTCAAATAGGCCACATCTAGCATTCCACAACATTGTTTACCTGAAACTTTTATTACCAACAATACAACTTACGGCCGGCTTCAATATTTATTAACTCAAGGATAGATGTGTCTGCTGCGGATAGAATTTTCACATATTTTGTATGGAAAATCTGTCAAAATTCTACTGACAGCGACACTGAAGTAAATCTATCCTTGAGTTGAATATTGAAACCGGCCATTAGAGATCCTTCTCCCATTCCGAAAGACGCTGCTCGTCAATCCAATTCAAGATTTAGTTGTTAGATAACACGTGTTCATTGTAGTGTATGTGTTAAATCGAGCATGGCTAGTAAAACAGATGTTTATACGAATCATGATTTAATAAAATATTCGAGCAATTATTGCTCCTAATGATGAAAGGTCCACAGAAAAATAATTTTACAGAAAAATTACAAATATTTTCTACGAATAAAATCGAAATGCTGATATCAAATATCACAGTGGCGAATTGGAGAATTAGATTCATACTATGTATAACATATCACCAGCTAATGGATATTACCAGTTTCATTTGCTTTATAATCTGTAAAAGAAAAGACATTAAGATTATAGATATCTCTAATTTAATATTAATTTTTTACGAAAATTTATTAAACTGTGTTTTATATTTACTTAGGTCATTACAATATACGACAGCAATCTCTAAATTATCAGTCTATTCCGCTCCCTGAGCTAATCACTCTAATCATCTTCTCTTTTGTGCCATTATTCGTGGCCCTGTGCCAATCTACCCCAAATTCCTACTCTAAACATTTGTTTCCACTTTTTATTTTAATTAACATATCTACTTCGAGTGTGTACCCACTCCACAATGTAATATTAATTATCTATCATGACAGTGGATTAGTGTCATAGTTACTGTTCCCTCCCTGGTGAATTTGCTCATAGGATTAAAGCGGAATAGACGAAATTTCCCAGCATTTATTTATTTGTGGTGCTGTCTGCATTTGTTTAACTGATTATATTTCTTTAACATCATGATCAATCTGTCGTTCTTTTCAATCAGCATATCAAAATTTTATAATCCAAAATAAAAATACTTAGTAAATGATATGCATAAAATGCATCCTTGCCTTGATTTCGAATAATATTTTTACTAGAAGGCATTGTGCAGCTATTTGTGTAAATAATATAGTAGTTTAAGTGTAGTGTGTAATACATTGAAAAATAGATTTTTTAATTGTGTAATTTGTAATTACAAAAACAGTGAAAACATTAGTATATGCCAGATTTTCAGGAGGTGAAAAATGTACCATATCATACCCTAATGATAGCGTATTTTTTCATCCCTACATGCTACTTAAATAATCTAACCAAATTAAAGGTCTTATGTGAATGGTTTATTATTATATTTTATTTTTTTCTATTACAGTTTGTGTTAATTTTGTCACAAGTATTTTTTTATCATTAAATGATATGCTGATGATACTTTTACTGTTTTTGACTGTACACAATTTATTTAGAATATTAAATTGAGCAATAAAACTATGATTAGGAAAAATAATGTCAATAATCATGCCTTATTAGAAAAAGACAATATCATGGAATATTGGACATTATTTATTATTAAAAGTATACAATAGTGTTAAGATTTTTTGTAGTAACTCAAAGTACTGTATTTATTTTTAATTTTTTTGTATTGTATTATCAAATTCTATCAGATTATGTACAAAACTTGGAATGCCCGTCCAAAATAAACAATAATATAAAAATGTAAAAGAAAAAATTAATGAAAATGAATCTCATTTATCATGTATATCATTGTAAGCATGTTACTTAAGTAGTTTCCGTCCAAAATTACCAATGACTGTTTTTTTTTTACTTTTACATTATGTATTTGTGTGTAGTATTGTCCTAAGTTGTTACAAAGCATCTCTGTAGAGTAGGAGTGGTTTATAGCATCATAGATTTATTTCCAAATAAAAACTTAACTCTATTTGTGAGTTTGTTTTGTCTATCATTTTGTTCCCCAATACACATTAGTGCAACAACCAGCTGCTAAAGAGAAGAAACAAGAATTACGGTGGTATATTTCTTCCTGTGCTTTGAGATTTTATGTAAACAAATCCTAAAATGCTTTCAATTTCAAAGCATTTTCACTCGGAAGCAAACCATATGGTTTGCCATTCCATTTTATATCCGCCATTTTTACTCTCGGATTTGTTGAATTGGCTGTTTTTAGTTATGCTTTTTTCTGTTATTAAGTAAACACTTAAAAAAGTCATTTATGTTTCGTCTCAATACAATCTGAATAGGGTATAGGATCCTATTATACACCGTCACGCATTCCCCAAGCAGGGTTGACAGAGGTGTATTGGGTACACTGAATTCTCGCCGACGATGTTAGGTCCCATGTAATAGGCACAATTCCAGATTTATACTGTGAATTTTTAATAGAAGATCTACATGTGTCCAACCTAGGATTTGAACCCAGTACCTTGTAATTGCTACGTCCATAATTGGCCACTAGACCACAGCATAGAGGTTGCAAGTAAATTGCCATCTATGGCCACTAACTAGCACATGCAATGAATCCAGTTGTGCCGAGCTTAGTGCAACTGTGACATAATTTCAACATATTTAAAAGAGTTTGCTGCTCAATGCATGATTGTACAATTTGTTGTAAATCCAATGGACTTTAAACATTGTGTCTTGTTTATCTATCTATATTACCACAATAGATCCTTTGCAGAGTAGGCAGAAAGTACAGAGTTCCAATAGGTTCTTTCCTTACAGACCTCTTCAGTGTGTGTGTGTGTGTGTGTGAGTGATGTACGCTGTTGGCTGCGAGGCCTTTACAGCTTCACCGGACTTAAGGGCGAGCGTGCAACCACTACGCTCGAGCCAAAAGGGCAAGGGGCGACATACTCGGTTGGGACAGTTGCTGTGGGGGGACGGGGTGCACTACTAAGTGCACCGGTCAACCACCGGCTATGGGAGGGGATCTACGACTACGTCGTCGTCGCCCGTATTCTGACCAGAGACCTCTTCAGTTTCCACCACTCTTTGTTCATCTTAGACATGCTCACTGGGCATTGTCTTGTACTTGCAAAAATTATGCAGGTAGAAATTCATAAAAATGTGGAGTTCAGGAAAAGAAAAAAAGAACTTTTTTAAACAATTTATTACACTTGAACATAAATACTTATCAGTAATTGAATTTAATTAACAATACTATTGTCTCTTCTTTACTTGCTTAGCTTTTGCGGTTGGGGCTTTTGCTGCAGTACCACGACTGAAATATTTTGTCATCATCTCTGACATCTCTGGCATGTCGGTCATCTTCGCTAAGTTGCTAATCTGCTTCAAATCCTCCTTGGTTTCTGGGTCATTCATCATTTTAGGCAAAATCATGATAAGAAGAAGCGGCAGAACCATCATAATCACCATCGGGTTAAACAGGAAGTCAGTCAGACGCCACTGCTCCCTGACTTGGAAATATCTATACCTAGCTAAAGCTTTCATTCTGAGCGGATATGGAACTTGAATAACTTGTGATGTCTGTATGTAGTTCACTTTTCGTGCTCTGTATTTGCCTTTGGAGTTGATCTCTACCCTGACTGGCTCGTACATATAATCAGGGTGTAATATTTCTACAACATACGATCCTGAAGGAATGTTATGTATGACGAATGTCCCATCTTCGCGTATAAAACCTATGTACTCGCCTCCATTGACATGAACACGCGTCTCTATCTGCCAGGGTCCTAGATCGTGTTCTTCGGGTGGGAATACTCTCCCTTCGATCACATACCTGCCGTTTCCTAGCTCTTCTTCAACAATGTTCACTGCGCACAATACGCTGGAAAACAAACCAAGCGCAAGGATAATTGAAGAAAACATATTTATGGGTTTTGATTATGTCTATCTTATTTCCGTATATTGTATTCTTTAATGAATAAATTTCAATAGAAATAGTCACGATCAACCAGCAGTAAATGACATATAAATGTCAGTTGATTATTGACTGACAGCTGACAGATAATAACAGCCTTGTCTATGGATGAGAGGCTGAAGCACTAAGGTTAGGACTTATACTCTTAGCTGGAGCAAAAGATCTTTAGGTTGAACAAGGGGGCTAAAGAATAGCCCTTGATAGCCCCTAAACCCCAAACAAATGGAAAACAAAATTCGTTGGCGGTCCCAAAGTGGCCGTCAGAGCAAAGAGCTCAGCCTCAAATACTTTGGAAAACGTTATCCAATTCTTTGGGTTAACCTTAAGGTAAAGTGTAGCCTAAAGAGTGAGCGATATGCTAATTCAAAGAGTTAGGGGGTAGCTTAGGGT
This sequence comes from Phalera bucephala, assembly GCA_905147815.2. NCBI lineage: Eukaryota > Metazoa > Arthropoda > Insecta > Lepidoptera > Notodontidae > Phalera > Phalera bucephala. The sequence continues at coordinate 3,474,285 of LR990625.1, read as the reverse complement.
TAACTCATGGATATCCATTGGGCTAGCTAAACTACATGGAACTGACTATGTAGGTACCGGGGAAGACCTAGATTATTTTACCGCGACCAAATAGACCGTTTTATCTGAAGTACAAGTCAAGAGTTTCCGTTACCGGTGAGCGTGTATGAGACGAACTGAGAGTAGAGGAAGCCAGAAAGGTATGTAAGAAAAGAAACTGTTGGAACTCTGTACTCTCTGCCTACCTCGCAAGGGATCTGGCGTGAGATCTGGATATATAGAACGTACTATAAACCACCCAGCTTTTTTGTTGTTGTTATGTGTTATGATCTACACTTTTGGCCGCCGCCTTTATAACTTCACCGGGCAAGAGGACGAACTTGCAACAAGTACACTCCGGTCGGAAGGGGGATTAGACCACACAGGACTATTCGAACGAACAAATTAAAAAAAAAATACTTTTAATTACTTGTTATTGGCGAAAAATACTGTTAAAGTGTAGGTCATAAATAAAAATACCTAGAATGAATAAAGCATGGGATGGAACAACAAAAACGTTTTGAATTTGAATGTACTTGTACTAACCACAGACAAAAACACGAAATAAAACCGGTTTTTCTGCTATCGATTTTAAATAAACGACCAATCACTATTTTTGTTGTTTGTGTCTTCCTCATATTTGTCTATGTCATATTGTTATATTTATTGTTTGTTGAACACATGTATCTCGTGTTTTAGTTTCAGTTTGATTATGAATATAAATGCGTTTTTTATATCGTAAAAAGGGCAAGAATCCAAAATGTCTGGATATTTGGAGGTGAAGTATCCATTCAAGTCCAGCCTGGGTTTAAATCCTTTCAAGGTGAGTGTTTGATTGTTTTCAATTATTTATTTGCAGTAAGACAACAGTGGCATTGATTATTTTTGTTATTCTCAGTCTTGGAAGAGACAATGGTGTATTCTGAGGCCGAGCCCAACGTGTTTGGGTGCTTCGCTGGTTGTTTACTGCAGTGAGGCGGGTGCTTCGGCGGGGTCCGTAGAGCTGCCGTCGGGTTGTGTTGTGAGACGCGCGAAGTCTCGCTCGCGGCCACATGCTTTCGCTGTGTTCTCTGTTGATGATCCGAGAAAACCTCGCGTGCTACTCGCTGCGCAAACTTTTCACGATGCCCAAACATGGATGGAAAAAATCCGTACATTGTTGAATGGCAGTAAAATATTAGGTAAGTGACTACCTACCTTCATTTGGTTTTATTTTTTTTCGTATAACAAAATACTATAGGTAAGGACTGATGTGGTTGTTTTAATTTAATTGACTAAAATTTGATTTGTTTACCTAGGTTTATTTTTATCCAAGTGATTGTATATTTACTAATATTATGTACTTTTAGTTTCAAAATTTACACAGCTTATAACCCAGACTTCTCAATTGCAAAGGTCTCATCAAAATATGTTCAGATTTTTTTTCTACGATGCATGTATTATAGATAAAAAAAATATTGTGCCTAGACTATCTTACCATGACCAAATAGACCGTGTCTTAGCTGAAGGGCAAGTCAAGAGTCTCCGTAACCGGCGAGTGTGTATGAGACGAACTATGAGAGTGGAGGAAGCCAGAGAGGTATGTAAGGAAAGATCCTGTTGGAACTCTGTACTCTCTGCCTACCCCGCGAGGGAGCTGGCGTGATGATATAGATAGATAGATAGATAGATTGTGCCCTAAATCTCACTAGACATTATCAATAATTTAATCAACCCTAATACAACAAAAATCTCAATGCATAAACAAGTTCTTTGGCAGTGTTATAGTGCATTTAAACAAAATTTAATAATATTTCTTTGATTCATTTATGGGAGAGATGAGTCATTATTGTGTGTAGATCAGTTCAAGATCCTGACACAATGTTACATGTATAGAAATTAAGTATTAAAAACTTCATTGAAGACAGGTGACTGCCTTTATTCTAAACAAAACTTTTATTGCATTTTATGTAATATAATATTTTAAATGTAATTGCAGATTTTCCATTTTTGACATATTCAAGAGTCAAAAGTGAAACAGAATTTGATATATACAATTTATTAACTTTTAATACGAAACTGTCATACCTATATTTCTCAAACGATGATGGCAGTATTGTACTGTGCATACTTTTCGCCGATGAGGTCCAATGTAATAGGGGGAGAGCCTATTGCGATTATACTGGGCACAATGCCAGGCTCCTGACTGATACTGGCAATTTTCCTGTAGAAAATTTACATTTTGTCCAACCTAGGTTCAAACGCTTGTGAATGTGACATTGTTTGCCACCAGATCATCCATGAATTAAAATTTATATTTATCTATATCATCACGCCAGATCCCTTACGGGGTAGGCAGAGAGTACAGAGTTCCAACAGGCTCTTTCCTTACATACCTCTCTGGCTTCCTCTACTCTCATAGTTCGTCTCATACACGCTCGCCGGTTACGGAGACCCCTGACTTGTCCTTCAGATAAGATCCGGTCTATTTGGTCTTGGTAAGATAGTCTAGGTCTTCCCCGGTACCTACATCCTTCCACTTTCGCATTGTATATCATTTTTGTCATTCTTTCTTCGGACATTCTTTCTATAATTATAAAATTTATATTTAATCTTAAATTTGCAAATTTAGATCGATTGGAAGTTCTGTATATACTCTCACCTGTATCCTATAGGATATATGAGGTTGGTAGAGAGAGGGGTTGTGACACCTCTTTCCCTAATTTATACATTTAATATTGCATTTCTATCAGATAAAATTAAATAAACTAATTAATTTATTACAACCACATTTTAATAAGTGCCTCCCCCTCGTCTACTGGCAAATAGTATGGCTGGTGATCATAAGGTCCTGGGGTTCAAATCCTGGGCAGTCAAGCTGTCTGGAGTCTCAGATTATACCCAGTATAATCTGAGACTCCAGAGGAGAGACTACAGTTTGCCGCATAATACATCCGATACATCTTCTTCATTCAATCTAGAGTCAATCGGGATTCGGGCGGGACGGTATATTAACAAGTGCAGTCAATAAAAGCTTGTAAAATACATCTGATAGGAAGTTATTTTTAAATACCATCCTTATCCTTTAAGTAAACATTCGGATGCCACTTGCCTGTGTCCATGGCCCTATATTTGCATTGAAATTGACGTCATAACATTGAATGCTAATACCACAGACCAGTATAAGTGAACAGACATACACTGCAATACGATATATTATGATATTTCTACTACTACACCATCTGGGGTCTTATTCGCTATGACCAATAACGTGCGCGCGGTATATTACGATAAATTTTTGAGATGATAATTCAGTGGTACTCCATTGGGATATAGAATACCTTTACACGATAATTCAAGTCGTTCGCGTTATTTACGGGCGTGTATTTCACACCATCAAGTTTTTTGAGACAAAAGTTATGTATGTTCTTCCCCTGGATAAAATCTATATCCTGGTGAATTTGATCAAAATCGGTTCAGCTGTTTGAGTGTGAAAAGGTATCAAACAAACAGACAGAGTTACTTTCGAATTTATAATACTATGATTACAATAAATATTACGTATTCTAAAAAAACAAGTTTCAGTGGTTTTTACTGAAGAACTCTATATCTATACATACAGCGTTTGTGGGTCATGATTTGTTATATGAGTATCGACTGTCTATTATTTTAACTAGTCTGAGCGAATACGCACAAAAACCATTTAAAATTGTAATAGTACACACGACAATGCACTATTAACTGGACCCTATTGTATACAAAAACCAACGTCAATCTTAATACGTCAGTTCGGAATAGGTTAGCATACTTATTTATTCTTTGCGGATCACAGTATGCATGCGTATTTTACGTCATTCCAATGTTATTTATAGTCTGGAATTCCAATTTGAGAACAATATCAACGCAATCAAAGTGGGACCAACTTGGAGCTAACGCAAAAAGAATTATCAAAATCTGTCCACAATTGACGAAAATATAACATAAAAAATACATACAGGCGGATGGATGATCTTGTCCTTTTTCTTGCCCGATGACGCTGTAAAGGCCGCGTGGCCAACAGCGTAGTACACTTACACACACACACACACATAAAAACTCCTTTTTTGAAGTTCACGAGGTTCTGGGTTTGAGGCCTATGTGAGCCGGACTGTGTGATTTTTTTCAATCGCAGTCCGTAGTTCCAAATTGTGCCTAGTATAATGGGAATAGGTCTACCCCCTATAACATTGGGACCTGACATCGTCGACGATATATGTAGGTGTACAGAGCTGCTACCCCTGCTTGGGAAATAAAAGCTTGACCATGTTCATGCTTTTTCAAAATATCTATCTATATCATCACGCCAGATCCAGAAGGTACAGAGTTCCAACAAGGTTCTTTCCTTACATACCTCTCTGGCTTCCTTCACTTTCTAGTTCGTCTCATACAGGCTCGCCGGTTACGGAGACTCTTGACTGGCCCTTTTGATAAGACACGGCCTATCTGATCATAGCTTTTTCATAAGAAAAATTGACTTCTTAGATTTACGCGAATATTACACATGAAATAAAACTATTTTTCGGATTGTATCGCGTGATAAAATCCGAAAAATAGTTTTATTTTATCTGCATACTTTTTTAGTTATTACAAATAGACTCGGATAACTTCATCCTTATAAGCCTCGAAGCTAGGGGCTGGTCGCAGAGATGGTCGCCATGGGTGCATTATTTATCTAACGTCTTTTTCTTATACCAAAGTAAGATTAAAATGATACAGCTAAAGACTAAAGAGATCGATCTGCTATGCTCCGTGGCTCTCATATTTACATACAAAAACGTAGACGTCGTTGCGTTTGTCTGCCTGTTCGAACTAATCTAGAAATGTGCTTAGCAGATATCATTTTAGTTGAGGTATTCATCGACGGGTAGACTGATTCTTAAGGAAACTTCGAATTAATTTCTCACAGCTGTTTTCTCAGGCGTGCGTTTAATCACGGAATTCTCTTTTACCATAATAATGAGACAAACAGACTTAAAATATCAGGTTCTGCCTACGTCCGAGTAAGTACTATGCCTAATGCCTAAGAAGGCATTACGTATTATAAACGTAACGGGTGGTTTATTTTCCCGTAAACAACAATAAGCAATAAACACCGTGGCCAAGAGAGGTCGGCAAAGTTGTATTTTGTTCAGACATCGCCGACGACTTTAGGACAGAAAATCACGTACTCTCCGACCTAGGATTCGAATCCAGGATCTCGTGCCTCTATGCGCCATTGGACCAACAAGGTTGTCTACAGTATAATATATTGCACAATCATACGTCATCATAATTATCAGCTTTAAGACAACAACTGCAGGACGAAGGCCTCAGTTGATAAGAAGGGCAAGGGCACGGTTACTTTTACGTAATAACAAAATTATGGCTTGAGCACATAGCGGACGGGGGTGGGCCGGCGGCGTGCTGCTGTCGCGGCGGGAGCTGGGGAGTTGTATTGCATTGAAATATATGGGAGACGCCGCATAGTTCGGCGTGACGGCAACCGTCGCGTGCCGTCGCGCCTATCGCGATTGGCAACGAAGCACGACGAGAAAGGGACGACAATATGGGTGCGAGCGAGACGCTAGCGTTGTGTTTAGGAGTGTTCGCAACGGCTATATATTAAAAACGCGTTATAACGATACGCTACTTTTTAAACGCCTATTATTTTTTACGCTATTAATAATAGTTATTTCTTCGTTTCGTTGAACGACGCCTTTTGATTATTGTCGCAAAACACGCCGCGCCGCCGCCGTAAATGAAATATATGAAATATAATATATATTTAATAAATTAATTATTTACACGTAACTAAAACTAACTTTTATTTACAGTTATTACAATAAACAAACCAACGATTTATTTGCAAACTATTTGACATGCGATGCCGCAATCCCTCACAAACCCACGATAAATGCATAAGTACGTCATCCAAGATCACGCCAGTGATCCGCACTGATATTATTAAAAAAATAATCTAACGTAGTAACCAATACGTTATAAATAACGTATAATACGAACAAATATATTGACGCGGATCATAATAAATAACCTAATAATATATTACTTTCATTACTGGACACTCATTTAAAAATAGATCATATGTAGTTGTCTTAGAGCATAATATAACACGTGACTTTTGACAAAAATATTATACGTCTAAGTGAAATTGACCTTAAGTCCAGTCAGTCAGTGTCGCTGTGTCGCGTGGCAGGCTGGTAGGCGGTTTTGGTCGGACAATATGTAATATAAATAACGCTTAAAAAATAACGCTTGCCTGAGGTAATAAATAATAGGTGACTTGATTATTTATTAATAATAGATTATTTTTTCAGTTATGTAATATAACGATCACTCCTAGTTGTGTTGTATGGCAGCGCGACGCCAACAGTACCTTCGCGCCCGCAGTATGACGTACGGACCGCGCTGTTGTCCGCCGGCGTCGCGCCGTTGACCCGACCTGTCCGCTATGAGGGAAAACCTTTATGATTCTTGCCATCATCTTTCCAGACACAGAGCCATTTCTAAAAGACTCGTACTCTGTGAACTTGATTGTCAGTGATTTGTTTCGCAAGTGCGGGCTCCTGGGCGACACGGTCGTCGGACTGGGCTGGGGCGGCCAGGTCTTGGGCCGCTCGCAGATAGAGACGATTATGACGATGTTTATTTATTTTGTTAAACGCTTGCGTCATGTTTTCAGACACAGAGCCATTGTTCATAGACTCGTTTTCTGTGAGCGTGATCGCCACCGAATTGTCTCGCAAGTGCAGGCTCCACGGTGACACGGTCATCCCGCTGGGCCGGGGCGGCGTGCTCGTGGGTCGCTCGAGATAGATCGATGTTTATTTTTTTTTAAATACTTGCGTCATCTTTCCAGACACAGAGCCACTGCTCAAAGATTCATACTCGGTGACCGTGATCACCACCGACCTGTCTCGCAAGTGCGGGCTCCACGGCGACATGGTCGTCACGCTGGGCCGGGGCGGCGTGCTCGTGGGACGCTCGCAGAAGCTCGGCGCCCTCGTCGAGTGGAAGCACGTATTGGACGTGCAGATTACCGATAGCGCCGATAAGAACAGGACTTGCGTTCTAAGCGTCGACAGGTTTGTTGATTCTAATTTTTCATAATAGATCCATGTCAAAAGTGTTGGATTAATTTTGAAAACGGTTTGGTGTAGTGTCTGGCTTGTTGGATCAAGTAGTCATGGAACTGCTGCCTGCACGGGCCTGGTCTGGGTATTTGTGTATGTTAATTATATAACTGTGAACTCACTCATGACACATAATGTGTGTGGGCAATATTTAAAAAAATATATACAATAGGTAATGTAGGTATGTCGGTCTAAACTCCGACAGTTATTGTAATAATAATTTTGACCTTATGCACGGGTTTTACCCCGGTCCGGCGGAAGATTTAGGGACTTGGGTACAATACGTAAAAGCCCTTTGAGGGAACTTTGATGTTTTGCAGTATACCTGACTAGATCAAACTCTGAAAATGTAGAAACATACATAGCATGCCACCAAGTGAAAGAGCTATTTTACGCTTATGAAATGATACGATTCTTTGGATGGACATTGTTCACTTATTGTTTCGGATAATTTGGACACTCCGCTCACTAGATGGTTCCTCACCACTCACTAGATTATTTTAATTTCCGAAATTGCATCTGTCATTTTGTTTCTGTCGTTAACCGTCCAGACCCTTCTTTTTAGCAGATTGTGTGTCCTATTTACTTGGAGCGGCCTTCCTTCTCCTTTTTATCCATTGAGTATTTGATACTACATTAATTATTGTTATTGTAATAATAAGTTTATGTAAGAAGAAGGATAAGAAAAATATTATCCAAACTTATTTATTACTAGCTGTTACCCGCGTTTGAATGGGAATAAGAAAAATGCGGTTTTAACGTTTTTCCGTGAATTTTTTTCATTTTTTTCCTTCCAAGGACTTAAACGAATATTAAAAATAAATTAACCGAACCGGTCCAGCCGTTCTCGAGTTTTGCGGTTAGCAACACATTTAGGCATTCATTTTTATTTATATAGATTGAGAATGTATGAATAAAATTTAATATTACTGTATACTTTGTATTTACCTTTTTTCTTGTGTTTAAATTAATACAGCAGGAAGATTTGCGAAATAACATATCTCGAAAGGTACAAACTATGTCGTAATTAACGTGCGAAGTTGCAACACTTTATTCTCATAATTATATAACGAACATTTTCACACGTTATAAATATAATTACTTTTGCACTGCAATAACTAGGCAGAGCGTGATGATGTCATCGTGTTTCTCCTTAGTTTTCATCGCCAATTATTTCCATTCATCATTATAACAAGCATGTTAATTTAATACTCCCGTGTGAATAATTCTAAGTAGTTATATATGTTTAGACAGATATACAGTCCATTACAATCAATTATTTTGTAGTGGTTAATAAATGTTTCAAGTGTTGCAATTTTTATGCTGACTGCATTTTTTAAATATGCCGCTAGAATTTATAGCCACCACAAAAAGTCATCGTGTATATTATATTAATTATCTTTATAATGAATAAAATATGTTATGATTTTATAATCAAAACCATATAATTTCTCCAAATACCGAAATATTTGGAGGAATGCAAAGGAAGGAGGAAAGCAAGCTTATTATTATAAGTATCAAGGTGCGCCACGTTATAAAAGTACCAAACACAGCAGGTGTTTTTTCGAGGATTGAAGCATCTGCAATATTGAAATAAAACTATTTTTCGGATTTTATCGCGGTTTATTTTTGATTTTTAAGTTCGACGTTTCGAGTGCTTTGCAGCACCCGTGGTCACGGGAGGGACGTTCCCTCCCGTCCCATAGTTTTATTTCATGTGTAATATTCGCGTAAATCTAAGAACTCAGTATCTGCAATATTTTTATAAGGGTCATCACAAACCGGGTGAAGAGCTGGCCCGGTGCGGATTTTATAATGGCAATCAATGTTTCTATTGACTCGGAGCAACATTTACACTTTTAATTGGAAAAAATAGTCTTGTAGATTCTCTCTTTAAGGCAAATTTTCCAAATTTTATGTTAATGGTGTCACATTATATTTATAGTTTTTTTTTTAAAGTGGCCCTACACTACTAATTTTTTTAAAGTGCCCCTACACTAATTGTTCTCGTATCGTGGGTGTATTTACAAGCATACAATTCACACAATCATCTAGATTGAAGAAAATTATTTGTGGGTGACACAGATTTACCTCATGCGGGATCGAACCCGCGACTATCGAGTGGGGTGAAGCGGTCTGTCTAAAGTCTATAGTAAATTTATTTTTATAATTTTTATTATATTATATATATATATATATATATATATATATATATATATATATATATATAAAATATAGAAAGATTTTTACTGAAGATAACAATTTAGCCTACTAATTTATATAAAGATTTAGCTTTAGCAGTAGACGGTCTAGATAGAATACTGTTACATAATCCAACATTTATTATAGTATTTGATTTGAAAAGGCATTGTCTAAGGTCCGACTTCCGATCACACACCATCAAAATAAAATTTGTATTTAAGTTGTATATTTATACTGAGAGTCAAACCCGGCCGGTACTGACCCTAATGCGATTATAGTAACATTAACATTCTTCAGTAACAAGTCACGCCTTTGACATCACAAGTGGAACATAATAGCATGTGTTTTGCTGATGACTACATATTTACTAGGAACTCTGTACTATTTTTACACTAATTAGTTGCATATAATGTTGCCATCGGAACCATTCAATTGTTTTGCTAGACACTACTTTTTAACCGACTTCAAAAAGGAGGAGGTTTTATGATCGGTTGTATGTATGCTTTTTTTTATGTATGTTTAGCGATATTTCCATCAATTGTGGACCGATTTTGATGATTTTTTTGCATTGGGTTCAGTATAGCTCCAAGGTGGTCCTATTTTAATTTCATTGGCATTGGACCTTGGACTTAGAAGATACACCTTAACAACAAACAATAGGCATGTGTAAATTGAGATATTATGGGTATTACGTCACTCCTATAGGTACCTTACTATAGAACTAAGCAGTATATTAGCCAACTTCAAAAAAGGAGGTTCATAATTCGTCCTTTTTTATAACGCCTTTGCTTATGAACCGATTTTTATGATTCTTTTTGCATTGGGTTCAGTATAGTTTCGAGGTGGTCCTATTTTAATGTTATTGGTGTTGGACCTTGGACTTTGAAGATACAAGAATGAACTCCTTAACGGCGAACAGCACGAATGTATAGATTCCGTTATTATAGTCATTATATTAATCCTGTAGGTACCTTACTGTACAACTCGGCAAAATAATATAATATCGGTATATAAATATTACTAAATAATTCACTCGTCACTTAAAATTGTGTTTAAAATTTTATATTATTTATTTAGTTTCTTACCAGTTACTTTTATACATACATACATACACTCACGCCTTTATTTCACTGGGGTAGGCAGAGACTATAGTTTGCCACATACTACGATTCTGACACACCTCTTTCGCTTCATCTACGTTCATACATCTGTTCATACACTTGACCCTTTTCCAAGAGACTTAATTTGGTCGTGATAAGTTTTTCTTAGGCGACCTCTTTCGACGCTTCCACTCACATTTGCTCGATATATTCCTTTCGTTAGCTGCCTGTCACACATTCTCTCTACATGCCCATACCAATTCAATATACCTCTTTCAATCCTAGTCACCACATCATCCTTCAACTTACATCGGTTTTTAATCACACTTCTTCATTCGGTCAGCAAGGGTGACTCCACATATACTCCACTCCGTAAAGACCGTATTTCCACAGCATTTACTCTACTTTTGCCATACCCAACATTCACTGGCACACATAAGCGTAGGTACACACTCTTGTGAATAGTCAGTCGAGCCTTTGTGGAGACAGACTGACTCACCACAGCGCGCAAAGCATCATTCACTTTATTGCCCGCGTTCACTCTCCTTTCAAAATCGCCATCACATCTTCCATTTCCTGTAAACATACTTCCCAAATAAACAAATTCCTTCTCTTGTTTCACTCTTGCACCTTCTACATTCTGTCACATCTTCCTCTTTTTCAATCACCATGACTTTAGTCTCACTTACATTTATTTTTATTATTTTCTTCTTAAATGCCTCATTCACTACATTCACCATGTGTTGTAACTCTGCCACCGATGACGAAAGTAACACTTGGTCGTCAGCGTACAAAACACACTAAACACATAAATCATCCATACTTAAACCACATTCCGACTCTTTCAAATCTTTCAAACAACTGTCCATATAGAGATTGAAGAAACATGGCGACGCAACGCATCCCTGCCTTTAGAGATTTTAAACCAGTCTGTGTACTCCCCATTTACTCTGATGCAGGCCTTAGAGTTCTTATATTATATAGGGAATTCAAGGCCCTCACTTAGCGGCTGTCAACCCCATATGATAACAATATTGACCACAGTTCATTCCTCGGCACACGATCATAAGCCTTTTCAAAATCTATGAAGTTACTTTTATACTTAAAATATATTGTTTGCAAAAATACACGTACTGTCACTAACTGAAATACAAAGAATGTTTATGACATAACTTATTTTGCGCGGCAAAGGTTCTTAGATCTCTCCAGCGATGCCGCATTGACTATCGGTACATTGAAGTGTTGAAGTGCTTGTATAATAACGCCACCATGTCAGTCCGAGTACAGGGGCAGTGCACGAAGGCGATTCCCATAAAAAGAGGAGTAAGACAGGGAGACGTCATTTCTCCGAAACTGTTTACGGCCACATTAGAGGACGCCTTCAAGCTCTTGGAATGGCAAGGACTTGGCATCAACATCAATGCCGACGACATTGTGGTCGTGGCGGAGTCGCTGGAAGATCTAGGACGAATGCTCGGTGACCTCAACAGAGTATCTCAACAAGTGGGTCTTAAAATGAACATGGACAAAACGAAAATAATGTCTAACGTCCATGTCGTACCCACCGCACTCACCGTTGGAAACTCTACTCTTGAAGTTGTCGACGAATACATTTACCTGGGACAGGTAGTCCGGTTAGGTAGGTCCAACTTTGAGAGAGAGGTCAATCGACGAATCCAATTTGGCTGGGCAGCGTTCGAAAACTGCGCAACATCTTCTCATCCAAAATACCTCAGTGCCTTAAGACTAAAGTTTTCAGTCAATGTGTGTTACCAGTGATGATATATGGATCAGAGACGTGGTCTCTTACAATAGGTCTCATAAAAAAGCTCAGAGTTGCTCAGCGAGCTATGGAGAGAGCTATGCTCGGCGTTTCTCTACGCGATCGAATCAGGAATGAGGAGATCAGAAGAACTAAGGTCATCGACATAGCCCTTAAGATTAGCAAGCTGAAGTGGCAATGGGCGGGCCACATAGCGCGTAGATCGGACGGGCGTTGGGGCAGAAAGATTCTAGAGTGGAGACCACGTATTGGCAAGCGCAGCGTGGGACGACCGCCTGCCAGATGGACCCACGATCTTGTGAAAATCGCAGGAAGTCGTTGGATGCAGGTGGCATCGGACCGGTTCCGCTGGAAAGCGATTGGGGAGGCCTATGTTCAGCAGTCATGTCCACTGCTGAACATAGGCCTCCCCAAATGAATATAGGCTGAGATGATGAATAACTTATTGTAGAATATTAAAAAAAGTTAAAATTTCAGCTGTGGTGTTAAAAAGAAATACAAGTTATCATAAATATTTTTAGTAGTCACATTATAAGAAAAAAATATTTGTATATTTAAGAACTCTGTACTCTTTGGCTAACCCTCAACGGATCTGGCTTCATGATATAGATAGTCTGTTTTGCATTATAGTCGATATTATACCATGCAGCATCTTCTCTCTTGTTCAGTATATCTGATCTAAATTTTTTAAAGTAGGTGCCAAACAAAGTAGGGCTAAAATTAATTATGAAATGAAATTACAATTATAATATTTCTAATTTTATTACGGTTTATTATTGGTTCTCGACGTCGTTTCGAGTGCTCTTCAGCACCCATGCACCCGGGAGGGACTGAGGCGATGACGTCCAAAAGTTATTGTTATTTCCGAGTACTTAAGGGGAATTAATTTAATTGCAATTTAAATTTCAGTTGATTTATCCTACTATCCCAGTGGTCGGCACCCTTGTCATTGACGGACAATTTAGCGCAGTGGTTAAGAGTTTAAGCCGCTCCGCTCACTGTGTCTAAAAGTCGCGGGTTCGAGTCCCGCACGAGACAAATATTTGTGTGATCCACAATTATTTGTTCCGGTCTGGGTATTTGTGTATATGAATTTTCATGTTTGTAAACGCACCCACGATATAGGAATAAATCCTAGTGCGGGGCTACAATTTTTTATTTTTAAGAAAAAGAGCCAAATATAGACAATACACAATTAAAATTAAATCAAAGAGCCATTTTATTTTTAAAGTATTTATTCTTTTACCTACAAATAGTAAAAATACATTTCGCCGCAAGCAATTAGGCGGAAATAATGAATAGAACAGTTTGCGAGCGCCGTGCGTCCGTGCTATTGTTGCTTTCTATAAATGCGACCCTTTTTTATAGGCTTGTAAACACAATGTTTTTTACTTGTTTCTTACAAGGCATGATAATAAGTAATATTCCGTGCCTGCACTAAACATTTCGTGGAAGAGCCGCAGCCGAGGAGTTAAAAAGCCGCATGCGGCTCGCGAGCCGCGTTTTGCCGACCACTGTACTATCCTATCCTACAATTAAAAAATATTTGAATCGGACGGACGGTTTTAGCGCAGTGGTTAAGAGCTTAAGCCGCGCCCACTGTGTCTAATAGTCGCGGGTTCGATTCCCGCACGGGAGAAATCTTTGTGTGATCCACAATTATTTCCTTCGGTCTGAGTATTTGTGTATGTGAATTTTCATGTTTGTGAACGCACCCACGATACAGGAATAAATCCTAGCGTGGGGCTACGTTGTTTTTTTAAAAACATAATGCCCAACACTGGTGTCAAATACCACTAAAATATTTTTTTGCTTCTTAGTTGTGTTACTTTCGCCGTCTTTGAACTCGGTTTCGTTTTTTAAAGTTATAATAATAATAATAATATCACTGTTAAGAAACTGTCCCACCATTGGGCACGGGCCTCCTCTCAAACTGAGAGGGTTTAGGCCATAGTCCACTACGCTGGCCCAGCGCGGGTTGGCGAACTTCACACGCCTTCGAGAAACTCTTAGGCATGCAGGTTTCCTCACGATGTTTACCTTCACCGTTAAAGCAAGTCATTTTTAATACGCACACGCTTTCTAAAAGACAGAAATGCGTGCCTAGGTTTGAACTTAAGACTTTTGACTAATTATTATAAAACAATTGGATGTGTAGGCTTAGCTAAACGCTTCGTGTATCCTGTTTATCCGTTTGAGTATGTGGTATTTTCCCAGTTTAAGTTGTATGCTGGATTAGTAGAATGGCGTCATTTCTTTGATCGTATGTAATATGGGACCAACGGACCCAAAACATATATACATTCTAGTCTAAATAGAGTATCTAAATTCCATAGCATATCTGTCGAACGGCATTCTTTACGGAACTTAAGCTCGTAAAGAATATCTCAAGGATCGGCATGATCGGCTATCAACCTTTCTTTTTAAAAAAAATATCAAAATCTAGCCTTACACTATGAATTATTTCAGTGTCGTGGATACGTTTACAAGCATGAAATTCGCATACACATACACCCAGACTGTAACAAATATTTGTGCGTCCTGTTAGCTATTGGTCCCTGTTATCTTTTCGAGTGCTAGTCCTTAAGCCGAGTTAGAAACCTTATAAGCCATAATAAAGCCCTCCGCTTTATAAACTGCTTCCACAATTCAGAATCCACTATTCTATTTAAGAGAGAAAAAAAATAAGAGAATTAAATATGAACAAGCCAAGCCCGCTGAATTTCTCGCCGGATCTACGCAGTGGCTGCGTTCCGATCCGATGTTAGATATACAGTTAGATAGATAGATAGTAGCTAGACCAGATAAATCAAAAATTAAATTGATAATTTGTAAGTCCCCCACCGGATTTATACAAAATTAATTATTTCAGTTAGAGTTCCGTACTGGGTCCGCGTGCTTATTCTGCTATCTCAATTAGACTTCATGCATTCTTACATTACCAGAAAAGCGATTTCATGATCATCACAGTGACTTATTGTTTACAAAAAGATGTTGTGGTTAGAACACTGATAATTGAGTGGTAACAAAGTGGCTGGTTCGTTCGCTTATCGTGGCACGCCTGACTAATTAATGCGGACTTATTAATTGATGTATTGGTTGCTATACGGTAATACAGCATACATGTTTAACGTAATTTTATTTAATAAAAACGTGTGAAGGGTGAATAGGTCAACAAAATATCAAAAGTCTGATACTGTAACGAGTATAATAATATAGTTATTGATTTAAAACTATTAAGGATGCGCCCGCAGATTTCGTATAGCGAGAGGGCGAGGCGGCGTATGGATCCGTGCATGTGTGCGAGGATCACAGTAGGGTATAGTTTAGTTCACGGATGGTGAACCAATGATACGCGAGAAGAAAATTTGGGCACAACATTAGTTGAAGATTTTAGTTATAGCGCCCTTGGCAGGCAGTAAGGAGTTCCAACAGATTCTTTCCACCCCATAATTCTTTGTACATTACAGCACATACTTGTACGATGCAACCTAATACTAAATGTCTTTGTCCAAAATTAAATACCGTCACCGTTCTCAAGTACTTAGGAATATTCATCGACCGAAACCTAAATTTTCAATACCAAATTACTCCACCTGGTCATGTATTAGTGTTCAACAACTTCAGTCTTGGTCAGTAAGGTACTTGCCCAATTTTTGTATGATTAAATTTGACAAATACACAAATGGTGGGTGTTAAACAATTAAAGTTGGGTTTTTGGAATGCAGGTTCTTTATCCACGAATCATGATGAATTTATTATAGCCATGAATCATCATTCCGTCGATCTTATGGCCATTAACGAAACTTGGTTACGCAAGGGTGAGGAGGGCCGGGCACCAGTGGTTCCAGGTTATCAGCTACGTCACATTCCACGCCCTACATCCGTTCGGGAAGGACGAGGTGGGGGCGTAGCTTTCTATATTAAATTAGGTATAAATGCTCGTATTAAGAGTCATCCCCATCATTCTATGGTCGAACAGTTGTGGGTGAGCTTAAGCACAAAAACTAAGAAAATTATGATTGGAACAGCTTACCGCCCCCCTTGGCTAGATTTGAATATTTTTTTAGATGGAATCACTGACAGTATTTGCGCTCTAGCGCCATATGACAATCTAATAATTTTGGGTGATTTTAATGTCAACTTGCTCGATAATAATGACCCGAAGACTAGGCGCCTTAAGGAATTTTTAAATCACCACACTATGGACCAACTGGTGACTGTGCCCACGCACTTTGTAGGTGATAGCGCAACGCTTATTGATGTGATCTGTACGGATGCTTCATGTCGAGATGTGGATGTGAACTTTATAAGTGAACTCGGAAATCACTCATTTGTAACATGCAAGATACTCGTCAAAAAAGAAAAACCTGTCAAAAGAACAGTCTCCTATCGTCCGATCAGGGATATACTGCTGGATTATTTTGAAAAGGACTTGAACGCGGTTCCGTTGAGTATGATATGCTGCTTGTACGATGTCAATGATATGGTACATTTATTTAACTTGTTCATTACTCGGCTTTTTGATGCCCACGCACCGATTAAAACGACAGTATTCCGAAGCCTACCAACACCTTGGATAACGGACAATATAAAGTTAATGTTTAGGCTAAGAGATGAGGCCCGCTGTCAATACCATGAGACTAAACTGGAGGCACATAAAAAATATTATTTGGATCTAAAGCACCAGGCAGCGACTGCCTTATCGAATGAGAAACAAGCATTTTTTACAAAAAACATAAATGAAAACGTCAACAACCCTAAATTATTATGGTCAAATTTAAAAAAATATGTCCATCCAATCAATATAGACAATATATTCTCCGGTCAGCTGGCTGATCCAGATGGGATAAACAATGCTTTTCTTGATATTCCAGGAGACCCAAATGTAAGCATCTCTCAGCTGACTTATTTTGAATTCACACGTTACGGACCAGCTAAGCTTGAATTAAAGCCGGTAGATGAAACAACAATATTTAATATTATTAATAGTATGTCGACTAATGCTCAAGGAATTGATGGGATATCTAGAGATATGATAAAGCTTACACTGCCGCAATCCTTGTCGGCAATAACTAGCATTGTTAACCAATCCATCAATTCAAGTAAATTCCCTAGCCTGTGGCGAAATGCGATAGTGCGTCCTATTCCGAAAAGAAATAACCCACAAGGCTTTAAAGATCTTCGTCCTATTAGTATATTGCCCTGTTTGTCTAAGGTGTTGGAAAGGGTAGTATATGTGCAGGTCGTGGAATTTTTGGAATCAAATGGCATTCTTCCAGATTTACAATCGGGTTTTAGGAGGGGGCGTGGCACAGCTACAGCCTTAGCAGATGTAGTAGGAAATATCCTTGAAGCCAGGGATCGTGGAGAGGGTTCGTTCTTGACACTGCTTGATTTTTCACGCGCCTTTGACTCATTAAATATTCCGTTATTGCTGTCAAAGCTCTCATACTACGGGTTTCAACCCGAAACGATTAGATGGTTTGATAGCTACCTAGTAAACAGATCACAAGAAGTTGAGATACGAAAAAGTGATGGGTCAAAGGTATCTTCCTCCCCGCGCCTGGTGACTAGGGGAATCCCACAGGGATCATTGCTGGGTCCGCTCCTTTTTATACTGTACACCGCTGACATAACTCACTATTTTCAACACTGTTTGTACCACATGTACGCGGATGACACGCAATTATATTTGTCGTTTAATACCAATAACACTGCATCCGCTGTACAAATGGTCAATGTGGAATTAGATAATGTAGCCTCGTGGTCGAAAACCAACTCGCTGGTATTAAATCCACAAAAATCGAAATTCATGGTCATGGGTAGCAAAAAGCAAATCAGCTCGATACTGTCGGCGACCCCAGAAATTAAAATATTGGGGGAAAGTATACAAAGAGTAGAAATTGCATGTAGCCTTGGCCTTACTATCGATCCGGAGCTTCGCTTTGAGGATCACATCAATAATGTAGTTAAAAATAGCTTTTATAGGTTAAAAATATTGTACAGGGTGAGAAAGTTCCTTAGCGTTACAACAAGAAAAAGATTGGTAGAAAGCCTAGTATTATCGAAATTTAACTATTGTGACGTTGTTTATGGCCCATGTCTTTTGTCTCGTACGAAAAAATTGATACAACGCGTACAGAATGCGTGTGCTCGATTTTGCTACAGTATCCCCCGGAAAAGTCACATCACACCGTACTTAAATCACAATGATGTTCTGAAAATGGAAGCGCGTCGTAAGCTGCATCTCGCCAGTTTACTATTTGGTGTTATAAATAAAAATAAGCCGAGCTACCTTTTTAGCAAGCTAAGTTGGCGACTTGATTACTATAGCTATTCGACTCGTTCTACGTCCAATCCGCTGTCTGTACCTCGATATAAAACTACAGCCTTTCGAGGATGTTTCAAGTACGCCGCCACCCGCTGCTGGAACGATATACCGCCTCCCATGAGATCTCTGAAAACCAATGACACTTTTAAACTCAACCTTAAAAAACATCTCTTACAACTACAAAAATGTACATATTGATTTGTATTATATATTTGTTGATAATAATGGGTGCGGTAGGTCGGTACGTTGAGTCTCGGGCGGTCGGTGGCGTGCGGGGCGTCTGCCTCGAGGTATTATTGGCCAATTGATACGCACAAAACCTCATAATGTATTCCTGTAGTATTGAGCTTAAAACAATAAAAATAAATAATATGTTGAAGTGTGGGTACGAAGGCTAATTAATACTATCAGACACAGATCTGGCTGAATTATAGTATGTATTTAATTACCACATTTAGTTCTTATTCATCACATGTATATTGTTATCACTATTGTATTCTATATATATTACTGTTATTGTATTTTATACTTTATTTTTTCTTGTGATTGATTTGGCAATGTTTATTTTTATCCTCTTTATTCGTATTGTTAACTTGTCGATCAACACGCGCTTAGTATACTGGAGTCGTCTCAGGACTGCTGACTGCATGCCCCCGGTCGGGCGCTCGCTTATGTCCGTGGAGTGGAGTGGAGGGTGATGCAATCGACGTGTTATCGATTGCATCATAATTTTTAACGGCGCGAGCGCGCGCACTGAGTGCGCGAGCAAGGCTGAGCGGGACGGAGCATATGCGCTGACTGTATGTATATGTACAGGTTCATATAATAAGTATACATAGTAGCTATTTTGACTCCAAGTTTGTGTTGACTTTGTCTTGACTGCCTCGTGCAAAAAAAAGAAGTTCTTGTTTTTTAACTTTAGCACTCACTGCTGTGCAATTAGCTTGTGGAGAAACTAGACTTCATACGCGGCGCACGTCACTTGGGGTAACACTGAAAATCAGTGCTGTGTTGTGGTTCACGCTGCAACACAGATTAACGCTGAGTGTTCCCCCATTAGTGCGGCTACGTAGTATGTACCTATTTGTAATTTTGTATTTTTTTTGTGTTATTGTTAGATCTTATATTCTGTAGTGTACTGCTATTAGCTGGACTAATAAATATACTTTTCTTTCTTTCTTCTTTCTTTCACATCACCAATCTCGCTTCACGTGCCAGGAAATTACGTTATCTTCAAAAATTTACGACATATTTCTGATTTCAACGTAATCAAAATGGTCTACTTCGCGTTGTGTCAATCTATACTGTCATATTGTATCACCTCTTGGGGTGGCACAACCAAAACATCTATCATGAAAGTAAAAAATTGCACAACGCGCTATATTGAAAGTTGCTTTATTCCGACCAATGCTTTTTCCTACAACAATGCTTTACAAAGAGTGGCAAATACTCACTGTTCGTCAATTATGTATCTTACATACAATATTAAAGAAACACTTGTTGACTCGCTTTGATCATTCTGCTTACCAAAAACGTCGACCTGATATTGTATGCAGTAGTCCTTCTTTAAAAACAAGTTTTATCCGAAGATTTTTCTGCTTTATGGGGTCTTACCTCTACAATAAGTGCAATAGATTCACCGGCATCTACGCCTTTAATTACGAACGTTGTAAAAAAAATGTTACAGACTGGCTAATCAACATGAACTATAAGGAGACAGAACATCTTTTACTAGTAATATCATGAAACTGTTCTCTCCCTCTATCTTTTCGGCATATACCAACACCATACACACACACCGTTACACTCTATCACAATACACATACACGCATTTACACACTAACACACAACAAACATACACATGAATATGAGTATTCCTAATAATTATTATTTTGTTGCCTGTTTATTTTATTTTTGTTTAATAACTATAGTATATGAGCACAAGCCGTTCCGAGGCTGGAGACCTGGTGATCCGAAACACAAGGCTTGCCCTTAGCTCGGGCACCAGTCTCCCCAATGTATGTAAACCTGTTCTATGTGTGCATTTCAATTTGTACCTAATGTGGAAAAAATCAATAAAGAATTATTATTATTATTCTTTCGTTAGTCAGGTTCCACAACTCTCATAGTTATTTTCATAGTTGTTTTTTTGTTGTTAGTAATTTCGTGCACGGCGGTGGTGAGCTCAAGTTCTCGTCTCCGCTGTCGCGCGAGCTGTGGGCCGCGCTGGCGGCTGGCGGGCGCGGCGCGCGCGGCAAGCGCAGCAGCAGCGAGGGGGACGTGCGCGCCGCCAGCTGCCGCGGCGACGATACGGGTATGTGTGAGCGAGGCGTGAGCTCAAGTTTTCGACGCCGAGCTGTGGGTGAGCTGTGGACCGCATGGCCTGCCGAGAACCGAGAACGTGGCAAGGTGCCGCCGCGCCCTGGAGAGTTGTAATGTACTGAAAGGTCATTGTCGAAAACTTCCCCAGAACCAACAAATATTTGACCCATGCCATCATTATTTATCTATTTTATTAAAATAATGCCAAATAACGGTATCTAACGGACAATTCGCAATCTAAAACGAATACTTAAAAAGTATTGTTAGTACTTATATCGAAATCGCCGACATCTTTACTGAATGTCATCACACACAATATAGCCTCATACGTATTAATGGCTACTGAATTATAACCTCAAAATCTAATACGTTTCGTGCAATGTTGCGTTTCATCCGTTTGTCCGTTTAATAATAAATGCCTTAAAAGGATTTATGTGTGATTTGTAATCATACAAGTACTTTTTCATTGCTGTTGGTTCTGAGGCAAATCAAGTATGGGCGCAGAACAATGTCCTTTACGGGAGAAGTCACACAGCTCCGCGACACTTGGCGCGATGGCAAACATCGTGACCCACGATCGCCGCGCCCCCTACGATTACAAACGAAGCACGGCGGACACGAGACACCAATACGGGTGCGAGCAGGACGTTAGCATTGTGATGTTTTGTGGCCGAAGCAATGTCAACCCGACGCGCCCGCAGTGAGACGTACGCTTCGCGCCGCCGTCCCGCTCCGTCGGTCAAGTGGTGAAAGCTTTCCTATCAAGAGCCACTTAGCAATCACCAAGGTTGAAAAGCATTCGGCTCCCTCAGTTAGATATAGATTTGTGCTTAATCTTAATCAGATCGTGGTTCAGCAGAATTGGAAGCCTTATAAGTGACTTGATAAGCTTCAACAGCAGGTGGCCACAAACCTGCCTCCACCAATCTGCTCTAGGTGCTTGGGTAGGCATATTTTCTTTCACAATCCAGATGAGCATATAGGAGTAAGTTACGCCAAAAAAATAAATGCTATATTGAATTATCTTATTTTTTTCAGGCGATGTACGTCGCAGTAGCTGGTATAGTGGTCCTTCCGAAATATCGCTGGATGACATAGATCTCGTCATGTCTAAGGTAATTAACTGTAAAATAAAATTGTACGGGGACGCCGTACTAATAGAGTCTAATAAACTGAAACACTGATCTCTCACTCTCTGTCCTTGGCAATTATTATTCCCATCTGATGGTGGGATCTGCTTTCTTAATTTTCTTCTTCCACTTCGCTCTGTCGGACGTGTCGTGTTCGGAGGCATTGCAGATACACAGGTCTTTCTTGACCACATCTGCCCATCTAGTTTTTGGCCGTCCTCTGGGTCTGGGCCCTGATAGGTTTAGATTGGCCGTAATTATCGGGAGGTCTTCTCTTTATGTGGCCATACCAACGGAGTCTACTTTCTTGTAGCTTATCAGCGATGTCGCGAACACCGAGACTCCCGCAATAAACTGAAACACTGATGAACTGATAAAATTACTGATATATTTAGATCTTTCCTTAAAGGGTAAACGACTGAGTCTGATGAGTAATGAAAACGTGCGGTGTACTCGATTACCGATGACGAACTGATTTGTTGCATATTAAATTTGG
This sequence comes from Phalera bucephala, assembly GCA_905147815.2. Taxonomy (NCBI): domain Eukaryota; kingdom Metazoa; phylum Arthropoda; class Insecta; order Lepidoptera; family Notodontidae; genus Phalera; species Phalera bucephala. Next base: position 3,451,752 of record LR990625.1, on the reverse strand, counting down.
ATTATAAATAATTTGCGTATTGCACTAAAATGATGATTCAGCTGTTGTACGGGCATACTGCATGCTCGTACAAAAATTATAAAGGGCGTCTGCGAAAATTATTGATTGACAGCTAAACTTGTTTATTTCGCTTATTTTCATAGTATAATGTCATATGGCATACTACTTTGGGGATGCTCTGCAGAACTTAATACCATCTGGGCTGTTCGAGCAATTTACAATTTGGCCCCGAGAGATTCTCTTAAGGAAAAATTTAGAGAAATAAATATTCTAACTGTTTCATCACAACTTATATATGGAAATCTTCTATATGTTAAAAAGAATATCAGTACTTTTGAAAAATATAGCGACATTCATCATGTAAATACACGGAACAAAGATGATCTTATTGTACTTTTCGCCGTCTCCACAGAATAAGTAATTCTTTCATGGGGCTATGTATACGCTTGAATAACAAATTACTCAAAGATATCAATAAGTTTAAAAAGGCAATTAAAACTAGACTCTGTGAGAAAGCGTATTACAAAATTTCGGATTACGAGGCATGCCTTTTAAGTTTAGTCGTTTGAAGAAAAAAACACAACTAGATCCTTATAGTACTTTTTATTGTTTTTCAAAGTATTCACCACGTAGCTTAATACACTTTTCCATTAGCTCAAACCAGTTATTATAACATTTATTCCACTCTAAAGTGGGGGTGTTCAAAATGGCTGACTTGAAAGCATCGACTGCTTCTTCACCGGACTGGAACCTTTGACCACGAAGACTTTTCTTAATTTTAGGAAATGTAAAGAAATCGTTAGGGCTTAGGTCAGGACTGTATGGAGGATGGTCAAGAATTTCTACTTTTTCCTGGTTCAAATACTCAATCGTTTAACGAGCGCTGTGTGAGCTTGCGTTGTCGTGGTGCAGGATGATGCGTCGCTTTGAGTTAGATTTTCAAAGTTCGGCGATGACTTGTGGTAAACGAACTGTGGTATACCACTCTGCGTTAGCCGTTCTACGATCTTCAAGTGCAATAGTCGCAACATGGCCGGTTTTTCCAACGAACGTGGCGAACGAGAACGACCAACTTTAGTCGGCTTTGGCTCGTCTTGAAAGACTCAGATTGTAGATTGTTGTTTGGAATCAGGATCGTAGGCCTAGATCCAAGATTCGTCACCACTGATGATGTCGTAGACGTGATTTAACTCTCCTCGATTGAACCTTTGCAGAGTTTTCTTACACCATCTGACGCGAGCCGCCTTGTGATCGTCGGAAAGCAGATGCGGTATCCAACGGCAAACTAGCTTTCTTACACCAAGCGCTTCATGCAAGATCTTCTGAATGGTTGTCCCTGAGATGCCTAATAGAGCCTCTATCTCTCGATACGTCACATGACGATCTTCGAGAATTAGTTGTCTCACAGCAATGATGTTATCTTCAGTGAAGGCGGATTTTGGGCGTCCTTCGCGAGATTTGTCACTAACACTAGTATGTCCACGCTGGAATTCTAAATACCAGCGTTCGACAGCAGACATGGGGCTTCATCACTGAACACAGATGTTAGCTCTTCAAAACACTGAAGCCGTGTCAGGCCTCTTCTAAATTTGTAGAAAGTTATTGCACGAACATTTTCCTTAGAAAGATTCATTTTCGTACGTAACCTGGCAGATTCCAATCGACGCTGTGACTAAACAATAGCATTAATCCTAATACTTTCAACTGTTTTGAGATTCAAAATTTAAACACATTCGAATATAGAGCAGTTCCAAATTCAAAATTGCCGGGAAATATGGAAACGACAGAACTTAAAAGGCATGCCTCGTATCTTGACGATAAAACAGATTGTGTTTGAGCAGCTCCTCAATCAGCAACATTAATCAATAATGTATAATACAATTTTTAAAAAATAGGGTATCGGAAAGGCCAAAAAAATTATATTAAAAGACTAGCCCGCTGAGTTTCTCGCCGGATCTCCTCAGTGGAGGCCGCGTTCCGATCCGGTGGTAGATGTAAAAAATGTATTAATTTTGACGTTTATGAGTGCTATTGTATTGGCCTGTACAAATAAATGATTATTGACTTTGACTTTGAATAAAATTGAAATATAAACAGGCTTTAAGACAGGCCCTAAGTTCGTAGTAGAGGTGTACAAGCATGTACTTGCGCAGGAGTCGAAGCACATCCCGGCGGGCGTGCTGGCGCGCTGCGCGGGCGCCGGCGCGCTGCACGCCGCCGCCACGGACGACAGGTAACCTAAAGGCGTGTTTTCATTACACAACACACGATTTACCGCACACACATTGCAAACGATGGATATACACAATTCTGTAGTACCTAACTGACAAGTGACCATTCATTCTATTTAAAAAAATACAAATGCACTCCTCACACACTGACCGCCACGTTGGTCTATTGGTAATTGGTATCGCTTTGTGATTACGAGAGTTCAAATCCTAGATTGGACAAATGTAGTTTTTGTAACGAAAACTTCCCAGTGTCAGTCCGAAGGCTGGAATTGTGCCCGGTATATGGTCACAGGCTCGCCCCCTATTACATGCGACCTAACATCGTCGGCGGGTGTACTCAGAACACCTCTGCCACCCCCGCTTGGAGAATATAGACGTGACTGTGTTTATTTATATTTTTTTTTACAAATGCTAGGTGGACTCGTCCGCTTAATGTTTCGCACGATCTAAAATAATCAGTAATAATCGTGTGAGAAACTGAGAATGTTAAACAGCTTACATTGCTGACTGTACCAATGTCACAATATGTCAAATTTAATTTTTCTATAAAGTCATTTCAAATCATCAATTTTTCTGAATGTGAAGGATTACTTTGTGTGAAATTTCATGATTTTAGGTCAATAGTACCCGCTATGTTTTTATGAGTGCGAGTGCGAATGGCCATAGATTTAAAAATTTTACACCGCCAAGAGATCGTAGACATAGTATTTGACATTTTCATATTGGTAGCTCTACACTTTCCTGAGAAAAAGGATCATAAGTATTGGACAGACAGACTGATATCAAAATAATATTTATAGGTCTTCAATTTTTACCGACTGCCGTACAAAACCTTACATTATTGTCTCCTTCTCAGTATGTCGGATCGCCGCTCCCTTCTCTCTGTGGCGTCCGGTATTTACGAGGAGATTCCAGACCTGCCCGACACGGAGATGGATAAAGATGCTGTGTACTGCAAGATGAGCCGGGATGTACCGGATGGATTGTTGAAGGTATGTCTAAGTTAATTCACAAACACTGCGATGACACTCTTGTTCGGGTTTCTTTGTAGACATTTAAAGATTGTAAAAAAATTTAAGGCTGTGGGCCACGATGGTTTTAGTGATCACCAAAGTTAGTAGAGTTTGGCTCTGTCGGTCTGATATGGGTGACTGTTTATGGTTTATCTCTGTTCTTGGAATGCACATTAAGGTTGGATAGTTAGTCGTTCATACCTACCTAGACGCCGCGTGCCTGATTCTCTTTAGGTACTAAGAAGTTTATATATCTTTATGACATGGTCGCATTACGGGCGCGGCGTGAGCGTGGCGTGGCGCTGGCGCATTGTGAAGTTGTAATGTACAGAAATGTACGGGAGACGACACACTGCGCAGCCAGACTATGTGCGACTGCAAACGTTGTGACCCGCCGCCGAACCGCCCACAATTATAAACGAAACACAGCGGGAATGAGACGCAAATATGCGTGCGAGCGGGACGTGCGTAGCATTGTATCGTTTAGTGGCCAGCGCCACGCCGACGGTGCCGTCGCGCCCGTAGTTTGAAATACAAGGCATGCCTTTTAAGATTTGTCGTTTGAAGAAAAAAACACAAGTAGAACGATCTCATCAAATAGATCCAAGATTCGTCACCACTGATGATGTCGTAGACTTGATTTGACTCTCCTCGGTTCGGTCGCACCGTCGTCTCGCTCAGGCCATGTGGCGAAAGCTTTACTGTGTCGATACAAGCGACCAGCCCCGGCTTCGCACGGGTGAATTATATACATAACCCTTCTTCTTGAATCACTCCGCTCATTGGTGAAAACAGTATGAAAGTTCCTGCGGTATTTATCGAATTTATCGCGTTCAAACAGGCAGACCGACGCGGTGGAGGGACTTGTGTGATAATAATAATAATAATTTATTTCAGATAAAATCCAGAAATTTGATTTTAACAATTTTCTTACGGACTATGTATGTTAGTACTTATATCTAGATTTTATTTATTTGGCACTGGACATGTATGAATTATGCATACCTATCCAGTGCTGAATAAATGGGCCATCCAGCCGATTAGCCAGTACGCTTAGGATAGTATTGGCGCTACCCCGGATTCGCAACATCGTGGATGCTGCTCTCTTACGCAGGATGGCGTGAGAACCATCTACTCTGGCCTCCGCGAACATTCCGATGCACTACAGAATCGAGGCAGCCCCAACACACTCCTAAACGCATTATTATATCGGACACGCAGAGCATCCAGACTCCTCTGCGAGTATCTGAGCCACTGTAGTGATTAGCGCAGCCCCGGTAGTAGAGTCCAGTGCGCTCAGTAGTGTGTGCGTGTGCAGGCGGAGGCGTGCGAGGAGCCGACGTACGAGTCGGTGGCGGAGTGCGTGTACGCGACCATGCGGCGCGCCGCTCGCCGCCGCCCGCCGCCGCTGCCGCCGCGCACGCCGCAGGGGTGAGCCGAGCCGTACAAATATACACAGTAATAATAACAAGGGTTGGCCGTATAACGTCAAAAAATAATGGAAACAAAATGAATAGAGTTTATTTTTTTAATTCCAACACGAAACTCTTAAAATTGATTAATAGAATTTATTTCAATACGTCGAGTACGATTGTCGCAAAGTTCTTGTAGTTTTTTGTTACAACATGTAGTTTTTTTAAATTAAGATAAGGATAAATATTGTTTCCGCATATACGTCGTTTATTTCTGAGCGCTTAATAGATCGTGTTTTAAACGCCACCCACAACGTAGGAATAATTCTTTTTGTGGGGCTGGCTACGTGTTTATAAAAAAAAATGTTCAGCACGTTGAAGCCGGGCGAGTGGCAGCGCTGCGCGTGCGCGGGCGCGGGCAGCGTGACGCGCCACTCGTCGCTGGGCTCGCTGCCGCGCTGCTGCGCCGCGCCCGACGCCTACAGCAAGACCAGGACGCTGCCCAAGATGGAGAAGCGACAACCGTTCAGCGTCTTCAGGTTAGTACGATACATACACGACAAACAAGTTTACGACGACCTTCAGCGTCGACCCGGTACCTGCATCCTTCCACTTTCACATTGTATATCGGTTTTGTCATTCTTTCCTCTGGCATTCTTTCTATATGCCCGAACCAACGGAGCATGCCCTTTCTCATCTTTACACCGATACTATCTTTCATACCTACTCGCTGTCTTACTATGCTGTTGCTAATGCGGTCGGTCAGCTTCACTCCGCACATCTTCCGCAGAGCTCGCATTTCTACCGCATTTATCCTACTTTCATTCTCCTTCTTACATACCCAGCTCTCGCTACCATATAACAGCGTTGGGACAAGAATTGTATGGGACCGTTATGTATGGCCAGCTGCGCCTTATGGCTTAGTGCCGGCTCCCAAGTAGCTTTCCCATCGCACCATTCACTCTGTTCCCTGCACTCACTGTTCTCTCTATGGCAGCGGTGTATTTCCCATCCTTACTGAAGGCGCATCCAAGATATACAAACTCATTCACTTGCTCCAGCACATCGTTACCAACCACAATCCTTACATTCGTTCTGGTTTCTTCCCTTTCAAAAACCATAATTGTAAGCCATTGATCATGCAGTCGTCTTTCATAACTGTGACTAGTGTTTGCAGATCAGTGGCTGTTGGCGCTATTAAAACCGCGTCATCTGCATAAAGTAGATGGTTTACCACTAAGTCACCCATTTGTACACCTTCATTCATCGCTTTCAGTCTTTGAAGACTTTTATCCAGATATATTATAAACAGTCTAGCGGACAACACGCAACCCTGCTTGACGCCGATTTCAACGTCAAACCAGGGTGACCTGTTACCACCCACCCGTACGCATGCCTTGCAGTCCACATAAGTGGACTGGACGGCTCGCAACAGAGTGCCATCTATACCATACTCTGGCAAAATGTCCCAAAGTCTCTTTCGCACAACTCTGTCAAATGCCTTCTCCAGATCTACAAAACCGCAGAAAACCTTCCGCCCCACTGCCAGATGCTTCTCTACGATGTTGCGGAGGGAGAAGACTTGATACGAACATCCTCTTCCGGACCTGAAACCCCCTTGTGCCTCGCACAATATTCCATCGGACTTCACGCGCATTCTCCGTTCAATAATTTGACCGTACACCTTGGCTGCCAAGCTGATCAAACTGATGGCTCTGTAATTGGCGCATTCATATTGTGAACCCTTGCCTTTATACAAGGGTACTATGACTGCGCGGCGCCAATCTGTAGGGACTCTACCGGTCCTCCAGCAAAGGTTTGCAAGGACCCGGAAAGCGTCCCGGACGCAAGTTCCACCATATTTGATCATCTCGGCAGATATCATGTCTACTCCTGCAGCTTTACCGTTTTTCATACTTCCTATCGCCCATTCAACTTCTTCCATAGTGATGTCCTCCGTTGATTCTGGTGCCGCAAACTCGCCTTTGGGCACGTCTGCGGCATCAGCATCCGGGTCATCTCCATACATTTCTCCAAAATATTCACTCCACCGGTTTAGCACAGCTTGTGTGTCTGCCACCATCCAAGAATATCACCATCTTTAGATTTTATACTTTCCATTCTGGAGCCTGACGAATCACCTCGAGCCTTTCTCACCTTGCTCCAAAAGAGTTTGGTGTTGTTCTCGAAGTTCTTCGCCAGCCTCTCCTCCTCAATCATACTGGCTCTTTCACGCTTTTCTTTCACTAAGGTTTTGGTGGCATTCTTGCATTGCCGGTATATTTCTTTCTTCATCTCTGTCATACTGGCATTCAGGTTCAAAGAAGATACATAGTCCTGCCACGCTTTCTTCTTACTTTCTACGGAGCTTTGCAACTCCGCATCCCACCATGCATCACCTTTTGCTGTACTATGCCTCTTTGAGCAACCACATACTTCTTTCGCGGATTCCACCAAACTCTCTTTCAGGCTATTCCAGCATTCATCTACATTTTAGTCCGAAGAGCCTGCTGTCAAAAGCTTGTCCCGGACTCTGTCTTCATACATTCTCCTCACGCTCTCATCTTGCAACTTTTCAACCTTTATTCTTTCAAGGTCTCCGAAGGGGATACGCTCTCGCCAGTGCCTCCACTTCCTGAACAGATCACTAAACCGCGCAACTACGAGATAGTGGTCTGATTTCAGAGTGGGGCCTCTATACGCACGCGTATCTTGTAGTTTGCTTCGGAGACGGTTATCAACCAGGATCAGATCTATCATGCTTTTTTGTTCATTCCTTCTCCACGTATACATATGTATGTATATAGCATATGTATGTGTATAGCACGATCATAATATAGTTTATGAGTGGAGTTTTCTAAAATGGGGTTTGGTGTATATTTATAATAGGGTATGTGTACGTCTTGAATTAGTTTATATTTATAAACTAGTTTTTGGTGGATAATATTTGCTATCTGGTTGTGTCTATGCGTGTAATCAGATTGGGTTAGGGTGGGGTATGCTCCTGTGATGTGTTGTATGGTCTCGGGGTGCCTATGGCATTTCCGGCATTTATCATTCATTGCTGTGGGGTCTTTAATAATGTGTTTTTTTTGTAGTTTTTTGCATTGATAACCTGATCTTGAATGGCTATTATGAAACCTTCTGTTTCTGGAAACAAATTGGCACTAGTGAGCCACCTATTTGAAGCTTGGAGGTCTACATGTGTTTGTTGTAGGTCATGTGGGTGCCGTCCGTGTATAGTTTTTCGTTTCCATTGGTCTCGTTTTTGCGTGTCATAATCTGTCTGTTGCTCTGTTGTGTGTTGTGTTTCGGGTACTTCTGATAGGTTTAAAGGGGTGAATTTACTGTCATTATCAACAATTACTCGGTGCAGTTTGCTGGTGATAGCTTTACGATGGAAGAATGATTTAAGGCTAGCAATTTGTTTATCCCATAGGGCTCGGATGTCTATGAGACCCCGGCCTCCCTCTTTCCTGCTAATTGATAATCTCTCTATAGCTGACTTAGGGTGTAGGTGTTTATGTTTTGTAAGTATGACTCGGGTTTTAATTTCAATGTTGTTAATGTCAGTCTTTTTCCACTGTATTATTCCAAATGAGTACGTTAGGATGGGGAATTGCGTATGTATTAATTGCTTTGATTAGATATTTACCACTCAATTGGGTCTTGCAGATTGTGTTAACTCTATTTTTATACTCTGTAGTTACTGAATGTTTTAAATTTAAATGGTCCAGCTGTTTAGCTTGATAATATCCTAGATATTTGTATAAATCACCAGGCTCCATGGATGATATAATTCTTCCCTCATCTAGTAAGTCGTTGCTTGGTTGTACTTTGCCTTTTTTATATATATGCTTTTACATTTATCGAGCCCAAATTGCATCTTTATATCTGTGCTAAATGTATCTGTAATATTTATTAGTTTTTGCATATCCCTTTTGGATTTTGCGTAGAGCTTTATATCGCTCATGTAGATTAGGTGAGAGACTATTGTATTTTCACTGTCGTTGTTTTTGAGATGGTATCCTAATCGTTGTTTATTTAATAACGAGGATAAGGGATTAAGGGCAAGGCAGAACCATAGGGGACTCAAGGGGTCACCCTGATAGATACCTTTTTTGATAGTTATTTCTCTGGTTGTTATTGATGCATCTTTATTGCGGATATGTAAGTTAGTTTTCCAGAGCGGCATTATTTGATTCAGAAATTGTATAATAGATGAATTGATTTTGTATATTTTTAATACTTTTAATAGCCACGAATGCGGTATACTGTCAAAGGCTTTGCGGTAATCTATAAAAGTGCAATGTAAATTTCTTTTCTTGGCATTTGCATGTTTAAGAATAGTCGAGTCAATAACAAGTTGCTCCTTACATCCCACATGGTTACGCCTGCAGCATTTCTGTTCTTCTGCAATTATATTATTTCTTTCGATGTGTGCATTAATTTTATGGGTGATGGTTGCTGTTAAGATTTTATAAATAGTAGGGAGGCATGTGATTGGTCTGTACTGCGATGGGTCATCTAAATTTCTACTCTTTGGGATCATGTATGTTACACCTCTAGCGATAAAGGCTGGTATAGGTTCTTGATTTAATATAACGGCTCTAAAACTCTTCGCGAGGGATTTATGTAAGACATGGAATTTTTTGAACCAAAAATTATGGACATTATCTATACCCGGTGACTTCCAATTATTTAATCTAGATGAGCCGTTTTTTACATCACTTTCTGATATTTGAGGAAATTTCATCTCATTTAATTCTGCCCATGTTTCTATTTATCCTTCTATCCATGAGGCGCCTTCTTTGTGTAAAACTCTAATCTCCCATATTTCGGACCAAAATTCCTCTAGCCGCTCTTTAGAAACGGTTCGTGTGGTTTCCTTCCTGTTTTATGTACTCTTATTCCCTCTAAGCTGTCTATAAGAAATCTTTTCGTTAGTTACAAATAATTTGTTGTCCTGTTTTCTGTTCAATGCTTTTTTGTATTTAGATAATCTGTTTGCTTTTAGGGCTAATTTCTGTTTAAGCGTATAAAGATATTCCTCTGGCGTACTATTAATATTTTCTCGTGTGTTGTGTGAGTTTCGTGGCTTTTAAATATCTTCTCTACTGTAGCTATTATTTTATTTGTTCGGTTTCCCCTAATATATTGTGTAAGTCTGCCAATATCCGATCTAAGTTGATTTATATCTGTCTTTAGTCGTCTTTGCCAAGCGGGTTCAGTATTTTTGTTTCGTGTTAACTGTTGATTGTCTTCGAGGATTTTATAGCCGAGTGTTTTTGTTATTACCATAGCACTACAGTATATAAGTGTGTGGATGTCGGTGAGTAAAGCTTTGTGTGTTAAGAAACGGTTCAGTATATTATCATTAAACAGTTGTACTAGCTCTGTTAGTCTTTTACTATAATTTAATTTGGGTAATTTTGGTCTGACTGTAGGGTCTGTACCTGCATATTCTAGCAATGTTGTGTGCAAAGCATCAATGGCTGGTGTTGCACTTTCAGTTGTAAGTATATGTGTTGTATATTGTGGGGAGTCTGAGTAAGATTGTGATTGAGTCTATGTGATTATTGGGAAATGATTATGAGTATTATTATTTAATGTAACACACATTACTATGGGAGCTGTAGTTGAAGGCACAGGTATACTATCTTGTTCAATTCTATTCTCCATTAGTCGCAATTTCACTTCCTCTTTAATCTGGTTCAGTGTTTCTTGAGATAAATACCTGTTTTTGACTATCATTCGTCTCTGATCTGAGATTCTTTGTTCAATAGCATTTACATCTGGGTATGTGTTTTGCCGCGTCGTTCCCGGCTTAGAATAGGACCAACCCATCTCATCCCATCGGGTGTCGTACAAGGCGACTAAGGGAAAACTAGGGAATGGGCAGCAGCGTTCTCTTAACACTTCTGCGATCAAAAACTGCGCTCGCCAACCCGCCTGCCAAGCGTGGCGAGTATGGCAAATCCCCCCAATCACTATTATGGAAGAAAAGAAGAAAACCAGGCCCCTAGTCCCCGGCAGTCCTGATCGTCGTGGCCACGGTAGCAGCCATGGTAACGACAGGACAAGGGGTGCTAAGAATCTCCGGCAGAGATTCGGCTACCACCAAAAACGAAAATTGGCCCTGGTGACATACAACGCACGCACTTTGAGGACAGATGAGAAGCTTGTTGAGCTGGAAGAAGAGATAAACAAGTTGCGGTGGAGTATTGTTGGTTTATCGGAGGTCCGAAGAGAGGGCGAGGACACGATAACCTTAAAATCCGGCAACTTGTTTTACTACCGGGAGGGCGAACAGCAGTCCCAAGGTGGTGTCGGATTTATCGTCCACAAGTCACTCATAGACAACGTTGTGTCCATCACTAGTGTGTCGAGCAGGGTAGCGTACCTGATACTCAGAATATCCAAAAGATATTCGCTGAAGGTCATACAGATCTACGCACCGACCTCGACATACTCAGATGATGATGTCGAAGTTATGTATGAGGACATTAGTAGAGCCATACATACTTCCAAAACACACTTTACAGTGGTTATGGGTGACTTCAATGCGCGGCTGGGCAAACGGGGCGATGATGAGTTGAGAGTGGGGCAATTTGGATATGGGCAGCGCAACCCCAGGGGTCAGAGGCTGGCCGAATTCCTGGAGAAGGAGGGACTCTTTATGATGAACTCTTTCTTCCAGAAGCCGCCTCATAGGAAATGGACCTGGATGAGCCCTGATGGTTCCACCAAAAACGAAATAGACTTCATAATGAGCACCAAGCGACAAATATTTAGTGATGTCTCCGTGATCCACAGGGTAAAAACCGGCAGTGATCACCGAATGGTCAGAGGCACATTAAATATTAATGTCAAAATGGAAAGATCGCGTCTGATGAAGTCTACGCTCCGACCTTGTAATGCACATATCCAAAACCCCAAGAACTTTCAACTCGAATTGGCAAACCGCTTTGAATTGCTAGACAGCAGCGCATCAGTGTACGAAATCAACAACAGGCTGGTAGAGACTGTCCATACGGTCGGGTCCAAGTATTTTAAGCCCCACCGTAAAAATAGACCTCAAAAACTATCCAACTACACCCGAAACCTCATGGCTGAGCGACGTTCCATGACGCTCCAAACCTCCAATGATGCTAAGTCCTATAGGCAGCTCAATGGACAGATATTGAAGTCCTTGCGACAAGACTTACGGTCCTTCAATACAAGGCGTATTGAGGAGGCCATAGCACAGAACAAGGGCTCTAAAGTGTTCGCAAGAGACGCGTCTATTGGGCAAAGCCAGTTGACGAAGCTGAAGATGGAGGACGGAAACGTAACGTCGAATAGGTCGGAGGTGCTCAGGGAGATAGAGAGGTTCTATGGGCAGTTGTATACCTCAGTAGCTGAACCTGTTGTTGACTTGGTAAAAGACCCAAGAGCCAAGCTAACCCGACACTACACTGAAGATATCCCGGACATCAGCCTGTACGAGATTAGGATGGCTCTCAAACAACTCAAAAATAACAAAGCGCCGGGCGAAGACGGAATTACCGTAGAGCTTCTGATAGCGGGCGGAACGCCAGTACTTAAAGTCCTTCAGAGGCTGTTTAATTCCGTCTTGCTCGAAGAGAAAACGCCGGAAGCATGGAACAGGGGTGTGGTGGTACTGTTTTTCAAGAAAGGTGATAACACTTTACTGAAGAATTATAGGCCCATCACACTGCTGAGCCATGTTTATAAGTTGTTTTCGAAAGTCATTACGAATCGTCTCGAACGCAGGTTTGATGACTTCCAGCCTCCCGAACAAGCCGGTTTCCGGAAAGGCTTTAGTACCATAGACCACATACATACGCTGCGGCAGATTATACAGAAGACCGAGGAGTATAATCGGCCACTATGCTTGGCGTTTGTGGACTATGAGAAAGCCTTCGATTCGATCGAGACTTGGGCGGTTCTTAGATCTCTCCAGCGATGCCGCATTGACGATCGGTACATCGAAGTGTTGAAGTGCTTGTATAATAACGCCACCATGTCAGTCCGAGTACAGGGGCAGTGCACGAAGGCAATCCCCATAAAAAGAGGAGTAAGACAGGGAGACGTCATTTCTCCGAAACTGTTTACGGCCACCTTAGAGGACGCCTTCAAGCTCTTGGAATGGCAAGGACTTGGCATCAACATCAATGGCGAATACATCACTCACCTTCGATTTGCCGACGACATTGTGGTCGTGGCGGAGTCGCTGGAAGATCTAGGACGAATGCTCGGTGACCTCAACAGAGTATCTCAACAAGTGGGTCTTAAAATGAACATGGACAAAACGAAAATAATGTCTAACGTCCATGTCGTACCCACCGCACTCACCGTTGGGAACTCTACTCTTGAAGTTGTCGACGAATACATTTACCTGGGACAGGTAGTCCGGTTAGGTAGGTCCAACTTTGAGAGAGAGGTCAATCGACGAATCCAACTCGGCTGGGCAGCGTTCGGGAAACTGCGCAATATCTTCACATCCAAAATACCTCAGTGCCTTAAGACTAAAGTTTTCAGTCAATGTGTGTTACCAGTGATGATATATGGATCAGAGACGTGGTCTCTTACAATAGGTCTCATAAAAAAGCTCAGAGTTGCTCAGCGAGCTATGGAGAGAGCTATGCTCGGCGTTTCTCTACGTGATCGAATCAGGAATGAGGAGATTCGTAGAAGAACCAAGGTTACCGACATAGCCCTTAAGATTAGCAAGCTGAAGTGGCAATGGGCGGGCCACATAGCGCGTAGATCGGACGGGCGTTGGGGCAGAAAGATTCTAGAGTGGCGACCACGTATTGGCAAGCGCAGCGTGGGACGACCGCCTGCCAGATGGACCGACGGAAAGATTCTAGAGTGGCGACCACGTATTGGCAAGCGCAGCGTGGGACGACCGCCTGCCAGATGGACCGACGATCTTGTGAAAATCGCAGGAAGTCGTTGGATGCAGGTGGCATCGGACCGGTTACGCTGGAAAGCGATTGGGGAGGCCTATGTTCAACAGTGGACAAGTATGGGCTGAGATGATGATGATGATGATTGTTTTGTAAAGAGTTCATGCAGAATTTTCCTATAACAAGTCATATCAGTTTCTAATTTCGTTATTAAATAGTATGTACGCATGATGAATATGTTCACATCAGTTGGCCATTTCATGCGCACTCTAGGTTTTCCCGCCTTAGTGGACGCAGGTAAAAAGGTATTCACCCCCTGGGCAACAGCTAAGGTAGGAGGACTGATCCGATCACTAGGATCATGGTCTGGGGAAGATATCGGTGAAGGAATGTATGAGGCAGTAGAAGGGCTATATAGTTCTATACATAATGAAAGAGGTAGTGATGAGTTTCTACTCAGATTGTCAGTCTGTCTGTCATTTGTCTGATTGGCTGTAGCATCTTCGGGTGACCCGGAGAGGACCCGCCTATTCATTCTCTCTCCGCCGACGGTTCGTATGCTGCCGCACCCAGCTTCAGCTCCAGGTGCGCCCCGGCGATCGCCCCCGGGCAGCGGCTCTAATCGTTTACTCTTAAGATCTGGTCTCCATGTTGAATGGGTTACCAGAGCCGTGTTAGCCGTGCCAGTAATTTAGTGTCACGTGTTCGCCCCCCAAATGAATCAGGTGTTCGAATCGGACGTACGGTTGGGCTTTAGAGAGCTTATGATTATTATTATTATTATTCTAATGGAGTTGGGTTTAAAATAAGCTTCACACACGCGAGCACGAAGGCAACTTGAATTAAAAACTTCTCAGTTCGCCTGAAACAAGATATAACTTTATCTTAAAATTTATAACTTTAAAAAATATCTAGCGGTTCGAAACGGTTTAGTGAATTTTTAAACACAAGCCTTACACAGCTTATACTACAATAAATAATATAAATTTTAAAAATATTACAAGGCCACAAACTCATGTTTGCTTTTTGGGCGCGGGGCCGGCGGGCGGCGCTTACCTACCTATGTGTGTTTGGAGTTGCGATTTGTGTATTTTATGTTTGTAAACGCACCCAGTCTCAGACTCAGGAATTCCTAATGTGGGACGATGTTTTTTTTTAAACTTTAATCCTATATATACTGTCTCACTGTAAAGCGAATCCCTCCCCACCATTTTTCCACTTAGTGCAAGCAGGCCTGAATGGTTACTGTAAACTTTGAAGATCACAATGGCACCTGCATATCGTACAAGTCTTTATCGAATAATAAATATGAATGATGCTTTATTCTTTATCATTTTCATTACAGGAAACGTCTCAAAAGCGACTCACGCGTCAACACACAAAAATCAGAAACATCAAAAGAGAACAAAGATGTTGAAACGAAAAAGAAGAAATTCGATTTCACGCCAACACGAGATATATTCAAGAGTTTCATGGTAAGTCGCAAAATGAAAAACCTTAAAATAACAACAGGCAACCTCGGCAAAGGCGAGACTAAAAGCTGCGAGTTCTTGGACGATACGGAACACGTCCAGACCAACCGCTGTTCCAAATCTGTCGAATGTCTTGAGAACGACTTTAGTTTCGAAGCGGACCTTTCTATAGAGTTTACTGAAGACACTGTGGCAGCTTTATCACTTCCTCAAGAGATTGTGGAGTTGATTCTCGGTCATGACCAGCTGAATAAAGTTCGGCGGAAAGACGAGGTAGAGAGCGACTATATGCCAATGTCGCCTATCATTCCACCGCCGCCGATGGAGCATCACTATATCGTCATGTCACCAAGGACCAATATCGCCTGATCTAGTCAGTAGAGATAAGTATTTAAGATATATTTAGTGTATGATGTTGTGTGTATGTTATGAGTGAAATGTCTACAGTACAGCTAGAAAGATATGGCACTGTATTGTGGTAATAGCAGGTATGAGTCTTTAATAATTATAATAAATGTGTGGTCCAATCGCGTATAGAAATATTTCTCTACGTGTCCATGCGCTGCTGTTCCACAAAAGGTAATTCGCCTGTTATCCACGTTTATACTAAATACTCGCGCCGCTTATTGTAAAATTGCTATATAAGCGGATAACGATGCGTGAATTTTGAGTGAGTAAAATAAATATTACCATAGTGCCATTTATTTGTAGTTGATCTGTACATTGAAGATAAATTTTCATAAGAAAGACTGATTCACTATTCGACCTAATGGACTGGTCGACGACTGACAAAATGCTAAATCGATTAGAAACGTCTTCACCTCGTTAGCTTACTATTACCTGGTCTTATGTTACATATAAAAGTGAGTCAACATAGAACCATGTGATATTAATCCAACAACCTTTTCGTAACTGAATCGCAGTCTGGTAAATGAGAGCTGAAATTAATATTACAAGATCCTTGTAACATACACACTTCTTGTCAATAACTGACTGTCCAATAGTTATAGTCATCGATTCGATTTAAGTTCCAAACATGACGTTTTTACATGATTAAGACTGAATCCAGTAGAAGAGGAATGCGGGACAGATAACTACGGAACTCACCAATAGGACTTTAAAACTATAAACAAATTAAGAGGGTCTGTTGGTAAATTTTGTCTAGCTTTTCTCTTACCATGTAAAAGCCTTAAGTGCGCCACACGGCAACGATTTTGGTCTCAGCGTATTTATTGTACCATTTTTAGATAGAACATTGTAAGAGGAGGTAAACTCTTTACAAAAGTAACTGTAATTTGACTTCTCTCAGTTATAATATGTTGTCGACTTACGGAAAGACGGCCTGCATATGTGACTGTGTGTGTGTGTGTGTGTCATTTTAAAACTGTTTCCTAAAAATATCACATAATATGGACTTACAATGTTTTTCTTGTAAAGCTACATATTAGTTACTTTGACGATGATCAACACTATGAAATCGCTGAAACTACATTCTCGGTCGTGGTCACCTGAAGAGGCTTAAAATACTGTAATACAGTATTTATCGTTAATGCGTTTATGGATCTGAATATATAAAGTTCCTCTCTATAATACGTACCAATAATTTGACACTTACCACTAAAGTTGAGTACAGTTCAGTCGCAAATATGTATATAACCAGTTTTTGTTTAAAACATAGAAGTGATGAAAAAACCAAAATAAAAAGAGATTGCACTCTAATCAGGGATACAAGGAGGTGCCATATATTTATGGTTGAACTGTAATCGTAAACACATTTTAAACACAAATGGGCTTTGTTTTGTCTTGTTTTTATGTAATGATAACTCTTGATGTGACTGATTTAAAGTTACTACTTATATGGGAAATTTATTAACATTTTTTTACAAACATGTGACCTTTTCCGAGTTACTAAATATATTTTGAAAAAACATCCTGAATCACGCGAAATAACATCAAATTGTGTGATAAAGCCTGTCAGACATTAAATGTATCTCATTAACACATCGATGGTCTGACTATGTTCTAACTATTGAATAATACGTTTTGACTATATTAAATCTAAGATAAGATTAATATTCTTTATATGATCTGATAAGTTCCACTTGAAAAGCTCTTTATGTGGGAAACTATTACAGATTATGGATCTGAGCAACATAGGAGGTTTTTGAATTTCAAAATGTCATAAACACTGTCAAATAAATTAATACATTTATCAGTGTTTCCAAAACATACAAAGCGAAATTTTCTGAATTCCCAAATCAATAGCGGGCCAATAACTAGCACTCTTAGCTCGAGTTTCTTATATGTTTTTATGTTTTATATCAAATAGCATAATCAAAATATAAAAATAATGTTACTTGTATTTTTCTGTGACGCTATAACTTGCAAGAATGCTACAATACAGTCAAACCTGAGTAAGTGAGGACTGGGTGAGCGAGAAAACTCTTTAAGTGAGATTAATTGCCTGGTCCCGTCATTTTTAGCCTCGAAAACCATGTATGAAAAATAGAAGCCTCTATATGAGAGAGTCGTGGACATCTATAATGGGACTGCTAATTATCTATAACTCTATAAGCGACAGTCGAGCATGTACGCACCCTTGCGGTGGCTATTTATTTATGTTTATGACACATTGTTAAATTTCTCTGAATTTCACAGTGAGTCATAAATAACAGCCGTACTGTTTGTTTTCTAAAATTTACGGGAACTTATGTACTTACATTGTCTTTGTGCACATTTGGCCCTTACTTTTATTAATATTACTACCTTACTGCAGTTGACTAATATCAATAGCGAAGAAAGGTTCGTTCCTATGTCATGTTTAAAACTCCAAGTGTTATATCTAATTGAAAAATTTAAAATGGTGAATGCGTTTGAGTGTGCAAAATCGCGTAATAAAATTCCGAGGGAGTTTGGTCTACCAGAATCCACTTATTATAAAATTATCAAATCAAAAGACTCTATAAAGTCTCAGTGCTCTGAAAGGCACGGAAATATTAAGAGGAGTCGATATTCCGAGTTTCCCGCTATTGATAACTAACTGCCTTCTAGAATGGATTAAACAAATCCTCGACAAAACATTCATCATTTAGCTATTTAACTTCTATGAGTGATAATGGCCAGTTCTGTACCTCTATAAGCTAGAAACTCGGGTTAGTGAGAAAACTCCATAAGCGAGAAAGAGATTGCGGTCCCTTGAACTCTCACTTATCAAGGTTCGACTGTATATCGTGATACGTAATTAAGTATGCCCGAGAGCAAGAAAAAGCGAAACTTAAACTTATTATACATGGTTTAAACTTAAATGGCAACATTGTATTAGTTGTACATTAATGAAAATAGCAAAAGCGCATTTTTTATTTCATACTACGTCATGAGGCCTGCTTCTGATTTGGGAATGAAATATTAGCTTTGTTTACCCTGTTGGAGAAGAAATGGGTGTGAGAGATAAATACTTTAAGTTTTAATTTAACTATTACCTAGAATTTTTGAAATTAAGATTAAATTGAATATAATGCTGGATGTTGGCGTAAATTCGTCTAAAAGGCGTCTCTTAAAAACGAATGGTTCGTTTTCATACAGGAACGAAATGTAGGACTTAACCTAATGTAGGTTACAAAGACGACGTAAATTGCTTACTGATCGTAGTAACAGTTCGTATTCATAATAATATTACTCATATGAAATTATAAGCGTTAAAACGACGGGGTAAATTTAAAATCAGTAGCGGAATCTATTCGCAAGTCAATGGTTTTAAGGTGTAAGTCGATAGAAGAATGCCGTCGGGAATTTTACGAATGCCGTTGGAATGTTCCAGTTCTTCTAGGGGGATCCCAGAAATAATCGTTACATGTTACTCTAAGGGGACGTACTTTTTACATGGGAAAGTAGCGGTACTTTACTCACTAGGGTCGTGGAAACAACTACCCGAATAGATTGTTAAACGAAACGCGTTCTAAGTGAGGTTAAATCTAAGCCAAGTTGGTACCCCGCCGGCCCTATGAAAAAAAAACGTCTTGAAAGTAGTGTATTCGAATTGTCTCCGAATAAGGATTGATAAATTGCTAGCATGGACCAATGTGTTTTGCTCAGCTTTTGTTAGGAAATGAAGTGGTTGCGGAAAATATAGGACCAGAAAAATAAGTTACTTTATATTGGAAATTTTTAAATTGCTGTGTAGATTGTTTTACCCACTGACATCTTATCATATGGACTGGCTATATGCTAATCATTCTAGCCAGTTTGACGCTGTTAGCATCGTCTACGGAACTAACTCATATAGTACTTTTTCACATTTTATTAAATACCCGATATATTCAGTGGTGGCGTATTAAATACGCACACGAAATACCTGTAATTTTTCTGGGAACAGTCAGTCCATGCATAAGAGAGAATAACTACCCTGAGTCTTCGTTACCTACACGTATTTATGACTTAAGGTTTGGTCATAGCTGTAGCTGTAGTCAGGTCAATAGCTGACGGAGCGCGACGGAAGTGCTCGGCTACGCTAAGCCCGCGGTCGGCGCAGACGCAGACGTCACACTGCGGGAGCGACGTCGCCCGACACTAGCGACCCGCTCGCACTTGTATTGGCGTCTCGCTCCCCCCGTGCTTCGTTTGTAATCGCTGGTGGCGTGACGGCGGCGGGTCATGACGTTCGCCGTCGCGACGAGCGTGGCTGGGCTGTGTGGCTTCTCCCGTACATTTCAGTACATTAAAACTCCCCAGATTGCGCTACCGTCGCGCTGAGTCGGCAATGTAGCGAAACCTTTACGGTGTAGGTACATCTTAGACCAGCGGGTGACCTATTTCAAAATTAATTTTTCTGCTCCTATTATACACTAAAAACTTCGTCCTAACATTGTTATGTTAATAAAACTGAAACGTATGTTAGTGTAATTTTCTGCAGTAAAAATAGTTAGGATGGTGAGGTTAGAAATATTTGTATATGTCGGTTGCTAAGAGAACACACTGCCAAAAATTGTAGGTTTAATATTTTAGTCCGCGCGGTTCGAGGTGAGATACATAGGGTGTATAACTAATGCCAGGCCCAAATACGACTAACAAATGTGCAAATAGGAAAGGAAAATATCCGTCGATGGTAAATGTATCGTCATCATCATCAGCTTATAGCAGTCTACTGATGGGCATAGGCCTCTCCGAATGCACGCCATTGTATACGATCCCTGGCTATTCTCATTCAAATTCTGCCAGCCGCCCTACGAAGGTCATCGCTCCACCTAGCCTGAGGGTGCGCTGCGTTACGTTAACGGTAAATGTATGGGTAAATCCAACTACATAACGATCGGTATTTTTTCACTACATTGTAGACTAGTAAATTCTTAGGCCAGTATTTTATTTATTTTATAATATGGAATCAACTTCTAGTCTATAGATTAATTAAAAATGCGAGCACGATTTAACGGTCATTAATCGACGACTGGACTGAAATCCTACTAATAAAATTTCAGTAAAACTGAATCTTAACCGGTCAACGGTGTCGTACTCTAGTAGTATTCAAAAACATCTAAGCCGCATTAATCGGAGTCGATTAAGATTTGTTTTTAGTAAAATGTTGATAATAGAATTAGGTTACTATTAATCAAAATATTTCAAGTTTGATTGAGAGGGCGCCACCATCAGATGTTCCTTCTAAAACTGTACCTCGTTCTACTCGGACCGTGGGACTATAAAGACATTGTAGATAGGTAATATCATTCGGTCATTAACACAAAAGACTGAGGAACAAGACTAGCGTATTTTGAACTATTGTATTTTTACTAACGAATTGTAATGAAAGACTTCGTAAACAGTCAAGCGAGCTTGTATGGTACGGACTTTGTGGATGGAGGTTATTAATACAAATTTAAAGACACTTCTCCACGATACAACTTCACATTTATAATCTACCGGATTTTATTGAGTGAAATTATCGTGTATAGTCACAACTACATGTAATGGTGTTTAGTTTACAGTTAGTTAAATGAACAATGATCTGACAATTATTTTAATATTTGTAAGTTTAGATGATAAAAAGTATTACTACTTCATGTTTAGAACTAATCTACTCGTGACTGTACATTTTAAATGAAAATTATACGTAAAATTAATGATTAACGTTGTCGAATTCCGTCCAATGATTTCAGTTGAAATTTTAGACTGCAACGCAACTTTATAATAAAATTAAATGTGATTAATTTATTTTTTCATGATGACTTTTAAAAGATAATATTAAGAGCGCGTACATATGAATAGAATTTGAATATAACAAGTTGTATCGTGGAGGACGCCTCGCTTGTTGTGTATACGGCTTAATTTGCTAATGTGTTGTGATATTTAACGCTAATTAACTTGTTAAACTATTCTATGGGCTTGAAGGCTTCTGTTGATTTTCTTTACTTCTATATAAAGCGTTGAAATTAAACTTTTGGGCGCACCGCGGAATTGTGCGCCATTGTTTGCGGGTTTAGTCAAAAAAAGCAGTATTCAGCTGATCTTATTAATGTTTAGCTTAAATTATGTAGCTTATTTCCTTGGCAAGTGCCATCTACAGTTCGGTAATAGACTAGGGACAAATTTCATGAAGATTTTTTGTCAAATTGGATACGAGCGCCTTAGCGAGAGTAACGCAACTGCCTTTGGTCTTGTCTTTATTATCTGCAGACGAAGCCATAGATAATGTACGGCGTAACGATTGTAATAAATTGTTTTGATACAAATTTATCAAAACTTGAGTGAAGAAACTGTATTCAAATCATTTTCATCGAATAAGGTTTATTGGGTAACGTTCCCCATCAAATTTGTTTTTAGTATTAATGTAGTTTATGTATGTATGGTCCTTACAAAGATGATGTCGGCCGGCTTGGTCTAGTGGTTAAGAATTTAACCCGCCCCGGCCACTAGATCGAATAATCGCGGATTCGATCCCCACGTAGAACAAATCATTGTGAAACCCACGAACATTTATTTCGGTCTGGATAAATGTGACTGTAAAATTCATTATTGTACACCACGATACAGACAGATTCCTAAAGTGGGGCTACGTTTTTTCAGAAACAAAAAGACACTTGTCTAAATAGTAAATACATGCCACTTTTTACTAGGGACCGTTGGGACATTCTTAGAGTTCTCTACTCAAAAGTAAAAGAATTAGGGCCCACTTGAACGAATTAGGGTTAGCGTTACCTATTCACTAACTTGAGGTTGTAACTTTAAGATCTATTCTATATCATCACGCGAGATCCCTTGCGGGGTAGGCAGAGAGTACAGAGTTCCTACAGGTTCTTTCCTTACATACCTATCTGGCTTCCTCCACTCTCATAACTCGTCTCACACGCTCGCCGGTTACGGAGACTCTTGAGTATTTGGTCGTGGTAAGATAGTCTAGGTCTTCTCCGGTACCTAAATTAAAGGCTATTTAACGTTATAACCTTGAGTTAGTCAATAGGTGCGCATACCTTGGTTCGTGCAACTGGCCTGAGACAATTACAAGCAACTGTAGATGGCTTGCCATAGTTTAATATAGAATAGTGTAGGTCGCGCTCGCACTGACCAATTTTGTATCTAGGTGTAGTGTACTTAATACTATAGTATTTTTCATATAGGATGGGTAGTGACAGTTCCAATTGTCAAACGAAATTATACTTTATTCAATGGCAATAAGAGGCATGCCCGGTTTCTATACTTATGGTTTTATGCCTTAACACCATTGAATTAAATATTAATTTCGTTTGTCAATTAGAACTGTCACTACTCATCCTATGTGAAAAATATTATACATAATAGTTAACATACTAATAAAAATGAATAAACACTTTTCTCGTATGCACTGTGGAGGATATGCACACAAAAAAATGTTCAAGTGTATGTAATAATATAGTGTACTTGTTAATGTAGGTACGCGCTAAATATTCAATTTTGTATTTATTTTTATAATCTGTATAGAATAAGGCTAAAGTCCGAATGACGACGTTATTAAGGGTTATACATGCGGACCGAAACACCGTAAGTGCGACTTGCGCGCCGTAAGCGCGCTTACGCAGTTTTGGAACGCGTTTATGTAATTATATCTGTATTAGCCTGATTCGGATCACAGCCTCTGGCTACCCCATATCGAAAATCATGTAATTTCATTTATATTCTACTGACTTACCCTACGTTCGCACGAGCGCTTTAATCAAGCGCTAAAATGAAACCAACAGCTAACATTACTATTATTGATAAGCGCTTATAGCGCTTCAGCACAAATCGTTGAAAAAGCGCCCGTGCGAATGAGGGCTTAGTGTATCTCCTTTATGAGACTAAATTCCACACATGATTTTAAAGTAACGAAATGTACACCAATAAAATGTTCGAAATGTAATGCTCTCGATGTGACCGCTGCCTGTATTAAAAAAAATAATGGGAAATGTTTACAAAGACGCTTCTCTTGTTGCACATCAATAAACTATTTTTTTTTAATTTCATTAGTATAGTGACATAACATTTAATTTTAGTTTTGTCCTGTCCTGTCTCGTTGAATGTCACATAATAAAGTATTTGACACCACAGACATAACTTATTATTTCCGATACATGATTAGTGAGATGTAAGGACAGTCAGCAATTTAAGACAGTGAACATTCTTAATTCGTTAATCAATATTTTTTTTACATTCATTTATGAACATTGTCAAAACTAAATATTTAAATATTTAGGTATAACATGACACAATCGTTTGTAGGGTAAATAAAAAAATCAGCGAGCCTTACAGTAGTCGCATATGATGTGTAACATCTGACATGTTATACTCCTATAAAATTATGAAAAAGATCCGCATCAAATCAAATAGCGCGCGCTCATTGGTCAAATTCAATAGCGCGCGCTCACCTGGTTTCCTGTTGGCACCATCTCACAGCCATCTCTCCGCCACCGCGCGCGCTCATTGGTCAAATCAAATAGCGCGCGATTCCCCGGTTTCCTATAACACATTTCCGTCCCTTTTCCAAAATCACTCCCGCAAAAATATCCAGCAACCGAGAGGAAAGATGTTACACATCAACAAAAATGCTTAAGTGATTAGAAAAAACTGAATGTTCCATGACTTTGCCGCTGACTGTACAAGAATATCGGCGTCAATAGTATTGTTTTATATTTTTTATATAATTGGTAATTGTTTCTATTCTTTTGTCGATTTAGTTAATGAATTTGACTGTGTACTTGTAAGGGTTTATTTATTTTTATGAGTATTATATATTCTGTTTAATGCTCTATTTCTGTGTTTAATTCATATCATGAGGAGATTTTTGTTCCTACTATTCTACATTCGATCACAATTTGTTACCAATTAATTTGTACCATATTTAACCTTTTTTGTATGATTATTGTTTGATTTGTAGAGCTCTTGTTGTCGCTCATAAGCAAATAATATAACAGTTAGTTTTGTTGTTTACTTCAAAATTTTTGTATTTGTCTGCTCATTTATACACGAAAAATTAGGACTTATGACTGTATTATTCTGGTTAAAAAGATCGCTTTATAATAAAATGACGACTATTATAATTCTTTATTGTTGGTAGTTATCAAAAATAATATGAAAATTAAAAGAAATTGAGAGTTCAGTCACACAAATCGGAACTAATGCTGTCATCAAGTGAAATGTCACTTCATGACAGTCGCAGAGTTGCCATTAGCTATGAAATTTTTCAATTAGTACCGTGCGGTTGAAATATCTCTTTGGAAGTTGTGTTTTATTTTACTAAATGTTAACCTAATTAATTTCGCACCATCGCCAATGTCATCCATGGGACAAAAGATCCTTGTCGCAGTATATTTTTTGTTTGTGTAGTTGACAAGTATGCAAGAGCTCTATTTAAACTGATTTTTTTCTATGTAATGGTTGTAGATTTTGTTTTCTCTATTAGACAGCTAGTTCGGAATTCGTAAGAGGACCAAATTGATTGTTTTTTCGCGTTTGACTATTATTTATTGTACAGCGAAGTGTCGATAAGTAATATTGCATCTTGTTATGCGAATAAAGTTTGTATGTGCATAATTTTGTTTTATTAATATAATATCTACATATTTGATAAAAGTTGTACAGCCCTTTACACACACACTTTACACTTTGTTAAGGTTTCGCTATATAGCCGACGCAGCGCGACGGTGGCGCAACCTGAAAAGTTGTATGTACTGAAATGTACGGGAGACTCCACACGGCGCAGTCACGCCAGGCGCGACGGCAAACGTCACGACCCGCCGCCGTCGCGCCTTCAGCAATTAGAAACGAAGCACGGTGAGAGCAAGATGCCCATACGCATGCGGGCGGAACGCTAGTGTTGGGCGGCCGCCCGGCCGGCGCAGTGTGACGTCTGCGTCGCGCTATCGACCGCTTCCGTCGCTCTGCATCGGTTATATGACCAAACCTTAAAGGTCATCCATATAACGGACGATATCCATATATAGGACGATTTAGCGCAGTGGTTAAGAGCTTAGGTCGCTCCACCTACTGTGTTTAATAGTCGCGGGTTCGATTCCCGCACGGGACAAATCTTTGTGTGATCCACAATTATTTGTTCCGGTCTGGGTATTTGTGTGTGAATTTTCATGTTTGTAAACGCACCCACGACACAGGAATAAATCCTAGTGGGGCTACGTTTTAAAAAAAAAAAAAAAATAACGTCACATGAATCTCATGATTTTTGGAGCCCTCCCGCTGCTTGACACAGCTGGTCACATTTGTATAACCATCTGGTCTCACGTCACGTTTCGCAATTTTAAATTTAGAAAGTATTAAAAAAGCACTTCCAAAATAATAATGTTTTTTACAGGTATTTCTTAGAATTAAAGTGTATAGTAATATCTACTTTTTGTCAGGAATTTTTTGTCTCGAAAGGTGGGTCAAAGTGGGACAAAGGTCTTTGTCACGATAACACGTGGTTGACCAATCCCTCCGTTAACATGTAACGTTATTTATCGATGATCTTTGATGACAAAACTGATATACAATGCGAAAGTGTAAGGATGTAGGTACCGGGGAAGACCTAGACTATCTTACCATGACCAAATAGACCGGGTCTTATCTGAAGGACAAGTCAGGAGTCTTCGTAACCGGCGAGCGTGTATGAGACGAACTATGAGAGTAGAGGAAGCCAGAGAGGTATGTAAGGAAAGAGCCTGTTGGAACTCTGTACTCTCTGCCTACCCCGTAAGGGATCTGGCGTGATGATATAGATAGATAGAGAGATCTTTAAGGCCCACTTCCACAAACCAGGGTGACCGTTACCTATTGACTAACTCGAGGTTATAACGTTAAATTGCCTTCAACTTAACGTCATAACCTCGAGTGAGCCTAACGATGATGATATACGAAACATTTGGTTTAAAACGAGATTGTGCCAAAGGGTAAAACGGTTGGATTAAGCTAGTCCCTATTACAAATAAAAGACAATATAAGTGTCAAAAACTTTAATTGTTTTGCCAATAAAATACACAATATCACAAGGTATATTCTAACAACGGTTTCCTCGCATTCTCAATGACGTGACGGTCTTGCCAGGCCTTACATAAGATACCAAATAAAATTAGTTAAATATTTGCTTGTTACGTTTCTTTTGCACGAAATTCCAGATTTAGTATATATTTATACTAAAAATCTATTCTG
Source organism: Phalera bucephala (assembly GCA_905147815.2). NCBI lineage: Eukaryota > Metazoa > Arthropoda > Insecta > Lepidoptera > Notodontidae > Phalera > Phalera bucephala. Next base: position 3,425,069 of record LR990625.1, on the reverse strand, counting down.
CTAACAATATGGCAACATTTTCTATTTAACCCAAATACAATGAAAGAGGTTGATACGGTTTTGTTTAATCTTCAGTTACCTAATGAAATATTGTATATTCATGTCATTTTAAGGAATTTTTGATATGAGTATTTATGCATAGCTATATTTTCAGTTCGTGTATTATTGCATAGTTATATTTTCAGCTTATAAATGAAAATAAAACTAACTTTTATCCTTATTTTGCACAAGGAATTTATATCCTACAATTTATAAGTAACTCCATAGAAATATAGCAATTCTTGTTTGGGTGCAATACTACACAACATTAAATAGAAGGACGATTTTAAATACGTGGCAAGTGCAATTTACATGATAACTGAAACCATGCCCTACAGACAAATAAGGGTAAGTTTTATATTGTTAAATATTATCGGTAAACTGCCCAGATTAGCCTTTTTAACCGACTTCAAAAAGGAGGAGGTTCTATTTCTCTGAATATTTCACTCTTTTTTTTTTGTCTATAAAGTAAGGCAAATAAAACGACTGCAGTGATATTATCATTTCATCTCGCTCTATCTTCCTTAAACAACGACTGAAATGAGACGCATGAAATTAGATTTCGCAGGCATATTTAGATAATATAAAACTATTATATTATCATAGTGTGCGTTATCTTACATTTTATAAGTTGTTATATAATTCACGAAAAAACTCGCTAAACTAAGCTACCAAAGCCAAGGTATAGCTCGGGGTTTCCGTAAATTTCAAAAAATGCTTCACTAATTAAAATCACTACATTATATTTTTTTTACCGACATCCATTTACAGAAGTCAACTTTCCCGGGAGTACCAGTAGAATATAAACAAACTTGATTATGTAAAAATACAAAAAGTATAACCTAAAACTTAAAATATTGTTTCGTTTAAAGCTTACCAATGTGTGACATTATTTATGATAGTTTTTAATAAACGTCCCGTTTCTGATTTGGAAATTTCAAAATAATCGCTACTCGAATAACTCAATTCATACTTAGAAAGGTTTATATTGAAACATTTTTAGATCAGTAACCGGATAATAGTATTTTAAATTACAATAAGTATAAATCAATTTTTACAATAATAAACGTGATACACTTAAAAATAAACCTTGTTATTATCATACCAAACCTCATACATAATACCTTTACCTTTTATAACATATAAAAATATAAAAAGTGCTAAAAAAAGTACATTTTACATGTTTCTTAATGAAAATAATGGATACTAACAGACAATACACCAATTAAAATAATAATACTTTTTCTTGTATACCACCGACGGAGTTTTAAAAAACCAACAATTAAAGTGTATTGCATAATTGATATTGCACTTAACACTAAGAAATTATCACAATTACTTAATAAAATATTCACTACACTTCGGAACTAAAAAAAAGAGAGAGCTGAGGCCTATGTGTTATTAGCATCGTCATGCCTATATTCCCCAAGCCGGGGTGGCAGAGGTGTAATGATACAGCCGTTTCGCCTACGATGTTAGGTCCCATGTAATTGGGGGCGAGCCTATTGGACTGACTCATACTGGGGATTTTTCGTTAGAAAAACTATATTTGTCACAAATCGATCACAAAGCGATCTGCCATGCCACTAGAGGCAGTGTTATTTGTTGTCTTTTTTTTCATTTTATACCTGTTTATTTTTATATCCTCGACGTTTCGAATTCTTTACTGCACCCATCGTCAGGGCAAAGGAGAGTACTTCGTGACCCTGGCTGCTAAAAAAATGTTTTATTGCAGGTATCAAATTTATATTAAAACTAAGAAGTTAATCTATGTTATGTAAAATAGTAACTATGGATGTTTCGTGTTTTAAAAAGCCTCACTTAAATGCATTACGTAATTATCCTATTCATATTTTATAACCTTATGTTTTGTATTGGTGTGAGAAAAGATTTAAGAAAAAACAAATGATTTTAGATAATAGATATTTCCTCAAATAAATACTATGTTGTCTGACTTATAAATAACATTTTTTTTCTTATTTGACATAAGCTTATTTTCTGGTCAAACCGAATAAATGTAAGCGACCAAAGGTCAATATGCATATTATTATTTTTCTTAGGACAAGTAAAATAACACTCCATAAAAAGGAATCCTTTTTATCCATCGCTTGAGTTGCATCACGTAAATAAATATTAAAATTGAAATCGTCCATAAAAATTCGTCATTTCGTCGATATAAATGCACTCGCAACATAATATCACTATTAACTCATACTGCCGATCTAACTAAGTTCTCCTACTTTAAATTTAATTTAAAACAGCATAGAGTTCAAAATAAGCAAGCAATCTTATAATGACCTCAAAGCAAGTTAATCTCTGGACCCACAAAACCTTAATTCTTAGCTCAGTCCAATCGTGAGACTGTAATAACACCGAAAAGCCCACTCAAATATTGAGATTACACTTAGCACATCTAGCAAAAACTTAACGTCTGATGCTGCCTATATATAAGAATTTATTTACATATTCATACAGATCAAAATACAAAAACGCGGCTCTGTTTATACCTAGAATTCGCTGTTTTGTTTAACAAAACCTATTGCTAACCGTTAAGTTGTTCACGACGTCGAGGTGTCCAACTTGCGTCATGTTAGATGAACATTTTTACTAATAAAATGCCGCAAGAACCGAATTTTAACCGCCGCCCATCAACGGCGCTTAGCTGTTAACTAGGAGGAGAAGGAGAGGTAATATCGATATTGAGATTAATACATATATGAGTTTCAAAACAGCGTAAGCGCGCCAAGTCGTTGGTACACTTACGCCGTGTAAAAATTCTCGCCTGGTGAAGCTGTAAAAAGCTGACCCCTCTGCCAACTAGATCATTCACACGAGTTCTGTCTATTCTTCCATATCCTCACGTCAGATCCCTTGCGGGGAGGCAGAGAGTATAGAGTTCCAACAGGATCTTCCCTTACAGACCTCTTTGGCTAGGATATAAGCGGACCGCCGCCGAAGTCTAGTTAATAGTTAAGCGTTGATTATTGGCGGCGCTTAATTGTATGAAATGTATTGAAAAGTTTGCCCACTGGTGGCGGGACCGAGTGACCCATTTTCTAGAGCCAATTATCTAACCAGAAGACCAATTCTCTTAAATAAAAGTATATATAGTACAGTTTCGATATCTTTTAAAATATCAAATCCTTTAATGACTTCGATCAAGTTAAGATCGTACCGAAAGTTGAACATAATGTAAACGATATTCTGATAAAATTTGAACTTGCATAAACAACAAATACAATAAAAAAACGTAAAATTGAAGATTACAGTTAGATCTTTTTTGTTATTTTGTCTGCGAGCGATCAACAATAGATTTTAGTTTGATTTTATAATGAGAGAGATTCGGCTGAGATAATATGGGAGTCAGGCAGATCTTTTAGTGGAGCAGAATACAAATTGTGGTTCAATTCATAATTAAACCCCCAAAAATTGTGCGGATTTTAGGAGGAGGCGGTTCTAACCCAATAATACCGACAACTCGGCCTAACTTTCGTCACCTCAACCTATTTTACAGGCTGTGAGCCACATCTGCGGCTTCATCGTCACTTTCTATCAGGTGAGATATGAGCAGAGGTCAATCGCTGACCAGTCCTTAATATAAAAACCCAATGCAGTCAACATTTAGCTTTAGTGACAATTAATAACAAGAATTAGCCTTCTGGTGATAAGCCTCAAACATAAGTCATATTAAAAATAACTAGACTTACTCATACGATATCAGATTATCTCCCACTCGCTATCGAGGTGGTCGTCCGGAGAGATCAAAGATCGATCTTTAATACCATTCGTTTTCGCGTCCAATTTCAGTTCTATATCTTCTAAGTTCCAAGTGTTAGGTAGCTGTACGACTTTGGGTATTAAGTCGATGGGATTAAGTTCCTTTTTGGGTGGTTTTGTGACGTTTAGTTTGGGTTGAGGTACTTCTGGTTGTACGGTGATCTGTTTGAAGGGCGGCGTCTCGGGCGGGGTTTGATGGTCCACTTTTGGGCTGTCTATGCTGAGGGATTCGAGGTTCAATAACTTAGCGAGTATCTTTTCCTTTTCTTCTATCTGCTTCTCGAGGATTTCGTCGTTTTGTTGCGGAAGATTTCTGCAAAAGATTATAATCATGAAGGTAACACATGTCTTGGATTACTTGCATGCTCATTAAACCAAGATCATGTTTAATGAGCCTGTCACGCCGGGACCGATCTACGTCGATGGTTCGATGCTCGAAATCGTTCGGGAGTATGTCTACCTGGGACAAGTTGTCCAATTTGGTAGAAACAACTTCGAGAAAGAAATCAACCGCAGGATCCAATTGAGTTGGGCAGCATTTGGCAAACTACATCACGTTTTCGCTTCGCCTATACCGCAATGCCTGAAGACTAAAGTCTAACCAATGCGTCCTACCTGTTATGACTTACGGGGCCGAGACGTGGACACTCACAGTGGGACTAGTCCACAAATTCAAAGTCGCACAGCGGGCTATGGAGCGAGCTATGCTCGGCGTCTCTTTGAAGGATAAAATTCGTAACGAGGTAATCCGACAAAGAACCAAAGTTACCGACATAGCTCGCAGACTCAGTAAGCTAAAGAGGAAATGGGCTGGTCACATCGGCCGATGGAGCAAGCGTGTCCTAAAGTGGAGACCGCGACTTGGTAAGCGTAAGGTAGGACGGCCCCCAGCTAGATGGACCGACGACCTCAAAAAGGTCGCTGGGACAGACTGGATGCGGAAGGCGGAGGACCGTGTGCAATGGCGCGTGTTAGGAGATTTCGCTGATTGATTGATTGACAGGCTTTTATTTAACTTGCAATGTTCGTATGTCAGTCTGTCTCTCTTTCTGGTTCTAATCTTGTAATTAATTATCAAGTACTTGTGGGTATTTGATTGAGCGAAAATTTGGCATACGTATGTAAGTCTGATGACAACACATTAATATATACCAACCCTGGAGCTGATCTGATGATGGAGTCAGAAGGTGGCTATAGGAACATGTGAATTATACAACGTAGCCCCCTCGTGTTTAGGCTCGTTAGATTGATATTGAGAAGTACTATACAACCAGATAGTGTTCAGAGTCTGATGAAGCCGAAAGGAGGGCAATGGAACCACACAAGTACTCAATATAACCCCGGCGTGTTTGGACTCGTTGGATTAGTCTTGACGAGTTCTTTACACTCGGATAGTGTCCAGGGTCTGATGATGGAGGCGGTGGGTGGCCAGCGGAACTACTCAACGTAACCCCGCCGTGTTTGGGGTCATTGGATTTATCGTGACAAGTTTTGTAGACACATGATGTCCAGGGTCTGATGATAAAGCCGGCGGGTGGTCCAACCCAACATAACTCCGATGTGTTCAAGTTCGTTACATTTGTCTTGACAAGTACCGTAGTACTTGTTGGGTTGTGTTGTCGCTATAAAAGCTTGTTTTTTATAAGATCTTTTAAAATTAAAATTATGAAATTTCTTCTTAGTATAATTAATAATATATATATTTCTCACGTAAAAAAACTCGGTTAAGCTTAAATTACCCTGTAATGTACTGTGTACATACATCGCCAACAATGTGAAATTCTAATGTAATAGGGCGTATGCCTTTATACCGGATACAATTCCGAACTACGACTAGAATTTTTATCGACCGTAAAGGGACCACTTTATCCGACCTAGTTCTCGAAACCTAGGAACTTGTGATCGCCCAGGCGGTCAAGAATTAATTTTAGGTATTTTTTTCATTAAATTATACTTTCCGTGTTGGAGAAAGGTCTTCCTCATAACCTTCCAAGTAGATCTATGAATTGCTTTGGCCAGGTTTTTTGCAACACATCCAAGTCGTCACGGTAACGTTTTCTAGGCCTGCCCCTACGTCGTGTCATCTGCAGGCACCCATTGTATGACGACTATAGCCCATCTCTCGAGATGCATTGAACCAACTCCCATTAAATTTTGCAGACTTATTACCCACATCAGCGACCGCGATAATTAATTATTGAAATATAATTTTCGATACGTACCCATACACACTAACGTTGACAACACACGGGCTGGTGTAGCTTACATTGTCAGCTGGCTTCCGCACCGGGGTCGAGAACCTCGGGGTACTTCCCCCCGACCCCGCATCCCTCCTCCTGCTTCTCCTACTGCTGTGTATCAATTCTTCATCATACTTCTTCTCCATAATACTATTATACAACTTCAATTTCCTCTGCAACTCCTCAGTTTTAACCCTCCTAATCTCCTCAGCGTCACTCGATACATCTCTGAACTCATTTATAATCGATTCCAAAACGTTATTCGATAGATCCAGAGGCAGGTTTTTGATCGGGGGCAGTTCGAAGCATTCCTCTGCGCTCGCGACGGTTCCCGTTTCGATTAACTCGTTTTTGGTGAATATCGATATGGGTTGTTCTAGCACGCTCGATATGTACGGGACGGTCTGGTCGAGATGGGTAAGGTCCCGGACGGTGTTGACGGCTTGCTGGATTGATGTCGTGAGGGATTTCGTCATCAGGTTGATTGGTTCGTCTGTGTAGAGAGAGTGGGAATTCGCTATTATTTTTGATGTCTTTATAAAGTGGTTTACATGATGAATAATTAAATCCAATGCTAAGGGACCATTTCTATAGTCTTTTTTACGAGACATGGGTACGGTGACGTTAGATCATATTCCATTTCACGCATTTTTATTTAAGAATATTGTAATATAGAATCCAAAAAATAAACAGGAATATAAAAATACATTAAAAATCTACTTTAGTTTTCTTTAAATCATATACTGTTCATAAATTTGCGTAACTATTTAAAAAACTTAATATAACTTTATTACTCAATTATGTTAATTGTAACGGTTTGCATTTTAGGCACTGACACAATAAAAACGTTATAATTAACGTTATTTTTTTTAAATGTATAATACCGTTGGCCATTGTTTACGAATATATTACTCCATGTATCTGACTGAAATATTTAGTATTCTCATGGTCAATAAATTAATAAACAAACGTAAATTCCCTATCTTGACATATTAAAACAGAGTTTTATAGACGTTATTAGACGATTTTTCTGACCAATGGCTTGATTCGTAAATAAATAATAAGATTATTTTATTTTGTTCTCATTTTGTTCCTAAATTATTTTTATTAATATCAATTCATTCTTCGTTATACATTTTCTCGATACATTATTCAATCAATTGTATTTCACATTTCTAAAAATGTCAAATTCTAAATATCAGAGTACTCATGACTAGTAAAAAGGACTATAATACTAAAATATGTGACGTTACATCAGAGTAGGTTGCATAAATGACAAAAATCATGAAAATCGGGTGATGTTATTTCATGGATGACTTTTAAAGGTAATTAATATATCTATAGTTTTGCCCTCTTCGCAAACGTATATAGATCGTTAAGTACATTAAGTCACGTCCCTACTTTTAGCTTACAGTACAAGGGTGCGATGATCTGTATTATATTGTTGCACACATCGTTACATTATCGTTACACGTGTGTAACGACAGAACAAACAAACTAGCAAAGTTTTTAGCACAAATAAAGGTTGCGTCTTAGTGGATTGAAGACTCATAATTACTTTTTAACAGCCTTCTTGTTCGATAATTAAATTCAGTGTACTGACGATATTTTTGTGTAAATAAAAACAAAACCATTAAGGCCGCCACAGTTGCAATTTTCCTCATTAATCTATGAATCAGCACATAACTACAGCCCCACAAGGATATTTTGACCGCTGTCATCAAGCGAAATGTCACTTCACGACAGTCACAGAGTAGCCGTTTGCTATGAAGTTTACCCAAGTTCTTTTTTAATTAGTAACCGTGCGGGCCCACCTGTCGAAATATTTCCTTGGAGGTAGGAAACTGTTACTAAATGATAACCACCCCCCCCCCCCCCCTCCCCCGTCAATGTCATCCACGGGCTAAAATATCCTTTTCTGACTTGTATGTAAAGACACAATTTTTTTCTTTCAATTCGAAAATTCCAGAACCTTCTATACGCCACAATATTCCGAATACCCACTATCAGATTCCTCAACCACACACACATTGCCACATATATAGCAATCTAAACTATCTAAAAGCAATATCAAACAGAGCCATTGCTCTTTATATAAATATACAATTATATAAACGGCGGGTGATCGCTGGAGTGTGAAATAAAAATGCATATGTACTTGTGCACGTGTATATTTATATATAAGTACAATGGCCATGCTGAAGAGAAGACGCACACATGTACGGTACATACTTGCTTGCAAAAAAAAAATGTATATCAAATATAAAAAAATATAGCTGGCCGCTTCATTTTGTGCCTATTGGATTGGTATTTTTAATAACCTTTAACTGAATGATGTGAAATTAGATGATAATTTATAGTTATTTTTTGGGTTTATATTAAATTATTTATCTCTTCCTTTTTCTATACAAGGTGTAACATAATAAACGCAAGACCTGAGAGTAGTTTGTTCTAAATCGATAACAGAATTGATTCCAACTAATTTGAATATAACTTACATGTTTTTTTACATTTGCAAAAAATGCTTTTACTTGTTTAGTGCGCCATAAAAAACTAAATTTATTCTTTATTCACAGCAATAAGGAGATTATAAATGCATTCCTAACCCGTATTTCTCAAAATGCACACACGCATACAATTTTCATTGTTAATTGGGGTATAAAAGTGCTTAAAAAAGGGGTAAAAACCTTTAATAATGGAAATTTGGTTTTAGTTTTGAATTCATGAAGCAATTCTCTAATCGGGGTGTCTGAGGTCTTGCGTTTATTATGTTACACCTTGTATATATAGGTATATCGAGTTTCGTGGCAATTAGAGGTGAACTCGTGAACATATCAGAAATTATTAAAGTGTAAGTATTAACACTGTAAAATATCTTTAATTAATTCCAATGCATATCATTAGCATAGATTCAGAAGGAATTAAACGCCAACTATATTTTTTCATTAATGTTTTCTGTTACAAAAACACATGAAAATTAAGACATTATTTACCGTTGAAACATAATAAGCGACAAGATAAAAAAGGGATTAGGAAAACTGATAAACAACATAGCTAATATTAAAATTTAAAGGAGTTAAGAAATCTTAGAAACACCATCACGCCTATATTCCCTAATTGGTGGTAAAAAGATTTATAAGTATAGAAATAAAAAATAGGTAAATGCAAATAATTAAAAAAAAAATGAAGGTAAAACTATTTTTTGGATTTTATCGCCGTTAATTTTTGATTTTTAAGTTCCCGTCGTTTCGAGTGCTATTTCATGTGTAATATTCGCGTGAATCTAAGAACTCAGTAAAAGTTAAGGTGAAATATGAACGTGCGATGTTTTTTTTTTGCAAGCAAATACAACCATAATATAAAACAACTAATATAATATAAATCGTAGTCAATCTCACTACATTGGGTAACTAAAATATATAGACTGTAAATAGCACAATTTAAGGTGCGGTCCGAATGACGATTATATCGAGAATAGTGTCATTCGGACCGCAGCTTTATTTTTACCCTGTTAATACAAGCTTACTTTTAATCTACAATATTACAACCTTTGTCTAAAATACTGACACTTATTATTAATATACATAATATGGAGTAGCCCCGCTGACCTGTAGAAGGTAAGCATAGCATAGATAAGCCAGCAGTTTATTCATGCTAGTTTTTTTACATAGGATGGGTACTGACAGTTTTAATTGCCAAACGAAATTAATATTTAATTCAATGGTGTTAAGGCATAAAACCTATAAAATAAGTATAGAAACGGGTCTTGCCTCTTATTGCCATTAAATAAAGTATAATATCGTTTGGCAATTAGATCTGGCACTATCTACCCATCCTATGCAAAAAATACTATACAAAGAACCATCTATAATTACGTCACGCTTTTTTATCAAAACGTAGCCCCACCCACACTAAGATTTATTCCTATATCGTGGGTGCGTTTACAAACATGAAATTTCACATACACAAATACCCAGACCGTAATAAATATTGTGGGTCAGACAAAGATTTGTCCCGTGCGGGAATCGAACCCGCGACTGTTAGACACAGAGGGCGGAGTGGCTTAAGCTCTTACTGCGCTAAATCGTCCGTCGTCGTCGTCTGCTTTATGGGAAGGCGTCAACAAAGTGTTTCATTCAAAAATCATGTAGGACGTAAATAATAGACGGCCCCTATTCGATTTAGCGCAGTGGTTAAGAGCTTATGCCGCTCCGCCCACTGTGTCTAGTAGTCGCGGGTTCGTATCCCGCACGGGACGAATCTTCGTGTTATCCACAATTATTTGTTCCGGACTGGGTATTTGTGTATGTGAATTTTCATGTTTGTAAACGCACCCACGACACAGGAATAAATCCTAGTGGGGGGGGGGGGGCACGTTTTTTAAGAAAGAAAAAAATTTGATACAGAGAACTCTCACTTTATTTTCGATTTTGAAATATAAACACATATAGGCATAATATGAGCTTTCAATAAGTTTGAGATTTTCTAAATTCTAAGCTAAGTCTAAGTTTGGATACATACCCAAACTTAGACTTTCACTTAGGTGTGAAATAAAGAGCGCTGGAAAAACTTTGCCTAAAATACATTTAAGATCGCTACAAATTATTAATAAGCAATAGATCATTAATCTAATCTACAATACAATTATTAATATTTAAAACATAGCAGTCTAATTAAAGATACAAAGAAACACCATCACGGCTACATTCCTCAACGGGGGAAGGTTGAGGAGTGACGTAGGTGTAATGTGTACGCCCACATTTCGCCAACGATATCAGGTCCTAATTTGGACTAGACACTCTATACTCTCTTTAGACTCTAACTGCTACTGACAATTTTTCTACAGAAAAATCTCAATAACACGTTAACCGACAAACGTTTCGAAGCCAGGACCTCTAATTCGCCAGCAGCATTATGCATTACTGGACCTATCAGTCAGTCAAATGATCAAGAAACAAAAATTGCCCTAAGTCCGCGCGCGTGTTTTTTCAACGCTTTGTACTGAAGCGCTGAACGTGAAAAAGCGCTCGTGCGAACGGGCGGTTAGTATATAACAAAGTCAAGGTAAATCCAATATAAAATATTGGTCCGACTCATAACATAAAAATAACTTTAATATTTAAATAAGCGACTACAATATAAGTCATAAAAATACCTATAATTATAGACTCAGGAATGTCTAAGTACACACAAAGTCATTAAGTACAAACTTGTAATGGGAATTAAGCCTATTTACTACAATAAATACATAAAAAAAATAATGTGATTTTCTTTTTCAATTTTCCTTATATATAAGCAGTACATGCACAACTACCAAATATGTAAAAGTCAATCTACATTTGCGCCGAGAACATTACACTTCGGTAAGTTTAAGGTTCGAATCGCATGCAGAGCGAAAAGTTATTCAATCTGTTAAAAATGCGTCATGACTAAAAAAACATTACACCAACAATTTTCAGTTTTTCAGACTAAAGGAAGGATTTTATAAGCGAAAATAAACGTTATTTTAAATTACGGTATTTCCTTAGCATTATGTTATTGAGGAGAATAACATTTAAAGTGTAACAATAATTATTGAATTGTAAAAACCGTGATTTACCGCGTACAACGTTCCTTCTTAAAATACTTATTAAGTTTTGGTTCCTGAATTGACTACTTCAAGTTTTCTTAGTGCATTTTCACAGAATGCGTTTTATTTAAAGTTTCCGATGTTACTTAAAAAAAACATAGCGGCGCACATTTTTGTGTAGTGTGCATTAAGAAAAACGATATTCCAAAACACTTCAACCGAAACAATTTCTGGGTTACACAGATTTGGCCCTGCGGGGATCGAACCAGACTACTTAATCCAATGACTTGATCGGCCTACGCTGTAACCACTGGCTCAAGCTTTCATCAAATACCACTTTGCCTTCTTGATAAGTTTATCATTGATCGTATAAAATGATAAACTTGACAAACTTTTGTCTAAAGAGCATGTAAAAATATTCCATTCGAAAACCGACTATCTGTTATAACGAAATCTACGAACTTAAGACCTTGTCTTCTCTGAAGGGCAAATCAACAGTCTCCATAACAGGCAAGGGAGGAAGCGAATGGAGGAAACCAGACAAGTCTGTAAGGAAAGAAACTGCTGAAACTCTTTGCCTACCCCGCAAGGGATCTGGTGTGATAATATAGATATAAGACGAACTGAAAGTCTATATTCACTTCCTCATTCACTTTTGGTTTCGGGCTAATGTAGCGTGACCATTACAAAACTAACTACAAAAAAATATCTAAGTACTTCAATTATACAATAATTTTTGACTACGAAATATGCAATTCTACTATAAATTAATAAAACTGAATTCTTATGAAACTATGAATGTTTCACTCGAAATGGATTTAATCGCGTCATTTTTTTCAATAATATTTGGCTGATAATTATACACACGTATTTCCCAAGCGGAGACGGTAGATTTACTTACGGACGGTAGATAAATCATGAAAGGGGCGATATGATGTATTATTGTGAAAGGGGCGAGCCTAATGCCATAACACCGGGCACTACGTTAGATCCTGAACTGATAGTGACAATTTTTCGATAGAAAAACTGCCATACCACGTTTGTCCCGACCCAGGAATAAACCCCTATTGACATACTGGACATGTCATGACATGTAACGCCTTAGTCAATCAGAAACCATGCCGCTCCATTCTGTCACAGATTAGCGCATTTCTAAAACAAGTCGTTAATTATTCTATCTCTCTATCTATAACCTCACGCCAGATCCCTTGCGGGGTAGGCAGAGAGTACAGAGTTCCAACAGGTTCTTTCCTTACATACCTCTCTGGCTTCCTCGACTCTCGTAGTTCGTCTCATACACGCTCGCCGGTTACGGAGACTCTTGACTTTTCCATCAGATAAGACTCGGTTTATTTGGTCGTGGTAAGAAGGTCTAGGTCTTCCCCGGTACCTGCATCCTTCCACTTTCACATTGTATATCTGTTTTGTCATTCTTTCCTCTGGCATTCTTTCTATATGCCCGAACCAACGGAGCATGCCCTTTCTCATCTTTACACCGATACTATCTTTCATACCTACTCGCTGTCTTACTATGCTGTTGCTAATGCGGTCGGTCAGCTTCACTCCGCACATCTTCCGCAAAGCTCGCATTTCTACCGCATTTATCCTACTTTCATTCTCCTTCTTACATACCCAGCTCTCGCTACCATATAACAGCGTTGGGACAAGAACTCCGTTATGTATGGCCAGCTGCGCCTTATGGCTTAAGTGCCGGCTCCCGAGTAGCTTTCCCATCGCACCATTCACTCTGTTCCCTGCACTCACTGTTCTCTCTATGTCAGCGGTGTATTTCCCATCCTTACTGAAGGCGCATCCAAAATATACAAACTCATTCACTTGCTCCAGCACATCGTTACCAACCACAATCCTTACATTCGTTCTGGTTTCTTCCCTTTCAAAATTTCGTCGTAAAAAAAGTCGTTAATTATTAACTGGTATAAGACTAGTTCTTGTAGAAATTTAAGGGAATACTCTTAAAAAAATATTAAATAAAACATTAAAAACACTTTCACGCCTATATCCACTAAGCGGGGGTGACAGAGGGGTATTGTATGGACCCACTTTTTGCCGACGATGTTAGGTCCCAAGTATGTCGAGGCTCCGGACTGACACTGGGAATTTTATGATAGAAAAACTACATTTGTCCGACCTAGGATTTGAACCAGAGACCTCGTGATTGCAAAGCGCATTATTCGGCACTAGACCGACGAGGATTAAAAAAAATCCATTGTTGATAAGAATACATAATAAAATGTGGTGTTGTACATTTAAACGCGTCATTAGACATACACAGTTACGCCTATATTCGCCGAGCGGGGGTGGCAGAGGTGTACTAAGTACACCCACGTTTCGCCGACGATGTTAGATCCCATGTAATAGGGGCGAGACTTGGGAATTTTTCGTTAGAAAAACTACATTTGTCCGACCTAGGATTTGAACACAGGACCCCGTGATCAGAAAGAGATGTGCTTTGCCACCAGACCAGTGAGGCAGTCGAAAGACATACATTTAAAATAAAAATATAAGCAAAGGATAATATAACCATACCTAAATTATGTAGCATAAGAATTACAAACAGTCAAAATACCCACAACCCTGTTAATATAAGATCATTTCATAGGAAATAACACGACTCCATTTTTTTTTTCTCTGCAACTATATCTAAGTTAAAACTATGTATATATATTATATTCAACTACACACTGGTATGTAATACATTGGTCGAGTTTTGGTACGTTTAAGGCACTTGTACATAATTAATGTTAGTACTAATTAATACTACATACTTTAATACTAGAAGTTATAATCTCACATCTACATAATATAATTTTATGGAAATTTGAATGCTATGCGTTTGAATTAAGAATGAAAGTAGTATTGTTCAGCATTTTGCTTGTGATTTTAAACGCGGGGGTTTCGCTGTGATTCGCTATGATCCACCACAGCGCGTTACGATAACTTCGTGTAATTATTGTGTAATTTCACTACGTTACTGTAACTCATAGCATCATAGCGAATAAGGGCCCTGTATGGGGTACCGTGTGCAACAAAAATTAATTTCAATAATGTCAGTAGAAAGAATGACAAAGCAGATATATAATGCGAAAGTGGAAGGATGTAGGTACCGGGGAAGACCTAGACTATCTTACCATGACCAAATAGACCGTGTCTTATCTGAAGGGCAAATCAAGAGTCTCCGTAACCGGCGAGCGTGTATGAGACGAACTATGAGAGTGGAGGAAGCCAGAGAGGTCTGTAAGGCAAGAACCTGTTGGAGTTCTGCACTCTCTGCCTACCCCGCGAGGGAGCTGGCGCGATGATATACATAATTTCAATAAAGTCTTTTACAATCAAATAATAAGTCATTTTGCGGTTGTAATTTTTGAGAACCCTTTATTGATAAAATTTACCTTTTATTAATATTTTATGCTGACCGTACTTTTGTTAAAGAAGAAAATTTACGTGGTCACAATTTATTCCCATTTCAAACGCTTAGCATAATATACTAAATTACTAATAAAATCAACAACAGTCAGCAACTAAAATTGCAGGTGATTTTATTATTCAATAAAAATGATCATAAAATGGCACTAACTACAAAATATGGCTATATGGTATGTTATTTATTAGTGTAAGCGCAAGTAATTTAACTGTTAATTCGACTAACAACCTGCATATAGTAGTTATCACCCCTCGGAGGAGGCTTCAAGAAAAAAAGAAACTCCCATAACACCTTTTCTGCAACGTTAACAGTTAAATTACTTTAATATTGGATTAAGAATTATCCTCGTAGAAAATACAAACAATTTCATGCTTTACTAAAAGGACGGAAGGTTGATAATACTTTAATACACAACTTTTGATATGCATGATAATCTCACATACATTTTATGTTACGTCTACTAACTACACAACAGTGGTACACAATTAAATAAGCAATTCGGTATTTGTCGCCATTCGAAATTGGATCTAGCTCTCATGTAATTACTGTTCGTATTTCAATGATTACCGAAGAGCATGGTTAATTTGGTAGCACCATTTGATACAAAAATATATCGCTACATACTGATCGAGTCAAAATTGGGATTTGATACTTGATTGTAACAAAAGGGTTTCATTTTATATCAATATATCAGAATAAAACTAGTAAGCACTAGTTTTGAAACAAAAACATGTCAAAACTAGTTTGTAATATTCTTGGCTTGTGCTCAATTTTAATCTATATAATAATAATAATATTAGCCCCGTTAAGAAATTGTCCCACCCTTTGGCACTGGGTTCCTCTCAAACTGAGAGGGTTTAGGCCATAGTCCACCAGACTGGCCCAGTGCAGGTTGGCGAACTTCACACACCTGCGAGAAACTCTTAGGCATGCAGGTTTCGGTGTTTTCCTTCACCGTTAAAGCAAGTGATAGTTAATTTTTAAAACGCACATGCTTTCGAAAAGACAAAGGTGCGTGCCTGGATTTGTACCCGGGACCTCAGATTTTGCAGTCCAACGGTCTAACCACTAGGCTATCACTGCAATTTTAACCTAGTATAATATTTTTTTAACAACCCTTTTGTTACTTAAGTACGGTCGACATTAGAATTGTTCATAAATTTTATTGACAAGTTACATTCTTACTTATCAGCAAAAACTTTTTACAAAAATAGCGTTTTGTGCGAGGTGTCAGCCCAGCAGTCGGCCAGTATAGGCAAATTTATTATATATTACCATTATTGTTATATACCAGCATTATCAATAAAAAGATTAAAAGTTGAGTTGTTGTATGCAATTTATTGGCTATTATTGTTTGGGGATACGTAAAGTAATACAAGATTCTAATGCAGACCGTACCGTGTGGAGACCACGAGAAAATTTTCGTAACGTTATGTCATCAGAGCTTCCGTTACGGAATTCATGTACGTTTGCAATAACTTATCTCTTCTAGATTGATTCATCATATGCGTAGCGGTGAAAATCATATTGCAATCGCTTGAGTCACTGGACCTTTTTAGTAAAATCGATAAAGACTAGACATTTTTTTCGATCTAGGTTTTTTATATGTTATGTCAGAGAAATAATTCACGAATTATACTTGTGAATTGGGTGCAGATTTTTTAACTTTTGACGTTATTTCTAAATTCTATATTCTTCTAATTTTCTAAATTATCCTAGTATCGTGGGTGCACCTACATAAATTTGACGACGCACAAATACCCAGACCGAAACCAATGCAAGTATTTAAATTATATTTAAAAAATAGAAAATTCCATGACGTTACCCTTAAACATAACGTTACCCAAAATCTCTCTAGTCACCATAGCTAACTGTTGTGTGTTCCTTGCTAAGTGTATGTGCGTAGGAGCTAAAGGCTCTTGTGCGAGAACAGACCTGCGGCGAGCGCGGCGGGCTCGGGCGCGTGCGCGAGCCGGACCAATGAGCGCGCGCCCTCTAGCACGAAGATCTCGTCCCGATTCACCGACACCGACAGGATCCTGCCACAATACATTACCACACTAAATAAACGTCGTATCCTATTATTTGATAAATCGCAGTTAATGGAATGTCAAGCCGTTATTATCATTTTAGTAACCTTTTAATTTTGTCTATAGATATAGAAATATAGATATAGAATATACTCTATGCCTTTAATAATTGCTTTAGAGTGTTTAGCCGTGAAGCGATGACAGATGACAGCTGTCAGATGACGAAAGACCGATGACAGATAGTCGATGTAAGATGGCGGACGGCGCTACGTTATTTGATTGACAACGAGGCGAGCAACCATGTGACAATATTATTCTTCAACTATTGTGCGCATCAGTGGTGCTAGCGCATCAGTGGACGAAATCAACAATAGGTTGGTAGAGACTGTCCATACGGTCGGGTCCAAGCATTTTAAGCCCCACCGTAAAAATAGGCCTCAAAAGCTATCTGACTACACCCGAAACCTTATGGCTGAGCGACGTACCATGACACTCCAAACCTCCGATGATGCTAAGTCCTATAGGCAGCTCAATGGACAGATATTGAAGTCCTTGCGACACGATTTACGGTCCTTCAATACAAGACGTATTGAGGAGACCATAGAGCAGAACAAGGGCTCCAAAGTGTTTGCA
The DNA here is from genome assembly GCA_905147815.2 of Phalera bucephala. NCBI lineage: Eukaryota > Metazoa > Arthropoda > Insecta > Lepidoptera > Notodontidae > Phalera > Phalera bucephala. Next base: position 3,407,339 of record LR990625.1, on the reverse strand, counting down.
AGAGACGCGTCTATTGGGCAAAGCCAGTTGACGAAGCTGAAGACGGAGGACGGAAACGTAACGTCGAATAGGTCAGAGGTGCTCAGGGAGATAGAAAGGTTCTATGGGCAGTTGTATACCTCAGTAGCTGAACCTGTTGTTGACTTGGTAAAAGACCCAAGAGCCAAGCTAACCCGACACTACACTGAAGATATCCCGGACATCAGCCTGTACGAGATTGGGATGGCTCTCAAACACCTTAAAAACAACAAAGCGCCGGGTGAAGACGGAATTACCGCAGAGCTTCTGAAAGCGGGCGGATCGCCGGTACTTAAAGTCCTTCAGAGGCTGTTTAATTCCGTCTTGCTCGAAGGAAAAACGCCGGAAGCGTGGAACAGGGGTGTGGTGGTACTCTTTTTCAAGAAAGGTGATAACACTTTACTGAAGAATTATAGGCCCATCACACTGCTGAGCCATGTTTATAAGTTGTTTTCGAGAGTCATCACGAATCGTCTCGAACGCAGGCTTGATGACTTCCAGCCTCCCGAACAAGCCGGTTTCCGGAAAGGCTTTAGTACCATAGACCACATATATACGCTGCGGCAGATTATACAGAAGACCGAGGAGTATAATCGGCCACTATGCTTGGCGTTTGTGGACTATGAGAAAGCCTTCGATTCGATCGAGACTTGGGCGGTTCTTAGATCTCTCCAGCGATGCCGCATTGACTATCGGTACATTGAAGTGTTGAAGTGCTTGTATAATAACGCCACCATGTCAGTCCGAGTACAGGGGCAGCGCACGAAGGCGATCCCCATAAAAAGAGGAGTAAGGCAGGGAGACGTCATTTCTCCGAAACTGTTTACGGCCACCTTAGAGGACGCCTTCAAGCTCTTGGAATGGCAAGGACTTGGCATCAACATCAATGGCGAATACATCACTCACCTTCGATTTGCCGACGACATTGTGGTCGTGGCGGAGTCGCTGGAAGATCTAGGACGAATGCTCGGTGACCTCAACAGAGTATCTCAACAAGTGGGTCTTAAAATGAACATGGACAAAACGAAAATAATGTCTAAAGTCCATGTCGTACCCACCGCACTCACCGTTGGGAACTCTACTCTTGAAGTTGTCGACGAATACATTTACCTGGGACAGGTAGTCCGGTTAGGTAGGTCCAACTTTGAGGGAGAGGTCAATCGACGAATCCAATTTGGCTGGGCAGCGTTCGGAAACTGCGCAACATCTTCTCATCCAAAATACCTCAGTGCCTTAAGACTAAAGTTTTTAGTCAATGTGTGTTACCAGTGATGATATATGGATCAGAGACGTGGTCTCTTACAATAGGTCTCATAAAAAAGCTCAGAGTTGCTCAGCGAGCTATGGAGAGAGCTATGCTAGGCGTTTCTCTACGCGATCGACTCAGGAATGAGGAGATTCGTAGAAGAACCAAGGTCACCGACAGCCGTTAAGATAAGCAAGCTGAAGTGGCAATGGGCGAGCCACATAGCGCGTAGATCGGACGGGCGTTGTGGGGCAGAAAGATTCTAGAGTGGAGACCACGTATTAGCAAGCGCAGCGTGGGACGACCGCCTGCCAGATGGACCGACGATCTTGTGAAAATCGCAGGATGTCGTTGGATGCAGGTGGCATCGGACCGGTTACGCTGGAAAGCGATTGGGGAGGCCTATGTTCAGCAGTGGACAAGTATAGGCTGAGATGATGATGATGATGATTGTGCGCATCCTCGGATATCAAGGAAGATCAGTGTACCGGACGAGATTATAATGTTATTTCAATATTTACTTCATGTTCGGCCACTATGCAGATGACTATGTAGACGAAGATAAATGTACCTTTCACTGTTACCAGCATTGAAACGGCCATCCCGGAAACCTTCGCGCCGACATATATGTAAACAGTAAGGCATTTTAAATTCTCGAGTGGCGACCTCGTACCGGAAGATGTGAGATGGGCCCCCCAGAAGCTGGATGCGTAGAGTACAAAGCCGGTCGACCTGGCGATCTTTAGGGGAGGCCTTTGGCCTGCAGTAAGCATCTTTTGGCTGATGATGAGATAGATCAGAAGTTCTCAACCAAACAGAGACATAAAGGGGGCGAAACACAGAAAAAAATAGCGCGTTTAAACATCACACTATTACATTCTGTTTGTCACTGTTTCAAAATGCGACGTCGTCGTTCAGAAGATGTTCAGGAAGTATTTCAATTACATAAATGATAACGTTCTAAATTTGTTTGGAGTTTATTTTGTATAACTTCGAACTAAAATACATATATTGTTAAATATCCGTAGTTATTAAAAGAATGTAATTTTTGAATTACAATATTTAAAATTTTAAATTATTTAAAATTAAAGGGGAATGGGGCATGAAATATTATTTATTATCCGAGGGGGTGCAACAAAAGAAAGGTTGGGAAACCCTAAGATAGATGGATATTATATCTTCTCAGGTCGTCAACTGGACTAGTCCAGTAGTTTTCGAGTTTTTTCGTTACAAACATACAAATCTTTCCTCTTTATAATATTAGTATAGATGTGTTCGTTGACGAAAGTCGAAAGACGTTGTGGAAGTGATAATGGAGCACGTGTTAGTCCTGATAGTAATCACGAATACGTACGTATGAATATGTGTGGGTATATGGGTGCGTGCGTGAGCCAGAAAGAGACAGACGTCTTACCTTCTCAGGTCGTCAACGACCGCCACAGCTGTGAGCGACCTCGGGTCCAGTGTTCGTTGGGTGAGACTAGGAAGTGGTTAGGGAACACATGTTGGTTCTGACTCATAAAAACCGTATGACTGCGAACGTGTACATAAGAACGTTTGCGTACACGTGTTCGTACATGAGCCTAAAAGAGATAGACTCACCTTCTAAGGTCGTCAACGACCGCCACAGCCGTGAGCGACCTCGGGTCGAGTATATACAGCATGTGTTCGTTGTGCGATACTAGGAAGTGTTCGCGGAATACGTGCAGAGGGCCCAGGTTGTACTCGCGGGTCGCGTGCGAGTGCTTCTGTTGGCTCGGGTTTAATAGCTCTGCGATGGTTAGCGGGTTCGATATCGCCTCCTGTGGAGTGAAAACTTAGTCTTAGTTAACTTTTAGTCCCGGTATAACCCTTTTAAGAAGAGTTTGAACACGGGATGGAATACGGTTCAAGTTCTTACTATGAATTCTGCATGTTATATCTATATTTACTCTCAGTTTATATTCAATCAATTTGAACAATTTATAGACAAAACCTTAGGATTCTTTTTTCTTTCATTCTTCTTTTTTTTAAAAACTTAGCCCCTTGGACGTAACACTAGGATTTATTCCTGTGTCGTGGGCGCGTTTACAAACATGAAAATTCACATACACAAATACCCAGACCGGAACAAATAATTGTGGATCACACAAAGATTTGTCCCGCGCGGGAATCGAACCCGCGACTATTAGACACTGGGCGGAGCAGCTCAAGCTCTTAACCACTACGCTAAATCGTCGACTAAGTTTGCTTATGCACAAACATGCATAAAAGATAAATAAATATACATTTGTGTTGATCATTTTCATTTCCATTTCCCTGGACACCCACACGGTGTTGAACGCGTACACAAACAAAGATGCTGTTTAACAAATTTGTGGACCTTTCGGAAGTAAAGAATTGTGTTTAAAATTATTTTATACGTTGTATTTTTATAATAAAGATATAACACAATAAGATTCTTTGAGTCATACACACAAGAAGGAGTAAAAAAATCAAAAGCTTCTAAAAAACTTGATCAAGAACTTGATAAAATCAAGTGATTTTTAACCGACTTCAAAAAGGAGGAGGTTCTATGTATGCTTTTTTTTATGTATGTTCAGCGATATTTCCGTCAATTGTGGACCGATTTTGATGATTGTTTTTTGCATTGGGTTCAGTATAGCTCCGCGGTGGTCCCATTTTAATTTCATTGGCATTGGACCTTGGACTTAGAAGATACACCAGGGAACTCCTTAACGACAAACAATAGGCATGAGTAAATTGAGATATTATGGGTATTACGTCAATCCTATAGGTATCCTACTATAGAACTAAGCAGTATATTAGCCAATTTCAAAAAAGGAGGTTCATAATTCGTTCTTTTTTTATAACTCCTTTGCTTATGAACCGATTTTGATGATTCTTTTTGCGTTTGGTTCAGTATAGTTTTGAGGTGGTCCTATTTTATTGTTATTGGTATTGGACCTTGGACTTTGAAGATACAAGAGGGAACTCCTTAACGGCGAACAGCACGAATGTATAGATTCCGTTACTATAGTCATTATATTAATCCTGTAGGTACCTTACTTTACAACTTAGCAAATAATATAATATCGGTATATAAATATTACTAAATAATTCACTCGTCACTTAAAATTGTAAAATAAAAAACTTTAAAAAAAAAAGGTAAACCGACTTCAAAAAGCAAAAAATAAATATTTTAAGTCGGTGCCAAGTAACCGACTGCACCAACCAGCACCGACTTCAAATATTTATTTTTTGCTTTTTGAAGTCGGTTTACCTTTTTTGTTAAAAGATTTTTATTCCGCATATTTTAGATACGCATCCCCGATCTTTTCGGCTTACTGTACTCTATATCGAAATAGTCCAATATGTGTTGCGGACCTTGCGGAGGCTGCTGTGGCGGTGGTTGCTGCTGCCCACGCATTACAATCTACACTTGGTGTACTAAGATCTGCTACACTAGCGGCTCGACAGACGAGCCATGGCGTCTGCAGCGACTTGGCCGTGCGCACGTTTCACAAGCTCTCGATGTTTGTTAGAAGTCCACTCAGTGCTGTCTTGTGATATAAACTACTATAGTGACTCTAAATAGAAAGAAAAATGAATGTATGTAGACATACAGAAACTAAAATGTACCGCGTCCAATACGTGTTTTGGTAGCTCAATATGTTGACGCAACTCTAAGGATATCCCTAGCGACATCCGAGCCGCGCTCGCGCACATCACCACCAGAACCGAGAGAGCAGTTGCAGGCTTGTTGTAACATTATTCACAAAATAGTTAAAAATTCTTAAACAAATAAAAATCTTTCAAACACAAAACAGTTTTCAAGTTATTTATGTTACAGCGTGCACACAATGGCTAGAACGATCGCTCTGGCATGGCGAACGTAATCTGTAATTTGATTCAAGAACTCAAGTGATAAGATTTTCTTTCTATATAGAATCACTATTATTGCATATTATAAAGAATTTAATAATGACCTTGAAGAGCAATGTCTGTAAGACGTTTCCCTGTGGGTCTGCGCGCCACAACCGCAGGCCAGGGCGCGCGCAGTACGCGGCCGGCGCGCCGCCCACTGCGTACGAGTACTGGAACACCGCGCCCAGCGAGCACAGACTGCACACACAACAGGTTATGCTCTCACTAGACAATCATTCTCCATGTCAAGGGACGCACTCACAGGTTAATAATCTATACTAATATTATAAAGAGGTAAAGTTTGTGAGTTTGGATGTTCGGGGTAATCTCCGGTACTACTGATCCGATTATAATGATTATTTCTACCATTGGAAAGCTACCTTACCCAGAAGTAATATAGGCTATATAGCATAGACCCGGTCGACAACAGCGCCACCTACCGGGTATCCGTACAAAGTCGCGGGAAACTGCTAGTAAATAATATTACCAGCCCACTGCTGGGCAAAGGCCTTCTTTCACAAATCGATGTGAGAGTCAGTTCATACTCCACGCGGACGCAGTGCGTGGGTGGAGGCAAGTTTGTGGCCACCTACTGTCGGAACTTATCAAGCCGTCTATAAGGCTTCCAACTCGCTTAACAACTACCACATTACGTGGTCACCGGGACCAACGGCTAAAAGTGCCTTCCGAAGCACGGAGGCGCTCGAATATGAAAATGCCACAAATGGACACCCATCTCAGGCCGACCAAGCCGAACGCTGCTTAACCTTGGTGATCGCTAAGACCACCACGGTTGCACAGCGCTACGGGCGCCTTATAGGTTAAAGAGAGAAAATAAGAGATTGAAGGTAAGCGCTGTCCTTTTAACATACAGCTCCTGCCAATCACAATAAAATTTAATCCAATCAATGGGCATTGAGTTGAGTTGAGCTATCAATGAGTTTATAATCACAAACATTAATTCATTTATGTTTTTGATTAGTTGATGCTATATTCTTTTCTTTTGTAATCTTGTCTGGTCAAGGCCCCGCGGCTAACAGCGTAGATCATTCACACACACAAAAATCCTTTGTAGTATTTTATTACTTTGCAGCTCTATTTCAACTAAACTATCATTTCTACGAATGCTATGCCTAACTAATCTGATTCCTAATTCACTTGTATTCTGTGTACCGTCCTATACACTATTTTTAACACGGTTTTTAAACGTCTGTTTTGTAATCTATAGTCATGCCTATGAATAAATACTTGTCTGTGTGACATGCGCATGATATCTAGTGAGGCCATTACTGATACTTTTATAAATCACTGACACATCCATGGAAGGTATGCTACTTTTAATTCCATTGATGAAAATACAATTGTATTTTTACAATGATTTCACATATGAAATTTCACAGGCAATAATTTTGAATTCGTTAAGAACTACTGTTAAGTACCATTGCATTTACTACTGTTTAATAATAAAGTGAATAATTAATTATAATGGCATCAGAACTTGATTGAGTGATTTTAGCAGCCATTATGATGAAAAGGTGCCACTAATGATAAAAAATGTCATATGATTTTTACATGTTACCTGTGAAATGTCCATGACTAATTCATATACGATAGATATGGTAACATTAGCAAAATAACTAGCGACTCATGTCACTGACAGTGTATTAAGAGTAACATTGTCAATTTTCCAAATCGATAATATTGTTGATTTTACAGACGTCTGCATTAAGCAATATTTGGCTCAGTCGGTTGCCTTAGTTTGAGTCTTGACCCTTAGTTTGAGTCACATACTTGCCTACACCAATCTGCATTGAATTCCAAAGTGTTAGGTATCACGACTTATTGATTACGACCCTATTCTCTCAATTTGGGAAAGAGGGGCTTTAACTAGCAGTAAGACAAACTTATTTGCTTATTATTTTTATTAAATCTATATAAAATGTAGCATAGAAGAATACGAAAATTCCTAGAATACTAAAAAGGTGCAAGCTGCTCAAATACTCGTTAACCTAATGAGCTATATTCATATCCTCACCTTTTCCTCTCCTTCTTCCCGAGCTGATTGACATGCCAGCGGCTGTCCCGTCGTTCGCATACTATACTCCGGTACAAGCTGGACACGAGCAGCGTGTTCTGATAATAGCTCATCTGGACGATCTGGTGTTCTTCGTTCACTATCTCCATCGATTTACATAAATGCTGGAAGAGATGAGATATTTCAGACGTGGAGGTACTATGGGATTCAAGAAAATGTTGGGTCTTCGACTATGAGGACTGTATTTTGACGTAAAAATGTATACTACTACTACTAATTAGAAAGTTAATATTGCTCTATCTATCTATATCATCACGTCAGATCCCTTGTGGGGTAGGCAGAGAGCACAAAGTTCTAACAGGTTCTTTCCTTACATACCTCTCTGGCTTCCTCCACTCTCATAGTTCATCCCATACACGCTCGCCGGTTACGGAGACTCTTGACCTGTCCTTCAGATAAGACTCGGTGTAATTGGTCTTGGTAAGATAGTCTAGGTCGTTAAGATTGTTATATTATTAAATAGATTCGGTACAAAATGTGCGAGACGTTGTGATGTTTTCCTTTTTATTATTATTTTTTTACTTATGTGTGTGAGAGCGACAGCAAGAGGCTTACTAAAACACAGTAGACTACAACTAAGGCAAATAACTGGAGCATTCACAGGCCACTATGGCACGAAAGAACATCTACACAAGATGAACCTATGCAGCGACGTGGTATACAGGAACTGTGGTACAGAAACTGAAATGAAGTACGTCCTCTGCCACTGCGACGCTCTGGCTGCGCCGCGAATGAAGCTACTGGGAGTGGCCTATCCAAACCCAGAAGAAATACGGCTCTGCCCCCCTGCTGGCATCTACAGCCTGATACAGGGAGTATTTGATCCTTCAGGTACGTAAGAGCATAGGGAAAGGACAGCACAAAAGATCCCATCGGGTCGAAGTGCGTAGTCTGAGGTCTCCTCGGTCCGGTAAGCCAACAATAAGGTAAGATACTTATGTGTACATTACCCTAGGGTTACTCCCTAGCTCGAAAATGTTGATGTTGAACTAAATGTAATCATATGTTGGGTGTAACCTGTTTATGTACCAAATAAAATAAATAGACGCGCGTGCGGTCCGCACAGAGCAATTTGTGCCGATGACGTCGCTAAATCCCGCCTCCCGCGGGCTGCGGCGGAGGCGAAGACGTAATAGAATAGAAATTACTTTCCGCCATATTATGAAGTCTTTATAAAATTAATAATCAAACAACTACCTCGTTGGTTTAGTGACAAATAATGCGCGTAGCGATCACGGCGCGTATCCTAGATCCTAGGCAATGCAAAAAACTCTTGCTCCACGTCATGTCTATGTTCCCCAAGCGGGCTGGCAAAGGTGTACTGTGTGCACCCACTTTTCGCCGACTATTTTATGTCCTAATGTAATAGCGGGCGAGACAATTGTCATTATACCAGCGACAATTGATATATGATTGATGACTCATACTGGGAATTTTTCGATAGAAAAACAGCTATACCAGGATTCGAACTTATTATTACTTCCTATGCCCACGTCATCACTACGCGCATTACTCGCCATATTTTTAAATTCAATTAAAACTTTGTAACATCATTTTGTAATTTTGGGAAAATTAATTAAGTAATGTTGTACAAAGAAGTTTCGTATGCAAGATAACCTTGCTAACCGTTCATATTTAATGTTTTTTTTACTTGTTATTTAGAACGCATTGTACAATCGAGTTTTTTGATAATGTTAGCAAATCTAGACTTCAGAAATATGTAATTTGTAACATCTTCCAATAGCAAGTTTGTAATAAAGTTTTAGGTTAATATGTGACAACTGATACACCTGTTGGAACTCTGTACTCTCTGCCTACCCCGCAAGGGATCTGGCGTGATGATATAGATAAATAGAACCCATACACAGTAAAATTATAAAATGCACAAGCATAAATTATTGAACGGTTACACAATGTGATTTTAACGATCTCGTGAATGTAGGGATTTCTTAAGCATTCCAACAACTACATAAAACATAAAAATCTTTAAAAAAAAAAGGTAAACCGACTTCAAAAAGCAAAAAATAAATAGTTGAAGTCGGTGCTGGTTGGTGCAGTCGGTTACTTGGCACCGACTTCAAATATTTACTTTTTGAAGTCGCTTTACCTTTTTTTTTAAAGATTTTTATTTTACAATTTTAAGTGACGAGTGAATTCATCATCATCATCATCTCAGCCCATACTTGTCCACTGTTGAACATAGGCCTCCCCAATCGCTTTCCAGCGTAACCGGTCCGATGCCACCTGCATCCAACGACTTCCTGCGATTTTCACAAGATCGTCGGTCCACCTGGCAGGCGGTCGTCCCACGCTGCGCTTGCCAATACGTGGTCGCCACTCTAGAATCTTTCTGCCCCAACGCCCGTCCGATCTACGCGCTATGTGGCCCGCCCATTGCCACTTCAGCTTGCTAATCTTAAGGGCTATGTCGGTAACCTTGGTTCTTCTACGAATCTCCTCATTCCTGATTCGATCGCGTAGAGAAACGCCGAGCATAGCTCTCTCCATAGCTCGCTGAGCAACTCTGAGCTTTTTTATGAGACCTATTGTAAGAGACCACGTCTCTGATCCATATATCATCACTGGTAACACACATTGACTGAAAACTTTAGTCTTAAGGCACTGAGGTATTTTGGATGAGAAGATATTGCGCAGTTTCCCGAACGCTGCCCAGCCGAGTTGGATTCGTCGATTGACCTCTCTCTCAAAGTTGGACCTACCTAACCGGACTACCTGTCCCAGGTAAATGTATTCGTCGACAACTTCAAGAGTAGAGTTCCCAACGGTGAGTGCGGTGGGTACGACATGGACGTTAGACATTATTTTGGTTTTGTCCATGTTCATTTTAAGACCCACTTGTTGAGATACTCTGTTGAGGTCACCGAGCCTTCGTCCTAGATCTTCCAGCGACTCCGCCACGACCACAATGTCGTCGGCAAATCGAAGGTGAGTGATGTATTCGCCATTGATGTTGATGCCAAGTCCTTGCCATTCCAAGAGCTTGAAGGCGTCCTCTAAGGTGGCCGTAAACAGTTTCGGAAAAATAACGTCTCCCTGTCTTACTCCTCTTTTTATGGGGATTGCCTTCGTGCACTGCCCCTGTACTCGGACTGACATGGTGGCGTTATTATACAAGCACTTCAACACTTCGATGTACCGATAGTCAATGCGGCATCGCTGGAGAGATCTAAGAACCGCCCAAGTCTCGATCGAATCGAAGGCTTTCTCATAGTCCACAAACGCCAAGCATAGTGGCCGATTATACTCCTCGGTCTTCTGTATAATCTGCCGCAGCGTATATATGTGGTCTATGGTACTAAAGCCTTTCCGGAAACCGGCTTGTTCGGGAGGCTGGAAGTCATCAAACCTGCGTTCGAGACGATTCGTAATGACTCTCGAAAACAACTTATAAACATGGCTCAGCAGTGTGATGGGCCTATAATTCTTCAGTAAAGTGTTATCACCTTTCTTGAAAAACAGTACCACCACACCCCTGTTCCATGCTTCCGGCGTTTTCTCTTTGAGCAAGACGGAATTAAACAGTCTCTGAAGGACTTTAAGTACCGGCGTTCCGCCCGCTTTCAGAAGCTCTACGGTAATTCCGTCTTCGCCCGGCGCTTTGTTATTTTTGAGTTGTTTGAGAGCCATCCTAATCTCGCACAGGCTGATGTCCGGGACGAGTGAATTATTTACTAATATTTAAATACCGATATTATATTATTTTGCTGAGTTGTACAGTAAGGTACCTACAGGATTAATATATTAACTATAATAACGGAATCTATACATTCGTGCTGTTCGCCGTTAAGGAGTTCCCTGGTGTATCTTTAAAGTACAAGGTCCAACACCAATAACATTAAAATAGGACCACCTCAAAACTATACTGAACCCAATGCAAAAAGTATCATCAAAATCGGTTCATAAGCAGAGGAGTTATAAAAAAAGGACGAATTATGAATCTCCTCCTTTTTTGAAGTCTGCTAATATACTGCTTATAAGAGGCATGACCCGTTTCTACTGATGGTTTTATGCCTTAACACCATTGAATTAAGTATTAATTTCGTTTGGCAATTAGAACTGTCACTACCCATCCTATGTGAAAAATACTATCGTTGTAAAAACAAGCAGCACATAGCTGAGGTGTGCTATGTACACTCAAATTTCGCCATCGATGTTAAATTCCAACGTAATAAGTGGAAAGTCTATTGCCATTATCTATCTAGCTAATATCACGCCAGATCCCTTGCGGGGTAGACAGAGAGCACAGAGATACAGTGTATATTGTCACTATACCGGGCACAATTCTAGATTTCGGATTGCTGTCAAGAATTTTTTAATAGAAAAACCCTAATTACTTTACTCGACACGTCATGATTTAAACCTCTTGTTCAAAAGTCTTTCTTTTTTAGTTATTTAGGTCGTAGTTATCAATGAATTATAAAGGCAGCTTCTGTATATCACAATATAATTAAAAATGTGACACATAAAAAGAAAAAATAGATAAGGTACGCGGTCGTTGCTCTTTTAATGCTATCAGTTGATACCTAACTTGTAGTTTGTTTTAAATTTACTTCGCACTAAATCTAGACATATAATAAAACTGTAAGCGAGCCAAATCTGTACATAAAATATATTTTGAAAATTCTAATGAAGTACACTTCCTTATATCTATATAGAGGCCGAACCAATTTTTTTAAAATTATTGTCTTGTCTGTCTCTTTGTGTTTCAATCACGCAAAAACTACTGAACGGATTTCAATGAAATTTGGTATGGTAATAACTTATTCCCTAACTTGAAATATTAAATACATTTTATCCTTGAAAAATGAAGCAATCAGGTATTATCGCGGGATGAATGAATGGATAAAACTTTATTATTTTTCTTATTGTTAGTCGCAAGCTGTTTCATTATTACGTTAAAATGTGTGATTTTGCCTACCCATAATTTCCTCGTTCAGAATGGACTCGGGTTCGTATATTCATTAAGAAACTCTTCATCATCATACACATCTGATTTAGATACTTCGATATGATTTCGTGGATGAACCGATGATGCAGTCAAGATTGTCTCTTCGGGAGTAAACTCTTTACCAACGAATGGCCCGGACACGAAACTATGCATATTCGATTGCGGGAGTTTTTATTTCACCATACTATTACGGCTGAACGCATTTTAAAGATACTTAGTATGCTTGTCTTAGATCAGTACAAGATCTGTGCCATCTCGGAAAGGCCGGTCTTCCTATGGCAAATTACAAAATAAACGCGTGCGTAGCCTTGGGTAACACAGCAACAAAAACAGCTAGTTATCAATATGTATCGGAACATTATTGGGTCTGGCAAAAGGCGACTTGCCAAGCCAAAAGGTATTCGGGTAAATTACACTATATCATTTAGACTACAGTCAATCTATTACAGTCAGAATAATGACTGAATTCTGTCCGAGATATGCCAGAATCGGAGTATGTCGTAAGTTGTAGTCTCTGACTAACCTTGTGGATTAGACTAATTTTTGTTTCAATAATTCCTAATGTAGGGTAACGTTTTTATAAACAAGAGAAAAAAAAAGTATTTTTCAAATTATGTTGTTTATTCATACACCGTTACGCCTATATTCCCTAAGCGGGGGTGGTAGAGGTGTACTAAGTACACCCACATTTCGCCGACGATGTTAGGTCCCATGTAATAGGGGGCGAGCCTATTGCCATATACCGGGCACAATCCCAGACTCCGGACTCGTACTGGGAAGTTTTCGTTAGAAAAACTACACTTATCCGACCTAGGATTTGAACCCAGGACCTCGTGATCACAAAGCGATGCGCTTTGCCACTAGACCAATGAAGCAATCGAGGCAATGTTAAAATTATTTGAATAGCACTATAAAATACGAAAAATAGTTATATTTCATGTGTAATATTCGCCTAAATCTAAGAATTCAAAAAGATAACTCTCTGAACTGTCACTTAAAGCTGCACAACAGATACAAGTTGATTTAAAGTTATGTCTGTATTCATTTTATTAAATCTAATAATTGTACCAACTAACCTCCTAATAATAACGATAAATTGTTACTTATACTGTGGGCACCCTGAAATACATTATTTGAATTGTAATAATCTTAAAGACAAAGTGGTCTCACATTATATGCAATGGTTTATGATAAAGCCCAAATAAAAAGTATTCTCTGTTCCAACAGATCTGGCTTAGTATAGCACTCATCTTCCATTAGTTATTTTGGTATTTTTATTTTATATTGTACTGTACTTTAATACTAACACTTTAGATGTAAGCCCGTAGCCCCGTAATTAAGGTCTAACACAACTAACCCTTTTATCTGGATCTCTCTGTGCACACATAGTTAGAGCTACAATCTAGTTTTATCTTTTAAGAATTCAAAAAGATAACTCTCTGAACTGTCCTTAATTTCTTCCTTTGTCCGTCCTTGCTTTCAATATTTAACTCTTAAGATAGGTTGGATTTTATATAGTTAATCTTTCGAAATCCCACTGACAGTAAGCAAATCTTTGTATTAGTTAATTTTCGAAACCGACCTTAAGTCCATGTCACACAGTAAAATTGATATAATTGAAAAATGTGATTATTTAATTAAGCACCTTAATATTAGGTATTAAAAACTTGCTTCTCTTTGTGCTTGCCTTTTTAGTTGTCACTTTTCTTTGAACAACATTATCGTTTTATTATCACGCCAGATTCCCTGCGGGGTAAGCAGATCCAATTACAAAAAAAAAACTCACCATGTAAAAGTCAATTTCAGTCATTATGATAACTCCATTCTTGTCTCCGGAGAACAGCCGCATGCCATTCTTGGACCATTCGATGGCGGTTATCGCGCTCTTGTGGAGGTCGCCTATGGTGTACCTGTGAACAATCAGCTAGTGTAGCCCTTAAATAAAAATAAAATATGTACAAACTAAAGTATTATGAACTACAGCAACCGAGCGAGTTGTTTAATATGATTTTGACGTCGAGTCGTTTAATGAGATAGTATTGTAAAAGGTGAAAGCCGGAGAGGTCTGTTACTAAGGAACGAATCTGTTGGAACTCTATATTTGGATCTCTGTTGGATCCCTTGCGGTGTGCCTACACTATATATATATAGATATTTTAAGCTGTTCTTTTGTGTGTGTGAATGATCTACGCTGTTAGCCGCGGGGCCCTTGCAGCTTCACCGGAAACGAAGGCGAGAATGTAAACACTACGCTTGAGCGAAAAGGGCAAGGGGGCAACTAGCTCAAGGCCGCCTCAAGGAGGCACGGCCTCGGCTTGGGCAGTTGCTCAGTCGCTATAGGTGAGGGCGTATACTAGGTGGTGCTCTACACCGGCCGGCGGGAAAGGGATTCTTCGACCTCGCCGACGAGGTCGGTGTCTGATGCTGTGTGCGGTATCTGTATCCGAAAGAAGGGATGTAAGGGCATTGGGAGGGTCGGTGAGAACATGCCGCGGACGGCGGTAGCAGCTGATAGGAGGGGAGTTAGGTTCTTAGTCGGCGGCGGCTACGATTAGCGGATTCTTATGATTGGAGGCGTTCGCAAAATATCAGCGCGAGTAAGTTGTTCTTGGTTAATACAAATAGCAAGGTTTGTAAGGCCATTTCATCACATTTTGATTTATGAGTATAACCCTTTTATAAGCTGGATTATGCCGGAGCTTACGCTTTTCGCATTGGCAATAAAAATGAAAAAAGTTTAACACCCTTAACCTTTTTATATTACCAAAGCGATGATGGAAGAGGTGTACTGTGTATACCCACATTTCGCATAACTTTTACAACCACATGTTATTCAAACTCTAAATTCGAAAACAATATAATAGATTTTCCAAGACAATATTTACAAATCTGTGTCCAATTCTAGAACAATCTCAATTCTCACCTCTCAACCTTAGGCTCGACCTTTGGTTTGAATGTATCAGGAACGTTTTCCGGGTGCTCCTTCGGTATCTGGAACACGGTGACTTGTCCGGCGGCGTTGCCGGCACCAACCATATAGTCAACTGTACTCACTATCTTCACGTACGTTATGGGAGATGTGGATGCCTGAAATTATTAAGGCTTGAGTATTACTCCATTCAATTCATTAACAGCGCTCCCGGGCACAACGAGCATAATGTTAGCCAGTTTGCAGAATCATCTGGGATAATAATAGGGTGATATTGACATGGATCTTGTAGCAACTCTGGCAAAAA
Source organism: Phalera bucephala (assembly GCA_905147815.2). Classification (NCBI taxonomy): domain Eukaryota; kingdom Metazoa; phylum Arthropoda; class Insecta; order Lepidoptera; family Notodontidae; genus Phalera; species Phalera bucephala. The sequence continues at coordinate 3,391,869 of LR990625.1, read as the reverse complement.
TCGATGCGTTCTAGTATTGGACTCTTAATCGACGAAAATGTATGAACATAAAAGAAGCTAAAGATTTGTGTCAGAATTGTAGTATGTGACTCACTGTAGTTTGAGTCCAAGTTTGGTTTTTCATTAAAACTTTGTGAACAAAAGATAAGCACTCTAATGGCTTTGATGAGGTTAATTTTAATCAGTGCAATGATAAGGTGATTTACACTTGCGCGTAAATACAATGTTGATGTGAAATTATAATAATCATATCAATGCTTCCTTGTTTGTTGAGATGTTAATAACCACTTGTAAGATACACAATATATCTATATGTAATTCTCTGAGTAGATACTTATATGATCCGCCGCGTGGTTCCCGGCTTAGAATAGGACCAACCCATCTCATCCCATCGGGTGTCGTACAAGGCAACTAAGGGAAAACTAGGGAATGGGCAGCAGCGTTCTCTTAACACTTCTGCGATCAAAAACTGCGCTCGCCAACCCGCCTGCCAAGCGTGGCGAGTATGGCAAATCCCCCCTTTGGGGAGGCCTATGTTCAACAGTGGACAAGTATGGGCTGAGATGATGATGATTCTCTGAGAATGATGAATTTAGCCAAGTCTTAGTAAACAAATGCATGCACGAAGTTAACATTATGTAAGTGACCTGTTATAAAACAGCCATAAGACTATAAAACAAAGTTTTATAAAGAGAACTGGAACTACAAGAATAAGGTTTTGATGGACAAAAACTGATCTGTTACCAAATATATTGCTATTTCTGTACCTTTAGTGAACATCGAAAATCATGGTTTAGGCAACACCGACTTTAAAGTTTTAAAAATTCCTTTCACTATTTCTACTGCACTTAATCGGGTAAAAGGGGTTAATTTAAGTTGGTTTGGGCATCCAGAAAGAATGTCAGAAGAAAGAATGACAAAACAGATATACAATGCAAAAGTGGATGGATGTAGGTACCGGGGAAAACCTAGAATATCTTACCATGACCAAATAGATTGTTTGTTATCTGAAGGACAAGTCAAGAGTCTCTGTGACCGGTGAGCGTGTATGAGCTGAACTATGAGAGTGGAGGAAGCCAGAGAGGTAAGTAAGAAAAGAACCTGGTGTAACTGTGCTCTGTGCCTACCCCGCAAGGGACCTGGTGTGATGATATAGATAGACAGTAGATATGTAAAGAAAAAAATTGGATATAACAATTTAGTTCACTTTGCGACAATTGGAAATAGTTAATTTTGAAAAAATGCTTAGTTATAATTATATTAACAAAAAAAGCTTTCTAATTTTAAGTCTAAGGAACATGGGGATCAGATTGAAAAATAGCAGATCTTATTCTGATGCATAATGTGTAAAAATATCCAACATGCTATAACTCGAGGGGTACTCACCTTTCATTGAAGGTACAGATTGCTACACTAAAAAAACTCCCTTATCTTTTTCCACACCCCTCTATAAATAGCTATATCAGGGCATACTCTAAGTATTCCTAGTGTCCTTTCTAAGAGTATGTCATAGTAGGATTACTAACTCCTGGCAAGCCTTACCACATTGCCTTTTTGGATTTCAGAATCAGTCTGTTGTTATTTTGGCCCATCAGACAAAATACAGACAGACAATATACATTTAAAATACAGGCACACATTTCATAACATATTTTGTAACAAACAGATGATTATTATGTCATAATAAAGAGACTGGTAAATCTTCTTATTAAGTAATGAGTCTGTTTAGAGATAAGAGGGACTCCCCACTGCTTTGACACTTGGTAAAGCTGCACAACAGATACAAGTTGGTTTAAAGTTATGTCTGTATTCATTTTATTAAATCTAATAATTGTACCAACTAACCTCCTAATAATAAGGATAAATTGTTACTTATACTGTGGGCACCCTGAAATACATTATTTGAATTGTAATAATCTTAAAGACAAAGTGGTCTCACATTATATGCAATGGTTTATGATAAAAACAAATAAAAAGTATTCTCTGTTCCAACAGATCTGGCTTAGTATAGCACTCATCTTCCATTAGTTATTTTGGTATTTTTATTTTATATTGTACTGTACTTTAATACTAACACTTTAGATGTAAGCCCGTAGCCCCGTAATTAAGGTCTAACACAACTAACCCTTTTATCTGGATCTCTCTGTGCACACATAGAGCTACAATCTAGTTTTATCTTTTAAGATGTATAAATGTTTACTATTTATGATTGTAACTTGTTTTGTGAGCCAAATAAATAAATAAATAAATAAAAATCTACTAGACCCTTAATTATTATATAAAATCACAATTCCTAACTTTAGACTGCCACTGAGCATTTTTTCAATAGAAGAACTGAAATAACTCTTTCTGACCTAAGATTTAAATAGAGCACCAAACCATCTATTTATCTAAATCATCATGCCAGCCCTTGTGGGGTAGGTTGACTAAACTACACAATTCTTAAGTGAAAAACATTTAGGAGGATGTCACTTTCATTTACAATATCTGGGCCTAAAACCTAATATTTAATAGAAACTTTGAGAATAATACTCTGATATAATTGAGTTGTCATGAGGTTCTTTAATAATATGGGTATATTATCAAATGTAATATGTGTCAGATATCTCAGACAGTACTTTTCTAAACATAAGTGTATAAGCAAACACAGAGGATAATAGGGTAAGAGAAAAAAAATACTTTATCAAGTATATGCATTCATAAGTCATTGATATGATGCAGTAAGGAAATGGTGATTATTATTATCTCAAATTTGACATGTTTGCACAAGTTATACACAAGTAGGACTCAGGAGATAAATCTCGTCCTTTATTAACAGTCAGTCACAAACATTAAGTAGCCACATCCGCACTTAGTATACTAGGGAATAATAAACTATTAAAAGACAAAACCTTTCAAATAAGGCCTAATTTGAATTGGGAAATCCCAACATACTGTTGCTCTTACCTCACATCTAAGTCTCTGAATATTCCCCTTTTTTCTGTCGTACCAGTAGACCAGGCCCACATTTGTACCTAAAGCAATATACTCGCTGACCGCATCGACACACGTTAAACACAATTCACTGGAAAATATACCAGTCTGTATCCTAGGTGGAATTAAATTCAAAATATGCGAACACGGAGCCCATTCCCTAACAAAACCTTCTTCCGAACCGCCTGACACTTCCATTTTTATATTAATTAACGAGCACTATACTTTATAATATTATATCGATATAATCATGGCTTTTGTGAAATAAATATTTTTTATTTCGCGAAAAATTGAAATCGAAAGTAGGTTTAGGAGTTTGACATATGGATGGAATGTTCACAAGTACCAACTGAAGAAAAACAGCTTTAAAAAATCGATACTAATTATGGAAACAAAATAATATACGAAAATTAGTTTTACTTTCTCATTCCTCATTATATCATTTTTTCGGGTTAAATTTTCAATTTATTATTTCAAGATGAAGATAAGTAATTCTGTATAAAATATCGGTATTTATCGTGACTCTAATATTGGTGCACCAACCTTATAAACCTAACTGTACACTTGTCATTTTCTTGTCAAAGTGGAGCCGTAGTGGAAAAGCCATTTCAACACCTATTTTCGTGAATATTTCCAGCAAAATGGCAGAATCGGCTACAGAAATCCCGATAAATATAGAAGAGGGTGTTATGGAAGCCATTAAAAATGCTACGGATAAGCCACCGACGAGCATCGAGGGTGTTGCGATTGCCTACCTGAGTTTAGTGATTATGGCTATATTGCCGATATTTTTCGGGTCTTTTAGGTCCGTGAAGTATCTAAAGGAGCAAAAGGTGAGTGGAAGAACATTTTCCTAATAGATAATGGTGTTTTTATCACATGTCTGGTGATTTTTCTAAGGTCCAATGGGAGACTCGCACGTTTCGTACCCGTGGCATACGTTACTTGTCATCGCTGGAAAGACCTTGTTGAAAAACATGATTGAAAATGGACAACTTGTTTAGCTATTATTATTTAATATTCCCTCTCTTCCTTCTATTAATTTAGTAAAATGTATCTTTTTTTTCTCATTTCTTTCTCTGTAAATGAGGGAATCATGTAGCCATTAACGTGAATAGTATAATTTGTATAATTTAACTTAGGCCTACCTGATAGACCAGCCTACATCGTTCTCTCATATCCCACAACAAAAAGTAGATAGAAAAAGAAAATGTAAAAATACTATTTTAAAAGAGTAACTGTGGAGTTTCTTGCCCTTCTTCTCCACAGGAATGACATTCCGAAGTGGTGGTAGAGTCTTTGTTACTGTTCTGACAGTTCATAAATACTGTAATGGTTTACATGAATAAAAAATATTCTGATTCTGATTCATGACAGTGACGTTCTAATTCGCACATAGTAATTAGTTACTTGATTTTGTAATTAATTCCTTATTTATGAAAACAATGGCTCCACATACTCTCAAAATCGTTAAAATTTGCATATATGTGTGCATATTATTTTGGAGGAAGCCAGAGAGATATGTAAGGAAAGATTCTGTTGGAATTCTGTACTCTCTGCCTACCCCACTAGGGATCTGGTGTGATGATATAGATAGATAGAATATTTTATATTTCATTAAATATGTTTTATACAGCCTGCTGCTATCTTTTCGCACCTCTGCTCAAATAGGGTCACAATTCAAAAAACCAATTTATTGTCATTATTACATAAATAAAATTTATCTTATTTTTATGTTTCACTTCTTCAGGGTCTTATTTTATCTTGTTTGGCAATTTTTGTATGGTTGATTTTAAGGTACTTTGACCCAATGGGATCTTTTGTACTGCCCTTAGCCCTAGTGCTCTTACGTACCTGGTGTCCCAAATACTCCCTGTAATAGGCTATGTATTCCGCCAGGGGGGAAGAGCCGATATTCTCCTGGTGATGGATAGGCCACCCCCAGCAAGTTCATTCGCTGCGCGGTCAGAGCATTGCATTTGCAGAGAATGTGCTTCATGGTTTCAGTTTCTGTGCCACAGTTCCTGCATACCACGTCGCTAGCTAGGTTCATCTTGTGTAGATGTTTTTTTGTGCCATAGTGCCCTGTGTATGCTCCAATAAGTTGCCTTAGTTGAGTTCTACTGTGTCTTAGTATTCTCTTACTATTGTTTTCACTCCACGTGTTGGTGAATTCCTTGGAGTGTCTTAGCATTGTGTTAGCCTCCCACTCTTTTCTATGTTGTTCCTTAGCGTACTTAAACAATACACCTTTATAGGCTCCATCTGGTATGCCTATGAATGGTTCAGGACCTATGATTTTTCCCATGGATCCCTTCTTAGCTAAGTCATCCGCTCGCTCATTGCCCTCAACCCCCGTGTGCCCAGGGACCCAGACAAGTCTGACTGTGTTGCGCGCTCCGCATCTGTTAAGAAGGTGTGCACACTCCACTGCCAGTGCCGAGTTTAGCTCATAGGAGCTGAGAGCTTTAGGGGCAGCCTGACTGTCGCTAAATATATAGATTTCTTGATCAATAGTATGCGTGTCCAATATTTGTCTTGCACACATGGTAATCGCATAAGTTTCTGCTTGAAATATCGAAGTCATCTTACCCATGCTTTGATATAGACCATGTCCTTCAGTGTATATTCCGGCTCCTGTCCCATGTTTTGTTTTGAATCCATCAGTATACCATGTCCTCTGTTCTTTACTTTGCTTCTTTAGTCCTCTTTTCCATTGGTTTCTGGTTGGGATGTGAGTACTAAACCTTTTGTTAAACATGAATGTGGAACAAGATTTTGTCGCATTTCATGTCCCTTATATCATCCACCTCTTTAGCTGGTGCTAATGTTCGGATCAAAGGTATGTTCAGATCTTGGCATTGATTTATTCCATAGTCCAGTTTTAACTAGTCTATGTAGTGCCTTTTTTGCTTCTGTCTCAATGACTATATGCAGCGGGGTGAGATTAAGTATCCACTCCATAGCTGCTGTTGGTGTTGTTTTGAAGGCACCTGTAATGGCCAAGCAGGCTGTTCTCTGTATCTTCCTCGAAGCATCCTTGCATGTTTGAGTTTTCGTTCTTGGCCACCACACAATGCTTCCGTAGGTTAGTATTGGCCTCACCATCATTGAATAAATCCAATACATCATTTTAGGTAGCCCCCAGGTTTTTCCGTATGCTGATCTGCACATGTTCAGCACTCTGAGTGCCTTCTTCATGGTATGTTTAGCATGATGGTGCCAACGAAGTTGTTTGTCGAGTGTTACAGCCAAGTATCTGACATCGTTGGTCCATTCTATTTTATTGTTGTACATATACAGGTTCTGTAGATCCGTGAGCACCTTTTTTCGTGTGAACAGAATCGCATTCGTCTTTTTTGGATTAACTGATAGACTATGTGTCGTGCATCATTCCGTCACTTTGTCCAAGCATTCTTGCATTAGTGTTGAGACTGTTTTGGCGAATTTCCCATTGATTAGAATCACGATATGTCCGCATATCCTACCGTGTGGAAAGGACCTGTGTTAGTAATTTCCAGGAGCGAGTTTATCACGAGACTCCATAGAGTTGGTGATAAAACACCTCCGTGCGGACATCCTCTGGTTGTTTTGGCGGTTAATCGATCACCTAAAATATTAGATTGAATAACCCTGTCATTAAGCATGTTTTTGATCCATTTTGTCAGTGTTGGTTCTATTCCATGCCTTTTTGCAGCTTCCTCGATAGAGAGGAAAGTTGTGCGATCAAAGGCACCCTCAATGTCCAGGAACGCTGCACCACATATCTCTTTTTGTTCTAGGGCCATCTCTGCACGGCTGACAACATAGTGTCCCAGTCAGCTTTAGTTGTTATAACATCATACACGATGTCATCATGTTGAATCATTACTGAGCCTGGGAAGTGTACGTCGAACATTACCTTCAGCGTTTCCTTGCCACTATTTGTAAGATCACCTTTATCATTCCTTACCATAGTAAGCAGATTTATTCTGGCAGTAGACATCGCCTTTGTGAGTCTCATGCCCTCTGGTAGGCTGCTTATGCTATGGCAGTGCCTTTTCCGGGCCGCTCTTTTAGCTTTCCGCACCTCCTTCTTGAACTTCGTGAGTATCCGCGAATATTCAAGTTTCAAGCCTTAGTAACATGTCACCTTGGTTTGACGTTAAAATCGGCGTCAAGCAGGGTTGCGTGTTGTCCGCTAGACTGTTTATAGTGTATCTGGATAAAAGTCTTCAAAGACTGAATGCGATGACTGAAGGGGTAAAAATGGGTGATCTAGTGATAAACCACCTATGTATGCAGATGACGCGGTTTTGATAGCGCCAACAGCCACTGATCTGCAAACACTAGTCACAGTTATGAGAGACGACTGCATGAACAATGGCTTACATTTGAATGTGAAGAAAACCAAAATTATGGTTTTTGAACGGGAAGAAACCAGAACGAATGCAAGGATTGTGGTTGGTAACGATGTGCTGGAGCAAGTGAATGAGTTTGTATATCTTGGATGCGCCTTCAGTAAGGATGGGAAGTACACCGCTGATATAGAGAGAAGAGTGAATGCAGGTAATAGAGTGAATGGTGCGATGGGAAGGCTACTTGGGAGCCGGCACTTAAGCCAAAAGGCGCAGCTGGCCATGCATAACGGAGTGCTTGTCCCAACGCTGTTATATGGCAGTGAGAGTTGGGTATGTAAGAAGGAGAACGAATCAGGATAAATGCGGTCGAAATGCGATCTCTGCGGAAGATGTGCGGAGTCACGCTGACCGACCGTATTCGCAACAGCGTAGTAAGAAAGCGAGTAGGTATGAAAGATAGTATCGGTGTAAAGATGAGAAAGGGTATGCTCCGTTGGTTCGGGCATATAGAAAGAATGCCAGAAGAAAGAATGACAAAACAGATATACAATGCGAAAGTGGAAGGATGTAGGTGCCGGGGAAGACCTAGACTATCTTACCATGACCAAATAGACCGTGTCTTAGCTGAAGGGCAAGTCAAGAGTCTCCGTAACCGGCGAGTGTGTATGAGACGAACTATGAGAGTGGAGGAAGCCAGAGAGCTATGTAAGGAAAGAACCTGTTGGAACTCTGTACTCTCTGCCTACTCCGCGAGGGAGCTGGCGTGATGATATAGAGAGATAGATAGAAAAAAAAAATGATTTTTTTATGTATTTTAAACCTTTATTATTAATAATATTGATATTTAATGCAAAAAACTTAAATAAAATATTTTTCTATTAATTATAAACAATTAAAAATTGATAAAATTTAAAGAAATATCACGTGACTATAAACGCGCCATGATTGGTCACCATAGTTGTGACGTCATAATGTTATAGCTATTTAATAACAGTACAGCGTTAACGGCTATTCGAACCGACTCGAATAACAGCAACTTCTGCTACATGCATCGATAATATTTTTTGTAATTGCAATTACATAGATCAAGCAGTAGTTAACTATCTCCCATCAGATCACACAGGACAATCAGTTACCTTTAATAATATTACACCACAAAAGGGTATTAACTCTAAATGTAGACATATAACACCTAAGAATCTGCATAAATTTAATAGCGTTTTAGGTAATAAATTAGGTGTTTTCAAGTATATTCCAAAAAATCCTAGTAGATCCTATGCTGACTTCTTTTCGATTATACAAAAGGAATTTACTAGTAGCTTTCCTGTTAAAATGAAATATATTAAGCCCAAGTTTATCTTCAGTGATTGGGCTACTACGGGAATTCGTAGAAGTAGGGAGAGGCTCTTTGAATTATATGATCTCAAATCCCAAAATCATAATGAAAACTTTGCAAGGTATGTTACAAATTATTCCAAAACGTTTAGAAGAGTGTGTAAGGCAGCTAAAGCGCTTCACATAAGTAAAAAAATTAAATCTGAAGATGATAAAATAAAGGCCACCTGGAAAATTATTAATAATGAAACCGGGAGGTCTAAACGACGCAGTACAGACTTCACCCTTGAGACTCCGCGCGGTCTCTTTAACACAGACAGAGAAGTAGCTCTCGAATTTGAAAGATTTTTTACTAATATTCCAATAGAGACGACTAAATATTTAAAATCCTCTTCAAGCCTTGCGGTTTCATTTGTTAAAAAAACATTGGTCCTTGTCCTGTAGAGTTTAGGTTCAAGTATACTTGTCCACGGTCTGTTATTAAAGTCGTCAATAATCTAAAAATAAAAATAACAGAATTATTCATACAATCGCGCCTCACTTAGTTTTAATTTTTAATATTTGTGTAGATCAGGGAGAGTTCCCGGATTTAATGAAGTTTAGTAAAGTAATACCACTGTTCAAATCCGGCAATAGTAATGATCCTATCAACTATAGGCCTGTATCTGTTTTGCCAGTGCTCAGCAAAGTGTTTGAAAAGATAATGCTTATTCAAATGTTAGACCACTTCAACGTTAATAACATCCTTCATGACTAACAATATGGCTTCACCAAAGGACGTTGTACTACCGACGCCGGTGTGACCTTAATAAAGCATATCTTTGATGCTTGGGAGAACTCTCAGGACGCCATTGGCATCTTTTGCGACCTGTCGAAGGCATTTGATTGTGTTGAACATGAAACGCTGTTGCTTAAACTAGAGCATTATTGAATCCGAGGTAAAGCACTAAATCTACTAAAATCTTACTTAGGAGGAGATAGACAACAGTGTGTTCAAATAAACGAAATGAAATCTCTAGGAGCTTTAGTTAAAATGGGAGTTCCTCAGGGATCGATACTGGGTCCGTTTCTATTTTTGGTATATATAAATGACCTGCCTCGAGCAGTTGAGGGGCGGGCGAAGGTAGTGTTGTTTGCTGATGATACCTCTTTGATCTTTAAAGTAGGTAGACATGTAAATAACTTAGACGAGGTAAATGACGCTATTCTTCAAGTACATAATTGGTTCACATGCAACAATTTAGTGCTTAATAACAAGAAAACTAAATGTATACGGTTTTCTTTACCGAATGTGAAAAGTACTGCATGTGATATTATACTTAATAACGAGAAACTTGAGTTTATAAATGATACAGCTTTCTTAGGGATTACGCTTGACTCTAAGTTGCAATGGGGCCCTCATATTAAGACTTTAGGTAAACGACTCAATTCCGCTGCCTATGCCGTAAGAAAAATCAGACAGCTTACTGATGTGGACACCGCGCGGTTGGTCTACTTCAGTTCTTTTCATAGTGTCATGTCTTGCGGTATATTATTGTGGGGTAGGGCAGCTGACATTGACTCTATTTTTATCTTACAAAAAAGGGCTATTAGGGCCATCTATAACTTAGGTAGTCGCGACTCTTTGAGAGAATTGTTTAAAGAAGCCAATATTATGACGGTCCCATGTCAGTATATTTATGAAAACATAATGTACACACGGAAAAATTTAGATCTATTTAATCAGCTAGGTGATAGGCATTGCTATAACACGCGACATAGAAATAAATTGGATCAACCGCAATTTCGTCTGTCTAAAATTCACACGTCTTTTATGGGGTACTGTGTTAGATTTTATAATAAAATTCCACTTGACGTCACTCAACTTAGTGAAAATAAATTCAAATCCTGTATTAAGCGTACGCTCTGGAAGCGAGCTTACTATACTCTTGATGATTATTTAAAAGATAAAAATGCTTGGATAGGTGATGTTCCAGCTCCACCAGAATGTGGATAACATGTTCAGCTATTATTATTTATTATTCCCTCTCTTCCTTCTAGTAGTTAAATAAAATTTATCATTTTTCTTCCTCATTTCTTTATCTGTAAATGAGAGAACCATGTAGCCATTCACATGAATAGTTTAACTTGGTTAATTTAATTTAGACTCACCTGATACTACATTGTTCCCCCATACCCCACAACAAAATGTAGATGGAAAGATTGTAAAAATATTATTTTAAAAGAGTAACCGTAGAGTTTCTTGCCCTTCTTCTCCACAGGAATGACATTCCGAAGTGGTGGTAGAGTCTTTGTTACTATTTTGACGATTCATAAATACTGTAATGGTTTACATAAATAAAAAATATTCTGATTCTATCACACGTGACTAGACAATAATATTGAACATTTATTGCTAATAAAAATCTTTTAAAAAAAAAGGTAAACCGACTTCAAAAACCAAATAAATAAATATTTGAAGTCGGTGCTGGTTGGTGCAGTCGGTTACTTGGCACCGACTTCAAATATTTATTTATTTGGTTTTTGAAGTCGGTTTACCTTTTTTTTTAAAGATTTTTATTTTACAATTTTAAGTGACGAGTGAATTATTTAGTAATATTTATATACCGATATTATATTATTTTGCTAAGTTGCAAAGTAAGGTACCTACAGGATTAATATAATGACTATAATAACGGAATCTATACATTCGTGCTGTTCGCCGTTAAGGTGTTCCCTCTTGTATCTTGAAAGTCCAAGGTCCAATACCAATAAAAATAAAATACGACCACCTCAAAACTATACTGAACCAAATGCAAAAAGAACCATCAAAATCGGTTCATAAGCAAAGGAGTTATAAAAAAAGGATGAATTATGAACCTCCTTTTTTGAAGTTGGCTAATATACTGCTTAGTTCTATAGTAGGGTACCTATAGGATAGACGTAATACCCATAATATCTCAATTTACACATGCCTATTGTTTGTCGTTAAGGAGTTCCCTGGTGTATCTTCTAAGTCCAAGGTCCAATACCAATGAAATTAAAATGGGACCACCGTGGAGCTATACTGAACCCAATGCACAAAAAATTATCAAAATCGGTCCACAATTGACGGAAATATCGTTGAACATACATAAAAAAAAAGCATACATTGAACCTCCTCCTTTTTGAAGTCGGTTAAAAAACGAGATGTTAGTTGGTTCCGATTAGCTTTGTGTGATTATAAGAAGTATATAATAATTATTTGATTTGTATACTTAGATAAATAATAATTAATAACAATGGTGTTAAGAAATACATCGACAATCTTCACAACAAAAAAAAATCGATTTTGTTTTGGGATTATCATGGTGCACTGTTTGAAACCACTTATTTCGACGTTTGTCATCTCGGGGAACATTTAAAAACATTTTGTCAGGAGTTGTTTTTGTATTATTCGTACATAATGGTACAAAATAAGAACGATAACTTTTGAGGTTTAACATTTTCAATATAAATTTGAATATTTAACAATGACAACAAAATTAAATAGATCAAAAGCGTGTCTTCGGTACTGGATTCAAAAATGAATTTTTATTTTGAAATAACTTTTGATTTATTGCGAAAAAAATAATAAAAAATAGTTTTGTTATAAAACTTGTATACGATCTTTCCATTTATCAACAATTTGAGTACAGACTTGGCTTGAGTGTAGTGGTTGCATGCTTGCCCTCTTGTCCGGTGAAGCTGTAAAATCCCCGCGGCCAACAGCGTAGATCATTCACACACACAAAGCTTACCATAAAAATACATTATCATTGAAACTGAACCAGCTTGTCCAATTGCAACTCTCTAAAAGCTTGTAATAAAATACATTTGTATTACTGAAACAATTAATTAATTAAAAAAATCTATTTATCTATCTATATCATAACGCCATATCTCTTTCGGGGCAGGCATAGAGTACCGAGTTCCAACAGGTCTTTCCCTTTCAGACCTCTCTGGCTTTCTCAACCCTTATAGTTCGCCTCATACACATTAAAAGTTAGTTAGAAAAGCTAAAACAACAACTAGCTGATAGTTAGCTTAGTTAATTATTTAAGTCTTTTAGGAATAGTCTGACTGACTAGAAGACTTTAGGAATAGTCTGAAAATTATTTTTGTATCTAAATTCATAATTCATTGTTGTGTAGTAATTTAATTATTATTTGATGTATGTGAAACTCTTATTCTAATTAAATTTTTATTTTAATTGTACCTATTTTGTTTTCAATTTAATTATGTTTTTATTATTATTTAATAACTGGACATGCCAATCGTGAATCAAGGAATGTTGTGTACATCTATAATTGATATTCATATAAGATTATAATATTGTTAAATGCTATTTGTAAATGTGACATATGAATATTGTTGATGTGCCTAATATAAATAAATAAATAAGTCCGAAATTGTATTCTTTGTCCTCAGGAATCGGGTGAGCGCGCTGAAACCATGTCTAACAAGGACGCGCTGATGTTCCCGCTGATCGCATCGTGCGCGCTTTTCGGTCTCTACGTGTTCTTCCAGTTCTTCTCCAAGGAGTACATCAACCTGCTCCTCACCGGTTATTTCTTCTTCCTCGGCGTGCTGGCCCTGAGCCATCTACTGAGGTTTGTGTAGACGAACTGCTAATAAGATGTTTTGCAATGTTGTAAATTTCGCTATGTATTGAACGTAAAGCTTTAATCATTGATAATTTATAAAATTTCGTAGCAGAAAGAATATTTTAGGGTCCCAAATGATTTAAGCCATGTTTTCCGTCATACTACTGGTGTAACAGCGCCTGTAAGGTCCATTAAGCTACCAAAGTGAAATGTAAAATTCTTTACGTGCATAAACTGAGGAGTCTTTCAAACAAAATCAATTTCGTTTTTGTTCTTATTTATTGGGCGTGCATAAAAAATATATACCGTCATGCCTATACTCCTAAAGTGGAGGTCGCTGAGATGTACTGTGTTCTACGTTTCGCGCATAATTTTGGGTCTTAATTTAGTAGGGGGTGAGCCTATTGCCATTATACAGAAAACAATGCCAGCCTCTGGACTGATACTAGAGATTTTTCTATTAAAAAATTACACTCGACCTGGGATTAGTATTGTTTGACATTATTATGTGGCTTGCTTAAGCTTACATCACCCAGTTTTTTATTTTGTTTGTACCTCAAAACTATTTATTTTTATAGTAAAACCAACACGAAACTATTTATTTTTATAGTTAATGCAAGATTTACGTTAACAAAATAATAAAAACATAAAAACAATGAATAAAAGAAAGAAAACTCATTAATTACAGTCGTAACAGCTTTTTGGGGATGATAGCGGAGAGTGTGTCTTCTCGTATTTTTAAGCAGATGGTGTGGAGGACGATCATTAAGGACCGTTATTTTTAATTGATCGTCCTGCATACCTATGCTGTTTTGGTTTCCTTCGTTTATTAACACTAGGCATAAGTCGTCTGTATATTAACACTTTGGATCAATGTTGTCCGTAAATAAAGAAGTGATTATTATAATTCCAGTCCCTCGCAATAAGTACCGGTGGAAGTGCTACGGCGAGGGTGCGCGGGATTTATTTAGTGTTTCTTTTTCCCACAGCCCGATTATCTCCATCATGGTACCCGCCTCGGTCCCGAACGTGCCGTATCACATTCACTTCACCCGCGGCGACCGCGTCTCCCGCACTGATCTCATCAACTACAAGTTCACCTCCTATGACGTCATCTGTCTGCTCATCTCACTTTGCCTCGGCGCCTGGTACCTGTTCAAGAAGGTTTGTTAGTTTTCTCTTTCTTTTTAGAATATCAGGCATTACCTGTGCTATTGTTATTAAAAATATGAATATAAGCCATTTCGCTGGTGAATTAAACAGGCAACTGTTAGACACACATCTGCACCTTTGTGTGAGTGTGTGTGTGTGAAAGATCTACCCTGTTGGCCGCGTAGCCTTTACAGCTTCACCGGACAAAAGGGCGAGCGTGCAACCACTACGCTCGAGCCAAAAGGGCTCCAGGGCGCCTTAAGGAGGAATGGCCTCGGCTTGGGCAGTCGCTATGGGGGATATACTAGGTGTCTCGCCGTGGTGCTTTGAACCGTCTGGCGGGCAAAGGGATTCCTCAACCTCGCCGGCGAGGTCGAGGAATCCGTTCCGGTCGAGGGTCGGCGAAAGAATGGATGTAAGGGCATCGGGAGGGTCGGTGAGAACATGACGAGGACGGCAGCAACGGCTGATAGGAGGGGAGTTAGGTTACGTTAGGCGCCGGCTACGATTAGCGGATTTCTGTAATTGGATGCCTTCGCGAAATATCAGGTTGTCGCCTTTTTAATTAAGGCGCGAATAGGTTCGAGACTGAGATCGGAATAAAACGTCTGCACCTCTTGTATTATTGATAAAGAAAGCATTAACGCGCCATCCTTAATGGGGTGAGAAGTGGGGTAGGAAGTTTGGGTGGAATAGTATACATTATTCTCCTGTATCCCACAACTTAAAATGTAGACAGAAAAACATGTAAAGAAAATATATTTTCCCTTTAAGAGTCCCCACGGAGATTTTACCCCTTTCCTCCGTAATAATGACATTCAATCTTCAGTACTTTCTGACCTTGAAATATCAGACAGACCCATTTACATAGGATCCGGTCGGATAAGTCTAGGTAGGCTAGGAGTTCCTAACCCCCCCGTATCCGAGACTATCCACAGACAAGCTATAACTTATCCTGTTGAACGGATTTTCACATATACTTAACTTTACGTAGATTTATCATGCTCTATTCTCCGTAGCTCAGCTATTTGCCCAGCCGTAGGACACCAACGGCTAGATATATATGAATAATAATGATTCTCCGTAGCACTGGATCGCGAACAATTTGTTTGGCATCGCGTTCGCGATCAACGGCGTGGAGCTTCTGCATCTGAACAACGTGGTGACGGGCTGCATCCTGCTCTGTGGCCTCTTCCTCTACGACATCTTCTGGGTGTTCGGCACCAACGTCATGGTCACAGTCGCCAAGTCCTTCGAAGCTCCCATTAAACGTAAGTTATTCATCATTTATATCCATAGCCAGGATCACATCATTCATAGCCAGCAAAAGAGCGACAACCTGGAAAACGTGCTGGTCAATGGCAAGGTGAAAGGAAAGGTACCAACATGTTATAGCCCTATGTGTTGGTTGTATCAGTTATGATCTATGCTGGACACCAGTCTTTGAGGCGATGAGTACGACCGAGAACCAAGTAAGTTGTTCCTGGAGATCACGACCTTCATCATTAGGGAGTCCAATACAGCGAAGATTCATCATCAGTCGGCCTTGTGCTGAACCCATCCAGATTTGCCATCGGTCCTTATGTTGGGAATAAATAAAGCCGCTAAGTAGTAAGGCTTCTAACTTAACATATCAATTACTATTTGGCCTGTTAGCGATTAGGAGTGCATCTTCATGGATCTTACGATTTCGTAACGTAGTATCTCGTCATCAGGACCTCCTATTTCTGTCATATTTCATGGCCCTGTGCCAATCTACCAAGTAACTTATTGTTTAAAATATCATAGTTTGGATAGGGATAGACTTACGTGAGAAGAATAGTTGCCAAGATAGTGTCTAACGTGGCGTTTTACGGTTAAGAAAACGCGTCCGTAATTATGAAGTATAGAAGTGCCTAAAATCTGTATTTCAAAGTCATCTTCAATAACATTTCTCTCCTCCTCTTCTCCTCTATAGTGGTGTTCCCTCAAGACCTGCTGGTGAACGGGCTGGATGCCAGCAACTTCGCGATGTTGGGTCTTGGCGACATCGTGGTGCCCGGGATCTTTATAGCGCTACTTCTGCGCTTCGACAAGAGTCTGCAGCGTAACTCCGAGTTCTACTTCAAGTATGTATAATACTGATTATCACCTATATCATTGTTCTACACGCTTGTAAACAATTTCGTGGCTCTACTGAATGGCAAAGGAATTTCGTACTCTGTGGAAAGGATTTAAGTGTCGAAAAGGGAGTGTCGCCATTTGAGTCATGTGTTTGTTTGTTTGTTCACCACTGTTGGGTCTACCACCGAAAATTCATATTTTTGGTTTGGCTATAAATACATACCCATACAGGCTCGTGTCCTTTGGCACCATATTGTTAACTAATAGGCTGCAGTAAAACGCGGAATTGCGTTCAATCGTTTACCAATTGTTGATCAACTGGTTTAGTTTTACGTACGAATTTCGGAGTACGTACCGTCAGCGTCATAAGTTGCTTAACATTCTCATTTTTTCAAATTGCTTGCATACCATTTTTTTTGTCGTATGGAATCTATTATTTTTGTTCTCTATCTATCTATGATGATATAATCATCACGCCAGATCCCTTGCGGGGTAGGCGGGGTAGGCTACTCGCTGCCTATTATTTTTGTTGATCTAAAAAAATTTTAAACCTTTCCTAATAGTTTGGTTTTGACAATATTTACCGAAATTAAACAATAACGAGTATTACTGATTTAAAAATCTGAGATTGTTAAGCGACTTACGTTGCTGACTGTAACAGGGATCCACTGAATTTCTTCGAGTCTCGTAATTTTCGAGGAAGTTAATAAACACACGGTGTGTGCAGGGCGACGTTCACTGCGTACATCGTGGGGCTGCTGGCCACGATCCTGGTGATGCACGTGTTCAAGCACGCGCAGCCCGCGCTGCTGTACCTCGTGCCCGCGTGCATCGGCACGCCGCTCACGCTTGCGCTGCTCAAGGGAGACATCAATGCTCTCTTCAAGTGAGTTTATCAACCTTTTAATGAATACCCCGTATATCGATTGCATACCAGAAGATGTGGAGCTGGCAGGCTCCCTGCAAGATCAACCGATGACCTGGTGAAAGCTGGATGCGTGCAGGCAAAGCTGGTTGTCGTAACGGCCGTGGCACGTCTTTAGGTTGATAGTGTTGAGTGAACACTTGGGTGTGCAGGTGGAACTTCTCAAGGTTATACAGGTGAATCGGACTTGGGGTATAATATCGAAAGTTGTTGCATCTTTACGTCAGTCAAAACAACTTTTGTTCTAATTGAAGCAATGGTTTATACACCACACCTTCTACACACCTTGATAAATTCTTCTCGGTTAAGAAACATCAATAATTTTATTGGGATTATTATATAAATATACTATTATACATATATAGGAAAAAATAACTATAATATAGAAAAATATACGAAATTATTTTGAATTAATTATATTATTTTAATTTAGAATATAGGTCCATATGTATATATTGACATTAATGATACATTTTGCATTTCCTATAACCTAATAAATATATAATATTTGCACACCTGTAAAGTGAAATTTGCTGAACTATACGATAATGCAACACCTTATACCATAGTTCAAGCGAATAAAATGCATTTCATAAAACTTTTTATGAAATGCAACAATGGAACTTTACTTTTTTAACCGAGTCTTATCTGATGGAAAAGTCAAGAGTCTCCGTAACCGGCGAGCGTGTATGAGACGAACTATGAGAGTCGAGGAAGCCAGAGAGGTATGTAAGGAAAGAACCTGTTGGAACTCTGTACTCTCTGCCTACCCCGCAAGGGATCTGGCGTGAGGTTATAGATAGATAGATAGAAAACTTTTTATTTTTCGTGTTTTTTTTTTAGTTTTTAATACAAATTGATCAGCTGTATCGTGTAAACTTGTATGGAAAAGTGGGAAAAACAAAAAGTTGTTTAGACTGACCTATAAATGCAATAACATCCGGCAGTATATGCCAATAGGTAATATACGTGTAATTCAAATAAGGGTAAAATATTTTTTTTACAAACTTAATCACATTAGAATAATGTATATACCAATACATTACTTTTTTATTAAGAAAATAATTATTGAAAGTACAGAAATGAGTGGGAAATTCAAAGTAGCTGGAACGCCACGCTATTGGTCAGATCGAATATGACATCAAAGTCTACAATACAAATGTCAACAAGTGCATTTTGTTGTCGATTTACACAATCACAAAATTTTAGTTTAAATTATTTAAGTTAATTCTTACGTTAAAGTGACCTTCACAGCAATATAAACAAATTGATGGACATACCATGTCTCGTTTTCTGATTTTACACCAGTTTCTCCTTATTTCCGCACCTATCGGGTGCATTTCTTACTGTATTTTTACACCTAGGCACAACACAGTGTTGTTCCATTGTATAATAGTCGCAAAATACAAAATAAATATAAATTAGAGAATAAAATACTTCTACAGCTGTTCACTAGTTGATTGTTATTATAGACTTTGGCGTCACGCCAAGCGCGCCAAAATGGTGGGCCTTTAAAGTGCACTTATCTGTTTGCTATCTTCAATTTTTTTTTTGTCCTTTTCATTTTGTTTTTGACGCTTAATTTTTTTTTTGCAGTTATATATTGATGTAATCTATCGTATAAAAATATAAAAAAATACACGCATATTCCCTATTCTGGGTCAACCTGTATGACCTTGATAACATTAACCTGCACACCGGTGTATTTACTCGACACACGAGGCATTAGTATTTATTTACTCTTATGCGCACATAATAAACATGGTAATAATTGTTACTTTTAAT
Organism: Phalera bucephala; assembly: GCA_905147815.2. Taxonomy (NCBI): domain Eukaryota; kingdom Metazoa; phylum Arthropoda; class Insecta; order Lepidoptera; family Notodontidae; genus Phalera; species Phalera bucephala. The sequence goes on along the minus strand of LR990625.1, from coordinate 3,372,652 downwards.
TCTATCTATTTATCTATATCATCACGCCAGACTTTTAATTAATTCAATCAATCAATCAATCAGCCTATCGTAGTCCACTGCTGGACATAGGCCTCTCCTAACACGCGCCATTGCACACGGTCCCCCGCCTTCCGCATCCAGTCCGTCCCAGCGACCTTCTTGAGGTCGTCGGTCCATCTAGCTGGGGGCCGTCCTACCTTACGCTTACCAAGTCGCGGTCTCCACTCTAGGACACGCTTGCTCCATCGGCCGTCGGTCCTTCTGCAGATGTGACCAGCCCATTGCCACTTTAGCTTACTGAGTCTGCGAGCTATGTCGGTAACTTTGGTTTAACTTTAATTAATTATAATTATGTTATTATATATTACCTGATGGACAAGTCAAGAGTCTCCGTAACCGGCGAGCGTGTATGAGACGAACAATGAGAGTCGAGGAAGCCAGAGAGGTATGTAAGGAAAGAACCTGTTGGAACTCTGTACTCTCTGCCTACCCCGCAAGAGATCTGGCGTGAGGTTATAGATAGATAGATAATTATGTCACAGTGTTTTACAGTTACGTTCAATCTAATTAAATTTCTTGTGTCAAAACAGTGAAAGCTCTCCCCTGGATACTCCGAGGTTAAAATTGGTTGAAATCGATATGGTATGTGCCATATATTGTGTTATCGGTACCCCACAGTAGTCCGTGTTTATTGAATAAAATAATCCACAATTCCACAGCTACGAGGACCAACCGGCTCTCCCGGAGCCGACAGCTGACACAAGCAAGTCAAAAAAGACTGAATAAACACACAACTTGCCACCGCCGTCGTCGAGCACAAACAACCGTTACCTTTAAGTACATTAAAAATAACTTTATCCAAGCAGTGGCGAGGGACCATCCGCAGAGATGTGTATGTAGAACTTGTTCAAACTGTTTTTGATTTTGACCGGTAGTCGATAAACTATGTGGCTTTATTTTTTTATTAGTCTATTTACTATTATAGATGTTTCATCCTTTAGGGGAAAAAACACTTATCGTATAGATGTGTCTCGTTTTTACTTATTAGCGTATTTTAAGAGAGAGTGGGATAACGGTCATCGAGGTGGCATTCGCAGTAGCTATCGTGCTCTCTTTCTTTTCATCAGTGAGTTATAGTGACGTAATTTCATGCATTAATTATGAAGGTAGATGTGAATTTTGATGGTATGTTAGAAATTTGATCTTGCCCTAAAAGGGAAATTGCATTTACTTTAATTTATTCCTGTAACTTTGAAAGTTCGTTACAAGTGTTTAGTATAAGCTGTGCTAATGAGGAAGGGATTCTGACAAAGCATGCGCCCTCTTTCGCACGTATACACCATGTTCATTGTGTGAACGGGCTAAAACGATATTGCGTGTATATTTTGGACTTCATTCTTTATTAGGCCGGCTAATGGCCGTCACACACCTAAACGACTCAACTCCGACTAAATTTAATAAAATTATTGTGTGAGCTTCATATCAAACCGCGTACAGGGATCTGACGTTGTTGTTTGCATACAGTAAAATTTTCAAAATGAAGTATATTAATTTTTAAAATTGAAGACGCGTGTTGATTGATGTTGGTCGATTTTAAAATATTATTATAAGGTTCACGATATAAAGCTCACAATTGGATCATTTGATTTGAGTCCTTAAGATGTGTCGGCCATATTACTAATTATATAAATGATTTTTAATATCGTCACATAGGTTATGGGCGGCCCGCGTAAAAGTCAGCTCAGATTAGGTGGAGAACTGTTAAAGCAATTTTTATTGATAATCAAATATCTACTAAACAGATTTGAAAAATTGTATGAAAGAGATATTTCTTGCAGTTTACAGTGGCCAGTGGCTATTGACAAATTGATGACAACTCTATTTGAATTAGATAGGTGCTATATTTGAATAGCAGTAGAAAAATGCTTGATAAGTTTTCCTCCTAAACTGAGCTGACTAAGAGATATGCGTTGACTGTGTGCAAAACCATGTTGCCTCTTGTTTACCTCATCTACTCGCGCAGTAAACGGGGGAACATGCATGAAACTGAGCAGGGTGTAAACTTTATTCACATTGTTACTGCCCCATGCCCACTTTCCCATACTACTACACGCGAGTATAATGAATGTAAATAGGTGGTAATGTTTAGACTTCCTTAGTCGTATCTTCCAATTGACGTTTCCATGTTTTAGTTAAATGAAGCTTCGTCCACACTCAGGCATATTTGTCGCCATTCGCAACCATCACCTAACCAGTGTATGTAATGGCTGTTAGAAGACTGTGGGAACTTGCGAGGAAGGAAGGGCATAAGGGAACATGCCTTAATACAATTGTACTTAAGAACGGAACAGATGCATCTATTCTTTCATCCAGTTGCTTTTAACTTTTGGCCAAAAATGGGCTATTATATTTGTTGCCTTTTCCAACTCTGTGGCACCACACCTTAATATACTAGATAGAGTAACAAAAATCAAACAGCATACTTTGACAAGACGATAATTAATTTGGTTGTCTGGAAGAGATCGCTATTAGCGATAAGATTGCCAATTTAACCTCTTTCGTTGTTTATTTTGTTTTATTTTCTCAAATAGTGTCTCACTGTGTTGGTGTACAAAGAGTATTCTATTTTATTCTATTCCATAAATGTCTTTGGTACTTTTTTTTATAAAAATGTAAACCTTCGCTCAGAACTAAATGCCTGTGTCGTGAGTGCGTTTGTAAATATAAAATTCACATACACAAACATGTGAGATGAAATAATTACCCCATTCTTGGGGTGACCCCACGATCACATAAAGATTTGTTTCGTTCCCATTGAATCCACAACAACTCTGTATAGTAATTAGAGCGGCCTAAGCTCTAACCACTTAACCAAGCCGTCGACAAAATGTAATTTAATTCTCATATAATTTTTATTTAACTTTTCTGTCATGGTCAATTATACAGATGCATGGAAGGAACCAGCGCGGACTCGAAAACGTCTGTCAATTTGTATGTGTGTGGTGATAAATATAAATGTTTGATAACTAATGTTCTGGTGTGGACAAGCATTAACAATATTCCAATATTGTATGGAATCAAGGATATAGATATCAGTCAAGTTAGACAGAATGTCAGTCATTTTATATAAAGACTGACACGATCCTAACCTCTTTAGGGAATTTAATTATAATTGGATGGTTGTATAATATATATAAAAAAAAATTGTATGTTATGCAAAACTCTTCCGAAGTTATTTTTTTATTATATCAATAAAATATATAATGAATAATTATTTTGTATACATTTTTTAGTTAGGCAATTTTTTTCACGATGAATCATTTTTTTATATAATAATTTTGTTTTTTTTTTCATAATAAAAATGTTAAAATTGTTTATTTTGTGTATTTTTTGTTGAATACGTCTTGTCTATCGCTCTCATGTTTCTACAAAGTTACCGAAACAAAGTATTCGCGAACGAATTTTTTTCCAATTTTTTTTCTATACATAGTTATTTTAAGTACAATAAAATATTTAATGTGAATGTGTACTGTTATGATTTATTTCCTAATGATTTATGCCCAGTTTTTTACTTAAAAATCCACCTCTGTTACCGAATTTCCGAAATGTCTAAGTACAAATGTAATGTACTTGAAATATCTAGAAGTATATGTCTGAATGTGAAAATATATTTTTAACCACTATTTACTACTCAATACTTCTTAACTACGATATCATATCACAACTTAATCAAAATCCAGATTTCAATAATGATCTTTAATCATAACAATATAAAGATCATTTTGAAGAATATTTCCATAGCTTGATACACACATATAAAAATCGGTCCGATCTCATCTATGACATAAGAGAATCGTAGTTCCATTGTACACTAAAGAAATGCACAAATTTCAAGTGTCCAACCGTTAAAACGGATCGCACTATCTGATTGGACAATTTAAAATTAAATCCACCAATAAGATAGCTCCATTTATTTTGACAGGAGTAACGGAGCGCTCCTATTGGTCCATTTCAACAGACTTGTAGTTTACACTCCTCGATAATAGTAATAATATATATCGTGTACTTAAAACCTTGTAAAGGTTTGTTCCGGCCAAATGAACGCTGTTATACTATTTCTAAAAGTGTAATGTCTTTTGAACCTTTGTAAAAGATTTAAATCGCAACGTTAAGATATACAAGCGTTCGATTAGGGGTAGAATAATTAGCGACGCGATTTTAGTCGGTATGCATTTGATTTAAGTTCCATAAATACTTAGCCACTGACACAGATTGATTTATTTTCGTTTTTTTTTCTTACAGCTTTACCGGACAAGTTTACTTTTTCTAATGAATAATATTGTAATAAAATTACTTTTCATATCATCTAATAACACTACAAAACATTAATAAGAGGAAAACAAAATATAACTTTCCACTATGTATTTTGTTAGGAAATGAGTTTTGTGAACTATAAGACACCTAGAGAGGTCTGTAAGAATCTATTGGAACTCTGTATTCTGCCTACCCTATAAGGGATCAGGCTTTAATTGCAGCACTCCTGTAAAGGCTCCATATGTTTAAGGGGCAGTTGCGCAGAAACTGAAATACATAGGTATACCTGTCTATAGCCACACTTAAAGCATTTCGATGGAATAATAGTTTCATGCAATTTAATGGATACTATGACGATATACACGGCCGTACAAGGATCTTTGGGCCCGCGGCCAAAATCGGAGCTAACGCTGTCCTCAAGTCAAATGTCACTTCATGACAAGTTGCTGCTATGAAATTTATCCAAGTTGTTTTTATTTTAATTGGTAATCGTACGGAGCCATCTTTGGAACAGCTGTGCCAATTTGCGGGGAATTCAAAGTCGATTGGGGATTTAGTGGGGATTTGCTTTATGTGGGGTAAATGCGGGGATGTTGATATATTATGTTGAAAATGAAAAATGATTCAATTTACATAACTTGTTTCTATTATCTAAGTATATTAGGTCTTGGAATTTACTAGGCGCGATCTAGCTGCTAGCTACCTCCTGAACAAAAGATGAGGTTTTGTCACGCGGGATCAATTTAAATAAATGGAAGAAATTGAAGTAATTGAAAATCTTGTTTTATGTTATATGGCTCAAAGATTTCGGAATTCAATGTCATTCATTGGCCATAAGATCCTTGTCGCTCTATAGAGCGGTGGTATGCCACCATCTGATCAGCACCCCACGTCAGACTGAAACCTCTGCGCTAATTACACATTATCCCTAAATTTTCAATAATTATACCACTTCGTATGTATTATGTGTAATATTTAAAGGACATATTGAATGTAATAACGTGTTTCGCAGCGCCGCGGAGGCAATCAAACCGAAACGGTGCTGTAATAAATGAACTCGATATAATAGCTTTTGTTTTATTTACACAACCTTAGGCAGAGCAGGAAGAGTGTGCAAGCAAGGGATATGTACATAAATAGGTAAGAGATTATATATATTATTATTATTAGATTAAGAGATCCTGCCTACCCCGCAAGGGATCTGGCGTGATGATATAGATAGATAGTTAAGAGAGATGTCGTAGCACACGAGAATATGGGACCCTGTTGGAAAGTAAAACACTGACCAAGTACGAGTCCAAAAAGCGAAAAATCGGATATCTCGGACCCGTGAGCGGTTGAGCAGTTGTTCCGTGTGGTTCAGAAAAGAAGCATATTCGCAAAGCCGACGGCCAGCAAGTAAGCCAGCTCAGTAGTGGCCAGCCCAGCTCCAGTAATGGAGACACACTTAAAGAAGAAGTACGAGTCGAACTTCCGCACTAAGGTGTCCGTATCCCAAACGTTGGTGTTCGGCTCGAGATATATTGCGATAACCAGACGCTCACTTGTAATAGAAACAAAAATTATAGTATAAGCGAATATATCGGCCTTTCGGGCCCCCGTGAAAAAGAGGGACCTGGGCCCGGGCCTCGTGTGCCCTTATGGTAATGACGGTACTGGTCATACTCGACTATTGAACCATGATTGATAATGATACATATTTTATTAGATTGCATCCAAAGCGGATTGATAGAGGCAATCTTCTGTGCCACGTGACCGCGGATCCTGGTTCGCAGAGACACGATAACACCAACCTTAGGAATAGGTACGCTATAAAGATTCGAAGTTATTTTGTGTGTAAGTGATACACGCCGTTAGCCGCGCTGCCTTTAAAGCTTTTCCGGTCAAGAGGGCGAGCGTGCAACCACTACGCTCGAGCCAGAAGGGCAACTAGCTCAAGGGCACCACAAGGAGGAACGGCCTTGGTTTGGGCAATCGCTATGGGGGAGGGCGTATACTATCTTATCTTAATACCTTGGCTTACCGGACCGAGGAGACCTCTGGCGCACTTCGATCCGATAGGATCTTTTGTGCTGTCCTTGCCCTAATGCTCTTACGTACCTGAAGTTTCCAATACTCCCTGTATTACGCATACTAGGTGTCTCGCCGTGGTACTCTGCACCGGCTGGCGGGTAAAGGGTTTCTTCGACGTCGCCAGCGAAGTCAGTGTCTGATCTTGTGTGCGGTATCTGTATTCGAAAGAAGGGAAGTAAGGGCATGGGAAGGGTCGATAAGAATATGCCGTGGCATTAGCGGCTGATAGGAGAGAAGTCAGGTGCGTAGACGGCGGCGGAAACGATTAGGAGGTTCTGATGGTTGGGTGCGTTCGCGAAGTACTTAGCGGGTTGTCGCCTGTTTAATATAGGTGGGCATAGGTTTGAGACCGAAATCGGAATGGAGATCGACATTTTACATGTACGGAACGAAACGGAACTGGACAGCTTGGAGTCTGTCAATGTGAGAGCGGGCGGCGTCCCCGAACACCTAACAAGCGAACGTCATGATGGGCCGTTCACAAGTTTAGTAAAGGGTCACCTTATTTGTAAGGGACATTTTACTCCGCTTGCAAATCATCGGGTAAAGGCGGCGATTCGAAGACAATGACAGTATCTTGGTAGGGCTCCGTTAGGTATAGGCTAAAATAGTTTATTGATAGGGATATGTATAAAAATATATACTTAGCCCCACTAGAAGGGATAGCTGATAGAGGTGTAACTGGCGGTTGGAACTTATAAGCTCTTTATTAGGTTTCCAACTCGACCGCAACTACTATTGGCAAAAAATAGCGGTCTACATAAATGATATTATTACGTCTTCAATGCACCCCGATGAGTGTTAATTTTAAAATGAATTACACACAGGTCCCCAAGTAATCTGTCTAGAAAGATCTAGAATCCGCGCTTAAGTGCTGAAACGTCTAGAAGGTTCCTCCCCTTTAATTATCGCCGGCGCGCGGTCGCGGTATACAAGTTCTAGAACATTCATACGAGTATAAGAAGAACACAGAGCGCGGGAACGGACAGTCTCTTCTCGGAAACGATAGGTAGTGATCAAATCGGAGAACAAGCGATCTAAGAATGGAATATACCGGCGACTTTAGCAACTATATACGGATACGAGTGACTCAGGGACTTGAAAGCAGTATTTGGGTACTAACGATAGTAGTTGTAATGTGTGTTTTGTGCTTTCGTGTACTTGCATTCGACGTACTGTTTTGTGTGTACAGCGCCTGATAAAGTACTTCGCACGTTATTCGGCATTTAATTACCCCGCAAACGTAACAATATTACCATCTGTCTGTACACACCTATGTTTACAAAATAAATGATTGATTGATTGATATAACGAACTAGTAACCATAGCCAATTTACCATGATTTTCAAAGTACGGATAGCGTCGAAAAAGGAAATTCCTCAAACCACCACACATCTCAGGCTGACCAAGCCTGACTCTGGGACCTTGGTGGTCACCAACGATATATTTTTTTTATTTTAAATAAGTTATTTATTTAGAGTTGGTTTTTTGAAATGAAAGTACGATCGGATATTTGTAAACAATTTTAATATTTCAGTTTTCATCACAATTGATTCACACACTCACAATTTTAACCATTTGGAAGCCACGGCCTTCTACAGAAGGCAAAGTTTTCTGTATCCTTAAGGTCACGACTTTATAATTATGAAGACACTACTATATGATCACGCCAGTTCTTTTGCGGGGATCCTTTACTATGAAGACAAAATTAAATAACGTATCTTTGAGTCGATTAGATCTTTGTCCTATTTTGTTAAACGTAATATTTTTCTTCTTTACTTTTTTTATGTTCGGCAATCATAAAATAATACAATTTGAACGCGGTGTCAGAGGAGTTACTTTGCATTATATAGAATAGCGGCCAAAAGGTTAAACAAATTGCTTTATAGTCTATTCCAATCAAAGTTTAAAACTTTTTAAACAAACTATCATCATTTTTAAATGTTTTAGTTGTGATTGCAATCTATTACAAGTGTAATAATGAAGGCGACAGTATTTCCGAAGACATCGAAATGAAAGTTTGATTGAAATAGACTATACATAACACTCAAGTCCATTTAGTGTTTATATTACACTGTATAGTTTAAATAATCTATATTTTAGTATAATTTCAACAACTTTGCCAAGTTACTTCGCAGGCACAGATTATTTTACATTAAGATATATTAAAGCGAGATTATATAAATAGATCAGTCCACGCTCATATTAGTTAAAAGTTAGAAAAACTTTGTATACTTTTAACATAACCATAATTTCATAGCCACTAAGAAGGGATGTTCTTATTAGTAAATCCTAATCCAACACATTCTATAATGTTCTGGTCTCCATCCTGCTGTATGTTGAATTTTATCTGGAAGAAGATATCAGATATACTTGAGCTGTATATTTATCCATGTATATACAACCTATACTGTCTTACAGCCAGAGATGAGCAAAATGTAATCATATTAATGATTACAATTGCATTTTGTAAAATTCAATCATGATTCCAGATTAAAAGTGTAATCGTAAACATTGAAGAATACAAAATGTGATAATTTTAATCGTTAATTATTAATAGAACATCACGCCTATATTCCCCAAGCGGGAGTGGTTAACCATTAATCTGATAACATTTTGCCCATCTCTGCCTACAGCTGGGGAAACGTCCTTCTTACAAATCAAAGCCAGAAAGATTGTCCTCCCATCAAACTCCACCAACGGATTGATAGTTATTTGGTGTCCTTAGATGCAAAATAGGAATCACACAAAATGTATGATGTCTATATCATCACGCCAGCTCCCTCGCGGGGTAGGCAGAGAGTACAGAGTTCCAACAGGTTCTTTCCTTACATACCTCTCTGGCTTCCTCCACTCTCATAGTTTGATTCATAGACACTCGCCGGTTACGGAGACTCAGATAAGACACGGTCTATTGACAAAACAGATATACAATGCGAAAGTGGAAGGATGTAGATACCTGGGAAGACCTAGACTATCTTAACATGACCAAATAGACCGTCTCTTATGTATGATGTCATTAAAGAAAATAACAAAACGTCAAAAAGCAAACGTAAACTTTCTGAAGGTACAGGAATCTCAACTCACCACCTGTTTGAGAGGTAATAATATTCACCTTAGCGATAGTCTCCGCAATATATATGGCTGTCTTGGTGTGCAGCGTGATTTCTCCCGCCCGTACTGACGACTTGCCATCCGCTAACGCCATGTACAATATCAACTGATCCTGGAATCAGAAAAATACAAATAACCGTTATTTATGGTTAATGTACAAACCCTGCGTTATGCATGATTACAACCGAATATACCAAAGGAGCATCATGTAAAAATATGGCGAGTACACTAAGCGATACGAATATACCGGGCAATGATTGCTCCGTTGTGTCGTATCGAACAAAAAACGCTTTAATATAGAGTAGATAGTCTAAGGTACAATTAACAGCGAGTGGTGCGCGTCTTAGCGCGGCGGAACGGATGCGTACTGTTACATCCCCAATCCCACAGCCATATTGCTTAATTGCAGTTCCTATATTCATACCAATTCTGTGAATACCAATTAGGCATGTTGATTTAAAATCGATTTTTCCAAGCCAATTATCGACTTTTTAAATCGATCTGAACCACTGAATTGATTCAGTAGATCGATTCCGAAAGCCATCGAATCGGATCTCGGAAAATATGCCCAAGTAGGTTGTGTAAATCAGGGATATAAATAATGGCAAAGCAAGTTTATTGTTAAACATGTTCCAAACATGAGTTTATATTAAGTCAGTTGTCTTTTTTATAATATCTCTAAATTGTACTTATCCAGAAATTATAAATATAATAATTATATAATATAATAATACACTATATTATTATCATAATAAATATAATTTAAATCGACATATAAGATAATATAAATGACATTTATAATGTGTGTTCATATATATATACTATATATAAATAAAAATGCTAATACAAATGACATAATATATCTATTACTACTGACCTCCTACAAACGATAACATAACTAAGTTCCAAGCTAAGTATTTCAAACTAAAAATGTTGTAATATTTTTACTTGTAATCTAAAATCCCTAATAGTCTTCCTCTCTCCTAAACACTTCGCTGTGCCCGACAGGGTCAATGATTGTTACCTAACGTAGCTTTTAAGCTGATCAATGTTACCGTCTAAACTACATTGTGGGACGCAAAATAAGATATGGATATAAAAAGGAAACAATCCAACAAAAAAAAGAACTCATTCAATCGGCAAATAAATAAGAATCGACTTCGAATCGATTAATCGAGAACCGATCTTTTGATTTTCGAATTAATCGCGAATCGATTCTTACGCGTTCGATTCGAATCAATCCAAATATCGATTTTTATTTAAATGAATCGACATGCGTAATGCCAATCAGCAATATATGCTTTTATAAACTCCGGATTTTCAAGAAAAGTCAGTCATTTGGTAATTAGTCGAATTGCTGCCCAACTACGGACCTGTCTGCCTGCCGGTTGGCTCAGCAGTGAACACTAGACTACCAAAGGGGTCTAAATTCGGCAAAGAGCTTCAGGAGGTCAGGCGCGTGAGCAACAAAGTACCACGTTACCAGTGTAGTTTAATTGTGATAATTGTGGAACAATAATTAAATAAGCGTCTTAGCAAACTGGTTCTTTAATAAAAACAAAGTGCCCGGACCACGTGCATACGTCGGCAGTTGACCGCTAGAAGACGTTGGAATCCGACCCAAATGCTATTTTGTCCCCAATTACCTGTGTATGACTGTCGACACAAGCGCCGTTCCTCAACACTTTGGCGAGCTCCTCGCCAGCTTTCCGGCCGACCTGGTACGGGTCTACGCCGCGCTTGCCGAGCCCGTCTGTGCCCAGAATACACCCTGACGACAACTCACACGCCACTCTGCAATATAATGTATAACAATATCAGCAGCTCACAAATCGAGGTGAGAGAAATAGGTCACACTTCACCACGCAGGCTTTTTTGGCATCGGTGGAGGTGGCCACCTGCTGTTGGAACTTATCAAGCCGCCTATAATGTTTCCAACTTTGCTTAACGGCTGCCGAGTGGTATCCGGGACCAACGACGTGCCGACCGAAGCAAGGAGACGCTCGAATATGAAAAGGCCACAAACAATCACCCATGTTAGGCCGCCGAGTCAAACACTAATATAACCTTGGTAATCGATAAGAACACCGCGGTCACACAACGATACGAGAGCGCCTCACACAGTGGATACTAGAATATCACCAGAAAAGTAATATACAATCTTTGGCAGGAACGTTGTGGCAAGATTTCACAAAGGGAAGATATTCCAGCCAGATAGGTGTTGCGTCTTGTTGTCGCGGGCTTGTATATATGTTACATGTCGTGCGCACTCTAATATCGCGTTCTAGACATGTATGGCGGATCGTCAGCGCCATCTATTAGTAGGTAGTCGCAACTATGTAGCGATGTATAGGGGTCGCTACAAATCAATCACGCAGTCCAAATATTTACAGAACTCACATAATCCCGTTGCAATTGTCTGGCGCAAATTGTCTATCTTCTTTGTAGCACTCGATATTAACATTCCTATGTTCTGTGCGCAGTTGCTCTTTCAAGCCATCCGACATCTGGTACGCTAGCTGCAGGGGAAATTATAATATCGAAAAATTAACCCTTATGCTGTCTCGTATAGATAGGGGGAACTCTTCTCAGGAATGGATGCACGCCTATACTGCCCAAGCGGGGGTGGCAGGGGTGTACTGAGCACACCCACTTTTCGCCGACGATGTTAGGTCCCATGTAATAGGGGGCGAGCTTATTACCATATACCAGGCACAATTCCAGACTCCTGACTCATACTGGAAAGATTTCGTTAGAAAAACTTCATTTGTCCGACCGAGGATTTGAACCCAGGACCTCGTGCGATGCGCTTTCCCACTAGACCAACAAGGCAGTGAAATAAAATGTACAAATTACTTAGAGAAGAATAAAATGCCAACTGTAACGGTGAGATCTCTCCATATAATACATTTTTAACAGGTACGAAATGCTCCATACTAACAAAATATGCACAAAAGAAAGGTATTTAGCCCAGAAAAAAATGCAAATTAGCTGTGCTTTCTTTCTATCAGAATTTTTAAACTGTATCACAAAGTTGTGATCATAATCTTTTCCATAATTTAACGTTCTAGATATAACTAGTGACACATTAAACTTATACTGATACCTTCATAGGCAGGGTCCCTGATACAAAACTCCACCCATGTATCTTGCTGATATCTCCTCTGTCCATTATATTAGCACTACTGAATTTGTGAACTGGTGTTATATCCACCGTTACGTGACCACCACCTCTAGGGAAATATCTAGAAAAGGGAAAAGTTGACAATGAAGACAACATGTATGCATCCTGAATTCCAATGAAGGCTAATTCTCGTATTTAATTGACACTGAGACCGAATATTGACTGAATTGAGATTTAATTATGAATTAAGTCGTACTTTAGACTCGTACTTTGAGATTTAATTATGAGTAGATTACCTGCTCCACTAAAATATCAATCCGATGTCAGTATCATCTCGGTCTAATTCCGATATAATGTGAAGTTCAATCAATCAATCAGCCTATCTCAGTCCACTGCTGGACATAGGCCTCTCCTAACACGCGCCATTGCACGCGGTCCTCCGCCTTCCGCATCCAGTCTGTCCCAGCGACCTTTTTGAGGTCGTCGGTCCATCGGTAGGAGGGGGCTGCCCTACCTTACGCCTACCAAGTCGCGGTCTCCACTCTAGGACACGCTTGCTCCATCGGCCGTCGGTTCATCTAGCTGGGGGCCGCCCTACCTTACGCCTACCAAGTCGCGTTCTCCACTCTACGACACGCTTGCTCCATCGGCCGTTGGTCCTTCTGCAGATGTGACCAGCCCATTGCCACTTTAGCTTACTGAGTCTGCGGGCTATGTCGGTAACTTTGGTTCTTTGTCGGATTACCTCGCTACGAATTTTATCCTTCAAAGAGACGCCGAGCATAGCTCGCTCCATAGCCCGCTGTGCGACTTTGAATTTATGGACTAGTCCCACTGTGAGTGGCCACGTCTCGGCCCCGTAAGTCATAACAGGTAGGACGCATTGGTTATAGACTTTAGTCTTCAGGCATTGTGGTATAGGCGAAGAGAAAACGTGACGTAGTTTGCCAAATGCTGCCCAACCCAATTGGATCCTGCGGTTGATTTCTTTCTCAAAGTTGAAGACATACTCCCGAACAACTTCGAGCATCGAACCATCGACGTAAATCGGTCCCGGCGTGACATGTTCATTAAACACCGACACCTCGAGAGGCTCCATTTAGGCTATGCAGCATTTCGCTTAACTGTTCCAGTGACTCTGCCACGATGACGATATTATCGGCAAACAGAAGGTGTGAGATGTATTCGCCGTTGATGTTAATGCCCCGCCCAGTCCAGTCCAGCGTCTTGAAGACATCTTCTTGGGGGATATTACATCCCCCTGTCTTACCCCTCGACGCAACTCGATCGGGTTGGTCTATTGGTCCTGGAGCTGGACGGTCATTGTGGCGGTATCATACAGACATCTCAACACCTCGATATAGCGCCAATCGATGCGACATCGCTGCAGAGCATCCAAAACCGCCCAGGTTTCGATGGAGTCAAAGGCTTTCTCGTAGTCCACGAAAGCCATACACAGCGGCTGAATGTGAAGTTATTTTAATTAAAACTAACAGTTTCCCGCGACTTCGTACCCGGTTTACAACAGCGCCACCTACCGGTTGTATTTTTTATAGTTTATGTTATAATCGCGCGATAATGTAGCTTTCCAGTGGTGAAAGGGAGGTTTCATTAAAATCGGTCCAGTAGTTTTTGAGTTTATTCGTTACAAATATACAAATCTTACCTCTTTATTATATTATTGTAGAAGTGTAGATATATCGTTGATCACACGTTAATCTCAGCCGCCGCAGTCTAAATAAAGAATATCCAACTGAAATATTTAAATGTGGGGTTTGTTTTGTATATTTGTTGTCCATGTCAGTTCAAAATTTTACGTTTACATTTTGTTTAACTTTCGGTCCTATAATCATAGTAATCCGCTAATCGTAGCCGCCGCCGACTACGAACCCAATTCCCCTCCTATCAACCGCTACCGCCGTCCGCGGCGTGTTCTCACCGACCCTCCCGATGCCCTTACATCCCTTCTTTCGGATACAGATACCGCACACAGGATCAGACACCGACCTCGCCGGCGAGGTCGAAGAATCCCTTGCCCGCCGGCCAGTGCAGAGCTCCACGGCGAGACACCTAGTATACGCCCTCCCCCATAGCGACTGCCCAAGCCGAGGCCGTGCCTCCTTGAGGCGCCCTTGAGCTAGTTGCCCTCCTGTCCTTCTGGCTCGAGCGTAGTGGTTGCACGCTCGCCCTCTTGTCCGGTGAAGCTGTAAAGGCCCCGCGGCCAACAGCGTAGATCATTCTCACACACACACACACACACACACACACACACACACACACACACACACACACACACAATTTCGGTCCTATGTCGATTCGCCCGATGTCGATATTATACGAAAATATTATTTGTGAGATTTATGACATTGAGATTAGGGGGAGGCTGCATTTTGAACACTTTTAATTACGAGAATTGGCCTTCTGCTGTCTATAAATAAAACTATATCTATGTACTTATAAAGAGTGGATATCCTACTAATCCTAGTTCCTAGGAATTATTATAAGTTATTGTTAACATTTTATTACAATTTATAAGCTTTATTACTGTAAATAATAACATTTATTTATATCAGAAATTGTTCAATTTACAGGCCCATATAATATATACCTTCAAAGTTTGACGGACGATTTAGCGCATTGGTTAAGAATTAAGCAGCTGCACCCACTGTGTCTAATAGTCGCGGGTTCGATTCCAGCACGGTGATCTTTGTGTGACCTACCGACCTGAATTATTTGTACCGCATTGATATCGTACACGGGATAAGACACCGACCTCGTCGGCGAGGTCGAAGAATCCCTTGCCCGCCTAGTATACGCCCTCCGCCATAGCGACTGCCCAAGCCGAGGCCGTTCCTCCTTGAGGCGCCCGCCAGCTAGTTGCCCCCTTGCCCTTCTAGCTCGAGCGTAGTGGTTGCACACTCGCCCTCTTATCCGGAGTAGCTGTGTAGCCCCCGCGGCCATCAGCGTAGATGATTCATATACACACGCGCTGTAAAGGCCCGCCGGCCAACAGCGTAGATCATTCACACACCACAAAGGTGGAAGAGTAATGGCTATATAATAACAAAAAGTTTGGACATATCTCTACAGCAGTCAAGCCTACAATCACAACCAAGAAGCCTAAATTCACAACCAAAAAGCCTACCTTCAAACCACTAGTCGAGACAAAGCATAAATTCAAACTATAACTTACCCCCGCCTATGTATAGTCAGTTCGAAGTCCGCACCAAATTTCTTGAGTGAATGCCTGAAAATCTCAGTCATGTAGTCAACCTGCGGAGCCATGTCCGCATTGGTACCGCCCTTTAGATCCAGGGTCACGGGCCCGTCAGCTAAAAGAGCGCACGGCAACGCCACTTGAAGGAGGAGACTGATGGACCTGATGTACAAGGAATCAGGTGGTTTACACAATCACTTTAAAAATATTATCGTATTTTTACTAAAGAGATTTTTTAAAACTGAGCCCCACCCTATGATTTATTCCTGGGATATATTCGTGGGTGCGTTTACAAACATGAAAATTCACATACACAAATACCCAAACAGAAACAAACAATTGTGGGTCACACAAAGATTTGTCCCATACGAGAATCGAACCCAGGGAGCTTTAAGCTCCACTGCCCCAACCATCCCTCTTGAGAGAGATGTGAGTATATATTATTTATTGGCCCATACAAATAAATGTTTTTAGACATAACTTTATACCCAGTAATATCTCCGTCTCTTTTACACAACAAAGTAAGATTTAAATAACTCTTAAAGACCCCAAAATCTTTAGCATACATCTATGAAAGTATATCTTCGGCATTATGCTGATCAGGCTCAGTCATAAGACACAGCCTTATACAAACTTCTTTTCTTTATTTTATGTTGTTTCTTGGAATTGAATTGGAGAGGTTTATATCCAGCAGTGGATTGGCTAGGCTGATGATGATGATGAAAATGATGATGATGTACCTTGTCCTTTGGTTTTGGGTCTTATTGTGTTTTATCAAAATGAAATTTATTTTTTCTTTATTTAACAGAATGGTCTTTATTTATGTTATGCTTATGAGTTAGTAACAAGTAAATCAGCACTGCCAGCGAAACTAATTCTCTGATAGATTGAAAGGAGAAAGAGTAGGTTTACTCCATTATGTGAACCCATAGTTGCTTAATTTATGTAGATTTGTTTAATCACCGACATACCAGAAGATGTCGACTGGGCAGACCCATCGCAAGTTGGGCTGAAGACATGGTGATGACCGCAGATAACAGTTAGATGCATAAAGCCCAAATGTCTTTAGAGGAGGCCTATGTCCTACAGTGGATATCTTTTGGCTTATGAATTATATCTACTTACCCAGCAGTCTGTGGATCTGCAACATAATGCCCCCCTCTGATCTTGCCAGGGTTGAACTCTATCTCTGTAGAGCCTATGCTGGCACCCTTAAGTTTGGCTTGGCACATCTCAGCTACTAACTGTATACCTGCATGACATTAATAATGTTAATCTATGCTAATATTACAAAGAGGAAAGATTTGTATTTTTGTAACAAATTAACTCAAAAACTACTAGACCGATTTTAAAAATTCTTTTACCATTAGAAAGCTACCTTATCCAGAAGTAACATAGGCTATATAACATAGACCCGATAGGTGGCGCTGTTGTCGACCGGGTACGATGTCGCGGAAAACTGCTGGTAATAAATAAGCCTGTAGTGACCCCTATACATCTCTACATAGTTGCGACTACCTACCAATAGATGGTGCTGGCGATTCGCCATACATGTCTAGAACGCGATATTAGAGTGTGCACAACGAGTAACATATATACAAGCCCCCGACAATAACTCTCGGCGAGTCCGTCACCGAGCATCCTTCGTGCTCGGTCGTCTCCATTCGTTAATCTGCAAGTGGAGTAAAATGTCCCTTAGAAATAAGGTGACGCTTTACAAAACTTGCGTTCGTCCCATTATGACTTATGCGTGTGCTGTGTTCGGGCATTCGGCCCCCTCTCACATCGACAGACTTCAAGCGGTTCAAAACCTAAAGTAAAGCTTCCTCCGTAAAGCTGTAGGAGCCCCATGGTTCGTACGGAACGTCGACCTCCACTCCGATCTAGGTCTCGAACCTATTCGCGCCTTTATTAAAAAGGCGTCAACACGTCACTTCGCGAACGCATCTACGCATGCGAATCCGTTAATCGTAGCCACCGCCGACTACGATCTCCCTCCCGACCCCTGCCGCCACCGCCGGCCGCGACATGTTCTCACTGACCCCCCCGATGCTTTGTCATCCCTTCTTTCCGCTCAGAATACGGGCGACGACGACGTAGACGTAGACGTAGTAGTAGATCACCTCCCATAGCCGGCGGTCTCCGGCTCCCATCCCGGCTGGCTGGCTGGAGATAGTGGTTGCACGCTCGCCTTTAAAATCCGGTGAAGCTGTAGAGGCCTCGAGGCCAACAGCATAGGTCATTCACACACACACACACAATAACTCTAGGAGAGAGTGGCAGGCCCGCTAAACACAACACCCGTCTGGCTGGAAGATCTTCCCTTGCACAATGTTCCTGCCATAAGCCTATAATGTCCAACTACACAAAGGTCTTTTTTCACAAATCAGGATGTGACCAAGCAGGACAAATATGAACAATTGATGCGAATAGAGAAAAGTATGAAATTATACATTTTTAGGAATCGTAACACAAATAAAATTGCTTTCACTCTTAGACGCATGGGGTAAATAAAATACAAAAAAATATATTTAGTTATAAAATAGTAATAGGACTGTTGCATATTCATAAGTTTCTGAAAGCAATAAGTGATTACTTGGCAAAATATTTAGGCAATTTCGGATTTGGTTAGCCATGCAATAGTTTTCACAAGTAATCATAAAAATGTAGGAAAAAAACAAAAATAATGGTACTTGTTTGAGAGGACAGACGTGAAAGGATAAAAAAAAACACCGTCACGCCTATATTCCCCAGAGGGGGTGGCAGAGGCGTACTAAGTACACCCACGTTTCGCCGACGATGTTCGGCCCCATGTAATAGGGGGCGAGCCTATCGCCATATACCGGGCACAATTGCAGACCCATACTGGCAATTTTTCGTTAGAAAAACTACATTTGTCCGACCTAGGATTTGAACCCAGGACCTCGTGATCACTAAGCGATGCGCTTTACCACCAGACCAACGAGGCAGTCAAAGTCAAAGGATATAAACCTGTATAAGAAAATAATTTTTAAATGTTGAACCTTTAAGATGTTGAGCCGCCAGGCCTGGCTTGCTGCGGCCTGCCCTTATATTCGTAACTCGAACTGGTATACCCAATATCGCGCTCAAGGATATGGATATACGAAGTATTTGACCACCCTGGAACAGAATAGAAACTTATTATCAGAGTTATTTTGTTTATAACCTATGTAAAACAACATATTTACCCCTTCTAAAACACTTCCATCGATTTCTAAGAAATCGGACATTGTTAGTTTTGAAGAATATCTCAAACTTTCTTTTATTAGCTGTATCTTATAGAAAAATCTCATTAAATTCAATGTGTTGAAAAAGTCATCAACTGAACAGCTGCCGCCCGGCTTTAGCTTTTTTTATTGTTTTTTTGCTAGCTCTGGGACTAAGCTCTATGGTACTAGTTCTTTGGCATGGATTTATTACCCACAACGGATTGAGCACTCTGCGAAAAGAACGTGATGCCAAGGATACTCATTTAGAGCCCTACGACTCTTTCTAAGTAGGGTGACTAAACATTGGTACTTGTTGACATATTGCGTATAATTCTCGGGCACTGTTTATGGGCGTAATTCTTTCTTTCCACGCATATGCCACATCTTAAATGACCTAATGTTATTTAATATAACATTTTATTGTTTCTCTCACTGTTATATATATATATAGTAATAAACCTAAACGTCAATTTGTTTCTATTTTTTTGCCATTAACTTTTTTCAAATTCAAATTCAAATCATTTATTTGTGGATAATAGGTTAGATAGGATGTTACATGTATAAAGTCATAAGTTCTACTATATCCTGCCACGCATCAGGCGTACAAAATTATAAAGTAATATGAAATATATAATGTCATATTATTATTAAATTAATTTAAAATTTATATTAATGATCTTATTATTAGTATTAAAAAAAACTATATAATGCTATTTTCCCTCTAAGAAGTCGTCAATGGAATAGTACTCTTTGTCTATTAAAAAATTACTTAACATATTTTTAAAAATATTAGCACTACTAATTTTCCTTATGTGTAGGGGTATTTTATTATAAATAGTAGGCCCCATACAGACTATGCTTTTATGCGTAAGATGTGTCTTACAAGGCATTGGGTGTATGGTATGTTCACGACGGCTTCCTATAGGATATGTATTGTATATATGCATATTACTTTTTACAAAAGCTGCAACCTCGCAGATGTAAAGAGAGGGTACCGTTAGTATCCTTAAACCTTTAAATTTTCCTTTACATGATTCTCTCATTCCTAGACCAGTTATCGCACGCACATACCTTTTTTGAGCTTTAAATACCTGCATCTTTGAGTTGACCCGGTTGAGTTACCCCAAAAAATTATACCGTATCTCAGTATAGAAGCTACATGTCCATGATAGGCCGTCATTACCGCTGATAAATTAACTATTCTAGATAGTTTATATAACGCAAATGAGAATTGGTACAGTCTTTTGCATATATTTTGGATATGAAGTTTCCATTTTAGTTGACGATCGATGGTCAAACCTAAGAAACGCGTTGACTCGATTTCTACGATTTCTGTATTTGAAAATTGAGTGTCAAGTTTTTCCGTTTTACGTTGCTGTTTGAAGTCCAGTATATGTGTTTTTGTCAAATTTATTTTTAAGTTGTTCAATGTCAACCAGTTTTTAATGCAAGTCAAAGTATTAATTATTTCGTCATTTAAATTGTCCGAAATATCTTTAATAAATAAAATAGTGCTATCGTCAGTAAATAATGTCATGTTATAGTTAGTAACATTAGGAAGGTCATTAATATATATTAAAAATAACAGTGGTCCGAGAACACTTCCTTGTGGAACTCCATAACATACTGATATTGCTTCTGAAGTATATGTTGTTTCTGTAAGTGTCATAGGACATACTTTGCTCAACTGCGTGATTTGCATTCTATTACTCAAGTATGATTTCAATAACCTATATGCATTCCCTCTTACTCCGTAGCCAAACATTTTTTTCAGTAGAATATCATGTCTTAGATGATCAAATACCTTTGTCAAATCCATGTATAACGCTATTGCCCTCTTTCTTTTATCTACTGCTGTCATTACTTTTAATAAGAAGTCATAAATTGTCATATTAATCGTTTTATGTTTTCGAAATCCGTACTGCTTGTCTGATAACAGATTATAATTTTCAAAGTAATTGTATAATCTACTGTAAATTGCCTTCTCAAAAACTTTGGCTATGACTGGTATTAGCGCTACAGGGCGATAGTTACTTAACTCATGTGGATCACCTTTTTTGTAGAGAGGTTTGACGATTGAAATTTTCAAATTTTCTGGATATGTCTCCTGTTCCATGCATAAATTGAGTATGTAACATATGACAAATGTAATAACCGTTTCTACATCTTTAAGGATTTTAGTGGAGACATTATCATATCCAACGCTACTTGTACTCTTTAGAGATGATATTATTTTAAGAATCTCAAAGTTCGTGCATGGAAATAGATATATCGAATTGCAATTATTCTGATAACTGTCGTATGTGTTAATATTTTTGTTGCCCTCTGCATTTTCGGCGAAGTAAGTATTAAAAACATTGGCTAGCTCAGTAGGGTCAGTTATAATCTTGTTTTCGTAATTTACTTTTGAGATAGTTTGTCTTGGTTCATTTTGCAAATAGTTGTTGACAATATTCCACGTGGCTTTATATTTATTTCTAGCATTTTTGATACAGTATTCATTTTGTGATTTTTTGTAAGTGAGATTATTTTTTTTAAGTCTGTTCGAAAATGCTTTAAACGCTTGTTTATTTGTTAATGTGGGTGACCGTCTATATTTCCATAGCAACTTACTCTTAATACTGCTACATTTTTTAATTCCTTTAGAAATCCATTTGGGTTTTTTATGTATTAGTATTTATACTTTCTTAAGTGGAAAACATAAGTCGTAAAATAGGGTAAAGAGCACATGGAACTGATTGAAAGCGTTATTGGCTTGAGTTTCTTCAAAAACATTTTGAAAACTTAAGTTTGCTAAGCATTCTTTGAATTTACGCCTGTTATCAGAATTATAATCTCGTATTGTTATGAACCAATGTTTTATTCGAAAGAATTTTTTAACGGGAAATTTTAGCACTTGTGCCGTGTGATCTGCTACAGCAAGTTCAATAACCTCTCCAGTACTACCTCTAATATTATGCGTTATATTGTCAATTCCTGTGCCACTACTTACTAATTTGGTCAAGCATGTCAAGGAATAAGTTTATTAATTGTGTGTTTTTAAGGCTATCACATGATAGAAATGTAGTAGGGTTATTAATTACCCTTAATTACTCGCACGGGGTCAAAGCACTTTCACGCTAAAAAAAGTACATGCCGCGTTTCGACTTTCCCCGCACTACTGTTAGCTTCCTAACTCGCGCACAAAGTTTGCATTTGAGTAAAGTTTAAGTGTCGGGAGCAGAAGTATGTGTCGCTGCTGTCTTGAGCAGTGACCCCATGCGAGTATTACGTGACTTTTTAAAGAGGTGAGTTGCTTATGTTATTATATTTTTCCATGTGTTATTACTTCAATTTATGTTATTATTAGTCCAGTGTATAAATATATGTCATAAATTTTTTTTTTTCAGTTTTATGAAACAAAGTTATTTAATAAATTACACGTTATCATAAGATTTGTATTTTTTTAGCATTAGTCATGGATAGGAGGAAGCATATTTTGCAATGGCTAGCTGAAGCTTCTGACGAAGAACAAGTTGGAGGGTTAGATTCTGAGTCAGAGCCAGATGAGATAGTCAAAAGTTATCACGATAGTGCTAGCGAAAAAAATCGCGTTCCATCAACCGCAGCAAAACGTGGGCGTTGCAATAGCTGTCTCCGGAAAAGCGATCGAAAAGTTCTAACGAAATGCAAAAATCATTATCATTCTGAGATATATTGTCAACAATGTGATGATAAGGACCCGGAGCTTTCCTAAATATACTGTAATTTTTAACTTTGATCTCCCCATAAGTACACAATGATAATTTTACTACTTGCTTTATTTTGTTTCTTTTCTAATTATGTATTTATTCGTGTTGTTTCTCATAAATATTATAGTTTCAATAAAACACTTTAATATTCGTTTAATTTTTAGTAACATAAATATACACCGATTTGGATCTCAATGCGATAAATATGCATTTCTCTAAGTCACCTGTTATCCTGGATGACAATACAAAATCTTCTACTTTGAACTTTCTCTCCGCTATTTCTTTGCCAAAATGTGCACCCTTCTCTTTTCACCAGGTTACAGAAGAAGATATAAAGAAAAATATCCTATCCATTTCCACTAAAGCAGTGGGTGATGATGGTCTGCATATTCAGATGCTTCTCCACATTTTAAGTACACTTATTCCTGTCATAACTCATATTATAAACCATTCCCTTGTCACAAGCTCCTTTCCCTCGGTGTGGAAGAAGGCTCATGTCCTACCCTTACCTAAAGTTGCAAATCCCACCTCTGCATCAGAATTCCGTCCAATTTCCATTTTACCAATCCTATCCAAAGTCCTCGAGAGTGTTGTTCATAATCAACTGTTTTGCTATCTCTCGTCTAACTGCCTGCTTAGTCCGTTCCAATCTGGTTTTCGTCCTGGCCATAGCACTGTAACAGCTCTTATAAAGATTACAGACGACATCCGTTTGGCCATGGAAAATAAGCTTCTTACAGTTTTAGTACTACTGGACTATAGCAGTGCGTTTAACTCAGTTGATTTTGACATTCTCTTAGGTATCCTATCCTCTCTTAATGTAGCTTCTTCTGTGACTGAATGGTTTAATTCTTATCTTCGGGGTCGTTCACAGTCGGTCCGCTGCGATGAGGCCTTCTCTGAATGGTGTGATCTGACTGCTGGCGTTCCCCAAGGTGGCGTCCTTTCTCCTCTTCTTTTCTCAGTCTTCATAAACGCTGTCACTAAAATTCTATCATCACACTATCATCTTTACGCAGACGACTTGCAACTTTATCGCCATTTTAAAATAGATGAGCTTCCCGAAGCCGTTGATGCCATCAATAATGATCTTAAAAATATCAACGAGTGGGCTAAATCTTTTGGCCTGCTAGTAAATCCCACAAAATCAAAAGCTCTCATTATTGGTGGCAGATACTACATAAACCACTTGGATCAAGATGTCCTTCCACCAGTACTCTACAACTCAGTACCCATAGTCTACTCCAAATGGGCTAAAAATCTGGGTCTTTATATCGATTGCCATCTTTCGTGGAATGTTCACGTTGCAGAGGTAAGCAGAAGACTTTATTACTCTTTCCAGTCTCTCAAGCGACTCCAGAAGTTCCTGCCTTTTCATACGAAAATAACACTTGCTCAATCTCTTCTTCTTCCTCTTCTGGACTATGCTGATATCTGTTTCCTGGATGCGTCGGAAGAGCTCCTCAATAAACTCGAACGACTTCAGAATTTGTGCATCCGCTTTATTTTTGGGCTCCGAAAATACGATCATGTGTCGGAATTTCGGGCGCGATTGAAGTGGTTGCCTATTCGACGTCGTCGAGATACTCACATTCTTTCACTCCTTTATTCTATTCTCCATAATCCTAATTCACCAACTTATTTAAGGGAACGCTTTGAGTTTCTAGTCCCCAGGGGAAAACCCTGCCGCACATCTTCTTCCCTTCTTCTCCGCACTCCCCATCACACTTCTAGCCTTTATAGTGGTTCGTTTACTGTTCGTGCAGTGCAGCTTTGGAATTCACTCCCACACACTATACGCGATAGTGTCTCACTAGACGTCTTTAAAAGGAAAATTAAAGAGCATTTCCTTTCATCATGATCTATATGTGTAAATATGTATGTATTATTATTGATATATATGTATTTTTTTTATGTATCGATAAATGTTTATGTATATATTATTATGTTAGGTTTGTATGTATATGTTATATATTGTATAATTATATATAGTTAGTTATTTGCACATTTTACTTCCATTGTACACTTGGTACTGTCCTATGTGTTTTCATCTCTCTATGCCTATTAGGTTTGCTGTAAGAAAACTCAATTTTGAGTTAAGCTCGCCTTTGTACATAAACTTTCCTATCTTATTGTTATTATAATTAAACGTGTACAATAAAGAATAAATTAAAATTAAAATACAACTATTAAAAATAATTCCTACAATTTGGAGTCACCTAAGACCCCATGCGAGCAGTTGTGTAATTTTCTTCGTGCGAGTAACTAAGAGTTAAAACATTTAAAACAAAGAAAGCCATTTATTAAACTTTACTCTATGTACCTAACAAATTTCCAAGATTTACTATTTTGGTGATAATCTCTTTCAGTGCTGTCATATTTGCAGATTTATCTGAATGTATGTATGCAAATTGCAAATATCAACAACGCAAAGTTGGCTGCAAGGAACGAACGTGTTGGAAATCTGTACTCTTCATCTACCCCGCAGGGGACGTGGTGCGATGATAAATACTACGCGACGCCTTATAATTGTGAGCACTTTGACACCTTATTATTATGAGCGCCGCGAAGCCTTATTATTATTAGCGTTGAGATGCCCTATTACAATACAATACAATACTCTTTATTGTACACCATCAAAATTATAAAAAAAACATGTAAAATAAGACACTGATACAATAGGCGGTCTTATTGCTAAGAGCAATTTCTTCCAGACAACCTGGTTAAATACAAAATACTAGAGAAAAAAAAAAGTAATCAGGGCAGTTGGTGGCGTACGCTATCATTGGTATATACAAGTACTGAAATTTGCATAAAAGATAAATAAATACATATATACGTAAATAAGTACAAAACATATTTAACTACATACATACTTACAAAAAAGTATAACAAAAAGGGACTGACTATGATGCATCATATTTTGTCAGCAAGTAGAGAGATAGTGGTCTTTGACCATCTTTTTGAAGGAAGCTGACGACTGTGCACGTCTGACTGATACAGGCAATGCATTCCACAAGCGGACAGCTTGAACTGTGAAGGATTTATCAAAGAAATTTGTGGAATGCATTGGCGTTTTCAACTTTAGATTCTCCGACGACCTTAGGGACCTCAAATGTGTCTCGTGAAGGAATTCAAATCTTTCTTTTAGGTAAGAGGGAGTTGACGGATTAAACAGGATACTGTATAAAAGAGATAATATATGAGCATTCCGGCGAAGGCGAATTGGTAACCACTTGAGCTTTGAGCGAAATTCTGAGACATGGTCATATTTGCGTAAACCAAATATGAACCTTATACAGACATTTTGAAGTCGCTCAAGTTTGTTAAGTTGGTTTTCGGTAAGATCTAGATAGCTAGCGTCTGCATAATCAATTATAGGAAGAAGAAGGGATTGTGCGAGTGCAATTTTAGTGGTTGTAGGAAGAAAATTGCGTAGCCTCCTCAGTGAGCCAGTGGATGCAAATATTTTCCGACTAAGTTCTTGCAGTTGTGGACCCCATGTCAGATTGGTGTCAATGTGAATCCCCAAATTTTTCACAGTATTACTTACTGGTATGGTAATCCCATCAAACATGATTTGGGGAAGTTGTGACCAGTCAACGCGTCCAGTAAATCTGGAGCTACCAACAACAATTACCTGAGTCTTACAAGGATTGACTTTAAGGCCGTAGCATTTGCTCCATTCACATATCTTAGTTAAATCGTGATTAATAGTGCTAACAGCCTCTGACAACCTGGCCAACGGAGCTTGAGTGTAGATTTGAAGATCATCTGCATAAAGGTGGTAAGAAGAAAGTAGCTGGTTGGGAATAGAGTTAATAAAAACCGCAAAAAGTAAAGGGGATAGAACGCCACCCTGCGGTACACCGGCACTGGTGTTGCACCACGAGGAATAAGTTTCATCGATGCAAATACGTTGCCGGCGGCCAGACAGGTAGTTTCGAAACCAATCAATTGCCGTTGGAGATATGTTAATAGAGCGCAGCAGTCCAATGAGAATGTCAAAGTCTACGGTGTTGAAGGCATTGTTAAAGTCAAGCAATGTAAGAATAGTTAAATTGCCATTCTCCATGCCTAATCTTATATCGTCCGTAATATTTACCAGAGCAGTAACAGTGCTATGACCAGGACGAAAACCAGACTGGAAAGGATTAAGAAGGGAGTTTCTGTTGAGGAAACTACTCAGTTGGTCATGGACAAGGCGCTCAAGCACCTTGGATAAAAAAGGTAAAATGGATATTGGGCGAAAATCGGAAACAGATGAGGGATTGGGTTTTTTGGGTAATGGTATTATTTGGGCGTATTTCCACGGTGCTGGAAAGTTACCAGTGGATATAGAATGATTGAAGATATGAGAGATGATGGGAAGGATTTCGTCGAGGATAGGAAGGATAATATTACGGCTGATACAATCGCTGCCGACAGCGTTGGATGTGATCGACTCTATGCTCTTTTTAACATCACAATCGGTAAATTGTATAAAGAAAAATGGAGAATAATCGGGTGTCGGAGTAGATGAAAGAGAGTTTAGTGTGTTTAATTTTGCAGTCTTATCGACGTTAGGTGAAGCAGAGAAGTGTTTATTGAGATGATCGATATCTAAATCTTTAGGAATGTTATCTTGGCGTGCTTTACCGACACCCATTGATTTTAAAAATTTCCAAACTTTTTTTGGATTTCCATTTTGTACAGATGTATGGATATGTTGGCGTTGGGCATCCCTACACACCTTGTTGCAGAGATTTCGGGTGGCAACGTAATTATTCCAATTGTTGTCAGTAGATCTAGCTTTAAATTTGGATTTGGTTGCCACTTTTTTGTTCATTAATATCTTGATCTCATCAGTCAACCAAGGAGCTGGAAGATGCTTAACTCTAACAGGGCGAATAGGAGCGTGAACGTCAAATAAACTAATTAAAGTAGAAGTAAAAATATGCACTTTGTCATCTAATGAGTGAGATGATAACAATGACTCCCAGTCAATGTTAGCGGCATCCTTTCTAAGTGTCTCAAGATTAATACCACTAAAATTGCGCTGCAGGAGAATTTTAGCTCTGGCCTTAGGTGGCCGGACTCTGTAGGATAAGAAGACTAAATCATGATAAGAAAAAGCGTCGGCTGAGCACTGGCCGTGTTTAGCGACATGATCAGCCGACGACACGAGAATAAGGTCAAGAAGAGAAGGAGTTGAACTGGGGAAATTATGAGTAGCTTGAAGTGGGAGAATGTGTAGATTACAGGATCCAAGAACAGTGCGTAGATTGGAAGAACGGAAATCGTTTTTGAGCAGACATGTGTTGAAATCTCCCATTACGATACTATGACTGTAAGAAGGGACTAAGTTTCCTATTATTATGAGGATCGCGACGTCATATTATTATGAATGTCGCGACGCCTTAGTACTAGAAGCGTCGCATTGCCTTATTATTATGAGCGTCACGACGCCTTATTATTATAAGCGTCGCGACGGTCGCAACGTCATATTATTATGAGTGTCGCAACGCCTTACTATAATGAGCGTCAAGGAGCCTTATTATTATGAGCATCACGACGCCTTATTATTATGCGTGTTGCGACGATTTATTATTATGCGCACCGCGACGTCGTATTATTATAAGCGTCACACCGCCTTTTGAATATGATCGTCATGACGCGTTATTATTATGGATGCCGTGACGCCTTATTATTATGAGCCTCGCATGGCTCATATTATGAGCATCGTAAGCCCTTATTATTGTTACGTTTGCGGGGTAATTAAATGCCTAATAACGTGCGAAGTACTTTATTAGGCGCTGTACACACATGTACGTACACAACAGTACGTCGTATGCAAATACACACGCGAACTAATCACACACTAGTACTACTCTCGTTAGTGTTACTTACGTGTTGTCTACAAAAATTTGCAGTGAATGTAATGTATCCAGACGATGTGTCAACAGGAATTTCGCCATTACTACACCAGATACGCCATTACTACGCCAGTACTTCACCAGATTTGTCATTTTGCAATACGACTCGCATATTTATATTTAGTTTGAGTGTCTTCAAGTATTTCCATAAAATGGACGACTTCAAACATGCATTAAGTTCGTCGGCTGGCGTTAATCGAGGATTACTGGCAATGTTTGTTGAAAATCACCTGCCTATAGAATCATCGCTCAACCAAACCGGTTTTGGTTGTTTTGTAACTTGCATATTCAACGGCAATTTAAGTGCTGAATGAGCTATTCGACCGCCTTTTAACCACGTTGCTGCAATACCTGATGATGCAAGTGCAAGTGCAATACAGTTTTGCCATCGAATCGTTGCCAAAATCAATGATATCAAGAATGTTTTTCCAGTTCCACCGGGCGCATCTAACAAAAAAATTCCGCCATTTCCATTGTTCATTACTTGCATGAGTGTATTGTAGGCATATTTTTGCTGCTGATTTAGAAGGGGTACGTGTCTTTGAACGGTTTCTCTTAATGTTTCGCATTCGTATTGGGTTTCGCGTCTCAACTCTCGATTAAATGCGTCGTGCATTGGGCGATTGGGCGTTGTCATTCCGAATTGTAATAATCTTTTGTTAAGCAATCCTCATCAATCTCGAAATGTCCTCAATTAAAATTAAGGCTTCATTGTGAATTTCATCGTTCATTCATTTCATTTGCAAATATGCATTCAATGTTCTAAGACTCATCTGATGTAATCAATATATCTTTGGTGATATGATCTTCATATTTGTTCCATATATCAATAGGTGTAAATGGGAAGCATATGCACAAAATTATAGCAAACAATGTTCGTATTTGTTTAGCATTTGACGACATTACAGCATCTTTGAGTGTGTGTTCCCAAGGAGCGTCATTAACTAGCAATCTCAAATACGAAGCATACCTTTTAAGTTTTGTCGTTTGAAGAAAAACACACAACTAGGACCTTATAGTACTTTTTATTGTTTTTCAAAGTATTCACCGCGTAGCTTAATACACTTTTCCATTCGCTCAAATCAGTTATTATAACATCTATTCCACTCTAAAGTGGGGGTGTTCAAAATGGCTGACTTGAAAGCGTCGACTGCTTCTTCACCGGACTGGAACCTTTGACCACGAAGACTTTTCTTAATTTTAGAAAATGTAAAGAAATCGTTAGGCTTTAGGTCAGGACTGTATGGAGGATGGTCAAGAATTTCTACTTTTTCCTGCTTCAAATACTCAATCGTTTGACAAGCGCTGTGTGAGCTTGCGTTGTCGTGGTGCAGGATGATGCGTCGCTTTGAGTTAGATTTTCGAAGTTCGGCGATGACTTGTGGTCAACAATGTCAATGTTGTCGATGGCGGCCTGTCAGCTCGTTGTAATACATTCTCCGTTGTAAATTCAAATTTGAAAAATGGTCAACTCTTTGACCATTTTTCAAATGTACAGCCAAGTGAACAACTGTGGGGTGTCTTTCATGTATTGCAAATGACAAAATACGCCACATCGCTTCGTTGCTGCTAACGTAGAGGCCTATTTGAAATTGAGTGTCTTCATCGTTTGAATTTTCGGCAGAAGCTCCGAACACAGCCACCTTTGTACACGTACTTAATAGATTTCACGGACTGGCAAAATTCGGCGTTCGATGTGTGCTTTAAATGCCTTTGAGAGTAACGGCGAAAACGGAACAACCCAACGATTCTCAACTTCAATGTCCTGTTGATATATTTTGACTATTGTTGACCTTCCATTGTCATCTGTGGATCTGCAGCGATATAGTGGATAACCATTATTTCCAGTAATTGTTTCTGCTACTAATTGTCTTGGGTAGCGTTTTGAACATTTCCCGTCAACCATACACGGAGAAATAGGATTTAATATTCCACAGGGACCACGAACCATATTTTTTGTAAACACATCATGTAACAGTGGATCTTCATCATTATCGGGAATTTCTGCTGATATTACATCGTCGTTTTCATTCGGCCTTATCCTCTCAACCAACCAAATAAGGATATCTGCATGTGGCAATCCGCGCTTTTGCCACTCGACTGAATACATCCAACAACGCGTCTCACCGAACACACGATGCTTGACAATAAAATCCATGAGTGATTTTAGTTCTGATTCTGTGCATTTCCATCCGTTGTGATTAAGGTAGTAAACGTAAATTGTTTATTTACCTGTAATTGGATTTATCATCTTCATTGAAAAATGATACCCATCTTCACCTTGGCAAAATAAGATAGGATATTGTAACGCATCTTATGATTGATGTGTTTCGGACACACGCTGCAGTTTATCGTTCCGCCGATGTAAAACAATATCTTGATTTTCTAAATTTTCACCCACGACGACAATAGTGACTTCATCAATTGTTGGAGCATTAAAACGTCTTGCGTATTGTACTACAGGCGTCTTATCGGCTCTGATGACAATTTTGTGGTTATCAGATGGCATGCGATCTACTGCGGTCTTGAATAATGCAAACAATTCGTAGTGTTGATGGAAAAATATTTTGAGTTGTTGAACAATTGGTCTTTTCACTGAATTATTGTGTGATTACACAATAATTCAGTGAAACAACGCTGATCGAGTTGCCTTGCTGAATCGCCCATAAAATAAATTTGCAAAAATTTTAGCCACTGTCTGCCGTTGGCAATAAGGAACCTGTTTGATGATATATTTGACCCTAAATCTGCAACGGTAAGTAGATGTAAAAAAGGTAAAAGTAAAATTGGTGGTAAAACTTTAATGTTTACCATTACACTTACCTTGAAAGTGGGCATAAAATTATCTCGAATAATTTTTGTTGCACCAAATGAGGTCATTTGAAATAAATTATTGTATTGCTGGATATGAGTTAAAAAAAATTTGGAATCTAGTCCATTTCCAGAAACTAACGAATGTAGTGGATCTGGTTGCGCTTCCAATGGCATCAATCTGACCTGGCCGCTGGCGCAACACGATCCAAGGGCTTCATTTTTAAACCTCAATGCCTTGCAATGTGTACAACGTTTATAGGTCCAATAGCAACGATTTGCTGTGTTATAATTGAATGCAGCTCGATGTGGATCAAATGCCAAATTTCTATGTTCTTGATATCGATTCCGTTCAACATCATTTCGCGCTTAGCGTTGCTCATCAGTTTGACTTGCTCTTAAATATCTTTGACTTGCGGCATTGCGAGTTCTGCGACCGATGTTTGTACGTCTACTTCTTGGCATTTTTAATATTAAAGTTTTAATTGAAAATTATAAATGAACAAACTTAAAACTCCATAAATTTTCCTATTCAATCGACAGTGCAGTGTGCACTAAGAAATTAAAACCATAATTCATTAACAATATGCATAATCAAAGCAAAATGGTTTAATTTTACCACGTCAAAGATATCATTCCGACCAGGGAGCTGGGTAAGGGTTATAATTCGTTCTTAATGCCGACCATGGATTTCCATGATGAAGTCCTTGATTCCGAACGATACAACTAATTAACGCAAAGAGAATATAACGTTACGCTAGAATTATGCGATCTTTGTAAACGATATTGGCGGTGTGCGATCTGTCTGAACAACTGACAGACAACTGTCAAACATTTGACAGTTATTTCAAACGTGCTTAGCAAAGAGTATATAACGCTGGGGTTAGCCCCAGCGTTATATACTAAGGTTACATTAAGAAAGTTTATAATAAAGGTAGTCGTTAAGATTTCTTAAATTTTCTAAGTTTCTGCGCAATTTTCTTAATTTTTTTAATGTAAGAACCTCCTACGAAGTATTAGATAACATTTAAAAAAAAAATGAATGAAATTGGTAAAGCCGTTCTCAAGTTATAGCGTGACCAGGAGAAATAGGGGTTCATTTTTATATATATAGATAGATTATATGTCAACAAGTCCATAATCGTACCAATGTTTGGTCAGCATACTTAGAAAGGGTACTAAGTGAGTACCCTTGCCGCCACGTTTCTTCGCTGAGTTCTCTATCTATTTAGGGTAATATATCCATGGTTTAAACAAATATGCTCTATTCTCTATGGTTTTGTTGTCGTGCGAAATTGTGAATTGCTGTATGATTGCTCTCGCAAACACAAAATGTCAATAAAACTGTTTTACTGAGTAGGAACTGGAGTAATATCAAGTTATTTCGCGAAAATAAGGAGCAATACCATATAACATTTTATATTCATGTTCAAAACTATTGTATCTTCAGTTAATTTCTAATAATATATGGCATTCTGAATATTGTGATCCCAAACTGTTGAAGCGATACAAGGATGCAAAGGAAACCAAGCTTTCCAGTGGCAAATTGCAACATTAAAATGGTATGATAATAAACAATAATGATTACTTCATTGTATTACGTGTACAACTTTACTTATAACAATAAATTACACGTGTTAATTAATTAGTGCGGTGTAACGCTACATCGAAGCTAGAGGAATGTGTGTAAGTTACAGGATGTACTAATCGTTACACACGTTTTAAATTGTTAATATCCCCTCATTATCAATAATTGCTTCCTTATGTGTTATGTCCAATTGTAAGAAATTAAAGTTTTAATTCTTGAATTATATGCACTGTATAATCACAGTTGAGGTAGATATATAGAAGGTTATATTCATATGTTGGTATTCCATTCAGTTACCGACCTTGCTAGAGGCTTGACATATACCATCATGCCCAAACTCTCACAAGGCATGATCACTAATGTGTGTGTGTGTGAATTATCTAAGCTGTTGGGCACAGGGCCTTTACAGCTTCTCTGGACAAGAGTGATGGTCACTCACTCTGTGTAATCCAGCAATAAATACTAAGTTCTATTGTCAATACTCTTCAATTATATCCTAAAAACAACATATTTAGCTCCTTTGTTTTAGTCTACGATATGAAATAGACATGATGCAATTATTCTGTATGAACTGTTACCTGCAGCTGTGCCATGGTTTTTTGTAATTTGTCAGACATCTATACCTATGACCTACTACCTATGTAGTGTTTTATCTTCCTGAGGGATGATTTTTCACAAATGCTGAAACATGTCTGTTATTTTTTAACAAAAGCATAAGGATACATATGGATTTTCATAGGCCTAACTTGAATAATGATGGGTTCCTCATACAAACTTTCATCCCCTATTTCACACCCATAAGTGTTTTTTTTTTTAGATGTAAAGTAGACTCCTTCTCCCAGATAAAATTTATCTGTATGCCAAAATTGATCAAAATTTGTTCAGTGGTTTAGGTGGTGAAAAGGTAATAGACAGACAGAGTTACTTTATTATAATATTAGTACCAATGATAGCCTAGTGGTTAGACCGTTGGACTGCAAAGTTAGAGGTCCCAGGTTCAAACCCAGGCATACCCCTCTGTCTTTTTGAAAGCATGTGCGTATTAAAAATTAACTATCATTTGCTTTAACAGTAAAGGAAAACATTGTGAGGAAACCTGCATGCTTCAGAGTTTCTCGAAGGTGTGTGAAGTTCGCCAACCCACACTGGGCCAGTGTGGTGGACTTTGGCCTAAACCCTCTCAGTTTGAAAAGAGGCCCGTGCCTAATGGTGGGACAGTTTCTTAACAGGGCTAATATTATTAATATGAGTACAGATTAACAAGGAAAGGATTGTCAATAAATGTGTCAATTCCGCCTCAATATCAAAATAACCTGCTTATAAGTTGTTAACAATATTAGGTCCATTGGACTCCTAGGTCCAATCATCAACCAAAAGACGTTTACTGTACAAAGACTGCCCCAAACATTGTCACAACAAACAGCTCTGTTTTGTACACATCCAGCTGTAAGCCATTATTTTAACTAGGCCCAATGGCCTAGTTAAAATAATGGCTTGTATGAATGATGAAGATGGACCAATGTCCATCTTCAGCATTCATACAAGAACCAAGGCCACAGACATAGCCCATAAGATTAGTAAGCTGAAGTGGCAATGGGCAGGCTTCATTTCGAAAAGATTGGAAGGGCATTGGGTCAGAAACATTCTAGAG
Source organism: Phalera bucephala (assembly GCA_905147815.2). Taxonomy (NCBI): domain Eukaryota; kingdom Metazoa; phylum Arthropoda; class Insecta; order Lepidoptera; family Notodontidae; genus Phalera; species Phalera bucephala. Next base: position 3,337,884 of record LR990625.1, on the reverse strand, counting down.
TGGAGACCACATATTGGCAAGCACAGCATGGTACAGCCTCCTACCAGATGGACCATCAATCTTTTGAAGATCGCAGGAAGTCGCCAAATGTAGGTGCCATCAGATTGGCTGTGCTGAAGAGCGATTGGGGAGGCCTATGTTCAGCAGTGGGCAACTATAGGCTGAGTAGATTATGATTGGTCCATCTTGTTGAGGGTTGTTTCCCACTCTATAAGTTGGATAATTTTTACGCATGCTAATATTTGGTTGTAACTTCTTAACTTGTGGATGTATTCCAAGTTGTTCTACTATTTTGTTCAACTAATAGATATCAAACAACTAATGACTAACTACAACGAATAATATTGGCTGTAGGTGGCATCGAACCAGTTGGGCTGGAGAGCTTTTGGGGAGGCCTACGTTCAGCATTGGATGAGTATAGTCTGAGATGATGATGATGAGTAGAACACATTGGATTATTTCTCCACTTTGTTTTACAGGTTAATTTAATACAACAAATTGAAATATATATTCCCGACGTTTCAAGTGCTTTGCAGCACCCATGGTCACGGGAGGGACTGAGGTGTTAGAAGTCCAAAAGGCATAGTTGTTCTGGGGTACTCTCAAACTTCTTAATTATTTTTGTTGGAACTAAAACACCGTCGCTCAAAGAAGTCTGCAGTCTGTGAACATGTCCTTGACCGCAACCGCCATAACATCAGATTTGATAGACCACAAATTCTCGTGAAAGAACACCGATTCCTACCAAGGATGGTTCGCAGGGCTATTGAAATTAAAAAACATCCTAATTTCAATAGAGAAGATGGCTGGGTGCTTGCATCGACTCGGGATCCGGTAATTAATATAATCAAACCCAAAACCAAGCATAACACTGCAAGACCTCAAGACACCGTGAGCTCATTCTGCGTAGATCGGACCACCAAAAACAATTAAGACTTGAGGGTACCCTGGAATAACTATGCCTTTTGGACTTCTAACACCTCAGTCCCTCCCGTGACCATGGGTGCTGCAAAGCACTCGAAACGTCGGGAACTAAAAATCATAAATAAACCGCGATAAAATCCGTAAAATAGTTTTATTTCATGTTAAATTTCTTCCATAAATTATCCAGTAAAACAAAAATAATTCAATATATTCTACTAGTTAAACAAAATCGTAGAATAAATTTAAATACACCTAACCAGTGCTATTATCTTAACTTTCAGCCAGAGTGCAGTGTGCCGACAGTAATGCCGGAGGCTCTATTGAGTGAGGAGGACAGTGATCAGCAGCAGAGACGGCAACAACTCATAAACTTTGGCCACTCCCAGTGGGGCTTCAATAACTGGAGTTGGGCAGTCACCAAGCAGGAACTTGGTATGATATGATCATCATCTGGCTATGTCTACCTAGAGCTTAGTAATAAGCATCCTCTTCATAAAGTCTGTTCTGCGCCATTCTATTAATCATCATCATCGTATGGCGATGTACTTTCAATAGTACGTCCTGCGATTAAAATTTAATGTCAGAGTGAAGGAGCCATTGTTTTCGCTTCTGGTATCACTGGTATATATAGCCCCTCGAATTAGTGTTGTAAAAACGCTCGAGTCGGTGCTTAAAAGGCTTGCATTTTCTACGTATTTTAACGCCCGTGAGCATCGACTCAGTACCAAACGCTCGACTTCAGCGCTCATTTTTACAACACTACCTCGAATCGGTCGCTGAATTTCGAAGGCACAGTCCTCCACTATGTCCTCCAGTCTATTGATAATTGTCTTGTAAACTCTTTACTATCCCGTTAGGAATTGCTATAATTATATCAAGAGGTAGTTGTTTATTATAATCCGTAAGCTGATATTTAGGGTAGGCTACCTAATCATGATCAAATATAAAACAAAGGAATTAACCTAACCATGTCAGCAATATGAATAATATTTTGGAATAACTTCATACAAGGATTATTTCTATTTCCAGATTTCGTGGACTTTACCAATGGAAAGTACTATGCGGGCGTAGTCGCTTTCGTCTCGATAACTGTGAAGAGTTTTGAGATACACAGAGAGAACATTGGATATGCTACATCTGTAGCCAATTCCAAGGGATTTGCTATTTATAAATCACGAAAGGTGAGTGGCTCCAGCAATAAGAGACACAGTCTCACAATGATCAGGACTCTCTAAAAATGACCTCCAAATCTTGGCCTGAATTGGTACATGTGTTTTGCTCTCAAAATTATCTCTAAAAATATTTTTTTGTAAGGGCAGAGAACAGATACAGAGAAAGTAATAAAAGTAAAGGTCAATCAAAAGCTTTAAATATGATAAAGATCATAATAATAGATAATATAAGATTGTCTCATTTACGTAGTGGCATCACTATAATATTTAGAGGCCATTTTGTAACAGCTTGTTTTTATTTTAATTATCTTGATAATCAGCATCAATACAAAAATTTGGCAGTTAGCTACACTGGTGTGTAGTATTCACCTTTGTGCATCATTTTAAAAAAAATCACAGCTAAAAATATTTATATTTCCCAGTGTGCAGTAACAAATGCTCTCCGGGAAACACTACTTAGCTTCGGTGGGAGTGTGGCCACAGAATTAACAGAGTTGCTGGAATCCCAAAGACCGGACTTCAGCACGCCCGCCAACGCGCCCGAACCAATCTCGGAAAACAACCAGAACATCGCTAACAGACCTACAGAACCGAAGAACTCTCCGCTCAATCGACCGAGGAAGGAACCTGACAACCAACCGACCAACGTGCCAGCGCCACGGCCAATACCAACAGTTAAGAACGCCGCTCCCGTGGCGAAGGCACATCCAATGCCGGCCAACTTGCCCCAGCCGGCTCGGCCAACGTTGGTAGCACCGCGTCCCCCGCCGCCCGCGCCCCGACCTAACTCCAACGTAAGTTTTGTGCTGCATCCAGTCGTAGGTGGTGTCGTACCACCCATTTACAGACCTCAAGTCCCTCCGCACGTGTTCCCGAACGCGTACTACGAGTATCCTGGTCCGTGGCACTTCGCGTACGAGAGCTACGACCGACCGCACGGGAATGTGAACCTTAACTTCAATCTGCCCCCAAAGAATTTGGTCGTCAATGGCCGGGCAGGGGGCATGGATTGCGCCCGCCAATCGGAGGGCGATGCGCTGCAGTTCGCCCCACCCCCTCCGCCGCAAGGCTGTTGGATAAAACCGACTATATTCTACGATGGGTTTTGGACGGAGCAGAAGGTTAAGAAGTGGGTGGCTGAGCAAGTAGAGAAGCAGTTCCCGGACGATGCGCACGCGTCGTCACCTGCCGCGTCAGCGAGCGACCAACCGCCTAAATCATAATGACATTTTTGTGTCGGCTACGTACATACTGAAGGTTGCAAAAAAGCGGAATTTGTATTGAAAAGATCTAGAAGTTACACTATGTAGCTGAAAGTCGTATTTTTTATTATGGATTGATCTATTTTAACAAAGAGATGTGTCGGGAAGATGTAGGAGCCTCAATATTGTTTGAGAAGAGCTATGCTCTTTGTGGTCATGTCTGCTAGTAAATTGATGATTAAACCATCTTTGTATAGGGAAATCTGTAGTCCTGTTCATTTTAGGCACAGTTATTGTTAAGCCAATGGTTTTGGGAGTTTTTAACAGTTAGTTTATCTAGATTAATCCCTAAATGAAAGAAATTCGTGTCTACTTCGTCTTCAGTGCGTACGTAGCCAATATTTGAGTATGCTGCCGCATTATTTACGCGTAGCTGACATTATCAAGAGTTTGCGAATGTTTTACCCTTATAGTGGTTATAGGTAAGTTTGAATCTCAAAAAAATTCTGACCTATTTTTTAAATGAATTTTTCGATGTTGTACTAGCTGTTAAGTGTTACGACGACTAGCGGTCGGTCGTGTGACGGCTTCGTTTTCAGAAGTCCGTATTTTAAGTGTGTGTTGAATGATTTTTTCGAGAATTAGAATATAGAGTTGGTCTCGTCTAGTATATAGACATGCCCGTGTGGATTTTTTGAGTATTTTTTCGGGGTGGCGTAGTGCCGATGTACTTTTATAGATTTTAGACTACCTCTCAGTAAAATATCATTAGAATCGGTACAGTAGTTTAGGTGTTACAGCGTAAGTGATAAACATTTGGATTTAGAATTGTGTGGGTTCCCCCTTATTGGAAGCTAAACTATGTGAATATAGTTAGGCTTCTATTGAATAATCAGACTCAAGTGTTAGTTCAATTTTGGGATCTTTATAGAGAAGTCCTAATGCCCCACTTGCGTCAGAATGCGCTTTAAACAAGGCGCTAAAAATATCACGCTGCCCGCATATGATTAACGTATTAATTAAAATCTTTTAGCGTATTAATTAACGCATTACCTTACAGGCGGGACGAAAGTAGGGTAACTAGTACTAATTCTGCTCATAATATTTCGCGAAGCTACAGCAACCGCCGATCAATGCTTTCGTATTCTAGTATTATACTAAAACAATTAACGCCTTTGATTGGCGTCGGTTGAGAATCAGTTTTGCCGGAGTTTTGTTAACAATTGGCCCCAAGTACAGCTCGCGAATTAAGATTCTTGTACGGCTCATAGCAGTCTTAAGAACATCTTAAGCTCACTCGAGTCTGATTATTTTATTAACAGAGTCTTTAGAGTAAGTAAAAGATAGACCACAGACCAGTTTAAATGCAATAGCCCTAGAACATTTGTCTCTACACTACCCTAAGGTAGATTGGCAGAAATTTCCTCAGTCCTTGTACATGAGTGCATGAAAAATGAAGTAAATAAATAAACAAATTTAATTCACCAAAAGCTCAAAATCCTGTATTACGCATAGGTGGCGCTGATCTGTACTAGAGATGGGTCGTAAACCAGGTACTAAGTACACCTGTTCCTAGTCTGCATAAATACCTAATCCAAATACCTAATCCACCTAATCTCAATGATCTCATACACATACCGTTCCTTAGTGATCTTAATCCGCCTATTCTATATCAAATCCTGATATCGTATTATCGATATTTGAATTAATTGAATGTTAAATTGTTTTTTTTAGTTAAGAAAGGGTACAGTCATAATAACACTTTTAAGAAAATGGAAGTTTCAAAATCGAATCAAAATTTTTTTTTTTGATTAGATTAGATATTTCTTCACGAAATTGGTTGAATAAACTAATACTTGTTTTATATTTTATCATTTAATGATATATTAGTGATGAATTGGTATCTTCCCTTCATACTTTTTACAGGCTTAGGACTGTTAACTTACGAATGTATGAAGTTTTGAGTCTTGCGATATTAAATATTCCACAAAAGTTTAGCGTTCGCAAGATGGCGTATTTAAAAGATTTCAATTCATTATATTTACATTTGTTTTATATCAATACGCGTTGTATAGCGCTGTCTCGCTCCCTCCACCCTTACACGTAAGCGGGATAGCAAAGCGATAAGCATATGAGTGAGTGAGAGAGCGCGGGAACAGGTGTGAGTGAACGTGCTAAACGGGCTAAATATTAGGTGGATTAGGTATTGTCAGAATTGGATTAGGTGCCGCCTATTCTCGTAAAATACCTGTTCTTTGGATCTGTTCTAATAAATACGACTCACCTCTAATCTGTACCATGGAGTTTCATAACAACAATTAAAATCTAAAAAAGACAGCGCGGTCCAGTGGTTAAAATCTTCAAGACGCTCTACATACTCGATCAAGTAGTATGGTTCGATCCCCGCATGTGACAACTCTTTGTGTTTGTATGGGCATAAGAATAATTTAAGGCGTATATCTTTCTTTTATTTTTAGACAACGTAGCCCCACACTAGGATTTACTCCTGTGTCGTGGGTGCGTTTACAAACATTCATATTCACATACACAAATACCTATACCGAAACAAATAAATGTGGGTCATACAAAGATTTGTCCCGTGCAGGAATCGAACCCGCGACTATTAGATACAGTGGCTGGAGCGGCTTAAGCTCTTAACCACTGCGCTAATTCGTCCGTCTATCTATAATTGTATTTACTTCTTGTCCAGTTTTTAGTAGATATGTTTTATATAAAACTAGTTCCTGCCCGCGTTTTCGTTCGCGTGGACTTTAGACAGAAACCTAACGTTTTTCGGGGTTAAAGAGTGTGTTAATGCAGGTTATAAACTATCTGTGTGCTATAAAGGACATAGTTCTGCGGCCATACATAATTTGCCCCAGAGCTGTTGGTGCTCGCTCGAGTTGGTGCTTAAAATGCTCGCGGCTTGTACGTGTTTCAGCGCTCGTGAGCGTCGACTCAGCGCTAAACGCCCGACTTCAGTGGTCATTTTTACAACACTAGTTATGATAGCGAGTTACCATCACGTACTGATTACATTCTCTTTGACTAACGATATTTTGTAGAACATTATTAGTCTATTCATTTAAATTGGTCTGTGGTGTAACCAAGGGATTCGTGTCGAAACTTCCTCACCAATATGATTGTGACTATTTTTGAATATTTTCCTCGTATGATTACTATAGGAATTGGGTTTACCATGTTAATACATTAGGTATATAAATAAATGGAATTGCGATATGTACATAGATTATATAGTGTAGTTTTATCTATATGAGGTGTGAAATTACATGGTACCTTACTGTTTTTATTAAAATAAAAATTGTTAAAAAAAGATAATTGTTTGATTGATGTATTTTTTTAAATTTTGGATTGGACGTTTTTCTATTTATTTAAATACCTACATCAACTATGATAATAGACATAGGGGAGAAGATATAGGATAATAATAGAGAAGAGTCTATTTCGCTCACTTGGATTGGAATCTTAGATCGTTAGTGTTATTTGGGATTTTCTATCGAACAATTTCTCAGCTGTACTGACAACAGGCTCGCCCCCTATTGCATTAGGATTTAACAACGGATTCAGCTTAATATGGCTGTACATATTGCTCCTGTACCTCCCCCCGGCTGCACTATAGATTATTCCTGTGTCGTGGATGCGTTTACAAATATGAAATTCAAATGCACAAACACCCAGATCGAAACAAATAGTTGTGGGTCACCCAAGATTTGTCCCGTGCGGGAATCGAACCCGCGTCTACTCGATCCACGGGGCGGAGCGACTCAAGCTCTTAAAGATTTCGCCAAATAGCCGACGCAACGCGACGGTGGCGCGATCTGCGGAGTTGTAATGTATGGGAGACGATACATCATAGCTCAGCCCCGCTCGAGGCGATGGCAAACGTCTTGACCCGACGCGCTTACAAACGAAGCACGGCGGGAGCGAGACGCCAATACGCGTGCGAGCGGGAAGCTAGTGTTGAGCGGCCGCTTGGGCGGCGTGTCATCGCGCCTGCAGTATGACGTGATGGCCGCGCTGCCGACCGCCGGCCAAGCTCCAGCCGAACGACTCCGTGTTGCTCCGTCGGCTATTTGACCTAACATTAACTAATGGACCGAGCCGTCGGTCAAATACTACATTACTTGCAAACTTTAAATGGGATGAATACTGTATAATAGTAACTTAGTAATATCTGAGAAGCCTCTCTGCCCCAACGGCCACAGAACTGCGTGAATGCTCTAAAACTTGATGATAAAAGACGTAGTTTTAGCATTCCCCTTTTTTAAATTCAGAGAGAAAACGGAGTTCGGTGGACAATTTATTGGTTGTTGAACAGGATGCGCCGAAGGGTTTCGAAGGGATGAGCGAGGAAGAGGTGCGGGCGGAGCGCAAGCGCCGGCAGAGGCTCGCGCAGGACGAGTTCCGGCAGAAACAGCTCATGAAGCAAACCACTCCGTTGGGTTAGCTATCTATATCTCATCAGCCACCGCCAAAATATTCTTATCGTTACTGCTAGATCCTATTGAAATATAAGGAAATTTTCCAACTAAGATGTGCTTGTGGAATATCTGCTCGAGGTATGGCAAGTTCATCATCTTATAACGAACATAGGCCTCCCCAATCGCTCTCCAGCACAGCCGGTCCAATGCCACCTGCATCCAACGACTTCCTCCGATCCTCACAAGATTGTCGGTCCATCTGGTAGACGGCCGTCCAACGCTGCGCTTGCCAATACGTGGTCTCCACTCTATAAATATTTCTGCCCGAATGCCCGTCCGATTTTCGCGCTATGTAGCCCGCCCATTGCCACAGCAGCTTACTAATCCTGTGGGCTATTTCGGTGACCTTGGTTCCTCTACGAATCTCCTTATTCCTGATTAGACCACGTAGAAAAACGCCAAGCATAGCTCTTTCCATAGCTCGCTTAGCAACACAAGTAAACGAAAAACTTTTAGTCTTGAGGCACTGAGGGATTTTGGATGAGAAGACGTTGCGCAGTTACCCGAACGCTGCCCAGCCGTTAATTGGCAAGTTCATTTTATATATCTATGCATATCATCGCCGGATCACTAGCAGAGAGTACAGAGTTCTAACAGATTCGGTCCTTAGAGCTCTGGCTTTCTGCACTCTCATAGTTCGTCTCATATACGCTCGCCGGTTACGGAGACTAATGATTCACTTGCCTATAATTACTCTTTTCTCTAGAAGAAAAACAAGATCTAAGCAGAAACAGCAGCAGTTTCGACAAGCTGCTAATGGACATACCGACGCAGGAGATAGTGATCGAGGCGAGCGGCGCGGGCGCAGACGACTGCGGCAAGCGCAAGTCCCCCGCGCCCGACGGCAGCGCCGCCAAGCGGCGGGGCAGCGTCACTAGTAGGCTGGATATTGTTCAGACTGATTGAAATGTGTGATTGAATTTTTTATATTTCTTAAGTGTTTTTATAAATTATTTACTTTTTTGAAGGAGTGGTTTTAGGCTTAAATTAGGCTTAACATTCCTTGAGTTATGTATACGCTACGGGACCTGTCCCGCGAGACGTATTTCCAGTAAAATGTCAGGGCATTAGTTGCATACCCGGTGTTGGGCATTAATCAATCATTTTGAAGTGTAAACTTCTTTAGGCGCGTTAGGCATTTATTGAGATGGGAATAACAATTGAACATTGCGACACTGTTACCGTTACCGATATCACTGTATATAAGTATGTACATATATTGTGTATGGACGTACATAGATACACATGCACGTTGGCATTTTTTGAGATGGGAAAAAACAATTGAACTCGCCACAATGTTACCGTTACCAACACCTCTGTATATAAGTATGTACATATATTGTGTATGGACGTACATAGATACACATGCACGTTGGCAGTTTTTGAGATGGGAAAAACCAAATGAACTCGCGACACTGTTACCGTTACCAACACCTCTTTATATAAGTATGTACATATATTGTGTATGGACGTACATAGATACACATGCACGTTGGCAGTTTTTGAGACGGGAAAAACCAATTGAACTCGCGACACTGTTACCGTTACCAACACCTCTGTATATAAGTATGTACATATATTGTGTATGGACGTACATAGATACACAAGCACGTTGGCATTTTTAGAGATCGGAAAAACCAATTGAACTCGCGACACTGTTACCGTTACCGACACCTCTGTATGTATGTACATATAATGTGTATGGACGTACATAGATACACATGCACGTTGGCATTTTATGAGATCGGAAAAAACCATTGTACTCGCAACAATGTTGCCGTTACCGACACCTCTGTATATAAAAAAAATCAAATCAAAAAATATTTCCTGACGATTAATAAAATACACACGTAATTGTTCAAGTTTTCACTTCTGGCGGCATTCCCGGAATGCCACTGTTTGTTTTTTTTTTTGTAGTATCAATCAATTGAAATTTAACTTTCAATTAAAACAATCCCCTAAGGTACTAACCGGAATAACACTGAATTTTGTACGTCAAACACCTCGGTCCCTCCCGTGACCATGCATGGGTGCTATATAGTACTCGAACCGTCGGGAACTTAAAACCGCGATAAAATCTAATATATTTTAATTGCAATATAATTTGTTCACAACTAATTTTTGCCCAACTCTAGTATATGACTGAAGAAAATTGCTGTAACTCTGGTATACACCATACACTTAAAGAAGAGTACTGTAATCAAACAAGTGATAAATTTATCAATATCAACGTTGTTAAAATCCATTTCCTGAAGTATAATATATATAATATATTAAGTTATAATATTAAACCTGCCTAAGAGTTGCTCGGTGTGTGAAGTTCGCCAACCTGCACTGGGCCAGCGTGGTGGACTATGACCTAAAACTCTCTCAGTTTGATGACAGTTTCTTAACAGGGCTAATATTATTATTTCGCTGAGATTCACGGGCTTTACCCGGACCTTTGAAAGGCTTGCATGGGGACATGGGTCCAACACGTAGAGGCCCTTTGCGAGAAGTTAATGTTATGTAAGTCACCTGCTGAGATCACTTGCTGAAAATGAAAAAACATAACCAGCGAACTGACCCCTGCACCTGTGCAAGGACTATTGTAAACTATGGAAAGAAAACAAGGCCTATATAAATGAGGTTTGATGGACAAAAACTGAAGTATTTCAAAGGGGACTGACACCGGCCATAATTAGTGATATTACCCGTGGCCGGCGGTGACTCGCCGCTTACTAGATGGGTCCTCAAACGGTCGTCCTAGGACAACTGAGGGCAACACTGGTGTGAGCGGCTCAGGGGTGTAGAGGTGTGCTGCGCTTTCTCCGAAGTTACTCGCGGCGTTATGTCCTTTAACATTTCCACCCTGGTGTACATCGACGTAGGACCGCATTATCTTGCTACGTCGATATAGCTCTCACGGCTCCTCTCTGGACGGCCAATTAAGGCTACCCAGAGCAGAGTCCTGTGGTCACCGTTCGGTTTCCACTCGACCGACGAAGACACGCCGAGTTGGGGGCCCTGACCGACTCTGAAGCAATCGGGTCCGTGGTGTCGTTACTCACCAACAGCTCGCTACAAGCTGCCCTGCCATATTATTATTGTTATTATAATATTATTACAGCACAAAAAGGTTTAATTATCGTGATTCGTTTGCTTCTCGTTTTGTTTTGACTAATAGAGTACCTATAGAAAATATTGTAATATTCAGCCATTGAGGCATTATGTACTGTACTTAGTTCATACTCGAATTGTGCCTAATAAGGAGGTATTAAAGAATAGGTATTTTAAGGTATTAAAAAATAAAAGCCAATGTTTTTTTATATATTTTTTTATTTATCCACTAACAGGTTACGCATCTTACATGGGAATATTTACACGAATGAGACATACTAAGTTCTAAGTTATTGTACTCAGGTAAATTAAGAAACGAAAATAACACCCTACCTATATTTGTGTTAAAGAAAAAAACATCTTAAAATAAACAACTTAAGAGCTAAGTTATACTGACTGCTTAGGTAATGAATTAGACTGATTGGCAAAGGTTATGCGTTCATATATAAACAAAATAATTGCATTATAACTTGAATAGTTTTTATTTTTCAAATAAAAATAATTCAAAAGGATATCAAAATTATAAATGGAACGCTGATTTGCCATAAAACCAATAGACTATACCTCCTTCAAACATTTTTTAATTATACAAATTATACTCGTCAAATATCCTTTCATACTTTTGATTCATAACCCTAAGAACGAAAGCATAGAATTGGAATTCCATTACACCTTTATAAAAACCTACAAACATTAGAATTATCCACATTATAGTAAGTAAAAATGTAATGGAACTCTAAAAAGAACACAATAGTCAGGATTACACAAATATGTTATTTTTTAATTAATAAATAAGAAAAACGTAACATATTTAGTGAAATTAAAAAAGTAGGAACCATCTTCGAAGTGTTAGTTCCTAACAGTCACAAAACAAATATCGACACACATCGAAAATGAAGTTGATATGGTTTTGACCATGACCGGGAGTCCCTGTACTTACCGATAATATGTTAATAACAGCGATAGTTAAGGCGGGTACTTACAGCGAAAATTCTTGTGTAACGGAACCATTTGGGGTTCGGTTTTGAACTCAATTAAAGAAACAATTGTTTACATTACTGCGAACGCTTTTATTGATGATTGCACGACGGAATTTCGCTCTTATTTCAATGACATATCGACGGGTCCAACGAACAAAGTACTTAATCCAGTATTTATATTCGGCATAAATAACCTCATCGAGGGGCACAAAAGTTGCAAATACCATTTATTTTGTTCTGCATAAGTAACTTTGTTTCATGGGACCGTCGATATATTATTTTTATTGGCTTGAGCAAGATCGATAAGTACGACGACTGCCTTGTAAACATAATAATTTTTAATTAACAACTACAAAGATCCGAATTTGAAGTCATAAATATTTGCATTAAAGCTTTTTTTATATTAATTCCGTTAATCATTTCGACAAATTAGAATATTGCAAATCAAAAAAGCGACTATATCTATGTATTATTTAATTTTTTTTTATTCCAGAACCATAAGTTGTCAAGCAACAAACTGCGGTTCTGGAGCTACCGTCATAAGAAAAATGAACAATGGCAACATCATATACATGATTTTACCTGCGATCGATTTGAAGCGTCTATGTATGGAAAAATGTTAAAACCGTGGGGGTTTTTACCTAAACATAATTGACGAGAACTTTTGTTTGAGACACCCATAAAAAATTTATATAGATATAACATTTTACGTTTTGAGGTTATGTCAGTTGACATATTTTAATGGGAATCATGGATTATATATATCTATGAGGCCTACAAAAGACAGTGGCAGAAATCAGAAATCATTCACCATCACTAAAGTGATTCAGTCAAGCAAAATCTTTAAAGTAATACATAAATATACACCTCGGCACGCCTATATTCCCCAGAGAGGGTGGCAGAGGTGTACTGAGTACACCCACGTTTTGCCGACGATGTTAGGTCCCATGTAATAGGGGACGAGCCTATTGCCATATACCGGGCACAATTCCAGACTCCGGACTCATACTGGGAATTTTTCGTTAGAAAAACTACATTTGTCCGACCTATGATTTGAACCCAGGACCTCGTGATCTCAAAGCGATGCGCTTTGCCACGAGACCAACGAGGCAGTTATAACATAGGCCAAATATAGTTGAACATAATTAATTTACCAATCGCCACACTGCACTGGTCCTAAATTCTACACGCTACAAAACTTACACACTAGCATACGAGTATGTATTCCAACTATATACAAGAACACGAAATAAAACTACATAAACATATATATTTACCTTCCGATGAGAATAATTAAAGAATTAAAGCGGGTAAATGTACACATTTTCATATAATCATAAAAATACAGACAAATCAACGTGTCCAGCGAACAAAATCCTATAATCCAGTAGTTATATTTGGCATAAATAACCTTATCGTGGGGCATGAAAGTTGCAAATGCCATTCATTTTGTTAGGCATATGTAACTTTGTTCTGTGGGGCCGTCAAAATATGTATAGTACGGTTAGCAACGTAGGTAACGTATTATCATTCGCAGTTTTTCAAATCCCTTTCACGATGATCTTTGTTGATTGTATATTTGAATATTTTGCAAAGAATTTGGCATTGAAAACGTTCAACTGTTGTGAAATAAAGAGTAATACTGATTTGTAAAACAGAGAATGTAAGACGACTTGTGTTTTGCTGACCGTACTAAACTGAACTTGAGTACTTAACGATGAGGTCGAAGTTATGTATGAGGATATTAGAGCCATACATACTTCCAAAGCACACTTTACAGTGGTTATAGGTGACTTCAATGCGCGGCTGGGCAAATGGGGCGGTGATGAGTTGAGAAATTCAGTAGCCATTAATACATATGAGGTTATATTGTGTGTTGACATTCAGAAAAGATGACGGCGACTTCGATATAAGTATTTACAATACTTTGAATTATTAGCTTTAGATTGCAAATTATCCGTTAGATACGGATATTTGCCATTATTTTAATAAAATAGATAATTAATAAAAAAATGTTTGTTGGTTCTGTCAAATGTTTGTTGGTTCTGGGGCAATTTTCTGTCCTTTAAAGTGGTTGATAACTTAACTTGACTACTATGCCAGGTGGGCCACTCACAAAAGCTCGGCGGGCGGCATGGGGTCCGGAGGGTCGCAGGTTGAGTATAGCTGGTTTAACGGTAATCCAGTGGCATATAAAAACCATTAAACTATCATGTCACGATGTAACCGAAACGCGCCGTGTTAGGTCATGGCGAATAAGGTCCAAGACGGGGGTTCACACTATTAGTTTGACAGAGACGCAGTCATCTGTTGAAATAGATTTTGTATGCACCTATTTTTAACATATAGCATTGTCTCTGACTGACAAGCTGCGGTCCGAAAGACGCTAAGGCTCAATTAGAATTGCCGCGGAATGGAATGCAAAAGAATTTTAGAAACAAAATTGTATATAGCATAATGAACTTTATGCCAATAATGTAAAGTATAATCTACATACAAGCTAATAACAGCGGGAATGCTCGAGGAGGCGAGTGAATTGTCCGGAAGAGACACGACCTGTTTTCTTTTGGCTCGTATCTACTTTGTGCGTTACACAGTTGACATAGAGTTAATTATGCTATGTATAATTTCGTTACAAATATTCGCTTCCATTCCATTCCACAGCAATGTAAATTGAGCCTTATAAGAATGAGTGTGCGTTCCAAAACGTACAACGGATCGTTGGCACTTAAGCCGTTTCGTCACGCACATAAGATGAAGCCTAACATCATCTACATTGAATGCTATAGTTCTGCCCAAACGAATCTTCGTCCCACTCATACGCATGTGGAGTAGGATGCATGTGACCAAGACAAAGATAACTGGCTGCACAAGACGGAAGTGTCGCTCCAGCAAAAAACCACCCAATTACATAATATTAGTGAGCCGTTGCGACGTACAAACTTTATCTTATACAAGTTAAGGTAAAAAATTGCATGACAATTGAATATGAGTGACAATAAATTATTAATGAAAGTTATCTATTACTAAGAAGCATCTAAATGTACAATGAAAAACTATTTAATTAAATCTACTGATAAGGTTTAATATCGAATAAAGACGTTAAAATATTTTATATAGCCAATATTTATTGCAGTGTCTATAAATAGTTTACTCACATAGTCATTTTAGGAACAGTTTATTGAAAGCTGAATACATTTAAGGTATAACCAGTCTGTATCTAGTTATATAAAGGCCTTTCTTACCACTTATTATTGCAAGAGGTTAATAAGCAAGTCATGTTTACATATCTACAATGCGAGCTCTACGGAAGATGTGCGGAGTGAAGCTGACAGACCGCATTAGCAACAGCGTAGTAAGAAAGCGAGTAGATATGAAAGATAGTATCGGTGTAAAGATGAGAAAGGGCATGCTCCGTTGGTTCGGACATATAGAAAGAATGCCAGAGGAAAGAACGACAAAACAGATATACAATGTGAAAGTGGAAGGATGCAGGTACCGGGGAAGGCCTAGACTATCTTACCACGACCAAATAAATCGAGTCTTATCTGAAGGAAAAATCAAGAGTCTCCGTAACCGGCGAGCGTGTATGAGACGAACTATGAGAGTGGAGGAAGCCAGAGAGGTATGTAAGGAAAGAACCTGTTGGAACTCTGTACTCTCTGCTTACCCCGTAAGGGATCTGGCGTGATGTTATAGGATGTTTACAAATCGACGTGTCCAACGAACAAAGTCCTATAATCCAGTATTTATATTCGGCATAAATAATCTTATCGTCGGGCACGAAAGTTGCAAATGGCATTTACGTTGTTTGGCATATGTAACTTTTTTCTATGGGACCGTCGATATAGCTTTAAACCTGAGATGAATTACGCGACTATTAATAGTATTTTTATGTAGCATATTTTTAAAGTTCTCGAGCGTCGTGTAGGAACAAATATTGTAAATTCATCGTGAACAATAATGTTAAATAATTTAGTTGTTAACGACATACACCAATAGATGGCGCTGCACCGAAACTGAATAATTAATGAAGAAAGTAAGCCCGCGGTTTCGTGATTTTCAACCGATTAATGACTATGGTCAGTTTCGTTACAGCGTTAACGTTGGAACAGTGGAGTAGTTGAGTTCACTCTTTAGCCTACAAGGAGGTTCTTCGAACCTTAGATAGATTCGAGTGTTTTACAGCACCCATGCTTACAGGAATGACATTTATGAGTCATGTTTAATTAAATAAATATACTAAAATTAATATCTATGAAGAAACGACAGAAGACAGCATAAGCCTTGAACTGCCTTAGTCATATATATCGGTCTAAATTTAGTAATGCGCCGTACTTTTCACACAGGATGGGTAGTGACAGTTCTAATTGCCAAACGAAATTATACTTTATACAATGGCAATAAGAGGCATGACCCGTTTCTATACTTATGGTTTTATGCCTTAACACCATTGAATTACATATAAATATCGTTTGGCAATTAGAACGGTCACTACCCCATCCTGTGTGACAAATACTATAATTGTAATTTTCAACAAATGTTCACAATACATGATGATAATGAGATCCAGACCGATTTCGGCCACGGCGACTGTATCAACTCTACTCTCAACGATCGTCAACTCTGTTGAAGATCGTGCGCTCGCATATGGCTTATGTAGCCAATCTTCTTTGTAAAGATTCTCGCACATAGCGGGCATGTGAGCATCGCCACGGGTGGTCAGGCTTTTTGTCTGTCTGTCGGTCTGCGCATCGCTGAGCTTCAGTTCCATTCCACAATACATTAGAATGACATTAGATTTTATTTTATTTGGATTATGCCTATTATACCAACAGATGATACTGATGCTGTCAGTTAACTAATACTAAATATCATATCGCGTGCTTACCCAGTTATAGGCAACTAGTGTTGTGAAAATGAGCGCTAAAGTCGAGCGTTTAGCAAGTAGAAGACGCGAGCGTTTAAGCGCCGATTCGGGCGTTTTTAAAACATTATAGGCGACCACAGCTAACTAAACAATAACATACATTGCGCGGATAAGATTGATTGAACAGGCGAGTTGGTCATTGTGAAAAATAAAATTAAATATATGTATATTCTTATAGTCGTACTTCGTTCGCGTTATTTTCTGGCGTGTATTTTACACTCCTAAGTTTTTATTTTGAGACAACAGATAGCCTATGTATGTCCTTCCCCTGGATAAAATCTATTTACTTACCGAATTTATAGATATAGATAGATAGATGTATAGAATATAGATAGAAGATGAAGAGTTACTTCGTAAGGAGACGAACCCGCGGGCAATTTTAACGTAACATTGCAGCTCGCGACTAACCATCATTAAAATAATAAGTTTTATGGTTTATCCCGAAATAATACGGGATTGCTTGAATATTGCGGGATGAAAAGTATCTTAGATTTTAAGTTAGAGTATATGTTATTACCATACCAAGTTTCATTGAAATCTGTTTGGTAGTATTTGCGTGATTGAAGCACAAAGAGACAGACAGACAATAATTAAAAAAAATAAATTGTTTCGGCCTCTATATCGGTATAAGAGAGTGTACCCCAATTAAAATTTTCAAAAAATATTCAATGTACAGATTCGGCTCGGTTACAGTTTTATTATATGTATGTATATGTATAGAGAAGAATAGATAGAAGATTCAAGTGGTTAAAGGTATAATTTATTTCTTATATTTTTTTTACATAAATGACATATCTACGATATGTCACACGGTCCTTTAAAATATACGACGTAACCGATTTATCGTCTACGTCAACTGTGTCGATTGCACCGTCACACTTACATTCCCCAAGCGGGGGTGGCAGAGGTGTACTGTGTACACCCACTTTTCGCCCACGATGTTGGGTCCTAAGTAGTAGGCAGGGAGAGGTTATTGCCATATACCGGGCACAATTCCAAACTCTGGACTGATACTGAGAGTTTTTCGATAGAAAAACTACATTTGTCCGACCTAGGATTTGAACCCAGGACCTCGTAATCGCACATTATTCACCACTAGCCCATCGAGGCAGTCTGACATATTAACCGCTTATAATATTAAAATGGTATTCAAGGCCATAAACTACAAATGTAAATACTATAATATACTCTAAGTTTGATATAAATACAATGTTATACAACACGATATAATTGCACACAGCTACAAATACGATACAGACGCCATTGTGTGAATACACCAATTAAATTTAATTTAATTTGACGACAATGAAAACTCCACTTGCACAAATGTTTATTGAAGCACATATTACAAATTTACATTATAATATTTTTCACTTAAGACTGTGACAGTTCTTAGTGTCAAAGGAAATGAATCTTTAAGTTATTTATTTATTTATTCTTTATGGACATATGTATGTACAAAGCGGACTTAATGCCTGAGGCATTTTCTCCCAGTCTACCTTACGGTGGTATGTGGTAGGTGCGAAAACACGAGGCTAAAAATTGTAAGAAAATTAATATAAAATAAAATAATAATAATACTATATATAAAACTAATAATAATGTTATACATAATAACATATAGACATATATATATATATATATATATATATATATATATATATATATACATAATGACGTGAAACTATCATTGAGAGGATACTGCCGACATTTCGAGTAGGTACTCGTGTAGTTTTTTTTTTAAAAGAGAGACGGTTCGTTACCATCCTGAGTTCCTGAGGTAATGCATTCCAAAGCAGGATATATTGTACGAAGAAGGAGGAGTGAATAAAATCAGAACGATGAGAAGGGCCCTGAAGAAGACGATTACTTGAGGAGCGAAGATTTTTCTCGTGATTGGAGCACAAATATTGAAATTGGGACGTAAGATAAGCAGGCGAGGCTGAAGAATGGAGAATAGAAAATAGTGTTGTCAGTGCCCTCTGAGTTCTACGCTGACGAATAGGCAACCACTTTAAGTGAGAACGATGCACTGACACATGGATTCAATGATGCTAAGTCATAACCATAGTTAATTATAGAAACTGGACATAACTCTTATTGTCTTTAAATAAAGGATAATTTTCTTTGACAATTAGAAATGTGAATAATACTATAGTGAATGCAGTCTGTAATTATTTTTTTGTCTATGTCGTTCTATATCTCTGTCCTTGACATACATTAAATATGTGAAAGGGACAGCAGCAATCGTCAAATTGAATTATATT
This sequence comes from Phalera bucephala, assembly GCA_905147815.2. Taxonomy (NCBI): domain Eukaryota; kingdom Metazoa; phylum Arthropoda; class Insecta; order Lepidoptera; family Notodontidae; genus Phalera; species Phalera bucephala. Next base: position 3,318,808 of record LR990625.1, on the reverse strand, counting down.
TTTAATGATGTACAACGAAATTAGCGTGACTAATTATTACTTATCATAAATATGTATATAAAAAGATATTTTAGGTATTATTATATTCATCGTTATATTTGTCACTTAGTGAGTTCTCACTGGGATATTGTTCGCGTACACATCGCAACATTATGCTGTTTGATGTTGGACTTAAAATTGAAGGCCATAATGATTAAATTACGCGAGCATTTTCCCAGTGCATATTTTTGTAAAGTATTCTTTATTATTGCTTATTTTTGTGATTTCCCAAAGGAATAAATTATCATATATACGAACAAATATGAGTTAGCCAGTGTTCGCACGAGAGCGTTTTCAAGGCGCGGTACTGAAGCGCTGTAAGCGCTTTAAAATATAATGTACTACTAGTCCTTTGTTTAATTCTAGCGCTTTACTAACGCGCTTTATAATGAATGACATGGCGACTCAATGCGATTCTGCGTGTTCGAACCGACGGATGAATATACGACATGTAAAAAGGTATTATTGCAAGAAGATTGAAAAAGGCAGTGTTCGATAAAAAAGACAGGAGATCCCTGAAAAATATTTTGTACCGTGTCAAGAGCATTTCGGTGCTTGAAAAGCAAAAGGGGATAAGAACTTAGTGTTGTAAAAATGAGCGCTGAAGCACCGAGCGTTTAGCGTTGAGTCGACGCTCACGAGCGTTGAACTACGAAGAAGACGCGAGCGTTTTAATCGCCGACTCGAGCGTTTTTACAACACTATAAGAACCTCGACTGTTGAAAAGTTAATAGGCTTAATAGACGTTCAAATGCCCGCCTACTTGATAAAAAACTAAAAATGGTTATCAGAAAGGCTCATTTTCTACAAGGTGGGTTGATAGAAGTGTACTGTGTACATTTTTCGCCGACGATATTAGGTTAGCCAATGCCAGACTCTGGCGTGATATTGGAATTTTTTACTATTGATTAATTACATTTTTGGCCGACTTGTGACCGAGGCAGTAGGTCGGATAAGGTAAACGATTAGATCCGTTGATATACATTTTCATGTTAGGTGGATACTGTGACAACCGTAAGTGTCAAAGAAAATTATACTTCATTCAATGGCAATAAGAGGCATGACCCGTTTCTATACTTATGGTTTTATGCCTTAACCCCATTGAAATAAATATTAATTTCGTTTGGCAATCGGAACTGTCACTACCCATCCTCTGTGAAAAATTCTATAGATGTAATAATTTTTGACGTTGGTAAGCGTTTTTCTGTTTGCCATTACAAACATAAATGAATTTGACTATGATTGTTAGCCCCAACCAAGTCATTAATATTCAGCCTGGCGAAATTCTAGTAGAAAAAAAACGATAACTGATATGATGATGGAACTTGCTCTTTTTAATAATGAACATTACCTGTTTAAAGCGAAAGCCCGGTATACCCAATAAGTACTTCTCAACTGTCTGCTTCAATTTAGGTGTTCCATACGAATTGGAATCTCTTGCTTTAGTATGAGAGTTCTCTCTTAAAAAGTTGTGATTATAAGCTCTTTGGCTATCTGCTTTTGCTTCTCAAGCGTCGAATGTAAGGACTTTAGTAATTTGTCACAGTAATATGCGTTACAAAAAATATCCGTTTTTACATATACTATATGTTACTGTGATAAAGTTCTATAGTGGCGACATTTTTAACTGAAAAATAAACTTTAAAAATGATAAAGCCACACGGTTATCTGTACTTACCTGCAATAAACGAAATATTTCCATTTAAATTTAAACCTTGCTAACATTTTAATAAAATTAGTATTCCACAAAATAGATTGCCTACACGCATTATATTCAGAGTAATTAATAATTGATGGGGAAAAATATATCAAAGTGACATCAAAATGTCTCCTTACGCCAAGCAAACACTGTCCATTTTTAATTAGTGACAAACCAAATCGTACTCTACTATTAAGTAACAAGGAATAAAGTTACATTTTCTATAATGTAGCTTAATTAGCATTTGATACATTATTGCTTAATGCCACCAAGGAAAATTGCTGGATCAGACACCTTGAAATGAATCCTCTTCTACTATTATATCATCACGCTAGATCCTTCGCCGGGTAGACAGAGAGTACGTATAAGCCCCTGTTCCAGCAATTTCCATTGTAGACCATACCGATTAAAACAGACAGTAGATACAAGGTACAGACTGACACGTTACAGAGCGTCTTTACAATTAGTCACAAGCAATCTGTAAGGATTCTAGTATTTTGTCATACTAACATCTGTATTAAACACGCAGGTCTATACACGGTTTGATTCTTGTCGTCCTGGAGCGAACGCCCAGCTGATATATCGAATGCCTACTGTTTATTTATTTATTCTTTATGCACATATGTATGTACAAAGGCGGACTTAATGCCTGAGGCATTTTCTCCCAGTCTACCTTAGGGTGGTGTGGAAACATGTGTGGTAGGTGCGAAAATACGAGGCTTAAAATTGTAAGAAAATAAAATAATAATAATACTATATATAAAACTAATAATAATGTTATACATAATAACATATAAACACACACACATATATATATATATATATATATATATATATTAAACTTATAATTTTTCAATTCACTAATTTTATTAAATTTGTATACTATTATGGTGAAACATAGTTGAACTTAGAAAAAAACATGTACTAACCGTCTAATTTTTTTCAATATTTCATATTAATAAATATTTCATTCATTCATTCATACATAATGACGTGAAACTATCATTGAGAGGATTCTGCCAACATTTCCAGTAGGTACTCGTGTAGTTTTTTAAAAGAGACAATATTACTGTTACTAGTAATAAAAAAATGAATACAAAGGACACTGCAATATCATAGCTGGGTATATGGAACATCATAGCTGGGTAAAAATCTAGAATACCTAAAGTGTGTGTGTGTGTGTTTGAGTGATATACGCTGTTGGCCGTGAGGCCTTTACAGCTTCACCGGAACTAAAGGGCGAGCGTGCAACCACTACGCTCGAGCCAGAAGGGCAAGGGGCGACATACTCGAGGGCGCCTCAAGGAGGCCGTTCGCCTTGGTTTGGACAGTTGCTAGGGGGGAGGGCGTATACTAGGTGTCTCGCCGTGGTGCTCTGCACCGGCCGGCGGGAAACGGATTCGTCGACCTCGCCGGCGAGGTCGGTGTCTGATCCTGTGTGCGGTATCTGTATCCGTAAGAAGGGATGTAATGGCGTGTAATTAGTGCAAAGGGGGTGTAATTAGTGCACCGGTCGGCGGGCTAGGGGATCTACGACTTCGTCGTCGTCGTCCGTACCCGGAGCGGAAAGAAGCGATGTCAAAGCATCAGGGAGATCGGTGAGAACATGTCGCGGCCGGCGGTAGCGGCAGGGGTCGGGTTCGTAGTCGGCGGCGGCTACGATTAGCGGATTCGCATGGGAAGATGCGTTCGCGAAGTGTCGGGTAACACCTAAAGTATCTACCGGCCAGCTGACGCGCCGCCCCCTCAACCTGATTTTGCGCTTGCTATGGTTGTTTTAATGCACTAAATTACAAATTATGGAAATGTTACTTATTGAAGTGACTTCTTAAACAATAAGTTTTGTTAACGGTAGGCATTGGATACATCACCAGGGCTTTCGCTCCAGAACGACTAAGATTAGACCACGAACGTGTTTATACATGGCGTTACTATGACCGAGTTCTAAAGCACACAGTATTGCTCGGACTGCGCAACACGCGAACACAACTACAGAACATTAATCCTACGGTATTGGAAGTTCTTAAAAATTGTGTACCCACGGTCGGTACTGGTGGCCACCCACGCTTGCTGTCGTTAAAGTTATGTTGCACATCTGAAACAACAACAAATTATTAGTAAAAAAATACGACAAACATCATTTGATGAAAAGAGAAAATGTTATACTCTTCTCAATATCGAAAGACGATAAGTAAGCGTTTGTGGCATTTTCATATTTGAGCGCCTCCGTGCTTCGTAGGTACCGCTAAGCCGTTGGTCCCCCGTTACCACTTAATTCGCTAAGCCAAGTTGAAAGTTGTATTATTGTTATTACTAGTGGTCGCCCTTTGGTCGAAATTCGACCAACTCTTTCAACGTTTGCTGGTTATGTTTGACATTCAGTAAGCTATAGAAAAATATTATTCAAGACAAACAATATTATTCTATTCTCAATTTGACCACAGCCTTTACAATAAACAAAAGAGTATATATGTGTGTGTGTGTCAAATACATGTAGTGTGTGTCATGTTTTTTTTATTGATTTCATGTATGTTTTATGCATTATTTAAAAAAAATATTAGCTTTCTGCACTCCTTCTCTACATAAACTATAAGTGTGGGAAATTTCATACTCCTCCGTCCGCGCAATTTTCGTAAAAAGGGGCACAAAGTTTTTGCTTCACGTATTAATATAATGATAGTATTTTTCACATAGGATGGGTAGTGACAATTCTAATTGCCAATCAAAATTATTTTTTTTATTTATTTTATTTTTATTTTTAATTTATTCAATGGCAATAAGAAGCATGCCCGTTTCTATACTTATGGTTTTATGCCTTAACACCATTGAATTAAATATTAATTTCGTTTGGCAATCAGAACTGTCACTACACATCCTATGTGACAAATACTATAATATGTCGCATCCTATTATTTGGGAGTGTAGTTAATGTAATGACAAGCAGTTATTTTCATATTGAGTTCTTAGATTTACGCGAATATTACACATGAAATAAAACTACTTTACAGATTTTATCGCGGTTTATTTTTGATTCTTAGTTCCCAACGTTTCGAGTGCTTTGCGGCACCCATGGTCACGGGAGGGACTGAGGTGTTAGACGTCCAAAAGGCATAGTTGTTCCGGGGTACCCTCAAACTTCTTAATTATTTTTGTTGTTGTTGGTCCGATCTACGCAGAATGAGCTCACAGTGTCTTGAGGTCTTGCAGTGTTATAGTACAACGGGGTTATAGTACAGTGTAGTGTACAACGGGGCGAGCGGTCGGACGTATCGCAGAGTAGCTAATCTCACTGCATACCATGTGACAATATTAATCTACAACTAATGTGCGCATTTCGGATGTCAAGGAAGATCAGTGTACCGGACGAGACCTACTACTAGTGTTATTTCAAGATTTTCTTCATTTGGCCACCACGCAGATGACTATGAAAACGAAGATAAATCAGTCTTTCAGCATTACCAGCATTGGAACGGGCATTAGGAAAACCTAATCGCCGACAAATATGACAGGACACCCCACAAAGATGGCCACGACGACCGGCTTTGTGCTGCACGCATCCAGCTAATACTCTCGACATTCACCGGGTCATTAGTCCACCTTGTGAGTGAGCCTGTCCACTCCACGTCTTTCAGTAAGCGATTGCTACTCCAGAACTTTTTTCGATCAGTTTTATGATCTGTTATTGTCATAATACAGAATAGTCGCCACAGTCTGGCTAGTCTGTGCGTGGTTCTCATAGATCTAAAAAGGACAAGAAAACTTTTGTGAACATTTATACTAAAAGGGTGAGCAGGTGGCCCAAAAATAATTTGTAATATGTTCTCGTGATTATTACCTTCAAATGTCGATATTGAAGCAGTTAAAAAATAAATAAAAACTGTTACGCCTAAATTCTCCAGGAGCAGTGGCAGAGGTGTACTGTGTACATCCACTTTTCGCCGACAATGTTAGGTCCCATGTTTTACATGGGGGCGAGCCTATTGCCATATACCGAGCATAATTCAAACTTGTTGTGCCAAGAGTGTGCGGTGGCCGCTACGCGTGGTTGGTGGCCGCGACGACTGGTCGGTGGCTGCCATAAGTAGTCGGTTACCGCCATGAGTAGTTGGTGGCCATTACCGATGGCGTGTCGCGGACACTGAGTTGCAAGTAGCCGCCCCTCGCAACACGAATGCAGCGAATCCACACAAAACGTGAAAAACTCGCTAGCCACCAGTGGCGGTGGTTGGTGGCTCATTTGCTGGGAGCCTAATGGTTGTTGAGTTACCTGCGCACTAGACGGGCACCTCCTCGGCCTCCTTCTCCCGCTGGCGCACGGCCACGGCGGTCTCCACCAGCAGGTACAGGCACTTGAACTTGTCGCGTTCGCCCTCGCCGCCCGCGCCGCTCGGCACCACCTGACCGACAACACATGTTTACTACACCCACGAGACATATGTGAAGAGGAGATGGCATTATTAGATTTCCCTAAACAATCAAGCGTATTACTGCGCGGGATGAAGAACGTTACACCCCGCCCGCTTTTGTATTTGCCATTTAGCTGGTCTATCGTAAACCACGCCTACCGCGATGACGTCAGGCCCTAGTAAGAAGGCACAGTGGCTTAGGCTAACTCATTATATTTACTTCGTGGCTAAACCAATACTGTTTCTCTATACCAAGTTTTGAAACGGTGGTAGTAGAAGTTCACTTAAAAATCTCAGGTAACCTGTTATATTTGACTTTACGGAACTGATTTCTATAAAACGGTTTATCTTTTAAGGTTTCACCACACTGTGGACGTAACGCGACGGTGGCGCGATCTGAGGAGTTGTAATGTACCAGTACATTTGTACGGGAGACGCCACACAGCGCAGCCCCTCTCGGCACGACGGTTAACGTCACCGCCGCGCCCGACTCGATGACAAACGAAGCACGGTGAGAACGTTATGCCAATACGGGTGTGAGTGGGATCTCACCATTGTGTTGTTTAGCAGGTGGTGTGATATAGCGATGGGCGATTGTTACAAAAAAAACTATCGAATGAATCGACAATTGTAGTTACACACATTCGATTGTCGATTCATTCGTCCTCACTAAAATACAATCGAATAACAATCGACGAACGAATGAAAATCGACGGTGCGTTGCCAACACAGGGTACAATCGATATGGGGGGAATGTTTCAATAATTTTTAGTTGATCAGTAATTTCTGTCGATGAAAGTCATGTCGATAAAGGGCGTAGGTTAAGTTGGAAATATCGACTGAATTATAGATAAATCTAAACATCTAACGTAGTCATAATCACTAAACTACCCTGCAGGAGATCTGGCGTGATGATAGATAACAACAAATTTCAAAGTATTTTTATGAATTATACTTATATACTAATAGTAGTATACTTATTTACTAATAGTAAACAAGTTTGGAATTAATTTTCTATAAGTATAATTACTTATGGACATAAATTTTTATATTAAAAATTAAAAAAAAACAAGTCCGGTTCACATCTATTGAACGACGCCAAAACAATCGACAGAGCGGTCGATTCGTCTGTCGATTGCATACTCGTTACTAAAGTTATGCGCGCGCAGTCGAAACGCTGAGCAACAATCGACCAACAATCTAAGAATTATGATTGTCATTCGATTGTATTCGAATAAACGGAACAATCGAATGGTTCGATTGTTTTTAGTAATAATCGCCCATCGTTAGTGTGATATCGTCCGTCGCACCCGTAGTGTGACTTACGCCCGCTAAGCAAAACAATGCTAGCGTCCCGCTCACACCCGTATTGGCGTCTCGTTCTCACCGTGCGTTGTTTGTAATGGAGTCGGGCGTGGCGATGGTCCGCGATGTTAGCTGTCGCGCTGAGCAAGGCGAAACTGTGTCGGCCTCGGCACATTCTGTACACTACACTAGACATGGGTAACTCAGCGAAATTACTTGCGGTAACTCAGTAACTCAAGCCCAGTTTACTGCGCCAGCTCAATGCGTTGATTCAAAATTGCGCCATGGCGCAACAAAATGGAGTGCGCCGAGTGAGCAGCGAAACGGGCGCCATCTGCACGCCGCGCTCACAGCTTCGTAGCACAAACCGCGCGCACAGAGCTGCAGCGCGCGATCTGCGTTGGCTTATGTTCACTCAGCGAGTGAGTGGAAGAGTGAATGAGATCGGGCGTGTTGACACTTAATTGCATCCATTCAGGTGTTATAACAACAACTACTCATTCTCGGTACCGCGCTGTGCGCCAACACATTTTGAAGAAATTAGTTAACACATCCGGCGTAGTGAACTGAGTTGGGCCACCGCCGGCCGCGACATGTTCTCACCGACCCCCCCGATGCTTTGTCATCCCTTCTTTCCGCTCAGAATACGGGCGACGACGACGACGTAGTAGTAGTAGATCCCCTCCCATAGCCGGCGGTTGACCGGTGCACTTAGTAGTGCACCCGTCCCCCTACAGCGAGTGTCCCAACCGAGGGCGCCTCGAAGAGGCGCCCTCGAGTATGTCGCCTCTTGCCCTTCTGGCTGGCTAGAGCGTAGTGGTTGCACGCTCGCCTTTAAGTCCGGTGAAGCTGTAAAGGCCTCGCGGCCAACAGCGTACATCATTCACACACACACACACTCACACACACACACTGAGTTGGGGCAATCGCGCGGCTCAGTGCAGTGGTACACATGTTTACACTACATCTACCAGGAACCAATTACAATTCCCCAGATCGCCCTGCGTCGGCTGTGTGGCGAAACCTGAAAGCTCTATGTTCACCGACACGCTTATATTCCCCTAGCGGGGGTGGCAGAGGTGTACTGAGTACACCCACTTTTTGCCGACGATGTTAAGTCCCATGTAATAGGGGGCGAGCCTATGCCAAATACCAGGTACAATTCCAGACTCGAGACTCATACTAGGAAGTTTCCATTACAATAACTCCTATTGTCCGACCTAGGATTTGAAACCAGGACCTCGTGATCACAAAGCGATGCGCTTTGCCACTAGATCAACGAGGCAGTCACTTTATGAAAGTAGCTAAGTAGCGAGCTTTACGGAAGTATATATTATATTTGTGAGTGTGGGTGTATGAATGATCTACGCTGTTGGCCGCGGGGCCTTTACAGCTTCACCGGACAAGAGGGCGAGCGTGCAACCACTACGCTCGAGCCAAAAGGGCAAGGGGGCAACTAGCTCAAGGGCGCCTCAAGGAGGAACGGCCTCGGTTTGGGCAGTCGCTATGGGGGAGGGCGTATACTAGGTGTCTTGCCGTGGTGCTCTGCACCGTCCGGCGGGCAACGGATTCTTCGAGCTCACCGGCGGGGACGGTCTCTGATCCTGGTATATATAATAGTAAATATGACATACCTGCAGGCGGCGACGCAGTGGGTGCGGCAGCTGCGGCAGGTGAGCCAGCTGCGGGTGCCAGCCGCCGGTGCCCGACCCCGACCCTGACCCGCCCGCTGCCTCGCCACCTTCCTCTGACTCCGACGTACGCACTGTTACCACTGCCGCCGTCCGCCTGAAATATATGCACCAGTTAGTATTGCATTTCGTCTTAAAATACAAAGATACACATTAAGGCCATAATATAATAATATGTAATCAGTAAGACATCTTGTAGTTAGTGTTGGTAAATAATGCACATCGGCTAAAGGACATAATCGACTACTTTCGGTTTCGTAGTGTCATCTCTGACCCTTAGTACATTATGTACGTAGTGATTATATTCTCTTTGATTATGTGACAATAATGACTGACAAAAGCGACAAAACGTCACTTAATCGCCACTTACTGTACTAAGGCCTACTTACACGAATAACGCTAACTAATAATAAAAAGATATAGCGACATTCATCATGTAAATACGCGGAACAAAGTTGATCTTATTGTACATTCCACTCGTCTCCACAAAATCAGTAATTCTTTCATGGGGGCAATGTATACGCTTCTACAACAAATTACCCATATATATTCGAAACATGCCTATCAATAAGTTTAAAAAGGCAATTAAAACTAGACTCTGTAAGAAAGAATATTACAAAATTTCGGATTATCTTGACGATAAAACAGATTGGGTTTGAGCAGCTCCTCAACCAGCAACATTAATCTCAACAAAATGGTTATCAGAAAGGCCAAACAAATTAAATTAAAAGCCTAGCCCGCTGAGTTTCTCGCCGGGTCTTCGTAGTGGAGGCCGCGTTCCGATCCGGTGGTAGATGTCAAAAATGTAATAATTTTGACGTTTGTAAGTGCTATTGTATTGGCCTATACAAGTAAATGATTTTTGACTTTGACTCAACCTTGGTTCATACATGCAAGTGGGCCTAAGTTGAAGGCAATTTAACGCTATTACCTCGAGTTACTCAATAACTTGCGCGAACCCTGGTTCGTGCAAATAGGCTTAACAGTCTCTTCGGCAGGTCTCGATTGCTACGTAGAACGTGCGTTGGTGTGCGTGATTCTTATCCGATCTCTAGTACTCTCCAGTAGTAAAAAAAAAACTAATGAATAAGTCATTTTTTAATCTTTTTTTTTTTTCGTGGCAATTGCGATTACATTATGCCATTGTACAAAACTTGATGACATAGATGATAATGAAATTGATGAAGTGCCCCACCCTGGATAGTAAAGTGATGGATACTTTACATACCAATTGCGACGGCCGTTTTGAGGGAAATCGAAAAGGCACGTTTTATCTCTTTGTTACAATTATTGTCACTCATGCACATATAGGAATACATAATGGTTAATATTCCACCAACATTACACATTATAATTCGAAATAACACAAGTTTTGGAAATTAAAACAAATTGATAACATCACTCTTCGATTTCCCGCCAAAAAGTCCCAATGAATAAGTCTATGTGCCAATGTTACATTGGCACAGACTTACTCATTTGGTTTTTTAGGGTTTCGTACCTAAAACGAAACCCTTACCCTTATAGGATCACTTCATTGTCTGTCTGTCGGACGGTTATCACCTTTTTTAGGTTTTTTTTTCTCAGTAACGGCTAAAGTTGAAATTTATTCCAAATACGAAGGTCCCCTACTAGTCTAAAAAGTTTTATGGACTGCCTCGTTAAACAGGTAGGTACCGTATAATGCGTTTAGAAATCGCGGAGGATCTCGTACATATTGTAGGGCGAACAAAATGTAGTTTTTCTATAGAAAATTTCCCAGTATCAGTCCGGAGTCCGAAGTCCCAGGTCAGAACAAATGTAATTTTTCAGAAATATTTCCAGTGTCAACTGGCATTGTGCCCGGTATAATAGCAATAGCCTCGCCCCTATTACAAGGGCACCTTACATTCTCAGCAATAAGTTGGTGTGCGCACATAGTAGATGCTAGGTCTCATGCAATAGGGGGCGAGCCTAATGCCATTATATCGGGCACAATGCCAGTTGACACTGGAAATATTTCTGAAAAATTACATTTGTTCTGATCTGGTATTCGAACTCAGGACCTCGTGATCGCTACGCGCATTATTCGCCAATAGACTAACGAAGTATAGGTAACTTTTTAGAAGCTTTTGTGTTCGGATGTCTGTCCTTCTGTTTCACATCTTGTAATCCATTTTCAAGCACTTCGAGTATTTTATTTATTAGTTTTATTTTATTTTATTACGATATCCAATAGCGTTTGAATATAGAAAGCATGTATCCCACTGAGTTGAAATTTAGCACACGTACATAAGTTCGGTGACAATGCAGTAGTATAGTACATACCATGGACACAGCTCCAGACCATGAGGTGGCCATGGGAACATGTCAACTACACAACATAACCACATCGTGTTTAGGCTTGTTAGATTGGTGATGGAACCGAATAGTGGTCAACGGAACTTCCCAACTACTTAACATAATCCCACCGTGTTTGGATTCGTTGGATTTGACTTCACGAGTTCTGTAGACCCGGATAATGTCGAGGGTCTGATAATGGAGCTGGAGGGTAGCCAATAGAACTACCCAACTACTCAACATAACGCCGCCGTGTTTGGGCTCATTGAATTTGTCTTGACGAGTTCTCCAGACTCGACGAACCTACAATTTGGCGCTGAAACTGGCCGAAACTGAACCCGGTACAAAACCCTCAGAGCGCGAGTCCTACTTGCACTTCTCCAGTTATTTTCTACATCATCAATTATATGCCTAACTATTATCAGTTTCATTTTCGTTCTCCATGCCACTCGTACGACCTTATTTTTATATTTATATAAATCAAAAAGCATTATGCATTTTCATATAAAATAATGATGATAAAGGTAGGTTACCCTCTGGCGGCGGGGTGTAGTTCCCTGTCCTCTGGTCCATAGCGTATGACGGACTGCCACACGGATGGGTCGTACTTCACCTCCTCCTCGCTGACGGCGCTGGAGGAGTAGCCTTCCTCGCCGTCACCGATATCGTCGCCGTCACTTCGGTACACCAGGAGTCCGTCGCTGTATTCTTGTTCTGCGCTTCGGTCGGCATCGTTCTGTAAAACATGATGTATTTTAATAAACTGATCAAAAATGTTATATTTATTTGATTAATATTTAAAAGGAATTTATTTGGGCCTGGCTAGTTAAATGTGTAAGATATTATAAAATAAATTATTGGAGACCTCTTAAATATAATTGCTGAACTATTCTAGCAGCAATTAGTGAAATTGTTGGGTGTTATTTTTTAGAACTGAAGTCTAGAATGACACACCGATATTCCCCAAGCGGGGGTACTGAGTACACCCACGTTTCGCAGACGATGTTAGGTCCCATGTAATGGGAGCGAGCCTATTGCCATATACCGGGCACAATTCTAGAGTCCGGAATGTACTGGGAAGTGTTTGTTAGAAAAACTACACTTGTCCGACCTAGGATTTGAACCCAGGAGCTCGTGCTCAGAAAGCGATGCGCTTTGCCACTAGAACAACGAGGCAGTCAATGACAGACAATGACAGTCTAGAATGACGTTCTTCCAAATTCTATCTATCTATATCATCACGCCATCTCCCTCGCGGGGTAGGCGGAGAGTACAGAGCAGCATTTTTCCAAATTCCTGTGTTATAATACCAACAGGGCTCAAATAGTCGACGACAGCTTGGTTAAACGGTCTGATCGAAGGCCGCTCAGCTTACTGGATCGAGTCGCGAGTTCCATACTCGACACACCCTATATTTCAGTGTATCCAACGAACAAAGTCCTGTAATCCAGTATTTATTTGGCATAAATAACCTTATCCACGGGCAGGAAAGTTCCAAATCCCATGAGTTCTGGCTGTGCCTCGCGCGCGTTCGGTCGTGTCACTGCGCTGCTCGCCCGCTCGCTATTTTCGTGTTACGTAATATTCGATTCCGACTTGCTTTGTTGGAAACGCCTGCGCTTGCGTGGAGTGGTGATCTGGTTGGCTCATATACGTGTATACGTACGCATATACGGGCTTGCGACGTTACTTCTCCGCGTCTGGCTCGCGCGTAGCAACAAGGCGAGCCGTTAGGTTGACTCGCCGTTCTGACGGCGGTCGGCCTTCCCGCGCTTTTAGTAACGGTCGTTTTCCGAGACCTACGTGGTTTGTCGCGGCTGTGCTTACGTGTGTTGTGCTTGCGTGTTTACGTGTTTGCATTCGCTGTGCGTATGCTTTTGCGTCCCGTGTAGGTACGGTTCGCGTATCGCCCGGCGTGACCAAGCACGTGGGTTGCTAGGCAGCCGCGTCGGCTAACGGCGCGGCCGGCCCTCCCGCGGTCTTTGTTTTCTCAACGGTGAGTTTCATAACTGTGTTCTCCGTGCGGCGGTTCTCTTCGCCCCGGAGCAGCTAGGGTTTGGTGCCGCCGTTCGCCCTTAAGGCGAAGGGGCACACCGCGTCTCCCCGGTAGTGCCACCCCCCCGCCGCTGCCCGGTGGGGGGATCAGGACAACGTTCACGCCCGGGTCTTAGGGCCCTTTTTTATTTTTTTTTTTTAGTTCACTCGCCCTGCCATTTCCCCTCTGGAAATGGCGGAAGACTTCCCTCCGGAGTTCGTCCGGGAGCTCACGAAGTACATCGTCCTACGCTGCCCGGACATAGTCCGGGAATTCAGGGCGACGTACTCGCCCGCCTCGCCCGACGCGTCGCCCGCGCGCGCGTCGGCCCCCGGCCCCGCGCACCCCGCGCCTTCTGCGCGCCCCGCGACTCCGTGCGCCGCGCCGCGAACTGATGTAGGGGCGCAGCCCCAGACCCCCGCCGACCGCCCCGTCTCACCATGCGGGTCCGAGCCTCTCTCGGACTCGGATATGGAGGTCGAGCGCGCGTCCGCGCGACGCGCCGCCCCCGCCCGGTCCCCGTCCCCGTCGCTCTCGTCGGAGGACGACTTCGTTCCCATCGCGAATGGGAAGCGGGCGCGCAAACCGCGCGACTCGCCGCCACCCAAAATCCAGAAGGCCGGAAACGTTTCCGTTTCTCCCGGCCCCTCCGGCCCCCGGCCGTCTCCGTCTCCCGACGCGGCCGCGAGGGCCTCCCCCCTCGCGCGCCCCGCACGTCCGAACATCACTCCCCCGCCGCTTGTCATTCAGGACAAGAGCGCCTGGGAGCGCATCTCCAAGGCGATATATAATCGCCAGATAAACTACACGCACGCGCGTTCCACCGCGCAAGGCATAGCCGTCAAGGTGGCGTCTTCGGACGACCACCGACGGCTATCCACGTTCCTGCGATCCAACAAGATCGGTTATCACACATACACCCTGGAGGAGGAAAGGGAGCTCAGGGTGGTAATCCGCGGTGTCCCGAGGGAGCTGGACACCGCCGTCAACAAGGCCGACCTCCAGTCCCAGGACCTTCCTGTGCGCCAGGTGCACAGAATGGTCAATGGGCGCTCCAAGGAGGCGTACGACATGGTGCTGGTCGTCCTCGACCGCACCGAGTCCGGCCGCAGGGTCTTCGACCTGAAGGCCGTGTGCCATATATCTGGCCTCTCCGTGGAGGCCCCCCACAAACGTGGCACGCCCGGGCAGTGCCACAATTGCCAACTGTACGGGCACTCTGCCCGAAACTGTCACGCGCGCCCTCGATGCGTTAAGTGCATCGGGGACCACGCGACGTCCCAGTGCGCCCGCTCGAAGGAGACGGCGGCCGAGCCCCCCAGCTGCGTCCTCTGCGGCACCAAGGGGCACACCGCGAACTATCGCGGTTGCCCCAAGGCCCCGAAGGGGAAGCGCGGCCGGGCGAGGCGCGGCGGCCGCCGCCGCCCCCGCGCGGTTGCCCCCCCCTCTGCGCCCTCAGCGCACCCTCGTCCGGTGCCTTCTGCGCCAGCGACCACGGCTCCCCGCGCTCCCGCGCCTCTGAAGCTGACCCCCCCTCCCCCGCCGCTCAGGCCGTCCCTCGGCGCCAACGCGTGGGTGAAGCCGCTGCCTTACACCGCGGCCTCCCACCCTGCGTCAGTGGGCCCCGCCAGCCCCCCGAAGCGCGCGCCGGCGATCCAGCCGGTGGCAGCTTGTCCCCCTCCGCCCTCTAACGTCAGTCAGGACGTCGACCTGATAATGAGCGTCTCGGCGGTTATAAGCCCCGCACTGTTCCCCAGAGTCCGCGAACTCGCCCTTCGTCTCCGCGCCGCCACCAACTTGGCGGACCAGGTTCTCCTGGCCGCGGAATACAGGGACGTCTATGACGTCCTGGCGTCCCTCAAAACCCAACCCCCCCGCACCCAATAATGGATCTACGATCTCCCCGCCTAAAGCCCCACAACCTATCCCTGGCGTTCTTTAACGCCGATGGCCTTCGCTCCCAGCGAGATCAGGTTGCTGATTTCCTCCGAGATCACCAACTTGATATCCTCCTCGTGCAGGAAACCTTCCTGAAGCCCGCACAACGCGATCATAGGATCGCAAACTACAACCTCGTGCGCAATGACAGAATCGGCTCCCGCGGAGGCGGTACTCTCATTTACTACAGGAGGTCCCTGCACTGCATCCCTCTCGATCCCCCCGCGCTCACCAACATCGAAGCCTCGGTCTGTCGCGTCTCTCTCACGGGGCACCAGCCCATCGTGATCGCCTCCGTTTACCTTTCCCCCACTAAATCCGTTCTCAGGAGTGACTTTGAAGCACTCCTCAATCTGGGAAGCGCCGTCATTCTGGCGGGCGACTTCAACAGCAAACACGTGGCCTGGAACGGTCTCACCACTTCCCCTAACGGTAGGAGCCTTGACGCCCTGGTCGACGTTCTCGACTTTGACGTCATCGCACCCATGCACCCTACCCACTATCCTAACAATCCCAATCACCGACCCGACGTCCTGGACATGGCGCTTCTGAAGGGTGTCACCCTACGGCTGCACTCCTTGGAAGTAGTCCAGGAACTCGACTCTGACCATCGACCTGTAGTCATGAGACTCGGTTCCCCCCCTTCCGCCCCTCAGCGACCCAAAAAGACGGTGGTGGATTGGCATGCGCTAAGCACGGCCTTGGCGGATGCCGACCCTCCCCCCCTGCCTCTCAGCTCGGACTCCATCCCGTCCCCTCAGGACACCGATCAGGCCGTAGATGCCTTCACCGAGCACATCCGATCGGCTGTCAGTCGATCGTCCAAGCAAGTCGAGGCGGAAGATCTCTACCTCAACCGCTTTCGACTGCCGGACGATGTTAGGGATCTCATTCATTCCAAGAATGCTTCCATGCGTACGACTCCTACCCCACCGAAGCCAATCGGGCCCGGATGCGCGCTTTACAACGAGAGGTAAAGCGTCGTGTCGCGGAGGTCCGGGAGGAACGGTGGGGTGTCCTCCTAGAGGGCATCGCGCCGTCGCATCTGGCCTACTGGCAGCTGGCGCGTAGCCTCAAATCCGACTCCACGACTGACATGCCCCCGCTGTCCCGCCCTTCAGGCGCAGCGCCCCCAGCCTTCGACGACGACGAAAAGGCCGAGCTTCTCGCCGACTCCCTCGAGAGCCAGTGCGCCCCCAGCTCTCAGTCCGTCGACCAGTCCCACGTCGACGCGGTAGACAGGGAAGTCGAGCGCAGGGCATCCCTCCCCCCCGTCGATTCCTTGCCTCCTATCACGCAAACGGAGGTCGAAGATGTGATTATGGGTCTTAAATCTAAAAAAGCCCCCGGCCCTGACGGTATTTCGAATCGCGTTCTGAAATGCCTGCCCGCCCAACTCATCTGCCTCTTGGTGGCCATCTTGAACGCCGCCATGACGAACTGCACCTTCCCCGCTAAGTGGAAGGAGGCGGACGTCATTGGCATTCCCAAGCCCGGCAAACCTCGCAATCTCCCCGCGAGCTACCGCCCTATCAGTCTCCTCAACTCCCTGGCCAAGATATACGAACGCCTCCTTCTGGCGAGGCTCAAGGACTTCGTAACGTCCAGGGGTATCCTTATCGACGAGCAGTTTGGCTTTCGAGCCAAACACTCTTGCGTCCACCAAGTGCACCGCATCACGGAGCACATCCTCTCCGGTCTCAATAGACCCAAACCAATCTACACGGGCGCCCTCTTCCTAGATGTCGCGAAGGCATTCGACAAAGTCTGGCACAACGGCTTGATCTACAAGCTCTACCAATTGGGTGTGCCGGACAGACTCGTGCTCATCTTACGAGACTTCTTGTCGAATCGCGCCTTCCGTTATCGCGTCGAAATGACGCGCTCCACTTCCCACTCCATCAGTGCTGGAGTCCCACAGGGCTCAGTTCTCTCTCCGCTCCTGTTTAGCCTTTACACGAACGACATTCCTCGTTCGAGTAAGGCGCATCTAGCCCTATTCGCGGATGATACCGCTCTCTACGTCTCGCATAGGAATAAGGGTTTCATTACCAGACACCTTCAGGCATCCGCCAATTCCCTAGGGAATTGGTTCAGGAAGTGGCGTATTGAGGTGAACCCGGACAAGAGCGCTGCGGTGTTCTTCTCCAGGGGTGCCACCCCGCGCCACTCCCTGCGCCGCCCTAGAAGTAATCTCGGCCAAGTGACCATGTTCGACCGACCCATTCCCTGGGTCAAAGAGGTCAAATATCTAGGGGTCACCCTAAACAGTACCATGTCCTTCGGCCCGCACATCAAGCGGGTCCGTCACCGAGCATCATTTGTGCTCGGTCGTCACCATTCGTTAATCTGCAAGCGGAGTAAAATGTCCCTTAGAAATAAGGTGACACTTTACGAAACTTGCGTTAGACCCATCATGACTTATGCGTGTGTTGTGTTCGGGCATTCGGCCCCCTCTCACATCGATAAACTCCAAGTGGTTCAAAACCGCTTCCTCCGTAAAGCCGTAGGAGCCCCCTGGTTCGTACGGAACGTCGACCTCCACTCCGATCTAGGTCTCGAACCTATTCGCGCCTTTATTAAAAAGGCGTCAACACGTCACTTCGCGAACGCATCTACCCATGCGAATCCGTTAATCGTAGCCACCGCCGACTACGATCTCCCCCCCGACCCCTGCCGCCACCGCCGGCCGCGACATGTTCTCACCGACCCCCCCGATGCTTTGTCATCCCTTCTTTCCGCTCAGAATACGGGCGACGACGACGACGTAGTAGTAAATCCCCTCCCATAGCCGGCGGTTGACCGGTGCACTTAGTAGTGCACCCGTCCCCCTACAGCGACTGTTCCAACCGAGTATGTCACCTCTTGCCCTTCTGGCTGGCTAGAGCGTAGTGGTTGCACGCTCGCCTTTTAGTCCGGTGAAGCTGTAAAGGCCTCGCGGCCAACAGCGTACATCATTCACACACACACATCCAAATCCCATTTATTTTGTTTGGGATATGAAACTTTGTTCTATGAGACGTCGATTATTTGTTTATGTGATATTTTGTGTCTGTAAACACACACAGAACACTAGACTAATCCTAATAGTAAGTTTTCATAAAACTTGTGTTTGTAACTGCACCCAGGACACAGAAATTATTTCTAGTATGTCTTTTAGTCTGCCTAGCTAAGTGGCGAGCGCATTGTTCTGACCACGCGACTTTTCATCGTTGAATGTCATCCATCCCGTACAGTTTTTCGTTTTCTATTAGCGTTAAGAACTGTGGAAGGTCTGCTTGGCTACAGGTCGAGTACTCGTAGAAAGAAAACCAGTTTCACCTCAACCTCGACTCCGTCCCAGGAAGCGACGACGACCCCGGCAGTGCCGGCATTGGAGCTGCCCGTGCCGGGCTGCTTGCGGCCGCGCCGCGAGATCGTGTAGTGCAGCGGGTCGTGGCCCTCGCGCCGAATCATCTCGGGCAGGATGCGCCGCCGCGCGTTTATGAACCAGTTGCATACCTGAACAATGAACATACAGTCTAAAGAGTTTTTAGTCTGAGGGAAGGAAAAATAACCAAATTTCACCAATAATTTCTAATTTTATTTCTTTCAATAAAAATAAAACACCGTCACGCCCATATTCCCCAGAGGGGGTGGCAGAGGTGTACTGGGTACACCCACGTTTCGCCGACGATGTTAGGTCCCATGTAATAGGGGGCGAGCATATTGCCATATATCGGGCACAATTCCAGACTCTGGACTCATACTGGGAATTTTTCGTTAGAAAAACTACATTTATCCGACCTGAACTGAACCCAGGACCTCGTGATCACAAAGCGATGCGCTTTGCCACCAGAACAACGAGGCAGTTCTCTCAATAGATAATTAAATTACATTGTATACATAAAGCTTCTTTTACTTGTCATCTTGACAGTTTCAGAGTTGGTTTATGACTGATTATACAATGGGTGTCTAGTGCGTTTAGTAACTGACACCACCAAAATTAGGGCAATTACCAATAACAAACGCAAGGCACATGTTTATGACTTCAGGGTGTCTTTCTTAGAAATTTCGGCACCTCAAATATTTCTCTCTAATACCTCTGGTAAGCTGATTATAAAAACAATTACACTATTAAATACTTCTGTAAATATTTGCTGGCATATAAATACTATCATACTTCTTCGTAATAAGAATGTCTGCTGCTCTATAAAGACTGTTTTAATGTATGGGTGTTGACCAAATTTCTGTTATAGGTTTTTCGTTATTGACGTTATAAGAGTTTACTCTGTGACTGCCTCGTTGGTCTAGTGGCAAAGCGCATCGCTTTGTAAGCACGAAGTCCTGGGTTCAAATCCTAGGTCGGACAAGTGTAGTTTTTCTAACGAAAACTTCCCAGTACATTCCGGAGTCTGGAATTGTGCCTGGTATATGGCAATAGGCTCGCCCCCCATTACATGGAACCTAACATCGTCGGCGAAACGTGGGTGTACTCAGTACACCTCTGCCACCCCCTCTTGGGGACTATAGGCAACTGTGGCCCACCAGCGACCATTAACACCGTCACGGTGTTAATGGTCGCTGGCGGGCCACAGTTGCTCACACGTTCCCTTAATCCGCCCCAGCCAGTGACGAGCTGGAGCATGGTTAGGAGTTCTAGCCAGTAGGAATCTTTGCATAACCCCTCGCGTGGTGACGCGAGGGGTTAGGGTACCCCGCTCGCTACATGGTGATGTAGCGAGCGGGGTACCCTATGAAGGATTTCTCCCACCCAAATAATGTTGCTAATGTATAATAGCCAATAATATAATCAATATAATCAACCTACATGAAATCGAGATACACCAGAAGAAGATTAAGAAGTGAACTCAACAGACGAAGACATCGCATTCAAAGCTCAGAAAAAATGTCTACGGTCGATCTGCAAGTTACAGTCAACCGACAGCTGTAAGCCAGTCTTCAAAGAATTTAAGTTGTTAACATTACCATCTTTGTATATTTATGAAGTGGGGGTATTTGTTAAAAGTAATTTTCATTTATTCGAAACATTTCGTTCTCGTCGTCACCAGAAGACTATTTTATAAAATATTAATCAAAAATCCTACTACACATTTAACATACCACATACAACATCTACTCTTGCACATCACACATACACACACACTTAAGCGAGGTGCTATATTCAAATTATCTTCAAAAATTCTGTAATACTTATCATATCTTTCATTTCCCCAATCTTGATACTATAATATTTCATAATGACTAATATAATAAACATTAATAACGACCTTGATAATATACACGTAGGTAAGTCTTTCATTTGCAGCCCACAAGATTGTCTAAAATTTATTATCCAACCCGATAGAAACTTAAAATTACTACATTTAAATATTCGTAGTGTCAATAAGAACTTCGATGAATTGCAAGTGCTAATAGACTTAACTAAAATCGAGTTTGATATTATAGTACTGACAGAATGTTGGCTCAACAAAACTAATGCCTTTCCACTAATGGACGGGTTCCAATCCCATGCTACTCGCGTTAACTCCAATCAAAATGAGGGAGTCATTATTTACACAAGAATAGGTTTGCACACAAACGTATGGGAGCCTATGCTACAAGGCGGTAACTGCCTTGTGTGTCAAATAGACAATAAGCTAGCAGTAGTAGCAATCTATAGATCGCCATCATATTCCTCTAATGACATTTTTGAAAAGTTTTTAAGCAGTCTGAACAATATCTATGAAAATTTATCAACTATACCAAATATTGCCCTTGTAGGAGATCTAAATATTGACATAAGACAAGATAAAATAAATGATCGTAGTCTAAACTACCTAGTTTTAAATGCATCGCACGGTCTACTACCAGCACACTTACTTCCTACTAGGTTAGAAAATTGTTTAGACCATATATTCCTGAAAACTAGATTACCGAGCACTACACTAGTCCTAGATTCATACATCACAGACCATAAGCCGACACTTCTGACTTTACAGAATGAGACCATATCGAAAAAACCCTACAACTTTATTACTAGCATTGATTATGAAGCTATTAAACTGGAGTTAGGAAAATTTGACTTTACAGAAATATATATATTAGATAACCCTAATTCATCGATGAACAAACTTATCACTGTGATAAAATCGGTTATATCCAAAAACTCAAAACAAGTTAAGATTCCAAGACAAAAACGTATTATAAAACCGTGGCTAACAGCAGGCCTTTTAAAATGTATAAAAAACCGTGACAAACTGCATATAAAAACAAAAAAGGCTCCAGACAATCTTATCCTCAAAATTACATACACTCGCTATCGAAACTTTTGTAATGCGCTGCTTAAGAAATTAAAAAGAACTTACGAAAGAAATGAGCTTGAGAAATCTAAGAATAATCCGAAAGCATTATGGAAAACAATTAAGGAAATCACAAATACTAAAAAATCATGTGTTAGTCCTATTGAGTTGTTGGGGATAAGTGATAATCCAAAGTCTTCCGTCAATGAGGTATGCACCTACTTTAGTACTATAGGGAAAAAATTAGCAACTGCCTTCAATAGCCCAACCGCTTCTTCATCTATTCATGATGAACAAGAGTCTCCTCCTAATAATATCCCAGATCCACCACTGAATTCCCTAGCTATTTTGGAGGTTGACGAGACAGAAGTAGAATCCCTCATTCTTCAGCTACGCGCTGACTGTGCCGTGGGTTGGGATGGTATTCCATCGACAGTCCTGCAAAAGTGTCGTCACTCTCTAGTGCCGCCCCTTACTCAGATTTACAGCAGTTGCATACAACACGGTGTGTTCCCAGACGCGCTAAAAAAGGCAATAGTTCACCCAATTCATAAAAGCGGAGACAGAAACTGTGTCAACAACTACAGACCCATATCAATACTATCTGCACTTTCAAAAATTCTCGAGAAAATATTAAACAAACGTCTCAGAGCTTTCTTAAACAAACATCACGTAATAGCTGATAATCAGTACGGATTTAGGGCAGGGGTTGCGACTGAAGATGCAGTACTTGAATTAACTCAAACCATAGCTAGAAATTTAGATAGTAAAACGAAGTGTCTGGGCATATTTCTTGATCTTACCAAGGCATTTGACACAGTTTCTGTTCCTGTGCTTACCTTCAAGTTGGAACAAATTGGAGTTCGTGGTGTGGCACTGGAGATTTTTAAAGATTACTTAAAAAACCGTATCCAAATGATAAAAATTGATACATACCTCAGTGATGAGGCACTTGTCACTTTCGGAATCCCACAAGGTAGCGTACTGGGCCCAACACTGTTCCAAATTTATGTTAATGACCTCTGCAGAATGAGTATACCTAACTGTAAAATATTTGCATATGCAGATGATACTGCGATAATAGTTAACGGATCCACTTGGGATGTTGTGAAAGCTAGAGCTGAATTAGCCCTTACCAAAATCATGACATGGCTCTTCAGTAATATGTTAACGATAAACTTACAAAAAACCCGTTACGTTCCTTTCGCTATCCGCAACAACACTAAACCATCCGAACACTTCTCTTTAACAGCCCACTCATGCTTATACTTATCACCACACTGCAGCTGCCCAGTACTTACAGGATCAAGTACTGTGAAATACCTAGGTGTAGAAATCGATGATGGATTGAGATGAGACAAACATATTGATGCCCTCACAAGCAGAGTAATGCGCCTTATTTATATCTTCAAATCACTGAGAGAATCAGCTAGTTATGATACACTTAAAATGGTGTACTATGCCCTATGCCAATCCATCATCGGTTACTGCATCGTTGTCTGGGGCGGAGCCGCAAAAGTAAATTTTCTTAGAATAGAGAGAGCACAGAGAGCTATTTTGAAAGTTATGTCTAGAAAGTCATACAGATATCCTACTACAAAACTGTATTCCGAATGTCAAGTACTAACCGTTCGTCAGCTTTATGTGCTCCAAGCGATTCTCAGAAAACACTCCAGCCTCCTCCCCACTGGTCTAAATAAGCGATCAAAAATCCCGCCAGGTATATGTCACAGGACCACATTTGCCCAGCACCAATATTATATATTAAGTACCTTTATATATAAAAAAATACAGAATGAACTCAACGTACTAAATTTGAATAAATTTAATGTTAAGACCAAACTTACAAAATGGTTGTTGCAGCAAGACTATTCCAGCATAGAGTATCTTCTCACATACGTTACTTAAAATAAGACATCGAATTATACATAATTTATCACCGCACTATACACTTATTACTAATAAATTAACTCGCACACACACACTCACAAACACACACACACACACACACAAATGCATGTCAAACCTTTTGGTAAATGTATCCATAGTTACTAACAACCGCGCACTATTGTACGATAGATATCTCACATTGTAAATTACTCTAGTTTAAATCACAACATTTGTTGCCATTATATAGCCGAAAACTGCCCCTTAAGATACAGGGCAACCTAGTTTAAGAGGCAGGGTTCACATGTTTTGTATACAGAATTAACTTGTACAACCTAGATACTGAGTATTATCCTTGTTATCATCTATCAATCTGTAATTACTTATGCGCAAATAAACAAATTTATTATTATTATTATTATGTATCTCGCTGAGATTCACGGGCTTTACCCGGACCTTTGAAAGGCTTGCATGGGGACATGGGTCCAACACGTAGAGGCCCTTTGCGAGAAGTTAATGTTATGTAAGCCACCTGCTGAGATCACTTACTGAAAATGAAGAAACATAACCAGCGAACTGACCCCGGCAGGTGCAAGGACTATTGTAAATTATGGACAGAAAACAAGGGCTATGCAAATGAGGTTTGATGGACAAAAACTGGACTATTTCAAAGGGGACGGACACCGGCCATAATTAGTGATACCTAATTACCCGTGGCCGGCGGTGACTCGCCGCTTACTAGATGGGCCCTCAAACGGTCGTCCTAGGACAACTGAGGGCAACACCGGTGTGAGCGGCTCAGGGGTGTAGAGAGGTGTGCTGCGCTTTCTCCGAAGTTACTCGCGGCGTTATGCCCTTTAACACTTCCACCCCTGGAGTACATCGATGTAGGAACGCATTATCTTCCTACGTCGATATAGCTCTCACGGCTCCTCTCTGGACGGCCAATTAAGGCTAGCCAGAGCCGAGAGTCCTGCGGGCACCCTTCGGTTTCCACTCGACCGACGAAGACACGCCGAGTTGGGGGCCCTGACCGACTCTCTGAAGCACTCGGGTCCGTGGTGTCGTTACTCACCAATTATTATTATTATTATTTATTATTTGTGCTGCACCTCATAAAACAGCATTATTTGCTAGGAATATACTAGGCATGACATCAAAAATTTATAACAATTTACCAATGGAGATTAGAAATAAAGATTGCAATGTATCATTTAAGAAATGTATATTTGAATTTTTAGTAGAAAGTTGTTACTACTCCATCACAGAGTTCCTTACTGACAAACAGAGCTATAACCAGGGTCCGATTTATTAAACTTGACCAATCATGTCTTTTCTTAATTAATAATGACTGTATTTTGTAATTTTCAATAAAATCCCGAATGACATCAAAGGCCTAAACTTGACACAATTTAAACAAAAATTAAATATATTTTTATTGGACCAATGCTATTATACAGTTGACGAATTCCTTTTTGACAAATCACTTACACACAAGAAATTATAATATTATGTAATGTTGATAACAGTAATAATGTAATTGCATGTATTTTACCTACCTAAACAGTGTACGCCCAATGGGTAGATTTTTGAGAAACTTAATGTTAAACCAAGATAATATTGTATCAGAGTATTGCTCAGATTTGCTCAGCGAGCTATGGAGAGAGCTATGCTCGGCGTTTCTCTACGCGATCGAATCAGGAATGAGGAGATTCGTAGAAGAACCAAGGTCACCGATATAGCCGTTAAGATTAGCAAGCTGAAGTGGCAATGGGCGGGCCTCATAGCGCGTAGATCGGACGGGCGTTGGGGCAGAAAGATTTTAGAGTGGAGACCATGTATTGGCAAGCGCAGCGTGGGACGACCGCCTGCCAGATGGACCGACGATCTTGTGAAAATCGCAGGAAGTCGTTGGATGCAGGTGGCATCGGACCGGTTACGCTGGAAAGCGATTGGAGAGGCCTATGTTCAGCAGTGGACAAGTATAGGCTGAGATGATGATGATGATGATATTGTATCACCAAAAATCACACTGAATAAATGATTTATGATTTGACTAATCTATATGACATACTGTATAATTCTATTAGCATTGTATACTGACTTTTGAGAATTGCTTTATTTTATTTTCCATAATATATAATTTAATACAATCCATACCCAAATTTTGTACGCCAACTACTGGCAAAATATAGCGGTCTACATTAAGATATCAACATCTGTCTGTACACACTACCTATGTTTACAAAATAAATGATTGATTGATTGATTGAACTATAAAAAAAACCTTTCTGCAACCATACCTGCAAGACAGTCAAATTAGCCTCTTGACTTAGTGTAATCTTCTCAGCATCACTTGGGTACGCGTTGTACCTGTGATCGTACAGCCACCTCTTCAGTATTTTGACCGAGTGTTTGGGCAGGTTTCCTCTGCGTTTCCTGATAGATATCATGCCTTGTGGGGGGGTGGGCTGGCCGGCGTGAACGAGGCTTGCTCGTCGGGTGCGGTCGGCCTCTCCATCAGTGCCACTTTCATTGTCGTCTGTTGAAGATGTTGACGGGAATCGGTCGCGGACTGGAAAAAAATATTTTTCGATTATTATCTTATTTTCATAAGCCGCTGCCCTGCGGCTGCGCACGCGGTAATTTTATATCTTCATGAATTACTACCGACTATCGACCCGTCCCGACTTTCCATGGATGAATTATTCACATAAACCTTTCCCTTAAATCGCTCCTTCCATTGGTGAAAACCATATTAATATCCATTCGGCAGTTATTGAGTTAAACGCGTTCCCATAATAACGGAATCTATACATTCGTGCTGTTTGCTGTTAAGTCCCCTGGTGTATTTTCAAAGTCCAAGGTTTAATAACGATTTCATTTAAATTCCACCTCGTAACTATACTAATCCTTCGACATCTCGAAACTATAAAAAAAGCATATATACAGACGAACCTAGAACCTCTCTTTTTTTGAAGTCGGTTAAAAATGTGTCAATAGTTGACTACCTCGTTCGTCTAGTAGGGAAGTTCTGCTAGCAATCACAAGGTCGTCGTTTCGAATTTTATGTCGGGAAGTGTGATTTTCTAGATTCTCTTGAGTTCGGAATGGTCCGTGGTATAATGGCAATAGACTTGCTCTCTATTACATTGGCCTAACATCATCAGTGATTTGAGGGATTACACCGTACACCTTTGCCAGCACTGCGTAGGGATTTTTTTGAACGTAGCCTCACCACTAGGATATATTCCTGTGTCGTGCTCCGTTTACAAACATGAAAATTTACTAACACAAATACCCAGACCTAAACAAATAATTGTGGGTCACACAAAGATTTGTCCCGTGCGGAAATCGAACCCGCGACTCTAGACACAGTGGTCTTAAGCTGCCAGTGCGTTAAATCGTCTGGTTTTTTTTTTTTTGTTATTTTGACTAGCTACCCTCCCTGCTTCGCACGGGTGAATTATGCACATAAACCTTATCGCCTTCCACAGACGCGGCGGGGGGACTTTATAATATGTTCAGTCCCACAAGTATATTTTGGCCCGCGGCCAAAATCGGAACTATCTTTGTTATCAAGTAAAATGTCACATTTTCAGGGTAAATTTCATGGCATGAGGTTTGCAATGAATTTTACCCAAGTGTTTTTTAATTAGTAATCGGACCCACCTTTATGATGTAGGTTAATATTCTATCTATCTATATCATCACGCCAGATCCCTTGCGGGGTAGGCAGAGAGTACAGAGTTCCAACAGGTTCTTTCCTTACATACCTCTCTGGCTTCCTCCACTCTCATAGTTCGTCTCATACACGCTCGCCGGTTACGGAGACTCTTGACTAGGTTAATTTTACTAAATCATAACCCTAATTTCACACCAACCTGACCTTGTCAATGTCATAATGTCATCCACGGGCCAAAATACCCTTGTCGCACTGTAGTGATATTCAAAAAAGTTGACAATTGACAGGACATTGACGAGACAATATAGAAAGGGCATTTTTTTTAAATAAACCTGATCAAACTTCTGCTAGCCTCCCCACAACGAAGCGTGAATATATCACACCAATTACATTAAACCACGTACATATCACAAATAGTACTTAGTCAGATGAAAATTGTAAAAAGAGCGGTATTGTGTTCATGTAAACACGCGCAACCCAATTCTTCCAGTTGACTCATGAATTTTGTATTTATGTACATTATACATATTGTATTCGAATAACGGACGTCAACATTTTAATGTATGCGTATGCAGTAATGTTAGCTAGACATGATTTTAATAACTTAACGACGGTATCCTTGGAAGGATGATCAGAGAGACCGGTCGATCAATTTTTTTTGTTTATTGTCGCTTGCTGCTATTAAAGCCAATTAAAACGCCTTGTATAATAAGGTCAGATCAGAATCAGAATATTTTTTATTCTTGTAAACTATTATAGTAGTTATCAATCGTCAGAAAAGTAGCAAAGACTCTACCACCACTTGGGAAAGTCATTCCTGTGGAAAAGAAGGGCAACAAAGACCACGGTTGCTCTTTTAAAATACTTTTTTTTTTACAAACTTTATACTAAATTAATAAAATGTTATGAAATGAAAAAATGTTAGAATGTTATGAAATGAAACGACAAACTACTAAGTCTGCCGACAAAGTACTAAGTAGTTCGGCAGATTATAATGTATGTTTAAATGTGGATTTCATCTATATCATCACGCCAGATCCCTTACGGGGTAGGCAGAGAGTACAGACTTCCAACAGGCTCTTTCCTTACATACCTCTCTGGCTTCCTCTACTCTCATAGTTCGTATCATACACGCTCTCCGGTTACGGAGACTCCTGACTTGTCCTTCAGATAAGACCCCGTCTATTTGGTCATGGTAAGATAGTCTAGGTCTTACCCGGTACCTACATCCTTCCACTTTCGCATTGTATATCTCTGCATAACGACATTGTAACGTTAACGACTCCACACTAGGGATTATTCCTCTATCTTAGATGTGTTTACAAATGAAATTGACGTATACAAACACAGAGACCAAAGCAAATATTTGTGGGTCACCCATAAATTTGTCCTGTGCGGGCAACGAACCCGCGACTATTTGGTCCAGTGGGCAGAGCGGCTTAAGCTCTTAACCACTGTACCAAACCATAAAAGATAAGAAATATTTTTCATTTTTTATTTTTCCGTGATAGTAGCGGAGTCTTACGTAGCGGGCGCGGGGTGTAAACACGAGTGTCCTTGGTAGGGGGGTGCGTCATCCCACCCCGGCCATTCACCCGGATCGATCGCCGCCCCGCATTTCCGCGTCACTTTACTCGCAAACTCCACGTAAACTTGAGATGAGGATCACACCCTCGACCGTAAAGCTTTTATCGGGTACTTTAATTTAGTTTAAGAAAATAATTTAAATGTCGGTAGGGCCAATTTATGATAAATTAAAATTATCCCATTCAGGACCATATTCGATGGCTATAAAAATATATAACAGACTACCAGAGTCTATAAAAATATAAACGCCCACATTTTATTTAAAAAGAAATTAAACAAGTGCCTGCTACAAAAATGCTACTACAATCTAAAAGACTTTCGATGACAAGCTATCTTAGCTGACATCCTTCCAGAATTGCCGTAATTTGTAACTTTTTACTAGTTTTAAGTTTGAATACTTGTTCTACTATGCATTCATATGTCTTATATGAGGATAGAATTTACATTAAAACAATAAATAAAGTAGGTGATACAATTCCACATTTGAGCGAGGTGTATGTGCCGGAGGTCTGTCGCTATGACTAAGGCACAATTTTAAAAAGCTATGTGTAAATACGTATTGATTACCTCGTTGGGCTAGTGGCGAATAATGCGATTTGCGATCACGTAGCCCTGAGTTCAAATCCTACGTCGGCCAAATGTAGTTTTTCTATCGAAAAACTCCCAGTATCAATCCGGAGTCTGGAATTATATATGGCAATAGGCCCACCTATTACATGGGACCTAACATCGTCGGCGAGAAGTGGATGTAATCAGTATACGTCTGCCACCCCCGCTTGGGGAATATAGGCGTGACGGTGTTTATTTTTTTATTTTATGTTATAAATATACTACCATGAAATTGCTATTGCTAAATTTTGTAAGCCCCCTATTACATGGGACCTAACATCGTCGACGAAAATTAAGTATACACAGTACTGCTCTGCCACCCCCGCTTGGGGAATATAGGCGTGACGGTGAAATAGAAGAACTGCAGGTGGACCAAAGTCAACGATGTAACTACTATAGAGTCCAGAATTACCAAACTTGTGACAGTGGGCGGATCACATCTCTCGTAGAACTGACGACCGTTGGGATACAAAGGTTTTCAAGTGACGACCACGTACCAGAACACGTGGAATGGGCAGGCCTCTTACAAGATACATCCAGGTTTAACCTGCTACCTTCACCAGGTCATCGGGAAAAAGCTGGTTGCGTACGGCACAACGCTAGTCGTCGTGACGATGTCTGTGGGAGGTTTATGTTCTACTAGTGTCTGCCCGCGACTTCATCCGCGGTGACTTTGGACAGGAACCTTACATTTTTCCTGGACAAGAAGTATCTATCTATATCATCAGGCCAGCTCCCTCGCGGGGTAGGCAGAGAGTACAGAGTTCCAACAGGTTCTTACATACCTCTCTGCAATAAGCAGTGATAGCCTAATGGTTAGATCGTTGGACTGCAAAGTCAGAGGTCTCGGGTTCAAAACCAGGCGCGCACCTCTGTCTTTTCGAAAACATGTGCGTGTTAACAATTAACTATCACTTGCTTTAACGGTGAAGGAAAACATCGTGAGGAAACCTGCATGCCTAAGAATTTCTCGAAGGTGTGTGAAGTTCGCCAACCCGCACTGGGCCAGCGTGGTGGACTATGGCCTAAGCCCTCTCAGTTTGAGAGGAGGCCCGTGCCCAACGGTGGGTCAGTTTCTTAACAGGGCTAATATTATTATTATATTATTATACCTCTCTGGCTTCCTCCACTCTTATAGTTCGTCTCATACACACTCGCCGGTTACGGAGACTCGTGACTTGCCCTTCAGATAAGACACGGTCTATTTGAAGAAGTATCGTATGTGTTTGGATTAACAGATACGATACTTTTTCAAATAGACCTATGTAAGCTATGTGTGCCAAATTTTATCCAAACCCGATCAGCCGTTTTTGCGGAACAAAAATCCACACATCTATACATCCAAACATACAACCTCTCACCTCTATACTTCTATACTAATATTATGAGGTAAAGTTTGTGAGTTGTTCGGGGTAATATGACGGACGATTTAGCGCACTGGTTAAGAGCTTAACCCGTTCCGCCCACTGTGTCTAATAGTCGAGGGTTCGATTCCCGCACGAGGCAAATCTTTGTGTGATCCCAATTATTTGTTTCGGTCTGGGTATTTGTGTATGTAAATTTTCATGTTTGTAAATGCACCCACGACAGGAATAAATCCTAGAATAGGGCTAAGTTTAAAAAAAAAAACATGCGGTACTATTGATCCGATTTTAATGATTCTTTCATCATTGGAAAGCTGCCTTATCCAGAAGTAACATAGGCTATATAACATAGACCCGGTAGGTGACGCTGTTGTCGACCGGGTACGAAGTCGTGGGAAACTGCTAGTTTGTAATATTTTTTTTTTTTAAACGTAGCCCCACACTAGGATTTATTCCTGTCGTGGGTGCATTTACAAACATGAAAATTCACAAACAAATACCCAGACCGGAACAAATAATTGTGGATCACACAAAGATTTGTTCCGTGCGGGAATCGAACCCGCGACTATTCGACACAGTGGGCGGAGCAGCTCAAGCTCTTAACCACTGCGCTAAATCGTCCGTCAAAAGTATTAGAAAAGTAGGACCTCAATAGGCTGAAGTGAAGACTTCTATTATTAACGCTACTAGTCATTTACCAAGTTTTTCCTGAAAGATTCTATCTATATAAGTACGGTACTCAGCGGGAAAAATATAAACCATTGATACGAAGAGGAGATTGTTTTGTGTTTGTGAATGTCTACGCTGTTGGTCGCGGGGCCTTTACAGCTTCACCGGACAAGAGGGCGAGCGTGCAACCAATACGCTCGAGCCAGAAAATCGAATAGTAGAAATAAAGTCAATGTGTATCTAGAGACATCTACGAATATTTTGCAAAACAATTAACGAGTTATATCTAGACTATCTTACCATGACCAAATAGACAGTCTTATCTGAAGAATAAGTCAAGAGTTTCCGTAACCGGCGACCGTGTATGAGACGAACTATGAGAGTAGAGGAAGCCAGAGAGGTATGTAAGGAAATAACCTGTTGGAACTCTGTACTCTCTGCCTACCCCGCAAGAGATCTGGGGTGATGATATAGATAGATAGATAGAATTAACGAGTTTAATAGAACTAGAACAATCAAACAGTGATGGAACAGCACATAGTACGCATCGCGGACACGAGGCGACATTCTCTTGACCCCGGCCATTGTGCGCTTGCACATATTGTCTTACAGCCCGACACCGGATATTTGAGTGTCGTTTGACGTCAAATATCTTAGAAAAGCAAAAAACATATATGGCGAAAAAATGAGGCGGACAAAATCATCATAAGTATAGCTACTTAATACAATATACTTACAAAATGAAAACGTTCTGAAATAAAATTTATTTATTTTTGATTTTTACTTTTTGTTTAGCGAGGCGCTCGTAGCGCTGTGCGACCGCGGTGTTCTCACCGATTACCAAGGTTAAGCAGCGTTCGACTCGGTCGGCCCGAGATGGGTGACCGTTTGTGGCATTTTCATATTCGAGCGTCTCCGTGCTTCGGAAGGCACGTCAAGCCGTTGGTCCCGACTACCACTTAATGTGGTAGTCGTTAAGCCGAGTTGGAAGCCTTAAAGGCGGCTTGATAAGTTCTAACAGCAGGTGGCCACAAACCTGCCTCCACCAATCCGCACTGGGTCCGCGTGGTGGAGTATGACCTAATCTCTCTCACCCCGATTTGTGAGAGAAGGCCTTTGTCCAGCAGTGGGCAGTATAGGCCGATATTATATTATTATATATTATTAGCAAGATTTTGTCCGCCTTTTTTATACGTCCATGGAACCACCATAACATTGAGTTACATGTTCTACGTAGTACAGAATAAATCAATGCACCATAACTTCTATATTTTCCCAAACTGAAACGCCGAAGGTGGATTGTGTACACCAACATTTCGCCGACGCGCCGACGGCCCTATACGAGGTGTAACATAATAAACGCAAGACCTGAAAGTAGTCTGTTTTAAATCGATAACTGAATTGATTTCAACAATTTTTAATGTATCTTAATCTGTTTTTTCAGTTTGCAATAAATGCTGTTACTCCTTAAGTTCGCTTTAATCAAACATAAACTAAATTTAATTCTTGATTCAAAGCAATACGGAGAATTCAGATGGTTTTTTAAAACTTAGTTATCAATACGCATAATTACACGTACAATTTTCGTTGTGTGTGTGAATGATGTACGCTGTTGGCCGCGAGGCCTTTACAGCTTCACCGGACTTAAAGGCGAGCGTGCAACCACTACGCTCTAGCCAGCCAGAAGGGCAAGAGGCGACATACTCGAGGGCGCCTCTTCGAGGCGCCCTCGGTTGGAACAGTCGCTGTAGGGGGACGGGTGCACTACTAAGTGCGCCTGTCAACCGCCGGCTATGGGAGGAGATCTACTACTACGTCGTCGTCGTCGCCCGTATTCTGAGCGGAAAGAAGGGATGACAAAGCATCGGGGGATCGGTGAGAACATGTCGCGGCCGGCGGTGGCGGCAGGGGTCGGTTTCGTTGTTAATTGGTGTATGGTAAAAGTGCTTAAAAGAGGGGTAAAAAAGTTTGAATTTGGAAATTTCGTTTTCGTATTGAATTCATGAAGCAATTATCAAATAGTGTTGTAAAAATTAGCGCTGAAGTCAAGCGTTTAGCGCTGAGTCGACGCTCACGAGCGTTGAAACACGTAGAAGGCGCGAGCGTTTTAAGCGCCGACTCGAGCGTTTTTACAACACTATTATCAAATCGGGGTGTTTGAGGTCTTGCGTTATTTACGATACACCTTGTATAATTGAGGCGAGTCTAGTGCATTATTTACTTATTTTTTAAGGAAATCAACAGCTAGATATTATATAATAAACAACATAAATAAGTAGCACACAGCGAATTACAGGTTTCCACGCATAGCAATCGTATAGTTTATTTATGATAGATTCCGGTCACAAATCTACAATCCCGACTACTACGACTTTCTAAGTCGGAAAACTGCTATTGAAAAAGTTCAATAACACTTTCCGACGTAGTATTTTATATTATATTTAAGAATTTATTGCTATAAGTTAAAACTTGTTTGTAATAGGTGCACCCCCGTTTATTCCACAACCTAATCATTTTCTCCATCCCAAGGTTGCCTGGAAGAGATTGCTTTTTAGCGATAAGGCCGCCCTTTGTGTAACTTTAAGTTCTTTTTTTTTGGTATTTTAATATCTATGTAATTGGTGCATAATAAAGAGTTATCTATCTATTTCTTTTTAAACGTAGCCCCACACTAATATTTATTCCAGCTACGTGGGTGCGTTTACAAATATGAAAATTCACATACACACATAACCAGACCGAAACAAATAATTGTGGGTCACATAAACATTTGTTCCGTGCGGGAATCCAATCCGCGGCTATTCGACGTAATGGGCGGGGCGGCTTGAGCTCTTAACCACTGCGCTAAATCGCCCGTCAATTCAAACCCAGGACAGGTGTTCGCCAGCCGGACCGTGTACTACAAAACCAAGAAGGCAGGAAGAATATTATCTACAAAATTATCTACTAATAGAAAACCTACATAAATTCTAACTAGCGCACTACTCGTACTATATCTCGCAGATATATCTTCACGCTACTTTTTTGTTGCTTACCTCGGCAACAACTTGGTATGTCAAGTATAAGCATTACGTACAATATAGCTACACAATATAGCTCAGCGAATAATAATTAAACAGTTTTTAATTATTTATACAAGCAAAACCGCAGTAAAAAATAAATCCGTTTCCTTAATTAACATTATCTTATATGAAATTTAACTCTATAAACATAATTATATAAGCCAGCGAACGTGTATGAGACCAACAATTATTACAATATTTTTTATTATTAAAACTTTACTCGTATTCAATTCTTCCCGCCGCGTGGTTCCCGGCTTAGAATAGGACCAACCCATCTCATCCCATCGGGTGTCGTACAAGGCGACTAAGGGAAAACTAGGGAATGGGCAGCAGCGTTCCCTTAACACTTCGACGACCAATAACTGCGCTCGCCAACCCGCCTGCCAAGCGTGGCGAGTATGGCAAACACCCCCAATTATGGAAGAAAGTAGGAAAACCAGGCCCCTAGTCCCCGGCGGTCCTGTTCGTCCTGGCCACGGTAGCAGCCATGGTAACGACAGGACAAGGGGTGCTAAGAATCTCCGGCAGAGATTCGGCTACCACCAAAACCGAAAATTGGCCCTGGTGACATACAACGCACGCACATTGAGGACAGATGAGAAGCTAGTTGAGCTGGAAGAAGAGTTAAACAAGTTGCGGTGGAGTATAGTTGGTTTATCGGAGGTCCGAAGAGAGGGCGAGGACACGATAACCTTAAAATCCGGCAACTTGTTTTACTACCGGGAGGGCGAACAGCAGTCCCAAGGTGGTGTCGGATTTATCGTCCACAAGTCACTCATAAACA
The DNA here is from genome assembly GCA_905147815.2 of Phalera bucephala. NCBI lineage: Eukaryota > Metazoa > Arthropoda > Insecta > Lepidoptera > Notodontidae > Phalera > Phalera bucephala. The sequence goes on along the minus strand of LR990625.1, from coordinate 3,283,451 downwards.
ACGTTGTGTCCATCACTAGTGTGTCGAGCAGGGTAGCGTACCTGATACTCAGAATATCCAAAAGATATTCGCTGAAGGTCATACAGGTCTACGCACCGACCTCGGCATACTCAGATGATGACGTCGAAGTTATGTATGAGGACATTAGTAGAGCCATACATACTTCCAAAACACAGTTTACAGTGGTTATGGGTGACTTCAATGCGCGGCTGGGCAAACGGGGCGATGATGAGTTGAGAGTGGGGCAATTTGGATATGGGCAGCGCAACCCCAGGGGTCAGAGGCAGGCCGAATTTCTGGAGAAAGAGGGACTCTTTATGATGAACTCTTTCTTCCAGAAGCCGCCTCATAGGAAATGGACCTGGATGAGCCCTGATGGTTCCACAAAAAATGAGATAGACTTCATCATGAGCACCAAGCGACAAATATTTAATGATGTCTCCGTGATTCATAGGGTAAAAACCGGCAGTGATCACCGAATGGTCAGAGGCACATTAAATATTAATGTCAAAATGGAAAGATCGCGTCTGATGAAGTCTACGCTCCGACCTACTCATGCATATATCCAACACCCCGAGAACTTTCAACTCGAATTGTCAAACCGCTTCGAATTGCTAGACAGCAGCGCATCAGTGGACGAAATCAACAACAGGCTGGTAGAGACTGTTCATACGGTCGGGTCCAAGTATTTTAAGACCCACCGTAAAAATGGGCCTCAAAAACTATCTGACTACACCCGAAACCTCATGGCTGAGCGACGTTCCATGACGCTCCAAACCTCCGATGATGCTAAGTCCTATAGGCAGCTTAATGGACAGATATTGAAGTCCTTGCGACACGACTTCAATGCAAGGCGTATTGAGGAGACCATAGAGCAGAACAAGGGCTCTAAAGTGTTCGCAAGAGACGCGTCTATTGGGCAGAGCCAGTTGACGAAGCTGAAGACGGAGGACGGAAACGTAACGTCAAATAGGTCAGAGGTGCTCAGGGAGATAGAGAGGTTCTATGGACAGTTATATACCTCAGTAGCTAAACCTGTTGTTGACTTGGTAAAAGACCCAAGAGCCAAGCTAACCCGACACTGCACTGAAGATATCCCGGACATCAGCCTGTGCGAAATTAGGATGGCTCTCAAACAACTAAAAAACAACAAAGCGCCGGGTGAAGACGGAATTACTGCAGAACTTCTGAAGGCGGGCGGATCGCCGGTACTTAAAGTCCTTCAGAGGCTATTTAATTCCGTCTTGCTTGAAGGGAAAACGCCGGAAGCATGGAACAGGGGTGTGGTGGTGCTGTTTTTCAAGAAAGGTGATAACACCTTATTGAAGAACTATAGGCCCATCACACTGCTGAGCCATGTTTATAAGTTGTTTTCGAGAGTCATTACGAATCGTCTCGAACGAAGGCTTGATGACTTCCAGCCTCCCGAACAAGCCGGTTTCCGGAAAGGTTTTAGTACCATAGACCACATACATACGCTGCGGCAGGTTATACAGAAGACTGAGGAGTATAATCGGCCACTATGCTTGGCGTTTGTGGACTATGAGAAAGCCTTTGATTCGATCGAGACTTGGGCGGTTCTTAGATCTCTCCAGCGATGCCGCATTGACTATAGGTACATCGAAGTGTTGAAGTGCTTGTATAATAACGCCACCATGTCAGTCCGAGTACAGGGGCAGTGCACGAAGGTGATCCCCATAAAAAGAGGAGTAAGACAGGGAGACGTCATTTCTCCGAAACTGTTTACGGCCACCTTAGAGGACGCCTTCAAGCTCTTGGAATGGCAAGGACTTGGCATCAACATCAATGGCGAATACATCACTCACCTTCGATTTGCCGACGACATTGTGGTCATGGCGGAGTCGCTGGAAGATCTAGGACGAATGCTCGGTGACCTCAATAGAGTATCCCAACAAGTGGGTCTTAAAATGAATGTTTAATGTCCATGTCGTACCCACCGCACTCACCGTTGGGAACTCTACTCTTGAAGTTGTCGACGAATACATTTACCTGGGACAGGCAGTCCGGTTAGGTAGGTCCAACTTTGAGAGAGAGGTCAATCGACGAATCCAACTCGGCTGGGCAGCGTTCGGGAAACTGCGCAACATCTTCTCATCCAAAATACCTCAGTGCCTAAAGACTAAAGTTTTTAGTCAATGTGTGTTACCAGTGATGACATATGGATCAGAGACGTGGTCTCTTACAATAGGTCTCATAAAAAAGCTCAAAGTTGCTCAGCGAGCTATGGAAAGAGCTATGCTCGGCGTTTCTCTACGTGATCGAATCAGGAATGAGGAGATTCGTAGAAGAACCAAGGTCACCGACATAGCCCTCAGGATTAGCATGCAGAAGTGGCAATGGGCTGGCCACATAGCGCGAAGATCGGACGGGCGTTAGGGCAGAAAGATTCTAGAGTGGAGACCACGTATTGGCAAGCGCAGCGTAGGACGACCGCCTGCCAGATGGACCGACGATCTTGTGAAAATCGCAGGAAATCGTTGGATGCAGGTGGCATCGGACCGGTTACGCTGGAAAGCGATTGGGGAGGCCTATGTTCAGCAGTGGACAAGTATAGGCTGAAATGATGATTTAATTCTTATTAACTTTCGGGCTGGTTTGTTTGTAATTGCGACTAAATTATGTAGATGCTAAATGTGGAAGCTTGTTGTTAGCAATTTGTTATATGTTTATATTTTTATCTCATCTGTATCATTAGTCTGTAAGCTTTCCTAAATATAAATAAAAAAAACAATGAGAGTCGGAGGAAGCCAAAGAGGTCTGTAGAGAAATAACCTGCACTCTCTCCCTACACCGCTAGTGATCCGGCAATATGTTTTTTAGTGTGCATGTATATAGAAATATTAAATCAATAACATCATACGTTTTCATATAAGTTCTCAGGTTTACGCGAGTATAACACATCAATAAAAACTATTTTTCGTATTTCATCGCTGTTATTTTAGGTTTTTAAGTTGCTGACGTTTTCATTGCTTTTTAGCATCCATGGTCACGGGAGTACCTCCCGTGTGGTGCTGAGGTCCAAAAGTCATTGTTATTCTGGGGTCCCTTCGAACTTCTTAATTATTTTTGGTTGGAACTTAAAAAGCCAAAATTAAAAAACACCGTCCGTCACGCCTATATTCCCCAGAGGGGGTGGCAGAGGTGTACTGAGTACACCCACGTTTCGCCGACGATGTAAGGTCCCATGTAATAGGGAGCGAGCCTATTGCCATATACCGGGCACAATTCCAGACTCCGGACTCATACTGGGAATTTTTCGTTAGAATAACTACATTTGTCCGACCTAGGAAGCCAAAATTAAACCGCAATAAATCCAAACAAATAATCTTTCAACATACGTTTTAATCATCGATATATTATTTGTAAACGGCCCGATAAATAAGAGCACAAGTATTGGTGTGGTCTTATTTAGAATTAGGTCGCAAATATAAAGAGAGATCGCATTATTAGATTTTCCTATACAATCAAGTGTGTCTGCGCAGGGTAGCGTGGGACGAGGAGAACGTTACACCCCGCCCACTTCTGTATTTACCATCTAGCTGAGAATGACAGGCTCACGTAAACCACACCTATCGCGCTGGTGTCAGGGCCTAGTTGAAATATACAGTGCACAGTTGCTTAGGTGTGAGTGTGTGTGTGAATGATCTACGCTGTTGGCCGGGGGCCTTTACAGCTTAGAAGGCGGGCAAGAAGGCGAGCGTGCAAATACTACCCTCGAGCCAGAAGAGCAAGGAGGCAACTAGCTCAAGAGCGCCTCAAGGAGGAACGGCCTCGGCTTGGGCAGTCGCTATAGGGAAGGGCGTATACTAGTTGTCTCGCTGTGGTGCTCTGCACCGGCCGGCGAGCAAGGGATTCTTCGACCTCGCCGGCGAGGTCGGTGTCTGATCCTGTGTGCGGTATATGTATGAAAGAAGGGATGTAAGGGCATCGGGAGGGTCGCTGAGAACCTGCCGCGGCCGGCGGTAGCGGCTGATAGGAGGGGAAGTTGCTTAGGCCGACGACTCTTTATATTTGATTCGTGGTTCCGACCATACCCTATGAGAGGACGCGTTAAAATGCTACAGTTTGTTAATAATATCAGCCTTTACTGTCCACTGCTAGACAAAGGCCTTCTCTCACAAATAGAGGTGAGAGAGATTAGGTCATACTCCACCACGCGCACCCAGTGCGGATTGGTGGAGGCAGGTTTGTAGCCACCTGCTGTTGGAACTTATCAAGCCGCCTTTTAAGGCTTCCAACTCGGCTTAACGACTACCACATTAAGTGGTAGCCGGGACCAACGGCTTCACGTGCCTTCCGAATCACGGAGCTTCATGACCATGAGCGGAGAATCATCGAATATGAAAATGCCACAATCGGTCACCCATCTCGGGCCGACCGAGTTGAACGCTGCTTAACCTTGGTAATCGGTAAGTAGACCGCGCTCGCACAGCGCTACGAGTGCCTCTAGAGTTTGTTAAAACTTCCAAAATAAGTATCTGAGGTGATAATTTAAAACTAATTTCTACAATTTTACGAACTCTCTAACCGCGATTTGTGAGAAAGCCTTTGCCTTTGCCAGCAGCGGGACAGTACTGGCTGATATTATTAGAAAGAAAGACAAATAATTTATTTTGTGCTCACACAAGAAAAGCAGTTATTGTGTGAGACCCAAAATTGGTCCCTGCCTCAGCTGTATTATGCTGCAGCGCTGATCTTCCGGCAGCGCCATGTTTCGGTAACGTCACGGGCAGTCTCTTTCAGATATATTAAAATCTAAAAACAGTGAAGTATATACAAAAAAAAACAAGTAAAACGAAACAAAATGAAAAATAAAATGAAATAATGATAACATAGTCGGTGCTGGTTGCTGCAGTCAAATATTTATTTTTTGCATTTTAACGTCGGTTTTCCTTTTTTTTTAAAGTTTTTTATTTTACAATTTTTAGTGATACCTCCTTTATATTATCCTACTTATTTATACAGTGAGGTACCTACAAGATTGATATAAAACTCTTAATAACAGATTTTTCACATTCATGCTGTTCGCCGTATAGGAACCCCTTGGTGTATCTTCAAAGCCGATTGTCCAATACCAATAAAATTTAAATTCAACCATCACGGAGCTATGCCGAACCTAATACAAAAAGAATCATCCAAATCAGTTTATAAGCAAAGAAATTACAAAAAAATACAGACGAATTATGAACCTCCTCCTTTTTTGAAGTCGGTTAACATTCTTCTTAGTTCTATGGTAGGGTACCTATCTACGCATCTCAATCTACGCATTCGTATTGTTTATCGTTAAGGAGTTCCCTGGTGTATCTTCAAAGTCCAAGGTCCGATAATGACAAAATTAAAATGGGACCACCTTGAAACTATATTCAATCCAGCGGAAAAATAATCATCCAAATCGGTTCACAAGCAAATCAGTTATAAAAAAAACACAGACGAATTATGAACCTCCTCCTTTTTTGAAGTCGGTTAATCTTCTGCTTAGTACCATAGTAGGGTACCTACCTATAGGACGTAACACCCATATTGTCTCAATTTGCTCATTCCTACTGTTTGTCGTTAAGGAGTTTCCTGGTGTATCTTCAAAGTCCAAGGTCCAATACCAATAAAATAAAAATGCGACCACCTTGGAGCTATACGGAACCCAATGCAAAAAGAATCATCAAAATCGATCCACAACTGACGGAAATATCGGTGAACATACATAAAAAAAAGAAAAAAAAAAAAGCATACATACAACCGAACATAGAACCTCCTCCTTTTTGAAGTCGGTTAAAAAGAAAGGAATAAAATGTCGGGATTAATATAATTTCAGCGCTTTATAAACGCGCGCTACGTAAAAGCGCTCTAGCAAACGAGGGGTTAACAAACTAACAATATTATTATATTATTATTCTACAATTGCTAAATACGAGTAGGTATAGATGCTTTTTGGCTGTAATTTTATTCATAATCCGGAATCTAATACGACTAATATATCAATTTTAATCGTCAGAACGCTCATATAACACAATACAGCAGTTGTTGGAAAACGAGGTATTTTAATTGCAAAACATTTGCCGAACGCCATTGTTTTGTCGCAAAAGCGCGGTATTTCGCAAACTCGCCATGGACTTTGATACTTAATTCGTATTAATGTAATATGACCTTTTTATTAGTAATGATCACTTTCTGAATAAAAAAAAACAATATCATTTTTCAGTACATAATTTAAGGTCTTTCAAACGACAATATTTTAATATTCTTAATTTAAAAAGTTGGCTTATTAATATCACGTTTTTATTGCTTGAAGAGATTACTAACATAGGGACTAATAAATTACCTGAATTATCTTAAACAATAATAAGTGAATGCGATAGTGGAAGGATGTAGGTACCGGGGTAGACCTAGACTATCTTACCATGACCAAATAGACAGAGTCTTATCTGAAGGACAAGTCAAGAGTCTCCGTAACCGGCAAGCGTGTATGAGACGAACTATGAGAGTGGAGGAAGCCAGAGAGGTATGTAAGGAAAGAACCTGTTGGAACTCTGTACTCTCTGCCTACCCGCAAGGGTTCTGGCGTGATGATATAGATAGATAAATATAATAATAACTAAACATTACATACGTCACTTTTAAACTGCTAGCAATGAAGTAATAGGCCCATGATTTGTCTATTGCCGTAAACGAGAAGCCATTTTATTAATGATGAATGACATTTCACGTATATCAGCAAGAACTGAGTGCTTTTCTACTAACTACAATGGAGATAGGTCGTTAAATAAAAAGACGCTCTATCGTAAACAAAAGAGAGCTCAGAATAGCCTGAAACAATAGTCCATGATACGAATCTGAAGCAGGTACATCTGTCACGAACAGAAGCTGAGATAATATTATACGGGATGAGATGCCGGTGAATGGAGCCGGCCAGTTGCGAAACTAACAACGCTGTGCCATAGATAATATGTAAACAGTAGAACATCTCATTACTAATGGCCCACGGTCCGTATAATCACGCACACAGACGCGCGCTCTACGCGGCTATTTGGGAGGTCTCAGCGAGTAGCATTCTCTATTCGCGCCTTTATTAAAAAGGCGACAATCAGATATTTCGCGAACGCGTTCAATCATAGAAATCCGCTGATCGTAGCCGTCATGTCCGGTTAAGCTGTAAAGGCCCCGCGGCCAAGAGCGTAGATCATTCACACAAACAAACATACAAAGCATTCTCTAAAATCTGCCGAGAAGTCGCGTGAATCCAGCGCCTGTGTGCATGAATCTTATTCGAACCGCTAGAACTAATATTATTTACTGTTTACATATATTTACTGTGGCGAGTACGAACTAAATAGGTCATGCAATTTACGTTTGGGGAGAGATATACAAAATATTGCTATGTATTAGGAAAAACGTTGTAAGAGATGAACCGCCTTTTAGGCAAAAGACGGTAAGTACCATATTAAAAAAAAACACCGTCACGCCTATATTCCCCAAGCGGGAGTGGCAGAAGTGTACTGAGTACACCCACGTTTCGCCGACGATGATTTACTGGGAAGTTTTCGTTAGAAAACTATACTTGTCCGACCTAGGATTTGAACCCAGGACCTCATCATCACAAAGCGATGTTCTTTGCCACTAACCCAACGAGGCAGTCATTTTTTTAATATTCATATTTTTTGTAAGTCTTTTCTAAGAATTAAATTACTATTAAAATATGCCTTTACCGCTTACGAAGTTCTCAAAAATCCGTTCCAATAGCATTTTCCATAAACGTAAATACAGTAAGAAATACTTATACTGAAATACATGGAATCTACATAATTTAGAATTAAAAGTAAAGTTATACTTGTGGTAAAAGGGAAGATATCGTTAGGGCGTTATTTCATCCATCAAACCACACAATTAACCGTCCGCGATTAGCAGAGGAGTAAAATATTCGACCTAAATTTCTCAGAGGTTTTTTTGTCCCATTCAGAGGCAACACTTCAGCAACACAATCCTAAAGGAAATTTTGACGAAAATGAATTTTTAGCCTTATCATAATAATGATAACGTTAAAAACTCATTTTCGTCAATTGTCGCTCACGCCCTTTGTACACCGAGGTATCGATATCTTTCAATATTACACAAGCTTTTATTAAATTTGTGATGTTCGTATGTCTTTCCGTCTGTCTTGCCGGTTCAAATCTTGTGATCCATTTTTCAAGCAATTGCGGATATCCGATTGAGCTTAGATTTGGCACACGTATGTTAATTCGGTGGTACCATGGAGCTGGTTTGTTGATGGAGTCGGCAAGTGGCCATAGGAACATGTGAACTATACAACGTAACCCCCTCGAGTTTAGGCTTGTGAGATTGGTATTGACAAATACTAACCAACCAGATAGTGTTCAGGATCTGATGATGAAGCCGAAAGCTGGCCAAAGGACCCCGCCGCGTTTGGGCTCGTTGGGTTTGTCTTGACGAGTACTTTAGACCCGTATCGTGTCTAAGGTCTGATGATAGAGCCGAAAGGAAGCCAGAGGAACTCCTCGAAAAATCCCCCATAGGTTTTGAAAAACCGAGATAATCATGGTGGCTGGATTTGAAGCTTGAACTTCGGTAATGGGTGAGCTTACTACCGCTAGGCTATCACTACTTTTTTCTGGTAGTAGATACTTATAATAAAGACTCGGATAATTATTTTCATATACTGCTAAGATATTTTTTCACTTCAAGTTTAAGGTTATCACTCATTAATGGTTACGGGCTTTTGAAATAAATAAAATATTCTAGATATGACATTGCTGAGGTGCATGATGTTATTGAATCATGTAAACTACATATTACTAGCAACCCGCCCTGGCTTCGCACGGGTAAATTATGAAAGTTTGTATGATTGCATGTCTGTTACTCAATCAAGCAAAAACGGCTAACCGGATTTGGATGAAATTTATCACACAGATAATTTATTACCTGGATTTACACATAGGATACTTTTTATTCCAGAAAATGTTAGGTTCCTGACTAAAGTCAACGCGGACCAAGTCACGGGCGGAAGCTAGTCCTACCAATATTAAAAATGTGAAAGTTTGTATGTTTAGATGTTTCAATAATTGTAAGCCAGAGAGGTATGTAAGGAAAGAACCTGTTGGAACTCTGTACTCTCTGCCTACCCCGCAAGGGATCTGGCGTGATGTTATAGATAGATAGATAGAATATTTTTAACTCAATTACGCAAAAATGGCTGTACGAATTTGGATGAAACTCGGCACACAGATAGTTGCACATAGAATACGTTCAATTCCGGAAAAATGTTACGTTCCTGACTCAACGCGGATGAAGTCGCGGGCAGAAACTAGTTTTTTTATAAAGAAACTTTTATATATTTCTCTTGAAAACCGGTGACGTTTAAAATATAGCCGATCGTTCTCGTTGAGACGAAATGACTGACGCGCCCTAAATCGGTCATTGAACTGTCAACGTACATTAGAAATACGGGAATCAGATACGCGTTATCTGACCACAGCGTAGGATTGATAACTTTAATGCGATTTGATTCATTTTGTAAGATATACAAATTTATTATCTATAGCTGCAATGGTATTATCTAAACATACCTTCACACCTGCAGTTGCTAAGCGAGGGTGATGAGATATACACTCACATTTCGCCAACGATGTTAGTCTTCGAAAATCAGTCGTGAATTTAGTTTTGAAAACTGACGTTTGTACTAAAATTTGTGAGTTTTAAAACTAGATTCACGATTGATTTTCGTTCAGTTATACGGGCCTTGGTGTAATAGGAGGCGATCCCATAGTTCATACTGCCCATCTGCTGAGCAAAGGCCTTCTCCACACATCGAAGTAAGAGATAATGAACTGCTAGAACTTATCAAGCCGCCTATTAGTTCCGCCACGGTTCAACGTGCTTTAAGCCTTAAGACACGAAAATGGAACTGTCAGAAACGGTCACCCGGACCCAGCGAGGAGAACGCTGCTCACCTTTGTTATATCGACTACGAATGTCCCATTAAAATCGTCAATATACGAGTCACAGATTCCAGACCTGATAATTGCTGATAATTTTTAAGGAGCTAAAGACAAGCCCGCGGGTTCTTTCGCCGAAGCTTCTCAGTGGAGACCGCGTACCTATCCAGTGGTAAATTAGGAAGTTAAAGAAATGGAAACTTGATAATTTGTAAGTGGCCCCGCAAGGTTTATACACAATATATGATTTGAGTTTGATAGAAACACCGTCACGCCTATAATCCCCAAGCGGGGGTTGCAGAGGTGTACTGAGTACACCCACGTTTCGCCGTCGATGTTAGGTCCCATGTAATAGGGGGCGAGCCACACAATTCCAGACTCCGGACTCATACTGGGAATTTTTTGTTAGAAAAACTACATTTGTTGGACCTGGGATTTGAACCCAGGACCTCGTGATCACAAAGCGATGTGCTTTGCCACTAGACCAACGAGGCAACTTGAAAATCTTCAATACATTGTTTGTCCTATTACCATTCGGTATCAGGGTATAACGGTGTTCCGATGATAATCCGATTCTGCCGTTAACGAGTTCGTATCGGTGGAATGATTGATGGCGGAGCTAAATGGGTTAAAAGGGATCGCCGGGTGAGGCACACCTACATACACACACATAGGTATTCGCATTAATAGGCTGTTATAGCACCGGGTTACGATCGGGAACATTAATCGTTGAGGAAATGGCGATAGGGTGGAATCGGCATGAAAGATTTTAGTGTACAATAATAGGCTTAGTTGTCACCTTTGATAATTAATATTTTTTTAGTAGTCGATTCGCACGAAGACTAATTATTGTCGTGCGAATTGCCTACTTCAAAAATATGTAAGTAGGCCATTCGCACACAGTACCTAAAATATAAACATTAACATGCTGATTTGATTTCTAATGACACGAAAGAAATTATTTTTAGCAATCAGTTAAGTTTGTCATTGAGTTTCAGCTCAAATTCTCTGTCTGTTATGATATCCTGGTACTTTTTAATGACGTATAACCTACAAAATATATATATTTTTTTAATTCCGTAAGTAGGCGCAGGAATAGGAATGGATGGAAAACGTATCCATGGATTATATATGGTTCCAGGTTCATTTATTTTAGATTTAATTTTCTGGGCGCTTACAATATTATAAGTAACCTGTAGCTCTATGTGGAACAAAAGCTGCGTGATTATCTAGTTTCGACTGGCGAACATAACCAATAGGATTTTTGTTCAAGCTCGATTATCAACTACTAGAGATGATATATTGGTTTTGTATAAAAATTGTTTTTATATATACAGAATTACAACATTATTATGTTTAGTAGATAAATTCACCTTCTATTTTATTTTTTATATAATTATTTGTAACAATTTGAACTATTTTAGTGAAATGTACCAAATCTGGCATCTAGATATATCATGTCACTGATAATGTTACTGTTGTTCATGTACACTACTGTAACTTTTTCCCAATTTTTTTTTGCTCTAAATATAAAGTGTGCTTTTATAAGTATGAATTAAAGATATCAATCATTTTAAAAGTATGAGGCAACACTGTTATCAGTGTGATCAAAGTCAACATAAGATTTATTTGAACATGAGATAAAGATTTATTATCACAAATTGGGGTCATTGAATCAACAAGATGGGTTGCTACAACTGCAATATGTATACTAGTAACTGGCATAGAGCCGGCTGGAACAGAGGGCAGATGGCTTGATACAGTGGTTAAGGGCTTAGCTTAGCCTTTCCATTGTGGGTTAAATCCCTGCATGTGATAAATCTTTATGTGACCCACAAATATTTATTCTAATTAGTAAAAAACATATCATAGTATTGGTTCTTAGGATCCTATCCTCTTCCTCTCATACCTTTGTCTAATATTGTCATGACAAACGATTTAGTGCAGTGGTTAAGAGCTTGAGCCGCTTTGCCCACTGTGTCTAATAGTCGCGGGTTCAATTCCTGCACGGGACAAATGTTGGTGTGACCTACAATTATTTGTTTCGGTCTGGGTATTTGTGTATGTGAATTTTCATGTTTGTGACCGCACTCACGACACAGAAATCAATCTTAGTGTGGGGCTAAGTGTAAAAAAAAGAAAAGAGTTTAAGTTTAAATATTTCAGAAGAGCAGATATCGCTGAACATGAAATCCTAGTTCTAAATCAATGGCAATATAAAGGCTCATTCCTAATTACACTGGGACTTAACACCATCAGAAATATGTAGTAGCATGCAGGAGTGTAACAATATGTTTCGTTTTTTGACTAGTTTTTCAGAAGAATGACAAAACAGACATACAATGCAAAATTGAAAGGATGTAGGTATTGGGGAAGACCTATACTATCTTACCATGACCGAATAGACCGAGTCTTATCACTGGTTAAGAGTTTAAGCCACTCCGCCTAATGTGTCTAATAGTCGCGGGTTCATTTCCTGCACAGGGCAAATCTTTGTGTGTTCTACAATTAGTTGTCCCGGTCTGGGTATTTGTGTATGTGAATATTCATGTTTGTTAATACAACCACGATACAGGAATAAATCCTAGTGTGGGGCTAAAAATAAAATAAACAATCTCCCAACCAGCGAGCTTGTATGGGATGAACTATGAGTAGAGGAAGCCAGAGAGGTATGTAAGGAAAGAACCTATTGGAACTTTGTACCCTCTGCCTACCCTGCAAGGGATCTGGCGCTATGATATTGATAGATAGATACTTATATTTTCCCTGTAGCCAAGTAAGTCACCATATACCAGGCACAATTCCAGACTGGACTGATACTGGGAATTTTTCGATAGAAAAACTACATTTGTCCGATTTTGAATGAGGATCTTATTTATAATATAGATATGTCTATTGTTAACGAAATGTAAACATTTGATTTACAAACTCAAACATTTTCTTCACTCACAATGTATGTACATACATACCTATTTATATTACATCTAGTTTGCACTTATATATCAACAAAGCGACAGTGGCGCCGCCTGGCGAGGCGCGTGATTACAATAAAAATTGACTCCATTGACTTGACTCCAGCGGCCGGCCATCTTGTGAGCCTTGACTGCTGTCAATATACTGTCACCGCGACATTTTAGAAAAGTCAATGAGATGCCAATAACAACAACAAAAACAAAAATAAAACATTAGATTTAGCGAATAACATGATAGCCCACATGCCATATATGTACTGGGGTGTGTAAACATGGGATTATCGATCGCCGTTACTCGGTTGCACATTACGTAGCCCACAAATGGACGAGCTAAAAATAACCCTAGCACGTGCCAATTTAGCTCAAATATAGCTCACAATACAATATTACGTAATAATAAAAGTTATACTATCAATAAGAAGCGTTAATATATATAATAGGGCTTGTTTCTAGGCAAATACAGCCTCATTATACAGTAGGTATGCAGCTAATGATAAGCAATGTGGCGCATTGGCGCCATTTTTCTTTCGCAAGATCGCCGTAGCTGGTGACGTAACAGGCCTAAATTCCTTTTCTGAGGGTTCCTGCATGGTCATTATGGTGCAGAGGCTTGTTTTTCACCAAATTTGACCCCGAAAAATATGTTGTTTTCGTATACATGTCACCTTGACGTAGTATGTCAATTTGACAAGCATGGCGGAAACGTGGCGTCGTTTTGATTTTGGACCGGCTCACCTCCAGGAGACGTCGAATGTTGTCTGTTCGCTACTCTGGCGCCCCTGATAATTTCCCTGGTCAGCTCCCTCACGTCTTGACGTTGTTGGTACGACATATCGGTCCGGTCGCGCTGTTCTTGTGATAGACCGGCCGTGGGAGGTAACATCGTTGATCACTCAATCCATGCGAACACTTCTTTTGACACTCAGTCACTAGTAAACACTTATAAAGTTGTCCCAATGTTGAAAAATGACAGGTGATATCACTCGAGCCAATGAAAACATAAATAATCCGGCTCAACTACGCACAGCAAACCGAACAGAGCGCGACTGTCGTACAAGGGACGGCGGGAAGCCAAAGCGCCGCCGCGCCTCTATCTCTGTCTTTCGCGTCAGGGATCATATTGTTATCTCGCTCGCACTGCAATAATTCGATGACAGATGCTTGTATGAATGTCAAAACAAAGCGTGGGCTGTTTAAATGTCAAACATTCAACCGTTTTGTGTAGCGGTACCTATTGGAGTTTTCGTGAACTAAATGAAAAATGGGCACAAAGATATTTTAACACTGTTTTCACCACCTTCTTAACTCATTGAGTAATACAATTACTAGGTTACCGTGGGGTAGGTACTGAAATACACCACGGCAACTGAGCGAAGTCTAGTCTAATTGTATTTGAAGCAAGCAATGATAACGCATACGATACCTAAGTATGATACCCCGATACCTAAGTATGATATCTTTATGCCCTGCTTCATGAAGCATGGTATAAGTACTAATATTAGTGTCTGTTCTACTTGTCTATATTACCACGCCAGAAAAATATTGCCTCATTCCCATTACTTACTTTAAAATATTGTTTAAGTAAAATATTGTCTAATATTGCCTGTACTCTCTGCCTACCCAACAAGGGATCTAGCGTGATGATATAAATAGATATATTTGTCTATCTAGAATATTAGAGAAAAAACTATTACAATGTGTCTTTCATGCACCAACTTTTATTTATACCAAGTCATTGGCGGGGCAGACAGAGCAACATAGAGCGTTATTTATCTATTTAGATTTTTTATGATTTGTTTATTATGTAATTCAATTATGTATTATAAGAATAAATTATATAGGTAGTGCTTGTATTGCCAATGTAAATAAAAATAAATGAAGTAATTAATATTTTATGGACGGATTTATTTAATCGTCGATGACATAAAAAATAATAACTTAGGTATGCTTATGACAATGGATGCTACATTTACACGTTTATTTACAATCCTACGCTTAATTAGTATCGTTGATGTTTCTCCATGCATTCTATGAGTCCCTTGTACACGAACTCGGGTGCTTTCTTCGAGAATTGGAAGTCCATGTGGTTGAAGTGGTCATCAGCAACTTTGACGGCTTCGTTCACGTTGGGCAGCTCGCGCTGAAGCCTTTCCACGTCCTGGGGATGAGCCAGCCAGTCCTCTTCGCTGTAGATAAGGGTCACCGGCGCATGCACGTTCTTCATGTCGTATTTAGGCGGTTCAAGGGTGCCGTAAACCATCTCGTTGACCTCAGGACCATGGTCGTACTTCCTGAATTCCTCCGAGGCAACACCCTGGCTGAAATGCTTTATAACTTTCGTCGAAGTACCGGCTGGCAGGTGGCTCAATATCACAGGAATCACATCGGAGTCCAAGCCCTCGACGTTCACGCCAGCCATCACGAAGTTCACGTTGGAGCAAACTTCCTTACAGCCAATCTCTTCCTCGCACATGGCACCACCCCAGACGCGGATCAACTCCTTGTTAGGCTTGAAGGCACCTTGTCCCAGCAGTGGGTTAAAGGATTCTGAGAACTGGCTTGTAGGAGCAATGATACGTAACAGTGGGCTGCGAGTATTGCCCATGTAAACCACTGGAGATAAAGCGTACATCATGAAGATCTTGTCGTTGTATTCAGGCATGGTAGAAGTCAACGCGAAGAATGCAGTCGTGCCCAGAGAGTGACCGATGTAGTAAAGCTTCTCTTGATTTGTAGCCTTCAGAGTGTAGTTAATCATAGCTGGCAAATCGTGAAGTGCAATCTCATCGGTGCTGAACTGCCAGAAATCGGACATGGCAGGGTGCCTGCTGACATGTTTGTTCGAGTATTTGTTGCCACGAGCATTGCCGAGCCAGACATCGTAGCCTTCATCAGCGAGAAGGTAAGCAAGAGATTTTCCAGGGCCCATAAGCAGCCAGTCATCAGCGCTACCGAGTAAGCCATGCATTAAGAATGCGACAGGTCTTTTTTGCACATCACGAGTGTACTTCTTAGGCACGATTCTGAAGACTGTGAGCAAGTAGCCGTCATCCGTCTTGATGATGTGCTCCTCAACGGGGTACTGGTGTTTCATAGCGAGTTCAGTCGCGTTTAACATAATATCTTCGTTCTCCTTTTGTACGGCAAATTCATAGGCTTCGTGGAACATTACTTTGTCTTCGGGCCTGATGTGTTTCATTGCTTTCTGTGCGTCAGCGAATATCCTGTCGACGTCATCCTTGTTTGTTTCGTAGAACGGAATGACGGGCATCGGGTTCTGGTTTTGCCACATAATCACATTACCGATATCTTGACCCATGTTATCGTAAGTTACGGCAGTGGCATCGATCGTATTCCACTTCTTGGTATTGTGAAGGGGCAAAATGTAGGCGTCATTGTTAGTCTTCTCTTTGGACTGGCTTTCGCTGGATGACGAGTCGGAATGAGCCTTTTTGTGGTGCGAGTGCTTCCATCTCTTTTGTGTGTGGTGGGACTCTGAGTCTTGGTCTTGTTGTTGGTACTTCGAGCGGTGTTGATGATGCTTGTTTTGAGACTCTTCAGACTGCTGTTGGCTCCAGTCTTGGTTTTGCTGATACTGCGTCTGTGTCTTCTGCTGAGATTGTGGAAGCTTCTGACGATGTAGTGACTCTTCCGACTGCGACTGGAAGCGCTTCACCTTCTGTTGGGATTCTTCAGACTTCTGAGAGTACTGAGATTGTTGCTGGACCCGTTGTTGCTTGGATTGCAAAGTTTGAGTCTCGTCAGACTGTTGCTGGCGATTCTGGAATTCCTCAGACTGCTGTTGGAGTTTCAGGTTCTCTTCAGACTGTTTTTGTTGCTGGAATCGGGTAGACAGAGGTTGGTTGCGCTGCGGATCTTGAACTTTTTGATAGGACTCTTGGGATTGTTGCTGATTCTGATCCTGGTTTGCTTTGATGTATTCCAAAGGCTGGGCGAGAAAGTTTTCAAGCGTCTTGGGCTCGAAGATACTGCCCGTAATGCTGTGGGCGAGGCCGAGGCAGACCAAGAGGCAAGCTGCCTTCATTGTGCCGAATGGTGATTGAGTGTCGATGATTGATAGTCGGGGAGTTTTTATATAATTTTTTCTGTGGATTCAGCTCTGTGATCGTGAGTGGGGCTCGCGTAGTAACTGCAGAGTAGGCATTCTTCGATGTTTGAAAAACAACATGTATGTGTTGCAGGCATATTGTAGAATCTGACTTTAATAATAATCGTAATGAATTGGTGACTTCAAAGTACCTAACTAAATTTTCACTTAGAAAACTGGTCTTTGCCAGTGCCTTTAAATAAAGGAAAAGACAAAGAGTTCCTTTATCTAAGAAAACTGGTACGACCAACTTACTAAAACAATCTGTTTCTCCTTCTCCTTAGGTATACATAGGTATCGTGCGACAAGCATAGACGACAAGGTTATTTTGACAGGGGGATTGGTGTGAAATTAGGGTTATCATTTAGTAAATTTATCCTACTTCCAGGGGAATGTTTCAACAGATGGACCCATCTGTTACTGATTAAAAAAAGAACTTGGGTAAATTTCATAGCAAACGGCAACTCTGCGACTGTTCACTTGATGACTGCGTTAGTACCGATTTTGACTGTAATATATTTGAAACTTAACGGCAATTGCTGCGTAAACTTTTACAGCATGTCTCATAAAACTAAAGAAATATAGAAGAATTAGCGCAGTGGTTAAGAGCTTAAGCCGCTCTGCCCACTGCGTCTAATGGTCGCGGGTTCGAGCCCCGCACGGGACAAATCTTTGTGTAATCCACAATTATTTGTTCCGGTCTGGGTATTTGTGTATGTGAATTTTCATGTTTGTAAACGCACCCACGACACAGGAATAAATCCTAGTGTGGGGCTACGTTTAAAAAAAAACAAAACAAACAAATTAAAACAAATCATGTGTTAAAACCTTAATAAATTAATACTTTAGTCACACTTTTACATTATTTTTAAATAATTACCGAAGAAGGAGAAAACAATAGTATCAAGGCAACTATGATAGTGGAGGAAGCCAGAGAGGTATGTAAGGCAAGAACCTTTTGGATTTCGACGATATAACGATATTATTGCTTACTGTCAGTAGAAATTTAACAGATTTTCCATACAAAATATGACAAAATTCTATACTTAATAGGGAAATCTATCCTTCAGTTGAATATTGAAACCGGCCGGAAGTAGTAAATATTATGACCTAATAAAAATAACACCAAATAGTGTCACTCGTAACCGCGTGAGTAACTGCGGTGCGATGATGGGGTTTTGGCGGGAAATCGAAGAGTGATGTTGTCAATTTGTTTTAATTTCAAAACTTGTGTTATTTCGAATTATAATGCGTTATGTTGGTGGAATATTAACCATTATGTATTCCTATATGTTCATGAGTGAAGGTAATTGTAACAAAGAGATAAAACGTGCCTTTTCGATTTCCCTCAAAACGGCCGTCGCAATTGGTATATAAAGTATTCATGACTTTACTATCCAGGGCGGGGCACTTCATCAATTTCATTATCATCTTTGTCATTAAGTTCATTGGGGAGTTGAATTAATTTAGAAATAAATATTCGTAAACTTTGTACAATGACATAATGTAAACGCAATTGCCACAAAAAAAACTAGGGTCCGATCACTAAGGTTAATCAGCCATCCGCTCAGTCAGTCTGAGATAGGTGGCCATTTATGAAATTTCTATTTTCAAGCGTGTCCAAACTTCGGTAGGCTCTTAAGCTGTTATTCCCGTCTGCTCGTATACCGAAGTTAGAAGTCTTATGCGTAACCTGATAAATTTCAGCATCAGATCAAAGTTATAAATAACTAGATGACCCGGTGAACTTCGTACCACAAAAAATTACCAATTTTCCTAATTTTCACCCCACCGGACGGACGATTTAGCGCAGTGGTTAAGAGCTTATCCCGCTCCGCCCACTGTGTCTAATAGTCGCGGGTTCGAGTCGCGCACGGTACAACTCTTTGTGTGATCCACAATTAATTGTTCCGGTCTGGGTATTTGTGTATGTAAATGTTCAGATTTGTAAACGCACCCACGACACTGGAATAAATCCTAGTGTGGGGCTACTTTTTTTCAAACTAACTACTAACCTCAAAATTGAGGCGAACAATACACCGTCACGCCTATATTCCCTACGCGGGAGTGGCTGAGGTATACTGTGTACAGCCACTTTTTGCCGACGATGTTAGGTCCAGAGACGAGCAAAATGTAATCAGATTAATGATTACAATTGCATTATGTAATATTTAATCAAGGTTTAAGATTCAAAGTGTAATCGTAATCTTTGAGGATTACAATATGGAATTTGAATCGTTAATCATTGATACACCATCACGCCTGTATTCCCCAAGCGAAGGAGGTTAATATTAATCTGATAACATTTTGCACATTTCTGGTTAGGTCCCATATAATACGGGGCGAGCCTATTGCCTTATCCCGGGCACCATTACAGACTCCGGACAGATACTGGAAGTTTTTCGTTAGAAAAACTACATTTGTCCGACCTAGGATGTGAACTTGTGATCGCAAAGCACATTATTTACCACTAGACCAACGAGGCAGCGAGCAATACAAAAATATATTCTAATCCGATGACCCATTTTCGAGTTTTTGCGGCAATTAATCATTATATGCATATCTGTAGATATTATAGCTCAATGACTATCTTACCACGACCAAATAGACCGGGTCTTATCTGAAGAACAAGTCAGGAGTCTTCGTAACCGGCGAGCGTGTATGAGACGAACTATGGGAGTGGAGGAAGCCAGAGAGGTATGTAAGGAAAGAACCTGTTGGAACTCTGTACTCTCTGCCTACCCCGCAAGGGACCTGGCGTGATGATATAGATAGATAGATAGAATTAGCTAAAGATTTCATATGTACTTGCTATACGAGGTGTAACATAATAAACGCAAGACCTGAAAGTAGTTTGTTCTAAATCGGTAACCGAACTGATTCCTACAATCTATAATGTATCTTACGTTTGTTTTTAAATTTGCAAAACATGCTTTTAGTCCTTCTGTGCGCTATTAAAAACTAAATTTATTCTAGATTCATAGCAATAAGGAGATTTCAAATGCATTCCTAAAACGTATTTCTCATAACGCACACATACACGTACATGTTTCATTGTAATTGGGGTATAAAAGTGCATAAAAAGGGTTAAAATACTTTAATTTGCTAATTTGGTTTATTAGCTAATTGTGGTGTCTTGTGTTAATAACGATACAGCTTGTTTATTAAAGAGTCTAGGAGCATCACGATATGCCGAATTATGCAATCGACCAACAACATAAATTTAATACCTTAGCAACTTTACAATTATTTGTTGAATGCATAGATTTATAGTCTAAGGTTAAATGTTATTTTAGCCGACATGATACATATAGATAGATAAAAGACTATGTACATTTCTTTTCGACTCTGCCTTTTAAGGGATGGTCAGTTGTATTCGGAACCGTAACCTATTGTGGATTCAGGAGAAAACACCCACGGTCACGCCTATATTCCCCAAGCGGGGATGGCAGAGGTTCACCCACTTTTTGCCGACGATGTCAGGTTCCATGTAATAAGGGGCGAGCCTGTTCCCATATACCGGGCACAATTCCAGACTTGGACTGACACTGGGATTTACAAAAACTACATTTGTCCTACCTAGGATTTGAACGCGGGACCTCATGACCACAAAGCACGTTATTCACCACTAGACCAACGAGGCAGGATGGATGGATCATAATCCATTACTTCATTCCACTCATAGATTATCACGATTTCACCTGGATGATCAAAGGAGTCTAATAACCCAGCGAAAAGTTACTTAGGTTATTATATTGCACTGAAATTTTAGAGGCCTAACACGTGGCCCCTGGGCAGTGCTAAACGAGCGGCACCTTCGTCGGAGGTAGACTACGGCCGTGGCTGGTCACCCCCTTCCAGCAAAGTCATGCCGCCAAGCGACCCAGTCGTGTTCCGGCGGTTTTGCCAAGGTTGCACGGAATTGCCGTACGAGGAAAAAAAAACATGATGATCGGGCTACCGGGGAGGACCTAGACTATCTAACGATGACCAAATAGACCGTGTCTTATCTGAAGCGCAAGTCAAGAGTCTGCGTAACTGGCGAGCGTGTATGAGACGAACTATGAGGGTGGAGGAAGCCAGAGAGGTCTGTAAGGAAAGAACCTGTTGGAACTCTGTACTCTCTGCCTACCTCGCAAGGGAGTTGGCGTGATAATATAGATAGATAGATGATCGGGCTATACCCGCCATATCCCGATGATCATGCTTTTTTTAATTAAGAATACGGACCCTTACCCTAGGATTTATTCCTATGCTGTGAGTGCATTTACAAACACGAAATATCACATACACAAATACATAGACCGAAACAAATAATTGTGGGTCGCACAAAGATTTGTCCCGTGCGAGAATCGAACCCGCGACTACTCGACCCAGTGGGCGGAACGGCTTAAGCTCTTAACCACTTCACCATTTTTTCTTCCTCCACGTTATCATAGGAAATTGCAGCTATTTATTTAACCTACTAATTATATTATTAATTATCCGATACCATTTAGCACATTTTAACTGTGGTGGCTTGTAAATGTTTTCTAACTGCTCATCACTAAACTAACCGCTATTCTTAGCTGTAAGACTCCCAAATAAAATAAAATCATACAAATTCGGTATTCGGTCTAACTGCCGTCCCCTCATCCTATTTCAAAATAGACTATTATGCCAAATGTCGGCTATTGTTTGAACTGGTACCTAAGACTATGGAAAACCATAAGAATTAATGATAGGTGTCATAAGAATTGGATAGCATTGAATTAGTAGATTGAAAACTGTCAAAACTAACAATTATGATGTCAATGATGAACAATTATATTCAAATTGCAACAACGGATCCTAATAGTTTCACATCCCTACCGGTTCATGTTTTTTTTTTTATTAAGGGCTGATCAGTGATTGACCCCTATCTCACCGGGCTCTAAGTCCGTGATTGCAATTTTAATAGAATAGTTCATCATTGACATCATAATTGTTAGTTTTGACAATTTTCAATCTGTTAATGCAATGCTTTCCAATTCTTATAGAACCTATCATTCATTTCTATGGTTTTCCATAGTCGTAGGTACCAGTTCAAACAGTTGCCGACATTTAGCACAATTGTAATTGAACGATTTTTGTAGCATGTCACAATTACAAAACACGTGAAAAATAGCAGACTTGGGGCACAGAAATATAGAGCCTTGATGACATTTAACTTGCAATATTCGTGTCTGTCTGTCTTTTCGGTTTAAATCTCGTGATCCATTTTTCAAGCACTTGCCCGTATCCGATTGAGCTGAAATTTGGCATACGTATGTAAAGTCGGTGATAATGCAATAATATAGTACCATGGAGCTGGTTTGATGATGGAGCCGGTAGGTGGCCATGGGGACATGTGAACTATACAACGTAACCCCCCGTGTTTAGGCTTTTTAGATTGGCATTAACAAGTACCAACCAACCAGATAGTGTTCGGGGCCTGATGATGAAGCCGAAAGATGGC
This sequence comes from Phalera bucephala, assembly GCA_905147815.2. Taxonomy (NCBI): domain Eukaryota; kingdom Metazoa; phylum Arthropoda; class Insecta; order Lepidoptera; family Notodontidae; genus Phalera; species Phalera bucephala. The sequence continues at coordinate 3,260,930 of LR990625.1, read as the reverse complement.
TGATGGAACCTCTTTAAGCAACGTAAAAGTTTTTCATTATAATAATCATCCATCGAAAGATGGACATCTGATGATGCAGGTCTTGACCTCGACATATCGTCAGGACGACCGGCGTTGTGCTCTTCATATTCAGCTTTTACACATCTATATCATCACGCCAGATCCTTGCGGGGTAGGCAGAGAGTACAGAGTTCCAGCAGGTTCTTTCCTTACATACCTCTCTGGCTTCCTCCACTCTCATAGATCGTCTCATACACGTTCGCCGGTTACGGAGGCTCTTGACTTGTCTTTCAGATAAGACTCGGTCTTGTCTTTTACAAATGACCTTCATTAATTTATCGGGGCCTGCCCACTCCACGACTACACATGGTCGTAACTAAAGAATCTTTTAGACCCAAGGAACGTCAGTTCTAAGAGTGATATGACCCATCCCGCCCCGCCGATAAGAATTGCCTATACGTCAAGCGGGGAGAAGCTGTAAAGGCTCCGGGGCCAACAGCGTAGATCATTCACACACATACGAGGAGGCATTGTGTAATGTGTACCAACACTTTTTGCTGACGATGTGATGTCATCGATCTAGTTATGATATGTATACCAGGCATAATTTTTGACTCCGGGCTGATATTGAAAATTTGTCGATAGAAAAGCTACACTCTGTCCGATAACACGGCTGTACCTATCTATTTTGGGAAATGACCGAACAAAGTCATTAGTCATTTAAAACTGCTTAATTTGCCAAATATTTGTATGGCACAAATAACATCGTATTACCTTCTCAATCATCATTTATATAACTTACCTACAAATGTGGCCTCGTGACGTATAATGCGCGTGGCGATCACGAGGGCCTGGGTTCAAAGTGTAGGTCGGAAAAAATTTTAATTTTTCGATAGAAAAATTTCCAGTACCAGCCCGGAGTCTGGCATTGTGCCCGGTATAATGACAATAGGCTCTCCTCCTACACCTTTGCCAGGTTAGGGGAATATAGGCGTGGGAGTACAAAAGTATAATCAGGACCATATCTTCCACGGACTGGACAGAGACGTTTCTAATAATAAAAGTATTTATTAAAAAAAATCGTCTCAGAGAGTTACGTATAATTCGTATTGCGTGGTATCTAGTTGTTACACGCTCGTCCACTTGTCCGGTGAAGATGGAAAGGCCCCTTAGCTAACAGTATACTTATTTACATACATACACCTACACCTCCCGCAAATATTGGACAAGCATTCAATTTTACAAGTAGGTAGATCCGTAGTCAAGAGTCTCCGTAACCGGCGAGCGTGTATGAGACGATCTATGAGAGTGGAGGAAGCCAGAGAGGTATGTAAGGAAAGAACCTGCTGGAACTCTGTACTCTCTGCCTACCCCGCAAGGAATCTGGCGTGAGGTTATAGATAGATAGAGATAGATAGGTAGGTCCGTAGAAATTGCTCCAGTACCTATCATGTGTGCGTCTTAAACACGAATTTAATATTACTAGTGGTCGCCCATAGGTCGATATTCGACCTACTCTTTCATCGTTTGCTGGTTATGTTTGACATTCAGTAAGACTATAGACAAATAATATTAAAGACAAACATCAATTTGACGTGTATTGTGTCTAATACATGGTAGTGTGTGTAATGTTTTTTTCATTGATTTAATGTACGTTTTATGCATAATTAAAAAAAAATATTAGCATTCTGCATTCCTTCTCTATATAAACTGTAAGTGTGGGAAATTTCATACTCCTCCGTCCGCGCAATTTTCGTAAAAATGTGTACAAAGTTTTTGCTTCACGTATTAATATATAGATGTAGGTATACATTGTATAAAATATGGTATCAACATTAACATTAAAACCGTTTAGATAAGCAAATAATTTTGAGTCACACAAAGATTTATCCCATGCCGGAATCGAACCTGCTATTTCTCGATCCTTTGTTCTAACCGCTCGACAACCGAGTCGCCCTCCTTAAAATCAAACTATGTCCAATAATGCAGATATAGTTAAGTAATTGCATTAAGTATAGAATTAGGACCCGAGTACCGAAAAAGAGATAGAAATACTCGCTATTTTTCTCGAAAGTTGCTTTGTTTAAGTTATGACATTGTTTAAACGGACAATTAAACATGTGTCGTGTAACTATCTAGGGTTTACAAACCCTAGATAGCTACCGTTGCTAACTAAACTACTATGAAAAGTGCGTCATTTGACGAAACAATTTTTATACAATTTAACAGGTTAAAAAGATGCAGCCGTAATAACATTCTGTGTTCGTCAAAATAATAATAATAATATCGACGTAGGAAGATAATGCGGTCTTACGTCGATGTACTCCAGGGTTGGAAGTGTTAAAGGGCATAACGCCGCGAGTAACTTCAGAGAAAGCGCAGCACACCTCTCTACACCCCTGAGCCGCTCACACCCTGTTGCCCTCAGTTGTCCTATGATGACCGTTTGAGGGCCCATCTAGTAAGCGGCGAGTCACCGCCGGCCACGGGTAATAAGGTATCACTAATTATGGCCGGTGTCCGTCCCCTTTGAAATAGTCCAGTTTTTGTCCATTAAACCTCATTTACATAGCCCTTGTTTTCTTTCCATAGTTTACAATAGTCCTTGCACCTGCCGGAGTCGCTGGTTATGTTTCTTCATTTTCAGCAAGTGATCTCAGCAGGTGACTTACATAACATTAACTTCTCGCAAAGGGCCTCTACGTGTTGGACCCATGTCCCCATGCAACTCTTCAAAGGTCCGGGTAAAGCCCGTGAATCTCAGCGAGATACATAATATTATATTATTTATTTCAGGCAACTGAAGTTTTACAAAAATAATTATGTGCTAACTGCTATTAACTTACAGGCCCATAGAATAAAAATCTTACAGACTCACATACATATAATATATAACAACTTATAAACTAAGACACATGTGTTGACGGCAACATGTTGCGCTGAGCAGGGGCGTCTCGTAATTTTCTACGAAATCTCCTGAAGACGATACCCTTCGGCCAGAACTCCTCGCTCATGAAGGTCTCCAGCTTGGCGGTGGGAACTAGCACAACAAAGGAACTGAATGCTGTATTATTTTGCGAGTTCAGCTTCTCGACCCTCAGAGTGTAGAAGGTCTTCTTACGGGCGTACTCCGCAATGTCCTCGGCTTTTAAAATGACGAACATTAGCTTTCTAGGGTTAAACTATTTTAAAACTCGGGATTATCATAAGTTCGTATATGCCGGGGACTATGTCGCCTGTATGACGGTCTTGGACATAAAGTATAAATGTATTATTAAAATAGTAACACCAGGATTTGAACTCGTGCACTCACTGAACCGCTGGGCCGCAGTCGACCACAACTTATCAATTTATAAACGCGATATCAATTAGCGACCTTCTTAGATATCAGTCGTCACGTAAGTGTTAATCACACTTATAACGTAAAAGAATACTCAAATTTACATCCTCCGTCGCTATATTTAAAGTCCTAAACATAAAACCTTTACCTTCGAAGAACCCACACAAATAACCTACCCAACCATCACTGATCAATTGTCTAAGAACAGTTTAATAAGCGGAAAAATCACATAGCAAAAAACTGTATGAACAACCAAGGTTATCAGAACACCGATCATTCAGTTTACTCTCCGCTTAGATCACGGAAACACGCGAAAATGACCAAAAAGTTTATAATAATTTACACGCTATTACACGTTAACTGTGACAGTCAAATCGCTGATTATTTCTTCCCTGGATTAACTAAATCGACGAGGGATTTATCTGCGGAACTCTCAAAAAATCCTGTATTAAATCTCGCAACGTTTACATATGGGAATAGCTTAGCTAATGCCGTAGATGTGTTTACCCAACTGCCTTTAGCATTAGCAAGCACTGTGGGTCCACTAAATCTACTCCAACCTATATCCACAAGCAATAATGTTGAATACATCGACAAGATCGTAGCCGATTTCAATGCGGGCAAGTCTAATGAAGATGCAAGAATGGACATCGAAGGTCTGGTCACCAAATATGGGTATCGAATTGAGAAACATCGCGTTGTTACGCAAGATGGTTACGAGTTAACATTATTTAGAATACCCAATAATGGAACAGCTGTGTTCCTGATGCATGGTGTGCTTGGCAGTGCAGATGATTTCGTGATACCAGGTCCTGAGAGTGGCATAGCTTATTTGTTAGCAAAAGAAGGCTGTGACATATGGATGGGCAACGCTCGTGGCAACAAATATTCCCGCCGACATACACGTTTCAAAACGGCCGAAGCAAAATTCTGGGATTTCTCCTTCCACGAGATTGGTGTGTACGATCTACCGGCCATGATTGATTATGTTCTAGAGAAAATTGATCAGATGACAATACGATACGTCGGCCATTCGCAAGGAACGACTAGCTTCTTCGTGATGACGTCTGAAAGACCAGAATATAACCAAAAGCTGTCCGTAATGGTTGCTCTGTCGCCTGTTGCTTTCATGTCGAAAGTGAGATCACCCGTGGTTAGGCTGTTAGCTCCAGGGACACACGTATTGAGTGGGTTCTTTAAATCTATTGGTATGTACGAGTTCTTACCGGATAACAATGTAATAAGGGTGTTGAAACTTTTTGTGTGTGGAACCGGACCGCTTGCTGAAATTTTATGCAGCAATAGCATATTTCTTGTGACAGGATTCGATTTAGGCCAGCTAAATGTGACTAATCTGCCTGTTTTGCTTGGACATCTCCCGGCGGGGGCTTCAACAAAACAGTTGGTGCATTACGGTCAAGGTGTTATGTCTGGAGATTTCAGGCAGTTCGATTATGGTAGTGCGGAAAATTTGCGAAGATACGGCGTTGAAACACCTCCCAGTTATGATTTAAACAATATCGTTACTCCTATTTCGTTGTTCTATAGTGATGCAGATTGGTTGGCGCAGCCCGAAGATGTGAGGAAGCTGTATGATAAGTTAAACAGTGTTTTTGACGTGTATAAAGTTCCGTATGAACAGTTCAACCATATTGATTTTGTGTTCGCTAAGGACTTGAAATCATTAATTTTTAGGAGATTAAAGAAACTGTTGATTAAATAAAAGTAGGTATGTAGGTAATTTTAAACAAACTGCTTCATTAGTCTAAGACGTAGTGTGGCTGGATCTTGCGGGTAAATTTGAAGTCGGACAATGAGTCGTTGTAGTTATTCTATTATGAGAAAATCCTAATAACAGTCTGGAGTGTGGTATCGTGCCCGATATAGTCGTAATGGCAGTGAGCTCGGTCCGTAGTTAGTAGGACTTAATATTATTGGCGTTATGTTAGTCTCTACCACTCACACTTAAGGAATGCAGGCGTGAAGGTGTTATATTTAACTTTGAATAATAGAACTCCAATACATAGTAATTACGACTATTATTTTGGAAGTGCTAATCAGAGACGTACGAAATACTTTCATATTTTAAATAGAACACATATAGGAACAGGCATTAAACTTATTGCTACTTGATCGATATTACTTAAATGGGATTCAAAGATAGATTTCTACGATGCGGTGATATAGCTTGTAAGTGCATGAACGTGGTTGCAAAAATCAAGTTTATTTAATTGCAATTAATCATTAAGGACAAGACAAGAGTCCCCGTAACCGGCGAGCGTGTATGAGACGAACTATGAGAATGGAAGAACTCAGAGCGGTCTGTAAGAAAAGCATCTGTAGGAACTCTGTACTCCATCCCTACCTTGCAAGGGATCTGGCGTGATGATTGTGTAGTGATGAGTGAATAATCATTAAATTTGTTTTTTATAATAATATCTTTTAGGCAGTATTTTATCATTGCCGATTTGCCTTTTATGTCGCAGATCATTTATTCTCTGCTTAACAATGCTTAGTTACAGAAACTAAATAACTAACTACTACTACTAAATAACGAGAAACTTGAGTTTATAAATGATACAGCTTTCTTAGAAATTACGCTTGACTCTAAGTTGCAATGGGGCCCTCATATTAAGACTTTAGGTAAACGACTCAGTTCCGCTGCCTATGCCGTAAGAAAAATCAGACAGCTTACTTATGTGGACACCGCGCGGTTGGTCTACTTCAGTTTCTTTCATAGTGTCATGTCTTACGGTATATTATTGTGGGGTAGGGCAGCTGACATTGACTCTATTTTTATCTTACAAAAAAGGGCTATTAGGGCCATCTATAACTTAGGTAGTCGCGACTCCTTAAGAGAATTGTTTAAAGAAGCCAATTTTTTGACGGTCCCATCAGTATATTTATGAAAACATAATGTACACACTAAAAAAATTATATCTTTTTAATCAGCTAGGTGATAGGCATTGCTATAACACGCGACATAGAAATAAATTGGATCAACCGAAATTTCGTCTGTCTAAAATTCACACGTCTTTCATGGGGTACTGTGTTAGCTTTTATAATAAAATTCCACTTGACGTCACTCAACTTAGTGAAAATAAATTCAAATCCTGTATTAAACATACGCTCTGTAAGCGAGCTTATATATAGTATATATAGGTGCTGTTCCAGTTCCACCAGAATGTGGATAACATGTTCAGCTATTATTATTTATTATTCCCTCTCTTCCTTCTAGTAGTTAAATAAAATTGATTATTTTTCTTCCTCATTTCTTTATCTGTAAACGAGAGAACCATGTAGCCATTTACATGAATAGTTTAACTTGGTACTACATTGTTCTCCCATACCCCACATCAAAATGTAGATGGAAAAATTGTAAAAATGCTATTTTAAAAGAGTAACCGCGGAGTTTCTTGCCCTTCTTCTCCACAGGAATGATATACCGAAGTGGTGGTAGAGTCTTTGTTACTATTTTGACGATTCATAAATATTGTAATGGTTTACATGAATACAAAATATTCTGATTCTGATTCTGAAACGCTACCTAAGTATTCAACTATACACGGTGTAAATTTAGTCATCGTTTTTATTTTTTTCATCTTTTTAGGACCAGTGAATAGTAGGCATTGAACACATGAAGACTCTACCACCACTTCGGAATGACATTCCTGTGGAGAAAAAGGGCTAGAAACTCCACGGTTATTCTTTTAAAATAATATTTTTACATTTTCTTTTTCCATCTACATTTTGTTGAGGGGTTTCCAAATATTTTTGTCTTTTAAATAATCATCTAGCGTATAATAAGCTCGCTTATTAAGCATACGTTTAATACAAGCTTTGAATTTATTTTCACTATGTTTAGTGACGTCAGAAGGATTTTTATTATAAAATCTAACACAGTACCCCATGAAAGAAATGTGATTGGCCTGGCCTTTCGCTCCAGGACAACTAAAATAACACCGTGTATAAACTATTTGTTTTATTAGTGTGTATCAATATCCCGAAAAAGATATTGTATACCTCAGCTTAGTGACTAGGTATCTACCTATAAGTGTGCTGTTGTAAATAAACAAATCAAATTACTTACATTGAATGTAACAAGAGTATTTCTAGGTAATGAAAATGTGTTTCTTAACTTTCGAAATACTAATACACACCTATAGGTATAATAACGCTCAGATAACCGCGGAATAGCTAGAGACGTGTCTTAAATAAAAAGTTTCGATTTGATAATGTGGTTTATCCTAATAAAAGTTATTCATAACCATGAACAAGTTCAAAATATCTACCTATCTAACATAGGTATTATATACAGAGAGGCATCCCGGAGCCCCTCCCCGAAGTGTCGATGCCAGCCACCATAGAGTTTTAGTCAATAGGAGCCCGACATGCGCGCCAGCTTTCCCCGAGGCTGGCGGAAGTCCTTTAAGACATCATATATACTACTACTCTTTGGACATCATCTGGATCACCACAAGCACGGACTCGCTCAAAATGCCCAATCATTGTATGCGAATGCCATAATCGGTCACTCATCTCAGATTAGGTGAACCTATTTAACCTTGGTTATAGTTAAGAATGTCGTGATCCCCGTATGAATAAATGTAGCCCCGCACTGGGATTTCCTGTGTCGTGGGTGCGTTATTAGCTCCTCATCATACGTAAATATATATGGAAAGTTCATTACTGGGCTTATTTTTGTTAATTGTGTACCTACAATCAGAGATGGGCAAAATGTAATCAGATTAATGATTAATCACCCCCGTTTGGGGAATATAGACGTGACAGTGTATTAATGATTGACGAGTACAAGTACATTTTGTAATCTTCAACGATTACGATTACAATTTTAATCTTGAATCATGATAGAATAGTCCAAAATGCAATTGTAATCATTAATCTGATTACATTTTGCCCATCTCTGCCTACAATTGTCTGTTATGTATGTAAAAAAATAAACACCGTTATGTCGACAGAACAAAGAAGACGTAGGCACGCTCATCATTCCACAAGCGGGTGTGGCAGATGTGTAGATACTACCTACTGTGTACATCCACAACCCACACGTCGACGATGTTAGGTGCTAATGAAAAGCGAGCTTATAGAATCCGCACACAGGATCAGACACCGACCTCACCGGCGAGGTCGAAGTATACCTTGCCCGCCGGCCGGTACAGAGCACCACGGCGAGACACCTGGTATATGCCCTCCATAGCGACTGTCCAAACGGAGGCCATTCCTTCTTGAGGCGCCTTTGAGCTAGTTGCCCCCTTGCCCTTCTGGCTCAAGGTTACTAGTTGCATGCCCGCCCTCGAACAGCGTAGATCATTCGCGCACACACATATATACACAATGAAACTTTTACGTGTGTGAGCGTATTGATAAATACGTTTTAGAAAAGCGTTTGAAATCTCCTATTGCTCTGAATCAAAAATAAATTTAGTTTGTTATAGCGCACTGAAGTAGTAGCAGGATTATTTTTCATTTAAAAATAAATTTAAGTTCCATTAAAATAGTTGGAATCAATCCGGTTCCTCAGTGGGTGGCCACAAACCTGCCTCCACCAATCCGCACTGGGTCCGCGTGGTGGAGTATGACCTAATCTCTCTCACCTCGATTTGTGAGAGAAGGCCTTTGCCCAGCAGTGGGCAGTATAGGCTGATATTATTATTATTATTATAATCCGGTTACCTATTTAGAACAAACTACTTTCAGGTCTTGAGTTAATTATGTTACACCTTGTACATTATACTACTCTTTGGACATCATCTTGATCATCTGAAGCATGGACTCGCTCGAAATGCCCTCAGATTCTCGAGCTTATAGATACCGCACACAGGATCAGACACCGACCTCACCGGCGAGGTCGAAGTAAACCTTGCCCGCCGGCCGGTGCAGAGCACCACGGAGAGACCTGGTATACGCCCTCCCCCATAGCGACTGTCCAAGCCGAGGCCGTTCCTCCTTGAGGCGCCTTTGAGCTAGTTGCCCCTATGCCCTTCTGGCTCGAGCGTAGTGGTTGCATGCTTGCGCTCTTGTCCGGTGAAGCTGTAAAGGACTCGCAGCCAACAGCGTAGGTCACTCACATACACAAAAAATGCCAATGCCATTATACCGAGCGAAATTCCAGGATTCGGAAACCACACTGTCCAACCTAGGATTCGAAAGCAGGGCTTCGTGATAGCCACTATGCACCTCTAGATTTATGAGGTAATCCGGAGTTCAGACTCTGGTGCTATGTAGGTCTTTCTATCTATCTACCTATATCATCATGCCAAATCCCTTGCGGGGTAGGCAGAGAGTACAGAGTTAATTGAATTTAAATACATTAAGAGTAGGCATATAATATAGCTGTGTGTGTGTGTGAGTGATGTACGCTGTTGGCCGCGAGGCCTTTACAGCTTCACCGGACTTAAGGGCGAGCGTGCAACCACTACGCTCGAGCCAGAAAGTAATATAGCTTTTACGTTGAGTTTATTTATAGATGTTTCCGTATACCTCATGAAAAATTTGTAATACTAGAGTTACTATAATGTAGACACTAACATTTGCTATATTTATTTGGTACATCGAATTCCTACGGGCACACCTATAGCTAGATTTACGTAATTAAAATATATTAAATCAAGTGAATTCGAAAGTTACTCGGTCTGTCTGTTACCTTTTCTTTCACACTCGAACCGCTAATTAGATTTTGATCAAATTCGGCAAGGACATATATTTTATCCAGGGGAAGTATTTCAGCTTTGGTCTCAAAAAAATCTTAAGGGTGTAAAATTCACGCTTGAAAATAACGCGGCCGAAGTTGCGGATACAGCTAGTAATTCATATATATCAAATCAATGTATTATTATAAAGTTCAACATGAAGCGACTATAGAAAAATTGATGAGTTTCGATTTTCAACAAGTGACATGTGCCTTAGTCCCAATATAAAGGTTGATACACATCATGGATGGGTTACGGCCCATCATGACGTACGCTTGTGAGGTGTTAGGGCACGCCGCCCGCATTCACATATAGTAATAGATAGTTCATACGTTACGTCGATCTCCATTCGAATCTCGGTCTCAAATCTATTCGCGCTTTTATTAAAAAGGCGACAACCCGATATTTCGCGAATGCATCCAATCATAGGAATCCGCTAATCGTAGCCGCCACCGACTACGAACCTAACTCCCCTCCTATCACCACCTTCCACCTTCTCACCGACCCTCCCCATGCCCTTAAATCCCTTCTTTCGCATACAGATACCGCACACAGGATCAGCCACCGACCTCACCGACGAGGTCAAAGAATCCCTTGCTCGCCAGCCGGTGCAGAGCACTACGGCGAGACAACTAGTATACGCCCTCCCTCATAGCGACTGTCCAAGTGGAGGCCGTTCCTCCTTGAGGCGCCCTTGAGGTAGTTGCCCCCTTGCCATTTTGGCTCGAGCGTAATGGTTACACGCCCTCTTGTCCAGTGAAGCTGTAAAGGCGCCGCGGCCAACAGCGTAGATCATTCACACGCACACACACACACGCACACGCACTGCTAGAGTGGAATAGTATTTGTTCATACATTCGGTCACACATTATAATAATAGTGTTTATTTTAAATGTCACAAATGAAATCTTCGCAACGGGCGAGCGTATTTATATGACAAATTGTAGGAGTGGAGAAGGCGTGACAGGTCTTTAGGAAAAGAACATGGAACTCTGCTCTCTCTCTGCCTAATCCGAAAAGGATTTAGACGCTGGATCCATGGAGCAGTCTCGTACCTGGCTACACTCATCATAGATGGTAGATTTCAATAATGAAAAACGAAAATACAATAATGACCATCTCTGTTTCCCCCACAGGGGGAAAATAGACGTGACGATGTAAAACATGATTTCTGAAGTTTTTTGATTTTTCAGTGGGTATCTACTGAGTCAGTATAACTGATACTCAATACTACAGTAGGCGTACTACTGACACCATCTATCGTCTCTACAGCTCATAAAGTTTTGATTGTCTTCAATTGTGAAGCCACTACAAAGTCATCGTACATTGAAGGATAACTTTGTTGCATTTACTTAACAGTGCTTTTGAAGTTCTTTCATCATCAGGAACACGCCAGACGCGTTCTTATAAATCCTCTTAAGATACTGGCGACACGCTAGGCGCGTTAAATCGATTTGTAGGTATTGCGGCACCGTTAGGGACTTCGTGAAAATTGTGGCCGCAGTGCCTGCACGACAGATATATATCGCCCATCCCATAACATTCAGTGGGTCGGAACAGCCTCAGCCTAGTCTGCACATTGAGATTGACACAACCGAGAAGCTCTTCGACAGGTGTGAGCAGTCGGTGCGGTGTCATTTTTATTGACTTTCTATTCGTTATTTAATTTTCTCTGTTTACTCCACGAAGCAAATATCGTCAATTAAATATATCTACATATTTGCTATGTGGTTTACTTATTCTCTTATTAATAGTCAGTATTAATTTACCAATTGTCTATTCTACGGAAATTGAATTTCTTCGAAACGAACCATAGTTCCATCGTTCGCGCCTAACGTTTCCGCTTGTATCAATAGGTGATCAATAGTGTGAGCACACCCTAACGTGTAAAATTGCGATTGTTATCAACACTTTACATTCATTATTAGGTCATGCTTACTCTTGCGTTTTTGCGACTGTGACTAAGCAGTGCTAGGCACGCCATGACGCCGTGATATTTTTACATTTCATTTCCTGCCTTTATTTTACAAGACTGCTTCTTTGGTCTAGTGGCGAATAATGCACGTAGCGATTTGGGTTCGAATCCTAATCTAAATGTTATATAGAAACATTTTCAGAATCCGTCCAGCGTCTGGCATTGTATCCGACATAATGGCAATGGGACCTAACATCGTCTGCAAAAAATGAGTGTACACAGTACATATCAGCTACCCCCGCTTGGGGAATATAGGCATAACGGTGTTTTGATTTTTCTAGATTTTTTCTATGATTGATGGTATTGGGGGGTGACCATAGAAATCATAATATAAAGACACTAGAAGTCGCATAGCCGAGTGATCTTGCCGCCACACAAGTTAGAAAAATAACACAAAACGTTCCAGAACTACGTGTACCAATGTACGTACGTGATACAGTGGATAAAGTTGGTATAATGTCTTCCAAAACTTGTAACTGTACTTATTACGTACTGAAAATACAATTCATCGGAAAATATTTTTATAGCAATAATAAAGGGGGTCTGTCCAAGAGCGTGCTCATCGCGACCCCTGCCAATCATTATGGCTGCAATCTTGGACCGAAGACGTACAGCAGTGCGGGCTAGGGCGTCCCCCCGAGGCGACGCGTATCGGCCCGCCCCCGTCGGTACGAATATAGGTGGAAGCGGCGATGGGGGCCGCCACCCATCACGCCGGGCTCGAACTGGCGAGTCGTGGGGTGCAGAGTGCCAAATAGGCACTTGGAATGTAAGGGGTGGTATGGAAGATAAGATGCATGAGGTGATTGATGTGATGAAAGAGAGACGCCTGGATGCACTGTGTGTAACAGAGACTAAGCGAAGGGGCAGTGAAACCTGTGATCTTCCTGATGGCACCATGGCTCTGTGGTCTGGGGTACCGCAGGGCAGTCATGCCAGCATGGGAGTGGGTATCTGGCTGTCTCATGGACTGGCCTCTGGAGTGAGAGCTTATGGCCTGTACGATGCAACACTTCTCTGGGTCCGTTACAAACTGGATGTCACTAAAGTATTTTTGGTCGCAGCATATGCTCCCGTAAGCTCGTCGACACCCCAGGACCTTGAGAAGTTTTGGGGTAATGTCAGAGAAGTTCTGGATCTGGCTGAGGCTAATGAAAAGGTGATTTTGTGTGGCGATCTGAACGGATGGGTGGGAACCAGGCCGCAAACTTGCGACGCTACTCTGGGTCCTTATGGTGATAAGAGAGTGAATGATGCAGGTAAGCTCATTGTGGAAGTATGTTTGGAAAGGGGCCTCCTTGTATCTAATACGATATTCCAACATAAGGATATACATTTGTACACGTGGAGAAGGAATGAACAAAAAAGCATGATAGATTTGATCCTGGTAGATTACCAGTTTTCGAAGCAAACTAAAAGATACACGTGCGTATAGAGGTCCCACTCTTAAATCAGACCACTGTCTCGTAGTTGCGCAGTTTAGTGGTCTGTTCAGGAAGTGGAGGCACTGGCGAGAGCGTATCCCCTTCGTAGACCTTGAAAGAATAAAGGTTGAAAGGTTGCAAGATGAGAGCGTGAGAAGAATGTATGAAGACAGAGTCCGAGACAAGCTTATATCTTCGGACTCAAATGTAAAAGAATGCTGGAATAGCCTGAAAGAGAGTTTAGTACATTCCGCGAAAGAAATATGTGGTTGCTCAAAGAAGCATAGTACAGCAAAAGGTGATGCATGGTGGGATGCGGAGTTGGAAAGCTCCGTAGAAAGTAAGAAGAAAGTATGGCAGGACTATGTTTCTTCTTTGAACCTGAATGCCAGTATGACAGAGATGAAGAAAGAAATATACCGGCAATGCAAGAATGCCACCAAACCCTTAGTGAAAGAAAAGCGTGAAAGAGTTAGTGCGATTGAGGAGGAGAGGCTGGCGAAGAACTTCGAGAACAACACTAAACTCTTTTGGAGCAAAGTGAGAAAGTCTCGAGGTGATTCATCAGGTTCCAGAATGGAAATGATAAAGTGTAAGTATGGTAACATTCTTGCAGATACACAAGCTGTATTAAACCGGTGGAGTGAATATTTTGGAGAAATGTATGGAGATGCCTCGGATACTGGTGCCACAGACGAGCCCAGAGGCGAGTTTGTGGCACCGGAATCAACAGAGGGCATCACTATGGAAGAAGTTGGCTGGGCGATAGGAAGTATGAAAAATGGTAAAGCTGCGGGAATAGACATGATATCTGCCGAGATGATTAAATATGGTGGAACTTGCGTCCGGGACGCCTTTCGGGTCCTTGCAAACCTTTGCTGGAGGACCGGTCCCTACAGATTGGCGCCGCGCAGTCATTGTACCCTTGTACAAAGGCAAGGGTTCACAATATGACTGCGCCAATTACAGAGCCATTAGTATTATCGTTTGATAGAGTTGTGCGAGAGACACTTTGGGACATTTTGCCTGAATATGGTATAAATGGCACTCTGCTGCGGGCCGTCCAGTCCACCTATGTGGACTGCAAGGCATGCGTACGGGTGGGTGGTAACATGTCAAGCAGGGTTGCATGTTGTCCGCTAAACTGTTTATAATATATTTGGATAAAAGTATTCAAAGACTGAAAGCGATGAATGAAAGTGTACAAATGAGTGATCTAGGGGAAGACCTAGACTATCTTACCATAACCAAATAGACCGGGTCTTATCTGAAGGATAAGTCAGGAGTCTCCGTAACCGGCGAGCGTGTATGAGACGAACTATGAGAGTAGAGGAAGCCAGAGAGGTATGTAAGGAAAGAGCCTGTTGGAACTCTGTACTCTCTGCCTACCCCGTAAGGGATCTAGCGTGATATAGATAGATAGAAAAATAAAGTGTATGGTTAAGTATGTGGGCATGTTTGAGAACCAATGAGTTCTAAGTACTAAGAGGAAATGTGGAGAAGCAGATTATCAGGCCATCTTGCAGGAAGGGCACCTGCAAGATGGCCTGACGCAAAAAAGAAGGTGGTGGGCGGTAGCATGGTTCGGGCGGTACACTTCGTATATGACCGCATCCAATGGAGACTTTGTGCGTGGTCGATGGCTCGAAGATGGCTTATGTAGCCTATCTTCGCGGCGAAACTCCGTGCACACTGAGGGCACGTGAGTACGCCGTTCTCATAGTTGAACTCGTCTCTACCTATCTATATCATCACGCCAAATCGCTTACGGGGCAGGCGGTTCTCTCCTTACATAATCTGGCTCCTGCCACTCTCATACAATATACAATAATTGCAAATTATGCAAATACCCAAACCAAAAATATTAATATAAATTGAGGATCACATAAAGATTTGTACCCTACCGGCATCAAAAACGTACGGGGCTAAAATAATAGGCACTCATTTATTATTACCACAGTAAACATAATTGCTTTCTAAACACAATCTGGCTAGTCTTTGGGGTTCTGGTTTGGTCATGCTCAATATAATGTCTTTGCTTGCGGTGGCGGCGCGGGTCACTCCCTTCCCTCCAATATGGTCAAGGGGAGTGATGGCTGTTGCAGTAGTCATACTCGTGAACGAGTGCTGCTTCGCTCTTTACAGATAACATCATTAGATTCATATTTCGATCGTAAGCATTACACGTAAGCACAACATCACACTAGAGCCAGATCGTAAACTATTTAATTGTAACCTAATCATTGTATCAACACAATACGATTTAAAAAAAAAAGAAAAGAAAAAAAATTCTTTCGCCCAGTTTCTTTGCCGGATCTTCTCATTGGAGGCCGCGTTCCTATCCGGTGGTAGATCAGTAGTAAAATTAGATTAAAAAAACGAAAATTGGCTATTTGTAAGCGCCCCTGCAGGGCTTATACAAAATAAATTATGAGTTTGAGCTTACTGTATCGGTACGTATTCCCGTACCATTACCCTGGCTATATAATTACTTCTTCTTCCTCGTTCCCTCGCTGCTGAGGCTGCTCGCTATTGCGCGATCACGCACAGTCTCCATTAAGTGCGGTCATATGCGAAGTGTACCGCACGGTCAATACTTACAATAAATAATAAATTTATTCTTAGGGTGCATGCTGCCGCCCACCACCTTCTTTATCGCGTCAGACCATCTTGCAGGTCGCCCTTCCCTGAGCACGTCTGCGGTCCATTTTGCCTAAAACAATCTGCTTCTCGAAACAATGCTTCGAAGACCATATAATGTGTTCGGAGAAGCTGAGGGCTCTTTGACAGCAGATCGTGGAAGCCGTGTGGTGATGTTAAACTCTTTTAGTATGGACTCATGGCAGTCCAAGGTATACGGATCAACCTCCGCCAACACTACATCTCGAAGGCATCAATTTTAATACTGTCGCGGCTTCTCACAGTCCAAGTTTCGGCACCATACAAGAATACAGAGAAGACCAGATCTCGAACCAAGCGCTCTTTAGTTGTTCATCGTATATGATTACACCTATTTATTTAAATATTACTAGAGAGTAGATAAAACAGATTTTAGTTAAATTTTAACACCGCCACGCCCATATTCCCGAAACGGGGATGGCAGAGATGTACTATGTACACCCACTTTAACCCTCGATGTTAGGTCAATGTAATTGAGGGCAAGCCTAGTGCCCATAAACTAGGTATAAATGCACAATGCCACACTCAAGATGGATCCTGGAAAATTGCTTATGAATTAGACCGTTGGACTACAAAGTCAGAGGTCTCGGGTTCGAACACAGGCTTCTATTTCTAAAAATTAATTATCACTTGCTTTAACTGTGAAGGAAAACATCGTAGGGAAACATGCATTCCTGAGTTTCTCGAAGGTGTGTGAAGTTCGCCAACCCGCACTGGGCCAGCGTGGTGAACTATGGCCTAAACCCTCTCAGATTGAGAGGAGCCTAACGGTGGGACAGTTTCTTAACAGTGCTAATATTATTATAGGTTAACCTGCAATCTTCTCCTTATTAAAGACGGTTAAAAAAACAGTGTCGTCAACAGACATCAAGTTGTGACCGTAGATAAAAGGTGGTGATAAAAATAACTAATAAGTGGACTTAATTTATTTACATTTTAAGTTAGTACAAATACAGCTATTACAGATGATATTCTGGGTCAACCTGGAAATAGAAAAAAAATATTTTAATACAACAGTTGATAATTTTGAGAATTGCTAGGGAAGCCCATTATATATGAGCTTATACTTGACTTATACTGTCCCACAGCTAGTCAAAGGCCTTCTCTCTCAAGTCGAGGTGAGAGAGATTAGATCATACTCCACCATATACTCGGTGTGGATTGGTAGAGGCAAGTTTGTGGGCACCTGCTGTTGGGACTTATAAAGACGCCCGTAAGACATCCACTCGGGATTTAATGACTATCTGATTCAGTGGCAGCCGAAACCAACGGCTTAAATTGTCGCCTAAAGCATGGAGATGATTGGGAGTTGGATTGCCATAATTGGTCACCCATCTCAGATCGGCCAAGCTAAACGCCGCTTTACCTCGGCGATTACTAAGAACTCTGCGGTCCCAGAGGTCTTTGAGCGCCTTTTAGCTATTAGATTTTTATCGAAGTAATTTATAACAGTTTTAAATGAACACACTATAAATATCGTTTGAAATGCGAGCTTTGCGAAAGATATGCGAAGTGAAGATGACCGACCATACTCGCAACAGCGTAGTAAGAAAGCAAGTAGGTATGAAAGATAGTATTGGTGTAAAGATGAGAAAGTGTATGCTCCTTTGGTACGGGCAAAATACAAAAAATGTCAGAAGAAAGAATGACAAAACTGATATACAATGCGAAAGTGGAAGGATGCAGGTACCGGGGAAGACCTAGACTATCTTAATATGACCAAATAGACAATGACTTATCTGAAGGACAAGTCAAGTCTCCATAACCGGCGAGCATGTATCATACGAACTTTGAGAGTGTAGGAAGCCAGAGGTATGTAAGGAAAGAACCTGTACTCTCTGCCGGTCTCAAAGCCGGTCGTTGTGGCGGTCTTTAGGGGAGGCTTTTGTCCTGCAGTGGACGTCGGACGACTGAAGAAGATACCATATTAATATATCCGTAACCGCCGAGCGTGTATGAGACGAACTATGAGAGTGGAGGTAGCCAGAGAGGTCTGTAAGGAAAGAACCTGTTGGAACTCTGCACTCTCTGCCTACCCCGCGAGGGATCTGGTGTGATGATATAGATAGATAGAAAAATATATTACAAGTGTCTTTTGAAAAATTATCAGCAACATTTTTTTTCCTAATTAAGTTATTACTGTCTATTGCAAAAGTGTTTTGTCCTTAAATATCAAGGAAAATAATAGAACTTGTTAATTGGAAGAAATTTATTACTCACAAGGTTCCTTTTAAATAGGGCTTTGCATGTTATGCTGATTCTATTCTATGCTGTTTCTTTAGCTAGCCTTGCTTTGGCCAATTAAAGAAATCAAATTTGCATAAGGGTTTATCAGCAAATATTTAATTACTATCTATCTATAACCTCACGCCAGATCCCTTGCGGGGTAGGCAGAGAGTACAGAGTTCCAACAGGTTCATTCCTTACATACCTCTCTGGCTTCCTCGACTCTCATAGTTTGTCTCATACACGCTCGCCGGTTACGGAGACTCTTGACTTTTCCATCAGATAAAACTCGGTTTATTTGGTCGTGGTAAGATAGTCTAGGTCTTCCCCGGTACCTGCATCCTTCCACTTTCACTTTCATTTAATTACTCTGAAGTAAAAAATTTGTATTATTTGTTTTTTATTTTGTTGTACCGGCGAGCATGTATGAGATGAACTATAAGAGTGGAGGAATCCAGTGGTCTGAAAGGAAAAAGCCTGCTGAAGCTCTGTATTCTCTGCCTACCCCACAAGGGATCTGGCATATTGATATAGACAGATAGAAAAAATCTACAACCTGTTGGAACTCCATACTCTCTGCCTACATCCTTATCATCCTTCCTTATGTAGATGTTTCTAACAGACGATTTAGTGCAGTGGTTAAGCTTAAGCTGCTCAGCCCACAGTGTCTAGTAGGCGCGTGTTCGATTCCCGCATGAGACAAATCTTTGTGTGATCCACAATCATTTGTTTTAGTCTGGGTATTTGTATGTGAATTTTCATATTTGTTAACGCCCCACTAGGATTAATCCTAGTGGTGCTACTGTTAAAAAAAAATCTAAATAAGGATGGTCCTTTGATTAGGACAACATTATTCTACCGCAGATAGTGTGTTGATAACACATTAGATCTTAGCATAGCTGTAAGTCCAATGCCATCAATTGTGCTAAAGTTGGCATCAATTACCTTTTCATTTTGTGCTGTTGGCATTGATGTAGTGGTAGAGAATAACCAATAAGAAAATGGAAACTCCTAGAATGTTGGAGAACACCGCCAGCTGGATGTCTGTGATCATGATGCTTGGATTTTCTAAAAAAAACATTTGATTAAAGATTATAGTATAGGTGGGATGGAGCGGGCAGGTGTCCCACAAAGTGGACTGATGGGTATAAGAGCCAGATAGCCTTGTAAACTATTATACTGAATTTGTGTTCATTCAAGTTATGGCATATGACCTTTTCCAAATATTTAAAAAATTTAAAAAAATCTTATTTTGGTAAACATTTTGATTCACGAGGTTTTCACGCGTCGCCGATGATGTGGGCTGTTTGTGAAAAATTTTGTGCAATGTAGGAGTAAGGAATACAGATAGTGATCCAAACTCCCTTAGCCAACCCTTTTGGAAGAATGGTTACAATCCGTAGTGATTAAACACTCTTTGGTCACGTTGGGTCCCATTTATTGATGCTGTAAAAAGTGGCTGTAGAATCTATAAACAAGAAATTTCTCAATATATTGGCTAACACCGGCGTACGGAGGAACAATCTTAAAACAATGTTTTATTTATATTTGGTCAAGATTTGTTATTTTTCTTTATAAATATGGTCAATATAGCTCGACAACAATGTATATTTAAAAGGTGTTTCAGTAACCAAAGGAACTATTAAGCGAAATAGATATCGGTGAGCAAATATACGCCTTTGTAGTTAGCACACTTGTCACTTTTATTTAGTCTTAGCTGGTAATTTAAACTGTAAATTGTCTTTATTTGTATAGAATATAAGTCTGATAATGAGCTAATTAGTAAATACTTACCAAAGTGCTGTATTAAGCTAAAATAGCTAAAATTTTCAACTAGCCACCGCAACGAAAACAAGTACACGTCACTCAAATCAAATTTTCATTCGCTGTTGTGTTCCAGATACGACAAATTCCAACATTTCGGCGTAGAATATTAACATTGAACATTTCTTGATCATATTTTTTGAAAAGTATAAAGAAACAATAAAGTGTGTAAAAGAATAATTTTATAATATACAAAAAATACAAAATACAACTTTTTTTACTCTAAACTACATGTTCGTGATGCACAGTGTGGTTCTCATCCTTTTAAGTTAAAAGAAACTTGTATTAGGATGAGATCGCTCTTCCAATTGTGGTTAAGACATAAACTTGTAAAACATAGACATAACAACAATCAAACATAACAAGAAATCAGAAAAAGAAATATAATAATAATAACATACAATGAAATGAATATTAATATATTTATAATATTTTCTCGGTCATGTTAATATTAAGTATGTATTATGTTTTTCATACAAATACAACATCAATCAATTAAATTGCAATAGAAAATAATAATAAAAAGCCCGCATGGCAACTTATGGCGAGCTGTTGGTGAGTAACGACACCACGGACCCGATTGCTTCAGACAGTCGGTCAGGGCCCCCAACTCGGCGTGTCTTCGTCGGTCGAGTGGAAACCGAAGGGTGCCCGCAGGACTCCCGGCAAAGGCTAGCCTTAATTGGCCGTCCAGAGAGGAGCTGTGAGAGCTATATCGACGTAGGAAGATAATGCGGTCCTACGTCGATGTACTCCAGTGGTGGAAGTGTTAAAGGGCATAACGCCGCGAGTAACTTCGGAGAAAGCGCAGCACACCTCTCTACACCCCTGAGCCGTTCACACCGGTGTTGTCCTCAGTTGTCCTAGGATGACCGTTTGAGGACCCATCTAGTAAGCGGCTAGTCACCGCCACGGGTAAATACGTATTACTAATTATGGCCGATGTCCGTCCCCTTTGAAATAGTCCAGTTTTTGCCCATCAAGCCTCATTTATATGGCCGGGATCAGTTCGCTGGTTATGTTTATTTATTTTCAGCAAGTGATCTCAGCAGGTGACTTACATAACACTAACTTTTCGCAAAGGGCCTCTACGTGTTGAACCCATGTCCCCATGTAAGCCTTACAAAGGTCAGGGTAAAGCCCGTGAAACTCAGCGACATACATAAATATAAAATATATAATAAGATGTAACTAAAAACAAAACGGAGTTTAACTATTAAATGAAAGTTCCTATAAGAAATTCAAAATCGTAAGATATGCACAAATGATAAATTATTTATTTAAGTATATAAATTACCCATTAGACTATACGTATCAGTACACTTTCGGTTCCCTCATAATCCAAAGATTTTACCCATTGAGTAATAGTTTTATTACACTCCCTATACGACATGTTACAGAAATTAAGGATTCGATTTGCACGATTATATAGATAAGATTGATTTGATAGATTATATTGAGTATCGTATTGAATATTTGCAAATTTAGTCCTAACGTTTGGATGTTGTACAGCAGTATGACGTATACGTTTCTTGAGTATACTAGCGTCAAATTTTGTGGTTTTGTGTACGTTTAGAATACATTTTTGTATATAAAGTTGTCTAACAGTTAGAACATTACATTCATTGTAAACTTGTGTGGTCCTGTATGAATGATTTTAAGTAAAGAACGTTGAGCCCGTTCAAGTTTCATGAGTGAGGTTTTGTGTGTGCCTCCCCAAACAGGTAAACAATAAATTAATATTGACTGGACTAATGTAGTATAAATGTAAACCATAAGAGACCGGTCAGCTATATGTCTGATGTATTTAAACAGCCACATCAGTCTTCTTACACGTTATGTACATGTATTTATCTCTTTGTACCAGTTTAAATGTTGGTCAATATAGACACCCAAATATCTAGTAAAATTTGGAAATTTTGTCCAGTGGTATACAATTGCATTGAACTTGTAAGCGTAGGTTGTGACAACAATGGGCAAGCAATTGACAGTTACTATCAGGTTGCAAGGAGTTTAATAGAGAGAAGGTTATGTAATTGGTTTTACTAAGGTTAAGAGTTAGTAGATTCATTTGTAACCATTTCGTCACATCATACAGTCCTGAAGCCACTTCATTGAACACCTCTTCCCGTTGACTCCATGAAAAAGCAGTACTGTGTCGTCTGCATAAGATAACACCTTTCCATTATCAAGCTTTATATCAGTTAAGTCCTTAATATAAGTAAGGGAGAGGGTTGGACCTAGCACGCTGTCCTGTGGGACAACGGAAGTAGTAGTGGACAATTAAGAGCTCATAGTGTTTTCATTTAGTTTTACTTGTTGAGTTCTGTTACTGAAATAGTCCGATAAAAGATTAAGGAGTGATCCACATACTCCTATCTTCTCTAGCTTATTTATGAGGAGGGGGATCGAGACAGTGTCGAAAGCTTTCTTTAGATCTAGGAAAACACATAAAGCTTTCCTTTGGTTATCGAGATAGTCAACAATTTTACTAGTCAAGGCCAATACTGCATCTTCCATATTTAAAGTGAAACTTTTATTACATCGTTACACACTTTTTGGTCTGTGTGTTGCATGTCGCGTGACACGCGACATGCCCGACCGTCACGCGACATGCCCGACCGTCAAGCGACATGCAACGCGCTCGCCAGAGCAGCCAGGGCCAATATGTTTCACTTTTACCGTGGTTTCATAAAACCACACAAGGATTTTTTCGTTTCTCGAAAACCATATTGGAAATCAGATAAGATGTTGGATTTATTTAAGTAATTAGTTAAGCGTCTGTTATGTATGGCAGTTAAGATGGAGATTGGTCTATAATTGTTCACATCGTCCCGATCCCCACTTTTATAAATAGGGTGTACTATGGCACGCTTAATTATTCTAGGGATAATTCCTTTTGCTAAGCAAATACAAGTCAAATGAGTTATGATTCGTACAAGTTCATTCTTTGCCATTTGAATAAATCTAGTAGGTATGTCATCCCATCCAGCGCTGACGTTTGACTTGAGATTTAACAGAATAGATTCAATTTCGTCAGCATCTGAATCTATTACACCAATAGAGTTAATTTGAGAAAGGAGATATTTGATTGTTTCAGGCTTATTTGAGAAGTGACTACAGATGTTCTGCTCTGCAAGAGATTTACCAACATTTATGAAATGTTCATTAATATAAATAGCTGATTCTATAGCAGTAATATATATATATATATATATATATATATATATATATATATATATATATATATATATATATATATATATATATATATATATATATATATATATATATATATATAGGTTAATTTTGTAGTTTTCGTTGTAGTTTGGTTTGAATTAGTTATATTTTTTGTAGTGTTCCAAAGTATTTTACTATTGTTTTGTGAGTTTAATATAAGTTCGAGTTCATATTATCTTTTTAACTTTTTGAATAAATTGTTGCAGTAATTGCGATATCTCCTGTAGCTTAACTTTAGAATTTCATTGTGCTGGTGAGATCTTTTTAGTAAAGTATTTTTGTTGTTTATACATTTTAGTAACCCAATCATCATCCAAGGCTTGATAATACGTTGATTGTTAGGAATATTAATAGTTTTAGTATTATTCTCTATTGCAGTTTGAATCTTATTAACTAGTTTTTCGGCTAAAGTGTTTGGATCTACAATACTAAGAGTTCTGTCAGTGTTAATATAAACTCGTACTATCCATAAAAAAAAATATTAATTGTAAATTGGGATAAAAAAATTGTTATAATTATTAAATAGTACCTGGAACGCGGTAAAAAGCCATCTTGCATTACTGTCGCCATTGGTAGACTTATATTACATGCGAATGCGATTACATGCGATGATTGGTCAGTTATCTCCTCGCTTTATTACGATCGGTGCTGCATCCACTGTTGGACTTCCATATTGTCTAACAAATATACGAAAATATAGTGAATATTTGCAATGTATTACGAACAAATAAATGAATAAAAATAAATAAATAAATTTCTTCCGATGTGCACTTTCTTCTTTCTTTCTTTTCTTTCTTTTTTAAAAAACGTAGCCCCACACTAGGATTTATTCCTGTGTCGTGGGTGCGTTTACAAACATGAAAGTTCACACACACAAATACCCAGACCGAAACAAATAATTGTGGATCACACAAAGATTTGTCCCGTGCGGGAATCGAACCCGCGACTATTAGACACAGTGGGCGGAGCGGCTTAAGCTCTTAACCACTGCGCTAAATCGTCCACTAATAATCAGAGCTACTTTTTATTTTTTTCCTGACATTTTTCATTATGTTAATATCTATGATCTTTACCGTTACTAGCAACACTGGTGACGAATTGTCAAAGTTGTCAAAATTTTACGTTTTCAATTTGTTTTCTTTCGGCGAGTTTGTTAAGAATATTACAATTATTTTCGATTAAAATAGGAATCAATTAGGATAGCATTAAAATAGGAATCCCTATTCCTTGATGGTGTTTAAAGTATAGAGTGAATAATAATGTATTTTTCGTCAGTTAGTTCTCGCTTACTTCTATACGACACAAACAGTTGGGATTTAAAAAAGACTTATTGGTGTTACGAAGGGATTCTAAGAGATATATCTTGGAGCGATGATAGCAAATATTTATTGCAGGTACGTTGAATCCCTACATTAGTATACGTTGTCGAGTTAGTCATCAATTAAGCATTGTAAACATGTTATACAACTAATGAAATGTGTTTGTTATGTTGGTATATGGTTCAGTTGGCGCTAATGTTAGGATGCGCCAAAAGTTGCATTGTTCAAACTCATTGACCACACAGTTTTTATCCATGCGTGAATGGGTGTTGTTAGAATGCAGTTAACAGACATACCAAGTAAGAGGCTACTATAAATTAATTTATTATTTATATTAGACCAATCTCTCTAGAAATATAGCTTGGAATTAAACTATTCTGATGTGTTAAAAACACTTTATTTTCACATTTTAACTTTTTTAAAATAAAGCACTTTTTTATCTGATAAACAGTTTTATTTCATGTGTAAAATTTGCATAAACCTAAGAACTTAATATAGATTATGGCTATGGCTACATTTGTGCATATATGGAGTATTAACATAATAGCCTTCTCAGAATGCTATTATGGAATGGTCTTTCCATTAATGAAAACTATTGTCAGATTGAACGTTTGGCTTCGGCCAAAACGGCAGATTTCTAGCAAGCACCGAAATTGAACGATCTATTATGATTTACGACGCCAGAGCGCAGTGGAGGATGAGCGGGGAAAACAAAACAAGTTTTATTAATACAGTCAACATAAATTTTTAATAATTTTGCCAGTCACGAACCAAATTTCTTAGGCTTATTAAGCTTCAGCTTATACTAATATTATAAAGAGGAAAGATTTGTATTTTTGTATGTTTGTAACAAATAAACTCAAAACTACTGGACTGATTTCAAAAATTCTTTCACTATTAGAAAGGCACTTTATCTAGAAGTAACATAGGCTATACAACATAGACCCGGTAGGTGGTGCTGTTGTCGACCTAAATAAAAGTTTGTCCAGAGCAGGATTTCATCATCTCAGCCCATACTTGTCCACTGTTGAACATAGGCCTCCCCAAAGGGGGGATTTGCCATACTCGCCACGCTTGGCAGGCGGGTTGGCGAGCGCAGTTTTTGATCGCAGAAGTGTTAAGAGAACGCTGCTGCCCATTCCCTAGTTTTCCCTTAGTCGCCTTGTACGACACCCGATGGGATGAGATGGGTTGGTCCTATTCTAAGCCGGGAACCACGCGGCTAAGCCGGGAACCATGCGGCTAAGCCGGGAACCACGCGGCTTAACCTGGCTTTAACCTGCAACTATTCCTTAAGAGCTTGAAGCCCCTGTGATTGGTCCACTTTTGAAACAGAAAGCTGTTATCAGATATCATATGGCCTATTAGATTTTTGGTGTACTTATTGCAGTTTTAGGATAAACATAAATATTTGCTGTCATAATTACTTTTTTCATTACAGTGCCCACTAATATTGATTGATGCTTTAATTATTTATTTTAAAATTTTTGTAATTTTATTACATTATTTTCAAGCTCTATGTTATGATTGAGACTTAAATTATTTTTCCAATCATCAATGATAAGTTTAATTAAAAGTGTCTGTTTATCATATTTACAGGTTAATGCCAAAGGTGTAATAGAAATATTAAGTCCAGCAGACCATGACATTAGAACATTACAACACATCCCATTAAAAGACACTTGGTCGGCCAGTTTTCACCGGGATGGCCACCGGAACATCGCCATCGGCACAAAAAGTGGCAATGTCATGATATGGGACACAAAAAACAAGAGTGTAACAAAAACATTCCCAACTCCATCCCAGCAGTCAAGTGTTAACTATGTCAGCTATAATGCCAAGAATACGAGTTTAGCTGCAACTATGCAGAATGGTGAAACCGTCATCTACGGACTTGTATCCAACATTCCAGTGTTAACTGTTAAACTTGCCTGTTCCAAAAGTATATCTTCAATGAAGTTCCATCATGAATCTCGGTCCTTACTGGGATTAGCAACTGATGAAGGTCATGTTGTAATTCGTGACATCACAACTAATAAAGACAAAGTTTATTTTGAAAACGTTCATGCTTCTCCAGTTAGTGACATTGCATATTCCCTTATAAATAGAGACGTAATGATTTCCAGTGGGTATGATAAAATTATGCATGTATATGATGTGAGATTACAGAATGTAGTATCTACTATAAAAACTTCATACACTTTGACTTCCATAGCAATAAACCATGAAAATCATGTTGCGCTTGGCGCAAAGAATGGACTGGTGCTGATATATGATCTGAGAGATTTAGTAACCCCCTTCAAAGTATTGAAAGGTCATGAAGAAGAGATCCGCAGAGTAGCTTTCCAGCCTGTTAGAAAAAAGATCTTTACAGCAGATATAAGTCTTCGTGAAGATACTGAAACGAATCTCACTCCACAAAAACTTGCATCACCAGTCCGTAATAGAACTTCAGATATGTTTTTCATAACAGACTCGCCGCCTAAAAATAGTTTAGATACTTCCGCTCAAGGAGCTGACACGAAAGCTGATTCATTTCTCGTTATGATGGGCCTTGATAAATCAAACGAATTCGATGATGATGTGAATAAGTCTGCTGAACTTGAGAGGAAAAGTGAGAAGCATGAATTGAGGTATCAGGCACTGGATATAGAAAAGAATATAAGTAAAGTATCAACACCATTGAACAGTAGAACCGAAAACTTGGGGTTCCTATCTCCATTAATAGCAAATGGAATTCCAGATGATGGAAAAATGTCGAACATCAATTTGTCGAATTTGAGACAGTCTAATGTGAATCAAGCAGTTGCCATGGAAACAAAAGCAGTTGAAGATCTAAAAGATTTCATAAAACTGACTCTTGCAGATGTGGCTGATGATAATAGGAACTACTTTCTTCACATAATGATGGCTTTGACGAAACAGAAGTTGTATTTAGAAAAACAGTTGTCTGGTATGAGTGAACAGTTACAGACTTTGGTACATAATCAAAATGCTTTGGTGGAAACGAATAGAAAGCTTGCTTTGGAAATTGATCAGTTGAAAGCTACGCAGAAATTTTTATAATTTGTCATTGTAAAAACGTTAAATGTAAGCTAAACTTAGAACAGTGTTGGCAGGTGAATCAGTTTTAAATATTTTAAAATATTTTTTTATAACATTTGTCAGCAACGTTGTATTAGTATCACAGATTTTTTTTGGAATAGAATTTAAAATTCAAAAAAAATAAATATTTGTTATTTGGCCACCTGGCAACACTGTGAAGTTCGTATTCCTGGTAACAATAGGTGCGATACCCTGGCTCTTCATGTATTTAAATCTAAATCATTAGAAAAATATAAAGCTCTCTAGTTCCCCAAAGAGATTAATGAAGCATTTAGCCTAGTAATTCTCAATCCTTAATGTGGAAATGAACAAAAAAGTAATAAACAAAATATACACCAACATAGAAATGTCACAAAGTTAAAATACATTTAAGCAATTATGTTTACGACTAGTACATATTTTATCATTCCTAAATATACTAAATGCGAGTGCCAAATCTATGTGATTTAATGAATTTGCATAGTTAAATTAATTAAATGGCATGAAATTTAATGTTTATATATTATGTGTAACATTTATATGTGCCATGTTCACTGATATTACAATTTTACCAGATTTTAGTGATATTTCTTAATGGACAATAATCTCAATTTACATTTTAGTGTGTTCGAGAATATGTGAATGCCGTGAAATATTGCATTGATTTGTTGTTGTTAATCTCTTCGTTAATAGTTACATAGTAAGTAGATGTGGATTCAATAAAACTTTTTCTAACCCTATGAATGATTTTAATTTAAGGGTAACCCAGCGGAAAACTTCTCAAGCGTTTTGTCACTGATAAATAAACCTCAAATTGAAATACCATGGCTTGGTCCAGTGATTGGGTAATAAAAGCAAAGGTCACGAGGCCTACAAATGTTTGTTTCAGTGTGTTCGAGTAATTTCATGTTTGTAAATGTACCCACTAGTCCCACGACTCAAAATTTATGGTGTGCACGCGCGCGTTGTGTGTGTGTGTGTGTGTGTGTGTGTGTGTGTGCGCGTGCGCGTGTGTGTGTGTGTGAGAGAGAGAGAGAGTGTAAGTGAGTGTGAGTGTGTATCTGTGAGTGTGAGTGTGTATCTGTGTGTGTGATCAACGCTGTTGGCCGCGAGGCCTTTACAAATTCACCGGACAAGAAGGCGAACGTGCAACCACTACGCTCGAGCCAGAAGGGAACTGCCTCGGCTTGGGCAGTCGCTATGGCGGAGGGCATATAGTAGGTGTCTCGTCGAGGTGCTCTGCACCGGCCGGCGTGTAAAGGATTTTTTGACCTCTCCATGTAATGGTATCGGGAGGGTCGGTGAAAACATGCCGCGGACGGCGTTAGCGGCTGATAGGAGGGGAGTTTGGTTCGTAGTCGGCGGCGGCTACAATTAGCGGATTCCTATGATTGGACGCGACTGGAGAAGAACACCGCAGCGCTCTTGTCCGGGTTCACCTCAATACGCAACTTCCCAAACCAATCCCGTAGGGTATTGGCGGCTGCCTGAAGGTTTCTGGCAATGAAACCCTTATTCCTGTGCGAAACATAGAGAGCGGTATCATCCGCGAATAGGGCTAGATGTGCCTTACTCAAACGAAAAATATCGTTCGTGTAAAGGGTGAATAGGAGGGGAGGAGAGAGCTAAGTCTTGTGGGACACCAGTTTGTATGGAGTGGGGGGTAGAGCGCGTCATTTCGACGCGATACCGAAAGTCGCGGTTCGACAGGAACTCACGTAAGATGAGCACGAGTCTGTCCGGCACACCCATTTGGTAAAGCTTGTAGATCAAGGCGTTGTGCCAGACTTTGTCAAACGCCTTCGGGACATCAAAGAAAAGGGCACCCGTGTAGACAGGTTTGGGTGGTTGAGGCCAGTGAGGATGTGCTCCGTGATGCGGTGAACTTGATGGACGCAAGAGTGTTTGGCTCGAAAACGAAACTGCTCGCATTGATAAGAATACCCCTGGACGATACAAAGTCTTTGAGCCGTGCCAGGAGGAGGCGCTCGTAGATCATTGCCAAGGAGTTGAGGAGACTGATGGGGCGTTAACTCGTGGGACGGTCACGAGGTTTACCGGGCTTGGGGATGCCTATGACGTCGGCCTCGTTCCACTGAGTGGGGAAGGTGCAGTTCGTCATGGCGGCATTAAGGATGGCCACTAAGAGGCAGATGAGTTGGGCGGGCAAGCATTTGAGTACGCGATTAGAAACGCCGTCAGAGCTAGGGGCTTTATTCGGTTTAAGACCTTTAATCAGGTCCTCGACCTCGGTCTAGATAATAGGGGGTAAGGAATCGGTGGGGGTAACGGGCACCCTGCGCTCGACTTCCCTGTCGATCGAATCAACATGAGCCGGGTTAACGGGAAGAGAGCTGGGAGTGCACTGGGTCTCGAGGTTGTCGGCGAGAAGCTCGGCCTTATTATCGTTATCCCTTGCGTTGTAGACAGAGAGTATAGAGTTTCAAAAGGTTATTTCCTTATATACCTCTCTGGCTTCTTCCACTTTCATAGTTCGTCTCATACTCGGCGGTTACGGAAATTCTTGTCTTGCCTTTCAGATAAGATACGGTATATCTATCTATCTATATCATCACGCCAGCTCCCTCGCGGGGTAGGCAGAGAGTGCAGAGTTCCAACAGGTTCTTTCCTTACAGACCTCTCTGGCTACCTCTACTCTCATAGTTCGTCTCATACACGCTCGGCGGTTACGGATATATTAATACGGTATCTTCTTCAGTCGTCCGACGTCCACTGCAGGACAAAAGCCTCCCCTAAAGACCGCCACAACGACCGGCTTTGTACTGTACGCATCCAACTTTTACACGCGACCTTCACCAGGTCATCGGTCCATCTTGTAGGGGGCCTACCCACTCCACGTCTTCCGGTACGTGGTCGCCATTCGAGAACCTTTCTGCCCCAACGGCCGTCAGTTCTACGAGCGATGTGCCCCGCCCACTGCCACTTAAGTTTAGCAATTCTGAGGGCTATGTCAGTGACTTTGGTCCGCCTGCGGATCTCCTCGTTTCTGATTCGCTCCCGCAGGGTAACTCCGAGCAAAGCTCTCTCCATAGCCCTTTGCGAGACCTTGAGCCTTCTTATGAGGCCCATCGTAAGCGACCATGTCTCAGTGCCGTAAGTCATCACTGGCAACACACACTGATTAAAGACTTTTGTCTTGAGACAATGCGGAATTTGGGCATATATATTTATACGGTATATATTTTTTAATTAAATAGCGTTCATTGTTATATCTATATCCTATCTATATTCCTTGTGGGGTAGGCAGAGAGTATAGAGTTTCAACAGGTTCTTTCCTTATAGATCTCTCTGGCTTCTTCCACTTTCATAGTTCGTCTCATACCTACTCGCTTGCCGGTTACGGAGACTTTCAGATGAGACACCGTATATTTGGTCATGATAAGATAGCCTAGGTCTTCCCCAGTACCTACACCCTTCCACTTTCGCATTGTTTATCTGTTTTGTCATTCTTGTAAAAAAACAACAAGCCAAGTGTGCAAGCAAAATAAGTGCCCATTTGTAACTGTTTGTATATGCTCGGACAAGCTCTATCTCCGCTAAATATAATATATCATTATACAAAGTTTTTCTACAGAATTAACAAGGGTAGGCGTCTAAACACTCATCATGAACTATATAAATACTTTTAAAGTCATAATATAGTATTTGAATTGTGTGCACGGAACAATAATACCTACTGCTTGTTTCACCGTGCTCCCTCTGATAGTCCTCTGCTTAGATTAAAGATAAGGGGTTATAGTATTAGTCGAAGGTCTTATATATTGTCTTTTCCCTGCTTTCCCTAGCCGTCAAAGGTAAAGTACATTTATAATAAAAGTGTAGGTATTTTAAAGAGCGAATTGTATCTAGTTAGTTTTTCAGAGATTAGCCACGCCATTTATATTAATCTATCTATCTATATCATCACGCCAGATCCCTTACGGGGTAGGCAATTATAATATATTAATTTTATGATTTAATATATATGGAAAGCTATATTAAAACGAAATTAATTTTTTTAAATGAAACGTAAATCTACCTTTAGGTGTTGGTTAAGTGGCACTTAATTTGCGGTAGGAGTGGGCGATACAAAACGTATATAGATATTGTATCTATATATTGTTGCAATATCGTAAATCGGATATCGGCTTGGGATAAAACATATTTGACATAACGCTATACTGTCAATACGTGTATCGAATCGAATCGAAGGACTGCCGAGTTGCGCCGAGCGGATACGAATGCTGACGGCGACGGCACTTCACGCGAAGCGCGCGACTCGCAAGCGGGTACTACGAACGAACGATTTCATACCTTACGTCTAACGCGTAAGGTTAGTTATGATTTCACAAGCGTTTTCATAGGAATTTTCATACAAATATTATGCGAAATTTCCACCTCACTCATATGTATTTCATGATGCGTTATGCAACAATTATTGACCTTTTGGCCTTGAATTAGAAAGCGATGAATTTGGCGATATTTACCTATTATTTGTTTTGTTTTACAATTAGTTTCATTTTGTGCCGAAAATTGAGTGGCCGCATTGATTTTGTATTGTTGAGTTTTCTTTGCTTTCTTAAAAGTTATTTTTATTGCATAAAATAAACCTTCAAAAACCCCTGCAATACCAATCGTGTTTATATACTTAATAGGATTAGGTTAATAAAACATGTTATATCGTAAATTATAGATACAAAACCTATAATATTGCAGCCAGTCCTAAGCCTAGTAAAAGTATGAAGGGTGGTTCATTGATGTTAACGATTACATTATATTCATACAACAATCTAACTTAGTCCTAACTAAATCTATAAGTCTAAACTTAGTCAGTAACATAAAATCATACATAAAGTTAATATTAAACGATATATGATTTTATGTTATTGACTAATGTCATTCATTAAATCAAATCATACATAAGTATTAGGTATAAATCTAGTTTTGTTACGATATATTACGAATACAGTGCATCGCGTATATCTCACATTATAGATATTAGATCGATATATAGTTTCAGAATATATAGCGTTACGAAATCCGATATCAAATATCGATATATAGTTTCGATTTGATATTCGTAAAAAGCTATATTACCCACTCCTAATTTGCGGGTTAGTATTTTCATTTTGACAGTTGCTGTTGTCACCTGCGTTGCCAATTTGTCGGAAATTCCCCAAATTGTGGCGAATTACAACTTGATTGGGGATTTAGTGTCATTGGCATAATGTGGGGAAAATGCGGGGATTTTGACATAATGGGCTAAAAATGAAAATTGAGAATCTTGTTTAATGCTATATGGATAAGAGACTTCGGAAAATATATTTTGCTTATTTTTATTTTACTCAAACAAGGACCTATACAGAGTATTTAACTCATGGCTCTTTTAAAGCTTTCCTCGCAAGTATAAGGTGGCATGTGACAAGGAGCCACTCGTGTTGCCTTTATATTATTTCCAGGAATCAGACTACAATATCACTTTTAATATATTTGTGTGCCTTAAAATATAATTTATTAATGTGCTACTAAGACTTAATTTGTTCAAAAGATCTAGTCTATTATTTATAAAACCTTATAATTGTAAAAATAACAAGAGTTGATTTCAATATGTAATTCGATATAATTAAAATTACCGTTTAATTTTGTGGGGAATTTGAGGGGAATCGGAATGTTGTTCTCAAATTTGGGGAATTTGATTTAGATTTTTGGGGAATTCAGAGGATTGGCGTTGGCAACCCTAGTTGTCACAATCATGCAAGCCGTGTGAGGTTATCAAATACATTTTGGTTTATTTCTATTTCAAATATGGGTGAATTAATGGCAACTAATTTATTTGAGACACAAACTATATACGCTGATCACAAGGATCTCATCCACGATGTCGCGTACGACTTCTACGGCGAGAGAATGGCCACTTGTTCCAGCGATCAGTACGTGAAGGTGGGTTCTGTTGTTGTTTTGCAAACAAAAAAAGTACGTTTCTGGTTACTGGTACGAAAAGCTGTTAGTAAATGTCGATATTAAAGTCGATAGTATGTTGGATTTGGATATCCATAATAAATGATTACTATCTACTTATCTTACCGGCAGGGCTATCTTTATAACGTTTATTGGTAGAAACCCACTAACTGGCGTGCTATGGTGTTTATGGGTGTGCTTGTTAATGATAGGTGGGATGTCTAGGAAGTTTAGGTCTTCCTGAACATTGTAAGTTTATTAAAAGTGGTAGGTATATGTACAAGGCAACACTCATGTTTTTTTTGAGTGTTCATGGGAACCATTTTCACAAAACCACCAGCACAACACAACAGTTTGGTTGGGTTAAACATAAATTTACCCTAATCAAGATATGTCAGAAAAAAAGACAAGCCCACTTGAGTTTCTCTTTGGATCTCAGTGGAGACATTCAAATCTGGAGGTAGATTAGTAAATTCAAAAAATTGTAGACTCGACAATATGTAAGTATCCCCGGAGAATATATACAAAATAAATGATCTGAGTTCGTCAGCTGTACTCTGTAATGAATATGACACTCAATTTTATTTTGACCCCAAATGCATTAATTTTTTTTTTTGGTATAAATATTTAAGGTGTGGGACTCTGATGGCAGCGGGGGCTGGAAGCTCACGGCCAGCTGGAAAGCACACCATGGCTCTGTATGGAAGGTCACATGGGCACATCCAGAGTTTGGTCAGGTCATTGCTACATGCTCCTTTGATAGGACTGCTGCTATTTGGGAGGAAGTTGGTAAGATTACTTAAAAGCTAGTATTTGTAATCATATTACTGTGGTACACATGCGAGTCCACTGCCCCCTTTTAAATACCATTGAAATCCATTTGGTAGTTTTGTGTAATTGAAACACAAAGAGATAGACAGATGGACAGACAGACATACAGACTGACAATAATTCCTCTGTTTCTTACTGCCTCTATTTTTAATTCTGCGCAATTTAAATTTACAAAAAATATTCTATGTACTGATTTGACTTGCTTACAGTTTTATTATATGTATAGATAATTATAATTATCTGAGTGTGTATGAGACACCGGCAAGTGTGTATGAGACGAACTATGAGAGTGGAGGAAGCCAGAGAGGTATGTAAGGAAAGAACCTGTTGGAACTCTGTACTCTCTGCCTACCCCGCGAGGGAGCTGGCGTGATGATATAGATAGATAGATAGATAATTATCTGAAGAGTCACTCATGAGTTTTAGTAACGGGTGAGCATGTCTGAGAATTATGTGAGTGGAGGACGTGAAAGGCCTGTAGGGAAAGAACCTGTTCTCTCTAAAGGGATTCTGTACTCTCTGCTTACCCCGCAAAATATCTGGCATGACATATCATCACATCATAAATGGATAGATAATTATGAGGATATGCTCAAAGATAATAATCTAAAAATATGGAATTGGAAATAATGGGAATATTATTTAATTTCCAACAATAGGAGATACAGCTGCCTCTGGTTCAGAGAAGGGCCTCAGAACATGGCTGAAGAGGTCAAATCTCGTGGACTCCAGGACTTCAGTTACTGATGTGAAATTTGGCCCCAAACATTTGGGTCTGTTGCTTGTCACTTGTTCTGCTGATGGCATCATAAGGTAAATTATTAAATTTCTTTCGGAAGCTTTGCTGCGTATTAAAGTTTTAATATTTACATTCCTTGTCATTAAGTGGAATTTTTTTTTGAAATGTCTTTTCCCACTTTCATTTGAATAGCTGTTTATTTACTTAACACGTGTCATAAAAGAAGGGGTGGATATCTGAAAAAGTCTACTAAAAGGAGTAGATAGGTAGCTGCAAAAAGGCTACAAGAGGATAGTTATGAGGAGTTTTTGCATAGCGATGTGCGACTGCAAATGATTTCATTGGAGTCATTCGAATTCATACATCATTCAAATTATTCGAATCATTCACGAAAATTAGTTACTAACTGCCTCCCATTCGACTTGCTGGATCGAATGAACGAATACTGAATAAGTTTCAGTAAAAGTTCGGAGAACGAATAATGAATTTATCTATCGGTCGTACCACAGAGTACAAAGGAAAATAAGTTAGCATCATTCGGACCGCAGCTTACCCCCACGTTCGCACGGGCGCTCTTTGTGCTGAAGCACTAAAAGCGCTTTTAAAAAAATGTACTATTAGCTGTTTGTTTCATTCCAGCACTTGATTACCGCGCGCGGTTTATATTTAAATTCTAAACTAGAAACTTTATTAAAACGCACTTTTAAACAAAGCAGCAGAAGTGTTATTATTTGGTTTAGTTGTTCCTACTCATTCGCACACGTAATTTGTTTTGGCGCGGAAATGGCGCGAGAAGCGGCGAATCATTCGAATAATTCATTCATAAATGGTCGGAGACTCGCAAATAATCTAATCGAATCGCCATTAGTAGTCGTCATTCGAATATAAAAATTAGTATATTAGTATATCAGAAAATTAGTAGATGTAGAGGATTCGAATAGTTCGATTATTAGCAGTCGCGCATCTTTACTTTTGCATGTCTTAAAAATTAATTTCAACTTATTAATTTCATTCATACTTAAATTGTTTTCTTCTTCTTCATATACTTCTACTACTACATTCTTTCACTGTCATGGACAGTCAGACAGATATCAATTAATTGCATTAAAGATCCAAAATGACAATATAGTCATTTACATTGTGTGGGATAGCTTAGCAAGAAATTGAAAATAATGGTTAATCCAATAATTTGCAGGATATATGAAGCACCAGATGTCATGAACCTGGCCCAGTGGACCTTACAACACGAAATACCAACTAAAGTATCCATCAGTTGCCTCTCATGGAACCCATCATTGTCCAGGTAACGATTATAAAGAGATAGGTAGCAAAAAAATATTGTATACTATAATTTGCTAAATATTACCAAGAAAACCTTATTTTGTACCTGATTCACCTAACCAACATTGAATATAAAATTTACATATTACATTGACTGCCTCGTTGGTCTAGTGGCAAAGCGCATTGCTTGGTGATCACGAGCTCCTGGGTTCAAATCCTAGATCGGACAAATGTGGTTTTTCTAACGAAGACTTAGCCAGTATGAGCCTGGAGTCGGTAATTGTGTCATATTACACTAATTAGTAATAAGGTGCATAGTTTTGAATTAATAAAATTGATTAATAAATCATCATTGTACTGTACGCATCCAGCATAAATCATTATGTATATATTATGTATAAAAATAAACAAATTAATCACTAAGATAATGTGTCAATCTTTTTAAAATATAATAAACTACATTTTATTGCAAGAATTGTGACTGACACAAACACAGGAAAACGAGATGATAAAAATGCGGCCAAAAGGATTGTGATCTGTGTATACAGGCGTCTGTAATCATCTTATGGCTACTAATAGTAAACAATCTTCCATAAATATCTATATTACAGGGTGGTACACCCGCCGATGCTGGCAGTGGGCAGTGACGAGCCGAACACGACGAACGCGGCCGCCGCCACGCAGAGCGATAAGGCCAACACTTGCAATGGCAAAGTCTTCATATACGAGTGAGTAGTTGTACCCCTACCCTAGCTCTAATATTTTTTCTCTTGTTGCAAAAACATTATAAAAAATTGACATAAACCTTACATATTTCCATACAAACTTTCATTCCCTATTCCCTATTGTTATTTTACACCCTTGAGGGTAAAACTTCTACAAACTTGGAATGTCATATTTATTTATATATATAATAAACAGCCTAAAAAATAAGTTTCAAGCTTTGAGCTCTAAAAATGACGATACTTCCATACAACTTTTCATCCCCCCTTTCAACCTGTTACAACCTTTTCTCGCATTAAAAAGTAGCCAATGTCCTTTCTCAGGCTCTAGACTATCTGTGTACCAAATTTCATCTAAATCGGTTCAGCAGTTTTGGCGTGAAAGCGCGACAGACATACAGACAGACAGACAGAGTTACTTTCGCATTTATAATATTAGTAAGGATTATTATTATTAACTGACTTCTAAGAAGGAGGAGGTTCTCATGTCGACTGTGTTTTTTTTTGTATGTATGTTATGCGATCATTCCGCCAATTATTATATGCCGCCAAATCGATTTTGATGATTCTTTTTGCATTGGGTTTAGTATAGCTCCAAGGTGGTCCCATTTTAATTTCATCGGTATTGGACCTTGGACTTGGAAGATACACCAGGGAACTCCTTAACGACAAACAATACGAATGCGTAGATTGAGAATTATGGGTATTACGTCAGTCCTGTAGGTACTCTGCTATAGAACTAATCAGAATATTAACAGACTTCAAAAAAGGAGGAGGTTGACAATTTGTCTGTGTTTTTTATAACGTCTTAATTTATGAACTGATTTTGATGATTCTTTTTGCGTTGGGTTAAGTTTAGTTTCGAGGTGGTCCCATTTTAATAAAATCGGTATTGAACTTTGGACTTTGAAGATACACCAGGGGACTCCTGAACGGCGAACAGCACGAAAGTATAGATTCCTTTATTATGGTTATTATATCAATCCTGTTCGTACCTTGCTGTACAACTCAGCAAAATAATGTAATATAAGTATATAAATATTAGTAAATAATTGTCACGTAAATTGGTAAAATAAAAATCTTAAAAAAAAACACCGACTTCAAAATGCAAAAAATAAATATTTGAAGTCGGTGCCAACTAACCGACTGCACTAACCGGTACCGACTTCAAATATT
The DNA here is from genome assembly GCA_905147815.2 of Phalera bucephala. Classification (NCBI taxonomy): domain Eukaryota; kingdom Metazoa; phylum Arthropoda; class Insecta; order Lepidoptera; family Notodontidae; genus Phalera; species Phalera bucephala. Next base: position 3,222,402 of record LR990625.1, on the reverse strand, counting down.
TATTTTTTGCTTTTTGAAGTAGGTTTTTTTTTTTAAAAAGATTTTTAGTCGTATGGCATCACGCTGGAGCTGGATCGCATAAATGATTTTGTATAATATAAAAAAGTATGTATCTATAAAAAAAACATGAAAAAAAATTAATGGAGATACAAAAATACAAGCCCGCTGAGTTTGTCGCCGGATCTTCTCAGTGGAGGTTGCGTTCTGACCCTGTGGTAGAGTAAGTCAAAGATAAATGTAAATATGACAATTTGTAAACACCTCCCACAGGGTTTATGCAAAATAAACGAGTTTGAGTTACAATTACATGTGTAATATGTAGGTGTCATAACATACATTTACTTCATCACCATAGCGAGCCGAAAGACCCCAGTCTCACTGAAAAGTCGCCACGACTACTGGCTAGTGTTGTACGTATCCATATCATCCATCTTGTATAGGACCTGCCTGTTCCACGTCATGTGGCACATCTTTTTTTACTTTCTGTTCTTTAAAAAGAAACATAGCCCCACACTAGGTTTTATTCCTGTGTCGTGGATGCGTTTACAAACATGTAAGTTCACATACACAAATGACAGAACCCAGGCCGAAACAAACAATTGTGGGGTCACACTAAGATTTGTCCCGTGCGGGAATCGAACCCGCGACTATTAGACATAGTGGGCGGAGCGGCTTAAGCTTTTAACCACTGCTCTAAATCTGTATGGCCACCTAGTGGTCAGCTCAACAACAACTCAATGGCTGACAAGTGTTTAGGTGGTTTGATTGCAAAGTAGATAGTGTTTTGAATTTCTGGCTATCCTCTCGACATGGTAAGACTTTGTATGGACATTTAGTTTTTAATTCACCAGGTACAGCGATTCATCCCGCCGTTGGACGCGCACAGACTGCCTGTCCTCGGTGCAGGAGCCGGTCAACGACCTCGCATTCGCGCCCAACCTGGGCAGGTCCTTCCACCTGCTGGCCGTCGCCACAAAGGATGTGCGCATTATCAAGATAGAGCCTATAGCGTGAGTATCGATTCCTACATTTTTGATGTGTAACGTCTTTCCTCTCGGTTGCTGCATATTTTTGTGGGTGTTATTTTGGAAAAGGGACGGAAATGTGTTAAGGGACGGAAATGTGTTACAGGAAACCGGGGAAGCGCGCGCTCATTGGTCAAATCAAATAGCGCGCGCTTCCCCGGTTTAATAGGGGAAGCGCGCGCTATTTGATTTGACCAATGAGCGCGCGCTATTTGATTTGACCAATGAGCGCGCGCTATTTGATTTGACCAATGAGCGCGCGCTGTTTGATTTGACCAATGAGCGCGCGCGGTGTAACCGGGGAAGCGCGCGCTATTTGATTTGACCAATGAGCGCGCGCTATTTGATTTGACCAATGAGCGCGCGCGCTGGAACCGGGGAAGCGCGCGCTATTTGATTTGACCAATGAGCGCGTGCTATTTGATTTGACCAATGGGCGCGCGCTTTTTGATTTGACCAATGAGCGCGCGCTATTTGATTTGACCAATGGGCGCGCGCTATTTGATTTGACCAATGAGCGCGCGCGGTGGAATCGGGGAAGCGTGCGCTATTTGATTTGACCAATGAGCGCGCGCTATTTGATTTGACCAATGAGCGCGGCTATTTGATTTGACCAATGAGCGCGCGCTATTTGATTTAACCAATGAGCGCGCGCTATTTGATTTGACCAATGAGCGCGCGCGGTGGAACCGGGGAAGCGCGCGCTATTTGATTTGACTAATGAGCGCGCGCGCGCGAGGATAACATGTCGGATGTCACCCATCGTATGCGAAAACTATAAGGCTCGCTCGTTTTTTTAGGTGGAGTTGGAAGTGTTAAGTTCAATTGAGGAACTTGTGCGACGTCGTGGGTGTGTTTGAGCGTGGGTGCGTACGTGCGCAGAGACGCTACGAACGACTATAAATAAATGGCATGGGTGCATGCGTGCATCATCTGTGTAAAAGAGAAGCTGCAGGCCGTGAAAATGTATGCATATGCGTGCATGCGTGCGTCTGTGAAGAGGCTATGGGCCGTGAAAATTTATGTATGCGTGCGTGTCTTGTGTATAAGGGAGACGGCGGTGCGTGTAAATTTGTGCGTTTACTAGACCACTTTTAGGGAAGTATCACTCATACTCCTCGGGAGAATCTCGCCCACTGCAACATGTTAATGTGTGATTTTAAGTATTTTTCCACTTCCAAGTTTGACATGTTTATAACGATAGCATGTTGTATATTATAGAGATAGTTATTTATAAAAAGGAGACTTATTTCTTCGGCAGTGAGTCATCAAATGCGACGTCATCGAACGGCACGGGCTGCGTTCGGTTCAAGTGCGAAGTGCTAGCGGCGTTCGAAGACCACTTTTCGTGTGTGTGGAGAGTATCGTGGAATGTCACTGGAACCTTACTTGCGTCTTCTGGCGACGACTGCTGTGTTAGACTGTGGAAAAGTGAGTCACAAATTTGTATTTGGTGCTGAAAAAAAGAAATCAGATGGCTACATCTGGTAGTGGCGCGGGTCACTTCCTTCCCTCCACGGTCGAGGAGTTGTTTCAGTAGTCATTCTCGTGCCGGGTCAAGCTAGGTCCTGCTCGTGGGGACTGCTCCATCCTGATTTCTTAAGACACTTACTCTTTAGAAATAACATCATTATTCTAATATCTCGGTCGTAAAGCCTCATACTGGAGCTAAATCATAAAATCCTACATATGAAACTTATCCTATGCAGGATTACCTTTAGCTAAAAACAAGTTGGTTAAATTTGGTGGTAGGGTTAATATAACTGGCCTAATGTTATAGTAACACAACTCACAATTTTCGTTAGTTAAGAGAGCTGAAGATCGAGCTCAGTGGCGCGCCATGGTCTACGTTCAGCAGTGGACTGATACGGGCTGATGATAATAATGATTGAGTCAGCACTCTAATTATAAAATTAGGGCGCTTAATTCTCCTATTCTTGCGGTGTTAGTTAAGGCATATATTTTAAGCTGCACTTGCTTTTGGACCCGTGACCTGGTGAATGTAACCGGTAAAAGATATTTTTCTTCAGGATTGCCCCTTGAGCTAGTTGCCCCCTTGCGCTTTCGGCTGGAGCGCAGTTGTTGAATGCTCGCTTTCTTGCCCGGTAAACCTATAAAGGCCCCGTAACCAACAGCGTAAATCATTTACACACTTACGAAAACGAAGACGGTTGTTGTGGCTACTTTTGCGGACGCCCTTGTTCTGCAGTGGATCTAGCAAATCTAGCAGTCTGTACGGAAATCAAGACTTGATCCTGTGACCCGAGACTACGCTTAACGCCTCGAGTGTCGGATGCACACACGAGTGTCCAAAATTAACGTGTTTGGTCAAATTTTTTACGTTTCAATGTTGCCAGGCTACCTCTAAACGACAGTCTAATTTCGAAATAATCAAATCAATCATTTGCTTTCAGTGCAATACCTGAACCAGTGGAAGTCGGTGGCAGTGTTCAAGAATGAACCAGTCCCCGGGGACTCGCCGCCGTTGTCGCGGCCGCACACCACGTACATGCGTATGGCCACCATGGCCAACCCCACGCACATGCCGTTCCACTGACACCGACGCAACGGCTCCTGGACGCCCGGATGTCACGGTAAGTTGCCTCGGCTGCGTATATGAATGACCACTATGACCAACTTCAGGAACAGACTATTCCCCGATATTGAGGCGTATGGGCACCATGGCCAACGCCCACGCACATGTTATAGCAAGTTGTAAAAAAAAGTTGTCCTGGCTGCATACAAGAATGGCCACCATGGCCAACTTGAGAAACATAGTGCTCACTGACACTTATGAAACAGTTGGATACCTGGATACATGAATTTAAAACCCTAAACGGATTGAGTACTGTCAAAATATTGCTAAAGAAAATTAAACTCTTATTTATAGACACAACATTGAATTTTCTATGATTTAAACAACTCGAGAAACCATGATGAGTGAGAGCCCGGAGCCTGACCCGGAGTTATCTGGAGCCCGGTGTCACGCTCGCACCCATTACGATGCAATACGGTGACCATAAAGTAAAACTAGTACGGACTATACCTATTTATGAAATGGTTTAAATATGCTGTAAACTATTTGTTACCGAGTTCAAAACAAACAAGGTTCTTAATTCGTCTGCATATACAGGATGGATTAAGATGGGGCCGTAAGGGCTGCTATCTCAATCGTTGTAGATACAGAAAAACGGCCCTACCCGGCCCTAAACTATCCTTAATTTTTGCGATATTAGGAGCTGAATTTACAGATTCTGAAAAAATTTACAGTCAGCAACGAAACTTTGACTACTACTCATTTAAGATGTGGCATATGTGTAGAAAGAAAGAATTACGGCAATAAACAGTGCCCGAGAATTATACGTTAATTATATGCCCTACCAATGTTTGCTCACCCTACTTAGAAAGAGACGTAGGGCTCTCAGTGAGTATCCTTGTCATCCCGTTTTTTTCGCAGAGTGCTCAATCCATTGTATTATATCCATGCTTGGATATCACGTAAGTTGCCTGGCCGTGTAGATGAAATGCTACCATGGCCAACTTCAGGAACATACCGTTCACAGTGGATATCACAGTAAGTTCCCCCGTACTAACATCTGGACAACTATAATATGTCAGCGAGTTGTCCCGGTCGCTTACCGCGTACAAGTGTATGGCCACCATGGCCAACCCCACGCACATGCCGTTACACTGACACCGACGCAACGGCTCCTAGACGCCCGGATGTCACAGTAAGTTGTCCTCGCTGAATACATAAATGGGCACTATGGCCAACTATGGACGCCTGTATGTTAGTGAGCTGTCTTTGGCTGTATACCGCGTACATTGCGCATTGCCATTATGGCCAATCCTTCACTGTCTCACTGCTAGGCAAAGATTATAGAAAATTTTGTAAAAAAAAGCAGGTGGAAAATTTTGTAAAAAGGCAGGCAGAAGGCAGGCTCTTTTCTCCAAATTTACGAGATTATAGATTATGTTCTCTCAGCCCTCACCTTATTTTTTTTGTTACTTTTGTATAATTATGGACCATTTCTACGAGGCCAATCTATGAGACAATTCACTGAGGAAATTCAATATTGCTCTCGTGTGAATAAAGACAATGAGAGCAAGTGATTGTTCTTGAGAATCTTAGTCAAATGAATGCATTGGCAAATTTGTATTTTTCAGAGTCCTGGCATACCTCATTATGGATTTGTCTCAATAATCTGGTCCATTATGTCGACAATCAAGAGTATGATTAGGCATTCAGTGAACTATATTTATATAATTAAGAATAAATGTATAATTCTGTACAGCTTTTATTAACCATATTCAATAAAATCACTCATACAGCGATAACGCAGCACTCTATTATTTAGTTTTTTATAATGTAAAAATTCATTAACTACAAACATAACAAAACACATGGTGTCCAAAACTTTGTTGCCATGTAATAACAATTTTATTCGCTTAACAATACAATAAATGTAACTCTAAATAATGGCACATAGAGAATTTTCGTAAGAGAAGTCGCAGATCTGGGAATGTTCGCCGAAAATTTAGCATTTTTGGTAGTAACAACTGCAGGCCCTAAGTCTAGCTAGCTAGCTAAAGCTTACGTAAGCCTTAGCTGTTAGTTTTATTGTTAGTCTTTTTACGAGTCATGGGTACGGTGACGATTAGGATTTGACGTTTCTAGAAATGTGGTTTCTAGAATTGAATAATGTATCGTGATAATTCATAACGAAGAATGAATTGATTTTAATAGAAATCTATCTATCTATCTATATCATCACGCCAGCTCCCTCGCGGGGTAGGCAGAGAGTACAGAGTTCCAACAGGATCTTTCCTTACATACCTCTCTGGCTTCCTCCACTCTCATAGTTCGTCTCATACACACTCTCCGGTTACGGAGGCTCTTGACTTTAATAGAAATAATTTAGGAAAAATACAAAATACAATAATTTCATTATTTATTTACGAATCAAGCAATTCGTCTGAGAAATCGTCTGACAAATCGCTTAACTCGTCGCTCACGTAAATTATTATCTTGAAATCGATGAAACTATTTTAATATGTGGAGATACTGAGTCTACGTTTTTTTTTATTAATTTCTTGACTATGATCATACCATGTCTGTCAAGCCGATATATACATTAGTATTCGTAAAGAAATCGGTAATCGAGTTTGTAAATTTTTAAAAACAATTGATTGATTATAATTATGTCAGTCCCTAAAACGTAAGCCGTGCCATTTACATAATTGAGTGATAGTTTTATGAAGTTTAAAGTTTTTTATTTAATTACAAAATTTTATAAACATGTTTTGATTTAAATGCAAGTTAAAATAGATTTTTTGGTTTATCTCTTTACTCTTGTTCATTTTCTGGATACCTTATTTTAAATATTCCGGAATACAATACATATGCGTGAAATGGATTATGATCAAACGTAACCGTACCCATGGCTCGTGAAAAAGACTAACTTGGTGAGCTAGGATTGAGCTCTTGAGCTTTTTTCTATTAACATAAAGAAAGCATTCGGATATAAGAAAATAATAAGACGGCAAAAATAGTTTCAATCCATTCCTTTGGAGCTACAATGCTCTTTTAAATTAATTGATTTATTTGGGAGTTAAATGCCCTTCTCTATCAGGGATTAAATGTACTCCTTACTTACCGGCAAGGGATCGCAAGGGATCTGTTGTGTTTATATAGACAAAGTAACGGTTGTCTGCCAGGGTTAATGGAAATATAAGGGCCTTAATTTTAAGGCAATGGCTACCCGATGATGGCGCTGACGGCACAGCTCCAAAAAGTTTCCATATGGAGTATATCCAGTTTTAAGCGTGCTTAAATGTAGACACACATTTTGAAATATTATTTCGTCTTACACACATAAGCAAATCATTTGTTGTTATTGAATAGAATTGTCATGTTTATGATTTTCTTTAACACTTTCAGTCTGTTTTTAAAACTAACAACATGTGTGCAAAGAAAGGTAAATTATCAGATTTAGTGTGCAAACTCTATTCTTTATCGGTATCATAAAGGTCGATATAGGTTTAGTTCTTCGGCGAATATTCCCGACCGTGCGAGATTTAGCCCCACGGGTCACTTCATGGGCGCGGTGCGTCGAAGCCGCTGCAGATGTGAGCCATCTTTGCCAATGCTCCGTGTAGCGTACCAGCCCACCTGCGGAAAAGAGTTGACCTGACTTATTGTCATTGTTGATTGGAAAATATGCATACGTTATTAGAATGCCTCGATGATTTAGAGGTATTTATCTGGTGATTACGAGGTTCAGCCGTCAATTTTACCAGAGAAATGTCGCAAAAAAAAAGATCATGATTCGTATTCTACTAGGATCCGTAACAGCTAAACGCCGTTGATTTTTAATTATAATCGCCGCCTGGCCACGAATGCTAGACCGAAGTATAACGTCCTGAATATAAATTCTAGATCGGTGTTCGGTGTTAATCCTATTGGGGTTGTCCTATCTAAAAATTCTCTTATAGTAGCAGTTCGGAGTTTGGAATTGTGATTGGTATAGGCAATAGATTTGTTCCCTAATACATTTGGACCTAACAAGTCCGCTGAAATGTGTATATCGCTTGGGGAATGTAGGCGTGATAGTGTTTCTTTTTCTTCCAAATAAGTTCTTCTTAAGCTACGTTTGATCATGTACAAAAATAGCCCGGTGCAATTTAATATATCTATACACTATAGTATTTGTCACATAGGATGGGTAGTCACAGTTCTAATTGCCAAACGAAATTAATATTTAATTCAATGGTGTTAAGGCATAAAACCATAAGTATAGAAACGGGGCATGCCTCTTATTGCCATTGAATAAAGTATAATTTTGTTTGGCAATTAAAACTGTCACTACCCATCCTATTTGAAAAATACTAGTGTTGTAAAAATGAGCGCTGAACGTGAGCGTTTAGCGCTGATTCGACGCTTACGAGCGTTAAATCACGTTAAAAATTCCAGCGTTTTCATAACACTGCTATACAATTACGTGATAACAAATAAACGTGAATCCTACAAATATTTGTGTGCAAAGATCGAACCTGCAACTACTCTCTATCGAATAGCTAGCTCTTAAATGTAGGAAATTTTCGTCAAAGTTGCATACCGGCATCGCTCGCTCGCTTTTGCAGTGACTATTTGAAGAAGAGTGGGGACTGACGATATTCCTGTAAAATAGGAAGACGTGTTATTACATTCATTTTCAGCAGTTGTTCTGGATTTTAAAGAGTTACATAACATCGCAACTTTTTTAAAAGATTCAGATTCAAGAGTCTCCGTAACCGGCGAGCGTGTATGTTACTAACTAAGAGAGTGGAGGAAGCCAGAGAGGTCTGTAAGGAAAGCACCTGTTGGAACTCTACACTCTGCCTACCCCGCAAGGGAACTGGCGTGATAATATAGATAGAGATAGAAGATTCAGTATGACAGTTATATAGGGGGAAAGTAACTGTTTTCTGACGCCATAAGCATTTTCATATACATTATAAGCATTTAAGATCTACCTTTTTAAAAGGAATGTTTGTCTTAATATTAGTCATACAAGGATTTTTTGTCCCGCGGTCACAATCGGAACTAACGTTGACATCAAAAGAATTGTCACTTAATGACAGTCGCAGAGTTTCAGTATGCTATGAAATTTAGAATAAAAAGCAGTAATAGCCTAGTGTAACCAGTGTAACCGGTCTAACGACCGTTGGACTGCAAAGTCAAGAGGTCTCGGGTTCGAACCCAGGCACGCACCTCTGTCTTTTCGAAAACATGTGCATTTTAAAAAATAACTATCACTTGCTTTAACGGTGCAGGAAAACATCTTGAAGAAACCTATATGCCTAAGAGAGTCTCGGTGTGTGAACTTCGCCAACCCGCATTGGCCCAGCGTAGCGGACTATGGCCTAAACCCTCTCAGTTTGAGAGGAAGCCCGTGCCCAAAGGTGGGACAGTTTCTTAACAGGGCTAATATTATTATGAAATTTACCAAAGTTATTTTTAATTAGTAACCGTGCGGGGGCCCACCTGTTGAGATAAGTTTCCTAGAAGTAGGAAAATTTTACTAAATGACAACCCTGATTTTACACCAACGCCCCCCATGTCATCTAGGGGCCAAAAGATCTTTGGAGCACTGTATTTGCTATTGGGGCTTGATAACTAAAGGTTATCAAGCGCCAATAGCAAACACATTAAGTATAGTGTACTTAAGGGTACCACATGTCGAACGGGGCGCGACGGCGACGCGACGTCGACGGGACGTGGGTAGGTGTAATGTACCGAACTATTCCGGAAACAAGTGGTCTGTAAGCACACGTAGTGCCCCGTCGAGATGTGTATCATTTCCCGCAAAGTTCAGTACAACTACCCACATGCCGTCGGGCATAGCGTCGCAGTTTCGCTCAGTCGGATATGAGATCAAGCTTTTATACTATATTGCTTACCCTAAAGATGCACGTTTGATGGTAGTTGCGTTGCTTTGCAGCAGGATCCGCGGCGGAGGCGTAGTTAAGGCGCCGCTGGCTCGCCAACTGACGCAAACACATCGAGACCTTTATTTATAAAGCATAATATTTAAACACTTCAGTTTAGGCGCGGAAGTGATTGCTATTTTTAAATAATTTTCATTTTCTAAGAATTTCACAGGCAATGATTTTTAAATCTCTCATAGCTGTGTTATGCAACCTCGCACTAGTTTTTTAGCAAATAAATATGCTATATGTGATTTCATATCAGCATTTGATAATGAGCAGGCGTTTCGTCACATCTCATATTTTCACATGCTATCTGCGAAATGTTCCATGCCTAATTCTATAGTCTAGCTACATTTAAAAGTAGATTAAAATCAGGTAAACGTAATATTCCGAATACACACAAACTATATTTTCATTTTAGCCAGTAGAACTTCCGGAAATTATTGTAATTTCGGTAACGTGATAAATATTTATTTCAGTTAAAGATTCTCACCTCGGCAAACCGTCTCCACCTTTTCTGTAGAACTCGGCCCGCTTATCACCAATCTTATTCGGACAGCTGTTAAGTCTCAGAGGCCGCTCCTCCTCCAAATTGACCTTCCTAACGCATGGCATCCTTAAATTCCTACTTCTCGACAACTTCTTAGTGTCATCCACATCTGTGCTGGAATGTTCGTCGATGCTCGGCAACCTCGGATCCAAACAGCAGTCCCCATTCTCATACACTTTATAAACAGGTTTCTTTACACCATACACACTGCTTATCGGCCTGCTCACCAACCTCGGGCTTTGCAATGGATTCTTCACACTTCGGTCGATTATAGACGGTATTTTTTGCATAGACTTCGTTTGGGGCTCTGGTGGGTGCAGGATTCTGTCGGGTATGGTGATTTTAGGCTGTGGCTCGTGTCTGGGTGGCGTGGACAGTAATCGGATTTTCTGTTGAATCTTTACTGGTGGAGTTTTACTGCTGCATGCTGGTTCGGGGTTTACTTCGTATTTCGCGTGGTATTCTGGTGGGGATAGCGGCCTCGGCTCCTGGGTGCTGGAAGACCAGAGCAAGTCCGTGCCTGGTACAGACTGCATTTGTAAAAGATGCATCTTGATGTTGTAGATGGCTGCAATTGGTCCGAATGGTTCCGCCTTTATTTGGGCCACTACGTCCATTATTGTCATGCTGCATAGTTCCGATATTTGTCGGTACATCTGTAAAACAATTAGACAAGTACGAGACAGACAGACAGACAGACAGACAGACCAAGTGATCTTACAAGGAGTCCGTTTTTACCTATTGAGGTACGGAACGCTAAAAATACGAATGTCATCTTCATACTTATGTACTTATATGTATGCTACCTAAATGAAATATTAGTGACAGGAGAGCATATCGGAGGTTAGACCAGTATAGTTCTGCACACAAGTGAAATCGTCACATATATCTCACAAAGATGTCACTGTCTGTACCTCTCTGTTAGTCGCCGCCTCCACGGTTCCAAAGGGGTGAGTCTTCATCCTCATGCCAGGTTTTTTAACCCAGCGGTGCCGTGCTGCCTCGTCGATCTTCATGCGAAGCTCCACGTTGGGCTCCAGTAGTTGTTGGATGAATGCCTTGCATTCTGTTAACCATTAATAGATATTTAGATTAAGCTCTGAGTAAGTTCTGATTAGTTGAGTGCATACCTGTATCATTGTGACTTACTGTAAAAGAGGTATACTCAAACATAAATAATTTATTTTGTATAAGCGCCCTCGCAGGCTTACATATCTAATTTTACTACTAATCTACCACCGGACCGGAACGCGTCCTCCACTGAGAAGATCGGGCAAAGAAACTTAAAGGGCTTGTCTATTTTATTTACTTTTCTTTCTCTTATGTCTTTTCTTTGTTTTTCAATCATATTGTGTGGATATAATGTTTAGTTTACAATTAAATAGTTTACGATTTAGCTCCAGTGTTGATGCCTTACGATCGAGATATGAATTTAATGATGTTCTCTGTAAAGAGCGTCTAAAGGATTCCAGATGGACCAGTCCCCACAAGCAGCACCCGTTCACAAATATGACTGCTGGAATATCAGTCGCAGCAGCTGGAATGAATATATAAGCCAAATACGACTTAAAACTCAGTACAGGTTACGCTTTATCACCTAACTACCACCATTACTATTTTGAAAAACGTTAGCAACAATATTTCCCACTCAACTACCCACAAAGAACTTTGACGGACGATTTAGCGCAGTGGTTAAGAGCTTGAGCCGCTCCGCCAACTGTGTCTAATAGTCGCGGGTTCGATTCCCGCGCGGGACAAATCTTTGTGTGACCCACAATTATTTGTTCCGGCCTGGGTATTTGTGTATGTGAAATTTCATGTTTGTAAACGCACTCACGATACAGGAATAAATCCTAGTGATCTTTAGATTGTTTTACCTCAGCACTAATTACGGTAAAAGAAATTTTAAAAATTTATCCCAGGTAAAAGCATGTTTAACTTAGTACCTTTTGACAACATTACTTAGTTGTCAGGCAATGAGGTTGTGAGATATTGTCATGTAATGGCTATTGGATCTAAAATACCTCCGAGAAATTTGGATGACTATGTAGATACACCTCAGCTTACTTTCTGAGTAAAAAGGGAGGTACGAGAACTCATAGACAATGTTCTAACTTTCTCCGCCTACCAGGACCCGCGAGGGACCAACGTAGTGATATAGATATAAATAATTGACGGATTGCGCGTCATGCCAGTCTCAACGGCGTCATACGCCGTGCCCTTGCCAACGTCAACATGGCGGCCATCCTTGAACCGGCTGGTCTCCATCGAGATGATGGCAAGAGGCCCGATGGTATGACGCTGGTACCCTGGAGGATGGGACGGCCGTTAGTGTGGGACGCTACATGCGTCGACACTCTCGCTCCGTCTCATCTTCCAGCGTCCTCGGTGCGGGCAGGCAACGCTGCACTGAGCGCAGAATCCCTCAAACGCCGCAAATATGATTCCCTTGGCTCGGGATACATATTTGAGGCGTTTGGGGTAGAGACATTGGGTCCGTGGGGGCCGGGAGCCCACCAGATGTTTCGAGAAATTTCGAAACGTCTGGTGGAGTGTACTGGCGACCGGAACGCTGGTATGTATTTTGGTCAGCATATAAGCATTGTTATTCAGCGCGGCAATGCTGCCAGCGTTCTAGGTACACTGCCAACTGACAGTGGCGTGGAACCATTTGGCCCTATGTAAATAGGTATTTTCCTTTTTTACACCCGTTTTTATTATTAATAATGCTGCTTGATATTTGCTGTTTTTTTATATAATTGTACATACTGTGTATAATATTCTTCATTGCATATAAATAATTAAATTTTATCTGTTCTCAGGTACCAAGTGAGATCCAGGTGCTAGCAGCTGTTGTAATCACAGGAATCAACCGCAAGATTCGCGGAGTGATGTAAACCAAATATAGAGCAGGGGTGTAACCGTGGTACTGTCTCGGCTAGGTGTAATGTAGGCGTCGCTAATGATCATTAAAATAATAAATAATTTTGCATTTACTAGAGTTTATTACTTTTACTCTCATGCGATACGTAGGCATTAAGATGATGATAGGTAGACGTAGGCAGGCATTTTGATGTTGATGATGTGGTTATTTAAAGTGAAACAGGTTCGGGAGTAATTGCTGTATGCTTGGGGTGGACAACTTTGCAATTTTAATATTATATTTATTGTATTTTTTTTTAATGTATCTTCATTCTTTAGTGCTTTTCACCAGTCATGGTATGCTGTCGTTTAGAATTTGACGTTTCTAGAAATGTGGTGAGTGTGTAATATAATCGATTTAATATCGTATCGAGAAAGCATTTAACGAAAAATAAGGAGTGAGGAACAAAAAGAGAACAAATTAAAATAATCTTATTATTTATTTACCAATCAAGCCATTGGTCACAAAAATCGCGTGATTCGTATATGTGTATTATGATACGTGTATTATTATTAAAAAGACGATAAAATACCCTGTATTAATAAGTCAAGACAGCGCATCCACGTTTATTTATTAATTTCTTGACCATGAGAATACTAAATATTTCAGTCAGATACATAGAATAATACATTCCTAAAAAATCGGCTTTCGATTTTGTACACTTTGAAAAACAACATATCGATTATAACACACACAATTTCATTGGATCAGTCCCTAAAACGCAAACCGTTACAATTTACATAATTAAGTAATAGTTTTATTTTAATAATTACCCAAATTTATGAACAGTATATGATTTCAATGAAAACTAAAGTAGATTTTTGATGTATTTTTATATTCCTATTTATGTTTTGGATTCTATATTTTCAATATTCTTAATACGTACCCATGTCTCGTCAAAAAGACTATAGCAATTATTCTTGTGTCTGTGTGTGAGTGATGTACGCTGTTGGCCGCGAGGCCTTTACAGCTTCACCGGACTTAAAGGCGAGCGTGCAACCACTACGCTCTAGCCAGCCAGAAGGGCAAGGGGCGACATACTCGAGGGCGCCTTGTAGAGGCGCCCTCGGTTGGGACAGTCGCTGTAGGGGGACGGGTGCACTACTAAGTGCACCGGTCAACCGCCGGCTAGGGAGGGGATTTACGACTACGTCATCGTCGCCCGTATTCTGAGCGGAAAGAAGGGATGACAAAGCATCGGGGGTCGGTGAGAACATGTCGCGGCCGGCGGTGGCGGCAGGGGTCGGGGGGGAGATCGTAGTCGGCGGCGGCTACGATTAACGGATTCGCATGGGTAGATGCGTTCGCGAAGTGTCGTGTTGTCGCCTTTTTAATATAGGCGCGAATAGGTTCGAGACCTAGATCGGAGTGGAAATCGACATTCCGTACGAACCAGGGGGCTCCTACGGCTTTACGGAGGAAGCGGTTTTGAACCACGCGGAGTTTATCGATGTGAGAGGGGGCCGAATGCCCGAACACAATACACGCATAAGTCATGATGGGTCGAACGCAAGTTTTGTAAAGCGTCACCTTATTTCTAAGGGACATTTTACTCCGCTTGCAGATTAACGAATGGAGACGACCGAGCACAAAGGATGCTCGGTGACGGACCCGCTTGATGTGCGGGCCGAAGGACAAGGGCGGCGCAGGGAATGACGCGGGGTGGCACCTCTGGAGAAGAACACCGCAGCGCTCTTGTCCGGGTGCACCTCAATACGCCACTTCCTGAACCAATTCCCTAGGGAATTGGCGGTTGCCTGAAGGTTTCTGGTAATGAAACCCTTATTCCTATGCGAGACGTAGACAGCGGTATCATCCGCGAATAGGGCTAGATACACCTTATTCGAACGAGGAATGTCGTTCGTGTAAAGGCTAAAGAGGAGGGGCGAGAGAGCTGAGCCCTGTGGGACTCCAGCACTGATGGAGTGGGAAGTGGAGCGCGTCATTTCGACGCGATAACGGAAGGCGCGATTCGACAAGAAGTCTCGTATGATGAGCACGAGTCTGTCCGGCACACCCATTTGGTAGAGCTTGTAGATCAAGCCGTTGTGCCAGACTTTGTCGAATGCCTTCGCGACATCTAGGAAGAGGGCGCCCGTGTAGACGGGTTTGGGTCTATTGAGACCGGAGAGGATGTGCTCCGTAATGCGGTGCACTTGGTGGACGCAAGAGTGTTTGGCTCGAAAGCCGAACTGCTTGTCGATAAGGATACCTCTGGACGTTACGAAGTCTTTGAGCCGCGCCAGAAGTAGGCGCTCGTAGATCTTGGCCAGGGAGTTGAGGAGACTGATAGGGCGGTAGCTCGCGGGGAGATTGCGAGGTTTGCCGGGCTTGGGAATGCCTATGACGTCCGCCTCCTTCCACTTAGCGGGGAAGGTGCAGTTCGTCATGGCGGCGTTCAGTATGGCCACTAAGAGGCAGATGAGTTGGGCGGGCAGGCATTTCAGAACGCGATTCGAAATGCCGTCAGAGCCGGGGGATTTTTTAGTTTTAAGACCCATAATCAGATCTTCGACCTCCGTTTGGGTGATAGGAGGTAAGGAATCGGCGGGGGGGAGGGATGCCCTGCGCTCGACTTCCCTGTCGACCGCGTCGTCGTGGGACTGGTCGACGGACTGAGAGCTGGGGGTGCACTGGCTCTCGAGGGAGTCTGCGAGAAGCTCTGCCTTTTCGGCGTCGTCGAAGGCTGGGGGTGCGCCTGAAGGGCGGGACAGCGGGGGCATGTCAGTCGTGGAGTCGGTTTTGAGGCTACGCGCCAGCTGCCATTAGGCCAGGTGCGATGGCGCGATGCCCTCTAGGAAGTCACCCCCCCGTTCCTCCCGGACCTCCGCGACACGACGCTTTACCTCTCGTTGTAAAGCGCGCATCCGGGCCCGATGTGCTTCGGTGGGGTAAGAGTCGTACGCTCGGATTTAGGCATTCTTGAAACGAATGAGATCCCTAACATCGTCCGGCAGTCGAAAGCGGTTGAGGTAGAGATCTTCCGCCTCGACTTGCTTGGACGATCGACTGACAGCCGATCGGATGTGGTCGGTGAAGGCATCTACGGCCTGATCGGTGTCCTGAGGGGACGGGATGGAGTCCGAGCTGAGAAGGAGGGGGGGAGGGTCGGCATCCGCCAAGGCCGTGCTTAGTGCATGCCAATCCACCACCGTCTTTCTAATTATTCTTGTGTCATGTTTGCGTTTACACATGAAATTCACAGACACAAACACCCAGACCGAATCATATATTTGTGGGCGACACAAAGGTTTGTTCCGTGCGGGGACCAAATCTGCGATTACTCGATTCAGTGGGTGGGGCGGCTTAAGCTCTTACCCATTGGACTAAGTCGTCCGTCAATTGTACCGTTGTTGTTGTTGCATTGTGGGAAGAGAATTGAAATTTAGCCAAACAAAGGACATTGCCTAAAATGGCCCCAGAACCAACCAACATGAGACATATACCATGATTACCTATCTATTTTGTTCTAGTAGTGGCAAATATCCGCATCTAACGGACAAAACGAATATTTCAAAGTATTGTTAGTACTTAAATCGATGTCGCCGACATCATTACCGAATAAACACATCGTCACGCCTATATTCCCCAGAGGGGGTGGCATTACCGAATATCAACGTTATTATCGACTTACGATTGGAGATGTCAATCATATTAATCGGTTATATTCAATCGATTACATTCAACCATAATTACACACACACACCATCACGCCTATATTCTGGGGGCGAGCCTATTGCCATATACCGGGCACAATTCCAGACTCCGGCCTTGTAATGGGAAGTTTTCGTTAGAAAAACTACACTTGTCCGACCTAGGGTTTGAACCCAGGACCTCGTGATCACAAAGCGATGCGCTTTGCCACTAGACCAACGAGGCAGTCAAACCATAATCGATTTCATTATATGTTTACATAACGACTTTACAGATGTATTCTTTGGCTACTAAATTATAAGCTCAAAATCTACTAAATTTTTTGCAATAATACGATTCCCCCGCTTGCCTGTTAACAATAAATGCATGCAGATAATTTATACGTGATTTAAAATAATACATGCATTTTCAATTGCTGTTGGTTCTGGGGCCAATCATGTATGGACGCAGAACAATGTCCTTTCAATTCGAGCGGATCTCATCCACTCTTCGTCCCGCCGGTGGAAATGCAGCTACCTGGAGTGACACAAGCGAGTGCAGCGCGCTGCTTCCTGGTGAACCCGCGTGTAATGGCGGCGCGCAGACGAGGCCGAGACCGACCCTCGCCGTCTTCCGCGCCCGTAAACGGTAGACCACCGGTCACCATGCCGTAGACTATCACGCCGCTGCAAACAACAGGGTCCTTATTCGCTTTCCTTATCACCTAATAGGTTTTTCCCTTTCAGCGCATAATATCACGTTCGCATAAAGTCACATTCTCAAAACGTCACAATATTTTTTTTACACTCGCATGATGTCACATTAGTAAAATGTCACAATGTCACATCAGCAAAATGTCACATTCGCATAATGTCACATTCACATAACGACGCGATCGCAAAATGTCACGTTCGTAGAATTCTTAAAATGACTACTTTCTCTAAATATCCTACAGACTTTATAGATCCTGAAGGTGAATCTATGTATGTTAGTTACGTTTGTGTCTCTTCTGTCCTCCCAAATTTTCTTTTTCATTTATATAAAATAGATATTTTGATAATCTTACGAAAGTGACATTTTGCGATCGTGTCGTTTTGCGAATGTGACATTGTGCGAGTGTGACATTTTGCGAACGTGACATAATGCGAAAGTGTTATTATACGCCGAGAGGGGTTTTTAGTTGTTTTGTTTATTTTATATTTATATTGTTCAAGGTTATAGAAACAACGATGATTTCCTACAAAATTTATGGGAAAAGTGATTTACGTTTTTTCTAACTTTTCTAGTATTCTAACCTCAGTTCGTTCAAAATACGTTTTGGTACCTCATAAGAAATTTCCATCATAGAGGTTTTTACTTAAATTGCTCATTTTCTTGCTGACAGTACATATATTTCGATATCTATAAATTAAGCTCAAAACGTCTTAAAAATATTAAAGATAGTTTTCTAAGACAGTTTTTCGGTAGCTACAATTACAGCGGTTGAAGTAGCTGCCCTTACTGCAAAACATCTACCCAAATCATCTACCCAGTATATACAGCTGCAGTTATGCTCTTATAGTTACGCTGCAATTTATTAAGTACATACATGCTCCAGAGGTCGACTTCAGGTCCGTACCGCCTCCCATCCACAAAGAGCTCGGGCGCCGCGTACTCAAGCGAGCCGCATGGCGTCCGCAGCGCTGCGTTCGCGCTCCACACGTTGGACAGCCCGAAATCTTTTGATAACAGAGCATCTTGATTGGTTGAATATTATGTAATAGGGCCACTTCTAGTAGACAATGAGAGAAGAGTAAATAGTTTTGCCAACTCAAAAAAAATTACCCGTGGTTCGTAGCTTTGAATGTCAGTTGAAAAAATTAATGTTGGCCCAATAACTAGGAAATAAATTCCTGAGCCTTGGGTGCGATAACAAACATGAAATTCACATGCACAAGGCGACCAGACCAAAAGACATATTTGTGGGTCGGATAAAGATTTGTTCCGTAGGGATTGAATCCGCAAATACTTATTCTTGTGGTTGATAAATTCAAAGGAACTTAAATACCTAAATTAATAAACACATAAGTATCAACATTCATTCATCCGTCTTACAAAATCTCTGACATTCATAAAAATTTTCAACCATCCATCAGCAAGTACATCACAGTTAGGATTAAAATCCAAGAGACGACCGAGCGCGGCGAGCGCTGTTTGTGTGTGTGTGTGTTTGTGTAAATGATCTACGCGGTTTGCCGCAGGGCCTTTTCAGCTTCACCGGACAAGAGGGCAAGCGTGCAACCACTACGCTTGAGCCAGAAGGGCAAGGGAGCAACTAGATTAAGGGCGCCTCAAGGAGGAACGGCCTCGGCTTGGGCAGTCGCTATAGGGGAGGGCATATACTAGGTGTCTCGCCGCGGTGCTCTGCACCGGCCGGCGGGCAAGGGATTCCTTGACCTCGCCGGCGAGTTGTGTGTCTGATCCTGTGTGCGGTATCTGTATCCGAAAGAAGGTATGTAAGGGTATCGGGAGGGTCGGTGAGAACATGCCGCGGACGGCGGTAGCGGCTGATAGGAGAGGAGTTAGGTTCGTAGTCGGCGGCGGCTACGATTAGCGGATTCTTATGATTGAACGCGTTCGCGAAATATTGGGGTTGTCGCCTTTTTAATAAAGGCGCGAATAGTCTTGAGACCGAGATCGGAATGGATTTAGCGCGGCCAGCGCGCGAGGTATCGGGGCATTGGCGCGGGCGACGGTATGGCGCGCGGGCACGGCAAGCAACCCGTGCCACCTGGTATGGAGTATATGTAGCGCTGTTTATACAGATATATTAGATTAGAACACATTTTTGGACCTTTTCTAACATATGTAAGTGCATATTTGCTTTCAGGTATGTTCCAAACACAGGAACTGGATTCAAGTTTACTTCGAATTTTGGTACTTGAAGTTTTCTAATGTGAATACACTAAATGTAAATGCTATCAGGGATATAATTATCAGCATCAGTAGGTGAAAGTAGTCCACAACAGGACAAAGTTCTCCTTCAAAGATCGCCACAACGACTGGCTTTGTGTTGTTCGGATATAATGAATGCAAGCAATTACCAACTATTTTGATGAACTGTTTCGTGCTGTCCAACATGATGTTTTCCATTTTCAGATCTCTGAAAATATGATAATAGTCATCAGGTATAAATGTACACAATGAATTAGCTAAAAATAAATCTTAAATTTTGGCAAATATCTATCTTTCTATAACATCCCTTGTGGGGTGGGCAGAAAATACAGAGAGAGAACTCTGGCTGGCTTCCTCCACTCTCATAGTTCGCCCCATACACATTCGTTGGTTACGGAGATTCTTGACTTGCCCTTCAGATAAGTCACCATGGCAAATATGAATATATAAAACGTTTGAATTCAATCTCCTGTATGGACGGCACAACCCTCAGTCGTTTCGTTCGAAACGTTAGATCGCGATAAAATCCGAAGTTTTATTTAAATAAAAACATAGGATTGGAAAATTGGTATTAAGTACAGTTCAGTGCAGTGCAGTGCGCGCTCGGATTTGGACGTGCCACTCTGCATTTACGAATTATTTATAATTCGCGATTTTCGCGGCTATAGCCGCTGCACGGTTGCCGCTATGAATTCGGAAAAACTCATAGCCAACGAAGTGTTGGCGTTTCTACAGCACGCCATCGACACCATTGATGAAGTTAGCATCTTACAGATTTGCAAGACTAACTTCAAATATGAAGAAATCTGCAGTGCGAAGGTGCTGCTGTACCAATCGCTCGGGATGAGCGATCGCATGCCGACCCGCAGGAGGGACGAATAGGGCGAGAGAAGTCTCGCCACCCGCAGTACTCCGCGCCCCGCCGCCAGCTTTGCGTCGCCGCCGGTGACGTCAAAAGTAAACACGGCTTCTCCTCGTCGTGATTACGCCAACGCTGCCGCCCGCGCACCAGAGGGGACAACTAGGAAGGCACCTAAAGTGCCTCGGACCCCCACCAAGGGTCAAGTTGATGAGAAAGGCTTCATCAAGGTGGAGAAGAAGAAGAGGCCTCCTCGAAGAAACCGGTGTGGGTCTGCACCGGTCGATGATGGCACATTCCTGCGTTCAGCGGTACCTACGACGCTGCTGTACGTGTCACGGCTACACTACACCACCAAAGCCGATGGCATTGTGGAGAATGCCCGCAAGAAGTCCTTGTATACTCTGAGGGTGAGAAGCTGAATTCGCAACACAATGCGGCTTTCAATTACTTTGTGGTGCGAGTTCCCACTGCCAAGCGAGGACACCTTCATGAGCGAGGACTTCTGGCCGAGGGGTGTCGTATTCAGAAGATTTCGTGGAAGTCTGAGAGACACCCCTGTACAGCGCAACATGTCGCCGAAAATACATGTTTTTTAGATTATAAGTTCAATATATTATTATATGTGTTTTAGTCTGTAAGGTATATATTCTATGGGCCAGTAAGTTGTATAAATATATTTTTGTCAATTTGTGTTGCCTGAATTAAATGAGCTATATATTATATTATTATTATAAAAATACAAAATAAAAATCGGCCGCGTGGTTCCCGGTTTAGAATAGGACCAACCCATCTCATCCCATCGGGTGTCGTACAAGGCGACTAAGGGAAAACTAGGGAATGGGCAGCAGCGTTCCCTTAACACTTCTACCATCAAAAACTGCGCTCGCCAACCCGCCTGCCAAGCGTGGCGAGTAAGGCAAACCCCCCTTGATTAGGGAGGCCTATGTTCAGCAGTGGACAAGTATAGGCTGAGATGATGATGATGACAAAATAAAAATATTTTTATATATATTATATAAAAAAATGTGCTCCACTGACAGCGAGGTCTACGACCCGAGCTAGGTGGTCAGGGCTCCAAAGAGAGAAATCTCACGATGCGCGCCATGTCCAAAACTACCGCCTTCTGTATCAGGCCCTTCATCCAACTGCCAAGCGAGAGCTTCTCGTGGTGTTTATCGAAGCTCTTCGCTATTAGGCCGTTGACTGATTCGACTATCGGAATAATGATAGTTGAATCAACATTCCACATGGCGGTAACCTCATGAGCCAGGTCCAAATATTTAGATATCTTTTCTTTTTCGGCCTTCACAAGCGGAAAGCTTCACTTTCATCATGCGGAATGGTGACATCAACTAGCATTACACGACGTATCGATCGATCTATTATCACGATATCAGGCTTATTGGCTACAATAGTCCTGTCCGTGATAATAGATCGATCTCAGTAGAGCGTGATATGACCACTTTTGAGAACTGGGAGAGGCTGGTAGTGCGGTACTTCAGAGTCCACAAGGCCATATTTAAGAGCAAGTTGCTGATGGATAATCCTAGCCACTTATTACTGTTAAACCTAAAATTAAAAAATAACACCTCTATATTAGTGTTGTCAGAAGGCTCGAGCTTCCGAGCCTTAAAGTCGTTGAGAGCTCGCGCATCCATAGAAAGCTTGAGCTTCGACTCGAGCTCTCTATAAAGAGCTCGATTCGAAGCTCGAGCGCCGGCTACAAGGCTCGAGCCGCGGCTCGAACCTCGAAGCTACAAGGCTCGGAGGTTCGAGCTTTAAACGAGCTCTGTTAACAAGGTTCACGGTAGTGACTTTGAAAAAGACTCTGCTCAGAGTTTAAAGTCGAGGGCCGTAAAGCAATAGTAATATGTATGTAGAAAGGGTCAATCAATGTTCTCGTAATTTCTACGGATTTTAATGAGTTCGGGAATTAATAATTTCGAAACATGTTCGAAACCAGTAAAACGAAAACTTTAGGTATTCATAAAATACCACTAACACGGTGTTGTGGTGCTGGTCTAATGGACACGTCTTTTGTACAACATAGCCATGTTTGGGTTCGTTGGATTTGTCTTTACGAGTACTATAGACCGAGATGGTGTTTAAGATCACATGATGGACCCGAAAGATGGCCTTCAGAACTACCCAACGAGTCAACACAGCCCCATGGCGTGTGGGCTCGTTTGTGTTTTGGCAAGTGCTTAAGACCCAGACGATGTTCATGGGTCTGATGATGGAGCCGAAAAGTGATTAACGGAACTCCGCAACTACTCAACATAGCACCGTCGTGTTTGGAGTCGATTAACTTGTCTTGATAAGAAGTTTCGACTGAGATGATGTCCAGGGTCTGATGATGGAGCCAAAACATAGCCAGCGGAACTGCGCAACTACTCAACATAACCCCGTCGTGTTTGGGATCGTTTAACATGTCTTGATAAGAACTTTCGACTGAGATGATGTCCAGGGTCTGATGATGGAGCCGAAAAGTGGCCAACGGAACTCCGCAACTACTCAACATAGCCCTGTCGTGTTTGGGTTCGTTTAACTTGTCTTGATAAGAACTTTCGACTGAGAGGATTTCCAGGGTCTGATGATGGAGCCGAAAAGTGGCCAACGGAACTCCGCAACTACTCAACATAGCCGTGTCGTGTTTGGGGTCGTTTAACTTGTCTTGATAAGAACTTTCGACTGAGATGATTTCCAGGGTCTCATGATGGAGCCGAAAAGTGGCCAACGGAACTTCGCAACTACTCGACAAAACCCCGTCGTGTTTGGGGTCGTTTAACTTGTCTTGATAAGAACTTTCGACCGAGGTTATATCCAGGGTCTGATGCTGGAGCTGAAAAGTGGCCGGAAGAACACCGCAACTACTCGACATAGCCTCGTCGTGTTTGGGGTTGTTTAACTTGTCTTGATAAGAACTTTCGACTGAGATGATTTCCAGGGTCTGATGATGGAGCCGAAAAGTGGCCAACGGAACTCCGCAACTACTCAACAAAGCCTCGTCGTGTTTGGGGTCGTTTAACTTGTCTTGATAAGAACTTTCGACTGAGATGATTTCCAGGGTCTGATGATGGAGCCGAAAAGTGGCCAACGGAACTTCGCAACTACTCGACATAGCCCCGTCGTGTTTGGGGTCATTATATTGACAAGTATTTTGGACCCAAATTATGTCCAAGATCTGATGACAAACGTCACATGAAACACCATCGTATTAGGGTATACCTTATTTGTTTAAAATAAGAATATGAATAAATAAAATAATTATAAAATTTAATAATGAACAAATAAATACGCACAAATAAAGCTATTATTAGAGAATAATAATCAAAGTCTAAAACTAAATAGTACGTAGTAGTAGTAGTAGTTAATAATCTTTTAAAAACCTTTTTTTATATACTATTGAACTGAAAATATTATTTCGTCTGTCTATTTACCTATATTATCACGCATCTCTTGCGGGGTAGGCAGAAAGTACAGAATTTCAACAGGTTTTTTTCCAAATAGTCTCCTCCTATTTAGTGTTTACAATATTTAGTTAAATATTATAGTTATAGAAGAACCCCAGCCTTGGTTGCTTATTAAAGTTCTTATAGCCAACTGGACTTTCTACAGTCATTAACACTAAAAGAAAACGATCATTCACCAAAATCCCTTAGTTATTACGTAAATACAAAAATCCTAGTTTTTACGTAAATACAAAAATTAATACATCCATCCTCACTGTTGTCTTTTTGTATGTTTCAAAAACCTAGATGTTTTTCGTATCCTTGCATTTGCAGTACCTAATAAGATTTTAATTATCTAATACCTCCCTATTATACTGCAATTACATAGGTAACGCATGTGGGTGTAGGTAAGTAAGTCGCTACAAAACGAAGCCGCGCGGCGGCGGCGATGGCGTGCCCTTCCCTGCGCCCGCACACACTTCACCCCGCGGAATACGTCACTGAGACCACCAGTACATATTACAGAGAAACAGACTCGAAAAGCGGGCGCGCGATGTATGTGCTTTACAACATGCGCAGAAATGTCTGTGACAAAGCAATACGGAGATTTCAAATGCATTTCTAAAATGTATTTCTCATTACGCACACATTTATATGCAAGTTTCATTGTTAATTAAGGTATAAATGTATTTAAAAAAGAATAAAAAAAAATATATTTGAAATTTGGTTTTTGTATGGAATTTGTGAAGCAATTATCAAATATTGCGTTATTTACTTACAATATATACTTATAACTTGTAACTAGTTAAACATTTACCTATGTTTTCAGTAATATTTATTTCCTCGTCAAATAGCCCTTTAGGAACAGGTAAATATAATAGACGGCCTTAGGGAGTTGTTTCTCTGTACACTATGCTGAGGCGCCGACCGGGTTGCCGGGTGCTCGCGCAAGGGTACCTACATTCGGCAACCAGTCGTATTTTAGTTGCGCGCCAATAACAACGCACACGCTCCTCATAGCACAGAGAGTAATATTTACTGATAATGCTAGGGAACAAAAACGACCAAGATATTGACATGTCTATTGAGACAATTGTAAGTCCCGGGTTTACTTCCAGTGAAGAATCTCTAGTAATATCAAAAAGACAGCGTTTAAGTTGGAAATGGGATAATTTCAAAACATCTTTTGACTGACAAGTACTTGTCAACACAAATGTAAAGAGTCGCAACACGTCGGAGTTATGTTGAGTACTTGGGTTGTGCTGTTGGCCACCTGCCGGCTGCATCATCAGACCTTGGACATCCGTGTATACAAAACTCGTCAAGACAAATCTAATGAGCCCAATCACGGCGGGGCTATGTTGAGTACTTGGGTAGTTCTGTTGGCCACCCTCGGGCTCCATCATCAGACCCTGGACACCATCCGGGTGCAAAGTGCTCGTTAAAACAAATCCAACGAGCCCAAAAAAGCGAGGTTATATTGAGTATTTAGCGCAGTGGTTAAGAGCTTAAGCCGCTCCGCCCACTGTGTCTAATAGTCGCGGGTTCGATTCCCGCACGGGACAAATCTTTGTGTGATCCACAATTATTTGTTCCGGTCTGGGTATTTGTGTATGTGAATTTTCATGTTTGTAAACGCACCCCCGACACAGGAATAAATCCTAGTGTGGAGCTACGTTTAAAAAAAAAAAAAAAAGAAGAGTAGTTTGGTGGTTCCATTGGCCGCGTTTCGGTTTCATCATCAGACACTGTACACTATCTGGTTGTATAGTAGTTCTCAATACCAATCTAACGAGCCTTAACGCGAGGGGATTATGTCATATAGTTCACATGCCCCTATGGCCACCTTCCGACTCCATCATCAGATCAGCTCCATGGTACCATATTATTGCATTGTTATTGGATTTACATATGTATGCCAAATTTCAGCTTAATCGGATACCCGCATGTCCTTGAGAAATGGATCTCAAGATTTGAACCCGAAAGACAGTCAGATAGGCATACGAACATTGCAAGTTAAATAAAAGCTTGTAAAAAATTAACATCCCCCGATAAAGGGTTTACGAGATATCGGGGTGTATTTTAGTCGTAACATTAACATTCTCTGCCTACCCCGCAACGTATTTGGCGTGGTGATAGATATAGATAAAAATATTCATTACAATATTTGGCTAATCGTATCAAAAATCAAAATATCAGGTTGTATAATTAGTTCTTATTAGTATAGGCAAAATTGAAGGCTCAAGCTTCGACTCGAACCTTTAAGAGCCGAGTCCTAACGGCTCGCGAGCCTTTAAAGCTCGAGGTTTGAAAGCTCGAGCCTTAAGGGCTCCGGAGCCTTAAAGGCTCGAGCGTTGAACGCTCGCGAGCTTCGACTCGGGGTTCGAGCGCTCGACTCAGAGCTCATTTCTTACAACACTACTCTATATTCCCCAAATTGGAGCAGGACAGAGCAGACAAGTACTGTGTACACACCGCTTATCGCCGGTAGACGATTTTAGGTCCCAGGTCCCATTGTACCCTTACCGTACCGTTCCCTTTTGCCATTCTAGGTACAAGGCCAAAGCCAGACTCAGGACTGATACTGGAAATGTTTCTATCGTAACCCAAGACTTCGCTACGCGCATTGCTCGCCACTGGACCAACGAGGCAGTCAGTTTTTTTTACAGCTCATAGCGGCAGTTCTAAAGGTAGTTTGTTCATAGTGTAATGACCGATCGGTCGCAATCTTCGTTTAAGCAGCGTCGAATGTCAGATCCTAAGTGAGTGATCGCTGGTAGTGAATGATTAGTGCTTTTGTGCTTCAAATTTCTGTGAAACTAGGGGCGTTACCTCAGGTACAGGGTCAAGTGTTAAATGGTAAACAGAATTAAAAAATATAATGGTATGGTATGGACTTATATTGGGAATATTTCGTTAGAAAAACTACATTTGGCCGACCTAGGATTTGAACCCAGGACCTCGTGGATCACAAAGCGATGCGCTTTGCCACTAGACCAACGAGGCAGTCAAGTCAGTTCAATAAACAAATGATACAAGTGCCTTGCGTTTGTGTAAATATAAATAAATATAATTAGAAGAAATAAAATGTCCTTACCGATGAACCACGCCGCGGGCGTGCATGTGCCGTACAGCGGAGACGAGCTGCGCGGCCAACGCGCGCGCACGCGGCTCGGGCAGGCCGCGCGCCGCGCCACGCGCTCCCAGCACATGCGCGCACAGGTCCCCGCCGCCCGCCGCCTCCATCACCACGTAGAGTCGGGGCCCGTGCTGGGGATGTGGCAGACAAATTTCATAATTTGCTGTATATAATACAGCGAGACGGTTATAAATATTGAGCCCAATTGATACGGGAGGTTCAACCTTCGGTAGGATTATAAGGGCTGTTGGCCCACTTGTAGCGCGTAGAACAATTATGCATGCCAGTCTTTTTCTGTTTTGGTCATTGGCTCTTAGTTTATTCAGGAAAACCTGTTATGACTGTAATAAAATAAAATATATATATATATATATATATATATATATATATATATATATATATATATATATATATATATATATATATGTCACCTACTGTGTTCCGTTTACTTTTTGTGATACTGTTGGTTTTCTTACTAAATAAATAAGATGGACTGACGATCTTGTAAAAATTGCAGGAAGTCGTTGGATGCAGGTGGCATCGGACCGGTTACGCTTGAAAGCGAATGGGGAGGCCTATGTTCAGCAGTGGACAAATATAGGCTGAGATGATCATGATGAAATTGATAAATCTATATTCTAAGGACTGTACCCGTTCACTTGGGCTCCAATATTACTGTCCCACCAACTTCTATTTAGTTAATTTGCAATTACAAAATTGCGAATAGGGAGATTGGCTGCCCCGAGCTTTTGAGTAAGATCAGGACGTACGCACTAATCTTCGCAAAACTAGTCTTATCTGTGTTCCAACAGCAAGAAGAAGAAAACAGGCAAAATAGCTTTTTAATAAGATCATTTAGGCTCTTTAATAAAATACTAAACCAAACAGACATAGACCTATTTCATACCAGCGTTCCCCAGCTTAAGCGCATGCTTAATAAAAAGTACTTTTGCTGATTTACTTTTTGAAAAGTATTGTTTTGTGTTACTTTGCGTATTTTTGTTTGATGTCTATGCTGTCTTCATTTCTACTAGCTTACTTTTTTATTTATATTACTTGTGCTCTCTGTGGAAATTTTTAAATAACGTTTTTCTATGTCACATTATTATTACTACACTAGCTGTAAGTTTTTCTTCCTAATAAATAAATAAATAAACTTCGCACGAAAAATTAGTTTTGGTAGTCATTGCGAACCGTATAAATACCAGCCTCGAGTTTGACAACCACCGCTATAGAGTTGATGATAAAGGTTGTACCAACCATCATGGTCTCATAAAGCGAGGCGATGCACGGGTGCCTCAGCTTGGCCATCACTCGCGGCTCGCGGTGCAGGTTCCTGCGGGCATACTCCTCCTTGATGCTTGTCAGGTCTATTACCTTAATTGCAACCTGAAATTACAAAAATCATAAAAAAGTCTTATAAAGAGTTATCACTTCGATTTATACATTTTAGTGGATTCGTTTTAGTTTATTAAATACTTAAGTATGTAATGAACGATAAGAACTACGAGTATGGAGGAAGCCAGAGAGGTCCGTAAGAATAGAACCTGTTGGAACTCTGCACTCTATGCCTACCACCACACATGTGGAAAAATTATCACAAAATGTTTCAATACTGCGTGGACCATTGCATATGACACAGTGGTTAAAATTCGTACTTTGCAGCATATCCAACTGCGAAAAGTCTCCCAAAAGTCGTAAATATACCTACTTATAAGGGTATTACAATTCATCGGAATGTATTTAAACACTTAACTTTATTTAAATTGGTTAAGAACGATATTTAGTTATCAATGGGAGTATGCGTCTGTTTCCAGAAAGGTATAAATTGGGTATCTTTAAATTCAGACTAAAAATACAGTCGAATATAGAACCTCCTCCTTTTTGAAGTATTACTGAGTTAGCGAGTTACATCTTCGCCCCATCGTTACTTTCCAACAAGTTAGATATGGGTCATTCGCTAGCTAGTTCTTAAAAAAAATGGTCGAGTTTTGTCTCGTTCACAAACTAATCGGCGCTGACCCAAGGTAATAATTAGTCATTGATTAAATAATTTTAATTTAATTAAAGACGTTTTTAAAAACAAGGTTTTATAGTAAAACACAATGAAGATATCTTGTCTAGCTGGCAAGTTCCTATGACATCCTCCGGGTTTCATCATCAGATCTTGGACACCATCCGGGTCTAAAGTATTCGTGAAGACAAATCCAACGAGCCCCTCACGGCGAGGTTTTATTGGGTAGTTGGGTGATTCCAATGGCTACCTTTTGGTTTGCGGAACACTATCAGGTTTATAATACTTGTCAATATCTATCTAACAAGCTTAAACATGAGGGGGTTACGTGGTATATTTTACATGTTCCAATGGCCACCTTCCGACTCCACCATCAGACCAGCTCCATAGTAAATTATTATTGCGTTGTCACAGAACTTACATACGTACACCAAATTTCAGCTTAATCGGAGACCCGCAAGTGCTTGAAAAGTGCATCACAAGATTTGAATCGAAAAGACAGACAGGCAGGCATACCAACATTGCAAGTTAAATAAAAGCTTGTAAAAATAGGATAAGATAGGTACATAAAAAATTACATACTATCGAGATAGATTTTTTTAAGCAAGTGACTTTTTAAAATACAGCTGCTTCAGTCCACTAAAAAATTCAATATTATTTACGTTAAGCAACATTACATAAGCATTAAAAAGAGTGATGGCCACCTAGTTTTCATTTCCAAGTTCGCAAAAATTTCATAAGGCACCATTTAAATAATTCCTTAGGGCTGATTAACTTTACAACAGTAACCGCTCACCTTCTTGCCTATGACCCTGTGCGTAGCTTCCTCAACTCTGGCAAAGTGTCCCTTCCCTAGTACTTTCCCGGTCATCAGATAGTTGCCAACACTATACACTTGCCCCTTATTCCTTGTCATAGAAGACTTCATCACTCACTAATTTAATTTCATTATTGTATTTTTCAAACGCGAATAAAACGTATCTATATTAATAATATATATTATACCAGTTTTAACACTAATATTATAGTATTTACTTGTAAACTTCATAATAAATGTTTTGGTACATCTTTTGTTTGGTCTTTGAAATTGGAACTAATGGATGACACTCGTGACATTTTGATTGGACTATTTTTAACGGAGCAATCGAGTCGCCAGTGATTTGTGTTCGATTTGTGTGTGTAGATTGTATTTGATTGTAAAGTCTCCTTTTAAAATATTATAGGGGGAGGTCATGGATTACTATCCAAAATCTATGGGGGAGGTAGAAGGGTTAGGTTAGAAGGAATGTGGGTACTCAAACGCTGACCGGATCTTAAGTTTTTATCTGTATATACAGGGGCTTTAGGAGCTGAAAAGCGCAAAAGTTACCTATTTAGCCATTTTAAACGACTCCGAACTTCAAAACGAAACGAACCGAAAAACGGTCTTCAAAAATGCAAAGTTAAGTTGACTAAAAATCAAAAAAAAAAGAATTTGAGTCGGTGCCAGGTAACCGACCACACCGACCGACTGGTTTTGAAGCCGTTTCCCTTTTTAAAAACCTATTTAAAATTAGCTCTATATTTGTTATTTCTGTGCCGTCGGTAACACTACAACGGTACAGGAATAACAAACATTTTTTTTATTAATTTACTAGCACACTATTCATAATAGCTTGCTAGTGTGACCGTTATGAAAGCTTATGGAAGTTCGCGTAAATTCTGCCAGAGGGCAGTACAAATGTGTTGCATTAAGTCCCAGGATTTCAGTAGTTGCATTTCTACACAGTACGTACATAATTACACGGTTCACGCTATCTTGGCTTTTAATTAAACTCTGAGACTTGTTTATTAGATTTTTCTCTTTTTTCTTTTCTTTTTGGGCGGTGTTGTGTGCGAGTTGCTTATTTTTGAGGAAATGAATATAGTTGAAGGTTCGTTGTTTGTGAAAAAATATGTGCAGAAAGCTCTTATTTTTTTTTGGTTTATTAAACAATTCCACTGACATTGGGTATGGTATATTGACGAAATGGTGACCCAGATCTGCTGCGGCTGCCCACTGCCTTGCCTCTGGCAAAAGAAGAGTGGGCAGCCCTATGACTCGAAAGGTGGAGGAAGAAATTGGGGTAGATTGGCACAGGACCGCAAAGGATGGCACATAAGGGAGAAATATGCCATGCATTCTATGTGCAGTCCTAATGACTGCAGGCTTCTTAAGGAAAGTTTCTCTTAAACTATTAAATAGGTACAAGATAATAACTCTCACTTTATCTTCGCCCAATAAAAATATTTCGGTACATAGACGGAAGTAGATAAAAAAGATATAACAGTGTGGCCATTAATCCAAGCGGTGCGATACCGCGCGGCTCCGTGACGCCTCTCGTGGGAAATTAGCGGCCAACCGCCGACGAAATGCGTCCAATTTTGAAGTTTTTAAACTCCGAATGGCCGTTTGTTGGTTCTTCGGTTATGGTTTCTTTAATGAGCGCGCATGAATATCCTACAGACTGTACCTGCACTGGTGTTACTGAATACAATTCATAAGAAAAACATCGTTACACTGTTTTCCCCAAGCGGGAGCGGCTACTGTGTACTTCTGACGATGTTAGGTCCCAAAAAACGTAAGAATGATTGAGTCTATTGCCATTATATTTAGGGTTACCACCTTTTATTTGAGCAAATAAATAACATTGGTTTTTAAAGGTAGGCAAAAAGTAAAGTATTATTTATTTCACTATACTCGTACTATTTTGTTTAAAAACATATTTTTTATTACTTTTAGCAATTTTCAATCACTTTTATTACTGCTAATCAGCTTCACGGCATCTTTACAGTCTATGATAACTTGAATAGATTGGAGAAAGATAGTAGCAAGTGTTTATAGTATTTACCATTTTCTTTAAGTTAGTGAGGTGAGATGTAATAATTATTTTTTCTTAAATGTAGCTTGCATTAGATTCGGATTTTAACACCAGACATCAGCCACTTTGCTTTTAATTACGAATACTCCAGTAAAGTCACTCAGTCGTTATACATAAAATTACGATCAATTTTTATTTTTAATGATTTATGCAAAATAATCTTAGAAAAATCAAACTATGCCAAATAAAGTATTTTCGCGTACTTTATAGTTCTCATAAAGTATACTTACCCTAAAAAACGTATAATACTTTATAATAAAGCAACCCTAATTATATGAGGTACGAATGCAAGCATCCCTTCCTCTATTTTAGCATCCTCATAATCATATCACCTAAGGATAGGCAAAGACCCTTCTAACACCACAAGTAGTGATGTTACCAAAATAATCACTAATATGAAAGGTACCGGGACTCAGTGACCCATATGCCAAAACCTTCACTTGCTTGATTGTCAATATGTACGAAATATAATGGTCACAGTATGTAATCGCGGGTTTGATCCCCGACGAGACAAAAGTGTGACTAACAAAATATCTTTGTTTCGGCTTGGGTGTACATGTACATATTATGTGGATTTCTTTTTTGTAAACGTAACCACTACATGTGAGTATTGTAGCGTGGGGTTGCTTTTAAAGCTATAAATTAATCATGTGCCTTACCAAATGGTTCTCTGAACAACCCATTAAGAGATATGATCGTAATGTTACGTGTGAAGATGTTACCAAAATACCACAAACAACTTTGCTTTGTGACGCCTCTCTAGGGAAATTAGCGGCGGCTCGTGTATAAAAAGCACCGAATTTTGAAGTTTTTCAACTGCAAATGTTCGTTTGAAGTGCTCATTGTCTAGTTTTGTGTCTACAAAACATTTTGGCTCTTCCGTGATTTATTTTGTGCGTAGTAAAGTACTTATTCGCAACTTATGATATTATACTTTTTAAAGACTTCTTAACTTTAAGTATGCCTTACGGCTTCTTTTCATATTCTTCTTATATTAAAACAGGTAATAAGGCTAGGTATTTTAAAATCTTCTTACTCTAAGTTTACGATATGAATTCTAATCCAATTTGCAACTTAAATATTTGTAATACAAAAACACCTGTTTTTTTCTGAACGTTAGTTTGGGATCCATTAATCACGTTAGGCTCGGGGGGTTCGGAAAAAATCACGAAGTATCACAAGGGGTTGTACATAGTGAGATAGCACGTGTATTTATTTTTTCGTAAGACTGCCTCGTTGGTCTAGTGACAAAGTGCATCGCTTGGTGATCACGAGGTCCTGGGTTCAAATCCTAGGTCGGACAAATGAAGTTTTTCTAACGAAAAACTTCCCAATATGAGTCCGGAGTCTGGAATTGTGCCCGTTATATGGGCTCGCCCCCTATTACATGGGACTTAACATCCTCGGCGATAAGTGGGTGCACTCAGTATACCTCTGCCACCCCCGCTTGGGGAATATAGGCGTGACGGTGTGTTAATTTTTCGTTGAACGCGCGATTTCTAAACCGAAAACACAGCGCGTGACCTGGACTCCTTGAAAATTTTTAAGATACTTTGTACCAAAAACAACACGTAAAATAGTTACTAAACGCGTCACGTGATAAATGGAGGACCCCTTTACAGTCGGTTAGTTAATTATTAATAATATAAATAAAGCAGTCTACGGCCGGCGATCAATATTTGTTTGAAATTTATACAAAAAATTCTATATAGCAGATATTTATCTGCTATATAGAATAAAAAATTACCTATACAAAAATCTTTTTTAAAAAAAAAACCGACTTCAAAAAGCAAGAAATAAATATTTGAAGTCGGTACCGGTTAGTGCAGTCGGTTACTTGGCACCGACTTCAAATATTTATTTCTTGCTTTTTGAAGTCGGTTTTTTTTTTAAATGATTTTTATTTTACAGTTTTAAGTGACAAGTAAATTATTTACTAATATTCGCAAAAAGACTCATCAAAGAGTTCATAAATAAAGACGTTATAAAAAAAAAAACCAGATGAATTGTCGACCTCCTCCTTCTTTGAAGTTGGTTACAGTTAATATTCTGATTAGTTTTATGGCAGGGTACCTATGGGATTGACGTAATACCCATCATATCTAAATCTACGCATTCGTATTGTTTGTCGTTAAGGAGTTCCCTGGAGTATCTTCCAAATCCAAGGTCCAATACCGATAAAATTGGCCTATAGCCATTTCGGAGCTATATTGAACCAAAAGCAAAAATAATTTTCAAAATCGATTCATAATTAGCGGAATGATCGTGTAACATATAAAAAAAAAACAACATACAGTCGAATTGAGAACCTCCTCCTTTTTAGAAGCTGGTTAAAAACACCTAAACAACGTTGATCAATGGCAGTTAAGATTGAAATTTTATCCTTACCACAATAAACCTATTCGTCACGGGTGGGACTTAGTTCATGGGTGCTGCAAAGCACTCGAAACGTCGGGAACTTAAAAATCAAAAATAAATCGCGATAAAATCCGAAAAATAGTTTTATTTCATGTGTAATATTCGCGTAAATCTAAAAACTCAGTATGCTTACCACAATACTTTTTAGCACTATTATTGGAATCTTACTTTCCCGTAGGAAAGAGACGCAGTTTTTAGCTTCATCGGATTATCATGGTAAAGTAAAATTTTATTAATAATGCTAAAAAGATTGTGTTAGGATCCCAAATGTTACGTACGGAGCACCGGGATATACATACGCAGTTTTTAGCCCCGTCTCTTTCTCACACCAAAGTAAGATTACTTACATTAAAGCACCCAAATATCCCGTTACGTAGTTGGGACCAATCTGTCTCTACCTTTAACCCTTTACCTACATGTTGTCAGCAGAACACTAGCCATAGATCACGAGTGAAATCTCGGTGGGCGTGTAAACACGGCGCTCCGATTGCCGATGCGTGGTTAGATTGCTGGCGGCAACGACCAGCTCCCATCTCTAATTTATTGTGCTAATGGTCCTAGTAGATACGCCCATAGTTTTGGGTTTAGGTTGCTTGTTCTTGGCTCTATTAGAAGGCATAATAAAAGAAAATAATTTTATCTAGCTACGCTGTCGGAACACGCGATCACAAGGTTAATTTTTACAAACGTCATGTGAATAAATTTTTGGTATAAGCCTAAGGGCCTAAATCAAGGGCTTACCATTCAAAAATTTTAGTTTAAGCGGGGTATACTTCTTGCAGTTATGCTAACTCTTTGAGGAAATGTGGCTTCAAATCTAAATATTCTTTGAAAATGAAAGCAAAAGCTGATAATTATGACTTACATATGAGAAGATCGATCAAACTGTTAAGTTCAACCACTTGATATTTTGCCCAAGGTAAATAAAAGTAAATAAACACGTAAAAGTAAATAAAGAATGTAATAAGGTGCGAGTCTATTGCTACCGGGCACGATTCCAGACTCCGGACTAATATTGGTAATTTTTTTTCAATAAAAAACTACATTTGTTCGACTAAGGATTTGACCTCGTGATCGCAAAGCACATTATTTGCCACTATACCAACGAGGCAGATTTTTGTGCTATAAGGTTTTTTTATTATGTGGTAGTGCAACTGCTGAGAGCAGGGGTGCCTTATATACAAGGTGCATCGTAAATAGCGCAAGACCTCAGACAACCCGATTAGATAATTGCTTCACAAATTCCATACGTAAACCAATTTTTCACATTTAAAATTTTTAACCCCTTTTGACGCATTTATACCAATGAAATCAACCAATGAAATTATACCAATTTATCAACAATGAAACTTGTACGTGTATGTGTCCGAATTGAGAAATACATTTTAGAAATGCATTTGATATCTCCGTACTGCTTTCAATGAAGAATAATTTTAGTTTATTATATAGCGCACTAAAGGAGTAATAGCATTTTTTTGCAAATTTAAAAATATTTAATAAATATTAAAAAATATTGGAATCAATTCAGTTATCGATTTAGAACAAACTGCTTTCAGCTCTTGCGTTTATTATACACCTTGTATATAAAGGTAACTAAAACTCAACAAATCTTTTTTCTAAATAAATAAAATTTTAATTGGGGTATTTTTCCTTATCGATGTAACAGCCGAAACAATTTTCTTTAGAATTGTTGTCTGTCTGTGTCTTTGTGTTTTAATCACGCAAAAACTACCGAATGGATTTCAATGAAATTTGGTTCGGTAATAACTTATACCCTAACTTAAAATAATACATACTTTTTATTTTGGAAACAAGAACCAATCCGGGATAAAGCATAAAACTTTATTATTTTTATTATTGTTAGTCTCAAGCTGCAATGTTAAGTTAAAATGTGTGACTTTGCCTACACATTCCTCTATGAACTGATATTGGACTTAGGTTCGTCTCCTCATTAGAAACTTTTCGGTGGTTAAAAGCACTCACCTGAAATTGTGCATTAACATTTTAACACTCATATATGATTTTGTGCATGAACCGATGACGCATTCAGGATTGTCTCTTCTAGAGGGACTCTTTCATGATGAATGGCATGGACACGAAACGTTGTATATTCATTTATTTAAGATACCTAAACATAATTTTGATCATGAACATGAACGTATATTCTTACGAGAAGTTAGACTCGAAATGTACTGACAAAACTATGTTACATACATAGTTAGCATTGTACCTTGTTTAAATATTATACTGTGTCCTTCGTTCTCGATATAAACATGCAGCTCTCTCTACTCGCTTGGCAGGCCGCTAAGTTTTTTAGAAACGTCAACGCCTCCTCTATGGTATCTGTGGACATAACCTCTGCGACCATTCTTTCTTTTAGCGTGGCAGCCGATGCCTTGTAATAAAGTTTTGGTCGACATTTAATTTAATCATATAGTCGTAGCAGTGAAATTATGTAACAAAAGGTTTTTATATACTCAAGTGATGTTGTGAAATAAATTTAAAACATCGTATAGGCAAATTTAGAAATATTTTACGTCTTGACAAAAAAGTACATTCTAAAAAGATCAACTGATAGTTGTTTATTTGTGGCGTTTTCAGCTTAACTTGTTTATGTATATAATATCGAATATTTGGAGACATGAGTTTTGTCATATTAAGACTTGTAAAGTCTTCACTCGAAAAGTAAACTTACGAAGTCTCATGTCCCTCTTCGTGTAAAAACAGTTTAACACGCAATATACTTGCAAACAATTATTAACCGTCTATAAATTGGCAATGTAATACCTCTAATGAGAGAAATTAGGGGGGCATTAATCAATAATGATGATTATTAAGGATCGATGCCAATTTAAGGACACGGGCGGTGTACGAGATGCATCGACGTGGTCCGCAAGACTTAACGGTAATTCAAGGACACGAGTGGTGTACGAGATGCATCGGCGTGATCCGCAAGACTTGGGGCCCATACGAGATATGTGCTGAAGGTCATACTACTCATAGGTTTCACCCATGAGGTGCTCCTGTGCAGTTCACAGTTCTACAATGGTAAGAATCTAAAAGGTTACCCAACATACATACCTTGAACAGTAAATACAAAGACTATTGCTATAAACTATAAGCAATTTGTGATATTATATCTCCTAAAGGAGACTTGCTGAAAGGGTAACTAAAGGGACATTGTTTATGAATTTATGAATAATAATACATTATTAATAACATTAGCCACTCATGTGCAGAAACATAATGTTTTGCATTGATTTCATTATTAGACATACTTGTATAATAATCCTGAAATAGCCCAAAGGTAGAGCTTATTACACAAAGAATTGTGCAATATTATGAGCACTTGTATTAAAAAGGTAAACCTTGCAATATTTATCCCTGAACAGGGTTTATAAACAGATGAGCCAAAGTAATCTCTACTTATAACAATGTCTGTTATAACTGACAAACAACAGAATTGTGGAAATATTCCAAATATAATATCTCAGCCTACCGATGCTGAGACAGGCAAGTTGTGCAATAATTTGTGTTACACACATACATCCTTAAAATATAATATAAAATACCTGGTCTATCCAGTTAACATAAAACTAATAATTGTCAATATTATCAGCCCAGGCCCCTTGCAGGGTAGCCAGGGAAGATGAGTCCTAACAATACAGTCATGAAACATTGATTGGGATAAGAACCTTTGTGGTCAGCAGTACATATTTTGTATTAAATGAGTTTTAATATAGTGGAGTACCAATATGGAATTATAACTATCTATTCATAAGCAGTAGTTTAAATTTCAAGAAACCACCAGTGTTGTAACCAATATAGAACAACAATCCTCATCCGGTGTGTAAAAATATTAACCCACAGTGTACCTATCAGCCCACCAAAAACAAATCACAATGGACATTGGAAGTCTCCTACCAGAGAATGTGAGGTAAGAAAAGCTTGCTAGGCTTTCTACATAAAGGCTTGTTTTTTTTTTATGTTACTGAAAAAATCAGTTAAACATTCAGGAATACAACATGGCTGTTACAAATAAACCATAACATTGGAGGCTAAAGGTATTCACTGACTTTGGTATGTAACAATGTATCTATGACACTAATAAAAATGTGTGTCTGTCTGCCTTCAACGGCAAACATAACTTTGTGGGTTTTGTGCAAATGCTGCAAGTAATCCAGACAAGTGAAGTTTAAAAAATCTGGTCCTACATATATTTAACATTATGTATAGAAACATTCTTATTAGAAACATAATTTGTTAATAATTGATATACAATTTATAGCCATTCTCACGCTTATAAATGACATTCATGTGGTATACTTCAACTTTACCCTTATAGCTCTAAACAGCTGCATGTTTATATCGAGAACGAAGGACACAGTATAATAAGTGATCAAACGAACTTACCTGAAGTGAAGTTCGATCATTATTATACGAAGTCCTTCGTTCGAAGATATAAGTACCCAACCCGCCCTGCCCGTTGGTAAAGTTGAAATGTACTACTTCTAAAAGGAATGGTCGCAGAGGTTATGTCCACAGATACCATAGAGGAGGCGTTGATGTTTCTAAAAAACTTAGCGGCCTGCCAAGCGAGTAGAGAGAGCTGCATGTTTATATCGAGAACGAAGGACTTCGTATAATAATGATCGAACTTCACTTCAGGTAAGTTCTTTTGATCACTTATTATTACGCTAAATTACGATCTTTGGCGGGGTAGATAGAAACGATTCAAATGAGCCATATTACCAATAATTTGATGGAGGTGTCTCAGGTCTTCGAGTAAAGATCTACCAACCTATGTCAAATTACAAAATTAACGCGTGCGTAGCCGCGGGTATTTTGTAATTTGACATATCCCTTGCGGGGTAGGCGGAGAGTACAGAGTTCCAAGTTCTATCTATCTAGAGTAACAAGTTCTATCCAAAACGTGCTTTATTAAAAATCATATCAAAATACTGTTATAAAAATAATTTAACCAGGGATTAAAGTAGCCGCTTAAAAAAGGACGTACGGGATTTCAAAATAAAAATAATCTATGTCATTATTTACAGCTTATGCGAATTTAATGTCACCGTTCTCCGTAACTCTCGGCTTTGGTATTAAATTGTAATTATTAGCAGCTAGGTTTTTGGGAAAATTAAAATGTCTAACGTTCGTGTGGCTGAATCGTTTGGAAAATTGATATGTATATACTGGGGCACATTATATTGTTTTGGTGGCTGGAGTAGTTCGCTTAAAGGTCCTGAAAGCCAGGATCCATAATGGCCTCAATCGCGGTTTATACCTCATGGTGTCCCGAGGAGAGTTTTTATTGTCTTCTTCTTCTTTATTCAAATAATGGCCGCACATTTTAACAGTGTATTTCGCCAATGTCAAGTAGTAATAGAGTATAACAGTAAATTATAAAAATTGGCTTCTTTTCGCCATTACGGCAAAAAACAAAAGCCTCTTTTATTGTCTTAGAATCCGCAATAAATTCCTGTCAAATTATAACAATT
This sequence comes from Phalera bucephala, assembly GCA_905147815.2. Lineage (NCBI taxonomy): Eukaryota > Metazoa > Arthropoda > Insecta > Lepidoptera > Notodontidae > Phalera > Phalera bucephala. The sequence continues at coordinate 3,182,576 of LR990625.1, read as the reverse complement.
TTTTTTTATTTCCTTTTTTTTAAATGAGGCCCCACACTAGATGCTCCGGTCCCAGGTGCACTTGCTGCGTTCCCGCTTCTGGAAGAAGGAGTTCATCAGAGAGTTACTCTTTCTCTATGAAGTCCGCCAGCATCTGCCCCGGCAGTTTCGTTGTCCAGTACCAAATGTCTCTACTCTCAATTCATAATCGTCTTGTCTGCCCAGTTTCGCGTTAAAGTTCCCCATGACAACCGTGTAGTGAGATGTCAAGGTATGTATGGCTCTATTTACATCCTCATACATAACCTCCACCTCGTCGTTGGTGCGTATACCTGTATAATTTTCAGTGAATACCCTTAGTTCATTTTGAGTATCAGGTAAGTACGCCACCCTGGTTGAGACACTCTCGATCTTAAGGGTTCACGAGGGACTTGCGGACTATAAACCCGACACTGCCTTAGGACTGATGATATAATACTGTATACGGATAACGAAACTCGTACTTTTTAGTTTAAGTGTATTCCATTTTTTATGAGAAATTAAACTATGACTAGCAACCAAGAGTCGACCAAGACTCAAACTTTGAATTCCTCTTACAAAATTTACGGCCGATTTGGCGCAGTGGTTAAGAGCTTAAGCCGCTCCGCACACTGGGTCGAATAGTGTCGGGTTCGATTCCCGCACGGGACAAATCTTTGTGTAGCCCACAATTATTATTTAATAAAATTAAAATAAATTTCATAGCAAACTGCAACTCTGCCACTGTCATGAAGTGACATTTCTTTTCGACATTTCACTTCATGACAGCGTTAGTTCAGATTTTGGTCGCGGGCCAAAAGACCCTTGTATGTCTATAGCAGGTTAAATGTCATACTGATCATTCCAATCAATAATTCACCTGTCAGACAATCGAATCCATTCAGAGTTCAAGTCAGTCATCGCACACAATCTTTTACATTTATTAAGTAGTGGTACGTCAATGGTACTAATTAACTAATTACAATATTTCAGGAGGTTCTTTCTCTACAAAGTTGTTCTTCTCTCTTCTTTCAGTTGGTCTTATACATGCTTACGGAGATACCTACGATTATAAAGTATTGTAAGGATTATGAAGCTGTGGTAAAAATATTAATAATAGGTCAGCTACTTAGATATTATCTATCTATCTATCTATAACCTCACGCCAGATCCCTTGCGGGGTAGGCAGAGAGTACAGAGTTCCAACAGGTTCTTTCCTTACATACCTCTCTGGCTTCCTCGACTCTCATAGATATTATATATAGCATATTTTTTCAGGCATTACGTGAAAATCAATGAACCACCAAAATGGTGGGACATTTGTGCCGTAAGAAAGTGCAATTGATCGAAACCGGTTGCATAAAACCAAATATAACTGATCTCTTCATAGCCGGATGAAGAAAATTCAACAAATTTTCCAAACGCGAAAAATAAAAAACATTAAAAAAATATGCTCAACGCGAAGTCTCAGCCTCACTCAGCCTATCAGCCCATAGATCAAAACTTTTTAAAAATGAGCGGCAAAATGGCGGACGTACACCCGCGACGCCCGCCACCGACGGCGTCCGCTCGACCGAGATTAAAAAGAAGTTTAATTGATTACGTGAACCACTGGGCCGGGTAGCGAGAGTTGAAAAAAAAGGATCTCAAAGTCCTGAGGCCAACTAATTAACGCTCGATTTAAACTTGAAAAGAAATCTGCGAAGAATCCTCGAGTCCCGGTTGTATTTTTTATTCTAATAACTCGTAGGCAGGGATGTATTTGTGATTTAAGATGGTAGGTAAAAATATGAATATGTGTAGATGATATTGCATTATTAAATTGATGTATAGTCGAAGTGGCAATCACTAAATCTTGGGTTGAAGTCATAAGACAGTCTTATTATTCTAAGAATAATAATAATAACGGGATCATATAGTAACATATCATCACAATAGACTCGCCTCGAGATACACACTGCCCACTTCCGCATAAAGTGAGGTTAGTCGTATAAACGAGCTCTACTTCCTTTCTCACACTACCACTGCCGGGAGCTCCCTTTGTTGACGGTTTTTTGAGCGGGAGTCAAATGACTAACAGGCCACGGCCAATCTTTTTAGGATGGAATTGTAATTAAAAAAAATATATATAATGCATTAAAAATGTCATGGAGGTGCATCGGGAAAACTATGGTAAAGCTAGTATAAAAATTGCCTTGGTGATATTTTTATGAAATAATATCGCTTCGGGGAAAAGAAAAAAGATGTTGGGAGTTTATTGTAAACATATATAAAAATCTTTTTAATAAAGATAAACCGACTCCTAAAAGCAATAAATAAATATTTGAAGTCGGTGCTGGTTGGTGCAGCCGGTTACTTGGCACCGACTTCAAATATAAATTTTTTGCTTTTTGAAGTCACTTTACCTTCTTTTAAAGAGATTTTTATTTTACAATCTTTGAGTGACGAGTGAATTATTTACTAATATTTATATACCGATATTATATTATTTTGCTGAGTTGAACAGTAAGGTACCTACATGATTAATATAATAACTATAATAACGGAATCTATACATTCGTGCTGTTCGCCGTTAAGGAGTTCCCTGGTGTATCTTCAAAGTCCAAGGTCCAATACCAATAACATTAAAATAGAACCATCTCAAAACTATACTGAACCCAATGCAAAAAGAATCATCAAAATCGGTCCACAATTGACGGAAATATCGCTAAACATACATAAAAAAAGACAAAAAAAAGCTTACATATAACCGAACATAGAACCTCCTCCTTTTTGAAGTCGGTTAAAAAGAAACACAGAGCGATACTTGAAGTGCGAAGGGAGTATGTGAACAGTCGACGCTGCCGCGGTACTGCTCATTGTTCTTGGCGGGAAATGGTGGCAGTAGCAGTGTATAAACCGGGTATAACAACATCAATGTTATGTGGGTATATACAGTAAACCTCTACATTCTGTTTTTGGAGAATATAAACGTGACGGTATTTTGTGATAAGTGACATCTAACGCTCTGGAACATCAAAAACAACAACATGATCTTAAGGTTGCAGTTGGATTCTTAATATCATACTTATCTGAAATGTCGTCTTCATATCATACTTATCTGAAATGTCTTGACGGACGATTTAGCGCAGTAGTTAAGAGCTTAAGCCGCTCCGCCCACTGTGCCTAAAAGTTACGGGGGCGACACGACACAAATCTTTGTGTGACCTACAACTATTTGTCTAGGTCTGGGTATTTGCGTTTGTGACTTTTCATGTTTGTAAACGCACTCACGAAACACGAAGAAATCTAGCATGGAGATACGGTTTTTAAAGAAAAACAATATAAATGTGGGTGTACACCCTCCCTCATTCCCGCTATGAGAATGCAAGCATGTCGGTATTTGTGTGTTTTAAAATGACCCCACAATCAGAAGCATTTCACACTTTACGACAACACGCAAGCAAGTTACATAGAACCCCAGCACGTCAAACCTTTTTGATATTCAATTCACTTCCCCGATTTTTCTCTTAATTTTTTCTGGCCCAAAAGGAAAAGAAAATACATGCAATACCTTTATTCTACTCTGAAAAATTGACTTTGCCCATCGCTTATGAGGTACGCCGAAGGGAAAAGGGCCCGAAACTACTGAGGGCTTTTAGCGGGAAGGGTTCTACTGATTATTATGGCTTGGTCTACTTACGTAGGAAGTTTTTTTAAAGCGAGCTCTTGGGTTGTACCTAAATTATTTGTAATGCGGTGTGGGCAGTTGGACTGAGTGGATGATGGAAGTAAATTGTTTCAGTGTGATTGGTGAATGGGATAGTGGCGGAATAAGAATAACCTTTTACATTGAAAGTAAGAAAATCGTTCGCGAAAAAAACAGATTTGAATGCGTGTGTAACGGTGTGTGGGAATGTTCTACGCTGTTGGCCACGGGGCCTTTACAGCTTCACCGGACAAGAGGGCGAGCATGCAACCACTACGCTCGAGCCAGAAGGGCCAGGGGGCAACTAGCTCAAGAGCGCCTCAAGGAGGAATGGCGTCGGCTTGGGCAGTCGCTATCGGGGAGTGCATATACTATTTGTCTTGCCGTGGTGCTTTGCACCGGCCGGCGGGCAAAGGATTCTTCGACTTTGCCGGCGGGGTCGATTTCTGATCCTGTGTTAAGAAAGAAAGAGTGTGTGTGTGTGTAAAGAAGGGGATGTAAGGGCATCGGGAGGGTCGGTGAGAACATGCTGCGGACGGCGGTAGCGGCTGATTGGAGGGGAGTTAGGTTCATAGTCGGCGGCGGCTACGATTAGCGGATTCTGAATTTGGATGATTGGACGCGTCCGCGAAATATCGGGTTGTTGCCTTTTTAATAAAGGCGCGAATAGTTTCGACACCGATATCGGAATGGGTGTGAAACTGATTTATATTGTTTGCCGAGGGGCCTTTACAGTTACAATTGTGTTCTGTGTTTTACATCTTCACCGAACAAGTGGGCAAGCCTGCAATAACCGAAAGGGGGAAATCCGAGATTGTGTATGAGGTTGCCAGGCCTTGAACTACAAAACTCGGATTCGGCGTTACATTAAGCTGGGCGTTTTGTCCTAAGAGCCGGAAATAAGTGACTTTTTAAATCGCTAAACATACTTTTTTGTAGTGAGACAAGACGGCTGCTCAGTCCCGTTCCGTCCCGTATTTGGCCATCCGTACCGTATTTACAATTCAAACTCAACTAATTTTTTTTTGTATAAGCCCTGAGGGGGCGCTTACAAATAGTCAATTTCCTTTTTTTTTAAAATCTAATTTAACTACTAATCTACCACCGGATCCAAAAGCGGCCTCTACTGAGAAGATCCAGCGAAGAAACCCAGCGGGATTGTTTTATTTACTTCTCTTTCTCATTTTTCTTTTCCTTTTTTCAATTATATTATGTGGATTCAATGTTTAGGTTACAATTAAATAGTTTACGATCTAGCTCCAGTGTGATGCCTTACGATCGAGATATGAATCTTATGATGTTAACTGTAAAGAGTGTCTAAAGGATTCCACATGGATCAGCCCTCACAAGCAGCACCCGTTCACGAGTATGACTGCATGAACAGCTATCACTCCCCTCGACCATATTGGAGGGAAGGGAGCGACTCGCGCCAGACAGCCACCGCAAGCAAAGACATTATAGTGAGCATGCCCAAACCAGAACCCTAAAGACGGTAGCCAGATTGAACACGCTACGCTTTAACATTGCCGTAATTACAAGAGAAAAATACATAGCATCACTATTAATAACATGGCACTTTAATCCCACGCGGTCTTGTCTTCTAGTTAATCCAAGATTTTGTAAAAAGCTTTCTTTCATAATTTAGCTTTGACTATGGTTTTAAATTTTTTAATTGGTGATTCTTGAATGTCGTGAGAAAGTTTGTTATAAAAGCGTATACACTGGCCCATGACGTGTGGCATGTACAGCAAGATTATTTTTACTGTCAATATTCTTCCTCGTATATAACAAATTTTCATATATGAATTGGGATAAACGGTTAGAATGTTTATTTCCCTAAACTTATCTTAGATAGATTCTTTAGGTATCTTTAGGCTTTAGGCTCTAATAGCCCTTTTCTGCAGTATGAAAAAAAAAACAAAAAAAAAAAACACCGTCACGCCTATATTCCCCAGAGGGGGTGGCAGAGATGTACTGAGTACACCTACATTTCGACGATGTTAGGTTCCATGTAATAGGGGGCGAGCCTATTGCCATATACCGGGCACAATTCCAGACTCCGGACTCATACTGGGAATTTTTCGTTACAAAAACTACATTTGTCCGACCTAGGATTTGAACCCACGACCTCGTGATCACAAAGGGATGCGCTTTGCCACCAGGCCAACGAGGCGGTTAACCGCATATAAGCTGCGAAATAAGTTTCCAGATAGTTTTTGAACCCTAGATACAACCGTAAAAAAGCCAAATAAGTCTGGCTAAAGCTGGATATCTGGTAACGCTGTCTTTTTTACAAGCTTTTATTGAATTTGCAATGTTCGTCTGTCTTCCTTTCCGGTACAAATATTGTGATCCATTTTCAAGTACTTGCGGGCATTCGATTGAGTTGAAATTTGGTATACGCATGTAAGTCCGATGATAAGGCAAAAATATCGTACAATGGAGCTGTTCTGATGATGGAGTCGGAAGGTGGCCATAAGAACATGTGATATATACAACGTAGCCCCCTCGTGTTTAGGCTTGTTAGATTAGTATAAAGAAGTACTATACAACCAGTGTTCAGGGTCTGCTGATGAAGTCGAAAGGTGGCCAATGGAATCACATAAGTACTCATCCCGCCGTGTTTGGGCTCGTTGGATTTGTTTTGACGAGTACTGTGCACCCGGATGGTTTCCAGGGTCTAATGATGAAGCCGGATGGTGGCCAACGGTACTACACAACTACTCAACATAACCCCGCCGTGTTTGGGCTTATTTGATTTATCTTCTGTAGATCTGGATGGTGTCCAGGGTCTGGTGATGGAGCCGGCGGGTGGCCACCGGAACTACTCAACATAACCCCGACGTGTTGGGGCTCGTTACATTTGTCTTGACAAGTACCATAGTACTTGTCGGTCTCCCTTGTGTTTTTGCTATAAAAGCTTGTTTTCAAAAAGATCTTTTTAATATAATGAGTTCTTAGATTTACGCGAATATTACACATGAAATAAAACTATTATTTGGATTTTATCGCGGTTTACTTTTCAATGAAAACAGATCTTTTAAAATGAAAATTACTGGAGGACTAGTTCAGTATGCTTGGCAAAGTGTTTCCCTACCCTTAATACGACTTCTATACTTACAGGATGTTTCTCAAATCGCTACTCAGTCATCATTTTTTTTATTCTTTGGCATTAATGGTTCTAAAAAAACACGGACATTAAGGCAGCCACTTCTGCGTACTATGCCTATGCCCATTCGTGGCTGCGCTACGGTATTATACTATGGGGCAACAGCACAGACGTAGAAAAGCATTTAATTGCAAAAGAAAATCAGCGAGCCTTGCGAGCGAACATCTGACATGTTATCCTACTATAAAAGTATGAAAAAGATCCGCATCTAATTAAATACCGCTCATTAGTCAAATCAAATAGCGCGCGCTTCCCCGGTTTCCTGTAAAACATTCCCGTCCCTTTTCCAAAATCACTCCCACAAAAAATATCCAGCCACCGAGAGGAAAGATGTTACACATCAAAAATGCATACGTATCCTCGTGAACATAGGACCAAGGGATAGGGTAAACCGCATTATTTCAAATTACGTTTTATTATATACACATTAGCGTATCTTCAAGGTGTATCGAAAACAATGCAAGATCTCAGACATCCCAATTCGATAATTGCTTCACAAATACAATACATAAATCAAATTTCAATATTTTAAGTTTTTGCCCTGTTTTAAGTACTTTTATACCTTAATTAACAATGAAACTTGTGTGTGAATGTGTGCGTATTGAGAAATACGTTTTAAAAATGCATTTGAAATCTCCGTACTGCATTGAATCATTTTTTTGCTAATTTAAAAAAAATGTAATAAACATTAAAAATTGTTGCAATCAATTCAGTTATCGATTTAGTACAAACTACTTTCAGGTCATGCGTTTATTATACACCTTGTATATTCAGGAAAATTGTATTTTTGTTAAAGAAATATCTCCCATTTCTGATTCTGAAATCTAAGGAACAAAAACCAATTGGCACTACCTACATCTAAACTAAAAACATTTCATTCAGGCCCATATGTTATGTGTTTCAAAATTTATAACAAAATACCACAAACAAGAACAAATCTAGTTAAAATGAATACCTTTAAAAATACACTATCAAGATACTACAGAATAAGAAATCCTACAGGTATTTTGATAGTTATTGCAGTGATAGTGCAGGCTGTCACTACTATATATAGATAGTAGTGACAGCCTGCAAGAGGTTTTTGATGAAACAGTTTTTTGATAAAAGAGCTTTTTGATGCAACTCTACAAGAAGCAATTAATTTATTTTATATCAACCTAAAATCTATTTAAACTTAGTCTCAATATATCAAATCTATTTGAAATTATTCTCAATGTATCAAATCTATTTACAATAATTCCCAATCTTTATTCCTTCGATTTAAAATTAGTTTTAAGTACCTTTTGCTGCGTCCTGACAGGGTTCATGTTGAGACAAAAAAAATGTACCAACTTATGCGGCGCACACATGTAAGCAATAAGTACTGGTATATATCACACAAGCAATATGAATCAATATTGATTTAATTATTCCTTGTACGTTTTCGACATTATTTCTTCCATCTGGGTTGATTGCCGCCGAAAGGAAACAAACAATTTTATGACCACGTTTATTATACTTATACTCAAATGTCTAAGTACTACCGCACCCTGGGCTTAATGTTTAGAGCTAAGGCCCACTTGCATGGGTTAGCGTTGACGTTATAACCTCGAGTTAGTCAATAGGTAACACTAACCCTAGTTCGTGCAAGTGGACCTAAGGTTAAGTGAAAACAAAGAAAATGATTTCACTCTGAAAACTTAAAAACAAATATTGGAAAGACAATTCGAAATTATGCAAGTACCCAAATAATGCAATAATCATCATCATTATCAGCTCGTGTCAGTCTTCTGCTGGACGTAGGCCTCTCCCATGGCACGCCACTGAGCCCGATCTTCAGTTCTTTTCCACCAATCCCTGCCCACTGTCAAGAATGCAATAGCCTAACTTTTTCTTGCGAGTTCAAAGAACGAGCGAGGAAGGAAGGCTTTAAAGGTATTTGTGATATAAGATCACGGAAAACGGTGTATGAAAGATACACATTTTTGTAGGTTTTAACATTTTTAGTGCCGATTCATGCTCACAGGAACTCAAAGTGGGTTATTCTCAAACTTCCAAATTTGTATGACACTTCCATGACATATTTTTAATTTTATTTATTTATTTTATTTTGTGATTTCGAATACTTACAGCTAGATCAGAGATAGTATAATACAGTTATGTGTAACAGAAGGCTATTACAAGTAGTTTAACAAGAGAAAGTTATCAAGTGGACAGTATACCGGTACGCACAGCTAAGACTAAAATAAAAACATAGAGTAAAAGATATCACACATAATACTACTCACAAAAAAACAATTTAAGTTTTTTTTAAGTTTTGGAACATTTGTACTAAAAAGATTTATATCTGTATTAAAATGTCTGCAGGCACGAATAAAAAAGAAATTTTGATAATAGTTGGATTTCGCATTAGGAACATATAACAGGCAGGGGTTTCTAAATAAGTTTGAGTGAGTCCGAAGCCCTATTTTGTTCAGCAGCTCTGGACAATCTACGGAACCGTTCGCACGACATCCGAGAAATATACAGTACAGTCAACATGAACCGAGAGAGATTGTGTGTGTGTGTGTGTGTGTGTGAATGAATTACGCTGTTGGCCGCGGGGCCTTTACAGCTTCACCGGACAAGAGGGCGAGCGTGCAACCACTACGCTAGAGCCAGAAGGGCAAGGGGGCAACTAGCTCAAGGGCGCCTCAAGAAGGAACGGCCTCGGCTTGGGCAGTCACTATGGGAGAGGGCGTATACTAGGTGTCTCTCGGTGCTCTGCAACGGCCGGCGGGCACGGGATTCTTCGACCTCGCCGGCGAGATCGGTATCCGATCTTGTGTGCGGTATCTGTATCCGAAAGAAGGGATGTAAGGGCATCGGGAGGGTCAGTGACAACATGCCGCAGACGGCGGTAGCGGCTGATAGGAGGGGCGTTAGGTTCGTAGTCGCGATGGCGGCTACGATTAGCGGATTTCTATGATTGGACGCGTTTGCGAAATATCGGGTTGTCGCTTTTTAAATAAAGGTGCGAATAGGTTCGAGGCCGAGATCGATATGGAGATCGACATTCCGTATGAACCACGGGGCCCCGACGGCTTTGCGGAGGAAACGGGATTGAACCTTTTGGAGTCAATCGATATGAGAGCGGGCGGCGTGCCCGAACACCTCACAAGCGTACGTCATGATAGGTCGTACACGTCGTTATGCCTACGGGCATTTTAACCCGATGCAGATCATCGGGTAATGAACAGAGAGAGAAGGTGCGTTGTCGATAACTAGATGAATATTACTGGGTATGTTTGAATTAAGTAGCTATTTTTCATACTATACGTAATTTATCTCTTTATGATAATCACTAGTAGCCGTGGATTTTTACTTTAAAAATTATAATCATAATTTTTTTGGCTTTGTGCTTGTTTTATTTAGCATAGGTCATTCCTGCTTCATAAAAACATTTTTCTAGCTGACATTTTTCAAACTTATTCATGGATGTCGTGGGAAGGAAAATATGCTGTCGTGGAAGGAAGGAACTGATATATGAATGAATATTTTTTTGAAAACAATTGGTTTTAATAGTCTGGAAACAACACTACAAGGTATAGAGATATATAACCGATATAAGTATAGTAAGTAGGTATTAGTACTTCTCTTTTAGTATAGTTACCTACTTGGTAGCACCGATTATATTATCGCAAAGAAAGTTGTGCCGCAACATTTTTTTTCAGTACCAGTTACTTTAAGATTGTTTTTCCTACACAAATATCCTGCTCTGTCATAATTCCGATCGAACAAAAAGTAAGTAACGGAAGCACCAATATAACCATAACCACAATTCGTTTTTGTTACCAGTAATATAATGTGTGGCAAATCTAATACCAGCCCTTATTGGGGGCTATAAATTATAATCGAAAAGAGGCCACAACTTGACTCGCCAAAACGTAGAAATTATTGCGTTTCCCGCGCTCAGCCGCCGCTGTCAATGTTGCCATCGGCTATATTTTATTTATACCTTTTACGAGTGTTGCCAGCCGTAAAAAAGTTTTAGTGAGCGTTGTAAAAGTGAAGGTCCGGGTTTTTTTCTCTCGCATCGTTAGAATAAAGCGTTGATAGGTTACGTGAATAGTGGTTTGCTCGGGCGGTTTACTTGCCTTTGTATTCAATGGGCAAGAGGATAAGTATTTGATTTAATAATAGTGTGTGGTTATTATATTGGTTATTGATTACTGCTAGGCATATATTTAAGGAAGAAAGCAGTGATAGCCTAGTGGTTAGACCGTTGGAGTGCATAGTCAGAGGTTTCGGGTTCAAACCCAGGCACGCACCTCTGTCTTTTCGAAAGCATGTGCGTAGTAAAAATTAACGATCACTTGCTTTAATGGTGAAGGAAAAATCGTGAGGGAACCTGCATGCCTGAGAGTTTCTCGAAGGTGTGTGAAGTTCGCCAACCCGGACTGGGCCAGCGACTACGCTGGCCCAGGAGGATTTAGGCCATAGTCCACTAGGACTATGGCCTAAATCCTCTCAGTTTCAGAGGAGGCCCGTGCCCAACGGTGGGATAGTTTCTAAACAGGGCTAATATTATTATTTATTATTATATATCTTTAAGTCTTTCGTGGATTTGTGTGGCTCAGTCGGTCTGAGATGAAAATAGAAGTAGCACAAACGGTCATCAATTTCAGACTGATTGAGCCAAACGCTGCTTAGCCTTGACAATTGCTAAAAATACTACAGTACCACAGTGCTACGAGCGTCTCAGACACTCCAAGATTTTTTTTTCCCCCTTGTAACTTAACCCATGGTTCCGCCCGCAGAAACCGGTGCATTGAAATACATATCTACCTACTTAGCCTACCTATATGAATTTCATTTAAAATTTGGATCAAAAACAGGTAGCTTGACCTTCCCTTTTTTTAACCTTGTTTCATAGTTATAAGTAGTACCTATAAATACTTGATTCCATTTTTTTATACATACATTCAATAACCAGACACAGCTCCTTTACATTTTTATAGTATAGAATAGAAAATACCATAAATAGCTTGTTGGGACTCTGGTCTCTCTGCTTACTACGTAAGAAATTTGGCGTGATAATATAGGTAGAATACATCTCATGGCTGTGTTCATGGCATCTTTCTTGCACGAGCATTTCTCAAGTTTTTAATTACTATTTGCTACATTATCAATACATTATTTGTACATATTTAGATACAATTAAATGAGACAGTCTGGAAAACGATTTGAAAAATAAGAGCACGCATAGTTATCGATGCGTAAGTAAAGTCATACAAGAATCTTTTGGTCCGCGGCCAAAATCGGAACTAATTGTGTCATCAAGTGAAGTGTCACTGTATGACAGTCGCAGAGTTGCCATTTGGCATAAAATTTACCAAAGTTTTTTTTTTAATTATTAACCTCTGGATCTACCTGTAAAAAAATACTAAATGATAGTCCCCTGTCCATTGCCAATGTCATCCACAGGCCAAAATATCCTTGTCACACTTTATATCCAAATGCGGTCGTTTTTTGGTAGTCATTTTGTTCATGTTCAGTATACTGGTATGAATTGGCACGAATAATACATTGATGCACTACATTATTATACAAGGTGTAACATACTTAACGCGAGACCTGAAAGTAGTTTCTTCTAAATCGGCAACAATTCAAATTTTTTTTAATGTTAGTAATTTTTTTTTTATTTTCCAAAATGCGGTTACTAGTTCTGTTCGCTGTATTAAACAATATGTAATAATTATTCAAAGCATTACGGCTATTTTAAAAGTATTTCTATTATACAAACCTCAATACGCATACAAAAGTTAATTCATTATTAAGTTTTATGGTTAATTTAAAGCTTATAAAAATGGTAGAAAACTCCTTAAAATTGGAAGTTTGATTTTCGTATTGAATTCGTAAAGCAATAATCTAAGTGGGGTATCTGAGGTTTTGCGGTATTTATGTGCACCTTGTATACTAAGTTCTATTAAAAATCGCTAGGTAGGTAGAGAAGGTCGAGATCGCAATACCGACCGCAAGGCCTAAACACGAGGACATTATTTTGAGTTATGGCGTGTGAAGCATTCAAACTCCCCGCTTTCGAATTTATAACGTCGTAAATCACGCTTATTCATAGCTATTTTGTACATAAACCGAACGAACCTGCCTTTGGTCATTAGGGTGACGGGACGGTAAGTGTGTACGAGTGTAAAACATATTATTATGGCTAGAAAATTGGTCTTAATTGGTCTTGGGAATTAAACTTATTAAAAAGTCAAAGAAGATAATTTTGTGAAGGATTTTTGTTTACACATAGTAAAAAAAATGTGTGTGTAACTTTAAGAATAACCACAGTGCGAGTAATATCTTCTTCTTCTTATATCTATACATATAATAATCTATATTCTATATCTATATACTATATCTTCTATATATACATATAATAAAACTGTAAGCGACCCAAAACTGTACATTGAATATTTTTTGAAAGTTTTAATTAGGGTACACTTCCTTATCGATATAGAGACCGAATCAATTTTTTTGAAATTATTGTCCGTCTGTCTGTCTGTTCGCCTCTTTGTGTTTCAATCACGCAAAAACTACCAAACTGATTTCAATGAAATTTGGTATGGTAATAACTTATACCCTAACTTAAAATAATAAATACTATTTATCCCGGAAAACTGAAGCAATCCGGTATTATCGCGGGATAAACCATAAAACTTTATTATTTTTATTATTGTTAGTTGCAAGCTCTGCAATATTACGTTAAAATAATAATAATAATAATAATAATAAATTTATTCATTTAAGATCAGTACATGATACAATCTTATTCGAACTTATATTTAAGTAGGTATATTTACCGGTTTGCCTGAACTAGGTCGAGACCTGTGTTTCAGGCATGATTAGTGCTAAAGCATCGTAAATCTAATAATTTTAATTACAATAATATAGCTTATTTGATTAGAAAGTGGCTTAACTAATAACATATGTTTTATTCTACTTTTATAATAAAATTAAAGTTATGATATGCTATGAGAAAATATGTTATCTACAAATTGCTAGTAATTGTTCCGTCTGTTCGTAGGACATTCTTTGTAAATAGTTATATAGCATTTGTTTGCAGCTAAAATAATTTAATTTGTATATATTTAGTGCTTTATTTAAAATGTTGTGATTTTGCCTACACATGAATTCCTCTATGAACTGATAATAGAGGGGTTCGTCTCCATATGAAGAAACTCTTCAGTGGTTGAAAGCACGCGCCAGAAATTGTATATGCACATTCTATTTAGATATACTTAGGTATGATTTCTTGCATGGAGCGATGATGCAGTCAAGATTAAATATTCGGGAGTGTAGTCTTTAACAAAGAATGACCCGGACACGAAACTTTGTATTTTCGTTTTGTTAAGGAAAAATGCATGATTTTTACGGATTAGTTTTTATTTCCCCATACTATCACGGCTGAACGGATTTTAAAGATAGTTAGTATGGAAGTGCCTTAGATCAGTACAGGATATGTGCCATCCCAGAAATCCTATGTCAAATTACAAAATAAACGCGTGCGTAGCCGCGGGTAACAGCTAGTATATAAATAACGAGATTTGAGTCGAGTTGTTTACATTGACCTTATTTACTTAGTCAGTGTGGCCAGTGTAAGTTATTTTATGTGTTAAAGTTATTTTTAACCATTTTGAGATACAACAGTTAGTTGTGTTAGCAGGGTACCAGGGACAGGGAAATCAAAACAGGTTTCTTAACGAACCGACATGCGTTTATTCGTCTAGCGGTTAGTACTACAACTGACAAATCAAAGGATCTTACCTACGTAGAGATATATGTATATACTAGTTACCGGGTACAATATTGGTATAGGCACACGGTCACGCACTTCGTATATTTCGGAGAAAACCTTGACGATAAACGTTTGAGAGGCAAAGCTGTTGTAGAAATTGGTTCATAGATAAGTATTTTTAGAATAAAAGTAACATTTCTGGGAATTCTTCATTACTTATAGAAACAGAGCGCTGCATGACGTTCTGTGTCAGTCATACGATTAGTAATGAGTATGAATCCGGCAATGAAACCTGTTGGTCCTATCACGAAAGTATATACCAGAGTATAATGCGGGAAGTAGCCGCAGGAGCATAATGTAAATATAATATTATACTCACATCCACCAGAGCCACCATAAGGACCAAATATCACAGGTTTACTACAATAGCCTCCGAAGATATTACTGTTCTTTGGTAATTTACAAAAAACCATAGACGAAATATACAATCGAGTCAACACCGAACCCCTGTACGACAAAAAACTGAAAAAAAGCCCTTCTGTAATATAAGTGTTCCCGCGAAAGGGGTGTATATTCGACGGCAAACAACATTTATAAGCAAATGCGGGTAGTTTACACTGTTACCGAATGTACCTGTGAGTGTCTGCGCAATATCCGCTTCTAGCTCATATCCGTTCGCTCGGCGTCTTTAGCGCGTAGTACGAGACATTAGCGGTAGCGATTGTGATGCTTCTATGAGGTCAACTTTATAGGAAGATTTTAGATTACGTTTATGTGGATTTGGATAGCTGGTTTAGGCACCCGTAAAATCTAAAGCGTGTTCAATGATTAGTGTGTGAATGATCTACGCTGTTGGCCGCGGGGCTTTTACAGCTTCACCGGACATGAACAATAATTGGTATTGTAAAAGCAATGTATTGGGTATGTATTTTCTAGGAGATGTTATTTTAGCTTACACGATAGCCTCTAAGTCTAAATGTTTTAGAGGCTATCGTGTTTTGGAAGATAATAAAAGCCCCAGATGAGTTCTCGCCAAACGGGCTTAGTTATAGTTATAGAATTGTAGTATAATATCGTCGTGTGACTTAAATAGTCGACAACTTTGTAACCAAAACTAAATTGATAGGAAAATTACGTCCACAACTGATAAATTGACCTTTTTTTTTAAACGTAGCCCCATACTCTGATTTATTCCTGTGTCGTGGGAGCTTTTACAAACATGAAAATTCACAAACAAAAAACCCAGTCTGGAACAAATAATTGTGAATCACACAAAGAATTGGCCCGTGCGGGAATTGAACCCGCGACTATTAGACACAGTGTGCGAAGCGGCTCTCTCTCTCGGTTAAGCTCTTAACCACCGCTTAATCGTCCGACCTCCATTGCATTCTCAAACATAACATCTCAGTTTAGTTTATTCATTAGGAATACACAACTTCTGAACAAAACTTATAACGAAATCTATTGAAGTCTATTTGAGATCACGTTTGTTAAAAAATTCCATAACATCCCAATTCTTTCGTCTCTTTACACGTTCTATCAATGCTACACCTTTGAAATACATTTCACCGCTATCGCTTCTTCTTTGTCCAACACCTAAAGCTCGGCATCGGTAAAGGCAGGTAAGGTACCGATATTAAGACGGTGTAGGCGCGCCGATGTATTCTGCGGCGCCGCGACGCCATCCGAACGATTTCCAGCCAAACGAAAGGATATAAGATTTGCGTGGGATAATGTTCGGGACACTTGTCAGGGGTCCGTACCAGAATCAGAAGAAAAAAGAATTCCCAAATTGCTAAAAGCTTTATTATCATCAACGCATACTTGTTTCTTTTACTGGTTGACTTTGATTGACTGGTTTTTAAAAACGAATCAGTATACAGATCCCTCATTTCGTGTCTGTAATGGTGGATGATTATACTTGGGATTACCCTTTGCAGACTATAAGTAAAAAATTTTAAATCATTAAAAAAATCTCGTTACCGTCTCGTAACTGCCCCGTTGGTCTAGTGGCAAAGCGCATCGCTTGGTGATCACGAGGTCCTGGGTTCAAATCCTAGGTCAGACAAATGAAGTTTTCTTAACGAAAACTTCTCAGTATGAGTCCGGAGTTTGGAATTGCGCCCGGTATATGGTAATAGGCTCGCCCCTATTTACATGGCACCTGACATTTTGGCGAAAAGTGGGTGTACTCAGTATACCTCTGCACCCCCGCTTTGGGAATATAGGCGTGACGGCGTATGATTAAAAAAATCAGAGACGGACGGCTTGGTCTAGTAGTTAAGAGATTAAGTCGCCCCACCCATTGGATTCAGTAGGTTCGATCTCTTCGTGGAAAAACTTTGAGATCTTCTGTTTTTTTGTCTGACCCACAAATGTTCATTCTGGATGTGCACGTGGATTTCATGTGAGTTAACTCTGACACGAGACATGAATAATTCCTAGTGTGGGGCTACGTCTTTGAAAAAGAGTAAAGAAAAAGAATTAAGAGTCACTCAATCATTCATTTATTGTACTGGCGAAAAAAGCCCTTCTTCGATCAGAATCATTTCTTTATTCATTGCAATGATCAGAATCGTTCCTTCAACAATCAGAATCATTCATTTATTAATTTTATTGGTTGGAGTCATACTTCTATTTTATCGGTACTACCATTTAGGCTAATATACCCTGTAGTAGTTGGATATTCCTTACAAAGTGATAGACGCTACTGAAGTATCAGCTGACCTGCCAATAGTTATAGAATTATGGAAGTAACTTTATCTAAATGCATCGTTGGCTATACCTGACTTTGTAAGCTTTTACACAATTTGAAGCAAGTTGACGTTTGAGAGTACTAACAGAGATCAAATTTGTATTTATCTATCTATCTATCTATAACCTCACGCCAGATCCCTTGCGGGGTAGGCAGAGAGTACAGAGTTCCAACAGGTTCTTTCCTGTAGTATTTATAAAAGATTCCTAAAATTAAAACAGTCTCGCGCCTGGCAGCTTTTTGTTAAGTCTTTGTGCGCGCAAACGATTCTCAAGTCGAGTTCTTCGAAATTAAATCTGTCATCTTACTTCCTTTGGTTTTATTATAATTTGGCTGTTTTTTAGTAAATGTCTCAAAGGAATATCTCAGTTCTTAGAAATACAAAACTAAATCCCTTTGTTCGTCTAGTATTATTGTTCTGATAGAGTAGAATTTATACCTCTTAAATAATATTAAGACTTTAATAATTTAAGATTAAAACTGCATCAGTGCGAGAAGGTATTTGAGGCATGGCCTTATAAAGTTTAAAATAAAATTCTAAATATCATTCAAGTACTGAATGTTCTTAATTTTAAATAATAGCTACTTAGTTGTACGTATGATGTTTTAATGTAAATATTATCTTAAATAATATGTAAAGATTATACGCAAGGAGAAAAATGTGAAAATAAATTTTAAATATATTCTATTTTTTATATAACAAGCACTATATATACAATGGACGTGGACTCTCACGATGGGACTGGTCCGTAAGCTAAGAGTCGCTCAGCGAGCTATGGAGAGAGCAATGCTTGGAGTTTCTATGCTAGATAGAATCAGAAATGAGACTATCCGGCATAGAACCAAAGTCACCGATATAGCTCTGAAAATCAGCAAGCTAAAGTGCCGCAGATCGGACTACCGTTGGAGCAGACGGGTTTTGGAATGGAGACCACGAACTGGCAAACGCAGTGTAGGACGTTCCCCCGCGAGATGGAGTGACAACATACGTCGGATAGCAGGAACTGGATGCATAAAGCCGAGGATCGGGCTCTGTGGCGCACATTGGAAGAGGCCTATGTCCAGAAGTGGACTGATTTGGGCTGATGATGATGATACAATGGCACTTTAGACTAAAGATAGCTGTTAAGGATGAATAATTAAAATAAAAATAATAATAGCTTAAAATGAGTAATATTTACAGAACTTCATAGGAATGTAAAAGTCAAAATTACCATACATTTATTGACAGACGATTTAGAGCGACGATTTAAGAGCTTAAGCTGCTCCGCCCACTGTGTCTAATAGTCGTGGGTTCGATTCCCGCACGGAACAAATCTTTGTGTAATCCACAAATATTTGTTCCGGTCTGGGATATTTGTGTATGTCAATTTTTATGTTTGTAAACGCACCCACGACACAGGAATAAATCCTAGTGTCGGGATACGTATGAAAAAAAAATGGCAACTTATTATTGAAGTTTTCTAGATACTGACATTGTAACCTATCAAACGTGTCATCATATAACGTTGTTAGTTAAATTGAGTAATGATAGTATAGTTTTGAATATTCTCTGCATGATCGCCCGGTTTTGAAGCTAAACTGAATGCTAAACCAAATTACAAGTCAATGAAGTTGAGTTCCTTTGGAGCAATATGAGTAAATAAATTTCAGTTTGAACCGCAAGAATCACAAAGTCGTTCAAAATATTATGTATGTTTGCAATGCTGCATTATTTGCATTGCTTTATAATATACCCGCAGTTACTACAATAAAAATGAATTTAAACCTAATAGCTCTTGAAATAAAACTATTTTTTCGAATTTTATCGCGGTTTATTTTGATTTTTAAGTTCCCGACGTTTCGAGTGCTTTGCAGCACCCATGGTCACGGGAAGGACTGAGGTGTTAGACGTCCAAAAGGCATAGTTGTTCCGGGGTACCCTCAAACTTCTTAATTATTTTTGTTTTTGTTGGCCCGATCTACGCAGAATGAGCTCACGGTGTCTTGAGGTCTTGCAGTGTTATGCTTGGTTTTAGATTTGATTATATTAATTACTGGATCCCAAGTCGATGGAAGCACCCAGCCATCTTCTCTATTGAAATTAGGATGTTTTTTAATTTCAATAGCCTCGCGAACCATCCTTGGTAGGAATCGGTGTTCTTTCACGAGGATTTGTGGTCTATCAAATCTGATGTTATGGCGGGAGCGGTCAAGGACATGTTCACAGACTGCAGATTTGCACCTCAACAAACTTGACCGTCTTCTTAATAACTGCATTCGATTTATCTATAACTTGCGTAAATTTGACCATGTGTCTGTGTACAGATCTCTCTTAAATTGGTTGCCTATTCGCCAACGCCGAACTCAGAGGGCATTGACAATGTTGTTTTCCATTCTTAACTCTCCCACTTCACCTGATTATCTTTCATCTCATTTTCAATATTTATGTTCCAATCATAATAAAAATCTTCGATCCCTAAATAATCGTCTTCTTCAATGTTCTTCTCACCGTTCGGACTTTGTTCACTCTTCTTTCGTTACTCAGTCCATCTTGCTATGGAATGCGCTACCACTGGATGTCAGGATGGCAAACGATCGTTTTTGTTTCAGAACAAAAGTGCAGGATTATCTGCACAAAACATTGGTAGAATTATCTCAACGTTAACAAAGTATAAGTATTGTATTTTTATTTTATTTTTTTATATATTATATATATTTATATATAGCTATTCGTATATATTTTATGTTTATATAATTATGGATATGTATGTATGTATATTATAGATCCATATATATTTTTATTGAGTTAGTAAGATTTAATATTTATTTTTTTGCTATTTCTATCTTT
The DNA here is from genome assembly GCA_905147815.2 of Phalera bucephala. Classification (NCBI taxonomy): domain Eukaryota; kingdom Metazoa; phylum Arthropoda; class Insecta; order Lepidoptera; family Notodontidae; genus Phalera; species Phalera bucephala. The sequence goes on along the minus strand of LR990625.1, from coordinate 3,162,375 downwards.
CTTTCTCACCCAACTCGGATTTGCACCTGCTTTCACTAGTTTCTGCATCACCCAAAGGTAGACTGGCAGAAAATGCCTAAGGCATTAAGTCCGCCCATGTACCAACTGTGCATAAAGGATAAATAAATAAATAAATAACACTGCAAGATCTCAAGACACCGTGAGCTCATTCTGCGTAGATCGGACCAACAAAAACAAAAATAATTTGAGGGTACCCCGGAACAACTATGCCTTTTGGACGTCTAACACCTCAGCCCTTCCCGTGACCATGGGTGCTGCAAAGCACTCGAAACGTCGGGAACTTAAAAATTAAAAATCAAAATAAACCGCGATAAAATCCGAAAAAATAGTTGTAATATTCGCTTAAATCTAAGAACTCACTAATAGCTCTTATTCCGTAAAACATTATTTATAAGTGCAAACTTTTGTGCTTATTTGCGCAATACAAAAATATAATCGTACTCCTATAAAACCAGGTGAGGGGCCAGTAACAATTTTTCTCTCCACTTTTAAACTATACATGAGGTTTCCCACCGTGTAAGTCAAAAACGATAGCGATTTCAAATATTATTGCAGGTTAATTGGCACCATAGAAGTATGATTATACAGAGTGAACCGGGATTGGTATCATGTCGATAGTTGTTTCGTTAATAATATCAGCCTGTACTGCCCACTGCTGGACGAAGGCCTTCTCTCACAAATCGAGGTGAGAGAGATTAGGTCATACTCCACCATACGGACCTAGTGCGGATTGGCGGAGGCAGGTTTGTGGCACCTGCTATTGGAACTTATCAAGCCGCCTTTAAGGCTTCCAACGACTACCACAGCAGTCGTTGGAAGCCTTAAAGGCGGCTAAAAGTAGAAGTGGTAACCGGGACCAACGGCTTAACGTGCCTTCCGGAGCACGGAGACGCTTAAATATGAAGATGCCACAAACGGTCACTCAGGCTGACCGAGTCGAACGCTGCTTAACCTTGGTAATCGGCAAGAACACCGCGTTCGCACAGCGCTATGAGCGCCTCATGTCCGCTCACGGTGTTTCCTTACGTCAGTCTTAATAACATTTGTTCTACTATACTTTATTTTTCTCGTACCGTAAGAAGTGGAATGGCGCCCCATAAGGTGGACCGATGACCTGGCGAGGGTCTCGCGTCAAGGCTGGACGCTTGTATCATAAAGTGGATCGTTGTGGTGATCTTTAAGGGATGCCTTTGTCCTGTAGTGGACGTTTTTCGGCTGATAATAATTAAGCCACTTTATTTCCTTAATGATTATTTTATTTCAATATTTAAAAAAAAATAATGTTATGAGATAAATTAAATACAATGGATTAGTGATTAATAATTATAATAATTGCATCTACTATAATATTTTTGATTTCATACATTTTAATTTTTTGTAATATATGTGAATTTTATAATATTGAAATAAAACTATTTTACGGATTTTATCGCGGTTTATTTTTTGATTTTTAGTTCCCGACATTTCGAGTGCTTTGCAGCACCCATGGTCACGGGAGGGAACTAAAAATCAAAAAATAAACCGCGATAAAATCCGTAAAATAGTTTTATTTCATGTGTAATATTCGCGTAAATCTAAGAACTCAGTATTTTATAATATTATTAAGGACCTCTCATCGTGTAAAGGCCTCCTCCATTTTTCTCGAAATTTCTCTATCCTTTGCCTTTACTTGTCGTTCCGATCCGGTGGTAGATGTAAAAAGTGTTATAATGTTGACGTATGTAAGTGCCTCTTATGGGCTTATACAAATTACAATTGTTAAAATAATTCTAAACAATCTTCGCCAATGCTTTGGACCAACATCATAAGGCCACTTCACACGTGCGGTACCGCCGGCGGACACGTGACGTGACGCGCGTGTTTAAATCGATCACGTGTGCACGAGCTCTTACAACAGCGATTTATTGTGTAGAAGTTGAACGCCGACGTTTGGCCGTTCTTATTTCAAAAATCCTTCAATGTTGCCATAAAAGTAACGATCTATAATTAAATTGTTGTTGCCAATGTAGAATTATTTTAATGTTTTTTTAAAGTTGATGGTTTCTGGTGTCTTGGGTCCGGTTTATTTTTTTTTTTTTAGTGAAGGCGATCACCAACTCACATAAGAGTTAAAATCAGAATCCCAATTTTATACGCATCTTATCAAAAAGGCCAAAGTCCACATTACCTCTAACAAAATAACCCATAAACTTCCTCCAAGTTCTACTCCCGGCTCTCGTTCGATACCTCATTCCCATACAATGCCGTTGTCCCCCACATTTGCCATGACAAATGGCCATAGAGCACATCCTTTGGACGATCTCGCCCTCCCGACAATGCGGGGCCGTTACGTGTCTGATTAAGGGACGAAAAATCCAATAATTTGACGTAAACTTTCCATGCCACATTGTGCCAATCCTGAACACTATTAAGGCTACTGTACATTGAAAAAGAAGCTAAAAAGATGATATAGGAAGCTATCATTCATAAAAAAAACAGTCCTAGTATAGTTCAAACATACTCTTTGGATTAGAAGACGATTTGGTCTCCTGGATATAAAGAATACAGCTTATTGGATCAAGTTGGCACCGGTTCGATCCCCCGCACTACTTTGCACCGCAAGGCTAGAACAAGCGGCGCGACGAGTCTTACTCCGCTCCTATCAGCCACTGCCGCCGTGCACGGCATGTTCTCACCGACTCTCCCGAGGCCCTTACATCGGTTCTTTCGGAAGCGTGATCGTGCGGATGGTGCTGAGCACCACGGCAAGACTCCTAGTATATGCCCTCCCCATAGCAACTGCCCAAGCCGAGGCCGCTCCTCCTTGAGGCGCCCTTGAGCTATTTGCCCCCTTGTCCTGCTGTAAAGGCCCCGTGGCCAACAGCGTAAATCATTCACACACACACACACACACACACACGCGCGACGAGAAACATACCTAGGCGTGAGATAACAGTGTGATCTTACGTACTAGCATGGCGTGAAATCACAAAAGCTTGACGCGAGAAAACTTGTTTGAAGAATTTTATTCTATTAACATAAGGCAAGACTATTTTAAGTTGCGTACAAGACTCGAATCATAGGCCGAAAATTTTTGCCCTGCAGATTCTCAGAGATCTCCATACGATATAAGTCTTAAAGACTACTCCTAAATTGAGAAAACTTAACTTTTAAACAGCTAGAGCCTCAATCTAGCTATTTTAAAGCTAGCGTAATTTGGAAGGTGTTTTTATAGCTTCGGTGCCGCAGTATTACACCGGTTTTATATTCGTAAGGAATTGAGCAATCTATGCGGCCGGTAGTAAATTTCACGTCGAGATGGCGACAAAGGAGTCTCTTTATTCGCACCCGGAAATAATCCAGACTGATTTTCTAGTCTGTGCAAAAAGTTAAGGATTATTATGGGGAATAGTGTATGAAGTGATTTCAAGGAAATATATCGTTGAAAAATTGAAATATTTTCCTCCGGTTTTTTTTCTTAAGTAGCCATTATATTACCCTTAAATAGTACCCATTTTAAGGCATTGTTTTAAGTAATTACTAAATATTAATTGTTTTTTAAACAAAATACTCATTTTTCGAGATTGCGATTGATTGAAACTTTTAAAAATAAATACTCAGACGGAAATAATCATTTGTGGGTCACACCAAGATGTGTTCCGTGCGGGGATCGAACTCGTGTGCATAGCAGCCGCTTTAACCACTAGTTGCTTTAATTTATTAGTGAGTATATTAAATTTTGTGTTACTTATTATAAAATTAAGATATAAAGGGTATTTAATTTTGTTAATTGTATTTTATTTGTTTCTAATGTTTTTTTTCTGCTCTGCTTATCCAAACCTTTCCCTATTTTCGTACCCTTAAGTACTTTACGTATGTACTTAATTTTCATGGGACATAAACCGATGAATTTTTTTATTTATTGTGTTGATTTAATGCCTTTAACTAATACTGACACATTCCGCGATAAAAGCGAAACTTTACTATATAACTTGTACGCAAGCAACACGTAAATATTTTCGCATTGGAGCCCTCGTGAGATTGATTAAAAAACTTTTTTTACTATCAACGTAATACTGGCTCGATTTATTGCGTAACTTTTTATATACGTTTTTTTTCTTAATACAAAGTTACTATTGGCGGGAAATTAGCCGTTTAAGGTTCTCGATTGACATTTGCTCGGCGGAAAATTATGTAATGGTGAGGACAGAAATGTTATTGAATATTTATTTTTGTGGTTACTCAAGATCTATGGTAACATTTGTAGATTTGTGTTATAAGTATATTTATTTATTTTGAAGTGTAGATCACATTTAAAATTGATCTTGGATGGTAGGTAACAATCACGGATTCTGTCGTGCACAACAAATAATTTAGGAGAGGAAGGCTGTTAGAAATTTGATCTATCTATCTATATCATCACTCCAGATCCATTGCGGGGTAGGCAGCGAGTACAGAGTTCCATCAGGTTCTCTCCTTACATACCTCTCTGGCTTCCTCTACTCTTATTGTTGGTCTCATATACGCTCGCCGGTTACGGAGACTTTTGACTTGCCTTTCAGATAATACATGATCTATTTGGTCATGGTAAAATAGTCTAGGTCTTCCCCGGTATCTACATCCTTGTACTTTCGCATTGTACTCGTATATTTGTTTTGAAATTTGATAATTAAGAATAATAAATATTAAAAAGTATTTTAGATTTAATGACCTTAGATGAATGTTAGAGGCCAAGGTAAGAATATTTTGACTTATCGTACTTAATGTGTGGAATTATGTCCGATATAATTACAATATTTTCTCCTCTGTTACATTGGAATATTGTCGTACATAGAATTTAAATGTCGTTGTGTATGCACTTCTGCCATTGGCACTTGGGAAATGTAGTGTGATGGTTTATTAGTTGCATTATCGAGTGGACATTCTATCTATCTCATCAATAAACCTGAGCATGATAGCATGCTATTTTGTTAACGCTGGTACTGAATGCCCGAAATCGTTTGTAATTAGGACTCTAATAATGTGTAGTCAGACAGCTGATTCAACAGGATTTTGTTATGATTGTTCGACTGTTTTATTTTTGTTGGTGATTGGATTCAGTTAATCGTGTTAAGTCTGCATTATTTAGACTTATGACACAAAAATTTTTTCAATGCATAAGGTAATAGCCAACAAACAGTTAGTTAGCTGTTTTAATTCAATATTAATAATTTGACATTAAAATTTGCAATTAAGATGTACTACGTAAATTCTAATCATGGCGATTAAAAAACTAAACTTATTGGTAGACAAGGCCTTCCAACACGTGAACCCACTAAGGATTAGGGGTGGTAGGTTTGTCACCTGCACCTGCTGCTGTCGGAACTTATCAAGCTACCCATAAGGCTTTTAACTTAGCTTAACAGCCACATCAAAGTCTAACCGGGACCAAGCGCTTAAGGTTTAGTCAAATGGCCGACGGAGGCCGACGGGAGCGCGACGGAAGCGCTCGGCTATGTTGGCTAGCGACGTTTGCCGTCGCGCCGAGCAGGGCTGCGCTGTGTGGCGTCTCCCGTACATTTCAGTACATTACAACTCCCCAAGCCGCGCCACCGTCGCGCCGAGCAGGGCTGCGCTGTGTGGTGTCTCCGCTACATTTCAGTACATTACAACTCCCCAAGCCGCGCCACCGTCGCGCTCCCGTCGCGCTGAGTCGGCTATGTGGCGAAACCTTTAACATGCCTTGACGCTCAAAAAGTGAAAGTACCTCAAAAGTCACCGACGATGTATGTCTCTGTAGACGTTCTTTCTTTCGATAGAGACGAGCCGAATGCTACCGAACCTTGATGATTGGTACAAACACTGCTGTACCACAGAATATCCTCCATCAAACATTTTAGTGCTCGATAGTACCGACCAGCCCATTTTATTATTTGCTGTGACCGTACGGTACATTAGCCCTCCTAGCGGGAGTCCGTACCCCATAATACTTTTTATACGTGGACCGTACTGAACCATTGTTATTTTACGATTGGCCAGGGATCAAACGGCCAACATCGGTCATACCGTTGAATGATCAAAGAGAAACTTTGGTACGTAATAACATTATTATCTGGCAGCATTTTTTCTTGGTTACTGAAGTTTTATGATATTGCGGGGTATAAGAATTTATTAGTGTTAATGGCGGTTTTCGTTTAGGAACTTTGGGAGGGCTGAATGTGGGACAAGTCCGTGTGGGATTTGTTGGTGTAAGATTGGTGTGAGGGTATCGGTGCGATTCTCAGGACAATAGTCAGGTAACTAATTCCATAAATGGAATAAACAATGTTGATGTGTCATCGAGCGTGACAAACGACGTGTTTTTTATCTCTAGTACAAAAAAATTGATTTAATATTAGTTTCCAGTCTTCAAATTTGTTAATAGTGATACAGTATACGGTTAGACTATCAATAGTTAATATACAATGTTTTTTTAACGACAATAAGACCTTATGTGGAATTATTTATCAAAAATATTGATTAAAAATTGCTAATTATCAACATGCTTTTTAAATCTGAACATTGGTGAAGTGAACGCGTAAGCGCCGCGATATCCACGGCGCTTACGACCTTTTCGTCGCGGCCTTTATGCAACGGCTGCACACCAAACTCAATAAGCAATTAAACGGTCCAGCGCTTTGTGACAAGGCAAAGGTTAGACGGATTACGCTTTCTAATGCTACAGCGCCTGCACAGCAACTACGCATCAAAGGTCAGTGATTTGCAATTTTTATAATGACCGGCAAAGCAAAATCTTGCGCAGGGTGCTTGAATAAAATCACGAGCAAGGACTATGTAATATGTAGCCTTTGCAAGGACATATACGACTATACCTGCGCCAATCAGCGCTTTTCTTCAGCGGATAAGGAGAAGAAGGATAAGTGGACATGTCCGGCTTGCCGAAATAAAGCTAAAAGAAAGGGTGATAATTCTAACACTCCAATCCACCCGAAATCTTCTCACCAACGTGATCCTGACAACGAGGCAATAAATAAGGCCGAAAATGAAAACATTACAATGCGCAAAAAGCCTAACAATTCGCCTTCTAAGAACACCGAGTCCGTTGAAAACTTATCTGCTACCTCGTCATTGGTTGACTCCGACTTATTGTCGGTCATTAGATCTGAGATTCAGTCTTCTATTGACAGGTCTCTCAAAATGGTGATTCAAACTTCTCTGGGTTGTCAATTGAAGGCCATTAAAAATGATCTACAAAGCCTAAAAGATCTTACAACTGCAGTTCCATTTATTAGCGCTGAATACGACCGTTTGAAACAGGACTTTAAGGAATTGGAAGAAAAAGTTAAGTTTTTGACAAAAGACAACGGTGTCCTGAACACCAAAGTGGCAGACCTGACTAATAGACTCAACTTACTAGAACAACATTCACGAGAAAATAACATTGAAATAAATGGATTACCTGAAAATAAGTCTGAAAATTTGATCTCGGCTCTTAAGCAGTTATGCGCCTCAGTTTCCTTACCGCTAGAAAATACAGACATACTTTCTTGCACGCGGGTTAGAAAAATGAATGAGGGTAACAGTAGACCCCGTGCTGTAATTGCCAAACTCCCATCTACGGGCATAAGAGACAGCATTATTGCAGCAGTTAGCAAATTTAATAAAAGCCATCCCACGAATAAACTAAACTCCAGCCAATTAGGATACGGCGGCTCCAAGTCACCAATATTTGTTTCAGAACATCTTGCTCCTTACTTCAAGGCACTCCATGCACGCACCAGGCTAGTGGCTAGGGAAAAAGAATACAAATATATTTGGATCCGAAATAGCCGAATTTTTGTACGAAAGAATGACTCAAGCCCTGCAAAGCAAATAAAAAGTTACGAATCTTTGAATAATTTGTAATTAAAGTATCAAACTGATATAATCAAGGACCGTATAACCAAATATAAAATTTAAGATTTACTACCAGAATTTCAGAGGCTTGAAGACAAAAACTAAAGAATTAAAATTAGCTGGGCTAACGGCTAATTATGATGTAATTGTAGGCACGGAAACGTGGCTGGATGATAGCGTTTACGATAACGAGCTGTTCGGAAGTGGTTTCAATGTTTACAGAAAAGATCGGAGTTCTACATCTTCATCGGGTAAAGTTGGCGGAGGAGTAATCATAGCGGTATCTAAAAGTCTACAGTCCAAACGATTAAAGCACTTTGAAAGTACATACGAGGATTTATGGGTTTCTGTAAAGCACCAGTAAAATTCTCGGATGCCCAAAGAATTAGTTGTTTGCACCTTATATATACCACCACCCGTTACATCACCCACATTGGACTCCATTCTTGATAATTGTAATCGGGTCATGCAGTCTTATTCTGGAGATGTTATTATACTGGGTGACTTCAATTTGCGTTTTATCGATTGGCGTTATGATGGAAGTGTTTGTTGTAATAATTTATCGCCCTTTAATTACAGCTGTACTCTAGGATATAGCCTAATTGATTTCATGTCACTAAATAATCTGTCCCAGTTTAACAATATTTATAATCACAATGATAGGGTCCTGGACTTAATCCTGTGCAATTTCGAGAGATTACGGGTACAAAATTGCGATTCCCCAATGATCAAAATAGACGCTCACCACCCTGCCTTAGTAGTAGAATTAAGAACGATTAATACGTCTAGTACAACATGCAGGCGTTTTGCTACACATAATTTTAGGAAAGCAGATTACTCTCTCGTCATTGCGGAGCTGAAAAAGGTGGATTGGGTCTCGGAGTTGCTCTCAGTTGAAAGTGTTGATGTCGCAGTTTCAAAATTTTATAATAAAATTAACATAATAATCGATCTAACTATACCTAAGACCAAATCACATAAATCAAAGTATCCCTGTTGGTTTTCACGTAATTTAATTCGTTTAATAGGCGAAAGAGATAAAATTCACAAGAAATATAAAATATACAAAAACCCAAGAGACCAGCTTGAATTAAAATTATGTAACAAGCGACTAGACACTGTGATTTCTTCCTGTTACTCAGACTACATTCACAAAACCGAAAAGGCCATATATACTAACCCTAAAAAATTTTGGGCATACGTGAAGCAGAACCGAGGTGGAACTTCGGATCTTCCTGGAGAGATGTTTCTCGATGACCGCAATGCCCAAAAAGGAGAAGAGATCTGTGACCTTTTCGCAACCTATTTTTCGTCAGTTTATGCATCGCCTATTAATGGGTCTATTCCTGTTGGTGGTGACGCATACCCTCAGATCTCACTTCACAATGTAGACATCTCTGAAAAATCAATTGAAAAGTTCCTAAAAGCAGTTGACCCTAGCAAAGGTGCGGGTCCAGATGGGATACCCCCGATCTTCATTAAAAAGACATACAGACATCTAACACTTCCATTAAAGATTTTATTTGAAATGTCTATGAAATGAACAGCTAAATTCCCAAGTGTATGGAAATTAGCTAATGTGGTGCCCATTCATAAAAAGGAAGAAAAGGACAATGTAAAGAATTACCGACCTGTCTCAATTTTAAGCATCTTCCCAAAAATTTTTGAAAAAATTGTCTGCTCAGATGTTACAAATCACTTGGAAAAGGTAATTTCGAATTATCAGCACGGTTTTTGTAAGAAAAAATTAACAGTCAGTAATCTTCTTGAGTATGTGACAGATATCATGATGGGAGTTGATGGGAGGGCTCAAATTGATGGCATATATACAGACCTTACCAGTGCGTTTGACAGGGTGGACCACAATATTTTGCTATCAAAGTTGGAATTTTATGGTTTACATGGCAAATTACTTATTTGGCTCAATTCCTATCTTAGAGACAGACGGATGCAAGTCACAGCAAATGGTTTCACATCATCATCTTCCTTCATTCCAGTGTCTGGCGTTCCTCAAGGTTCGCATCTCGGTCCTATTCTTTTTTAGCTTTTATAAATGATATAACTAATAACTTTAAATTTAGTAAGTGTTCCATCTTCGCCGATGATTTAAAACTTTATAAACACATAAAATGTGAAAATGATATCCTACTACTACAGTCTGACTTGAATTCCATACAAGATTGGTGCCATACTAACGGAATGAATCTCAATGCATCAAAATGCACGCACATCAAATTTACGCGAAATAAACAGGTTATTCCTTCCAAATATTTCATAGAAAATGTCCAATTGATAGAATCAGATTCGGTCCGTGATCTTGGTATCCGAATTGATAAAAAGTTGAGCTTTGTAGAGCATATTGACAACATTATATCAAGATCGTGGAGAATGGTCGGCTTTGTTAAACGCACTTGCAGAGATTTTAAAGATCCTGCTGCGATATTAATCTTGTACAACGCCTTGATCCGCAGCATTCTAGAATACGCATCTCCCATTTGGAACCCACAATACAAAGTGCATTGCGATCGTATAGAACGAATACAGAGGAATTTTACCCGTTTCCTTGCCTTCAAAGATAAAAACTGTCCATATAGAGCTGATTATAATACAAGAATGGATCACTTTAAAATGCTTTCTCTTGGGAAGAGACTAAAAATTGGTGACTTGACAACGCTGCACAAAATTATTCATGGGGCTATGATTTCTAGCGATTCGCTCTTGCGTCTTAATAAAACGGTCCCGCGTACTTTGCCGAGATACCCAGTCACAAACACTTTCAGTCCATGTAGCTCAAGAACTAACTTGGGAATGACTTCTCCTCTTAATAGATTTATGTTAACTTATAACGATATTTGCGCAAAAGGTGACATTGACAATTTCAATGATATAATATTAACGACATTTATTTCCAATTTAAAAAAAACATCTGACATAACTCAATAATAATTCAATCTTACAATTTAATTCTGTCCAATTGTACTAATAATCTAATTTTATATAGTCCACAATACTTAAATTATTATAAATCCTTTCTGTTCTTATTGTTCATTTTGTGCTATTTTTTTTTATAAATCGACATTTTCTTCTACATTATAACATTTATTGTAACTTATTGTAATCTACGTCTTTATGAGTGCTGTATACACCTGTAAAGTCATTCTACACGGAATTTAAGAATTATTGTTACTTTTATTTATTGTAAGAATTTTTTGTAGTATGTCGTTGGTGTATCTATATAAATAAATAAATAAATAAATAAACCAAACAAGAAAAATAAACACCTTCACGCTCCTATTTCCCAAGCCGGGCAGACAGAGGTGTACCGTTTTCTCTTCAAATATCGATGATGTTAGCTTCTAATAAAGCAGGAGGCAAACTTATTGTCATTATATCTGCTACAATTCTAGAGTCCGGACTATTAATGAGAATGTTTCGATATAAAGAATCTGACTTAGGATTTGCACCCAGGTCCTCGTCAACGCATTATGCGCTACTACACCAACGAGGCAGTCACACTCAACGGGGATCAACAATATCATCATCATCTCAGCCTATATCCGTCCTCTGCTAAACATAGGCCTCTCCAATCGCTCTCCAGCGCAACCGGCCCGATGCCATCCAAGGACTCCTGCGAGTTTCACAACATCGTCGGTCTATCTGGCAGGCGGCCGTTCCACGCTGCGCTTGCCAATACGTGCTCTCCACTCTAGAATCTTTCTGCCCCAACGGCTCACTCATTGCCACTTCAGCTTAGTAATCTTGTTTTTCTGTGTCGGTATACAGCCTATAGATTAGTGAGAATGTGTGAATCTCCTCATTTCTGATTCGATTACGTAGAGAAACGCCGAGCTTAGTAAAAGGGCTAAGCTCGGCGTTTCTCTATGGAAAGCCATAGCTCACTGAGATAGGATAGAGAATTATTAAAATAACAAAATTCTAAATGTACCCCACATTCTAGAGCCTTACAAATACACCACTTGTACAGTAAAAGCCAACGGCGAGTTTCTCTTCGGTTTTTTATTCACCGCAATGGTGCGGCTCAAACGCGGCACTTTATTGCGTCTGCCGGTGACAGCGGGCTGCGGCGTGAAGCCTCGCCGGCACTGTCGGGGTTTTTAACGTGAAGTGGTTTATCGGCAAGTGTGGGGTGGGGTAGTTTTTATTTCCCTTTGTGGTCAAAACGTGTGGATTTTTCCTTCGTGTGTTGGTCAATATGTGGTTTATTGATGGTATTTCTGGAAGGGAAGAAACCAGAACGAATGTAAGGATTGTGGTTGGTAACGATGTGCTGGAACAAGTGAATGAGTTTGTATATCTTGGATGCGCTTTCAGTAAGGATGGGTAATAAACCGCTGACATAGAGAGAAGAGTGAGTGCACGGAACAGGGTGAATGGTGCGATGGGAAAGCTACTTGGAAGCCCGCACTTAAGCCATAAGGCGCAGCTGGCCATACATAACGCAGTTCTTGTCCCAACGCTGTTATATGGTACCTAGAGCTGGGTATGTAAAAAAGAGAATGAAAGTAGGATAAATGCGGTAGAAATGCGAACTCTGCGGAAGATGTGCGGAGTAAAGCTGACCGACCCCATTAGCAACAGCGTAGTAAGAAAGCGAGTATGTATGAAAGATAGTATCAGTGTAAAGATGAGAAAGGGCATGCTCCGTTGGTTCGGGCATATAGAAAGAATGCCAGATAAAAGAATGACAAAACAGATATACAATGTGAAAGTGGAAGGATGCAGGTACCGAGGAAGACCAAGACTATTTTACCACGACCAAATAAACCGAGTCTTATCTGAAGGAAAAGTCAAGAGTCTCCGTAACGGGCGAGCGTGTATGAGACGAACTATGAGAGTGAAGGAAGCCAGAGAGGTATGTAAGGAAAGAACCTGTTGGAACTCTGTACTCTCTGCCTACCCCGCAAGGGATGTGGCGTGATGATATAGATAGATAGATAGTTGCTCCACACTAGGATTTATTCCTGTGTCGTGAGTGCGTTTACAAACATAAAAATTCACATACACAAAAACATTGTTTCAGCCTGGGTGTTTGTGTATTTGAATCATGTTGTAAACTTAAAGAGACACAGAGCGCTGCTTTAAGTTCTACGTCCGCCATTGGAATACGAATTACAAAATGTATTCTCTGCCTACCCTGCAAGTCGTGCTGATATAGATAGATATTAGGAATCGAAAATGTAGCACGTTGACGCTGTCATGGAATTGCTATTCTGTACCACTACCCTTACAGCGCTGCTCCTTTCATCATACAGCACAAAACCCTATGGGGTAAGTAGCCCTTCTAGAGCAGTATACTCTGCGGATAGATGTTGAGCACTGAGTTCTGGAGGCAGTTATCTAAAGCGGTGATTTTTTCTTCTAGTATTTTCACAGAAATCCTATGTGATGCCATCTGCATTCTTGTATGTTTACTTTGCTAGAAATACAATGTGATGCTATCTGCAGATTGCATTTACATTCTTCTCAGCAATTTTAAACAATAATTTGGGCATTGATGCCCAAATTATTGTTTTAAATTATTTATGTGTTTAATCCATGTTGTATATGCGTAGTATATAGAATAGTGATCTTAAATAGAAAGATAAAAATATCGCTTAGAGTGAGAATGAAAATTCTTAGCGATAAATCTAAGCGAAGTTATCCTTTTTAACAGCCAAGTATGTGATTTTTTTAAGCTTTTTTTATATCTAAAATCGACAACATTGTTCCTTAGAACATTTTTTTTGTCTTTTAGTTTCGTAGACCCCTAACTGACTCTTTTCGATGTTGCACCCTGACGGCTTAGAACGAAAAAATTACGTTAGCATGCCACTAACGAGTAAGAGTGCTGTCACGTTCATCTTAATTTATTCGATTTTAGTATGACAAGGATGGCGTATCAACTAGCTAGAGTTACGTTAACGTTCGTGCTGTCCACAGAAAATTCTATGTAGTCGTAACTCGTAACTAAAACATTTTGAGTATAATCGACAATACAGTTGTGCTAATATCTATTTCTCAACCACAATATGTAGAACCCATGTGTGGATTTCCAGCAGACTAGCTGACGCAGCCATCCTCAATACAAGCTAGGTAAATGCTTAGTCAGTTGTGCAACTCGACAACGGCTGAACTGGCGAAACGTAAGGACGGCATTAGAGAGCTTAGCACGAAAACTGAAGTTAGCGTGATGCTAGAGCTTGATATACTATCTTTGTCACACTAAAAATTTACTCAATAAACATGAACGTGACAGCACGATTACTCGCTAGCGTGATGCTAACGTCTTTTCGTGCTAAGCACCTTGATTCTACTCCGTAAACTGACTTTGCTGTATTGTTGCATAGGGATTGTAATTTCTCTTGAATATTCCTAGAGGCGCTCGTAGCGCTAGGCGTGGTATTCTTAGCGATCACCAAGGTTAAGCAGCGTTCGGCTCGGTTCGTCTGAGATGGGTGATCATTTGTGGCATTTGTATATTCGAGCGTCTTCGTTCTTCGGAAGGGACGCTATGCCGTTGGTTTCCATTACCACTTAATGTGGTAGTCGTTAAATGAAGTTGGAAGCCTCATAGGTGGTTTGAAAAGCTCCAACAGCAGGTGACCACAAACCTGCCTCCACCAATCCGCACTGGGTCCGCGTGGTGGAGTATGACCGCGATTTGTGAGAGAAGGCCTTTGCCCAGAATAGGAATAGTATAGGGTGTTTTAATATTGTTATTCTATTCGCCCTCCCCCCCAAATTGGAAATGATCTGGAGAGGGTTATGCTTTGTAGCATAACCCTCTCCAGATAGCTAATCCTAGAAACGGTCGATCGATCTCTGACTTTTCGTTCGAGGCTTAGTGAGCGTCTTCTGTTTTTAATTATATGCATCTATCCAAGCTATATTTATTCTTGTGTCCTGTTTCTAGCTTAATCTATGCTTTCTGCCATTAACGGTCACCCATCTCAAACTTTTTGGGTACCACAGTGCCACGACAACTTCGTCCTGGGTTTTAAGATATATTCATCGAATTTACACCTATCTAGTCTTAGGTTATGTTTCTAGCTTAATCTATGCTTGTTATTGGGAATGCTACAAACCGTCACCAATCTCAAACTTTGCAAGTCGTACATTGCTATTAATACCGCTGTACCACAGTCAAGTCAGTCAATAACGGGTATGTATGACCGTCATAAAAGACGAAAACCTGCATACTTTGGCCACGTGATCAGGCACGATAGATACCATCTTTTACAGGTCATTATGATAGGCAAAGTTGTCGGTAAGAGACGTGCCGCACAGGATACGGACGAATTTTAAAAATTGATAGCTAACCTTCACTCGTTGGAGAGGGACCAGAAGAAGTAGAAGAAAGTACAACAGTGTTACGAAAATCGCATCCTCTTCTTTAAGTTATAATTATCCATTCAATGCACACTTGTCTAGACTTGTGTTATCTATCTTCAGCCGAAAGATGTCTAATACATGACAAAGACCGCCACAACGACCGGATTTGTGCTGGACGCATCCAACTTCTACCTGCGACCTTTACAAGGTCATCGGTCCATCTTCTATGGGGCCTGCCCAATCCACGTCTTCCGGTACGTGGTCGCCACTTGAAAACCTTTTTGCCCTAACGGCGGTTAGTTCTACGAGCGATGTGCACCGCCCACTACCACTAAGTTTAGCAATTTTGAGTGCTATGATGACTTTGGTCCTCCTCGTTTCCGGTTCGATCACTTTGCGTTTGTTATGTTTCTAGCTTAATCTACGCTTGCTATGTAAACCCATCTATAGTCGTGTTAGTGCAGATAATGTTTGTAGTAAATTCAGGAGCGCCGGTATGTTAGCTCTGCCGAAGTATCTTAACATCGACCAAACGATAGCTTAGACCGTTGTGGGAACTTTGACAGGACATGCACGAGTGTTTTGGTGCTCTGGATGGATGCGGCATTCTGAGCGAAATATCCTACTGGAAGAAATAATTGCAGATGGAACAAAGCTGTCACAAAATGGTATCCTAAGTCATCCAAGAGGAAAGCAAGACGGGTCGTTGACATTTGAAAAGTGGCTACTTCTCAAGTCGTACTCGTGAACGCGTGTTGGTAGTTGGGACTGATGCAACCTATATCCTTTGACAGGCTATAGTATACAATATATTTAATAGTTACTATATTTTATTCTAGTTAATTGCCTAAAATTTTTGAACTAATGTAATTTAATAGCTCGTTCGGCATCATATTGCTACTATATCATCATGCCAGATTCCTTGCGGGGTAGGCAGAGAGTACATAGTTCCAACAGGTTCTTTCCTTACATACCTGTCTGGCTTCGTCCATTCTCATAGTTCGTCTCATATACGCTCGCCTGTTATGGAGACTCTTGACTTGTCCTTGTGATAACACTTGATCTATTTCGTCGTGGTAAGATAGTCTAGGTCTTCCCCGGTACCTACATCCTTCCACTTTAGCATTGGATATCTGTTTTGTCATTCTTTCCTATGACATTCTTTTTATATGCCCGAACCAACGGAACATACCCTTTCTCATCTTTACACCGATACTATCTTTCATACCTACTCGCTTTCTTATTATGCTGTTGCGAATACGGTCGGTCAGCTTCACTCCGCACATCTTCCGCAAAGCTCGCATTTCCACCGCATTTATCCTTCTTACATTTTCCTGCTTACATACCCAGCTCTCGCTACCATATAACAGTGTTGGGACAAGCACGACGATATGTATGGCCAGCTGCGGCTTTTGGCTTAAGTGCTGGCTCCCAAGTAGCTTTCCTATCGCACCGTTTACTCTGTTTCGTGTTCCGCGTTCATCTCTGTGTCAGTGTTGTATTTCCCATCCTTACTGAAGGCGCATCCAAGATATACAAACTCATTCCCTTGCTCCAGCACATCGTTATCAACCACAATCCTTGCATTCGTTCTGGTTTCTTCCCGTTCAAAAACCACAATCTTGGTTTTCTTTACATTCAACTGTAAGTCATTGCTCATGCAGTCGTCTTTTATAACAGTGACTAGTGTTTGCAGATCAGTGGCTGTAGGCGCTATTAAAACCGCGTCATCTGCATATGAGTCATATAGAAGCAAACCAGCAACATCCATATCGATCAATATAGATGTTGCTGGTTTTCTTACACCTCTGCCATCACCGCTTGGGAAATATAGGTCTGATGGTATTACTATAAGAGACTAGCATCTGAAAAAATCTTACGGTAATGTACCGACCCCTATAAACTGGAAGGGCAAATTGCCCTGCCAAAGCAAAGCCAGCAACATCGATATCAATCGATATGGATGTTGCTGGTTTTGCTTCCACATGACTCATATAGTAGGTGGTTTACTTTAGATCACCCATTTGTACACCTTTCATTCATTGCTTTCAGTCTTTGAAGACGAAATCCAAATATATTATAAATATTCTAGCGGACAACACGCAACCCTGCTTGATGCCGATTTTAGCGTCAAACCAGATTAATACGTTACCACCCCCCTGTACGCATACCTTGTTGTCCACAAAGGTGGACTGGACGGCTCGCAGCAGAGTGCCATTTATACCATACACTGGTTTATTATTAGCCCTGTTAAGAAACTGTCCCACTGCTGGGCACGGGCCTCCTCTCCAACTGAGAGGGTTTTAGGCCATAGTCCACCACGCTGGCCCAGTGCGGGTTGGCGAACTTCACACACCTTCGAGACACCTCTTAGGCATGCAGGTTTCCTCACGATGTTTTCCTTCACCGTTAAAGCAAGTGATAATTAATTTTAATATACATACACTGGTAAAATGTCCCAAAGTCTCTTTCGCACAACTCTGTCAAACGCCTTCTCCAGATCCACAAAACCTTAAAAACCTTCCGGCCCACTGCCAGATACTTCTCTACGATGTTGCGGAGGGAGAAAACTGGAGCCAAACATCCTTTTCCGGACCTGAAACCCCCTTGTGCCTCGCACAACATTCCATCCGACTTCTCGCGCATTCTCTGTTCAATAGTTTTACCGTACAACTTGGTTGCCAAGCTGGTCTGTAATTGGCGCGGTCATATTGTGAGCCCTTGCCTTTATACAAGGGTACTATAACTGCGCGGCGCCAATCTGTAGGGACTCTACCGGTACTCCAGCAGGTTTGCAAGGACCCGGAAGGCGTCCCGGACGCAAGTTCCACCATTTTTGATCATCTCAGCAGATATCATGTCTATTCTCGCACCTGTACCATTTTTAATACTTCCTATCCTCCATTCAACTTCTTCCATAGTGATGACCTCTGTTGATTCTGTTGATTCTGGTTCATCTGTGGCACCAGTATCCGGAGTATCCCCATACATTTCTCCAACATATTCACTCCACCGGTATAGCACAGCTTGTGTGTCTGCAAGAATGTCACCATCCTTAGATTTTATCCTTTCCATTCTGGAGCCTGACGAATCACCTCGAGCCTTTCTCGAAGTTCTTCGCCAGCCGCTTATCCTCAATCGCACTGGCTCTTTCACGCTTTTCTTTCACTAAAGTTTTAGTAGCATTCTTGCATTGCTGGTATATTTTTTTCCTCATCTCTGTCATACTGGCATTCCGGTTCAAAAAAGAAACATAGTCCTGCCACACTTTCTTCTTACTTGCTACGAAGCTTTGCAACTCCGCATCCCACCATGCATCACTTTTTGCTGTACTATGCTTCTTTAAGCAACCACATACTTCTTTCGTGGATTCTACCAAAATCTCCTTCAGGCTATTCCAGCATTCATCTACATTTGAGTCCGAAGAACTTGCTGTTAAAAGCTTGTCCCGGACTCTGTCTTCATATATTCTCCTCACGCTCTCATCTTGCATCGTACTGGATCTACAATAATCTTGTTCTCATTCAGTGTAATATATTCTAGGGTTTATTTTTAGTATTTTTGTTTTGTGTCTTGCTGAGATTCACAGGACTTACTCGAATCTTTGAAATGCTTGTGTAGCGACATGGGTCCAAAAACGTATAGGCGTATGGTGAGAAATTTTTACTATGAGACTATGTAAATATTGAAACCTTCTCTTAGTAATCGTTAATGTATACTTCATTTATGCGAACGAGTCATAAGTTCTGTATCACTAGTATTTTGACCACCGTATCCATTTTAATACAATGTTCTCAGTGCAATGTGAATGTTGGCGGTGTGTGCGAATATTTTCACTCAGTTTGCTTTGACGGGCTACGGACGGTAACTAGCATTGATATTGAGACTCATGGAAACGACCAAAGCTCAAAATATCCGTCTTATGCACAAAAAAATATTTGACTCACACATGGTCCATGCGAACACATCAGAAGCAATAACAATTACATATTACAAGCATATGTTGTGTGCGGCCAATTGAAAATAAAATAAATAATAATAAAGCCTATTATATACCACAATTTCAATCAATAAAGTATTAAAAATACCAATAGGAATAACTTAGATAGATAGATGAAAATACAACACAGTTAAAAATACAACAAACATCAAAAATTTCATTTTCCTTACATAATTTCTGACATAAATAAAAAAAATTCAATGCTTTAAAAGTATAGTGCTGAGTAAGAGTAGTAATGAGCTGAGGGGTAGGCCATTGTATAAGCGATTACCAAGGTTAAACAGCGTTCAACTCGGCCTGTGAGAGTAGAGAATAGTTTAAGGCATTTTCTTTTTCGAGCGTCTTTGTGCTTCGAAAGGCACAAGGTTGATCCTCGTTACCACTTATTGTAATAGTCGTAAAGTCAAGTTGGAAGCCTTATGGGCGGCTTAATAATTTGCAACAGCAGGTGGCTACAAACCGGCTTTCACCAATCCGCACTGGGTCCGCGTGGTGGAGTAATGTATAATCTCTCTCACCTCGATTAATGGGAGAAGGCCTACAAAGATTTGTCCTGTGCATAGATCTCAAAGCACCCAAGATTGCTTTATATCCTTGATTATTTCTATGAATTAATTTTCTTAAAAAAAAGAAACAGCGTCACGCTTGTATTCCTCAACGTGGCAGAGGTGACCTAGGATTAGAACCCAGGACCTCGTGATCGTAACGCGCAATATGCGCCACTAGACTAATTTACTAGCTAGCAGTCTGTATTATTAATGAAAGTGTTATGATTATTTATAAGTCACTTCTAGCACCAATACATCCATTTACTATGTAAGCTATCGTAAGTAAGCGAGTTAAGTTAAACTTAACTTCGGTACAGCTTAAGGGCCGCATTGTTATCGGTTTATTGACTTTCAGTTAACTCCTTGGCGTTGAAACTTGTCGATATTTTACAGTTGATGTATTCTTGCCTTCATAAGTCAGTCTGTACTATCATACTACTGGCTTAAAGCCTGTTACGAATCGAGGTGCAAGTAATTCGGTCATACTCCTCTACGCGGACTCAGTGCAGATTGGTGGAGGTAGGTTGTGGCCACCTCCTGTTGGAACTTATAAGGCCGCCTATAAGGCTTCCAAGTTGGCTAAATGACTACCACATTAGGAGGTAGCCGTTGCTAACGGCTTAAAGTGTTTTGTTCGTGCCGTGAAGTTTCATGCCCTCTTTTCCACGAATGTCATCACAAATTGCTGGTAAAGTATTTGTTGTTTTTCTGACAATTAATAAATACAATCGTTTACACGAATAAAAAATAATCTGACTCTATAAATGTAATTAATTAGAGAGTAGAGGAAGCGAAAGATGTTTATAGTTAAAAAAATCTGTTAGACTTATGTACTCTCTGCCTAACTCGCAAGGGATCGAGCGTGATGATATAGATTATTAGACTAGGTATAATATTTCACCATCAGAACGGTTACATCTTTTCCGTACTTGGCATACTGCAGTCATTCCATTCAGTGACATTTAGGGTTGTCAACATTTTTAGAAGAAAATGAAATATATCTGAATTTAGCGAAGGTAGATATAAAATACACTTATAAAAGAACAGTAACATTTTTAAAGCAGTAATTTGTTGTGGTTTATCTATCTATCTATCTATAACCTCACGCCAGATCCCTTGCGGGGTAGGCAGAGAGTACAGAGTTCCAACAGGTTCTTTCCTTACATACCTCTCTGGCTTCCTCGACTCTCATAGTTCGTCTCATACACGCTCGCCGGTTACGGAGATTCTTGACTTTTCCATCAGACAGACTTTTCTTGTCTGTTGTGGTTTAGTAAATAAAATCATCTTTTTTGTGGGTTGTGACCAACTTGTCCGAATCAGCGCGATAGTCATTTAGTGTACTTTATAAGTGTTATAGATTATACGGTATAATTACATGAAGACGTGCAGTGGGCAGGCCTACCACAAGATGGACCGATGACCTGGCGAAGGTCTAGTTTAAAAGCTGGTCACAAGCACAAATGTGTGAGTGAGTGAGTGCAAAGCCGGTCGTGGTGGAGATGTTTGGGAAGGCTGAATGTCTGCAGTGGACGTCTTATTATTATTATATCAGTCTATACAGTCCCACTGCTGGGCAAAGGCCTTCTCTCACAAATCGAGGTGAGAGAGATCCGTTATACTCCACCACGCGGACCCAGTGCGGTGCGGTGGAGGCAAGTTTGTGGTCACCTGCTGTTGGAAGATATCAAGCTGCCTATAAGGCTTCCAACTTGGCTTAGCGACCACCACATTACATGCTAACCGAGACCAACGGGTAACCATGCCTTCCAAAGCACAGAGCCGCTCAATTGTGAAAATGCCTCAAACGGTCACCCATCTCAGGTCTTCCCGAGTCTAACGCTGCTTAACTTTGGTGGTCGCTAAGGACACCGCGATCACACAGAGCTACGAGCGCATTATGGCTATGATATGATGTATGATGACTTTCTCTTTAGTCTAGTGGCCAATGTCCTAGATTAGTAGTGGAGTATGGTATGAAGTAGTGGTGTGGGGTATGGATTTGTGCCCGGTGAATGACTTACCTCTATTACGTCTATCTATCTATCTATCTATCTATCTATCTATAACCTCACGCCAGATCCCTTGCGGGGTAGGCAGAGAGTACAGAGTTCCAACAGGTTCTTTCCTTACATACCTCTCTGGCTTCCTCGACTCTCATAGTTCGTCTCATACACGCTCGCCGGTTACGGAGACTCTTGACTTTTCCATCAGATAAGACTTGGTTTATTTGGTCGTGGTAAGGTAGTCTCTATTACGTTCGGATCAAATATTATCCGCTTCTAGTAAAAGTAACCGTAACCGGCGAGCATGTATGACTATGAGAGTGGAGAAAGCCAGAGAGGTGTATAAGGAAAGAACCGGTTGGAAATCAGTACGTTTTGCCTACCCCGCAAGGGATCTGGCGTGATTATATAGATAGACAGAAGTGAGTGTACAGAGTACACCTCTGCCACCCTCGCTTTAGGAATATGGGCGTGACGAAGACTTTTTTATTTTTTTGTTCAATAAAGCACAACAGTCTGTTTTAGAGTATTGGCAACCCTAGTCACATCTCGTCGACATCTAAGGCCATAAAATATTTTACGGTTCTAATAAAGTTGAACGCTCCACTTGGACCGGTATCGCTCTACTTATAAGATGTCAACGTTAAATGACCGAGAAATTAGATAAATAAGTTTATGTAGTGGTTACGAGATAACGGAGGCTCGTACAAATTAGTTTGATAAAAAAACCTAGTCTGAAACTGTTGTGAGGACAAAAAAATGTGTTGTACTTGATTATTTGGTGGATCATGTGGTGAGTTGATTAGTTCTTTTTGTTTGCGAGTTTATATGTTACTTAGAATATAACTTTGAGAAGTACCTACAATGACTGAAAGATAATATTTAAGAAAATACGAGTTCAGGATGAGGGCTCTATGCTCAGTAAAAATCACATTCGTTCTTAAAAAAATTAGCGTAGTGGTTGCAAGTTCGCCCTCTTGTCCAGTAAAGGCCCCGTAGCCAACAGCGTGGATCACTCACAAACACACACACACACACACAAGTCGTTCAAAATTTAATCTGTGTATTTGTAGAATCCTTAAATCTTGATGGCCAACACCCTTTATTTCGCTGACGATGTAAGGTCTTATTATAATAGGGCTTAAGAATACGGGCTAACTCTAAATATCTGGCGGGGAGCACCCCCTCTGCACCAACATTAGCACACGTTTACAAACATGAAATTTACACACATAAACACCCAGATCGTAAGAAGTATTTGTGGATCACATAGAAAGGACATTGTTTTGCGTCCATAAATGATTGGCCCCAGAACCAACAGCAATGAAAAAATGCGTCTGATTTCAAGCAAGGGAATTGCATTATTGCAAAAAAAAGTGTTAGATTTTGAGGTTATAATTTAGTAGCCAACAATACATTTACCATGGCCATATGACCATGTATCCGAATTTCGTACAAGACTCAAGTGGCTACTCATTCGACTTCGCCGGAACGCGCATACTCTTTCCCTTCTCTCCAATATATTATTTATCACTTCTTCCCCTTCCTATCTTAAACATCGTTTCGAGTACCTGAAAAGCACTGGCACCCAATGCCTCAGGTCCTCAAAAAATCTTAGCCTAAGGATGCCCCTTCACAATAGCAGCTTCTATGATAAGTCTTTTACTGTCCAGGCGGTACGACTGTGGAATACTATACCTATCAGTATACGGCGTGCATCGTCGCTCGAGAGCTTCAAGGGCTAGGTGAGGAAGTATTACTTATCTACTTGTTCACCGGGTCTTGCCGTCGTATCGTATGTGTTTGCTTTTTTATATTATATTTAAGTATTTATTGCTATAAGTTAGAACTACTGTGTAATAAGTGCACCCCCGTTTATTCCACAACCTAATCGTTTTCTCCATCCCAAGGTTGCTTGGAAGAGATTGCTGTTTAGCGATAAGGCCGCCCTATGTGTAACTTTAAGTTCTTTTTTTTGTATTTTAATATCTATGTAATTGGTGCACAATAAAGAGTTATCTATCTATCTATCTACATTTGTACGAGTAAAATCGTAATGTAAAAATACACTAGCAATAATCAAAATTATCATAATTGAATGTAATTGATTGAATATAACCGATTGATAGGATTGAGATCTCCAACCGTAATTCGGTAACAACGTTGACTTTTGGAAAAGACGTTGGCGACTTTGGTTTAAGCACTTACAGTACTTCGAAATATTCGTTTTGTATTGCAAATTGTCCGTTGAAATACGGATGTTTGCAAGTACTATAAATAAACAGATTAATAATTATGGTATAGTTCACATGTTTGTTGGTTCTGGGGCAATTTTCGACAATGTCCTTTGTCTCATGCAGAGATCGAACCCAAAACTACTTCGATCCAGTATCTGAAGTTGCTTAAGCTCTTAATTATAATATCAGCTTATATATCTCACAAATCGAGGTGAGAGAGATTAGATCATACTCCACCACGCGGACCAAGTGCGGATTGGTGGTGGCAGGTTTGTGGCCACCTGCTCTCGGAACTTATCAAACCGCCTATAAGGCTTCCTACTCGGCTTACCAACTACCACATTAAGTGGTAACCGGGACCAATGGCTTAACGTGTCTTCCGAAGCATGAAAATGTCACAAACGGTCACCTCACATCTTCGGCCAACCGAGTTGAACACTGCGTAACCTTAGTGGAGCACTAGGGTCACACAGCGCTAGGAGCGCCTGTTAAGGTTTAGTCAAATAGCCGACGGAGCGTGACGGAAGCCCTTGCCTACGTTCGGTCCTGACGTTTGCCGTCGCGCTGAGCGGGGCTGTTCTGTGTGACTCTCCCGTACATTTTAGTACGTTACGAGTCTCCAAGCCGCGCCACTGTCGCGCTCCCATCGCGCTGTGTATGCTATGTGGCGAAACTTTTAAGGTTGGAAGCGGTCGGCTACGTTCGGTCGTGACGTTTGCCGTCACGCCGAGCGTGGTTGCGCTGTGTGGCGTCTCCCGTACATTTCAGTACATTACAACTTCCCAAGCGGCGCCACCGTCGCGCCAAGCGTGGCTGAGCTATGTAGCGTCTCCCGTACATTTCAGTATAATACAATTCCCCAAGCCGCGCCACCGTCGCGCCGAGCAGGGCTGCGCTGTGTGGCGCCTCCCGTACATTTCAGTAATTACAACTCCCCAAGCGGCGCCACCGTCGCGCCAAGCGTGGCTGAGCTATGTAGCGTCTCCCGTACATTTCAGTATAATACAATTCCCCAAGCCGCGCCACCGTCGCGCCGAGCAGGGCTGCGCTGTGTGGCGTCTCCCGTACATTTCAGTAATTACAACTCCCCAAGCGGCGCCACCGTCGCGCCAAGCGTGGCTGAGCTATGTAGCGTCTCCCGTACATTTCAGTACAATACAATTCCCCAAGCCGCGCCACCGTCGCGCCGAGCGGGACTGTGCTGTGTGGCGTCTCTTGTACATTTCAGTACATTACAACTCCCCAAGCGGCGCCACCGTCGCGCCAAGCGTGGCTGAGCTATGTAGCGTCTCCCGTACATTTCAGTACAATACAATTCCCCAAGCCGCGCCACCGTCGCGCCGAGCGGGACTGTGCTGTGTGGCGTCTCTTGTACATTTCAGTACATTACAACTCCCCAAGCCGCGCCACCGTCGCGCCGAGCGGGACTGTGCTGTGTGGCGTCTCGTGTACATTTCAGTACATTACAACTCCCCAAGCGGCGCCACCGTCGCGCCGAGCGGGGCTGCGCTGTGTGGCGTCTCTTGTACATTTCAGTACATTACAACTCCCCAAGCCGCGCCACCGTCGCGCCGAGTGGGGCTGCGCTGTGTGGCGTCTCTTGTACATTTCAGTACATTACAACTCCCCAAGCCGCGCCACCGTCGCGCCGAGCGGGGCTGCGCTGTGTGGCGTCTCTTGTACATTTCAGTACATTACAACTCCCCAAGCCGCGCCACCGTCACTAGACCAAAAAATCTTCTTGTCGGGTCGAATAGTCGCGGGTTCGATTCCCGCGCGGGATAAACAAATCTTTGTGTCCCCCACAGTTATTTGTTTCGGTCTAGGTATTTGTGTTTGTAAATTTTCATGTTTTAAACACATCTAAGATACAGGAAGAAAACTCAGTGTGCGGGGTACGTATTTTTCAAAATAGGACCTTCATGTTTTCCTCTAAAAATGTTACATTAAACAATAATAAAAACCCGTATTCCTAAAAGGTAGACATAAAAATCCCTTTTGCATGATTTGTTCGGGGATCGAAAGCATTATTGGTGCTGACAGGCGTACAATGAAGGATCGAACGTTCTGAGTGGCTGCTTTTGACAATTTCGTTTCAGATTTGTTCGATTCCGATGGCGGTAATTGGGAGTTGTGTTAGTAGGTACTCGAATATTGTTCATATTTTTCGGGTTGGTTTGGTATGCCCTCGTAGTTTAGTCGCTTTGATCATAAGATTACTTAAATATTGCGTCTTTTCCGTACTTCGTGATTGTGCCTCTTGTAATCTTTCAAGTTTCTTACTTGGAGTGTCGAATGAACACACAGGTGTTCACGTGAATTTGCCCTGGTCTTAATAAAACACATTTGGAATAATGCAAACATCCAATTTACATACATAAACACTTAGGCCTGTATTACAGAACGTAAAAACGAATGTTTTAGTACTAAAATCAGTTTTTTAAAACTAGATCACGACTGAATTCGTTCTGTAGGGTGTGCCTTAGACAAAGGTTTGTGGGTCATACAAAAAATTGTCCCATGTAGAATCAAAACCGCGACTACTTGGTCTAATGAGCGGCGCAGCCTGCGCTTTAACCAAGCCGCCATTATTCCTGTGTCGTGAATGCGTTTATAAACATAAATTTTACATATACCACCACCCAGATCGAAACAAAAGGTTATGAGTCATAAAAACGTATTCCCTGACTGTATAATGATATCGTCTCCAAGAATCCCGCTATTGATTTGTTTAAAAGTAGTCTCAGGAATTTCAAAACCGAAATCCAAAGTATTCTCTGTTCCAACATATCTGGCTTAGTATAGCACTCATCTTTCATTAGTTATTTTATAGTATTTTTATTTTATATTGTACTGTACTTAAATACTAACACTTTAGATGTAAGCCCGTAGCCCCGTAATTAAGGTCTAACACAACTAACCTGTTTATCTGGATCTCTCTGTGCACACATAGTTAGAGCTACAATCTAGTTATATTTTTTAAGATGTATAAATGTTTACTATTTATAATTGTAACTTGTTTTGTGAGCCAAATAAATAAATAGAACCGACTATCCAGTACTCTAATGGTCTTTCTATGTTTGCGCGTGCAGACGCCGCCCAGATAGCGCATGCAGGACGTAGGACGCGTTGGTGTGAACATTTCTATACAAATATTACTGCAGAAGCTGATCGTCACCGTGCACGCCACCGCGGACGCGGCTAAACGCGTTGGTTGGGCCGTACCTTAAGCCGTCGAAAAATATAATTGAAGGGAAAATACCTACCTATATTCTATTAAAAGCAAAGGTAACGAAAACCATTTTATGTGTAGGAATAAAATATAGCAAAACGATGACATTTTCGGCACGTCAGAGAGATCAGAGGGTTTTTTCACGTGGAAAATATGTCAATGCTCGTAAGGGGACGCTTTGTATCGCGCGTCTTACGTCTTTAGACGCGAATTCGCGCGTTGTCGTTTTAACGAGTGATTTTGTACCTTTTTTGCTAAGGTCTGTCTCCACCATGATCACTTCGTTGCGAATTATTCTTCGCGAGCGTTCATTGAGTTGCAAATACCCTATCGCGAGCTAAGCATTCTTTACTTGGATAAGATATATAAGAATAATTTATATTAGACGAGAGAAAATAAAGAGACTGCCTCGTCTAGTGGCAAATAATGCGTGTAGCGAATACGAGGTCCTGCGTTTTTGAACTTACGTTGGACAAAACTATACTTTTTCGATAGAAAAATTTCTAGTAGGTATCTGGATTTCAGTAGGTGTCTGGCGTTGTATCCGCTATATTGGTAATGTACAGGACATCGTCAGTGAAAAGAAAGGTGTACAAAGTATAGCTCTGCCACCCCCGCTTGGGGAATATAGCCGAGACGGTATTTTTTATTATTTTTAATTAAGATAAATCACCATCGAATGACCACCAGATAGACACCGGCGCCGGGAACACCTAGTAAACGATAGCGTAACGACTTTGACGCCTATAAGGAGAGATGATTAAGTGAAGATTCATGGGAGAGACATGGCCTAAAAACGCAAGAAATAGAGAGCAACAAGTGGAGGGAGGCCTTCGCCCAACAGTGGGATCTAAACGGCTTATAGTAGCATTAGATGTAGCACTATCCATTTATTTTCACATTGACGGACGACATAAATAGCGACGTAAATAGACGACATAACATAATCTGGCGGCCGTCAAGTATGCATACCTAAAACGGTTATTGAGTGATGGCTTTAAACAGCTGGTGTCCATTAGAACACAGTTGGAACCTAATCACAAAAAAAAACTTATTTGCCTTCGTTAATGTTCAGTTTAGTGTATGAATGCTCGCAGCCCAAAGTTCTTCATGTGTGAATACGCGCAGTGGAAACATAGCTTTATGTGTCGGTTTGAGACGACGTGGAATAGACGTATTTTAGTAATGGAGTGTGTGGGCAAAAATGCGAATAGCTTTTGTGGCAATACCTCTACATAAGCTGTAACATAATAAACGCAAGACCTGAAAGTAGTATGTTATAAATCGGTAACTGAATTGATTGCAACAATTTTTAATGTATCTTCCATTTTTTTTTAATTTTCATAAAATGTTTAGTCCTTCTGTGCGCTATAACAAACTAAATTTATTATTAATTCAAAGCAATATAGAGATTTCAAATGCATTCCTAAAACCTATTTCTCAAAACGCACATAACATATTCAAGTTTCATTGTTAATTGGGGTATAAAAGTGCTTAAAAAAGGGGTAAAAACCATTAAATTTGAAATTTTGGTTTTCGTTTTGAATTTATAAGCAATTCTCTAATCGGGGTGTCTGAGGTCTTGCGTTTATTATGTTACACCTTGTATATAATATATTTATATTTTTTGTGAGGTCGACAGAGAAATATGGAATATCATATAATGGCCCATGTGGTAACTACGACAAAGTATGAAAAACTAGTAAGAATGACAAAACAGATATACAATGCGAATGTGGACTATCTTACCATAACCAAATAGACCGTGTATTATCTGAAGGGTAAGTCAAGAGTCTCCGTAACCGGCGAGCGTATATGAGACGAATTATGAGAGTGGAGGAAGCCCCAGATGTATGTAACGAAAGAACCTGTTGGAACTCTGTACTCTCTGCCTACCCCGCAAGGGATATCGCGTGGTGATATAGATAGTAACTACTTATTAGAACCCAACTACTCCTAATAATACTTTGTACAGATCTGAACACATGTCAAATTCTGTTTTTGATTTGATTTGTTTAGCAAACCTGACTGGGGTACTTGTGGTCCCGAGGTCTTGGGATCGAAAGCTTGGTCAGAAAAGGCGTTATTGAGGTTATTCTATCGCTCTCAGTAGCAGCCTAGGATCTAAATTTGGGTCTAGTACATAGATATACCTTTATTATAACGATAACGGTAATAATACATACACATTTATTAGACCTTGTAGGGTCGACTGTCTGATTTCTAGGTATCAGTATTGATGCCAGATTACAATGGGGCCCCCATATTGATCAATTATCTGGTAGATTAAGCTCAGCGGCAATTGCTGTAAAGAAAATTAGATTATTAACTGATATTGAAACAGCTAGACTTGTTTATTTCGTTTATTTTCATAGTATTATGTCATATGGCATACTGCTTTGGGGATGCTCTGCAGAACTGATTACCATCTTTGTTCTCCAAAAAAGAGCTGTTCGAGAAATTTACAATTTGGCCCCGAGAGCTTCTCTTAATGAAAAATTTAGACAGATAAATATTCTAACTGTTGCATTACAATTAATATATGAAAATCTTCTATACGTTAAAAAGAATATTAGTAGTTTAAAATATAGCGTCATTCATCATGTAAATACACGGAACAAAGATGATCTTATTGTACAATCTATTCCTCACCACAGTTACAGTAATTCTTTCATGGGGCAATGTATACGCTTCTACAACAAATTACCCATAGATATCCGAAACATGCCTATCAATAAGTTTAAAAAAGCAATTAAAACTAGACTCTGCAAGAAAGGGTATTACAAAATTTCGGATTATCTTGACGATAAAACAGATTGGGTTTGAGCAGCTTCTCAATCAGCAACATTAATCAATGATGTAAAATACAATTAAAAAAAATGTTTATTAGAAAGGCCAATCAAATTAAATTAAAAGACTAGCCCGCTGAGTTTTTCGCCAGATCTTGTCAGTGGAGGCCGCATTCCGATCAAATGGTAGATGTAAAAAATGTAATAATTTTGACGTTTGTGAGTGCTATTGTATTGGCCTATACAAGTAAATGATCTTTGACTTTGACTTGACACATACATACCTACTCATGCTTATATCAAATAGAGGTATGCCAGTAATGACGACAGTGTATCAGCACAGTTGTGTATATTTACTTCACAGCTTACATTTTGTCGACAGTGATACATTCTTTCTGATAGGTCCCAATGATTATATTGAATCATTTCTTTGATTGATTCTATCTACACCGGAAACGCGTACACGGCAGGACAAAGCGCTCCAAAAACCTCCAATGACCTTTGATTGTTCACTATAACGTCTTTGCTTGCGGCGGCTGTCTGGCGCGGGTCACTCCCATCCCTCCAATATGGTCGGGGGGAGTGATGGCTGCTCTAGTAGTCATACTCGTGAACGAGCGCTGCTTGTGGACTGGCCCATCTTAAATTCTTTAGACACTCTTTATAAATAACATAATTCGTCTCATATCTCAGCCGTCCAGCACCGCATTGGAGCTAGAAAGTAAACTATTTAATTTTAACCTAAAAATTGAATCCACACAATATGATTTAAAAAATATAGAAAGAGAGTTAAATAAAAAAAAAGACAAGCCTGATGAAATTCTCAGTGGAAACCGCGTTTCGATCAGGTGGAAGATTAGTAGTTACATAACATTAAAAAAATTGAAAATTGACTATTGCTAAGCGTCCCCGCAGGGCTTATACAAAATAAATTGTTTGAGGTTGAGCTTGATTGATGGACTACATAAAATAATTGGGATATACATCGTCGGAGATGTAGATGTACATAGTACACTCACTAAGGGATGCAAGCGTGAATTTCAGGCTGAGATTCTGGGAACAAGACTAACCTCTCCAATATCGGATGTCAAATATCGTCTGCTGCTAATGTTATAACAAATAACACACCGTTTTAACGTTATTGACGCAATTAAGTGCGGATTTATAGCGTGTGCAGGATATAAACATGTAAATGAATGCTCTGCGGGGATGCCGGCGGATTGTCGCGTCCGTCCCGACAGATTTATAGATGCACAACGTACGTGTGGAACGCACTCGCAGGGTTGGTGCGGCAAGCCACGACTTAGATCGTTTACCTCTGCTTTATCCTGGGCTTGACATTAGTTGTTATATTAATTCAGCCTATAGTGTCCCACTAATCGGCAAAAGCCTTCTCTTACAAAGCGAGTTTAGAGTGAAGGGTTCATCTCTACAACGCAAGTCAGCAGGTACCTGCTACGTTAAAGGGCTATCACATAAAATGGTGTTAGTGACAAACGGCGTAACGTTCCTTCCGAAGCATGGAAACGCTAGAAAATGGGAATGCTGAACACCCATTGCCGAGTGACCGAGATAAATACTGCTTAACCTTGGTGAGTGCAGTAAATACCCCAGTACCATAGCGCTACGAGCGCCTTTTTATTTTAGGGTTGTTTTTTATTGTGACAACAAAAAGTATTACGCAAAGGATGGGCAAAGTCAAATATATCCACAAGTTAAGCTTTTAGCGTAAGGAGAAAATTTATGTGGAAGTGAGGGCAATATTACTAAAAATAAAAAATGGCTAGTGTCGTTTTTGACTACCCTGAGCGCAACAATAATATGCCTACGTATAAGCAAGAGTTAGTGTCAAAGATAGGCGGCGAGCGAGCACGAAATTCACGCGTGCGCGCGATATATGACCGTCACAGTGAGGTCCTGCCCTAAAACGGTAGATAACCACGCAGATAGGACGTGTGTTTGTGTATTCTGTTGGCCGTGGAGCCGTTACAGTTTAAGGAGACGAGGATGCAACAATTACCCATTAGTAGGAGAGGCAAGAGGAGAGACAAGCTCAAGAGTACCTCTAGGAGTATCGGCCTCAGCTTGGCCAGTCGGTATGAAAGAGTGCATATACTAGATGTTTCGTTGCGATGCTTTGCACCGACCGGTGGGTAAAGGATGCTTCGACCTCGACGGCGAAGTAGGTGAGAGCATCGGTGGTAGTATGATTGCCGTCTCTGTTGAGATTTGGCGGTTGTAGAATATGCCATCTCAGTCTGTGGATTTCGAAAATTCAAACAAAGATATGAAATAAAATCATCTTGTGTATTAGAGAATAGTACGGCTAGTGATCATGGGTTTCGAAATTTTCTATCTATCTATATCATCACGCCAGATCCCTTGCAAGGTAGGCAGAGAGCACAGAGTTTTTTTTTAAACGTAGCCCCTCCCTGGTAAAGATTCCTGTGTCGTGGTTGCGTTTACAAACATGAAAATTCACGTACACAAATACCCAGACCGGAACAAATAATTGTGGGTCACACAAAGATATGTCACGTGCGGGAATCGAACCTGCGACTATTAGATACAGTGGGCGGATTGGCTTAAGCTCTCACCACTGCGCTAAATCGTCCGTCCAAGTTCCAACAGGTTCATTCCTTGCATACCTCTCGGGCTTCCTCCACTCTCATAGTTTGTCTCATACACGCTCGCCGGTTACGGAGACTCTTGACTTGTCCTTCAGATAAGACTCGGTCTATTTAAGATCTATCGGTCTATCGGTCGTGGTAAGATAGTCTAGGTCTTCCTCGGTACTTACATCCTTCCACTTTGGCATTATGTATCTGTTTTGTCATTCTTTCTTCTGATATCTTTTCTAAATGCCCGAACCAATGGAGGGTACCCTTTCTCATCTTTTCATCGATACTATCTTTCATACATACTCGCTTTCTTACTACGCTGTTGCGAATACGGTCCGTCAGCTTCACTCCGCACATCTTCCGCAGAGCTCGCATTTTCACCGCATTTATCCTACTTTCATTCTCCTTCTTACATACTCAGCTCTCGCTATCATATAACAATGGGACAAGCACTCCATTATTCATGGCCAGCTGCACCTTTTGGCTTAAGTGCCGGCTCCCAAGTAGCTTTCCCATCGCACCATTTACTCTGTTTCCTGCATTCACTCTTCTCTCTATGTCAGCGGTATATTTCCCATCCTTACTGAAAGTGCATCCAAGATATACAAACTCATTCACTTGCTCCAGCACATCGTTACCAACCACAATCCTTGCATTCGTTCTGATTTCTTCCCGTTCAAAAACCATAATCTTGGTTTTCTTTACATTCAAATGTAAGCCATTGTTCATGCAGCCGTCTTTCATAACAGTGGCTAATGTTTGCAGATCAGTGGCCGTTGGCGCTATTAAAACCGCGTCATCTGCACCTCGAGCCTTTCTCAGCTTGCTCCACAAGAGTTAAGTGTTGTTCTCGAAGTTCTTCGCCAGCTATTCCTTCTCAATCGCACTGGCTGTTTCACGCTTTTCTTTCACAAAAGGTTTAGTGACATTCTTGCATTGCCGGTATATTTCTTTTTTTATCTCTGTCATACTGGCATTTAGATTCAAAGAAGAAACATAGCCCTGCCATGCTTTTGTCTTACTTGCTACGGAGCTTTGCAACTCCGCATCCCACCATGCATCACCTTTTGCTGTACTATGCTTCGTTGAGCAACCACTACTAAAATCTCTTTCAGGCTATTCTAGCATTCAAGTATATTTGAGTCTGAAGAACCTGCTGTCAAAAGCTTGACCCGGACTCTGTCTTCATACATTCTTCTCACGCTCTCATCTTGCAAATTTTCAAACTTTATTCTTTCAAGGTCTCCGAAGGGAATGCGCTCTCGCCAGTGCCTCCAATTGCTGAACAGACCACTAAACCGCGCAACTACGAGATAGTGGTCTGATTCAAGAGTGGGGCCTCTATACGCACGCGTATCTTTAAGTTTGCTTCGGAGACGGTTATCTACCAGAATCAAATCTTTTTTGTTCATTCCTTCTCCACGTATAGTTATGAATGTCTTTATGTTGGAATATCGTATGAGACACAGGAAGGCCCCTTTCTAAACATACATCTACAATAAGCTTACCTGCATCGTTCACTCTCTTATCACCATAAGGACCCAAAGTAATAAGTTTGCTGCCTGGTTCCCACCCATTCGTCCAGGTCAGCACACAAAATCATTTTTTCGTTAGCCTCACCCAGATCCAGAACTTTCCTGGCTTTATCCCAAAACTTCTCAAGGTCCTGGGGTGTCGACGAGCTTACGGGAGCATATGCTGCGACCAAAAATACTCTAGTGACACCCAGTTTTTAACGGACCCAGAGAAGTCTCGCATCGTTCAGGCCTAGCCGTGGCCGAGGCTAGGCCCGTGGCATAGCCTCTCACTCCAGAGGCCAGGCCACGGGACAGCAAGATGCTGGTACGACAGCATCCAGGCATCTCTCTTTTATTACAATGATCACCTCATGCATTTTATCATTTATACCGTCCCTGACAATCCAAGTGCCTAATCGGCACTCTGCACCCCACTGTGATGGGTGGCGGTTCCCAACGCCGCTTCCACCTGTATTCGTACTGACGGGGGCGGGCCCGTACGCGTCGCCTAGGTAGGACGCCCTAGTCCGCACTACGCCTTTTTGGTCCAAGATTGCAGCCATAATGACTGGCCGAGGTCGCGACGAGCACACTCTTGGACATGACCCCCTACCGGAATTTTCGAAGTTTGGAATCCTAGGTTACGAATTCGTTTTCGTTATTTTGTTCATCATCATCATCTCAGCCTATACTTGTCCACTGCTGAACATAGGCCTCCCCAATCGCTTTCCAGCGTAACCGGTCCGATGCCACCTGCATCCAACGACTTCCTGCGATTTTCACAATATCGTCGGTCCATCTGGCAGGTGGTCGTCCCACGCTGCGCTTGCCAATACGTGGTCTCCACTCTAGAATCTTTCTGCCCCAACGCCCATCCGATCTTCGCGCTATGTGGCCCGCCCATTGCCGATTCAGCTTGCTAATCTTGAGGGCTATGTCTGTGACCTTGGTTCTTCTACGAATCTCCTCATTCCTAATTCGATCACGTAGAGAAACGCCGAGCATAGCTCTCTCCATAGCTCGCTGAGCAACTCTGAGCTTTTTTATGAGACCTATAGTAAGAGACCACGTCTCTGATCCATATATCATCACTGGTAACACACATTGACTAAAAACTTTAGTCTTTAGGCACTGAGGTATTTTGGATGAGAAGATGTTGCGCAGTTTCCCGAACGCTGCCCAGCCGAGTTGGATTCGTCGATTGACCTCTCTCTCAAAGTTGGACCTACCTAACCGTACTACCTGTCCCAGGTAAATGTATTCGTCGACAACTTCAAGAGTAGAGTTCCCAACGGTGAGTGCGGTGGGTACGACATGGACGTTACACATTATTTTCGTTTTGTCCATGTTCATTTTAAGACCCACTTGTTGAGATACTCTGTGGAGGTCACCGAGCATTCGTCCTTCCAGCGACGACACGCCCACAATGTCGTCGGCATATCGAAGGTGAGTGATGTATTCGCCATTGATGTTGATGCCAAGTCCTTGCCATTCCAAGAGCTTGAAGGCGTCCTCTAAGGTGGCCGTAAACAGTTTCGGAGAAATTACGTCTCCCTGTCTTACTCCTCTTTTTATGGGGATCGCCTTCGTGCACTGCCCCTGTACTCGGACTGACATGGTGGCGTTAATATACAAGCACTTCAACACTTCGATGTACCGATAGTCAATTCGGCATCGCTGGAGAGATCTAAGATCCGCCCAAGTCTCGATCGAATCGAAGGCTTTCTCATAGTCCACAAACGCCAAGCATAGTGGCCGATTATACTCCTCAGTCTTCTGTATAATCTGCCGCAGCGTATGTATGTGGTCTATGGTACTAAAGCCTTTCCGGAAACCGGCTTGTTCGGGAGGCTGGAAGTCATCAAGCCTGCGTTCGAGACGATTCGTGATGACTCTCGAAAACAACTTGTACACATGGCTCAGCAGTGTGATGGGCCTATAGTTCTTTAATAAAGTATTATCACCTTTCTTGAAAAACAGTACCACCACACCCCTGTTCCATGCTTCCGGCGTTTTACCTTCGAGCAAGACGGAATTAAACAGCCTCTGAAGGACTTTAAGTACCGGCGATCCGCCCGCTTTCAGATTTTCTGCGGTAATTCCGTCTTCACCCGGCGCTTTTTTGTTTTTAAGTTGTTTGAGAGCCATCCTAATCTAGTACAGGCTGATGTCCGGGATATCTTCAGTGTAGTGTCGGGTTAGCTTAGCTCTTGGGTCTTTTACCAAGTCAACAACAGGTTCAGCTACTGAGGTATACAACTGTCCATAGAAACTCTCTATCTCCCTGAGCATCTCTGACCTATTCGACGTTACGTTTCCGTCCTCCCTCTTCAGCTTCGTCAACTGGCTTTGCCCAGTAAACGCGTCTCTTGCGAAGTCCTTGTTCTGCTCTATGGTCTCCTCAATACGTCTTTTGTTGAAGGACCGTAAATCGTGTCGCAAGGACTTCAATATCTGTCCATTGAGCTGCCTATAGGACTTAGCATTATCGGAGGTTTGGAGTCTCATGGTACGTCGCTCAGCCCTAAGGTTTCGGGTGTAGTGAGATAGCTTTTGAGGCCTATTTTTACGGTGGAGCTTAAAATACTGGGACCCGACCGTATGGACAGTCTCTACCAGCCTATTGTTGATTTCGTCCACTGATGCGCTCCTGTCTAGCAATTCAAAGCGGTTTGACAATTCGAGTTGAAAGTTCTCGGGGTTTTGGATATGTGCATAAGAAGGTCGGAGCGTAGACTTCATCAGACGCGATCTTACCATTTTGACATTAATATTTAATGTGCCTCTGACCATTCGGTGATTACTGCCGGTTTTTACCCTGTGAATTACGGAGCCATCATTAAATATTTGCCGCTTGGTGCTCATGATAAAGTCTATCTCATTTTTTGTGAAACCATCAGGGCTCCTCCAGGTCCATTTCCTATGAGACGGCTTCTGGAAGAAAGAGTTCATCATGAAGAGTCCCTCCTTCTCCAGAAATTCGGCCAGCCTCTGACCCCTGGGGTTGCGCTGCCCATATCCAAATTGCCCCACTCTCAACTCATCATTGCCCCGTTTGCCCAGTCGCGCATTGAAGTCACCCATAACTACTGTAAAGTGTGCTTTGGAAGTATGTATGGCTCTATTAATGTCCTCATACATAACTTCGACCTCATCATCTGAGTATGCCGAGGTCGGTGCGTAGACCTGTATGACCTTCAGCGAATATCTTTTGAATATTCTGAGTATCAGGTACGCTACCCTGCTCGACAGACTAGTGATGGACACAACGTTGTTTATGAGTGACTTGTGGACGATAAATCCGACACCACCTTGGGACTGCTGTACGCCCTCCCGGTAGTAAAACAAGTTGCCGGATTTTAAGGTTATCGTGACCTCGCCCTCTCTTCGGACCTCCGATAAACCAACAATACTCCACCGCAACTTGTTCAACTTCTCAACTTCTTCCAGCTCAACTAGCTTCTCATCTGTCCTCAATGTGCGTGCGTTGTATGTCACCAGGGCCAATTTTCGGTTTTGGTGGTAGCCGAATCTCTGCCGGAGATTCTTAGCACCCCTTGTCCTGTCGTTACCATGGCTGCTACCGTGGCCAGGACGAACAGGACCGCCGGGGACTAGGGGCTTGGTTTTCTTACTTTCTTTCATAATTGGGGGTGTTTGCCATACTCGCCACGCTTGGCAGGCGGGTTGGCGAGCGCAGTTTTTGGTCGTAGAAGTGTTAAGGGAACGCTGCTGCCCATTCCCTAGTTTTCCCTTAGTCGCCTTGTACGACACCCGATGGGATGAGATGGGTTGGGCCTATTCTAAGCCGGGAACCACGCGGCGATT
This sequence comes from Phalera bucephala, assembly GCA_905147815.2. Lineage (NCBI taxonomy): Eukaryota > Metazoa > Arthropoda > Insecta > Lepidoptera > Notodontidae > Phalera > Phalera bucephala. The sequence goes on along the minus strand of LR990625.1, from coordinate 3,124,390 downwards.
AGAAGAATAATAGTTACCTATTAACTTTATTTCTTAGAAGTAGAAGCAATTAGGAAACTGGAAGTGTGCCCGATATAATGGCAACAGTCTCGACCCATATAACATTAGGACTTAGTAGCATCCCAGACCTCTGCTGCTCCCGCTTAGGGAAATGTAGGCGTGGTGGTGTGCATTTATTTTTAGGTACCTAATGTTGCGATTTTAAGACTAGTCTATCTTCACCTTAATGCTGTGCTCGGTATATTGCGGAGGGAAGCGGCCATAATAAGAAATACACAAACAAACACAAACATTGACACACGGAATCAGAGCGCGTTTCGAATCATGTTGACACACGCCCGTACCAGACATTCAATATTAGACACCACATAAGTAACAGTGATTCTTGTGCGATAAAAGAGATAACAAAATGATTTGTGCCTGTAGCCAAATAGATTTTTGGCAGACGTTAACGCCACAGTGCGACAAGGATCTTTTGGCCTGTGGATGAAATTGACAGAAAGAATTAAATAAATTGTTCGCGCTGATATTGAAATAAATAAAAACGTTATGAAAAGTCAAATGTTATTTTTACAAGTTATTATTTAACTTACAATGTTCTTATGTCTATTTGTCTTTCCGGTTCAAATCTTGTGATCCATTTTTCAAGCACTTGGGTATCCCATTGAGCTAAAATTTGGCTTAAATATGTAAGTCCGATGACAATGCAATAATATGGCACCATGGAGCTGGTCTGATGATAGAGGAAGTCGGAAGGTGGGTATAGGAACATGTGAACTATACAACGTAACCCCCTCATGTTTAAGCTAGTTAAATTGGTATTGAGAAGTACTATATAACTAGATAGTGTTTAGGTTCTGATGATGAAGCCGAAAGGTGGCCAATGGAAGCACACAAGTACTCAATAACCCTACCGTGTTTGGGCTCGTTGAAATTGTCTTGACGAGTATTTTACACCCGGATGGTGTCCAGCGTCTGATGATGGAGCCGGAGGGTGGCCAATGAAACTACCTAACGTCTCAACATAACCCCGCCATGTTTGGGCTCATTGGATTTGTTTTGACATGTTCTGTAGACCCGGATGGTGTCCAGGGTCTCTTATGGAGGCGGAGGGTGACCAACAGAACTACCCAACTACTCAACATAATCCTGACGTGCTGGGGCTCGTTACATTTGTCTTGACAAGTACCATAGTATTTGTCGGTCTCCATTGTGTTTTTGCTATAAAAGCTTGTTTTTGTAAAGATATTTATAAAATAAAATTATTATATAGTGAATGTCAAGATTCTTTAGATTGTTAATAGCTAAATAGAATTATTATTATTACTACAAAACCTAAGTAAGATACATTGATATTTTGATTTGCAAAAATATTTAATTTTCGGCTTATATACAAAATGATTTTATCGATAAAGCTTTCGCAGTTATATGGGAAAGTACTAATACTACATATATGGGAAAACACAAGTATAGTCTATGTCATTAATGTCCAAAAAAATATACAAGGGTGTTACTGGTAACGATGGATTTATTTACTTATAGGCACGACTACAGATTACAAGTTAGACACTTAGAAGTAATATAATGAGGAATAGAATACAGTTCAATTTGAAATCCGATTATAGTCAGGCACAGCTTTCGTAGATTGATAAATATTAGTTAAGATATAAAGTTATGAGTAATTGTAGAAATATAGAAATATCAATTAATAACCTAATAAAAGTAAACTTAGTCTAAGATTAAATAAAAACATTAGTTTGTCAAGTGAAAGATTCAAAAATTAATTATGTCAACAGAGATTGGATTAAATTAAGTAATTATAATAAAATAAAGACATCACAGTACATTAAAGTATTTCCAAAACACAAATAAATTTGGCCTCTTTCTTATCACTGACATGACATAAGTGTAAGCAGTGCAAATATATAATCTTGCAAATGCTTCCTCTATGCTCCTAGTACCTCTTCTCCCCTTAATCTGTGTCACTTTGGCAGCTACATATTGGTGAGCTCGTAAAAAAAAAATTAAAAGTGCCGGTTTGTGCTGTAAAATCGTGCCATAATTGCAGAGGAAAACATAATTATAAAAGAAGATTACTTTCCATCGGCTAAATTTAAGATTTGCTTCTGATTTTTTACAAAAACACCAATATTAATTGAGATTTTTTGTAGCTTGGTAAAATTGGCCGGTGTTGCCAATTAAATAGGGGAAATCATCAAAATAATGGGGCTTGAAATTTGTTTAAGTATGATATAAATATTATTTAATGTTATTTTTACCATCGAAAAAAGGGTCACGTGTTTGAGGTAATATTAGAGTACTAGCATAAATATAAACGCTATAGCATCTATGTGCTTTGAGTCTGAATAAAAAAAATATAAAGTACACTTTTATTGAATAATTAGTATAATTTTGAAGAATTTTTAACAGCTTTATTCCATTAACATCCTACTAATATACTTATTCTACTAATATTATAAATTTGGAAGTTTGTATGTTTGTTAGTCAATCACGCAAAAACGGCTGAAGGGATTTAGATTAAATTTGGCACCTTAATTAACAAATAGGATTTTAATCCCGAAAATATGTAAGGTTATATAAAGCCAACGCGGATGACGTCGTGGGCAGAAACTAGTAATATAATTAATGTGAAAGTTTTTATGTTTAGATGTCTGGATGGTTGTACCTCAATCACGCTAAAACGGCTAAACGGATTTTGGGTGAAATTTGAGACACCTATAGTTTATTATCTGGATTAACACACAATACTATTTATTCCGGAAAAATGTAAAAATTCTTGTTTAAAGTCAACGCGTATGAAGTCGCGGGCAGAATTATACCTAACATTTATAATATTTCATCCTTTTGTGCTATTAGGCCGTAATATTTTAATATTTTGCACATTAGATAACGCTAACGGATTTGATTGTAAAATTATATTCTTCATGAAATAAGTATGACAAAATTGATATACAATGCGAAAGTGGAAGGATGTAGGTACCGAGGAAGACCTAGACTATCTTACCATGGCCAAATAGACCGCGTCTTATTTGAAGGACAAGTTAAGAGTCTCAGTAACCGGCGAGCGTGTATGAGACGAACTATGAGAGTGGAGGAAGCCAGAGAGGTATGTAAGGGGAGAACCTGTTGGAACTTTGTACTCTCTGCCTACCCCGCAAGGGATCTGGCGTGATGATATGGATAGATAGATAGAGATAAGTAATTACCTTCACTCGTGCACATATAAGAATACATATTGGTTAATATTCACCAACATTACACATTATAATTCGAAATAAATTAATAGTTTTTAAAAGCCTTAAAATTCTCACCTTGCCTTGCATGTATATACTTGAAATAGGTGTATTTGTAAAAACGTATTAAAATCAATTTGTCACGGCAAAAGAAATGTTTCCGAGGAATACAAGAAAAGGTGAAAGATTAGTTATAGATAGAACACCAAATACCTCTCTTTTCCATAATAGCTCATACTCCATGTGTGTTAAAATCTATAACGCATTACCTGAATCTATTAAAACCTTTACTCTTTATACATTTAAAAAGAAATTAAAGTTATGGCGAAAAAAAATATTATAAATTAAATGATTTATTCGAATAATAAAATAACTGTATAACTATTTCATATCTGACATTGACCTGACATTATTTGTAATTAAGTATAAGTTTAAAATAAGTATGACATTAATTAAAAGATTGCTAATTGCTATTCTGTAATATATCATATATATATATATGTATGTTTTTTTTTGTAACAATATGTATGACGATATAATATTTTCCTGCTTAAATTTCACATGTCTACTAAAGACAACATAGGCTGACCGATGTATTAGACCCAGGCCAACTATGTTATACCCTATTTTATGTGAAATAAATGAATTTGAATTTGAATAACACAAGTTTTGGAAATTAAAACGAATTGACAACATTACTCTTCGATTTCCCGCCAAAAAGCCTTACTTACACTTAAAAAATATATTTCAAAATTTTATAAAAGTACGGTAAAAAATTATTTAGCTGGGATCCCCAAAACACGCAAACAGGGCGGGTAACCATGGTAACTGTTGCCGCTTTCCGGCGCCATGTTTGTTAGCAATGGCGTGTCTAGACAAGTATTAGTCTAAGGAATTAGTATGTATACAAATATATTTTATATTATTTTGCTTAGTTCTACAGTAAGGTATAATACAGGTATAATACATATACCTACAGGGCTGATATAATACCCATAATAACGGAATCTTTACATTCGTGCTGTTTGCTGTTAAGGAGTCCCCTGGTGTATCTTCAAAGTCCAAGGTCTAATATCGATTTCATTAAAATGGGACCACCTTGAAACTGTACTAAACTCAGCACAAAAAACCTAATAACCTACCTCCTGGTGGTCATAAGGCTTGGACTCGTCTAAGCCTTATGACCACCATGAGGTAGGCTATATTAATATAAGGTTAAACATACTTCTATCTATCTATATAATCACGCCAGATCACTTGCGGTGTAGGCAGAGAGTACAGAGTTCCAACAGGTTCTTTCCTTACATACCTCTCTGGCTTCCTCCACTCTCATAGTTCGTCTCATACACGCTCGCCGGTGACGGACACACTTAATGGCTATATTTACTTAATATTTGATATAAACAATATTTGCGTCACAATTTCTATTAAGCATCAAAACATGACCCAGTTACCTACATATAAATTTCCGAATACATTCAAAACAATCTTTAATACCCACATATTACAGTCTTTAATCGCTTATTTTACTACTTTTGGAAACGTTATCAAATAGAATAGGCCTTATTACAAGGGGGTAAGGTCGGGATGGTGTTTGACGTGGGGTGAATGAACCCTATACCACGTGGCGGTTGCAATGGCGCAGTTTTGAAGACCCCTGCACTAGTTACAGCGTACGTCGTATGGGATAGGGTAGGGACCCCAAATACGGGCCATGTAATACATTTTAAATTCAAATGTAAACATTATTATGATTGGGCAAACATTATTATGGTTAGGTAGAGAAGGACCTAGGTGGAGCTTCAATCCCCTGTTCATTCCCCGCTTGGGGATAGAAGCGCCACGGTGGTAATTGTTTTCAAATTTTTCTGACAAGTTATTTGATAAATACAAAGGCCAATAAATTATTTCTATTAAATTCTTGTATTTAATTAACAGAAGAACAAGACGGGAAAATGACTCAATATATTTTTCTAGAAGAAATAAATCATATAACAACATAAAAATCGTTGAAATAAACTTTGTTTGCAACTCACATTAAGATGACTCATAACAACGCATCAAGCTGATGTCATAATTTACCAGGTCCCCTTTTTTTCAAATTTCCTTCCTTATTAGCAAAATTCAAAGCAACTAATATAACACACTTAAATACTAACAAAAGAGTTGATCACGCAGCGTCGAGCTTATTCAAATTCAGTCGACGGAACCTCTCTAAAATTGAACTTATTAAGTTTCAAATAAAGTGGGGACACAGTCCGACTGGAACAACCTACGTGATTAATCATAGTCGTGGGTTTTCAAATAACGTGGCTATTTGTGGAAATCTGGGTCGGAATCGAGAATATTTTCTTGGTCAGACACTAGTTTTAATCTTGTTGTCGTTTGATCAAAAAAGGCGCTCGACTTATACCCTAATCGCTTACACTGCAACTACGCAATGTTTTGCTTGTGTGTGATGTATTTATAAAAACACTAGCTGTGTCCGATGGGATGTCCCACCGATAATTTTTAGCATCCATTTTAACCCTCTTAGGAGATGAAAAATCTTTTTTAAGTGCATACCTACGTTCTATAACGTACAAGATGCCATGCTTCTAAACCTGTGCGTTGTCAGTCGGTCAATGTTAAGTTTAATTAAGGGCTGATTTTTCAATACTATAAAAATTATCTATCGATGAATTACTAGTACAATCTAACTGATTATATAAAGTGAAACAATTGAAATATTTTATTCATAATCTGTTTTATCATTTTTGTTAACGTTTTGTTTTATTTGTTTTACCCATATAGAGTTCATAGATTTACGAGAATATTACATATGAAATAAAAATAATTTTCGGATTTAATCGTGGTGTTTTTTTGATTTGGGTGATTAACATGGGCGTTAAAAAGCACTCGAAACGTCGGGAACTTTAAAATTAAAGATGAACTGCGATATTAATCGTAAAATAGTTTTATTTCAACTTTCATCAACGATCGAAAAGTTAGTTCTATTATAACTAACTAGCAGTTTCCCGCGGCTTCGCACCCAGTCGAACCTCTGCTACGTTCTATGTTACGAATCTAATGTAGCTTTCTAATGGTGAATTATTAAAATCGGTTCAGTAGTTTCAGAGTTTATCGATAACAAAAAATAACTTTCGTCTATATTATATTTAGTATAGATGAATAAACTGAAAAGTTATTATTTTTGTGCACAGAGACGACAACTATTGCATTCACCTCGCGATTAGGGCGCATGTATTTAGGTGACCCACATCCATCCCTTCTGGGAGCAGTGCGGTGCACGACTCTGCAATCAAATCATCATTTCTGCGTAAAACAACCGACCCCCTGTGAAATACCATTACGTATGCTTAACAAACCTTCCTGCCCATTTTCCTTAAAGGATAGGTGTATATAGTACATTTATATTTCGCCAAAGTGTTTATGATCCCAGTGTGACTCGAGGCAAGCCGGTCGGTTTCAAATGTATTTTTAATATTTTGTTTTGACCTTAGGAATATGAGTGAGTGTATCCACCCACCCACTGTGTACTCAGAACACCTCTGTCACCCACGCTTGGGGAATATAAGGGTGACGGTATTTATTTTATTTTATTATTATAAATGAGATGATGATATTGTCAGCCATACTGATGCCTAGTTATCTAACCAATTTAATTTCGCATAAAAAACGTTATTACGTTTTTTTAAGTGTGATTGTGTTATTGTAATATTTAGTACTTTTAATCTACAATCCCTAATAGTCTTCCTCTCTCCTAAACTCTTTGGTGTGCCCGACATAGTCCATGATTGTCACCTAACCTAGCTTTTAATCTGATTAATGTTACCACAAATAATAAGTACAAATAATAGCATAATTATCCTTTCATACCCAGTCATCCCGACGATCTCAATAAATAGCTGAAAATTACTTTTAAAGCGATTTGGGTGCACATCGCACATTTTGCAATGTGGCCAAATTGCTAGTCGAAGTAACAGGTGACCAGAGGTCTGGCTCATACCTCGCACAAAGGTTAGGCATTGCCATTTAACATGGCAATGCTGCCAGCCTTCTGGGCACCCTGCCAAGCGAGAGCGATTTGGCAAAAAAAAACATTTTTTGTAAATACACTGTACACATACATCATCAGCCCGTGTCAGTCCACTGCTGGACGTAGGCCTCTCCCATGGCACGCCACTAAGCTCGATCTTCAGCTCTCCTTCTCCAATCCCTGCCCGCTGCCTTACGAATATCGTCGCCCCACCTAGCTACAGGGCGCCCTACACTACGTTTGCCGACACGCGGTCTCCACTCAAGAACCAGTCTGCCTCAACGGCCATCGGTTCTGCGGCATATGTGACCTGCGCACTGCCACTTAAGCTTGCTAATTCGCTGAGCTATGTCGGTGACCTTGGTTCTCTGACGAATAACTTCGTTCCGGATTTGATCCCTAAGAGAAACTCCGAGCATAGCTCTTTCCATAGCTCGCTGAGCGACCTTGAACTGGTGGACAAGCCGCACAGTGAGTGGCCACGTTTCGGCTTTGTATGTCACTGTACACATATTTTTGGCTTATATTATTTATTTATTATTTTGTTTTATACCTAGTCAAATAAATAGGCCAGAGCAGCTTTATAAAAAAAAAATGTGTTACAAATAAAATATTACAGGATATTCAAAATTTTACAGTCGTTTGAATATTTCTTAAGGTTCGTGCGAACGGTAGGAGAGCTTAGAAGACATTGAAGGTATTTTGTTTGGTGATGGCTTTTTATAGGCATCGCCAAACAAACATGTTTACGACGGCGGCGCCTACGCAGAGTGCGTCGTTATAGTTCACATTTGCTAATTAATCAAACAGTTAGTGGAACTGAAAGGAGACTAAACCTGTAATTTGATATATACAGGGTGTAACATAGTAAACGCAAGACCTCAGACACCCCGACTAGAGAATTGCTTCATAAAGTCAAAACGAAAACCAAATTTTCAAATTTAAAGGTTTTTACCCTTTTTTAAAGCACTTTTATACCCCAAATAACAATGAAACTTGTACGTGTATGTGTGCGTTTTGAGAAATACGGCTTAAGAATGCGTTTGGAATCTTCTTCTTGCTATGAATCAAGAATAAATTTATTTTTTTATAGCGCACTGAAGGAGTAAATGCATTTTTTGCAAATTCAAAAAAATGTAAAATACATTAAAAATTGTTGGAATCGATTCAGTTACCGATTTAGAACAAACTACTTTCAGGTCTTACGTTTATTATGTTACAGCTTGTATTTACAATGACGTGTCTATCAAATACACAGTTAAGGCAAGTTATGCTAAACTATCAAAATAGTTCTTGGAATATATTTGCTTGTGCAATACTTAGTATCTATTGCATCCTCTTTTAACGTACTTGCACCGAACTGAGTACTGGTTGGGAATACATAACTACCTAGCTTTTAAGTTGTAAATAATAGTTTTTAAGTTAGTAAGTCTATGTTTTCTTATTAGGTATAACCGTAAATTGTAAATTAAAGCGTATTTCTAATTTAACAAGTGGCATAGCCATCTCGGTATTTTTGATCGTCCCGGACATTGGGCTATCTCGTTGGTCTAATGGCGCATATTGCGGCTGATCAGGAAGTCCTCGGTTCAAACCCTAGATCGGACAAAATATAGTTTTTCTATCGAAAAGTTTTCAGTAGCAGTCCGCAATCTGGAATTACAACCGTTTGCGGCATATTTACTGTCAAGCGTCTTTAAGATGGAAAAAAGTCGTGCCAAAGGGAATACTGTTTTCATACCGCATCGGAGGTTTACGACCCTCAGCACTGAGAAAACGTTGCAAGAAGAATGAGTTAGTAGTAAAACATGTAAAAAATACTTTTATACGCTGGCACAACAGGTACATACAGTGAGCCCGCGACAAGTGCCATCGCATCATTCGCATCGGCCATGCCGCCGCGCCTGGCGCGTAATCGTACTTAGCTATTGACTACTAATTCATTACTAATGGTTATAATCGAGATATCTAGAGACATTTTTATAATCGAATGATTTCATTAGTATATCTCATAATCACCCACCACTAGTTATTAATATAAGAAAAGTTAAAATTTTGTTTAAAATATTAATAATAATATAAGCCCTGTTAAGAAACTCTCCCCCGTTGGGCCACCGGGTCTCCTCTTAAACTGAGAGCTCACCACGCTGGCCCAGTGCGGGTTGGCGAATTTCACACACCTTCGAAAAACTATTAGGCATGCATGTTTCCTCATGATGTTTTTCTTTACCGTTAAAGTAAGCGATAGTTAATTTTCAATGGGCACATGTTTTCGAAAAGACAGAGGTGCGTGCCTGGGCTTGAACCCGAGACATCTGACTTTGCAGTCCAACGGTCTAACCACTAGACTATCACTGTTGAGGGAGTAGCAAAGTTTCCTTTTAAAAAAAAACGTAGTCCCGCCCTACGATTTATTACTGTGTCGTGGGTGCGTTCACAAACATGGAGATTCACATACACAAATACCCAGACCGGAAATAGTTGTGGATCACTCAAAGATTTCTCCCATGCGGGAATCGAACCCGCGACTATTAGACATAGTGGGTGCAGAGGCTTAAGCTTTTAACCACTGCGCTAAATAGTCCGTCAGTCAAGTTGGAGGCCTAATGGGCGACTTGATATATTCCAGCAGGAGGTGGGCTAGAGGAAAATTTAAACCGAATTGCACTGGGTCCGCATGGTGGATTTTGTGTTTGAATGATCTACGCTGTTGGCCGCGGGGCCTTTACAGCTCACCGGACAAGAGGGTGAGCGTGCAACCAATGCGCTGGAGCTAGAAGGGTGAGGGGGCAACTGGTTCAAGGGCGCCTCAATGAGGAACGGCTTCGGCGTGGGCCGTCGCCATGGGGGAGGGCGTATACTAGGTGTCTCATCATGGTACTCTGCACCGGCCGGCGGGCAGGGGATTCTTCGACCTAGCCGGCGCGGTCGTTGTCTGATCCTGTATGCGGTATCTGTATCCGAAAGAAGGTCGCATGGTGGAGTAGGACCTACTCTACCTCAGCTTTATTTGTGAGAGGCCTTTGCTCATCTGTACAGGCCGATTCAAAAATAGTTAATGGTACTAGATACAGCAATTTCCCAAGTTATTAGTTAGCAGAATAAACAAATAAACAGGGCCAATCAATTTAGCAAATTTATCAGCGCAAACTAAGCGTTATATTAAATTTAATATTAGCGGAAAGTTATTGAATATCATAATCTGCTGAATCTCAAAGTTAGTCGTAAAGCGATGATCGTCGAATTGAATATCTAATAATTAAACAAAATTTATTAGTTGCTTTGAAATTAATAAAAATAATACCTACTTATGGTTGAACTATGAGAGTGGAGGAAGTCAGAGAGGTTTGTAAGGAGAGAACTTATTGGAACGCTGTACTCTCTGCTACCCCGCAAGGAACCTGGTGTAATGATATAGATAAATAAACAAATACTCCTTTCTTATGATAAGGAAATTGTTGAAGTGGGTTGAGGTGTAAAATCAAAATCAAAAGTTTTTTATTCATGTAGACCAAAATATTTATGAATAGGCAAGTTATTGATTACTTAAGACTACCACCTGTTCGGAATGTCATTCCTGTGGAGAAGAAGGGCAAGAAACTCCACGGTTACTCTTTTTTAAAAATGAGAGGTGTAAAATTCTTTTTGTATACATTGCATTCATGGGATATGAGAGAACAGTGCAGAACTAGCTAAATAGATGTGCTTAAGTATAAATTAAACATAAATTTACTAAGATTCATAGTATCAATCAGTGTCTACATAGTTCTCTTATTTACAAAATATAGACTTTATAGAGGAGTGTAATAAGTGAAAAAAAGGGTTACTATGAAATATGTATAGAGTGCGTACAAAATAATTGGTTATAGCTCCAGTGTGATGCCTAATGAGACAAAATTCAACAGTATTATGTTACATGTTTGATCAGTCAAAGGATATAGGACGGACCAGGTCCTACCAGCTGCACCCGTTTACAAGTATGACTTGAGAAGACTATATCAGCGGGAAAAGAGTCCACGGAGCCGTCAAAATTGAACAACTTTAAGCCAAGATCTACCTTTTAATTAATTAAACTAATATACCTCTCTTAATTTATAAATTAGAAGGTAGATCCGGGCTTAAAGTTGTTCAGGAGTTGCAGTGGTAGCAATGTGTGGCGGGTTTAGGCAACAAAAAAAAGATTATAAAGTGACTAGACTAACGTTTGATCTAGTAGTTAGGGGGTAAGTTGTTCCACGAACTCGCTTCAATTACTGGCTTCTGGATCAAGTAGTTATGGGCTCAATCTGCGCACGAAACAAATCTTTGTGTAACCCACAACTATTTGCTTCGGCATGGGTACGTGTGCGAGTGAATTTCATGTTTCTTAACGTACCCACGACACAGAAATAAACTCAAATTCAATACTTAATGATACATACTCAATTCTTAATGATGTCTGTATGTCAACTTGGGCATCTTGATAACGACATACATGTACTCATCCGAGTTTAATTCATAGTGTGTGGCTACGTTTTGAAAAACAAAGTGCATCTACATAAATTATAAGACAGGAGCATAGTAAACTATGTTACCAGTAGAACACTTTAGTAGCAGCGCACAGAATAAAAATCACGCACACAGACGCAAGCACTATGCAGCTTATTGGCAAGTTCCAGTATCTCGATACCTACTGAGATCGACCGAGAGAGTTATTCGAACTACTGTACTGAAATACTTTACTGTGAACATATAATAATAAAATCAGCCTATACTGCCCACTGCTCGGCAAAGACCTTGTCTCACGAATCGAGGTGAGAGAGATTAGGTTATACGTACTCCACAATTGGTGGAGGCAGATTTGTAGCCACCTGCTGTTGGAACTTATCAAGCCGGCTATAAGGCTTCCAACTCGGCTTGACGTCCACCTCATTAAGTGGTAACCGGGACCAACGGCATAACGTGCCTTCCAAAGCACGGAGACGCTCAAATATGAGATTGCCAAACCATCACCCACCTCAGGCCGACCAAGTCAAAGAACACCGCGGTCACACAGCGCTACGAGCGACTCACTCTGCGAAAGTATAATTATTATATGATGAACACAGTTATACTCTATTATAGAGTGCGGTAGGCAACCCTAAGTGTACCTAAGCGTGTAGGGCCAGCGAGTGCCCCAAGTCGGATCAATACGATCGAATGGACCGTAATAATTTAACGAGCACACCGCGCCTAATGTCTGCTCTATTGTCTGTGCACGTCACCTGCCGGCGACATCGCATAAATTGAGAAAACACGCTTTTCGAAATTGATATTTGGAAATTGTGCTTTTGAGTCAAAACCACAATCCAAATTTTTAGTCAAAGATGGGTTTGGTTCGTTGGAATCAATGGTAGTACAAGGCCCCAATTCTTAAAACATTACCAAACTAAAATTGAATATTAGCCGCCGCGTATGTAGTAGATAGAATACGACAACAAAGCACAGATCTCCAACATATTCTACAAAGAGTACCTGTGATCAGCTATATATAGCTATTTTTTATCTTTCATTTCTAGCCATTTAGCCATTTTTTAGCCAATATCTTTAACATGCTAAGCTTAAGAGTCGGTTGTTACGGAGTTTTGTTAGTAAAATTGGGCCCCTGAACCTATATCGAGGACGATGCCTATTTGTAGGTACCCATTGTGTTTTATCGATCTGGAATATAATTTTCCTATTTATCTATATTATCACGCTATATCCCTTGTGGGGCAGGCAGAAAGTACAGTTTATTATATATTATTATATTATATTATATACCTCCATACATATTATATGTTATGTAGAAATATAGACGATAAATATATATTACATTTAGTCGCGTAAAAATCAATCGAGTAATGACTAATTTTATGATAAAAGTTATCTTTTGATTAAATAAAAAGCTGATTACAAACGTAAAACAATTCAATTATTTTATTCAAGTAACTGTAATTTTAATTTGTGTATGTTATATTTTACCCTATGAATAACTTTATTAATGATTAAAAAGCTTTTAAATTACTGTCCCGTGCAACAAAGTTTTTAAGAACCAAAATAATTTATGAATTTCTTGTCTTACTCGGTTTTTGCAGTGAACGTCTATTGCTTGTAGGTACATGAGTTCATAAGTCGTCGCAAATTGCTGTCTGTATATTACGAGTTTATTGGTATGCGAGTAATGAGGGAACCGGGTAAGAGGTAAAATAATGAGTGTGGTGGCTTTCGTAATAAATAATAAAAATATCAGCCCACATTGTCCCACTGCTGGGCAATCCCTGCCCAGCAGTGGGACAATGTGGGCTATCCCTGCTGAAGGCAATCAGGCCTTCTCTTATAAATTGAGGTGAGAGAGATTAGGTCATATACCCAGCATGGATTAATGGGGGTAGGTTTGTGGCAACCTGCTGTTGGAACTTATCAACCCGTGTAAAGCTAGTAATAAGGCTAGTACGAAGGCTAGTATGTAATATATTGTAAAAATATAAAATTAGATTTATTGATTTAATTTGACCTTAATAATTTTAATTCAGTTGTTAAAACTTTTATGTGTAAATCAACAGATGGCGTGGTAAAATAAGCTAGGATATGCTACGTCTATTCACTTTACTGGTCTTTGCTCAGAGCTACGTTTAAGATTGTTTTCTCTACGATTCTATATTTCTGGCGCATGCACAAACATTATCGTATTTAAGTAATAATTGTTGGAACGTGCAGTTTGCTCAGCGGGCGCGGTTTTCACTGTTGTAGCGCTGTTACTGTTATTGCGTTCACTGGCTATGTCGTAAGGGGAAGCGATCGCTGAAAGATTAAATTTTCACGTTAACGTACGTTTACATAAAAAAAATAATAATAATAATAAATGAAATAATATTAACCCTGTTAAGAAACTGGCCCACCGTTGGGCACGGTCCTCCTCTCAAACTGAGAGGGTTTAGGTCATAGTCGACCACGCTGGCCCGGGTGGATTGGCGAACTTCACACACCTTTGAGAAACTCTTAGGCATGCAGGTTTCCTTACGATATTTTGCTTCATCGTTAAAGCAAGTGATAGTTAATTTTTAAAACGCGCCTGCGGAAAATACACAGGTGCGTGCGGGTTCAAGCCCAGAACCCGAGACCTCTGACTTTGCAGTCGAATCGCCTAACCACTAGGCTATCACTGCTTATATTATTTTTATTTAAAGAAACAATCAGCACTACAATAGGAATTATTCCTGTGTCGTGAGTGCGTTTACAGACATGAATCATGTGTCACACAAAGATTCCCGTGCGAGAATCAAAACCCCTCTACTCGATCCAGAAGGCGGAGCGGTTTCACCTCTTAACCACCAAGCCGTCTGTCATCTGTGGTATTTATTCTTATAAGTTTTTATTTAACATGCACTGTTTGTATGTTTGTCTATCTGTCTTTTTAGTTCAAATCTTGGGATCGATTTTTGAAGCACTTGCGGATATCCGATTGAGTTGAAAATTGTCAAACGTATGTAAGTTTGGTGACAGTGGAATAATATGGACCTATGGAGCTGGTCTGAAGATCGAGCTGGAATGTGGCCATAGAAACATGTCATCTACACTACATAACCCCCTTATGTTGAGGCTTGTTGGGTTGATATTCAAAAGAACTACATACAAAAAAGCACTATATTTTACAACCCGATGGTGTTCAGGGTCTGACGATGAAGCCGAAAGGTGGCCAATTGAACCACCCAAACACTCGACATAACCCCGCCGTGTTTGGGCTCGTTGGATTTGTCTTGACGAGTTCCAAAGGTCTAGATGATGAGCAGGATCAGATGAGGTAGCCAGAAGAAGGCCATAGGAATTCTTCAACTAAACAAAATGTCACATAAAACAACTTTTCCGATTTTATCGCGGTTTATTTTGATTTTTAAGTCCCCGACGTTTCGTGTGCTTTGAAGTACCCATGGTCACGGGAAGGACTGAGGTGTAAGACGTAAAAGGCATAGTTGTTCCGGGGTACCCTCAAACTTCTTAACTATTTCTTATTTATTTTTCATGGTCCGATCTACGCAGAATGAGCTCACAGTGTATTGAGATCTTGCAGTTATGCTTGGTTTTGTATTTGATTATATTAATTACCGGATCTCAAGTCGATGTAAGCACCCAGCCATCTTCTTGAAATTAGGATGTTTTTTAATTTTTCGGGAACTTAAAACTCAAAAATAAACCGCGATAAAATCCAAAAAATTGTTTTATTTCATGTGTAATATTCGCGTAAATCTAAGAACTCAGTATGTTAACAAGATGTGTCCATGTTTTTGCTATAAAATTTTGTTTTTAAAAATATATTTTGTAAATTAAAATTATTAAGTGAATGCTTCCTCTTAACTAAGGCTAAGTACCAGACAGAGTGACTTGGCACTAGTTCGGGTTAATTTGGCTATTTCTTGAATATATCGCCTTTTAGCTGATCACCGCTCTTGTCTACCTCGCTTTAGTTTTTATGAGACGTTGGATATAATAATACTCCACTTAATAACTTTGTATGTATTAAGAGTTTGTTATTAAGTGAATGGCTTACTAGTTATATCTAATGTTGTAAAAATGAGCGCTGAAGTCGAGCATTTAGCGCTGAGTCGACACTCACGAGCGTTGAAACACGTAGAAGACGCGAGCGTTTTAAGCGCCGACTTGAGCGTTTTTAGTTATATGCCCGTTACGAATCCCATTTCGCACCTAAGCGTTATTCAGAACGTGTGCGAATGGTGATAAAGTCTTCACGTGTGTGGGGACCAAAATAACTCGAAAGATGGGTAAGGAAACTTTTGTCAGGAGATCTCCATGTCCGTGAGAATAAAATGTTGACTAAATAACTGGCGTATGATACAGCTGGCGATTACAAGTCCTAGGATTCGAATCCTAGGTCAGACAAATTTTTTCATCTAAAGCTTTTCTAACAAAAAAATTACAGTAGTTCAGTTCAGAGTCTGAAGTTACGAGTCTGGTCTGGTATAATGGCAATACATTTACATTGGGTTCTGACATCGTTGGCATATCGTTAACCCCTACCACCCCCACTTGGAGAAGACAGTCGTGACAGTGTTTATTAAAATCTTGAATTTACACTTTATGCGGTTGATTCCGGTTAGAATAGAATAGCATAGAAAACTCTTTATGGTTCACCAAATTAATTACAAAGTAGTGATAGTAAAACAATATAATATGTACTAGTGGTCGACCATAGGTCGATATTCGACCTACTCTTTCATCGTTTGCTGGTTATGTTTGACATTCAGTAAGACTATAGACAAATAATATTAAAGACAAACATCAATTTGTCGGTATGTAAGGAAAGAACCTGTTGGAACTCTGTACTCTCTGCCTACCCCGCGAGGGAGCTGGCGTGATGATATAGATAGATAGATAGATCAATTTGTCGTGTATTGTGTCAAATACATGGTAGTGCGTGTAATGTTTTTTTCATTGATTTAAGCGTAATTGTGTTTTATGCGTAATTTTAAAAAAATATTATCATTCTGCACTCCTTCTCTATATAAACTATAAGTGTGGGAAATTTCATACTTCTCCGTCCGCGCAATTTTCGTAAAAATGTGTACAAAATTTTTGCTTCACGTATTAATATATAGATATATAGCTATTCGTATATTTTTTATGTTTATATAATTATGGATATGTATGTATTATATTATAGGTCCATATATATAAATTT
This sequence comes from Phalera bucephala, assembly GCA_905147815.2. NCBI lineage: Eukaryota > Metazoa > Arthropoda > Insecta > Lepidoptera > Notodontidae > Phalera > Phalera bucephala. The sequence continues at coordinate 3,107,403 of LR990625.1, read as the reverse complement.
ACTTCAGATAGTAAGATTTAATATTTATTTTTCGCTATATTTTCGGTATCTTTCTTTCACACCCAACTCGGATTTGCACCTGCTTCACTAGTTTCTGCATCACCCTAAGGTAGACTGGCAGAAAATGCCTAAGGTATTAAGTTCGCCCATGTACCAACTGTGCATAAAGTATAAATAAATAAAAAAATATAAGGTACAATTGGCAGGCTTATTGCTTATAGCAATATCTTCCAGACAACCAAGTCGAAATAAATATAACAAAGTAGAAGAAGCCTCCTCGAAGAAACCGGTGTGGGCCTGCACCGGTCGACGATGGCATACTCCTGCGTTCAGCAGTACCGACGACGCTGCGGTACGTTTCACGGCTACACTACACCACCAAAGCCGATGACATTGTGGAGTATGCTCGCAAGAAGTCCTTGTATACTCCGAGGGTCGAGAAGCGGAATTCGCAACACAATGCGGCTTTTAATTCCTTTGTTGTGCGAGTTCCCACTGCCAAGTTGGAGACCTTCAAGAGCGAGGACTTCTGAGACTGAGAGACACCCCCGTACAGCGTAACATGTCGCCGGCAACACATGTTGCTTAGTTAATAAGTTTTCGTAAAATTTCAGTTGCCTGGATTAAATGACTATTATATATATATAATAAGAAATAAATATTTATACATAGTGAAATAAACATAATGCACTTAGGTACAAGTAAAAAAAACTACTTTCTTACACAATTACAGCAAGAAATGTAAATAATCTAATGTAATAAAAAAAAACACCCCGTGATCATTTAAATCACTACGATATTAGTCCGATATTCATTCAAAACTCGTAACGAACGGTTGTTGTTCATTCATCATGCCCAATTTATTTAAACTTTTATTTGCATACCCACTTATTCACGATTTCCTACGACATATATTTGTATATCTCCCGCTCGAAATTATGAGACTCACTTAAATACTTTATGTGTTTTCTGGTAGAATTGCTTCTATTTTTTCGTGGCTTCGTTGCAGTGCACAAACTTACGCCTCATTCACCATATTTTTCTTTTACCAGTGACATTGCCAAACCATAGAGCCGTGCGCGTCGGTTGAGCTTGACGTTTCGCACGGCGGGAAATTTAAATGGACTTAACAATATTTGTTATTTAATGTTGACGCCTGAACCGGTGCACGGACAAACCTAAATCTCGTTTATGATGCACCCTTTATGTAATAATTTGAACTAGTGGTCGCCCATAGGTCGATATTTGACCTACTCTTTCATCGTTTGCTGGTTATGTTTGACATTCAGTAAGACTATAGACAAATAATATTAAAAACGAACATCAATTTGACGTGTATTGTCAAATACATGGTAGTGTGTGTAATGTTTTTTTTATTGATTTAATGTATGTTTTGTATGCATACATAATTAAAAAAAATATTAGCATTCTGCACTCCTTCTCTATATAAACTATAAGTGTGGGAAATTTTATACACCATCCGCGCAATTTTTGTAAAAATGTGTACAAAGTTTTTGCTTCAGGTATTATTATATAGATGTTACCACCTTTTTTTTTTTAAAATAAATAAAAAGTAAAGATAGGTAAATTGGAGTAAACACAAAAGGTTGGAAGTTATTTATGACAGCGTCTCACTAATGATAGCAGAGAGGAAGTGGTTCTCGTGGTAGTTGTTAAGTTGCAAAGGCAGGTGGCCACAACCTACCTCCACTAATTCGCACTAAGTCCGCGTGGTGAAGTATTATTTTATTTCTCTCACCTCGACTTGGGAGAGGAGGCCTTTGCTCAGCAATATGATAGTATCTATTTATCTATCTATCTCTATCATCACTCCAGATCCCTTGCAGGGTAGGCAGAGAGTAAAGATGATAGTATAGCCTGATTTATTTATGTATTTTTTTACCTGCTCGTGCACAGTGGCGGATTTACACATTTGCCGCCAGTGGGCTATTCAATTTTTGCCGCCCCTGCTAACCTCTGCAATTGAATACCCTAGTTTACAATCATAATAATTACATTTTCTTTGTCAATGAATTTGCAATTTTATGATTTGTGCTATATCGTCATCATTACATCAGCTTTTTCCCGTTATTAGTATAATTGTGAACTGAGGGATCGTTGTGTCAGTTCCTAGATTATTCTTGCAACTTACGATTTAGTGAAGTTTACACAAGAAATAGTCTTTGGGTATATTTTTGATCTAAGAATAGCCAAATTTGCCGCCCGCCCTAAAATTTGCCGCCCTAGGCTCCAGCCTACTCGCCTGCTGGTACATGCGCCACTGCTCGTTCATCTGCGTTGGACTGCCTTGTTGATCTAGTGACAAAGCGCATCGCTTTGTGACCACAAGGTCCTGGGTTCAAATCCTAGGTCGGACAAATGTAGTTTTTCTAACGAAAAATTCTCAGTATGATCCCGGGGTTTCGAATTGTGCCCAGTATATGGCAATAGGCTCGCCCCCTATTACATGGGACCTAACATCGTCGGCGAAAAGTGGGTGTATTCAGTACAGCTTTGGAACCCTTGTTAAGGGATTACAGGCGGTTTTTATTTGTTTATTTTAATTTTTTTCTAACGTCAATGCTTCACAACCAGTGAGCACGTTGCTCTTAAGCGCCGGTTCCCCACACCCCACCGCTGGGCTGCGACGTGAATTAGGTGTAACATACGCGGCAAGCAATACGGCTCCCTAAGTATAAATATAATACATTTTCGTTAGCAGCCGGGGTCTGCGGTGTACGTGGGTAAGGACGCCTTCACAGCAGCTTGGAAAAATAAATGAGAAATACTAGAATTTAGGTTCTGAAGAAGGCAGTTATTTGGGACTAGCTGTTACCTGCGACTTTGTTTTTTATTTGGAATTGGTACATTATTAATTGGTCTCTATTATAATATTTGTAATGTTTTCGCTCTTAAGTTATCATGGAAAAGTATTTCAACCTTTTCGTCACTTTACGGGTTGAATTTCTAAAAACGACTTCTTAATGTTAAATTATAATAATAGGCAGTCTTATGCAAAACCAAGTTTCTAGACCTAGGGGTTTGGGTTGTGCGCTGATGTACGTATAAGATATTCTGTTAAGCTGTCAATTCAGAAGATGCTATGAAACAGACTATGAACTACTTAAGTTTAGTATCAAGCACATGTTTTTCACGAATCTTTACGACTATAACCTTGAACGTTTGGTAACTATCAACGTTACAGACGTTTTCCCCTTTAGTCTTTCATCCCGATAACGTAGCCATCTTTAAGGGATATCTTTCTTCTGACATGGAGTCACTTTTACTACATCCAAAGGTAAAGGAAATGTTTATTCTATTATCATGTTTACTTATCATCATCATCGGCCCAAATTAGTCCACTGCTGGACAAAGGCCTCTTTCGATGTGCCCGAGACTCGGCTATATGCATCCAGTTCCCGCCGGCAATCCGACGTATGTCGTCACTCCGTCTCGCGGGGGCGTCCTACACTGCGTTTGCCAGTTCGTGCTCTCCACTCCAAAACCCGTCTGCTTCAACGGTTGTCCGTTCTGCGGCACTTTAGCTTGCTGATTTTCAGAGCTATGTCGGTGACTTTGGTTCTATGCAGGATAGTCTCATTTCTGATTGTTTCTAGCATAGAAACTCCAAGCATAGCTCTCCATAGCTCGCTGAGCGACTCTTAGCTTACGGACCAGTCCCATTGTAAGAGTCCACGTCTCAGCTCCGTAGGTCATGACCGGCAGGATGCACTGGTCAAAGACTTTTGTCTTTAGATTTTGCGGGATGGGTTACGAGAAGACATGACGATGTTTACTTAATAATAATAATATAATATATAAATATCAGCCTATACTGCCCATTGCTGGGCAAAGGCTTCCTCTCACAAATCGAGGTGAGAGAGATTAGGTCATACTCCACCACGCGGACCCAGTGCGGATTGTTGGAGAGAAGTTTGAGGCCACCTGCTGTTGGAACTTACCAAGCCGCCATTAAGTCTTCCAACTCGGCTTAACGACTACAACATTGAGTGGTAACCGGGACCCACGGCTTAACGTGCCTTCCGAAGCACGGAGACGCTCGAATATGAAAATGCCACAAACGGTCACCCATCTCAGACCGACCGAGTGGAACGCTGCTCAACCTATGTTTACTTATTTTATCATAATATTATAAATGTGAAAGTTTGTATGTTTAGAGGTTTGGATGTTTATTACTCAATCAAGCAAAAACGGCAGAACTTATTTGCATGAAATTTAGTACACAGATAGTTTATAACTTGAATTAATATATAAAATATTTTTTATCCCGGAAAAATGTGAGGTTCCTGTTTAAAGTCAACGCGGTCGAAATCGCGGGCAGAAACTAGTGTAAAATAACATGGAAGTTTGATTTACACGATGACCTAGCATTAGGTTTTACACTATGTGGGCATGTGTCATAAATAAAATAAATGACTATTCGTAGGATTCCTGTAAAATTTTAGTTTGGCCATTATTTGCTATGAACATTAACGTACCGAGGCGAGTTTTCAAAACTAAAGGAAATTATCATGGAATGGCATTTGGTATACTTTGAAGGCCAAATCACGTATTTAATTGACACTGAAACAAAACAATGACTGAATTGAGATTTAATTATGAATTGACTCACATTTGGTATTCTGCTCCACCACAATATCATCTAAATCTAATGTCGATATTATGTAAAATTATTTAATTTAAAATATATTGTTGATCATGTGTTATATAATAATAATATTAGCCCTGGTAAGAAACTGTCCCACCGTTGGGCACGGGCCTTCCCTCAAACTGAGAAGGTTTAGCCCATAGTCCACCACGCTGGCCCAGTGCGGGTTGGCGAACTTCACACACCTTCGAGAAACTCTCAGGCATGCAGGTTTCCTCACGATGTTTTTCCTGCACCGTTAAAGCAAGTGATAAATATTTTTTTACTGGCACATTTCGTAAAGACAGAGGTGCGTGCCTGGGTTTGAACCCGAGACCTCTGACTTTGCAGTCCAACGGTCTAATCACTAGGCTATCACTGCTATATAGCACATGTTTTAGCATATATCATATGTTATATGGTATATCGTGTGTTGATCACATGTTAATCTTAGCTGCACAGTCTCAATAAAAAAAACACCTAACTAAAATCTTCGCTTTCACGTTTGTTTTGTACCTTTGTTGTTCATATCAGCTCAAATTTTTATTTGAATACCGTTTAAATTTTATTCATCTTTCGGTCCGATCTCAATTCGGTCGATGTCGATATTTTACGGTAATACCATTTGTGAGATTTATGACATTGAGATTAGATCGAGACTGCATTTTGAACACTTTTAATTACGAGAATTGTACTTTGTGTGTGTATGAGACGAACTATGAGAGTGGAGGAAGCCAGAGAGGTATGTAAGGAAAGAACCTGTTGGAACTCTGTACTCTCTGCCTACCCCGCGAAGGAGCTGGCGTGATATAGATAGAATTGTCCTTTTAGTTGTTCATTGTGACATTAGTAACAAAACTTAGGACAGGATAAAATTCTTAGCGAAGATTAACATTTATTTTAAAAGTATCCGTGATGAACACACCCTCAACCCGCGGTAAGGTATACATTGAATGAAAAAAGGTTGAATCTTTGGAGAATTCACATTGAAATTATTGAAGATCGTGCGTGGAATTGTGTTAAATTACTTTTAATGGACGGAGAGATGTTCTCTGGCAGTTTTATTCGCTTTCCTTCTTCGTTACTTTTAGGTTATGTATTTCGGTATTTGTGTGTATTATGTACTTATATGTCGTTAGGTCATAGCATGCTATGTTATGGGCTTAATAAACATCTACCTCGGCGACTAGTGGCATAAAATGCGGATGGCGATCATCCTAGATTTTTATAGAAAACTAGCTATATCGGCAACTTCGTTCGCCTTATTTTCAGGCGTGTATTTCTCATTCCTACTTATTTTTTGAGACATAAGGTGTCCTTACCCTGGATGAAATCTATTTCTTTGCCGAATTTGATCAAAATCTGTTCAGCGGTTTAGGCGTAAAAACGTAACAGACAAACAAATAGATAGGCAGAGTTACCTTCGAATTTATTATATTAGTATGGATTTTTCACTAGGAGTCCAAAGTCTAGAATGGTACCCGGTATCATAGAAATAGACACGCATCGTATTACATCGGATCCTAACATCACGGCGGTATCTGAATGTACACGGTACACATCTGTCACTCCTGTATAGGGAATATAGGGATGAGATTCTTTTTTTATTGCAATGATATAAAAAGGAAAACCATTCCTCAACGTCGTGTAGTCATAGACTCGCCCCCTATTACATGGGATCAAACATCGTAGATGAAAAGTGATTGCATACGGTACGCCTCTGTCACCGTCGCTTGGGGAATAACGGGGTGGTGATGTTTATTTTTTTCATAGCATTGATATAAAATGGAAAACCATTTACCAGCATCGAGTGGTTACGTGCCCCAGCCGCTCGTAATAGCGGGCGGCGGCGACAGATTTAATTCCTATCTGAAACGCATCAAGTAATTACAAATAAAAAATACAAGAGCCGGCGAGAGTGCGGGAAAGCTATGGGGTGACCACGCTGCTGTTGACATTTTTGAGATATTCCTGAATTAATATAAGGTTCATAGAATAGTAATGTATGGTTCATAGGTAAAGTTTTTACTTATTCATTCTATCAACTATCTATCTATATCATCGCGCCAGATCCCTTGCAGGCAGAGAGTATAGAGTTCCAACATGTTTTTTCCTTATAAACCTCTCTGGCTTCTTCCACTCTCATAGTTCGTCTCATACAGGTTCGCCGGTTGAGACTCTTGATTTGCCTATCACATAGGACACGGTCCACCAAATAACTAGCACTAAAATAATGTTAAAATTATTAACATAAGCATAGGTCAATTATAAAAGGCTACTTTCAGGTAATACGATTTATATTATAAAAGAATATAAAACAAGCAATTACATTATTCATGATGATAATATTTTTGCCATGTCAAATGAAGAGCACATAGAGTAAGTTTCGAAGCAAAGTGAATAGACCAAGATACATACTATAAATAAGAGCGCGATGCATTAATAAGATTATACATAAACAAGAAAAACAGGAGGAGCAGTAGGAGAATAACAACCAATTACTCTTTTTGTCTCTATTATATACACAAAATCTTTTTTGATTCTTTAACTGTCCTTTTCTTAAAAATATGTCATGTCTTCATTATCCAAGCGTGTATACATGTCACCTTACGAATGTTTTAAAATACTGCTAAATATACAAAAATAACTAAAAATATCATCCACAAATGTTTAAATATAACCACCCTACTGGTTAACATGCGGGCAACATTAATTAGTAAACAGTCGAGCGTCTGAGTGTAGGCAACAAAGCAAGATTTTTCTTCTGTCCCACGAAACTCCGAGCAACTTATTTTTTTTCCAGTCTGCGCTTTTCCAAAACGCGAAATTCATGAATTTAAAGCCGGTAGTACATTTTAAATGTTAATTAGCGCCGTGATAATTTCAGAGCTACTTACTCAGAATCTGTTAATGCTGTTTAAATATGCATTTGGTTTTCATAATGGTTTGTGTTTAAGATTTCAGCGTGTAGGCGATGGCTTAAAAGATTATTATGTGTGTTTAGTGATTTCTAGTGGTAAGACGTTAAGGCTATATTCATATTAAATTTAAAGTGTCATATATGATCTAATAGCAAAGGAGGTAATTGTGTCTTGAAATCTAAAGCATTCGTATTTTAAAGTTTTTTTTGTACATTGCACACGCACTGCAATTCTTCGGTGTTCTCAAGCTATAGCATCACGCCACACCCCTGGCAGGGTAAGCAGAGAGTATCAATAGATTCTTTTCTTACAAATATCTCTGGTTTCATCCAGTCTCTTAGTTCGTCTCATACATACTCTATATTTTTTATGTCGTTACGCCAGATCAATTGTGGGGTAAGCTGAAAATTCTCGTTATCATTAAACAAAAACATCAAATATTAAAGAGAACAGAAATGCCTGTAATTATACAAAGCTTTCGATTTTTTCCGCTCGACTCAACAAAATCTTTCGGGTCGTAAAAACATTACTATTTTAACAATACCTAACCACCAAAGAATAAAACAACTGCGGACATTCCGGTTGTTTACTCCCAAGGATAATACATAACCAACGTCCTTCCTTAAAATATGCCACCCCATAATTATCGCACCGACATAAAAGCTACGTAAGTTTTACGCAATTTCCTCAATGGTGCTGAAAACAAACGGGCAAGCCTAACTAGTGGGGACCATAAATTATCTCAAACGGTAATGGGCCACAATAAAACGTTGGGTCGTGCCTAGTTTTATACAACCATTGTCCTTTTTGTTTTACGACAGTAATTTTTACTGCCTTTTTTGGACGACAAACAAGCAGGTGGATTAGTTTTTCGGTATGTGCGAATTAGGTTACGAGATTAATGGGCGCGTGTTGTGAATATATAGGCGTTTTCTTTTATTTTTAAGGGTAAGGATATTTATTAAAAATATTCTTAGTTAGTATGTAAGCACTTACAAGTAGTCTACACTTGTAAAACGTTACTCTAAACATGGAATTATTGATGTGTCGCGGGGGTGCTTATACACATCCAGACTGATATTTTTGGGGCCGATAAGAAATGATTTTATAAACGAGAACAAATGAGTAATTTTAACACGAAGTTGTCCCGTGACATGATCAAACTTGCATACTCGATCTAGTAATCTGCGGCCTACACTCAAATGGCAAAGTCGTCGTCGAATTTGCTACATGTATAATTACATTTGCTTAAAATGTAAGGACATATTTAATATTTTGTATAAGGCACATGCTTGTGACAGTAAATTGTCTCTCGGTAATCGTGCCAATAGATCAGGTCGCAATTAATAAACTGGTACCATGAAGATTAGTATTTCATTTACACCAAGCAAATGGAGTTAGAAGAGAGTTCACCGTAGGCACAACATAACGTCATGAAGAAGCAGCTAACATCTTAGCCTCTATAAACTAGACTGGAAAAAATACGCCTCTCATCTGAATCGCTCCTTTCTTGGTCTGTAACCAATACGTCATCATCATCGTTATCATCATCAAACAGCCTGTATCTACCCACTGCTGGATGCAGGCCTCTCCTCTATCACGCCAAACTTGCTAGTATATTTGACGCAGACATCCTACTGTGCCTGAAAACCAAGGCATTGAATTAATGTGTCTTGTCCATCCTTACTTACCGTGCTGAGAGCTGGTCGCTTACAAAAGGTGGCCTTTACAAAATCAAAGTGGCAGAGAGCGATGGAGCGAGCTATGTTGGGCATCTCCAGTGTCGGCCGAATAACAAACATAAAAATCCGAAGGCGGACTAAAGTTGAAGATATTGGTGAACGCATCACCAGGTTAAAGGCGTGAAGCTGGCAGGTGGACAAAGGTCGTGACAGATTGGTGACCTAGAACAGGACGCCGACGCAGAACATATAGCCTACGAGCTATATCCAAAGCTCGTGGGCATCCTAAACAGTGTTTGTTTAGAAGATAGTAAAGCAAAATCCAGTCATTTATGTCCTGCAGTGGACGTCGTTCAGCTTAAAATTATATCTACCTAACTTCATGTTAGAAGCTTCTAGACCTAAAAAGCAATATAAGCAAACCTGCAAGAACCCAAACCAGCATTAATATAAAACAAATTAAATATCCCACCCAACTTTGCCAAGTAACTATCAAACAATACAAAGGCAATAAGAGCCGAAGGTGGAACGTCTAATATTGCAACAATGTGTCATATTCGTAACTTGCATTTATGCGCACGTCTTGGGACGATGTAGCCGACGTGCTGTCCAAAGTTAGCGCCCCTTCGTACTTAGCGTCTATCCCGAAACCGAGGGCAAAACCATTGACACCCTACATTAATACGTTGTATACGATACATTGCTGATTCGCCTTAGAATATTTCCTAAAGTTAGTTTACATTCCTGGCAATGTATAACGAATTGTTTGGAGTGGTTATCCATTCATAGGATATTGGAGTAAAGGTGGGTTTGCAGCTTTTGTAATAAATTTCCTTAAGTTCAGTTTCGGTTAATATAATATGCCATCTTTGTTAACATGCGCGAGGCGGTAACCAAATATTGGTGTTTCTAAGTTTTAGGTGCAGTGAGGGAGTATTCATTAAGGTTTGACTTTTGAAAAGGATTCTTATTCATATGAAGGTATTAAGCATGTTTCTGGTAGAGTGGGCTTAGATTTTTTGTACATATCACAAAAAATCTAAGCCCATTCTCATGAGAAATATACGCTATGTAAATACAGTAATCATTAAAAAACGGGCTTAGATAAATTATTTCTCTATAAGAAGAAAGAATCGCACGCGCAAAAACGGCATAAATTTTATCTACCCATGGGGTAGTTAAATTGTAGTACACACATACACACGCACGCACACGTTGACAGATTTTAAAACAATTTTCAAAAAAAATTAACAGCGGCGTGAGTGTGTGAATGATCTACGCTGTTAGCCGCGGGGCCTTCACAGCTTCACCGGACAAGAGAGCGAGCGTGCAACCACTACGCTAGAGCCTGAAGAGCAAGGGGGCAACAAGCTCAAGGACGCCTCAAGGAGGAACGGCCTCGGCTTGGGCAGTCGCTATGAGGGAGGGCATATACTAGGTGACTCGCCGTGGTGCTCTGCAACGCCGGCGGACAAGGGATTTTACGACCTCGCCGGCGAGGTCGGTGTCTGATCCTGTGTGCGGTATCTGTGTCCAAAAGAAGGGATGTAAGGGCATTGGAAGGGTCGGTGAGAACATGTCGCGGACTGCGGTAGCGGCTGACAGGAGGGGAGAAAAACAGTGGCTCTCACTTTCACAATGCTCTGTCTAGATGAGTCTTAGTCTAAGGAATCCGGAAGACACACTAAGGTCCGTGGTGTCATTGTATAGAAAATGACAGAATAGATATAGTTACACTGCTAAGATGAAGGATCCCTATATCCTAGAGAGGTCATGTAAGATAATGTTAGTCTTCCCCGGTCTACCATGATCAAATCGTGCGTCTTATCTGATGGGCAAGTACGTCGAACGTGTATGAGACGAACTATGAGAGTAAAGAGAATGAACTTATTGAAACTGTATACTTTGCCCACCTCGTGAGGGATCTGGTGTTATAATATTATAGGGATCAAGACCATTATACCGATTGTTACTTGGAAGAAGGTAATTTTCTTACGACTATATTTATTTTGTCTTATTGGTTTATTTGCGAATAATGCGCTTTGTGATCACGAGGTTCTAGGTTTAAATTCTAGGTTGGTCAAATGGAGTATTGATATAAAAAAAATCCAGTATCAGTCCGGAGTCTGGAATTGTGTCCGATGTATGGCAATAACCTCGCCCCCTATTTTAAGGCACCTAACATCATAGGCGAGATGGTATTTTATTACTATATATCTTGGTTGGGGATGAGCCGCTCGTAGTGACTGCGGTGTTCTTACCGATTACCAAGGTTAAGCAGTGTTCGACTTGGTCTGCCTGAGATGGGTGATCGTTTGTGGCATTTTCATATTCGAGCGTCTCCGTGCTTCGGCAGGCACGTTAAGCCGTTGGTCCCGGTTACCACTTAATGTGGTAGTCGTTAACCCGAATTGGAAGCTTCATAGGCGGCTTGATTAGTTCCAACAGCATGTGGCCACAAACCTGCCTTCACCAATCTGTACTAGGTCCGCGTGATGGAGTATGACCTAAGCTCTCCTACCTCAATTTGTGGGAGAAGGCCTTTGTGCAGCAGTGGGAACAATAGGCTGATATTATTAAATTTGTCGTATTCTATTATTTGAAAATCACAGTTACTGGAATCCCGAGCAGTTGTTGTAAAGCGATGACAAATGACATCTGTCAGATGACGAATCATCAATGACAGAAAGTCGATGTAAGATGGCAGACCGCGCTGCTTTGTTATTCAATTAGCAACGGGCCGATCGGTCAGACGTATCGCGGATCGGCTTACCTCTCTGCTTTCTATGTGACTTCATCTGTAGCTATTGTGCGTATACTCGCACATCAAGAGAGATTAGTGTAATGGGCGAGATCCCTGTATTATTTCAAGATTTCCTTTATGTTCGGCCACCACGCGGACGACTATGAAAACAAAGATAAATCCACCTTTCCCCGTTACCAGCATGAAGTGCTGAAGTCAAATCGTACGTCAAATAGGGGTTTTTCCAAAAAAACCCTCAACAGCTCTCCACATTCAGAAATTTAGTTCAGTGTGATGGCAAAAGGCTCACCCCCTATTCAATCTAAGATCATCGGCGATGATGTAGATGCATTTTTAATTGTGACAAAATGATCGGCGATAATGTGCTGATGATATGCTGATGATTTGCAATTATACTCGCAAAACAGTGCTGATCGAATCTCCAACATTATCAGCAAATTAAATCGAGATTTTTTTTTTTTTTTTTTTTTTTTTTTTTTTTTTTTATTACAAAAACCACAGCTCTTGAACATAATTGGAGATGTGAACATAAGTATAATACCTTACAGCCAATTATGGTTTTACAATTTACACTATATTAAGACACAGTCTATTTTAATAGTAATTAATGATTGAAAACTAATTGCCGTACCTATAAATTATATGCCGTGCGTGTGTGTGTGTGTGTGTGTGAGTGTATGTATGTGTATGTGGGTGTGTGTATGCGTCTTAGTATTTGTGTACATAAATATACATGTGTACCCAATAAAAGTAAAACAAATTGCATTATAATTACTATAAACATATTATTTAAATTACTGTCAATGTTAATAAATACTAAAGCAGTGACGTCAGTTGTTTTTTAAAGATTGCTTTTGAGGTGTTAAATATATCTACCGAAGAAAATTTATTGTTATATGTTCTACGAATGCGGCAAGCGACAGAATTATGTGCATAGTTGGTTGTGCTAGCTGGAACATCAAATAAAGTGGTGTGTCTGGTCCGGTAGGAAGGAGCCCTAAACTGCATTACAAGATTATTTAAAGGAAGGCAATCTATGGCATTGTTACATATATTGTGAAGAAATAGCATATCAGAAATAGTGCGTCTCTCTTCCAAGGTTAGGATGCAATGAGACTTACAGGCTTCGGAATAATCAGGAAAGCTTTTTTGAGTACGATAGTTTAAGTGTTTAATAAATTTAGATTGGATGTTTTCAATTTCCTGTTTGTAAATAACGTAATGTGGATTCCAAACACAGCTGCAATATTCTAAGACACTTCTAACGTAAGAGTAGTAAAGAATTTTGAGGCACAACATATCAGTAAAGGGTTGACAGGTACGTATAATGAAGCCTAAATTTGTATATGCCTTATTAACAATAAAAGAGACATGTTCAGAAAACAAGAGTTTCGGGTCTAATACAACTCCAAGATCTTTTACAATACAGTCGCGGCTGATGGTAATACTGCTAAAGCTATAGTTGAAAAGAACAGGTTTCTTTTTACGGGTAAAGGTTATCGTTGTGCATTTACTGATATTTAGACTGATGTGGTTATCTGCATAATAAATTGCGAGTCTATTAAGATCTTCTTGCATTTTTGTGCAATCATCTTCGTTTGCAGGCAAAAATTGTTCCGACAGGTTTGGTGTCGTTGTGAATCCAGCGAAGTGCCAAGCAATTTCTGTGGGGAGTTCCAGACTTATAAGCAAAGTAAAAGCATTTGAATGTGAAGAAAACCAAAATTATAGTTTTTGAACGGGAAGAAACCAGAACGAATGCAAGGATTGTGGTTGGTAACGATGTGCTGGAGCAAGTGAATGAGTTTGTATATCTTGGATGCGCCTTCAGTAAGGATGGGAAATACACCGCTGATATAGAGAGAAGAGTGAATGCAGGTAATAGAGTGAATGGTGCGATGGGAAGGCTACTTGGGAGCCAAAAGGCGCAGCTGGCCATGCATAACGGAGTGCTTGTCCCAACGCTGTTATATGGCAGTGAGAGTTGGGTATGTAAGAAGGAGAACGAAAGCAGGATAAATGCGGTCGAAATGCGATCTCTGCGGAAGATGTGCGGAGTCACGCTGACCGACCGTATTCGCAACAGCGTAGTAAGAAAGCGAGTAGGTATGAAAGATAGTATCGGTGTAAAGATGAGAAAGGGTATGCTCCGTTGGTTCGGGCATATAGAAAGGATGCCAGAAGAAAGAATGACAAAACAGATATACAGTGCGAAAGTGGAAGGATGTAGGTGCCGGGGAAGACCTAGACTATCTTACCATGACCAAATAGACCGTGTCTTAGCTGAAGGGCAAGTCAAGAGTCTCCGTAACCGGCGAGTGTGTATGAGACGAACTATGAGAGTGGAGGAAGCCAGAGAGGTATGTAAGGAAAGAACCTGTTGGAACTCTGTACTCTCTGCCTACCCCGCGAGGGAGCTGGCGTGACGATATAGATAGATAGAAAAGTTAGTAGTCTACCTCCACTTGAGTTCAATGGGACAGTTATACCCTTAAGTCTTTACGTCAAAGATCTCGGTATACACATCGACAGTACGCTTAGCTGGCAGACTCAAGTTACGTCTGTTGGTCAAAGAGTCACCGGGACTTTGCGATGCCTATATAGATTAAAAAACTTGCTTCCTTCTCATACCAAAGAAATGCGTGTGGAGTCCTTGATATTTCCTATTTTCGACTATGGTGATGTGTGCTACTTCGACCCGAATGCAGATCACCTCAATAAAGTTGACCGCCTACTTAATATCTGCATTCGATTTGTTTTCAATTTGCGTAAATACAATCATGTGTCAGAGCATCGTTCACTTTTGAAGTAGTTGCCTATTCGGCAACGCTGAGCTCTAAGGGCACTGTCAACATTATTCTCTATCCTTTACTTTTCTCTCTCGCCGGCTTATCTTACTTCCCAATTTCGGTATCTATGTACCAATCAGGATCAACGTCTCCAGTCTTCATATAATTGCGTACTTCAGTGTCCTTCTCATCGGACTGATTTTATTCACACTTTATTTTTCTAGGACTTGCAAGAATCCGATTAAGCTGAAATTTGGCATACGCATAGTCGGTGACAATACAATAACAATACAATCTGATGATGGAGCCGGAAGGTGGCCATAGGAACTTCTGAACCATACAACGTAAGCCCCTCGTGTTTAGGCTTGTTAGATTGGTATTGACAAGTACTATACAACCAGATAGTGTTCAGGGTCTGCTGATGACGCCGAAAGGTAGTCAATGGTATCACTCAATTACGCAATATAACCGTACCATGTTTGGGCTCGTTGGATTTGTCTTGACGAGTATCTGATGATGGAGCCGGAAGGAAGCCATAGGAACTCCTCAACTGAGCAAGATATCTTCGTTGTGTTTTTGCTATAAAGCTTGTTTTTAAAATGATCTTTTAAAATTAAAATTATTCTACTAACCACAAGAATCCCGGAACCAAATAAACAAAACTTAACGATTACCCAACATTGCCACATTTCACTGTGAATAAAAATGTACCAAATGTCACGCTGTTACTTTGGGGAGCCACACAGAGAGATAAACATCCACACGGCGTGGTTCCGTATCTTATTAAAAATGTACAAGCCGGTCTTGGAGTATGGGAGATAAAAATGAATGCCGACGGAGGAGCGAAACTGTTTCCAAGGAAATGTTGACGCAGTTTTTCTATTTACTGTTGGTTTACTTCTTATTTTCTCGTTAGTCTAGTATCGCATGCAATCACCTATCATGAGGTCCCGGCTTTCAACCCTAGGCTGGACAATGTATGCTTTGTTTATTTATTCGTTTGGATGATGATGCAGTTCCATTTATTTTATTGTTCTTCTATCTATATTATCACGCCAAATCCCTTGCGGGGTAAGCAGAGAGTACAGCGTTTCAAAAGGTTCTTTCGTTACATACTTCTCTGGCTTCCTTCACTCTCATAGTTCGTCTTATCTTGTTTTTCTTCTTAGCATTTCGACGATAACATCCTATACTTGAAGAACGCAGCCACATTGCCTGAATAATCGGAGGAAGCCAACAAGTTCTGCTGCGCTGTGTTAGGGCATTCGAGGCACAATATAAAGTACGACATTGTTTGGGTTGCCCCGCACAAACACAGCAAATTAGTACTGTCTTTAAATCTCCAGTTAGACAAGGTTTCATTGCTCCGGCCGACCTCTGTGCAAAGTCTAATTAAAGATTTCCAGACCAGCCATGGCAATTTATGTCCAGGTGGGTAGGGTGGACGAAACAAAGAGATTTGGTAGGGTTACTTCTACTTTTCAAAGATTGCACTTCGTTTTTGTTGGCTCTAACGTTAATGATTCGACGCACTTAATAAATATTTTACAGCTCTAATCGATACATTATATAGACCTTAGATATATTTCGTATTTACGTAGGTAGGTGTCTAGTTTAACTTAAATTTAATTTCGATTTAATTTGGAGCACAACGCTCTGTACAAAAGTAATAAGTTAGGTTTAGGATGATGTATCGAATCCAAGGGATGATATCTCGGATAAATTGTGAACTACTGGAATTTTTCCATAGCAAAATTCTAGGCAGCAGTTTAGAATTTACAAATGAGCCTGGCATGAGGGCAATAGGCTTGTCCCCAATTAGGTATATTAGGGTTTAACATCGTTGGCGATATGTGGGTGCCCACAGTACATGGTGGTCCCGTGTCAATATGTGTGTAAGTCGTGCAAAACGAGCTCGAAGTACTGCTCCTTTTGTAGACTTTTTCTGACTGCTCTCTGGGGTCTAGGACTGGTCATGCTTACTAAAATGTCTATGCTTGCAGTAGCTATTTGGTGTCGGTCACTTCTTACCCTCTAATATGGAGGTGATGGCTGCTTAAGTAGTCTTTCTCGTGAACGGGTGCTGCTTATGGAGACTGGTTCACCCAGAATCCTCTTTTATTACTTATCATTCCTTAAAAATATATTTTTTTTCTTTTTTCGTCTTATATCTCTGTCGTAAGGCAACACACTGAAGCTGGATCGCATAATTGATTTAGTATTATATAAAAATGTATGTATCTATACAAAAAATGACGAAAAAAAATGGATAGAGAATTGGACAAAAAAGATAAGCCCGCTGAGTTTATGGCCAGATCGCCTCCGTGGAGGCCGCGATCCGATCCGGTGGTAGATTAGTAAGTTCAAAAAAAGTTAACATACGCATTTGTAATTTGTTATTCACGATTTTTTTAAATGATAAATTAATTTAATGACATTTACTTATATTTTATCTGACTCAATTATAATTTTATATTCTTAATTTATTATTAATGCTGTATGGCAGTACATGGAATGACCTATTTTAATGTTAACACCTAAGCCTATATTTACCTATGTACACGAAATAAATGATTTGATTTAGTTGACTAATGACAACTTGTTTAACTTTTATTTGTTAACATTCCTTCTATCAATTCCTTCCTCCATTTCCGTTCGTCTCACACACGTTCGCCGACTAAATTTCAACGTGACCAAATAGACCGTGTCGTATCTAAAGTCAAGAGTCTATGTGACATTTATTATATATAAATCATTTTTTACTGAGATAGGATATCATATTATTCAATTATATTCAACACACAAAGCCATTCCGCCAAACTTATTTTGCATACAAACTTCTCAATAGCCTGATTATTTATTGAAATTCGGTTCTATACTTGTCACAATAATTCATTTCACTGTAACAAATCAATCCACGGACTGAAAGTCCATTGAGACACAGTACTCTATCAAATAAATATGTTTCCGCCATTGTATGGATTTTATAAAGGGTGAGATGCCATAAAAACACGTGGTGAGGTTTCGATAAACCACCATTGTGGTTTTTTCGCTACCACATAGTGTGATGGGGACGAAAATTGTGGATTAAAATATTTAAATTTAAATTATTATTTAGTTGAATCTATAAAATAGAAAAAGTATGTGTGATGGGGACGAAAGCTGTGGATAGATAAATTTAAATCATTTCTTTTTATTAATTTTTATTTACTTGTATCTATGAAATAGGTTTCGATCATCTAAGGAATAAGTATGTTGGTACTGTAAACTAGGTGTGTGTCCAATGGAATTTCTTATTAGTACTTTTAGCCTTCTATTTTGACCCCCTTATGAGATTAATTTTCAAAAATACTTTCTTAGTGCTCAACTACGTTTTACGAAGAATTCTTGTGCGAAATTTCGTGCTACTAAATCTACCGATTCACGATATGTGGTATATATTAGTCAGTCAGTGTTAGAGTGAGTTGGGGGATTTAAAAAAAAAGTGTCTGAGTTAATGATGTAGGACTGTGGAGTTGATAGGGTGTTAGGCTGTTAAAGTTGAAATTGGGTTAGCTAGCCTTTTTTGAGTACAATACTCAACATTTTAACCTGCCTTGCAACGCTACTTACTTAAATTTCATACAAAAGACAGTATGTACCGATAAGCTATCATATGACGGACGATTTAGCGCAGTGGTTAAGAGCCGCTCCACCCACTGTGTCTAATAGTCGCGGGTTCGATTCCTACACGGGACAAATCTTTGTGCAACCCACAATTATTTGTTCCGGTTTGGGTATTTGTGTATGTAAATTTTCATGTTTGTTAACGCACCCACGATACAGGAATAAATCCTAGTGTGAGGCTACGTTTAAAACAATCGGAAAGAAAATAAAATATCCATGAAATTTTCTCCTTCAGCCTATGAAGAAATAAAGTTTTTCTTTTGAAGGTGGTTATGAAAATCCAGAACGAACGTGTCTCTCTGTCTCTGCCTTCCCTAAAACAATTTGCATTCCTTATTTACTGAAAAAAAATTCTTGCAACTTCTGTAAATAGGTAAACATTTGTAAAACACGGTAATGACTCTCACATACTTTTATAACTCATCAATTTTGAAAGTTCCACATTTCTTGTGCCCAGCAACAATAAGCACGTCGAGATTGAATGCGATGGTGCGTTTACAGAACATTACGTTTATCCTTGATTTGTGAATTGAATTATTGTGTATTGGATTTATTTGGGCGCCGGCCATTCGCTCCCGGCCTATTGTTGTTTTTTCAAAGCGGCTATTTCCTCTATTGAAACTTTTCTATGTCGAATTGCATGTATTGAAATTGTGTTGTTATATTGGGAGAAACATATCGTAGATATCTTTTTCGTAATCACTCCAATGGTCTGCTAGTATGTCAGTTTTATTGTTTATACAAGCTTTTAACTTCCTCGGGTGTATCTGATTATGGAGCCAGTAGGTAGCCATAGGAACTCCTTAACCACAAAATAATAATGTACAGAAATCAAGCTCATGTATGTACCTCACTTTTTATACCTACGCTCGGCGGTCGCGCTAGGGTTATCAACTCTGGCTTATGCGAAAAAACTATCGTGGTAGTGGCACTCGTATCTAGTTGTTTGATTGATTGTTGAGAATAAAACAGGAAGAACGGAAATAAAAACCAATAATAACTAAAATAATTCAATTTTAATGTCATTGTTATACCTATTATTATTATTATTATTATTATAATGGAGTTGGGACTAAAATGAGCTTCACACACACGAGCACGAAGGCAACTTGAATTGAAAACTACTCTGTTCGCCTGAAACAAGATGTAACTTTATCTTAAAATATATAACCGTAACCTAAAAAAATATCTAGCGGCTCAAAACGGTTTAGTGAATTTCTGAACACAAGCCTTACACAGCTTATACTACAATAAATAATATAAATTGTAAAAATAAAAATATTACAAGGCCACAAACTCATGTTCGCTTTTTCGGCGCGGGGCCGGCGGGCGGCGCTTACCTACCTACTGTTCTGTGTTACGTTAAAATACAAGCAAATACCTACTTAACTCTCTGAAACAACTGGTTGCTTAAAAAACGACAATTCACCGTTTAAAGTAGAATTTAAACATCCATCAACTGAACAGTTATAATAACTCCTTTTTGTTGCTTCATCTCTGCACAAAAAAATATCACAAGACGCGTGTCTGAAGCGGACGGCACTCGCGCTCGCACTGTTCCTAATCGTGCCGAGATATCGTGTCCGTGAGCGATGTGTGCGTTGCTCGAGCACCCGTTATATGTAGCTTGACTTCTGTACACTTATTATTTTGTGCCTTAACTAAGATGTGTGTGTTACTAATTAAAGTTATTTTTAGAATGTTTTTTATAATACTTATTATTATTACACACGTGCATAGGCAAGGTGCGTAAGATAGTGTAAGATGCGTCTTCGTGGATTAAAGTATCTATAAATATTGTAATTTTTCTCTTTTTTAAACTTCTACTTAGCTGACCGCCTGGTTGGCGCGTAGTGTATTTATTAGTTATTTATTTAATAAGACACATCAACAACAGTTACACAAATCGTTAATACAATGGTAGATCTTGTAGAATGGTAGATCCTGGGAAGCATGTACCGTTTTTACAGATGGTACAGCGCTGCCATAAATAAAGTCAGCAATGATTAATTGCAATTGCATTGCAATACATAAAGTCAAGTAAAGATAAATTTGAGAAATAACATTACGTTACATTACATTAAATAATATATCTGCTACATAAGAATTAAAAATTAAAAGAATTAAATAATTAAAAATAACATTTTTTAATTATTTAAAAATAACACAAAACAACAGTTTCATTTATCAAAGATTTAAATTTAATAAAAGAGTTGTAGAAATGTCAACCTCATCGTTGTTAATAAGATTATCTTTTTCTTTTAGACGGTTCATCTGAAAAATCAATTTTATGCGATAGGTTTTTTTTGAAATACTTGTTTGTATCTGGTGTCTAGGAATCCTTCTTGGTACATAGAGGTCCATTTGTTGTAACAAATTAGGAGCGTTTTTATTTCCATTGACCAACTCATGGAAAAACAACATATCATGCATTTTCCGGCGATTTTCTAAACTGGTGAGCTTAAAATGACGAAGACCGGTGACGTAATTCGCACGATAAATAACTTGGATCTTTATATGCCAGATATTTAGTAAAATTCTTTTGGATCCGTTCAATGCGGGCTATATGTATTTGGTAAAGGGGATTCCAGACCGATGATGCGTAATCTAGTACACTTCGCACCAAGGCGTCATACAATCACAATAAGGATTAAACACACGTAAAATCTTTTGTCATCAGCTTGAGTAAACCAAGCATTTTCCACACACGCGAGCATGTGATATTGATATGGTAGATAAAACTTAACTTACCATTAATAATAACACCTAGATCGCGAATGGTGTCTACCTCTTCCAAGGTATCAAAATTGACCGAATATTTCGTAACTATCAAGTTTTTATTATTTTGTTAATTTAATGCGAGCACACTTAGTAGCGTTAATAGTCATATTATTGTTGTGACACCATGCACTCATCATGTCGATATCGTGTTGAAAATTGCGGAAATCGATTTCATTCTCGATGGTCTTGTACAATTTTAAATCGTCCGCAAATAACAAACACTTACTATATTTTGTATTTATATGTAAGTTACAGTCAAAAGATCCTGAGTTCAAATTCTAGTTCGGACCGTGTGGTTTTCTATCGATTTTTTTTCAGACGTAGTTCGGACTCTAACCGTGTCCGTGACTGTAATCGTGTCCAAAATAATGGAAATAGGATAGTTTCCTATTACATTGGGACTTAACATTATCGTCAAAAAGTGTACACAACACACTTCTGCCACATCCGCTTGAGAAATATAGGCTAGAGGGATGTATTTTTAATTGAATTTCTTTTTATTATGTTTCCCGGGTTTAAATTTAGTATTCCATATTTCAAATTCGAGTACAGATTCGATTCCTTATTTAAACAGAAAGAAAGATTTAGTGTTTCAAAAGTCAACATACACATGTATAAAATGATGTTGTATTTCTGTGATGCGTGTATGACAAGAGTTTTAACTATGTAAAAAGTTCATAATAATAAGGTGCTTAATATGTAGGTCAATGTAAAAACATCATCGCGATGGCGTTATAAAAACGTGTCACATCCATAAATATAATATACGTATTTATGTTCATACATATTAGTATGAAATTAGTGAAGTGCACTGGCCGAGACAACTTATCGATATAAATATTTTTGAGAATAGATTAGATAGAAGAATATCTGTAAATTCTAGATATTTGGTTTGACATGACACGGTTTGGTCTAGTAGTTTGAGCTTAGGCCGCTTAAATTGATCGAGTAGTCGCGGATGCGATTATCACACTAGATAAACTTTTTGTTTGGTTTAAGTGTTGGCGATTGTAAAATTTATGTTTGTAAGCGTTCAAAGCTGGAAGAGTCTCTTGTGTGTCTCAATCGAAGTCTTTGTCATTGTGATTATTGGTATGCTAATGTTATTTGACACAGACAACTGGTTTTGCTACGAAGTAAATTGCACTTAAGATATTATGACTACATATTTAACAAGTTTGTATACATTAAATTATAGGACGACAGCATAAGTACTTATTATAGTTCCACATATTACAGTATCGTAATACAAATCAAAGGAATTATTATTATCTAAATCTAACAAAAATAAATTTTACGCAATAAATTATTTCGACGAGAGTGCTAAGAGATTAATTTAAGCAGTTAACGTTCTCAGTTTATATTCGAGAACATCGATAAACTCTCAACTGTACAATCCCCTCACTAGACATAAGCATATTTTTTCCGCACCCCACTAAGTGAATCGCGATAAAAACCCGTCTGTATTACGCAAACGTGTGTCTGTGAGCGGCGGAGCTTCTCGGTTGAGCGGCCCCGGTGGATATGATGGGTATAATTCAACTACGGTGCCTTTAATGGAACCGGGCGATGACGTCACAGCGGAACGGCGATGGTTGTTTTAGTCTTGGTGCATATCTGATTGAAGATACGAAGAAGTTAGAATTAGGTTTAAAGGGAGAGGGGACGGTCTTTACGCTCTCAAGAGGGACTCTAAAAGGGCAGGTAGCGGATGCGTGCCCGCAACCCCTACACCTCGATGAAGATTGTGTCATCGCAGAGATTTAAGTCGGTATACTTGCTCCATGAACAAACGGAATCACATCGAGTATAGGGGACAAAGGACTCAGTTATACCTCGTTCATGTCTTTGAAGGCGGACGGGCGTAAAGAGTTTTCTGAGTCAAAAAAATGTTGAATAGAAAATTTTTAATGAGCAGTGATAGCCTAGTGGTTAGATCGTTGGACTGCAAAGTAAGAGGTCTCGGGTTCAAACCTAGGCACGCACCTCTGTCTTTTCGAAAGCATGTGCGTCATCATCATCATCATTTTAGCCTATACTTGTCCACTGCTGAACATAGGCCTCCCCAATCGCTTTCCAGCGTAACCGGTCCGATGCCACCTGCATCCAACGATTTCCTGCGATTTTCACAAGATCGTCGGTCCATCTGGCAGGCGGTCGTCCTACGCTGCGCTTGCCAATACGTGGTCTCCACTCTAGAATCTTTCTGCCCCAACGCCTGTCCGATCTTCGCGCTATGTGGCCAGCCCATTGCCACTTCAGCATGCTAACCCTGAGGGCTATGTCGGTGGCCTTGGTTCTTCTACGAATCTCCTCATTCCTGATTCGATCTCGTAGAGAAACGCCGAGCATAGCTCTTTCCATAGCTCGCTGAGCAACTTTGAGCTTTTTTATGAGACCTATTGTAAGATACCACGTCTCTGATCCATATGTCATCACTGGTAACACACATTGACTAAAAACTTTAGTCTTTAGGCACTGAGGTATTTTGGATGAGAAGATGTTGCGCAGTTTCCCGAACGCTGCCCAGCCGAGTTGGATTCGTCGATTGACCTCTCTCTCAAAGTTAGACCTACCTAACCGGACTGCCTGTCCCAGGTAAATGTATTCGTCGACAACTTCAAGAGTAGAGTTCCCAACGGTGAGTGCGGTGGGTACGACATGGACATTAAACATTATTTTTGTTTCGTCCATATTCATTTTAAGACCCACTTGTTGGGATACTCTATTAAGGTCACCGAGCATTCGTCCTAGATCTTCCAGCGACTTCGCCATGACCACAATGTCGTCGGCAAATCGAAGGTGAGTGATGTATTCGCCATTGATGTTGATGCCAAGTCCTTGCCGTTCCAAGAGCTTGAAGGCGTCCTCTAAGGTGGCCGTAAACAGTTTCGGAGAAATGACGTCTCCCTGTCTTACTCCTCTTTTTATGGGGATCACCTTCGTGCACTGCCCCTGTAATCGGACTGACATGGTGGCGTTATTATACAAGCACTTCAACACTTCGATGTACCTATAGTCAATGCGGCATCGCTGGAGAGATCTAAGAACCGCCCAAGTCTCGATCGAATCAAAGGCTTTCTCACAGTCCACAAACGCCAAGCATAGTGGCCGATTATACTCCTCAGTCTTCTGTATAACCTGCCGCAGTGTATGTATGTGGTCTATGGTACTAAAACCTTTCCGGAAACCGGCTTGTTCGGGAGGCTGGAAGTCATCAAGCCTTCGTTCGAGACGATTCGTAATGACTCTCGAAAACAACTTATAAACATGGCTCAGCAGTGTGATGGGCCTATAGTTCTTCAATAAGGTGTTATCACCTTTCTTGAAAAACAGCACCACCACACCCCTGTTCCATGCTTCCGGCGTTTTCCCTTCAAGCAAGACGGAATTAAATAGCCTCTGAAGGACTTTAAGTAACGGCGATCCGCCCGCCTTCAGAAGTTCTGCAGTAATTCCGTCTTCACCCGGCGCTTTGTTGTTTTTTAGTTGTTTGAGAGCCATCCTAATTTCGCACAGGCTGATGTCCGGGATATCATCAGTGCAGTGTCGGGTTAGCTTGGCTCTTGGGTCTTTTACCAAGTCAACAACAGGTTCAGCTACTGAGGTATATAACTGTCCATAGAACCTCTCTATCTCCCTGAGCACCTCTGACCTATTTGACTTTACGTTTCCGTCCTCCGTCTTCAGTTTCGTCAACTGGCTCTGCCCAATAGACGCGTTTCTTGCGAACACTTTAGAGCCCTTGTTCTGCTCTATGGTCTCCTCAATACGCCTTGCATTGAAGGACCGTAAGTCGTGTCGCAAGGACTTCAATATCTGTCCATTAAGCTGCCTATAGGACTTAGCATCATCGGAGGTTTGGAGCGTCATGGAACGTCGCTCAGCCATGAGGTTTCGGGTGTAGTCAGATAGTTTTTGAGGCCTATTTTTACGGTGGGTCTTAAAATACTTGGACCCGACCGTATGAACAGTCTCTACCAGCCTGTTGTTGATTTCGTCCACTGATGCGCTGATGTCTAGCAATTCGAAGCGGTTCGACAATTCGAGTTGAAAGTTCTCGGGGTTTTGGATATATGCATGAGTAGGTCGGAGCGTAGACTTCATCAGACGCGATCTTTCCATTTTGACATTAATATTTAATGTGCCTCTGACCATTCGGTGATCACTGCCGGTTTTTACCCTATGAATCACGGAGACATCATTAAATATTTGTCGCTTGTTGCTCATGATGAAGTCTATCTCATTTTTTGTGGAACCATCAGGGCTCATCCAGGTCCATTTCCTATGAGGCGGCTTCCGGAAGAAAGAGTTCATCATAAAGAGTCCCTCCTTCTCCAGATATTCGGCCAGCCTCTGACCCCTGGGGTTGCGTTGCCCATATCCAAATTGCCCCACTCTCAATTCATCATCGCCCTGTTTGCCCAGCCGCGCATTGAAGTCACCCATAACCACTGTAAAGTGTGCTTTGGAAGTATGTATGGCTCTACTAATGTCCTCATACATAACTTCGACCTCATCATCTGAGTATGCCGAGGTCGGTGCGTAGACCTGTATGACCTTCAGCGAATATCTTTTGGATATTCTGAGTATCAGGTACGCTACTCTGCTTGACACACTAGTGATGGACACAACGTTGTTTATGAGTGACTTGTGGACGATAAATCCGACACCACCTTGGGACTGTTGTTCGCCCTCCCGGTAGAAAAACAAGTTGCCGGATTTTAAGGTTATAGTGTCCTCGCCCTCTCTTCGGACCTCCGATAAACCAATTATACTCCAGTGCAACTTGTCTATCTCTTCTTCCAGCTCAACTAGCTTCTCATCTGTCCTCAACGTGCGTGCGTTGTATGTCACCAGGGCCAATTTTCGTCGTTTTTGGTGGTAGCCGAATCTCTGCCGGAGATTCTTCGCACCCCTTGTCCTGTCGTTACCATGGCTGCTACCGTGGCCAGGACGAACAGGACCGCCGGGGACTAGGGGCCTGGGTTTTATTTCATGTTGATTGGGGGATTTGCCTTACTCGCCACGCTTGGCAGGCGGGTTGGCGAGCGCAGTTCAGTGGTCGTGGAAGTATCTAGGAGAACGCTGCTGCCCGTTCCCTAGTTGTCTCTTAGTCGCCTTCTACGACACCCAATGAGATGAGACGGGTTGGTCCAATTCTAAGCCGGGAACCACGCGGCAAGCATCTGCGTATTAAAAATAAATTATCAATTGCTTAACGGTGCAGGAAAACATCGTGTGGAAACCTGCATGCCTAAGAGTTTCTCGTAGGTGAGTGAAGTTTGCCTACCCGCACTGGGCCAGCGTGAAGGACTATAGCCTGAACCCTCTCAGTTTGAGAGGAGGCCCGTGCCCAACGGTGGGACAGTTTCTTAACAGGGCTAATATTATAATATTATGGAAAATTTTATTAATTGGATCCGATCATATTTGATGGGGTCGTAATTATAGGAACGTGGTGATTTTAGCAATACGCTGTGCCCAAACGCGGCGATTTACGAAACCTTCATGAAATGATCGCGTAATCGTGTTCTGTATGTCACTGGAATACCGTTAAATGCTCATATCACGAATTTATCGTAACGCGCCGCGTTACTTGTTTAATTGGCCATAGCTAAAGTCCCAGTTCAGGTCTTCCTAAAACTCTTTATTGAGTAGTAATAGTACTAAATTAATAAGGAGTAGTTCGGATTCTGGAATTCCGTTCGCATGCAGAGCAATATTCCAGATCCAGATTTTGTACTTTATAAACATGCTCAAAAACAACATAAGGAAATACAAGGCTTAGATACTCCAAGGAATTTATCACCACGTGGAGCGAGAGCGATAGCAAAAGACTACTCAACATAGTAGACTTCAACTAAGGTAATTAATTGAAGCATTTACAGGCCTTTATGGCAAGAACATTTGCACAAGATGAACCAGTGCAGCGACGTGGTATGCAGGAACTATGGTACAGAAACTAAAACATGAAGTACGTCGTCGCAGTTGCGCGACGCGTTGTCGGCGCGGCGAATAAAGCTACTGGGGTCCCATCCAAACCCAGAGGAATATTGGCTCTTCCCCCCTGCTTGAATCTACAACCTGGTACAAGGAGTATTTGTATGTCCAGGTACGTAAGAGCATTAGGGCAAAGGACAGCACAAAAGTTCCCCTCGGGTCAAAGTCCGCCTAAGGTCTTCTCAGTCCGAAAACAGCCAATAATCTATCTATCTTTGTAATGATTTGTTTTTTTTTTTTTTTTTTTAAAACGTAGCCCCACACTAGGATTTATTCCTGTGTCGTGGGTGCGTTTACAAACATGAAAATTCACAAACAAATACCCAGACCGGAACAAATAATTGTGGATCACACAATGATTTGTCCCGTGCGGGAATCGAACCCGCGACTATTCGACACAGTGGGCGGAGCAGCTCAAGCTCTTAACCACTGCGCTAAATCATCCGTCAAATCTATATCATCACGCCAGATCCCTCGCGGGGTAGGCAGAGAGTACAGAGTTTCAACAGTCAATAATAAGATAAGATAATGTTCCAAATTCCGAACTATCGCTCACGTGCAATAAGGCTGCCCTTTGTGTTACTTACAATGTTGTTTATGTCCAATACTCTTTGTAACGTTGTTGGTGCATACTAAGGAATTTATATATCTAGGTGGTAAAAGGGGATTGGAGGTGGTAGGATGTGCCATTAAACAACGACAATATCACCTATTATATTGGGACCTAGAACCATTGACAATACGTCGAATTCTAGCTCGGACAAAGTGTTACGGATATTTTGACACATGGAATACTGACCAACCCGACAATATTTACCATAAAAATACCCCATATTTTTCAACACCATATCATTAGATGTGATTATTCCGTTAATATAGCAACTTATTCGCGTCGCCCGCAAATAGGGTATAAACGGGAAAGCTGAAATTTTAATGAGTGCCCCGCGGCGCTGCGCCCCGGGGTTAAATGCCTAGCACAT
Organism: Phalera bucephala; assembly: GCA_905147815.2. Classification (NCBI taxonomy): domain Eukaryota; kingdom Metazoa; phylum Arthropoda; class Insecta; order Lepidoptera; family Notodontidae; genus Phalera; species Phalera bucephala. Next base: position 3,079,169 of record LR990625.1, on the reverse strand, counting down.
GCGATCATATCTCCGCACTTAGAATTATACTGGACAGAAAATTGCCTTGGCTTTGCTAGATGTTTTAACAACTTTTATACACAAACGATGTGTTCCCAGAACACGGTAGGTATTTTATTCTACTCTTTTGCTCTGTTGCTTATGATTTTTAGCAAAATAATGCCTAGCATATGCGATCATATCCCGCACTTAGAATTATACTGGACAGAAAATTGCCTTGTCTTTGCAAGATGTTTTAACAATTTTTATATACATACATACATTTTATACGCATGCAAATTTTATAAACATACAGACAGTTTTATAAACAAACAGTTGGTGTATTGGTAAAGCGCATCGCTTTGTGGTCAAACGGTCCTGGGTTCAAATCCTAGGTCGGACAAATGTAGTTTTTCTAATGAAAACTTCTCAGTATAAGTTCGGAGTCTGGAATTGTGCCCGGTATATGGCAATAGGCTCGCCTCCTTTTACATGGGACCTAACATCGTCAGCGAAAAGTGAGTCTCCTCATGCATGGGGTTTCGTGGCTCGTTAACTATTTTACCTTTCTCTACAGAGCTCGCCACAGCCCTGCGAACATCTGGAAGCGCTATCCCAGCCAGTGTATACAGTTTTACCGGAGTCTGTTTCAGACACTATATAGTGACACTTAGCAGTATATAGGGATCTTTTAGTCTTTTACTCGTAGATGAAATTATGAAATATGCGAAATCCGAATGACGCTGACCACCCCTTTGATAGTAAAATTAACAAAGTTCTTAATACTATTATAAAAAATACGCAACTAAATCCTTTCCTGTCTACCGTCCCCTTTATACGTTATCCGAAAACTCAAATTATAATATTTCGGGCGCCATTCGATCGGTCCGTTTTTCTCGCTCCCTCTCAGATTATCTTTTAATTATTCCCCGTGCGTGTGTTTCGCCGAAAAGCCCGCCACGGCTGCGATTCCCGCCATCATTATCAATTTCCGCCATGATCGGGCTCCATTGATTTTATTACTTTTGCCTTTTTTTTGTTTTTGAGAAAAATGTAAACACGGGCAGCGATAATTGGGGACTCGTTCTTTTCGTATTATTGATGACATTATTTTTTATTTTTTTGATATATTTAAAAAGAGAGCAGTTGATCAAGCGGTGTTCTCTCGAATCGTACGTATAGAGTTTTCAACATAATTAAAAAAATATTCTTTGTCTAATAAGTATTAGACAAAGAATATTTTTAATAATATAATAAATTGGCCTATAGTGGCCCCCTATTGGGCTAAGGCTTTATCTCATAGATAAAGGTGAGGAACAAGTCTTACTCCGCTTTGCGGACTCTGTGCAGATTGATGGAGGCAGGTATGTGGACATCTACTGTTGGAAACTATCAAGCTGCCTAAGTAATGGCCAGGCCCACCACTGGGACGGCTTAACGTGCTTACCGAAGCAGGAGACGCTCGAATATGTAAATGTCACCAACGGTCACCCATCTCAGACTGACCGAATCGAACATTGCTTAACCTGTAAGATCGCCAAGAACACGGTCTCGCATTACCTAATGACACAATGCGCATTTGTGATATTTTTTTCTCATGTTCAGCGACAAGGTCACGCGGCTATACGCTTGTATTGTATTTTTATTAAGATTTCTGTTTTCAATATTTTGATGCTTTCAAAGAAAATACAGTCCCACAAGGATCTTTTGGCCCACGGCCAAAAACGGAACTAACGCTGTCATCAAGTGTAATGTCACTTCATGACAGTCGCAGAGTTGCCGATTGCTATGAAATTAACCAAAGTATTTTGTTTAATTAGTAACCGTGCGGAGAAAATCATTAAATGGCAACCCTCGACTCACGTGTGTGTGTGTGAGTGATGTACGCTGTTGGCCGCGAGGCCTTTACAGCTTCACAGGACTTAAGGGCGAGTGTGCAACCACTACGCTCGAGCCAGAAGGGCAAGGGGCGACATACACGAGGGCGCCTTGAAGAGGCGCCATAGGTTGGGACAGTCGCTGTGGGGGGGACGGGGTGCACTACTAAGTGCACCGGTTAACCGCCGGCTATGGGAGGGGATCTACGACTAGGTCGTCGTCGCCCGTATTCTGAGCGGAAAGAATGGATGACAAAGCATCGGAGGGATCGGAGAGATCATGTCGCGGCCGGCGGTGGCGGCAGGGGTCGGGGGCCCTCGACTCACACCAACGCCCCCTGTCAATGTCATCCACAGGCCAAGGGATTCTTGTCACACTATAATTCAAAACAATCGTGAAAGATTTAAATTTCGAACAGACTAGTGCTGTGCCTATACTCGACGGTCTCCAGTCGACTCAGCTTAAAATATGCGGAGTCGATGTCTGCGGCATTTCCGTTCGATTATGAGTCGAGTATCGATCGACTCGATATTATGATGACACAAACGGAATTTTGTAACGCTGCCGTTGCACTGTCGGTGGGAATATTGCACGCTTAATGTTTAAGGCAGGTCTTGGGGATTTTGCTTATTGTTTATTTTTGGTGTATTGGGTTTTTAAATGCGAATTGTAACATAATAAAGGCAAGACCTGGAGTTTTTGGCAGAAAGTCGAAGACTGATGTTGTCAATTTGTTTTAATTTCCAAAACTTGTGTTATTTCGACTAATAATGTTTAATGTTGGTGGAATAATAACCATTATGTGTTCTTATATGTGCATGAGTGAAGGTAATTGTAACAAAGTGATAAAACGTGCCTTTTCGACTTCCCTCAAAACGGCCGTCGCAATTGGTATGTAAAGTATCCACCGCTTTACTATCCAGGGTGGGGTACTTCATTAATTTCATTATTATCGTTGTCATCAAATTCATCGGAGAGTCGAATTAATTTAAACAAACACGATTATATATCTCACTGGACACTGGCAAAATACACTTATAATTAGTGTGAAGCCATAACTTGAAGAAGAAGAAGAAGAAGGCAAGACCTGAAAGTAGTTTGTTTTAAATCGGTAACTGAATTCATTCCAACTATTTTTAATGTATATAATATTTTTTCAAAATTTGCAAAGGGTTCTGCCACTCCTTCAGTGCTCTATAACAAACTAAATTTATTATTGATTCTAAGCAATATGAAGATTTCAAACGCATTGATAAAATGTATTTCTCAATATGCACAAATACACGTAAGTTTTATTGTTAATTGGGGTATAAAAGTGCCCATATCCGAAAAAGGAAGGATGTAGGTACCGGGGAAGACCTAGACTATCTTACCATTACCAAATAGACTTGAGTCTTATCTGAAGGACATCTCAAGACATCTCCGTAACCGGCGAGCGTGTATAAGACAAACTATGAGAGTGGAGGAAGCCAGGTATATAAGGAAAGAACCTGTTGGAACTCTGTACTCTCTGCCTACTCCGCAAGGGATCTGGCGTGATGATATAGATAGAGGTAAAAACTTTAAATTTGCAAATTTGGTTTTCTTATTGAATTTGTGAAGCAATTAGCTAATCGGGGCGTCTGAGATCTTCGTTAATGTTGTATGATGTAATACACCTTGTTTGTATTGCGGTACGGTTTACTTCACTTCGACTAAGGGTTATTGTGGCTAAAAATAAACAGCGTGCTTTAAGCTCTGGCATGATGTGTTACGGTGATTTGATGATTTCGATTGTTTCCACAACTTACGGATTAATATGTAGAATAATTATGAAAGTTGAAGAAGCGAGAGATATCTGCAAGGAATCTTTTTACCAACCCTGCAAGGAACCTAATGTTATGATATAGATAAAAATTGAAATTTAGTACTTCAATTATGATGTATCTTATTAATTCCATGAGAATACAAATCGTTAGTCTGCCAGAAAGGTAGTCGGTCAGAAAAAGCGAGTTTTCCGCAATATTTTTGTCTGTAAAATAGTATCGGTGTAAAGATGAGAAAGGGTATGCTCCGTTGGTTCGGGCATATAGAAAAGATGCCAGAAGAAAGAATGACAAAACAGATATACAATGCGAAAGTGGAAGGATGTAGGTGCCGGGGAAGACCTAGACTATCTTACCATGACCAAATAGACCGTGTCTTAGCTGAAGGGCAAGTCAAGAGTCTCCGTAACCGGCGAGTGTGTATGAGACGAACTATGAGAGTGGAGGAAGCCAGAGAGGTATGTAAGGAAAGAACCTGTTGGAACTCTGTACTCTCTGCCTACCCCGCGAAGGAGCTGGCGTGATGATATAGATAGATAGATAGATTTTTGTCTGTCATGTACACCCATCACAGCAAGTAACTTCCTGTACAATAAATACCTCGCCTCAATCGAACTAAACAAATAACGTTTATCTGACAAAATAGCTGCCAACTTACCCGATATCCATTTCCATAATTTCCCAGGCGTACGAATGCACGAACAAACTTACTTAACTCACACTTACACACCTTATATCTTACTCTACAGAGTATAGTATCGAATAACTTGGATGTATTGGTATATTGATAAGTTACTCGGGAGTTATAAGAGATCGTCAAGTGGAATATTAGACGTTATAATATCGATATTCGTGTATCGAGTTCTTTTATCGATTCAAATAGGGTGGGAGTCATGCGTTTGTATTTTAATTGATTGTTATTTTTGGACGACGTGTGGAACGCCCTGCTCCTAGGTGGAGCGATGATATACTCAGGGTGGCTGACAGCGGTTAAAGGAGAAGAGCCGAAGACCAAGCTCAATAGCATGCCTTGGGAGAGGCCTATGTCCAGCAGTGGACCGATACGGGCTGATGGTGATGATTATTTTTGGCAACCTTGTTGGTCTAGTAGTACACAGCCTGGCAATCGGTGGCATGGTGGCAATTACAAGGTTTTGAGATTGGATACAATAACTGAAAATCTTCTGTAGGTTGACAGCAAGCAAAAGCTTGGACAGTGTGTTTTTTCAAGCGCGAAGCAAATATTACTAAGCAATAACTAACCCATAAATTGAAATCGTGCCCCGTATAATGGGAATAGGATCGCCTCTATTGCATTGCGACCTAAATAATGTGGGCGTACACAGTACACCTCTGCCATCTCAGCTTAATTTTATTATAGCAATGTATACGCTTCTAAAAGAAATTATCCCTAGATATCCGAAACATGCCTATTAATAAGTTTAAAAGTCAATTAAAACTAGACTCTGTAAGAAAGCAACGCAACTCAATCAGCAACATTAAACAATTTTGTATAATACAATTTTGAATAAGAAAAATAAGGCTTTTAAAAAAATTAAGTAAAAAGACTAGCCCGCTGAGTTTCTCGCCTGATCTTCTTAGTGGAGGCCGCGTTCCGATCCGAACCGAGATATTGTTGACTTTGACTAAGGGAAAATAGGGTTAAATTCTCCAAGCAATAGAAGTGGACTTTGCTCATCTGAATTTCGTGGATAATCTTAAGTCTTAATGGTATTGGAACGAACATATATTGCCTATACCGGTGCCTGTCACGTTCATGCCTATTAAGTAAATTTGTAGAAAGAAAAGGATGGCATATCAGCTCGATAGCGTCACGGTAACGTCAATATTTTCTTGTTAAACCCTCTGCGTTATTTACATATAGTACTGATGAGTAGGATTACTTATAACATAATGTAATATAATAATATCAACCTTTACTGTCCCACTGTTGGGCAAAGGTTGTCGTCTCTCCCAAATCGAGGTAAGAGAGATTAGGACACACTCCACCACGCGGACCCAGTACAGATCGGCGGAGGCAGGTTTGTGACTACCTGCTGTTGGAACTTATCAAGCCGCCTATAAGACTTAACTTGACCTACTCGACCTAACGACTACCACATTAAGTGATAACCCTGACCTACGGCCTAGCGTGCTTTCCGAAGCACAGAGACGCTCGAATATGAAAATGCCACAAACGGCCATCTCAGACCGACTGAGTCGAAAGTTGCTTATCCTTGGTAATCGTTAAGAACACCGCGGTCACACAGCGCTACGAGCGCATTATGTCGGACGCTATCGGAGGACTCAAAGATAAAACGAAAATTGATTTATAATTAACTTTACTTAAAGAATAGAGAAATTACATTATTACTAACTAGGTGTTGACCGGACCGATGCAAGGTTCCAAGTGCACGACGCACGCCGTGGGCATGTCGATTTAAAATCTTTTAATCGAAAAATCCATTTTTTAGATTTATTGGAAGCACTGAATTGATTCAGTAGATCGATTCTGAAAGCCATCGAATCGGATTGATTCACGATTCAATCGTAAAAAAAGTGGTAATCGAAAATATGATCAAGTAGGTTAGATAAATCAGGGATATGAATAATGTGAAAACGCGTTTATTGTTAAAAATACTACGTTCCAAACATGAGTTTATTTTAAGTCAGTTGTCTTTTTAATAATCTCTAAATTGAACGTATCAAGAAATTATAAAAACGAAGAAATCCGAAAAAAACTCATTCAATCGGTAAAATTAATAAGAAATGACTTCATCGAGAATCGATCTTCTTAATCGAGAATCGATCTTTTGAACTTCGATTTAATCGACAATTGATTCTTACGCGTTCGATTCGAATCAATCCAAAATCAATTTTTCTTTAAATTAATCGACATGTCTAGCACGTCGTCGCGTAGGCCATCAAAGGCGTCCAGTTGCTGCGCCGTCAGCGATCCTTACACTTGCCGCGCCGTCACCGATTTGCCGTGTGAAAATATGTTATAGCCAACTTTCAGGATGTTGGTGTCAGTTGGTTTATATGGGCTTGACATATTACAAGCGTCTCTGGGAGGTTATTGAACTACGCGGATTCTTTACCACTGCTTGGATCCAATACAAAGGAAGTAAAGAGGAATGAATCACTTACAGTGAAATTGACAAATAGTATCGTCGCAGCCGCAGTTTCTTAATGACTTTTTACTCCTGCTTTCTCTGCAGACTGTACCCTTATTCGCTTAATCCAATTAAACACGTAACGCACCGCGTTACGATAACTTTGCGAAATGATCGTTTAATGGTACTTCAGTACAGGACATTTTTTAAACGTTACCAAACACTATAGTATTTTTCATGAAGGAAGGGTACGGTGACAGTTGTGTCAAGGAAAATTATACTTTATGTAATGGCAATATGAGGCATGACCTGCTTCTATACTTAGTGTGTGTATACTTGCTGTTATGCCTTAATACCATTGAATTAAATATTAATTTCGTTTGGCACTTAGAACTGTCACTACCCATCTTATGTGAAAAATATTATAGGAATCAAATGTTTAAACCCAGGCACGTACCTCTGTCTTTTCGAAAGCATGTGCGTATTAAAAATTAACTTGCTTTAACAGTGAAGGAAAACATCGTGAGGATGCCTAAGAGTTTCTCGAAGGTGTGTGAAGTTCGCCAACCCGCGCTGAGTCAGTGTGGTGGACTATGGCCTAAACCCTCTCAGTTTGAGAGGAGCCCCGTGCCCAACAGTGCGAAAGTGTCTTAACTGGGCTAATATTATTACGTAATAATATGTAATAATTTCGTCGTGTCACAATTGGTACTATCCCGTGGCATTCTTTTTCACACTCAGAAACGGCTAGACCGACACACATTTGTGGGTAACATAAAGATTTGTCTCGTGCGGGGATCGAACCCGCGACTACCCGATCCAAGGGGCGGAGTGGCTTAAGCTCTTAAGCAGTAGACCAAGCCGTCTTTCAATGATCGTTTAAAGGTACTCCAAACAGAATATTATCACACGATTATTTCACTAAGTTATCGTAACGTGCCGTGTTAGGTTATAGCGAATAAGGGCCATGTGCTCGTTTTTGCCGTCTCCACCTGAATTGAGTTCGAAGATTGATTTGCGTTTTCAACGTTATCCAGACTTTACTAGAAAACTATTTTTATTTTTGTGGACTGCGTGACACTCAGAGCAAAAAGTGCTCTGAGGAGTGATATATTGATGTAGATGCATTAAGGTTCACGTTGGTCTAGTGGCTATTTGGTGCGGGTCACTTCATTTTCTCTAATATGGTCGAGGGAGTTGATGGATGCTCAAGTCGTCATACTCGTGAACGAGTACTTTTTGTGGAGACAGGTCCACCTAGAACATTTAAAATTATCACCCTTTAAGTATAAATATTAGTCATATATCAGTCGTAAGGCATCGCATAATTAATTTCGTATAATATAAAAATGTATCTACACGCTGTAACCATCCTTCCCTTGCTATACAAGGTGCTTGAGAGTGATGTTCAGAATCAACTGTGTCTCTATCTCTCCTCTAATAGCCTTCTAAGTCCTTTTCAATCTGGTTTTTGTTCAGGTTATAGTACAGTTACAGCTTTAGTCAAAATAACTGACGATATCAGATTGGCTATGGAAAACAAACCTCTTACCGTGTTACTAACTCAGTTGATTTTGACATTCGCTTAGGCACCTTATCCTCTCTGAATGTCTCTGCTCCGGTAATTGCGTGGTTTGACTCTTTTTTTCGGGGCCGCTCCCATTCGGTTTGCTTTGGTGGCGTTCTTTCTTATCTTCTCTTTTTAATTTTTATAAACTCGGTTACTAAAGTGATTTCTTCCTACTATCTTCTTTATGCAGACGATTTGTATCACCACTTTAAAGTTGGAGAGCTTGAGCATCATTAATGATGAGCTTGAAAATATGAATGAATGCACAAGATATGAATCTACAGGCTCTCTTTACAGTTCTGTTTAATTCTGTGCCCATAACCCTACTCTAAAACAATTAAAAATCTAGGTGGTTTGGTGAACTCCAACTTCACATGGAGCACCCACATTTCAGAGATAAGCAAAAGGGTCTACGGCTCCTTCCAGTCTTTCAAACGTCTTCAAAACTTCTTGCCCTTCCAAACTAAAATAAGCCTTGCTCAGTCTCTTACCTCCTACCACTTCTTCTAGACTATGGTGATGTCTATTTCCTTGATGCTACTGAAAGCCTAGTCAGTAAGCTGGAACGTTTGCAGAATCTGTGTATCTGCTACATTTTCGGTCTCCGTAAATATGATCATGTATCAAAGTTCTGAAGAAAATTAAAGTGGCTGCCTATTCGGCAATGCCGGGACGCTCATATCCTTTCTCTTCTCTACTCCATCCTTAATAACCCCAAAGCTCCTATTTATCTACGTGAGCGTTTCGACTTCCTTGTCCCTAAGGAAAGGGTATGTCGTACAACCACTTCTCTCTTTCTTCGTGTTCCTCTTCATTCTTCCAGTCGCTATGATAAGTCTTTTACTGTTCGTGGAGTGCGTCTATGGAACTCTCTCCCACACGCCATATGCGCAAGCTCCTTTTTTGGGTATTTTTAAGAGAAGTATTAGAGAACATTTCCATTATTTATAGTATAATATACTATATGTATTTTATGTATGTTTATTTAGTTTTTGTATAGTATGTTTTTAATTCATATTTATGTTCATTTTATTTTATGTTTGATTGTGTGATTGTATAACTGGCCTCTTATTGACATTCTCATCTCTCAACACTTAAGGTTCGCTGGAAGAGAACTCATATTTTGAGTTAAGCTTCCCTTTGTATATCACTTGTAAAATAACTATTGCTTTGTACTGTATACATTAGAGAATTAAAAATAATTAAGGCAAGACCTGAAAGTAGTTTGTTCTAAATCGGGAACTGGATTGATTTCAACAATTTTTTTTTTTTTAATTTGCAAAATATGCTGTTACACCTTCAGTGCACTATAAAAAACTAAATTTATTCTTGATTCAAAGCAATACGGAGATTTCAAGTGCATTTGTAAAACGTATTTCTCTATATGCACACATACACATACAAGTTTTATTGTTTATTGTTAATTAGGCTATAAAAGTGCTTAAAAAAGGGTAAAAACCTGAAATTTTGTAAAGAACATTGTTCTGCGCCCATACATGATTTGCCCCAGAACCAACAGCAATAAAAATACTTATATGATACAATACTAGTATGATTTCAAATCACCCACAAATTTACTTTAGGCATTTACTATTAAACGGTTGTCCGTTTAATAAGTACGTCCCCGCTTGTGCGGGGAAATCGCAATATTGCACAAAAGTATTAGATTTTGAGGTTATAATTTAGTAGCCATTATTTATTTATTTACGATCACAACATAATGCACAATATAAAAAACATCGCCCACAAAACTGTGCAACCAGTTTGACTTTGAGGACTCACAAAATACGTTATATTTTCAATAAATTAACACACTACACTGTGTAGTCAAAAATATATTAAGTGGATTTAAAGATTAATTATATTTTATAGATGCCTATTGACACACGGAACAAGGACAAGGAACTAACTAAATTTGTAGTGTGACAAAAATGGCATTTCAACTCGCCAGCGTCACGTTAACGTCAATAGTTTCGTGCTAAGCCCTTTAATGTGAACTTTTCATAGTAACGTAGAATCATAACTTTCCCAGATCCACAGCAAAATCCTTACTCAAACAAGGTATGTAATTGAAAAGATTAGTAGGTATTCAGTCGCGTTGCTTTTCACACTCACAAAATACGTTATATTTTCAATAAACTTCTTTCAGCTCAAAGTGAAAAGAAGTTTTAATCCGGGCAAATTGGCGCCTTGTCACACTGCCTGAAAGTGCACCGTGTCACCGTTAGTGCGCGGCCATGAAACCGGCGGTAGCGTTAGCGAGGACATAAGATGTAATATGTAATTTTCTTTAGCGTTGTCCTACTCTAGGTGTTATTCTAGTGTTTACAGACACAATTTTTAAATAATTCGCTCTAGCTTTTTATGTTCTTAAAACGAGAACAAAAGAATACTGTTTGTCATCGATTCATATTTTTGTTTGATTTACATTCAGCCCATTCGCGAGGTAGTATGTAGGAAAGTGGAGATAAAAATAGGCAGTGCGAGTATGTAAGTGCGGATGAGGTAAGGCTGACTTTATTATTATAATATAGTAAAAGCAATGTAACACATTGGTAAATGATTTTTGTTGTGCATTTGCAATTTAAACGAAAACAATCTGGCAACAACTCAGCACTAGTAGCTTCGCTTGCTGCATATCGCTGTGCTTTACGTTGCTAATTGTTCTATTTAAGGCTCACTTGTAGAGCTTTACAACGCACTGTAAGGCACTATCGGATTACATAAAAATTGCTATATTTATTTCTACAAGCCTGACGTTTTTGTGGCTCCAATATTTCAAAAGGTGGCGCTTTCAATCCGTGTGAATCGACGTTAATTGCACACAGATTGTATTTTATGTTGTGTAATCTGACTTTAATAAGGGTGAATCTTCTGTCAAAAGAACCTGTGTACAAGGAACCTGCTTTTGTAACTAAGTTGGTTTTCCAGCCATTAACGCTAATAGAAAAAGGGAAAAATGTAAGGGAATGATATTTTAAAACGAGCAGTCACGTGGTCAGAACAAGGCGGCAACTTGGTTATGTCCGATGGAGCGAAAATCTTTAAGGTTTGGTCAAATAGCCAACGGAGCGCGACGGGAGCGCGACGGGAGCGCAACGGGAGCGCGACAGAACCCTAGGCTGCGTTCGATTTTGACGTTTGCGGTCGCGCCGAGTGGGGCTGTGCTGTGTGGCGTCTCCCGTACATTTCAGTACATTACAACTCCCCAAGCCGCGCCACCGTCACGCCGAGCGGGGCTGCGCTGTGTGGCGTCTCTTGTACATTTCAGTCCATTACAACTCCCCAAGCCGCGCCACCGTCGCGCCGAGCGAGACTGTGCTGTGTGGCGTCTCGTGTACATTTCAGGACATTACAACTCCCTAAGCCGTGCCACCGTCACTAGACCAGAAAATCTTCTTGTCGGGTCGAATAGTCGCGGGTTCGATTCCCGCGCGGGATAAACAAATCTTTGTGTCCCCCACAGTTATTTGTTTCGGTCTAGGTATTTGTGTTTGTAAATTTTTATGTTTTAAACACATCTAAGATACAGGAAGAAATCCGCCACCGTTGCGCCGAGCGGGGCTGCGCTGTATGGCGTCTCCCGTACATTTCAGTACATAACGACTCCCCAAGCCGCGCCACCGTCGCGCCGAGCGGGGCTGCACTGTGTGGCGTCTCCCGTACATTTCAGTACATTACAACTCCTCCAGCAGCGCCACCGTCGCGCTCCCGTCACGCTGCGTCGGCTATGTGGCGAACCTTTAATGCTAATAGATTAAAATTGACCCAAACGATGTCTCACCTTATATCATGATCTGCGTGCCCTAACACCTGCACGCAACAAGACTTGATATCGGCTTCCGACAATGAATGAAGAAAAAAAGACATTTATTCACAGCCAATGCAGTCAATGTGGTCACATTCTCCACATCCATATAATTATGACTTGTTTACCAATGAAACGCTAAGAAGAATAAATGATTTAATTGTACAAAGGGTTGATATCGCCGTTATGGCTTACTTCGGATATAAAGTCGCTATTTTGGTACCTATGCCTTAAAAAATAGCTACCAAATAATCATAATATTTGATCAGACACCAACGACATGATCAGAATATCAAAGTCAAAGTATTTATTGTATTAATTGTGGTATTACTATGCCAGATATTATAGTCTAATTCTGCAGGTGAAACTTAATTTACCTTAATTAGGCACACAATATTTTATTATTAAGGTGGATATTGAGGAAGAAAATTAAATCAAATATGATTGGACATCCTTTTTTTTTTTTTTTTTTTTTTTTTTTTATCGCAGGGAAAACCCTTTATGGGTACCCGTCCACGTTCGGGGGACGCGGAGGGGTTATGTCGGAGTCCTTGACCCATCAACACTCGGGGCCGTAGCCCCGGCTGTTGATGGACCAAGTGTACCGACTAAAAACCCTGCGGTGACACCCTCTTTGCCGCGTAATGTCGGGGATCACGGGATCGCCGTTAGGTACGCACCGCGACCCCGACGCGACCCGCCCTGTTAGGGCCCACCCTGGGAGCGTGTAAAGGGCGCTCCCTTTTCCCCCTACTAGACGCCATGCTGGTGTCACTCAGCAGGGCGTCTCCCCCGCGAGCTGGGCAGCAGACTCCCCCGAGTCTGCCACTCAGGTGATTTCCTTGACGGTGCCCAGGGTTTATTCCATGGGCACCGCCACATTCTGCGCCTCAGTGGCGCCAGAGGCGACCGGCTGCGGCTGAGCCGCAGGTGATGCGGCCGGAGCGGCAGATCCGCCTCCTCGACGGCGGCCGAGCTTTCGGGCCGGACAGGCCCTGCCGCCCAGCATGTGGCCGGTTGGATGACCGGCCGCGCGGCACAGTGCGCAACAGGGGGCAGCCCTACACCCAGAGGCCTTATGGCCTGGCTGCCCGCACCTGTAGCACGCCGTGCCTCTATCGACTTCGGACCGGCACTGCATGATTGGACATCCTAGGACAACTGAGAAATATTTAATTATTTATGTCAACCAATAATTATAATAATATTTGGACCTGGCCCATGAGGTTGCTGCCACGTGGAATGTTGATTCAACTATTATTATTCCGATAGTCCCATCAGTCAACGGCCTCATAGCGAAGAGTTTCGATAAACACCTCGAGCTCTCGCTAGGCAGTTGGGTGAAAGGCCTGATACGGAAGGTGGTAGCATAGGACACGGCGCGCATTATGAGGAGGCCTCTCTTTGGAGCCCTGACCACCGGTAGCTTGGGTCATAGACTTCGAAGCACCCTTTTTATATAATATATATATAAGAATATTTTTATGTATATTTTATAAGAAATTGTAAATGTACATAAATTAACTCAAAACTCAAACTCAAATAATTTATTTTGTATGAGCCCTGCGGGGGCGCTTACAAATAGTCAATTTACATTTTTTCAAATCTAATTTAACTACTAATCTACTACCGTATTGGAACGCGGCCTCCACTAAGAAGGTCCGGCGAAAGAAACTCAGCGGGCTTGTCTTTTTTATTTACTTGTATTGTGTGGATACAATGTTTGGGTTGAAATTAAATAGTTTACGATCTAGCTCCAGAGTGATGCCTTACGATCGAGATATGAATGATGAGATATAAGGATGTTACCTATAAAGAGTATTTAAAGGATTCCAGATGGACCAATCCCCTCAAGTAGCACCCGATCACGAGCATAACTGTTGGAACAGCCATTACGCCACTCGACCATATTGGAGGGAAGGGAGTGACCCGCGCCAGACAGCCACCGCAAGCAAAGACATTATAGTGAGCATGACCAAACCAGAACCCCAAAGACGGTAGCCATTGTGTTTATAAAGCAGCAATACCCCAAGCTCGTCAGGAACAACACTCTACTCTTTAACATTGCCGAAATTACAAGCTAATAATAATAATATCTGTTCAAATAGCTGTGAATGCAAGGTAATAAAAGCCGGTACGATCCAAACTTGCAGTAACACACACCATCACGCCTATATTCTTCACGTGGAGATGGCAGAGGTGTACTGCTTATACTGATCTTCGCCAACGATGTAGGTCCCAATGTCATAAGAATATTAAGAAGTTGTCGATGGGAAAATCCTAGTAACATCTTGTTTATTCGATTGTTCGATGAATCGAACATCGTGATCATTGCCTATTCCATGCACTATTAGACCAACCAGATATAAGCAGTTACCGAAGAAGATAAAGAAAAGCGACTGATTCCCACAACATTTTTCAACAGCATCCTCCCTCCATTATAAAAACCTCAAAAGCAAACAATTTCGAAGAGAGAAGAAACAAAAAATTTGTGTCATTTATTTCCTCTTAACTCTATAGGGGCGAGATTAATGTGTATCCGCTTTTTCTTTAAGTTTCGTCGGGAGTAGAGAATAATGCTCCTACCTTCCGTATTTTGTTAATGCATTCTTTATGACATCGCTCGTAAAGTTATTTATAGGGACCGATTCGTCAAACCGATTAATGCGAGTAAAAAATGGCTACCTCCGTGGTCTAGTGGTGCATAGTGCGAGTGGCAATAACAAGATTATATATTGGTATTTTAGGCTGGACAAATAGCTTTTTTTTCTAGAAAATTTCTCAATTGCAGTCTGTACCAGAATTCTACCCAGTATAATGGCATTTGACTTACTCCCTATTATATTGAGACTAAAGAATTTGGTGCTCGTAGCGCTGGGCGACCGCGGTGTTCTTAGCGATCACCAAGGTTATCACTTAATAAGGTATAAGGTACCACTTAATGTGGTAGTTGTCAAGCCGAGTTGGAAGCCTTAAAGGCGGCTTGATAAGTTCAAACAAGAGGTGGCCACAAACCTGCCTCCGCCAATCCGCACTGGGTCCACGTGGTGGAGTATGACCAAATCTCTTTCACCTGGATTTGTGAGAGAAGACCTCTTTGCCCAGCAGTAGGACACTATAGGCTGATATTATAAAGAATTCAATCAATTATCTATCAATTTTAATTCCTTCATTCAAATTTAAAGTCATCCTGATTATCATCCACTGTCGGAAAGACGTTCATTGCAGGACAATGGCTTCCTCGATGATTGTCACTACGAACGACTGGATGCGTACAGTAATGACCAATGTTAATGTAAATTAGTGTTAAACTATCTATCTATATCATCACGCCAGATCCCCAGGGAGTACAGAGGCCCAGCATGTTCTTACCTTACAGGCCTCTCTGGCCTTCTCCTCTATTATAGTTCGTCTCGGTTAGATAGAGATAGAGCCAGTGTTCTAGTAAAAGTGTTAGTAAGATTTCTGTCTTAATATTATTGTATTAAGGCAGAAATTGTACTAACAGACACCCTGTAACTTAAAACAAGTCTTCATAGTCTGCGAGCGATATATTTTGCTCTAATTCTCTTGTTACGATTTATAATCGTGTCGGTCGTTGTAAAGGTCCTTAACTATCCTTTGTAACGTGCTCTATGGCGCCCGGTTTACTGGACGAAGCAGATTTACGAGTAAATATTTAGTTCGTCTCATCCACTTATCTCGTACCTGGAATACTATCTAGTAGAAAATGCTTGATTTAATTTTGAAAATTGTTTTTCTGGGCATTTTAATATTATGTTCTCGCAGTATTTTTTATTAAGATATACATTACATCGCACTAGCAGTTGTTCTGTGCGTTACAAACATGAAATAAACAAACTCCTTACGGAAAAAAAAGAGGAGACTGATTTGTCTCGTGCTGGTATCAAACTCGCGACTACGACTAGTGATTAAGTAATCACTAGTTGGACCAAGCGCCACAAGACTAATGAGTCAGTTTAAATCCCGATCCGTGGTGGTTTACAACTGGGCTTATCCTAGTTGTAGTCTCCTTCTCTATGGCTGATCTGCCAATTTTTTGTGTCTCCCGCTTTGCAAAGGAGGGAAGTGGAATTTTAATTTTCCTACTCCTCCTGTTTTGCTTTCTACCTAATTAAATTTGTTGCGGATTCGAAAAGAGTTAAAGCGTTTCCCGGGACACCCCAAGGTTCAAATGGGTACTGGCGTGATGATATAGATAGATAGATAGACGTGAGTAAATACGTTTATTTTTCATACCCATTTATCTGTCTATGTCATCACGCCAGATCCCTTGCGGGGTAGGCCGAGAGTATTTTATTTTTCTTATATCTGTCGGCGCTTCCGTGGCCGATTAGGTGAAAGGTGGTTTATCTTCCTTTTCATAGTCGTCTGCATGGTGGCCGAACATGAAAGAAATATTAAAATAACATTAGGGTTTCGTCCAGCACACTGATATTCCTTGATATCCAAGGATGCGCATAATAGTTGGCGATTAATATCGTCACATGGAATGCAGTGAGGTTAGCTGCTCTACGATACGTCCGACCGTTCGCCCTGTTGCCAATCGAATAACACCGCAGCGCCGTCCGCCATCTTACATCAACTATCTGTCATCGGTAAATCGTCATCTGACAGCTGATATCTGTCATCGCTTTACAACTAAACACACTCAAACAATTATTAATGCATGGCATGGCATAGAGTATGTCTATAGACAAGATTAAAAGGTTACTAAGATGAAAATAATTGCTTGACATTCCATTAACTGTGATTTTCAAATATAAGTTCATCCGCTTCCATAATAATGTTTCTATTCTATGATGCTATTCTATTAACTAAGCGGCTCTCGGAAACCGTACCAAGCATTTTTAATGATCATTAACCAAAAGCGAAATTAATTACAACAAACTTTGCTGTATCCAGCTAACAAGTTGGGTCTTTTTGTTCGTATGTAAACACGTGGGTTACTGCAGGTACAGGATAACTAGCATAACGAGGCACTTTTCTACTTTAAAACTTCTTGGTCACGGCCCATACCGCGGGCGAGACGATGCGTGAACATTTAATTATATGGGAAGAGGATTTTATTGTCTTTTAGTTTTTGGTTGGCGTTAAATACTAAAACTAAAGTCCCAACATTTATTGATCGTTATATTATGGTCGATTTTATACAACATTGTGTGTTAACGGTAGTCAACAGAGGTGAGGCGTGCTATCGCCAGGATGTAAATGTGACAGTAAGCAAGGAAATGCGAAGGAAGACGGAGCCAGTTCATGTAAAGTTTAAAACTATTTCGATCCTTAAGGGAACATTAAATGGTTGCATACACTTAAAGAAGTCGAAAGCCTTAGGGCGGCCTTAATAACTCCGACATTAGATTTTCAACCAAACGAAAGAAGACTAAATACTCGAAGAGACTACACAGTAAGTATTTGACAATCGCTTAGTATAGTGCTGGACATAAGCCTTTTTCAAGGCACGCCACTGGTTCTCTCTTAGTCTGTTCTCTTCCAAACGCTACCAATTTCTTTCTTAGTCCTTCACGAATCAATTCTGGGTTAGTATCATAGTATACAAAGTATTCACGTTTTGCTCGCAACAATGCCGAAATCCACCTCTTTTTTACAAATGCATTTTTATGTACTAACTAAGTGCCTTAATTAAGTAGTTTGACTGTAGGTAATTAATTAAGGCACCGTGTTTGCGCTGCCGCTGGCCCGACTGTGTTTTATATCCATTTTAGGGTTCCTTGGTGGCTGAGGTTTCCGTAATTACCTTAAGTTGACCTTAGTGGTCAGACGTCACAGTGCGGTATGCTTAGAGGTCTTATGGGAGTGTGGGTTTGTGAATTAGATGGTCAAAGATTTTGAGACGAATTTAGTTTAATATAAGTACAAGAATGTTTAGGTACGTTGGTATTTTGTTAATATAATAGTGTATAATGAGGCGCTCTTAGCGCTTTGTGACCAAGGTTCGTTCGACTCGGTTGACTTGAGATGGATGACCGTTTGTGACATTTTCATATTCAAGCATCTCCGTGCTTCGGAACGCACGATAAGCCGTTTGTCCCGGCTACAACTTAATGTGGTAGTCGTTAAGCCGAGTTGGAAGCCTGATAGGCGGCTTGTTAAATTTTAACAGCAGGTGGCCGCAAACCTGCCTCCACCAATCCGCACCGGGTCTGCGTAGTGCAGTATGACCTAAGCTCTCTCATCTCGATTTGTGAGAGAAGGGCCCAGCAGTGGTCAGTATAGGCTGATATTATTATGAGATATTCTAAAGACCTGCGTTATTAAATATTACTATGACAAGTCCAAAAGGTTGCTACCGCATTTTACATTCTCAAGCTGGTGAATTTCATGTCCACTTCTCTACAGATGTTATGCAACTGGGCTAAATTGAATCCAGGTAAGTGTTTTAAGCCGCGTTTTATGGAATTCCGTTTACACTGAATCTTTGTCTTTAATTTATTAAATTTAATTTTTTAACCGATTTCGATTAACGGTTCGCATTTTTGGAGTATCACTTGAAAAACATACTTTTCAAATGAGATAAATTGTTAAAGTTTGTTTAGTGTTGTATGCATTATGATGCGTCTGAAAAATCGAAACGACATATTAACACACTCACACACACAGATGTAATTAAACGTTTCTTTCTATGTAGTCAATTTAATTTTTTTTATATACCGTCACGCCTAGTGAATGAGTTTGTATATCTTGGATGCGCCTTCAGTAAGGATGGGAAATACACCGCTGATATAGACAGAAGAGTGAATGCAGGGAATAGAGTGAATGGTGAAATGCGAAAGCTACTTGGGAGCCGGAAAGCTACTTACACCAAAAGGCGCAGCTGGCCATATATAACGGAGTGCTTGTCCCAACGCTGTTATATGGCAGTTAGAGTTGGGTATGTATGAAGTAGAACGAAAGCAGGATAAATGCGGTCGAAATGCGAGCTCTGCGGAAGATGTGCGGAGTCAAGCTGACCGACCGTATTCGCAACAGCGTAGTAAGAAAGCGGGTAGGTATGAAAGATAGTATCGGTGTAAAGATGAGAAATGGTATGCTCCGTTTGAGCATATAGAAAGATTGTCAGAAGAAAGAATGACAAAACAGATATACAATGCGAAAGTGGAAGTATTTAGGTACTGGGAAAGACCTAGACTATCTTACCATGGCCAAATAGACATAACAATGATTAAAGAAATTATGTTCAGGTCTTATTATAATTACTCTACGCGTATCTAAAAAATAACTTGTCTTAAATTTTAATCTACGGAACCATTAAGATATTTGCCCGCTCAACTTGTCTCCTTTCATTGTTAGCGCTATTCAAAAAGTTTATTGTTTTGCTGAGAATTGCACTAATGCGGTGCGTAGAGCAAGCAGTTATTTCACGAAACAATGGGTTATTTTAACTGTATACCGACGGGTTACACCGACCAGCGACGATGCTAAACTATCTTGGAATCTGAGGTTCTGTTACCGTTTCTTATCTATATCCACATCACGTCAGATTCCTTGCCAGATAGGTAGTACAGAGTTCGAACAATTTCTTTCCTTACAGACCTCTCTGGCTTCCTCCATGCCCATAGTTCACACCTTTTTTATACTTCTAAAAATATTTTTTATTCTATATATCTATATCATCACGTCAGATTACTTGCGTGAGTACAGCGATTCAATAGGTAGGTAACTTATTTCTGAAAATCAGCCTCCACTCCGATCTCGGTCTCGAATCTATTCGGGCCTATATTAAAAAGGCGACAACTCGACACTTCGCGAACGCATCTTCCCATGCGAATCCGCTAATCGCAGCCGCCGGATCCGGACGACGACGACGAAGTCGTAGATCCCCTGGCCCGCCGACCAATGTACTAATTACACCCCCTCCCCCCGTAGCGACTGTCCAAGCCGAGCCCGTTCCTCCTTGAGGCGCCCTTGAGTATGTCGCCCCTTGCCCTTCTGGCTCAAGCGTAGTGGTTGCACGCTCGCCCTTAAGTCCGGTGAAGCTGTAAAGGCCTCATGGCCAACAGCATATGTCACTCAAACACACACACTCACACTGAAAATCAGTAACGTATGTACTTATGATGTTAAATATATATTATGTACGTTATAACCTGAGGCATGCAAAATCCGTGATGCCTACATTCTCCCAAGTGGTGTTGGCCTAGGTTTACTGGATATAGTCACGTCCGATAATGTTAGTTCAAATGTAATAATAAGCGGAAACAATAGGAAGTGAACCTTTACCTATCATACGAAAAACAAAATTGGAAAAATTTAAAGACATCCATACTGTAAATCATCATCATCTCAGCCTATACTTGTCCACTGCTGAACATAGGCCTCCCCAATCGCTTTCCAGCGTAACCGGTCCGATGCCACCTGCATCCAACGACTTCCTGCGATTTTCACAAGATCGTCGGTCCATCTGGCAGGCGGTCGTCCCACGCTGCGCTTGCCAATACGTGGTCTCCACTCTAGAATCTTTCTGCCCCAACGCCCGTCCGATCTACGCGCTATGTGGCCCGCCCATTGCCACTTCAGCTTGCTAATCTTAACGGCTATGTCGGTGACCTTGGTTCTTCTACGAATCTCCTCATTCCTGATTCGATCGCGTAGAGAAACGCCGAGCATAGCTCTCTCCATAGCTCGCTGAGCAACTCTGAGCTTTTTTATGAGACCTATTGTAAGAGACCACGTCTCTGATCCATATATCATCACTGGTAACACACATTGACTAAAAACTTTAGTCTTAAGGCACTGAGGTATTTTGGATGAGAAGATGTTGCGCAGTTTCCCGAACGCTGCCCAGCCGAGTTGGATTCGTCGATTGACCTCTCTCTCAAAGTTGGACCTACCTAACCGGACTACCTGTCCCAGGTAAATGTATTCGTCGACAACTTCAAGAGTAGAGTTCCCAACGGTGAGTGCGGTGGGTACGACATGGACGTTACACATTATTTTCGTTTTGTCCATGTTCATTTTAAGACCCACTTGTTGAGATACTCTGTTGAGGTCACCGAGCATTCGTCCTAGATCTTCCAGCGACTCCGCCACGACCACAATGTCGTCGGCAAATCGAAGGTGAGTGATGTATTCGCCATTGATGTTGATGCCAAGTCCTTGCCATTCCAAGAGCTTGAAGGCGTCCTCTAAGGTGGCCGTAAACAGTTTCGGAGAAATGACGTCTCCCTGCCTTACTCCTCTTTTTATGGGGATCGCCTTCGTGCACTGCCCCTGTACTCGGACTGACATGGTGGCGTTATTATACAAGCACCTCAACACCTCAATGTACCGATAGTCAATGCGGCATCGCTGGAGAGATCTAAGAACCGCCCAAGTCTCGATCGAATCGAAGGCTTTCTCATAGTCCACAAACGCCAAGCATAGTGGCCGATTATACTCCTCGGTCTTCTGTATAATCTGCCGCAGCGTATGTATGTGGTCTATGGTACTAAAGCCTTTCCGGAAACCGGCTTGTTCGGGAGGCTGGAAGTCATCAAACCTGCGTTCGAGACGATTCGTAATGACTCTCGAAAACAACTTATAAACATGGCTCAGCAGTGTGATGGGCCTATAATTCTTCAGTAAAGTGTTATCACCTTTCTTGAAAAAGAGATACTGTAAATACTCGCAGTCAAAATAATCTTATTGTACATGTCACGCGTCTCTACAGAATTAGAAATTCGTTCATAGGCCAGTGTATATTTATTTTAGCTGTTATAACAAACTTTCCCACGATATTCGAGATTTATCAATTTTATTAATTGATTTAAAACCATTTACCACCGTCTTTTGGGTTCTGATTTGGTCATGCTCACTATAATGTCTTTGCTTGCGGTGGCTGTCTGGCTCGGGTCACTCCCTTCCCTCCAATATGGTCGAGGGGAGTGATGGCTGATTCCGTAGTCATACACGTGAACGGGTGCTGCTTGTGGGGACTGGGCCACCTGGAATCCTTTAGAAACTCTTCATATGTAACATCATTAGCCTTATATCTTATTCCTAAGGTGGAGCTAAATATTTAATTGTAACCTAAACTTTTTATCCACACAATATGATTGAAAAATAAAGAAAGGTACCAAGAGACAGAGAATTAAATAAAAAGACAAGCCCGCTGAGTTTCTTTGTCAGATCTTCTCCCGTCCGAGTTCCGATCCGTTGGTAGATTAGTAGTTGAATTAGACTCCCCCCCGACCCCTGTCGCCACCGCCGGCCGCGAAATGTTCTCACCGACCCCCCCGATGCTTTGTCATCCCTTCTTTCCGCTCAGAATACGGGGACGACGACGACGTAGTAGTAGATCCCTTCCCATAGCCGGCGGTTGACCGGTGCACTTAGTAGTGCACCCGTCCCCCTACAGCGACTGTCCCAACCGTCGCGAGTATGTCGCCTCTTGCCCTTCTGGCTGGCTAGAGCGTAGTGGTTGCACGCTCGCCTTTAAGTCCGGTGAAGCTTTAAAGGCCTCGCGGCCAACAGCGTACATCATTCACACACACACACACACAGTTGAATTAGATTTAAAAAAAAAACTGTAAATTGACTATTTGTATGCGCCCCCGTAGGGCTTATACAAAATAAATTATTTGAGTTTGTGTTTGATAACGGATTCAGTTTCAGACTTCGGAGTGCGACTGATAATTTTTTGATAGAAAAACGACACATTATATGAACCTAGCATCATATAGAACATTTTTATTACTAAATGATTGTTATTGCTGTCATAAAGTCGCGTGTCACATCGTCTCGCCATTTTCGACCGACCAATATTTTTGATAGCTGTTTTTTATAATGCTCTTTCATAAATGTGACACACTGATGTGAAAAGCATTAAGCATCTACATCGTCAACAAAATTTTTAGCACGATTGGCATGGGCGATCAGACTTTTCTCGCGTTGGACAACATTTTGTCGTACCGTGATTCGAGTCTTGTAAAAAATAGTAACGTGGTCTGGTCAGTCGGAATAAGCAGTAGGAACACGAGGTCACAGCGGACAATATACGTAACATATGTCTGGTCGCACCGCCGGTGTTAGTCCTCTTTAATTATAATAAAGCTCTCTTGATAGGCGATGTGGAGGACAGACAGCCTAAAAATTAGCTACTGGAATACGTAAATTATAAATGTCCATTTTCCTGCTTACTAATCCGATTTACATTTTCGTGTTGGGGGGAAATTTTCGTTATTAAAAGTGTTCAAAATGCAGTCTCGATCTAATCTCAATGTCATAAATATTACAAATGATATTCTCGTAAAATATCAATATCAACTGAATCGAAATCGGACCGCAAGTTGAACAAAATGTAAACGGTATTCCGATAAAATTTTGTACTGACATGAACAACAAATACACAAAATTAATGTTACAGTTAATGTTTTTTATTTAGACTAGGGCAGCTGCGATTAATTCGTAATCAACAGATGATTAACAATATTTTAAATTAAACAACTTTACATTGTATCGAAATTAGACTGAGATGATATTGAGATCGGATCGATACTTTAGTGGAGCAGAATACCAAATGTAAGCCAAATAATTAAATCTCAATTCAGTAAAGATTTCTTCTCAGTGTCAATCAAATACGAGAATTGGCCTTCTGGGCACATTCATTCAGAGACTACAGTTTGCCACATACTACGATTCTGGCTCACCTCTTTCGCTTCATCTATGTTCATACATCTCTTCATACATTTCCGTCGATTTAGAGTACTACGCACTTGTTCCTTTTCCAAGAGACTATTAATTTGGTCGTGATAGGTTTTCTTTGAGCGACGTCCTCCGACGCTTACACTCATATTTGCTCTATATATTTCTTTCGTTAGCCGCTTGTCACACATCCTCTCCACATGCCCATACCAATTCAACATACCTCTTTTAATCCTAGTCACCACGTCATCCTTCAACATACATCGGTTTCTAATCACACTATTCTTCATTTGGTTAGCAAGGGAGACTTCACATATATTCCGTGAGCGCATTTCCACAGCATTAACTCTACTTTCATGCTTCTTTTGCTATACCCAACATTTACTGGCATACATAAGCGTAGGTACCAACATACCATTGTAAATAGTCATACGAGCCTTAGTTGAGACAGACTGACTTCACGTCACGCCACATTCATACTTTTGCAAATAGAAATCAATATCACAATAGCAATTCTGGGAATAGTATTTCAGATATTATGTGTGTCTGATACCTGAAGGTACATAAAATTGAAATAATGAATTCGTTAACGATAAAGCCCCTTTGTATAATGAAGTATTATTTGTGCAACTGAGTGTAAGCCTTAAAGTGGTTTGAACGTATTAACAAAAAAAATATCGTCCCGCTAATATTACCCAAGAGGGGGTGGCAGAAGTGTACTGCGTACACCTTTTCCCCGGCGATGTTAAGTCCCATGTAATAAGGGGTGAGCCTATTGCCATCTTACCGGGTACAGTGCCAGACTTCGGACTGGTACCGAAAATATGTCTATAAATACCATATTGTCCGATCTAGGATTAAGCCCAGGACCTCGTGATCGCAAAGCGTATTATTCCCCACTATACAGTTTCAATATTTAAAACTAGTTACTAACCACAAGAAATAAAGAAAGTTGGTTCAGCCACCTTCAGTTGTAATACGGATATTCGAAAATACAAAATGAAATTTTTATTTAAATTCAATATAAATTTATACATTTTACAACACATGACTAAGAAATTGGATTTCCTATACGAAATCAATTCGATGTTACTTTGTAATGCGTTCGCGCTCGGATCGTTTGCAATAAAACTTATTTATGTGTATCATTCGTTTATATTTTTAAGAGAGTAAGCAGAGTTGCAGAACTTACGTGATACAATGCAGAAATGGGTAAGTCGATTGAATGCATCTTTTGGAAAGAAAATAATATGGGTTTGTCGAGATATTAATGTTTTTATTAAGTTGTGGATTGATCAAATTTGGTAAGCAATCACGGGATCTAGGAAAAGAGAGGTAACGTCGAAGATGACTATGTCCTGATGGCCAGCAGTCCAGAATGGGAAATTCGTTAAATAAAATCAGTTAGAAAAAAAAAACACCGTCACGCCTATATTCCCCAAGCGGGGGTGGCAGAGGTATACTGAGTACACCCACGTTTTGGCGACGATGTTAGGTCCCATGTAATAGGGGGCGAGCCTATTGCCATATACCGGGCACAATTCCAGACTCCGGACTCGTACTGGGAAGTTTTTCGTTAGAAAAACTACACTTACCCGACCTAGGATTTGAACACAGGACCTCGTGATCACAAAGCGATGAAGCGATGAAGCTTATTTCCCAGCATTGGAACAGTAATCACAATTTTAGTTCATTTTATTTCCATAAATATAACAATGATTAAAGAAATTATGTTCAGGTCTTATTATAATTACTCTACGCGTATCTAAAAAATAACTTGTCTTAAATTTTAATCTACGGAACCATTAAGATATTTGCCCGCTCAACTTGTCTCCTTTCATTGTTAGCGCTATTCAAAAAGTTTATTGTTTTGCTGAGAATTGCACTAATGCGGTGCGTAGAGCAAGCAGTTATTTCACGAAACAATGGGTTATTTTAACTGTATACCGACGGGTTACACCGACCAGCGACGATGCTAAACTATCTTGGAATCTGAGGTTCTGTTACCGTTTCTTATCTATATCCACATCACGTCAGATTCCTTGCCAGATAGGTAGTACAGAGTTCGAACAATTTCTTTTCAATTTCACGCCTATATTCCCCAAGCGGGGTGGCAGAGGTGTACTGAGTACACCCACGTTTTGGCGACGATGTTAGGTCCCATGTAATAGGGGGCGAGCCTATTGCCATATACCGGGCACAATTCCAGACTCCGGACTCGTACTGGGAAGTTTTTCGTTAGAAAAACTACACTTACCCGACCTAGGATTTGAACACAGGACCTCGTGATCACAAAGCGATGCGCTTTGCCACTAGACCAACGAAGCAGTCTAAAAATCAGTAATTAAATAAAATCAGTAATTTTATATAATAGTTTAATTTTATTATTACCCTCGAATCACACAAACAAGAAATACTTCTGTATTTTAATATAATCAAAAGATAACGTTTAGAATTACTTACATTGTATAACTGCTTATAACCAACACAAATCACTTATCATCAAGCAAACCCTCAATAATTATATGTAAACGATAAACGATGTAAGCGTGTTGTCGTCTCGAGCAAGAATGTCAAATTTCATTCGGTGTGATTTTATATAGTTTTAGTTTGACAGATGAATAAAGATGGCGGTGTTAGTGTTGCCAGATGTAAGCTAACAGTCCATACTTCTACGTCGTTTAGTAACTAGCAGGACAGTTTAGGTCGGACAGACAGTGAGATGTCTCATAAATTGATATGAGAGAGAATAGGTTCTACTCACCAAGTCCTTACTAAGTCGTGGTTCTAGTCCACCAAGCAAACTCCGTGCCGATTGGTGGAGGCATGTTTGTAGCCACCTGCTGTTGGAACTTATCAAGTGTCTCAACTCAACTTGAAGAAGATTAGCAAAAGCTTTTCTTATCAATATTAATGTACACTTCCGAGACCTGAACTTTCAAGGCCCGTATCGATTGAGAATAGGTGTATTCGAGATGAAATTTTAGCGTAAAATGTTGTACATATCATGGACTGCATGCCGAACAAATGCAATTGTACTGTTGGAATGAAAGATCCTGACCAAGACTGGCCTGCCTACGGTCTGCATATAAACTCTTTAAATACTTAGAATACGTGAACCACAACATTTGGAAATACTAATAGTTATAGGCTACGTGGATAGTTACAGGCTTCGTGGATAGATGAAAAGGAGGAAAATCGTCAACCAGACGGACAGAGAGAACGCACCGTTATCCCATCCGCCTCTAAATAGACTGAATGCCAGGAAGCCTGTAGACTGCTGGTGCGCAAATCTGATCTTGGTGGTCACGATACTCAGGCACGAGGGTCAGAAGAGGGTTAATGTGACAAAAGTTGAGGGTTGTGGGCACATAACTCAGTCTTCCGTATAAAGGGATGGGGGGCTTAACTCAGCAATTAAATTGCCGAGTAAACCCCTTTGGACTCCCTGTATCCTCGAAAATATTCACAGTACTCCGTGACCGTGTGTATCGTACAGGTGACATCCTAGAAACGGGGCGATTAATGGAAATATTATCTGGCGTGAAGTATCGGAGGCGAGCACGCGAGAACACCATCAGCTCGCTAACGATGCTCGCCGCCCGCCGCGCTCGTGTGTTCATTAGTATTAGTGGATGTTATATTTATTGATACACTAGCTTGTTGTCAGGTTATTTTAAACGTTTATTATAAACTTTGTTGGCTAAAAAATGTCCACTGTCTTGAATTTCATAATTACTATTCCTTAAAAATCTGAGAGTAGTCATATTGGCATACGTATATACGGCGTTGTGTGGCCCACGAGGCCGTGAGCGTTAGAGCAAGTCTTTTCAGTAGCTCTTCGGAGTACGGTGCAGAGCAGCATCACGTTTCTAACGGAGCCCCAGAGCCCCTCGAAGTGTTGATGCCAGCCACCGTGGGGTATTTTAGTCAGTAGGAGACCAATATGGCACGCCAGTTTCCTCCAGGGCAAACCTCTATTCGTCCCTTTTTACCGCACCCGTTCGTCCTTCAATACAGGACGAATGGGTACAGGGCTTATTTTTTATACTTATGAAAGATCGTCTAGTTGTATTCTATACCTATTATATATTTACCACCAATAGCCGTGGAAAGCTATAAATCCGAAGGCTTCAAGCTAAGCCTGCAGCTATAAATCGGTAGCGCACACTTGTCAATTATCATTTTGTTGCGACTAACCTTATAAGATGGAGGACGAGAGCTTAGTATGGATACGTTTTATGCACGTGGTACGTATGGGTGCCATCTTTTATGCAAGTTTTATATCTTTACATCATCATAAGCCAGAAGACGTTTACTGTGGGCTCTATGGATTTCTGGGTTAGTTCCGTCATTGGTCCTTACTGGTCTCTACTAAAGAATATTTGAAATTAGTGACCGACTGAAATTAATGTATCCAAAAACTGTACTTTAGACGGATGAAGGTAGAAGATATTATTATAAGATATCTTGGGTAAAAGAAGTATTTTACAATTTGTACCATTTTTCTTTTAACAGATCATACAGTAAAAGTTTTCTGGTTCTCTTACCAAATATGTACTCATTACAATGTAAGAAAGTGGGGGAACAGAAATCCCCACCGTTTTACTATATGCGCAACTAGCGCCAGGGCACCAACTACCATGGCCGGTGTGGAGTTCTTTAAATCGGCTTCGCTCTCAGGTAGGTTAGTAGTCAAAATCGGTACACATGGGGGTTCATAGATCCAAAATCAACAGCTATTGATTGTGGTGCGACCTCACAGACTATGTCGCACTTGCTGGTTTGTGCTTTGTGCCCCACCACCTGTAAAAGAAAGAGATGAGCTCGGCCACGGTCGGCGTTATTATACTAGCCACTCACTTAGCGGGACAGATACGAATCATTGACATGCAAAAAAGAAGAAGAGTAGGTAGATTCCGCCTATATTCCTCAAGCGGCAGCGGTAGAGATGTACTGTGTATCTATCACCGACGATTTAGATTCTCATGTATTAGGAGGCGAGCCTGTTGTCATTGTATCGGGCACAATTCCAGACTCCAGACTGGTATTCAGAATTTTTCAATAGCATAAACTAACTTTGTCCGAATTTCAAACCAAGACTATATAGACTAATGAATTTCCACCCAAGACTTTATGATCGTTATTTGAACTATGCAAACAAGATTAAAGAGGCAGTCTTACTTAAATACAAATAATATGAATATCGTAAAATACTTATATACTGTCTCATCTCTCAACACTCAAAGTTTCGCTGGAAGAGAACTTATATTTTGAGTTAAGCTCGCCTTTGTATATGACTTGTGAAAATTACAATTACCCCTGTACTGTATACAATAAAGATATATATAAAAAAAAAAACACCGTCACGCCTATATTCCCCAGCGGGGGTGGCAGAGGTGTACTGAGTACACCCA
This sequence comes from Phalera bucephala, assembly GCA_905147815.2. NCBI lineage: Eukaryota > Metazoa > Arthropoda > Insecta > Lepidoptera > Notodontidae > Phalera > Phalera bucephala. The sequence goes on along the minus strand of LR990625.1, from coordinate 3,049,932 downwards.
CGATTCGCCGACGATGTTAGGTCCCATGTAATAGGGGGCGAGCCTATTGCCATATACCGGGCACAATTCCAGACTCCGGACTCATACTGTGTTGTTTTGTTAGGAAAACTACATTTGTCCGACCTAGGATTTGAACCCAGGACCTCGTAATCACAAAGCGATGCGCTTTGCCACCAGACCAACGAGGCAGAATATATAATAGTATAATAATAGATAGAGTATAGTAATAATAATAGATAAAATAATAATTACGTATAAAAATAAAAGCGAATCCATATTATGCTAGCGTTAGACCGGATGCTATCCCACGTTTGCTTTGATAAATCTGGCGACCGGAAACCTGTCTTGAGGGTATATATTGATGTTCTGTTCACTGGTTTTTTGCCTTTAATATTGCTCTTATACCAAGACCCTTAAGGCTCGTATTCATTTGGGGACAAATGTTTCACGACATGTGTTGCCAGATTTGTCACTCGACATCTTGATACGCGATGAAGTTTTTCAAAAAACGCAACCCCACACTAGGAATTTTTCTTGTATCGTGGGTGCGTTTACAAGCATGAAATTCACATGCACGCACCAGACTGGAACGAAAATTCAAGGTCACATAAAGATTTGTTCCGTGCGGGATTCGAAGCCTCTCGATCCAGTGGGCGGTGCGGCCTAAGCTCTTAAACACTGCCTAAGCCGCCCGTCAAACGTCGACCCATGTCGTCTACATTCGTTTAGTCGATTGCAGAATATCGCCCGAAGAGGTTTTGTCACAGAAAGAGTAAAAAGAAAACACAAGAAGTCAAATAGCGTACGATTTAGCGCAGTGGTTAAGAGCTTGAGCTGCTCCGCCCACTGTGTCGAATAGTCGCGGGTTCGATTCCCGCACGGGACAAATCTTTGTGTGATCCACAATTATTTGTTCCGGTCTGGGTATTTGTTTGTGAATTTTCATGTTTGTAAACGCACCCACGACACAGGAATACATCCTAGTGTGGGGATAAGTTTTTTTTTAGAAAAAAAAAAAGAAAAATTTTTTTTCCAAACCACTGACGCCGCTTTGCTATATGCAAAATTAAAAACACACAGACACAGACACGAATACACTTACATTGTTGCCATAAAAAAAAATATTAGAGATATAGTATTACGGTATAAGTACTGCAGCAACTGTATCATATACTTAGCTCCACGCAGTCCGAAAACATTTTGTTTATTTATTTATTCTTTATTGTACTCATACTATATACACAATTAACAACTGCATAGGATTTTTTTATGTACAAAGGCGAGCCTAACTCAAAATTGAGCTTTACAGAAAACCTTAATCCCTTGGTCCCGACTACCACGTCATTTGGTAGTCGTTAAGCCGTAACGTAAGTTGAAAGTCTTCAAGGCAGCCTGATAAGTTCCAACAACAGGTGGCCACAAACCTGCCTGCGCATATCCTCTCTCACCCCGATTTGTAAGAGAAAGCCTTTGCCCAGCAGTAGGAGAGTATCCTCCTCCTTACGTTGATATCTTCATCATTCGTTGAGGGTCGTTACCTCCAGGAACAACGATATCGCGGATTATGTTCCGCCAACCAGCTCGGTTCTCAGTCGTGTGTATCGTATCAGAAATTGTGGTGCCCAGGGCGGATCGGATCTGATCGGACCAGCGCATAGGGCTACGACCTCTTGGTCTGTTTCCTGCTACTTTGCCAGTGACCAGTAGCTTTTCTAGATTGTCGCCCTTTTTCCTGGCTATGGCTCTCCATAGCCAGGAAAAAGGGCCACAATCTATCAGCCTATACTCTTATAGGCTGATATTATTATTAATATATTAAGATAAAGTAGTATAATGTTGTGTAATAGGAAGATTATTATCTATTTATAGAGGTATGTATAATAGAAGTGCTCATAGCGATCATCAAGGGTTATCAGCGTTCGGCTTCGTTAGTCGGAGATGGGTAATTGTTTGCAGCATTTTCATACTCGAGAATCCCCTGAAGGCACGTTAAGTGGTTGGTCTGGCTACCATTTAATCTGATCGCCGTAAAGCCAACCTTATTTTTGTTTTGATAAGCTCCAACAAAACAACTCTCTCTACCCAATCCGCACTGGGTATATTCCCTTAACTACGACAAATTAAAAAATGAACGCAGCAAATAAAAAAAAATATATCATTTTTTAAACATGCCACGCTCAAAGGCAATGAATTCAAAGGGAATGGATAAATAACTTTTTAATAAAAAAATATTAAAGTGGGATGCGTTACAAGCGAGGAAATATTCCAGCGTTTAAAGTTTAATATCTTTTCATTGTGGCATATAAGCTGAAAGGTTTTTACTGCATTTAACAGTGCATTCAAATTTGAATTTTATGTAAGTAGAATTACAATTAAATTTTGAATAATATGTTCCCGATGATTGGTATATTATTTCTTGCTAGTCTTCAGTTGTGTTTAAGTGAAAATTTACCTACTAGCATATGATTGCTTACACTCTTTTACATTTGAGTCGAGTGATTTAACGTTCTAATGCAAGGTTTTTATCGGTGTTATCTTTACTCTGGTTGGAGAGTATGTAGCTTAAGCTGTCCTTCCACGGAATGTAGAGTGCATCATGAGGGATATGGGTGAAACCAGCGTCTTATAGAGTTGATGGTACAAGGTATATTGAAGATGTACAGTAAGAGACTATTTACACCCAAAAGGTGGCTCTGGCTTATTATCGTCATTCTGTGTGAAAGCAATAGGCTTTTGGAGCACATAAAAAGAAGCGATATGGTTTCTTGAAATAACTCATACAATGATGTGTCTTCGGCGAATCGAACTCGCGATTACTTGATCCAGCTAGCGGAGCAGCCTACGCTGTAACAAACAGACCCAGTGACAGCGTCAATAAATGTAAATTTGAAAAAATTAATATGACGGACAACTTAGTCCAGTGAGTAACAGCATAAGCCGCTCCGCTGACTGAATCGAGTGAGTAGTCTCGGGTTCCATATGAGTGGACCCACAGATATTTGTTTCAATAATATTTGCACCCACGACACAAGAATAATTCCCAGTAATTTTATTAAAATAAATAGCTAACTTATCTATATAACAAATTTCGGTAAACAATATCACCCCTTTACATTCTAAGCAAGGGCATTCTACTCCGCTAACCACAAGCCCAACTTAGAAAACTTAACGGTTAATTAAGCACCAAACATAACAGTTTTGTTTATACCCCGGCGCAGATCTTCCCGAGGATAAGGTAATGCGCCCCGCAGTTAGCCAGAAAATCTCAAGTTTAAATTTATTTAAGCAATCTTGGCAAAAGCTGTGATCACAGTGAGGCATTGCTTTAATTACAGAACGGTAATTGATCCATAAATAGTGGTGTCCCGACGCACCCCGGGGATGTTTTCGAGTAGTATGTGATATAAGGTGCGTGTCCACTGCCCAGGTTTGTGTGTAATGAATATTCGCTTATGAGAATTAGAACTATGAGAGTGGATGAAGCGAGGGAGTCTGTAAGAACCTGTTGGATTCTGTACTCTCTGCCAACTCTGCAAGGGATCTGATGTGATAATACAGATTGATAGATAGAATTAAGCCATTATCTTAAGGATAACTCAAGAGTCCTCGTAACGTGATTATATAAGTTGTTTATTAAAAAAAATGCGCGGGATACTAAATATTTACTGATGAAGGAGTCCTCAAACATTTTTGTATTTATGTGTATTTGTGAGTGATGGAGTATGCTGTTAGCTGAAGGGTCTTTATACAAGTTTCACTGACAAGAGGGTGATTGGACAAGAATTACTCTCCAGCCGAAAGAGATTAATGGTGATAACTAGTTTACGGACGCCTCAATGAGGAACGGCTACAGCTTGGAAAGTTATTAGAGAGAACATAAGCTGTGTGCTTAGCTAAGTGATTAAGTTATTTTTGCCTAGCTGGCGAGGTTGGTGCCCGATTTAATTAGAAAATTTGGGCACTGATACGTCAAACTGCGCATTAGCGAAGTTCCTTGGTTGGTAATGTCCTAACGAACACCATCCTTTTGTTAAACGTCATCACTCCGAAACGAATGCTTGGTTTGCGACGGAAAATTCACAAGCGCGTAGAACGTTCGCGAAGGAATATCCCTGATGGAGACGCACCTTTACGTGAATCTTGTTTCTTGATTCACACTTGTCTTATGCGTTTTTGTTTTTATTTTGAATTATACCCAAAAACCGTTTCTGTTGTACAAAAACAAATAAGTTCCTAGTTCGCTACCAGCATCCGTTGTTATGTAATAAACAGTTACAATTGCATCTGTTGTTGCACCTTGCATTACAATTGCAATTATTCAGCTATAACAGCAATTTCTAATTGTAATTTCATTTCATTTTGATAATAATTTTGGACTCCGGATTGCGACTGATTTTTTTCTAGATGAATTTCAAGCTGTGCCATATAACACTCAACCGAAAAGAAATAGTAAAGTAATCTAATATAGATTCGTCAGATCCCTTATGGGGTTTCAACAGGTGCTTTCCTTACAGACTTATCTTGATTCTTCCACTTTCATAGATCGTCTCATACACGCTCGCCGAAACAATTGATTTAGTCCTCAGCGCTCATTCGTTAGTTCCCAATCAAATCCCATCTCCCCATCTACACATTTCGTTTCCCAATAAAATAAACCCAGTATTCCAATCACAAATAAAAAGTAGATACATCGCAATATTTATCGGTGGGCAAACATTGAATTTCCGCACTGATATTATAGTTTTTGTTTCAATTAAAAACGATGTACGCGCTTTACGGCGCGCTGGCGTGCATATCATAAATTTTAAAATTACAGACGCAATTCCGAATCATTAATAACTGTGCTGGAGGTAAACAGTGGAATGCTGGTGCGGAACCGATGCACGATGGATCTGTTTACGTACATAAATACTTTGTTTGATAAGCCAATTGCCCGTACTATTGATTCTGAGGGTGAATTTAATCAGCAAAACTCCGCTTATAACTTTTTGGTAGAATGTCTTGTCTCAATCTCATGTTTGTGGTCTTGAGCGATTACATTTGTACGTTTTATTAGTTTATTATGCGGTCCTAGGTCCCAATTATAGGTCCGACAAGGTGTTATAGAGGTTTTTCTATCGATAAATTCTCAGTGGTAAATCGGAATCTGGTATTGTGCCCGGTATAACTACAATTGGCGCAGACCTATAATATTGTGACCTACGATTATGTATGATAAGTGAGTAAACACAGTTTACCTCTGCTGCCTTCGCTTGGGGAATACAAATGTTACAGATTTTTGTACCTTAATTGCTTTGGATTCTCTTGCTACCCTAGGCAGTTGTGCTGAGTTCCAACAGGTTCTTTCCTGACAGATCTCTCTGTTATTTTCATTTATCTTATATACAATTTAAGATTTCGCACTGCTACTAATATTTTGTGCTATAGAAATTAGGTACACTCAATAATAGTTTCTGCGACCTATGATTCGAAACTAGGAGCAGTTCCATCATGCGATACCAAAATAAGGAGCCACTATATAATAAGCTTATTTATTAAATCACCAAACTAGTAGTAGGGGTAATGTTACCAGATACTAACATGTTTACTTTCGCCCCATGCACGCTCAGTCGGATAAAATTGAACTATTTATATTTGTTTTAATACAAAACACACAAATAACTCCCGCCCGGAACGGCTAGCGGGTATTTGCGCCGAATTTGCGCAATTTAAAGTTTTCTTTGATTAAAATTTCGTGTAGAGCCCCGGGGCTTGGAGTCCTGGCTAAATTTGTAGCACGTGTTAAAGAACGGAAAGATTGTCTAGTTATAGAATGATATGTTAAATAATGAGACAGATGATAGTAGTCGATAGTCGATCTAAACGATTTTTAAATATAAACGTAGCCCCCACCCTAGGATTTATTTCTGTATCGTAGGTGCGTTTACAAACATGAACATTAACATTGATAAAGAGATCGGAATAAAATAAATGATTGGCACTCTAAATGAGTGTTTTTAAATATATTTTCAAGTTTCGTTACCACTTTATTACTCAATAATAAATGTGTCTATGCAACTATATTGTCGGTGGTGACTTCGCGCGACAGAAGACTGCAGTACCATTTCCATAGTTCCATAGAAATTAATTATCACTTGCTTTAACGGTGAAGGAAAACATTGTGAGGAAACCTGCTTGCCTAAGAGTTTCTCGAAGGTGTGTGAAGTTCGTCAACCCGCACTGGGCCAGCGTGGTGGACTATGGCCCTCTAAGTTGGAGAGGAGGCCCGTGCCCAGCAGTGGGATAGTTTCTTAACAGGGCTAATACTATAATTATTTTTTAATTATTTAACTGAAATTAAATCAGTTTTTAGTATTTTGGAGTTATTGATGACTTATTTTATCCAATCATCATTAACAAGTTTTTGGCGACCGTGGAAGGACATATATTAGTAAGTATAAATAATTACTATTTAAAGCGAGTAGGTATAAAATATAGTATCGGTGTAAAAATGAGCAAGGGTATGCACGTTGGTTCAGGCATATAGAAAGTATGTCAGAAGAAAGAATGACAAAACAGATATACAATTCGTAAGTGGAAGGATGTAGGTACCGGGGAAGACCTAGACTATCCACGACCAATTAGGCCGAGTCTTATCTGAAGGACAAGTCAAGAGTCTCCGTCTCCGAGCGTGTATGAGATGAACTATGAGAGTGGAGGAAGAGGTAGGTAAGGAAAGAACCTGTTGGAACTTTGTATTCTCTGCCTACCACGAACGGGATCTGGCGTGATGATATAGATAGATAGACTATTTAAAACGTTAACGCAAATTACCATATTAAGATTCCTGAAATTTCAGTATTGCTAGTTTACTTTTCTTCTTTTTATAAAAGACGTAGCCACACACTAAGGATTATTTCTATCGTGGGTGTTTTTACAAACACGAAATTCACATACACAAACCCCTAGACCGAAACAAAAATTTGTAGGTCACACAAAGATTTGTCCCGTGCGGGAATCGAACCCGCGACTACTCAATTCAGTGGGTGGAGTGACTTAAGCTCTTAACCAACCATAAATATAGATAGCCTATGTGTTATTATGATGTATAAAAAAGAGTAACAAACATCCATCCGCACACACATTTGCGTATATCACGAGGATTTTCATAAATATTATTATGTATTTCGAAACAATAAATAATGAAGATAATACGTGAGACATTTTTCCTCCACGCCATTGTAAGTCCAATGGTTGACTTGGTCAGTTAAGTTATTGCTATAATAAATATGATTTTCTTAAAGTAATAATAATGTTGGATACGGATACGGTACTTTGGACGGTTTTTGTGAAGCCGGTAACGGTTTTTGTATTCTTTAAGTACAATTCAACATTCACATTCACATATTGACATTATCCAATTAATTGTCGAATTTTTACTAGTTAGCTTATTAAGAATAAGGGTATGCTGCTCTGTCCACTGGATTAAGTAGTCACGTGTTCAAATTTCGCACTGGACAATTTATTGCGATCCACAGTATTTCGTTTCTGTCTTGGTGTTTCTTTATAATTTACATCTGCAAATGAGCTCACATGAATATTTGGTAGTGTGAATCAACTTCTCTGAAAATAAGTGTTAGCCTCATTTTTTCTAGGTAAGACACTAGACAAAATTATAGAACTATATTGTAAGTTTTGAGATTGTGTTTTATTATAGTATAGATTCATATTTTATGTACATACTGTGTCCGTATATTTATGAAAACATAATGTATTCAAGGAAAAATTTAGATCTATTTAATCAGCTAGGTGATAGGCATTACTATAACACGCGACATAGTAATAAATAAGATCAACCGCAATTTCGTATGTCTAAAATTCATACGTCTTTCATGGGGGACTGTGTTAGAATTGTATAATAAAATCCCACTTGACGTCATTCAACTTAGTAAAAATAAATTAAAATACTTGTATTAAACGCGCTGCAAGCGAGCTTATCTACTGTGTGAGATTCTATATTCAAATCCCACTTGAAGTCACTCAACTTAGTGAAAACAAATTCAAAAATTGTATAAACCGTACGCTCTGCAAGCGAGCTTACTATACTCTAGATGATTATTTAAAAGATAAAAGTGGTTGGATAGGCGCTGTTTCAGCTCTACCTGAATGTGGATAACGTGTTCAGCTATTATTATTTATTATTCCCACTCTTCCTTCTAATAATTTAATTAAATTGATCATTTCTTTATCTGTGAATGAGAGAACTATGTGGCCATTCCCATGAATAGTATAACTTGGTTAATTTAATTTCACCTGATACTAAATTGTTGTCCCATATCCCACAACAAAATGTAGATGGAAAAAAAAAATATTTTAAAAGAGTAACCGTGGAGTTTCTTGCCCTTCTTTTCCACGGGAATCACATTCCGAAGTGGTGGTAGAGTCTTTGTTACTTTTCTGACGATTCATAAATAATGTAATGGTTAACATGAATAAAAAATATTCCGATTTTGATACATTACTACTGCTACTAGAAAAAGTTTCAATAATAGGGAAAGAAAATAATTAGACCATTCGCTTATAAAATAGTTTTTAAAGTCAATTCGTGAAGAATGAAAGTTTTAAATAAATTATTGTTCTTAATGTTTTCAGTTAATATTCGTGGTTATGACTATAAATATACATAAAACCTGAAACAGGTAACTGTCTTTTACACTCTGTATGTGGGTATGTATATATGTACATACATGTTTGTGTGTAAAAATTGCCTTATCCGATTATACTCTACCATCCATGTATACTCCTCTGTTAATGTATCAAAATATGTTGATGAGAGAGTGATACAGATATAGCCGAGAATAAAATAGGGTCGGTGTGAACACGACTTAAATCATTTCCATGATTTATTGCTGTGTGCATTCCCCCTTTTATTTATATGTTATTATTTGTGCGTGCTCTTCTATGACAATGCGATTATGTTGAATCAGTAAGAAAAATGTATTGAAAATAAGGCTTTTAACTTGACTTAGCAACTATCATTTTGAATGGTGGCTGCGACTGCCCAGTGTGCTTTTCAATTAACGGCGTCGCTCGAAAATTGAAATAGCATAAACGGTCCCTCATACCAGTCTGACCGAGTCCAAAGCTGCTTAACCAAACTCAAACTCATAGAGTTTATTTGGTAGAAACCCTGCAAAACTACTTACAAATTGTCGATTTACATTTTTTTATCCTACTACTAATCTACCACCGGATCAGAATGCGGCCTCCACTGAGAAGATCCGGCGAAGAAACTCAGCTGGCTTGCTTTTTTTAATATCTTTCTCTTTTTTTCTTTTTATATTTTAATCATATTGCGTGGGTACAAAGGTTTGGTTACAATCAAATAATTTACGATCTAGCCTCAGCGTGATGACTTACGACCGAGATATAAGATTCATGATGTTATTTCTACGGAGTAACGGTCTAAAAGCTTCCAGGTAGACCAATCCCCACAAGCAACACCCGTTTACGGGTATGACTACTGGAACAGTCATCACCCCCCTCGACCATATTGGAAGGAAGGGAGGGCCGCGCCAGGCAGCCACCGCAAGCAGAGACATTTTAGTGAGCACCTTGGTAAAACGTTCCAAGCGTCTCACATAACTACACAATCCTATATAATTGTCTGCTTAGGCCTGTAAGTCCCAGCGTAAAGTGACAAATTAACATGGCCCGCGGTCTGCAACATACATATATCAATGGAGATTAAGAAACCAAATGGGCTCTCTAGGACTTTCTAAAGATTAGTTTCGTAGACTATGGCGCCATGATGTGGTGGGTAAAATTCAGGATATCATAACTTATGAAATTACTCTAAAAAAACACACACACACACACACACACTTTTCACTGGATAATTATCCAGTACATTAAAGTAGAATGAAACAAATTGGTGTCTATTTCGTTACATATTTCCAAGTAAGAAAATGTATGTACCTTTGTTTTTCCGACGCTGTTGGGTTTTCAAGCTTACAAGGGACGAGCTTAGCGTCATTATATTGGGCACGACCTTTGATTCTGGATTGCAAATGAAAATTATTCGATTGAAAAAGGATACTTTATCCGTTAGTAGGTCCACATAATTGTCAGACGCAATATACGCCACAAGATCAAAGAGGCAATCTGAATGAATAAGTTTATTTTAAAGGTATATCGCTCGCAGCGATATTGGACTATGGTGGGTATTTTAGCATATGGCTTAAGAATACGGGCTAACTCATGTCCTCCGTCGTAATACCTGGCGGGGGACTCCCTCTGCGACAACAACAGGGGGACCTTCGGGGTCGCGGACGCAAGGGGCGGGGGCCCTGAGTGTCCTTCACGAGCGACCCCGAGGAGGACGACGGCGTGGCCCACGTCACCGTGAGCCCCGCGTCGGTGCGGGGGGAGCGTGCAATCAAGTCTCCCCCCGACGGCGGGCTCTTCGGAGCATAGCACATGAGGGGCACCGGTGCATTCCATACAGAGATCCTGGAGCCCGTCCAAAGTGCTAATGTCGGCCACCCTGGGATTTTTAGTCGGTAGAAATCCGACATGCCCCGCGAGCTTTCCCCGAGGCTCGCGGAAGTCCTTTGCAGGATTTTCCCCAGCGTTCGGCTCGGTCAGTCCGCGGCGACATTTTACGGTGACTTTAGAGTCAATCGCGGACCAGCCATCAATAAGAAAACAGTCCATGTCCCATATCAACCGTGGTATGTAGAGTCCCCACTTGAAGGTAGAGGGCGTGAAGGGGGTGGCGCCGAGACCAATATTTATCATCTTAATTAAAATGTTAAGCTCTTGATTTATGATGCCACTCAGGTATAATGAGCTTTATTTTTAATACCTCTATCTTCGTCCCCTTAGAATTTCCATTAGCTTAATTTGGGAGCCATTTTGATTGCGCAGTTTGAATGATGTTGATATGCAAATGTGTGAATATAATTTTCTGTCACGCATGATATTTATACAAATGGGAAGGTGGACGCCTGCACTTTAATAGAACTAAACCACTATGTAGCATATAATAATATGAGTTTACTAAACTCTACATTAACTTACATTTTGATAATACCGACATTTAAAATAATCTTTTGAGACTTAAATATATATTAGCCCTGTTAAGAAACTGTCCTACCGTAGGGCACGGGCCTCCTCTCAAACTGAGAGGGTTTTAGGCCATTCACCACGCTAGCCCAGTGCGGGTTGGCGAACTTCACACACCTTCGAGAAACTCTTACACGATGTTTTCCTTCACCGTTAAAGCAAGTGATAATTAATTTTTTGAGACTTAAAGTTTCCAAAAAATTCTGAGTGCAAAGCATTAACATATTGACATTACCATAAAGCTATAAAGTTAAAATGACATCCTTTTCACTGTACATATAGATAAAAATACAGGTCATAAAATCTCTCTCTTTCTCTTCAACCTCATAAAGTAATCCTACTTATAGTATAAACGCGATAGTTTGTGATGACGTATGGATGTTTGTAACTCTTTCACGCAAAAAGTACTAACTGAATTTTGATGAAACTTTAGAGTAATACTGACTAAGAGACTTTAGAGAAGTTATAGCTTTTATTATACATCAGAAAAACATATAGGCTTTATCTGTACTAATATTATAAAGAGGAAAGATTTGTATTTTTGTAGGTTTGTAACGAATAAACTTAAAAACTACTGGACCGATTTTAAAAATTCTTTCACCATTAGAAAGCTACATTATCCAGAAATAACATAGGCTATATAACATAGACCCAGTAGGTGGCGCTGTTGTCGGGTACGAAGTCGCGGGAAACTGCTAGTTATTTATAAACATGCATTTGCAGATATAAAAAAGCCTATGTGTTGCGGGAATCGAAATCAGTGGGCAGTCGTCTACACGAAGTCGTGGGACGGACGATTTGGAGCAGTGGTGAAGAGCTTAAGTCGCTTCGTCCACTGGGTTGAATAGTCGTGGCTTCGATTCCCGCACGGGACAATTGTTTGTGTGACCCACAATTATTTGTTTCAGTCTAGGTGTCATTAGTGTATGTAAAATTTCGTGTTTGTAAATCTACCTACGACACAGTAATAAATAGTGTGGGGCTACGTTTTTCTACAAATCAAAAAGAAAAACGAAAGATGTTCATCTAACTGAGCAGGAATAATTTGAAGTTATAATAACGTTACCGAATGAGCGTAATCATCATTATTTAGTAAATTTGTATCGCTAGCGTCGCGCCATATTCATCATTATTTAATAATTTGTATCGCTAACGTCACGCCATATTCATCATTATTTAATAATTTGTATCGCTAACGTCGCGTCATATTCATCATTATTTAATAATTTGTATCGCTAACGTCAATCGGGCTTAACACTAACAGGTTCAGGTTTGCGTAACGCTATCGAGTTGTTATATCATCTTTTTCACAATACAAATTAAATAAATAAATATGAACGTGACACCACGTTTGCTCGACATCGTCACGATAACGTTAATCTTTTCGTGTTATGCCTTCTGTTCTATAAATTATATAGTGATGTTATGACTATATTAAATTAACTTTATTAGTATAATTTATTACAGCAAAGCACCGAAGCACCTTACAGTTTATTTTTAATTTTCCAACCGACCGGTAGCCGAGCGACGCGACGCGAGCTACCCGACGCGCACAAAGAGCGATCAATCACGCGCGACGTTTTTTAAATATTGAATCTTAGACGCCATGTCGCGATGTAATTATTGATGTTATGTATTCGTGCACTAAAGAACATTGCCAAAAATTTCCAGAATCAACTAAAATTTGACCCATGCCATCATTATTTATCTATTTTATTAAAATAATGGCAAATATCCGTAACTAACGGGCAATATGCAATCTAAAACGAATAGTTCAAAGAATTGTAAGTACACTGAATGTCAACACACAATATAACCTCATATGTATTAATGGTTACTGAATTACAACCTCAAAATCTAATACTTTTTGTGCAATATTGCGATATTCTCCCGCTTGTCCGTTTATGGGTGATTTGAAATCATACATGTATTTTTTATTGCTGTTGGTTCTGGGGCAAATCATTTATAGGCGCAGAACAATGCCCTTTTATAATTTTAAATGTGTTTTTACTGCCTTGTTAATTTGATGGCTGGTGCTGCTTCTTTCTTTCTTCTTTCATCTAAACACAGTACATTTTTGCCACCCGCGATTGGGGAAAACATAATACAGAGTTATTATTATAATACAACATCAACTCTATATGGTTTCATTTTAAGTTTTCATGCGACCAGCAACCGAGCGACGCGATCGACGAGCACAAAGAGCGCTCAATCACGCGCGACTTTTTAAAATATTGAATGTTAGACGTCGTGTCACGATGCAATTATTGATGTTATGTATTCGTGCACTAAATTTTAATATTTTAAATGTATTTTTACTGCCTTGTTATTCTGATGGCTTGTGCTCACGAGGTTGTAGGTTTGAAGAGCACCGTGCAAGGGAAGGGATTCTGAATTGTCAAGATGTACTCACGGTCCAGCGAAGCATAAAATAGAGGCACCGGATTTTTTAGGCTAGTGAAAGTCTCAAATACCAGTCTTCCCTACAGAGGACTGACTTCCCCACAGTGTGTCAACGATTAATATATTATTTATTATCTCAATCAATATATTATTATCTCAACCAACCTTGTTTTACAAATTCATAAATAGAAATCGTAAGAGTTTCTTATGATTGGTTCTGCGTAGTCGTCGCGTAGTGGTCCTGTAGACTTTGCGTAGAAGCAGCGTAGACGTTGCGTAGTCGCTGCGTAGACACAGCGCTTGCTTACCATAATATAATAATAGTAGCTGCGTAGACACAGCGCTTGCTTACCATAATGTTGTTCAAATTGTATTTAAATGACTGTTCGCGCGCCGACTACGCCGGGACTACGCGGTGATTACGAGGGGCTTGTTGCCGTTGATTGCTTACGATGGACCAATGCCCATTCCGGAGAGACTACTTTATTACTCTTGCTGATTTGATGGAGATGAAAAGCTGCATAATTCTACTGAAAGAAGTAGCAGTATTTTACTTTCGGTAATCCGTGACTTCCAGAAAAAACATAGGACATACATAGGAGCGTCGCACACCTTAACGACTGCCTTCAACTAGACTCAAAGTTTTCTTAGAGTTTTCTAACCATCAAAAATATCTTCAAAGCTTGGAAGAAGAACTTGAAGAAGAAAATTTTCAAGTTAGAACTGCAAATTCACCACTAACAGTCCTTACAGTACCAGAAGTATTGCGAGGTATAGGAACAAAAAAGCAATGAAGTAGTGAAAAATTTGGATGGTATAGATCTCATCCCCGTTCGACTCTTACTCTCCAAACAAATTTAATAATTTGCCAAAATTGTTAGTTATAGTCATTATTAGTCAGAATATATGTGGTGGTCCGACCGAAGGTCGATTTTTTGCCCAAGCCGAAGTTGATAAATCGGCCATCGCCAAAACCTTCGGCTAAAGCCGAAGGTTTAAAACCCCTTAGAAAAATGGTTCATGATTGGCTAATTTTTTTAAAAGTTATATTAATTTAACTAAATGATTAAAACTACAACTGTTTAAAAAGAATAACACAGAAATAATATCATTTATATTATTTAATGATTGACTGCTTTGTTGGTCTAGTGGCAAAGCGCATCGCTTTGTCATCACGAGGGTTCAAATCCTAGGTCGCACAGATGAAGTGTTTCTAACGAAAACTTCCCAGTATGAGTCCGGAGTCTGCAATTGTGCCCGGTGTATGGCAATAGGCTCACCCCCTATTACATAGGACCTAACATCGTTGGTCAAACGTGGGTGTATTCAGTGTGTGTCCCCTAGCGGGGGTGGCAGAGGTGTACCTCTGCCACCCCCGCTAGGGGAATATAGGCGTGACGGTGTGTGTATTTAATGATTTAAAAGCATTCGTAAGTCGTAAATCGTAGTAGATAGTTCAATTTCGCTGCTTGCTGGAAACCTTCAGCTTTGGTCAAAACTTCGGCCCATTTTGGCCGAACGATTGGCCGAAACCGAAACTTCGTTCGGACACTATTTATTTGTAACCAATAAGACTGCCTTTAGTGCCTTTATAGTCTATGAAAATTGATTTATTATAAATGCTTATTCTTTCGTAAAATTGATGTTTTATTCAAAGGGTACTCTTGAACCCCAGGGGACTTACTGATGTTAATTTATGGGTACGGTTCTAGGGTTAAACGTAATATGAGTCATAATCGTATTACGAATGATATAAAAAAGGGTAATTCTGAGCGACACGCAGTTTACATATCGTACACTATTTTCATTTTACATTTAAAAATGTTACCTTAGGTGACACAATATAACGCTCATAATTAAAAATTTAGTCGATGAATCATAAGATGGACCGATGACTTGGTGAGGGTGGCATGTAAAAGCTAAATGGCTTGCCGATACAACACAAATTAAATCGTTATAGTGCTCTTTGAGATAGGCACTGGACATCTTTCAGTTAATAATTTACAGCTAACAGTGTTAATTTAATTGCACTAAGAACTATAAAGGTCGCACTCTGAACTTAATCATAAGTAATAATGTTTGCTCTACCTATACACTATCGTCTTTTCTATTGCCTATCGATAATTATCACCCTCCTTTTTGTACCATTATTAAGTACACACCTAAATATCAATCACTAAATCAAGCAAATATCATCAAATTTAACCGTCACAAAGCGAATTATGTCCTTATTAATGAAGAACTAATTAAAATCGACTGGGTAAATCTTCTATTTGGACTAGTTAACGAGTGTCTAAGCATATTCTATGATATTATATTTGGTGTTATAAAAAACCATACTCCAATATCAAAATTTCGGTCTACTAGGTTTCCTGTCTGGTTTTCCAAGTCATTGATTCGTATTTTTATAAATAAAAAGGGGGCCTGGGTTGAGTGGAAGAAATATCAAAATATATCAGATTTCGAACAATTTTCCTTTCTTAGGCGTAGATTTGACCAAGAGTGAAAAATTAACTACACACGATACGTTATTTCTGTGGAAGAAAATATCGAAAATAATGTTAAGTTTTTATGGACCTACATCATCAATCGTAAGGGTAATACAGGGATCCCATCTAAGCCACCGCCGACTACGATCTCCCCCCCGACCCCTGCCGCCACCGCCGGCCGCGACATGTTCTCACCGACCCCCCCGATGCTTTGTCATCCCTTCTTTCCGCTCAGAATACGGGCGACGACGACGACGTAGTAGTAGATCCCCTCCCATAGCCGGCGGTAGACCGGTGCACTTAGTAGTGCACCCGTCCCCCTACAGCGACTGTCCCAACCGAGGGCGCCTCTTCGAGGCGCCCTCGGTTGCGTTGAGTATGTGGCCTCTTGCCCTTCTGGCTGGCTAGAGCGTAGGGGTTGCACGCTCGCCTTTAAGTCCGGTGAAGCTGTAAAGGCCTCGCGGCCAACAGCGTACATCATTCACACACACACACACATGTCTTATAAAAACCAAAGCTCATGTGCCCCGATTGATATCTGTAATATGTTTATAGACTTTTTCAAATCAGTTTATGAGCCCTCCACTCTTGATTTGAATAAGTGGTTACCGCTTGAGGATAATGCAAAGAACCACGTACCCTTAACTAATGTTAAGGTTGACCCAGAACAAGATTTAGCGTCACTAAAGCACTTGACTCCACGAAGGGACCTGGACCCGATAGTTTATCACCTTATTTCCTTAAAAGGGTTGCTAGTACTATATATATACCCTTGCATATTATTTAATACAAATGTTTGTCGGATGGCATTTTTCTTGAAGTATGGAAAAGTGCTAAAATTACGCCTGTGCATGAATCGGGTTCTAAACAAGACGTACAAAATTATCGCACTATATCCATTGTGCCTGCCTTGCCGAAGCTTTTTGAGAGACTGGTTTATGATGCTATACACATGATCATTTATAAAACTATACTAGAACAACAGCATGGTTTTATTAAAAAGAAATCTACTACTACTCATTTGCTCATATTTGTGGATTATTTATTTTACAATATGGATCAAAAAATTCAAGTGGAAACAGTATATACAGATTTTCAAAAAAGCCTTTGAAAGGTAGACCATGAACTACTTCTAACAAAAATAGTGTATAATGGGATACGAGGTGAATTTCTTAGATGGTTTTCTTCGTACATCACAAAAAGATCCCAATGTGCGTTATTAAAGGATTTCATTCAAAGCCTATAACGGCTACATCCGGCGTACCCCAGGGTTTAATTTTGGGCCCTCTTTTGTTTATTTTGTTTATAAATGATATCGGAGAAAATTCAAAATTTTGTTAAACTTAAAAATATTCAAACCTATTAGAATGCCTACTGACTGTTAGCTGCTTCAAAAAGACCTAGAAAGACTATCTGAATATTTTACTGTGAACAAATTTTACTTAAGCATTTCTAAATCCCTTACTATAGAAACCAAAACATAATTCCTCATAATTACAATATAAATAGCATTACCTTATCAAGAACTTCTACTGTTTGAGATCTGGACGTGCTTCTGGATCAAAAATTACACATTGACCAGCACAATGACAATATTATTAAAAACGCATACCGTATGTATGGCTTTGTGATGCGATCCAAAACTCACTCCAAGAATGCTAGTACTTACAAATCTTTAGTCAGATCACAATTAGAGTATGCTGTGGTAATTTGGAATCCGAATGTCTGGAGACCGTTCAACGTAAGTTCATGATATCCATGCACTACCGATGCTATTACAGTTTCTCTACGTATACCACTCTACTCGAAAACTATAACTTAATGAGCCTAGAGTCTAGATGATTATTCCTGGAAGCCATGTTCCTTTTTGATATATGTAATAACAGATATGACTGTACACAAATAACCGATAAGCTATGCTATGTTGAGCCACGAACTGTAATCCGACGAGAGGTGCGTGTACGCCCTTTATTCGCTATAACTTCTGTTCGCACTAACGCCGGCGCCCGAGCATCTCTACGCTGCATAAGCAAAAATTACAATTATTTATTTAATGACTTAGATTTGTTTGCTTTATCACCTTATACATTTCGAAATAATATAATCAAAATTATAAAAGAAAATTGAAATTTAATAGATACATAAATTGGTCTTAATAAAACTAGCTTGCTTTGTATGTACATTTTTTTATTATATTGCTTAAAACATAATATTATATCATATAGAAGTAAAATAACTCATAAATAAAAGTTGTCATATCGTTTTGCCATATCCCGCGGATAACGCTGTGAGTGCACATAGATATTTCTTATAAAAATGTATTATTTAGTAATAAGCAAAGTGTAACTGTTTGTTAATCCCTAATAAATAAAATAAAATTAATAATGATAACTGTGTCGAATAGTAGTGAGTCACTAAGATGTGCCACGGTGTTTCATTACTTAGCATCAGTGTCAACAGTTGGTGAAGTTAGGAAATGACAAACAACTTCGAGCAGAACAATGTTTGTGCGCGAAGGCAACTGCGCTGCACCGGCCATCCATCATGGTTGAGGACGGAACGAAACACACCGTAGACATGGCTCCGTCTGCTCGATTAATCACACTCTATACGTATGCATTTAAGGCTTACTGTTCTTTGACCGATTTAGGTATTTGATATTTAAACATTTGAAGCTGAAAATGATTATATAATGTAAACGTCTTTCGGCTGAACATATATAGATGTACTTGGGACAAACAGTCTAATTAGGCAGGCAGGCTTTCTATTAGGTGGACCGGTTACCTTGGGGGAGGCTTATTTTTGACAGTGTTTTTGACGGCTTTTAGTTGATGATGGTGATGAAAATCTTTAGAGAGTTTTAGATTCATAGTGATTACGCACCTGACATCGTCTAAACTAGATACCACATATTTACGTAGCAGGAATAATAATGATTACTATTAATCCTGGTAAAAATTCTTTTCTCTGTATATATGTAAAGTACGAATGACTTGTAAATATTAAAAAAATATCATCTATATCATCACGTTAGAACCCTCGTTAATATTATATCAAAATTTAATGTGGTTAAAAAACATTCATACATATTTACTTAATAATTTATGTTGACATTTTATGCATAAAATACGGCATATTTGATATTTTTTGGCATATGGCATGGCAGGGTTACTTCACTGCATATGCCTATATATAGACATAATATTTTTTGTCTATATAATACGGTATATCAATAAATGACAGGTGCGGATAATATTGATGGAAATGTAAAACTGTACCTGAGTGCGACAAAATAATCGCACAATCAGTAGTCCGCTTTAATTCACGTGTATATGAAATTCGATTAAGGTCGTGTTACGAGCGTGTTTTTGTTAACTTATGAACAGAAAGCGCTGTTTTGCAGCAACGTTAGTTGCTTGCATCTTCTGATAATTCAGTTTTGTATAGCGGCGAAAGAAAATGTGATTTATTATGCACCTAAAAAGAGCTGAACTTCATCAACGCAAAGTTTGTAATTTACTTTATGCATCTACCAGTTTTTGAGACCTCGCTAGTTTTTATGTTTGCCTGGTATATGAACCACTCAGTTACACCCATGGTAGCGGGTAAGTCTGAGGTGATAGTTGTATTTGTTTGCGTGAATCTAAGAAATCAAATATTGACACTTTTGAATTTGATTTTGTTACAAATGTAGATTACATTGTGCTCACAATCACACAAGCAATAGAGGTTTTTATATAATGTGTGTTACCCTTACATCAGTCAAAAGTCAAGAGCTTGAGCTGCTCCGCCCACTGTGTCGAATAGTCGCGGGTTCGATTCCCGCACGGGACAAATCTTTGTGTGTTCCACAATTATTTGTTCCGGTCTGGGTATTTGTTTGTGAATTTTCATGTTTGTAAACGCACCTACGACACAGGAAAAACATCCTAGTGTGGAGCTACGTTTAAAAAAAAAATAAAAAAAATAGAGGTACTTAGAAGCATAGAGGGAGCATATACAAGATTATATATTTGCACTGCTTACACTTATGTCATGCCAGGGATATGAAAGGGGATGATTCCATCATTACCAGTTACACCCTTGCGCGTTGTTTGACATTAATGATATAGACCATACTTGTGTTTTCCCATAGATGTAGTATTAGTACTTTCCCATACAATCGCGAAAGCTTTATCGATAAAATCATTTTGTATAAATGGTACCAAGTGTCCAGAAAAAGTGTACAGAAGAACCGGGTTTATAATCCCTCTATGCCTTTAAATCCTACCTCTATGTTACAACAAGTGACTCGTCATGTGTATCAAACCTTTTTTTGAAATATATCGTATTAGCGAAAATTCTAATTGAAAGAAAACTGCATTTATTTCAAATAGTCTGGTTAGTCTATGTTCAAACTTACTTATTCTTTGATAAAATACGATAACTGACTTTTTGGCGGGAAATCGAAGAGTGATGTTGTCAATTTGTTTTAATTTGCAAAACTTGTGTTATTTCGAATTATAACGTGTAATGTTGGTGGAATATTAACCATTATGTATTCCTATATGTGCATGAGTGAAGGTAATTGTAACAAAGTGATAAAACGTGCCTTTTCGATTTCCCTCAAAACGGCCGTCGCAATTGCTATGTAAAGTATCCATCACTTTACTATCCAGTGTGGGGCACTTCATCAATTTCATTATCATCTTTGTGATCAAGTTCACTGGGGAGTTGAATTAATTTAGAAATTAATATTCGTAAACTTTGTACAATGGCACAATGTAAACGCAATTGCCACGAAAAAAAATAAAAAAAAAACGATAACGAGTTTTGGCGGGAAATCGAAGAGTGATGTTGTCAATTTGATTTAATTCCCAAAACTTTTGTTATTTCGAATTATAACGTGTAATGTTGGTGGAATATTAACCATTATGTATTCCTATATGTGCATGAGTGAAGGTAATTGTAACAAAGTGATAAAACGTGCCTTTTCGATTTCCCTCAAAACGGCCGTCGCAATTGCTATGTAAAGTATCCATCACTTTACTATCCAGTGTGGGGCACTTCATCAATTTCATTATCATCTTTGTGATCAAGTTCACTGGGGAGTTGAATTAATTTAGAAATTAATATTCGTAAAATTTGTACAATGGCATAATGTAAACGCAATTGCCACAAAAAAAATAACAAAATACGATAACTCAAAACGAAACAAAAAATAAGATAATCTTAAAAAATGCAACAAAACAGAATTGTATGCACTTCAATTAACAAATGATAACTTTCGAGTCGTTTTGAGCACCTTTCTTTTTGGGTGCTTTGTGATCGACAGATCACAATACATTAAAATAATATTAGTAATACGGCAAAGTGACTTTTTAAGGACCTTATTTTTTATTTGTTTACCTTTAGTAAAATGCCAAATCGAACGGAGCGTAACTACAAATATATTTGCTTTCATAGAAAAAGTGACACAAAAATACATCCAACTTCGCAAATATAGAAAAGCATTCCACATTCAACAGCAATTACTTACAACAAAACTGGAGTCCGAGCTGTCTGCGCGAGGCCCTTCAGCTTAAGAGCGCCTTTGAGCTAAGCCCGTTGTTGCCTCGAGGCCTGGCGTTTGCCTCGAGGCCTCCCGTTTGCCTCGACCAAGGCCACTTGACAGTCCTCGTGTGCCTCTAACTGTTGCATGAGACTACGCGAGATATCGGAAATTTTATTCTCAGTACTGTGTATTGTGGAGTTGAGATTTTCCGTTCGAATAATTCTTGTAGAGGTTGAAAGGTTGATTTTGTTTGTATACTGGTTGCGATGAGGATTGAGAATTTATGTTATATGCACAGGAGTGTCTTGTTGATCTAGTGGCGTATGGCTCGTCATCATGAGGTCCTGAGTTCAATCCTCCAAGAGTTATTAATCTTTTCGTTTGGACTAAAAGTATTCTGGTATCCTATCGTATTTTCAAATTTACAAATGGTTATATTTACATTTAGTTTCTATCTATCTATCTATATCATCACACCTATCCCTTGCGGGATAGGCAGAGAGTACAGCGTTCCAGAGTTAAATTTTTATTTAACTTACTAATCTACCACCGCATCTGAACGCGGCTTCCAATGGGAAGATCCGGCGAGAGACGCAGCGGGCTTCTCTTTTTTATCTAATTCTCCATATTATTTTTCATAATTTTCTGTATAGATACATACATTTTTATATTATACAAAATCATTTATACGATCCATCTCCAGTGTGATGCCTTAAGGTATAAAACTAATAATAATATTTGAAATATGGGACGATTTAGCGCAGTGGTTAAGAGCTTAAGCCGCTCCGCCCACTGCGTCTAATAGTCGCGGGTTCGATTCCCGCACGGGACAAATCTTTGTGTGATCCACAGTTATTTGTTCCGGTCTGGGTATTTGTGTATGTGAATTTTCATGTTTGTAAACGCACCCACAACACAGGAATAAATACTAGTGTGGGGCTACGTTTAAAAAAAAAAAAAAAATATGTTTTAATGAAAAGCTAGAGGATTCTGGATGCACCAGTCTCCACAAGCAGCACCCGTTCACAAGTATGACTATTTGAGCAGCCATCCCCTCCTTCGACCATATTAGAGGGATGGAAGTAAACCGCACCAAATAGCCACTGCAAGCATAGAATATTTGGTGAGCATGACCAATCCCAGATCCCAGAGTGCAGTCAGTAAAAGTCTACAAAAGGAGCAGTACTTTGAGCTCGCGTGACACCACACGCCACGCTTTGACATTTTTGTATACATTAATTGATTTTTTTATTTTCTGATAGAATAACTTGACGGACAGCTTGGTTCGGTGGTTAAGAGTTTTAATCTGCTCTGCCCACTGAATCGAGTAGTCACGGGTTCGATCTCCGTAGAAGAAAAATCTTTGCGTGACCCCCAAATTTTTGTTTCGACTTGAGTGTTTGCATATGTGAATTTCACGACATGGAAATAATTTCTAATGTGGAGCTAGTTTATATTTTAAAATCATTGGGTTTAGTTTTATACACACACACGGTCACGCCTATATTCCCCAGAGGGGGTGGCAGAGGTGTACTGAGTACACCCACGTTTCGCCGACGATGTTAGGTCCCATGGAATAGGGGGCGAGCCTATTGCCATATAATGGGGACAATTCCAGACTCCGGACTCATACTGGGAATTTTTCGTTAGAAAAACTACATTTGTCCGACCTAGGATTTGAACCCAGGATCACAAAGCGATGCGCTTTGCCACCAGACAAAGGCAGTCGTTAGTTTTATCACTAATAAAATTTTTAGTTTAAGTATTTTTTATTATCGGTGTAAAGATGAGAAAGGGTATGCCCCATTCGTTCGGACATATACAAAGAATGTCAGATGAAAGAATGACAAAACAGATATACAAGAAGAAAGTGGAAGGATGTAGATACCGGGGAAGACCTAGACTATCCCACCATGACCAAATGGATCGTGTCTTATCTGAAGTGCAAATCAAGAGTCTCCGTAACCGGTGAGCGTGTATGAGACATACTATGAGAGTGGCGGATGCCAGAGAGGTATGTAAGGAAAGAACCTGTTGGAACTCTGTACTCTCTGCTTTCCCCGCAAGGGATCTGGCGTGATAATATAGATAGATACATATTATTTTTACTCTGGATCACCTACACTACGCCTTTAAACCAGCAAGGTAGTCTAAAATTGACAACATCATTCTCCAAAACCTCCATCTTCCATATTCATACCACATCTTAACCTCAAAAGGTCTATTCAAAAGCGATTTCTACGACCGATAACACCCGTACCTTTTTACCCTAAAATATCTTGAATATGATACGGTGAGTTTATTTTTTTTAGCTGTTACTAGAGACTAGTTGAAGTAAATAGACCTTGAATAACTTACAAAATAAAGGTGCTAAATCACCAACCTTAAATAAGTTTCTAGGAGTTTTAGTGAAGAAAGAATTCAGCGTCATAAAAAAATAAAAACGAGTACCTTCACGCCTATATTCCCTTAGCGGGGTTGGAGACCTAAAGTCACTAGACCTCTACACATAATATTTTGCGGAGATACAGGATTTTGCGGGCTATGATTTGTTATATCGCTGAGTTTGTACTGGTTATCGTGCGTATGTTCATGAACATGAAAGTCACTTAGACAATCCCCCAGAACAGAAAAATAAATGGGCCCGTGCTGAGATCGAAACCGTCACCCTGTAGGAAGAGCGGCTGACGCTCTCAACCACAAGACCAAACCATCAGAATTAGAATCAGAATTTTTGTCATATAAAGCATTACAGTATTTATGAATCGTCAGAATAGTAACAAAGACTCTACCACCACTTCGGAATGTCATTACTGTCGAGAAGAAGGGCCAGAAACTCCACGGTTACTCTTTTACCAGTTTTTCCATCTACATTTTGTTGTGGAGTACGGGAGAACAATGTAGTATCAGGTGAGTCTAAATTAAATTAACCAAGTATTACTATTTACGAGAACGGCTACATGGTTCTCTTATTTACAGATGAAGAAATGAGGAAGAAAAATGATCAATTTTACTAAACAACTAGAACGAAGAGGGGAAAAATAAATAATAATATTTGAAAATGTTATCCACATTCAAGTAGAGCTGGAACAGCCCCTTTTCAAGCACTTTTATCTTTTAAATAATCATCTAGAGTATAGTAAGCTCGCTTGCAGAGCGTACGGTTAATACAATTTTTGAATTTGTTTTCACTAAGGTGAGTGACGTCAAGTGGGATTTGATTATAGAATCTCACACAGTACCCCATGAAAGACGTGTGAATTTTAGGCAGACGAAATTATTTTTATCTTATTTATTTCTATGTCACGTGTTATAGTAATGCCTTTCACCTACCTGATTAAATAGATCTAAAATTTTCCTTGTATACATTACATCATCATTATATCATCATCATTATAATATATAGTTAGATAGATAGGAATTTAAATATTGATGTATATCTGGCAAATTTATACTGGTCTGCGCTATTATGCTTGCTTGAAGAACATGTCTCGTTACGAGGCAGAAATAAAACATAGCGGATCTGAGGAGGCTGCCTCGCAAATAAACAGTGTAGACACGCCCTTTTGATCTCGTTCGTGTTGCAGTAATGAGCTGCCGTGTAGTGTGCGATGCTGTATGCCGGCTTTTTCGAGGGTGATGTAATAGTTGTTTTTTTTTTGTTTGTTTTCATGTGGTTATACCCACCCGTACGAGTGGGATATAGCCATTGCTTTGTTGCATTTTTATTTTTTAAAACCTTGCTCCATACTAGAAAATATTTCTAATTTCATGCGTTCATGAATATAAAATTCACATTCCATGCGGGAATCGAACCCGCGACTTTTCAATCCAGTGCGCGGGGCGGCCTATGGTCTAAACGTCTGACCAAGCCGTCACCAACTAGATAGTATGACTTGACACCTCTCACGCTCAGCTAGGCCCAAATATACGTGTCTTATCTCAAGGGCAAATCAAAAGTCTCCGTAACCGGTGCGCGTGTATGAGATGAACTATGAGATTGAAGGAAGCTGGATAGGTCTGTAGGGAAAGAACCTGTTGAAACTCTGTAATCTCTGCCTACCCCGAGAGGTCTGGTGCGATGATGTAAAAAGATAAAGATAAAGTGAGTCAGGGTCCAAATCGCACGATTACAAGGAGACCGTTTTAACACTAGACTATCACTGTTATGTCCAAATTTAACTAACAATCTGTCAAAACTTCAACAAACAAATTAAGAATATCAATGTCGTATATCTTAGACCAGTGGTCGGCAAACCGCGACTCGCGAGCCGCATGTGGCTCTTTGACTCCTCCGCTGCGGCTCTTCCACGAATAGTTTAGTGTGGGCACGAAATATTACTTATTATCTTGCCATTGACGAGTAAACATTTTTGAAACACAAGCCTAAAAAAAAGGGGTACATTTATAGAAAGCAACAATATAACGGATAGGCGCTCGCAAACATGTGTTTTATTCATTATCTCCGCCTAATTGCTCGCGCCGAAATGTATTTTTACTATTTGTAGTTGTAATGAAAAAATAATACTTTTTTTAAAACAAGTCTCTCTGAATAAATTTCAATTGTGTATTGTCTATATTTGGCTCTTTTGGATGACAAGGTTGCCGACCACTGTCATAGGCTATCCTATCATGACTAAATAGAATGTGTTTTATCTGACGGGAAAGTCAAAAGTCCCCGTAAACGATGAGCGTGTATGAGACAGACTATAATAGTGGAGGAAGCCAGATAGGTATGTAACGAAAGAACCTGTTGGAATTCTGTACTCTCTGCCAACACCGCAAGGAGTCTAGCGTGATTATATCGATAAATAGAATGTCGTATATCCATCTATTAATGTATATTTTTTCTCAATCATACTCAGAACCATTCCACAGTCATTGCCAGTCCCAAACTGTCGTTTAACACGTCTCAAATCGGCTATTCGCAATATTACATTATACGCTTATATAATACATTAGGGTCACCAAGAGGCAAGTTTCTGTTCATGATAATGTAAAATGTATGTAGGTGGGCCCCGGGCAGTGCGTTGACGAATTAAACGAAAGTTAATCCAGACTGCCCTTGTTGGCGTCGAAAAGATTTCCCTCGGGGATGCCACATGTACGGAACCCTTTGTGTGTGTCCTGAGTTGTGAGAGGCAGCGAATTGAGAGAGGATTGTTTTTTCAGCGGGTTGAAAGTGAATATAGAGATGATTTGCGTTTTAGGATCCATTATACTTCGAGAGAAAATTTTGATTGTATCAAATACAATATACTTCTGGACTTTGAAATATGATTTATTTTTACATTTCACATGACTGATATGTAAGTAGTCTTCGTACAAAGTAATATATATAGTAATGTAATTTTTCAAATGTAGTTTTTCTAACGAAAAATTCCCAGTATGAGTCCGGAGTCTGGAATTGTGCCCGGTATATGGCAATAGGCTCGCCCCCTATTACATGGGACCTAACATCGTCGGCGAAACGTGGCTGTACTCAGTACACCTCTGCCACTCCCTCTGGGGAATATAGGCGTGACGGTGTGTGTGGGTGTGTTATATAAATCTAAATAAAAAAAATCAGTTTACATCGTTTTGTGATAAGGGGAAGCTCGGAGTTAGCATGTTCTTTCGCGTTCGGTAAGTCTATTGGTTCTATTTATTTGCGTGAGCTGTGTAAAAAAAAATAAACTCTTTCCTTTTTCGAAAAATGCTCACGTGAAGCAATATATTCGTGTTTGATTTTGAGACCAAATAGGAAAAGTTTTTACAATCCAACAATAAAATGTGATGTCTTGAGTCCTGCTAAAAAGGTTACAACCAAGTTACGACTGTATTTGGTTGTGTTTAGGTGAAGAAATCTATTTGGTTTATGACAATATTTAAGTTCGGAATACAATCTGTGGAGCGGGTCACTCTTTTCCCTCTAATATGGTCGAGGAGAGTGATGGCTGCTTCTCAAGTCATACTCGTGAACGGGTGCTGCTGGTCCGTCCTCTGTCCTTTGACTGATTAAACACGTACCATAGTACTGTTGAATTTTGTCTCGTTCGGTATCACACTGGAGCTATAACCAATTATTTTGTATGCACTCTTTACATATTCCATAGTAACCCTTTTTTTCTCTTACTATTATTATTATACTTTTTATTATATACGTTTCCAAAATCTCTATTTTGTAAATGAGAGGACTATATAGGCACTGACCGATACCATGAATATAAGTACACTTATGATGAATCTTAAGCACATCTATTTAGCTCGTTCTGCATTGTTCTCCCATACCCCATGAATGCAATGTATACAAAAAGAATTGTAAAGCTCTAATTTTTAAAAAGTGTAACCGTGGAGATTCTTGCCCTTCTTCTCCACAGGAATAAGTTTCCGAACGGGTGATAGAGTCTTAAGTAATCAATAATTTTCTCTTTTTGACTATTCATAAGTGCCTTTTGGTCTACATGAATACAAAAACTTTTGATTTTGACTTTGAATAACACAACAGTGAGAAGAACTCAAAAGTTGAATGAAGTTAATGTGTCGTTAAATCAATCCGTATTTATATACAGCAAAAACATATATTTTTTTTATAAAATATGTTTATTCTTAATTCTTTATTGTACACATAAATTGTTACAAATAATAAAATTTAAATTACAAAATAAATGAATGTACAAAGTCGAGCTTAACTGAAAGTCGAGTTCTCTACCAGCAAACCTTTGAGTGGTAGAGAAACAAATCATCAAAATGAGGATAGGAAAAAGTGTCATCATAAAAGTATCTCCTATTTCTTTCTCAAAGCAATGACGTTGTTTTGATGAGGATTTGTTCAGTAGCGCGGCTATAGGTAATTAACTCGCATATATCTCTGTAGCATTTCCGCTCTCTTCTCTCCCTTAAACCAGTGTCACCACAGATAGCAGTAATATTTTAAGCGGCTTTGAATCATCGCTACAACTCTTTTTCTCGATACTCACCGTAACCCACCATATTGGTTTTGTGACGTTAGCATTCGATAATGTGGGATAATTTGATATCAGTTACCAGGGCGACATTCGTTTTTGTAAAAATATTGATTTCTCATGAAATAAAACTATTTTACGGATTTTATCGCGGTTTATTTTTGATTTTTAGTTCCCGACGTTTCGAGTGCTTTGCAGCACCCATGGTCACGGGAGGGACTGAGGTGTTAGACGTCCAAAAGCCATAGTTGTTCCGGGATACCCTCTAACTTCTTAATTATTTTTGTTGGTCCGATCTACGCAGAATGAGTTCACGGTGTCTTGAGATCTTGCAGTGTTATGCTTGGTTTTAACACTGCAAATCCGTAAAATAGTTTTATTTCATATGTAATATTCGCGTAAATGTAAGAACTCAGAATATTGATTTCTGTTTGAACCTGATTAAGTAAGCCTTCGAATGTAGATTTTTGTTAAAGTTTTATCAATGTAATATGTATATATGGCAGAGATGTACTGGCTTCCTCCCCTCTCATAGTTCGTCTCATACAGGCTCGCCAGTTAAACTACCAGACGCTGCTCTGATACTGGGATTTTTATCGAAAACTGAAAGGACAAAGATGTCTAACCTATCCAGGATTTAAATCCAGGATCTCGTGATCGCTACACGCATTAGTCGGCATCAGACCAAAGAGATATATTTATATCGCTTGCCAGTTTCGTTCCTGGGTAGGCAGACAGTACAGAGTTCCAACAAGAACAGAAAATATTCACACCCCAAAAATTCATGAAATGTATCTTAAAACAAGGACCTTTTAACCCCTCAATATGTCGATATTTACATGTTACAATTAAATTTATGTGTGTGTGTGTGTATGAATGATCTACGCTGTTGGCCTCGAGGCCTCTACAGCTTCACCGGATTTTAACGGCAAGCGTGCAACCACTACGCTCCAGCCAGCCAGAAGGGTAAGAGGCGACATACTCGAGGGCGCCTCGAAGAGGCGCCCTCGGTTGGGACAGTCGCTGTAGGGGGACGGGTGCACTACTAAGCGCACCGGTCAACCGCCGGCTATGGGAGGGGATCTACTACTACGTCTACGTCGTCGTCGCCCGTATTCTGAGCGGAAAGAAGGGATGACAAGGCATCGGGGGGGTCGGTGAGAACATGTCGCGGCCGGCGGTGGCGGCAGGGGTCGGGAGGGAGATCGTAGTCGGCGGTGGCTACGATTAACGGATTCGCATGGGTAGATGCGTTCGCGAAGTGACGTGTTGACGCTTTTTTAATAAAGGCGCGAATAGGTTCGAGACCTAGATATGAGTGGAGGTCGACGTTCCGTACGAACCAGGGGGCTCCTACGGTTTTACGGAGGAAGCGGTTTTGAACCACTTGGAGTTTATCGATGTGAGAGGGGGCCGAATGCCCGAACACAACACACGCATAAGTCATGATGGGTCGAACGCAAGTTTTGTAAAGTGTCACCTTATTTCTAAGGGACATTTTACTCCGCTTGCAGATTAACGAATGGAGACGACCGAGCACAAATGATGCTCGGTGACGGACCCGCTTGATGTGCGGGCCGAAGGACATGGTACTGTTTAGGGTGACCCCTAGATATTTGACCTATTTGACCCAGGGAATGGGTCGGTCGAACATGGTCACTTGGCCGAGATTACTTCTAGGGCGGCGCAGGGAGTGGCGCGGGGTGGCACCTCTGGAGAAGAACACCGCAGCGTTCTTGTCCGGGTTCACCTCAATACGCCACTTTCTGAACCAATTCCCTAGGGAATTGGCGGATGCCTGAAGGTGTCTGGTAATGAAACCCTTATTCCACCACCGTCTTTTTGGGTCGCTGAGGGGCGGAAGGGGGGGAACCGAGTCTCATGACTACAGGTCGATGGTCAGAGTCGAGTTGGCCGTAGGGTGACACCCTTCAGAAGCGCCATGTCCAGGACGTCGGGTCGGTGGTTGGGATTGTTAGGATAGTGGGTAAGGTGCATAGGTGCGATGACGTCAAAGTCGAGAACGTCGACCAGGGCGTCAAGGCTCCTACCGTTAGGGGAAGTGGTGAGGCCGTTCCAGGCCACGTGCTTACTGTTGAAGTCGCCCGCCAGAATGACGGCGCTTCCCAGATTGAGGAGTGCTTCAAAGTCACTCCTGAGAACGGATTTAGCGGGGGAAAGGTATACGGAGGCGATCACGATGGGTTGGTGCCAAGTGAGAGAGACGCGACAGACTGAAGCTTCGATGTTGGTGAGCGCGGGGGGATCGAGAGGGATGCAGTGAAGGGACCTCCTGTAGTAAATGAGAGTACCGCCTCCGCGGGAGCCGATTCTGTCATTACGCACGAGGTTATAGTTTGCGATCCTAGGATCGCGTTGTGCGGGCTTCAGGAAGGTTTCCTGCACGAGGAGGATATCAAGTTGGTGATCTCGGAGGAAATCAGCAACCTGATCTCGCTGGGAGCGAAGGCCATCGGCGTTAAAGAACGCCAGGGATAGGTTGTGGGGCTTATGGCGGGGAGATTGTAGATCCATTATTGGGTGCGGTGGGGTTGGGTTCTGAGGGACGCCAGGACGTCATATACGTCCCTGTATTCCGCGGCCAGGAGAACCTGGTCCGCCAGGTTGGTGGCGGCGCGGAGCCGAAGGGCGAGTTAGGGCGGGCTGGGGAAAAGTGCGGGGCTTATCACCGCCGAGACGCTCATGATGAGGTCGACGTCCTGACTGACGTTAGTGGGCGGAGGGGGACAAGCCGCCACCGGCTGGATCGCCGGCGCGCGCTTCGGGAGGCGGGCAGGGCCCACTGACGCAGGGTGGGAGGCCGCGGTGTAGGGCAGCGGCTTCACCCACGCGTTGGCGCCGAGGGACGGCCTGAGCGGCGGGGGAGGGGGGGTCAGCTTCAGTGGCGCGGGAGCGCGGGGAGCCGTGGTCGCTGGCGCAGAAGGCACCGGACGAGGGTGCGCTGAGGGCGCGGGGGGGTGTTGCGCTGAGGGCGCAGAGGGGGGGGCAAACGCGCGGGGGCGGCGGCAGCCGCCGTGCCTCGCCCGGCCGCGCTTCCCCTTCGGGGCCTTGGGGCAACCGCGATAGTTCGCGGTGTGCCCCTTGGTGCCGCAGAGGACGCAGCTGGGGGGCTCGGCCGCCGTCTCCTTCGAACGGGCGCACTGGGACGTCGCGTGGTCCCCGATGCACTTAACGCATCGAGGGCGCGCGTGACAGTTACGGGCAGAGTGCCCGTATAGCTGGCAATTGTGGCACTGCCCGGGCGTGCCACGTTTGTGGGGGGCCTCCACGGAGAGGCCAGATATGTGGCACACGGCCTTCAGGTCGAAGACCCTACGGCCGGACTCGGTGCGGTCGAGGACGACCAGCCCCATGTCATACGCCTCCTTGGAGCGCCCATTGACCATTCTGTGCACCTGGCGCACAGGAAGGTCCTGGGACTGGAGGTCAGCCTTGATGACGGCGGTGTCCAGCTCCCTAGGGACACCGCGGATTACCACCCTGAGTTCCCTTTCCTCCTCCAGGGTGTAGGTGTGATAAGCGATCTTGTTTGATCGCAGGAACGCGGATAGCCGTCGGTGGTCGTCCGAGGACGCCACCTTGTCGGCTATGCCTTGCGCGGTGGAACGCGCGTGCGTGTAGTTGATTTGGCGATTATAAATCGCCTTGGAGATGCGCTCCCAGGCGCTCTTGTCCTGAATGACAAGTGGCGGGGGAGTGATGTTCGGACGTGCGGGGCGCGCGAGGGGGGAGGCCCTCGCGGCCGCGTTGGGAGACGGAGACGGCCGGGGGCCGGAGGGGCCGGGAGAAACGGAAACGTTTCCGGCCTTTTGAATCTTGGGAGGCGGCGAGTCGCGCGGTTTTCGCGCCCGCTTCCCATTCGCTATGAGAACGAAGTCGTCCTCCGACGAGAGCGACGGGGACGGGGACCGGGCGGGGGCGGCGCGTCGCGCGGACGCGCGCTCGACCTTCATATCCGAGTCCGAGAACGGCTCGGACCCGCATGGCGAGACGGGGTGGTCGGCGGGGGTCTGGGGCGGCGCGACTAAATCAGTTCGCGGCGCGGCGAACAGAGTCGCGGGGCGCGCAGAAGGCGCGGGGTGCGCGGGGGCGGGGGCCGACACGCGCGCGGGCGACGCGTCGGGCGATTAGGGCGAGTACGTCGCCCTGAATTCCCGGACTATGTCCGGGCAATGCAGGACGATGTATTTTGTTAGGTCCCGGACAAAGTCGGGAGGGAAGTCTTCGGCCATTTCCAGAGGGGAAATGGCAGGGCGAGTGAACTAAAATAGGGCCCTAAGACCCGGGCGTGAACGATGCCCTGATCCCCACACCGGGTGGCGGGGGGGGGGGGGGGTGGCACTACCGGGGAGACGCGGTGTGCCCCTTCGCCTTAGGGCGAACGGGCGGCACCAAACCCTAACTGCTCCGGGGCGAAGAGAACCGCCGCACGGAGAATAGGATAGCGGGATGGGTTAAGGTAGGGTCCTGGCGAAATCAAGAGCCCTAACTAGGAAAGCCCCCAATGCCAGAGCTCAAGCCCTTCCGAGATGGCCGCCCTCTGAAGGAGGGAGGCGAGCGCTCGGGTCCCGCTCAAGCCCGGCTTACGACACCGCTAGGCGTCCACCGGACTTACCACGAACGGACAAAGACGTGGATTTACAATACGACACTGTTATGTAATCGAATTAAAAAAAAGAAAACCCTTGAGAAAAAACCGCGGAAGGACCGGCCGCGCCGTTAGCCGACGCGGCTGCCTAGCAACCCACGTGATTGGTCACACCGGGCGATACGCGAACCGTACCTACACGAGACGCAAAAGCATACGCACAGCGTATGCAATTACGTAAACACGCAAGCACAAAACACGTAAGCACAGCCGCGACAAACCACGTAGGTCTCGGAAAACGACCGTTACGAAAACGCGGGAAGGTCGACCGCCGTCAGAACGGCGTGTCTACCTATCGGCTCGCCTTGTTGCTACGCGCGAGCCAGACGCGGGGAAATAATGTCGCAAGCCCGTATATATGTACGTATACACGTATATCGAGCCGGCGAGATCACCACTCCACGCAAGCGCAGGCGTTTCCAACAGAGCAAGTCGAAATCTAATACGTACGTAAATACGAAAATAGCGAGCGGGCGGGCAGCGCAGCGACACGACCGAACGCGCGCAAGGCACAGCCAGAACTGATTAAATTTATGTTCATCGTCTCAAACTTAAATAATTTCTTTTGGATAAACCCTGCGCGGATACTTATAGATGTAGACTGACAGTCTACATTTTTTCCATCTAATCTAACTGCTACTAAGCTACCACCGGATCGGAACGCGGCCTCCACGGAAGATCCGGTGAGAAATTCAGCGGGATTGTCTTTTTTATTTAATTTTCTATCTATCTATAACCACACGCCAGATCCCTTGCGGGGTAGGCAGAGAGTACAGAGTTCCAACAGGTTCTTTCCTTACATACCTCTCTGGCTTCCTCGACTCTCATAGTTCGTCTCATACACGCTCGCCGGTTACGGAGACTCTTGAATTTTCCATCAGATAAGACTCGGTTTATTTGGTCGTGGTAAGATAGTCTAGGTCTTCCCCGGTACCTGCATCCTTCCACTTTCACATTGTATATCAGTTTTGTAATACTTTCCTCTGGCATTCTTTCTATATGCCCATTCTTGGGGGTCTGTCCAAGAGCGTGCTCGTCGCGACCCCTGCCAGTCATTATGGCTGCAATCTTGGACCGAAGACGTACCGTAGTGCGGGCTAGGGCGTCCCCCCGAGGCGACGCGTACCGGCCCGCCCCCGTTGGTACGAATATAGGTGGAAGCAGCGATGGGGGCCGCCACCCATCACACCGGGCCAGAACTGGCGAGTAGTGGGGTGCAGAGTGCCGAATAGGCACTTGGAATGTAAGAGGTGGTATGGAAGATAAGATGCATGAGGTGATTGATGTGATGAAAGAGAGACGCCTGGATGCTCTGTGTGTAACAGAGACTAAGCGGAGGGGCAGTATAACCTGTAATCTTCCTGATGGAACGATGGCTCTGTGGTCTGGGGTACCGCAGAGCAGTCGTGCCAGCATGGGGGTGGGTATCTTGCTGTTCCGTCGCCTGGCCTCTGGAGTGAGAGATTATGGCCTGTGCGATGCGAGACTTCTCTGGGTCCGTTTAAAACTGGGTGTCACTAGAGTATTTTTGGTCGCAGCATATGCTCCCGTAAGCTCGTCGACACCCCAGGACCTTGAGAAGTTTTGGGATAATGTCAGGGAAGTTCTGGATTTGGCTGAGGCTAACGAAAAGGTGATTTTGTGTGGCGATCTGAACGGATGGGTAGGAACCGGACGGCAAACTTGCGACGCTGCTCTGGGTCCTTATGGTGATAAGAGAGTGAACGATGCAGGTAAGCTCATTGTAGATGTTTGTTTGGAAAGGGGTCTCCTTGTGTCTAACACGATATTCCAGCACAAGGACATACATATGTATACGTGGAGAAGGAATGAACAAAAAAGCATGATAGATCTGATCCTGGTTGATAACCGTCTCCGAAGCAAACTTCAAGATACGCGTGCGTATAGAGGCCCCACTCTGGAATCAGACCACTATCTCGTAGTTGCGCAGTTTAGTGGTCTGTTCAGGAAGTGGAGGCACTGGCGAGAACGTATCCCCTTCGGAGACCTTGAAAGATTAAAGGTTGAAAAGTTGCCAGATGAGAGCGTGAGGAGAATGTATGAAGACAGAGTCCGGGACAAGCTTTTGACAGCAGGCTCTTCGGACTCAAATGTAGATGAATGCTGGAATAGCCTGAAAGAGAGTTTGGTGGAATCCGCGAAAGAAGTATGTGGTTGCTCAAAGAAGCATATTACAGCAAAAGGTGATGCATGGTGGGATGCGGAGTTGCAAAGCTCCGTAGAAAGTTAGAAGAAAGCGTGGCAGGACTATGTATCTTCTTTGAACCTGATTGCCAGTATGACAGAGATGAGGAAAGAAATATATCGGCAATGCAAGAATGCCACTAAAACTTTAGTGAAAGAAAAGCGTGAAAGAGCCAGTATAATTGAGGAGGAGAGGCTGGCGAAGAACTTCGAGAACAACACCAAACTCTTTTGGAGCAAGGTGAGAAAGGCTCGAGGTGATTCGTCAGGCTCCAGAATGGAAAGGATAAAATCTAAAGATGGTGACATTCTTGCAGACACACAAGCTGTGCTAAACCGGTGGAGTGAATATTTTGGAGAAATGTATGGAGATGACCCGGATGCTGATGCCGCAGACGTGCCCAAAGGCGAGATTGCGGCACCAGAATCAACGGAGGACATCACTATGGAAGAAGTTGAATGGGCGATAGGAAGTATGAAAAACGGTAAAGCTGCGGGAGTAGACATGATATTTGCCGAGATGATCAAATATGGTGGAACTTGCGTCCGGGACGCTTTCCAGGCCCTTGCAAACCTTTGCTGGAGGACCGGTAGAGTCCCTACAGATTGGCGCTGCGCAGTCATAGTACCCTTGTATAAAGGCAAGGGTTCACAATATGACTGCGCCAATTACAGAGCCATCAGTTTGATCAGCTTGGCAGCCAAGGTGTACGGTAAAATTATTGAACGGAGAATGCGCGTGAAGTCCGATGGAATGTTGTGCGAGGCACAAGGGTTTCAGGTCTGGAAGAGGATGTTCGGATCAAGTCTTCTCACTCCGCAACATCGTAGAGAAGCATCTGGCAGTGGGGCGGAAGGTTTTCTGCGGTTTTGTAGATCTGGAGAAGGCATTTGATAGAGTTGTGCGAAAGAGACTTTGGGACATTTTGCCAGAGTATGGTATAGATGGCACTCTGTTGCGAGCCGTCCAGTCCACTTATGAGGACTGCAAGGCATGCGTACGGGTGGGTGGTAACAAGTCACCCTGGTTTGACGTTAAAATCGGCGTCAAGCAGGGTTGCGTGTTGTCCGCTAGACTGTTTATAATATATCTGGACAAAAGTCTTCAAAGACTAAAAGCGATGAATGAAGGTGTACAAATGGGTGACTTAGTGGTAAACCATCTACTTTATGCAGATGACGCGGTTTTAATAGCGCCAACAGCCACTGATCTGCAAACACTAGTCACAGTTATGAAAGACGACTGCATGATCAATGGCTTACACTTGAATGTGAAGAAAACCAAGATTATGGTTTTTGAAAGGGAAGAAACCAGAACGAATGTAAGGATTGTGGCTGGTAACGATGTGCTGGAGCAAGTGAATGAGTTTGTATATCTTGGATGCGCCTTCAGTAAGGATGGGAAATACACCGCTGACATAGAGAGAAGAGTGAGTGCAGGGAACACAGTGAATGGTGCGATGGGAAAGCTACTCGGGAGCCGGCACTTAAGCCATAAGGCGCAGCTGGCCATACATAACGGAGTTCTTGTTCCAACGCTGTTATATGGTAGCGAGAGCTGGGTATGTAAGAAGGAGAATAAAAGTAGGATAAATGCGGTAGAAATGCGAGCTCTGCGGAAGATGTGCGGAGTGAAGCTGACCGACCGCATTAGCAACAGCATAGTAAGACAGCGAGTAGGTATGAAAGATAGTATCGGTGAAAAGATGAGAAAGGGCATGCTCCGTTGGTTCGGGCATATTTAATTTTCTTACTCTTTTTTCATTTTTTTTTTATTATTGTGTAAGTACGTTTATGTAACAATGAAATAGTTAAGATCTAGCTTCAGTGTGATGCCTTACAATCGAGGTATAAGACTAACGATGTTATTTCTAAAGAGTAAGTGTCTAAAGGATTCCTAAAGGACCAGTCCCTACAAGCAGCACCCCTTCACGAGTATGACTACTGGAACAGCCATCACTCCCCTAAACTATATTGGAGGGAAGGAAGTGAACAGCACCAGACAGCCACCGCGAGCAAAGACATTTTAGTGAGCATGACAAAACCAGAACACTAAAGGCGGTGGTCAGAATGTGTCTACAAAGCAGCAATATCCCGTGTATTTTTCATTTCAGAAAACACTTACCCAAAATAAAAGTCTGGGTCGCATAATGTAAGAAACCGGAAAAAAGAAGGAGGGGATTTTCCAGATGCCAATAATGGGCTGGTTGAGTGTCACCAATTAGGGGCGCCCGGTCCGCCACTCGATGTCGAGTCAATTCCCGGGGTAAAAGTTGATAACCAAGCCATTTTAGTCTTTCATATCACAGTTAATATTTTTTTTTTGTATTTCAGTAAGGGTTATTTACCGTAGTACATTTTTTTAATATAATTGACAAAATAATACTTACGAAAAGTGAAAGGATATAGGTACCAGGGAAAACCTTGACTATCTTCCCATGACCCAATTAGGCCGTGTCTTATCTGAAGGGTAAGTCAAGAGTCTCTGTAACCGGCAAGCGTGCATGATACGAACTATGAGAGTGGATAGTTCGAGCCCGCGACTTCATTTATTTGTCTCGAACCAGTGAGCAGAGTGGCTTCAGCTCTTGACTATTATTTACATATTACAAGCCGTCGTCAGTTAAAGTAACTGTATTCATTTGAGGTATGTAAAAATTTATTTTGTTTATTTATTTTATTTACAATAAACGCAAGAACTGAAAGTAGTTGGTTCAAAATCGGTAACTCCGTGCTGTTATTCCGTTAGAGCGCTATAATATACTAAATTGATTATTGATTCAAAGCAGTACGGAGGTTTCAAAGCTTATATAAAATGTATTTCTCAATACGCATATATACACGTACAAATATCATTGTTAATAGGGGTGTAAAAGTGCTTAACAATGAGGTCGTTGGTGGCAAAGCACATCGCTTTGTGATCAATCAAATGTAGTTTTTCTAACGAAAAATTTCTTAGTATGAGTCCGGAGTCCGGAACTGTGCCCGGTATATGGCAATAGGCTCGCCCCCTAATGGGACCTAACATCATCGGCAAAATGTGGGTGCACTCAGTACACCTCTGCCACCCCCGCTTGGGGCATATAGGCGTGACGGTGTGTGTGTTAACAATGAGGTAGAATATTTTAAATTTGGTAATTGATTTTCGTATAGAATTTGTGAAGCAATTACCTTATCGGGGTGTCTGAGGTCTTGCGTTATTTAAGATACACCTTGTATATATTTATTACTAACTAGTGGTCGCCTAGTGATAAAAATTCGACCATAATTAATTTAAATTATAAGTTTGAGCATCATTAAGGTTCTGTTAATTTGCCTATTTTTTTCAAACAAATTACATGAAATTAAAAAAAAATACAATAAATGATTAAAATAAAGAATACATTTTTATTTTTAAATGAAACAAAAAACATGCCATAAAGAAAATGCTGTCCATTAAACTTGACATACATATTACGATAATTTAATTAATGATACAAAACTCCTCTGTAAACGATGTTTTTTGTAGAAACTCTTTCATGGTTTGCTGGTTATGATTGACAGTCAGTAAGACTGTATACTCATGCTATAATAATAATAATAATAGCCCGCAGGGCAGCTTGTGGCGAGCTGTTGGTGAGTAACGACACCACGGACCCGAGTGCTTCAGAGAGTCGGTCAGGGCCCCCAACTCGGCGTGTCTTCGTCGGTCGAGTGGAAACCGAAGGGTGCCCGCAGGACTCTCGGCTCTGGCTAGCCTTAATTGGCCGTCCAGAGAGGAGCCGTGAGAGCTATATGGACGTAGGAAGATAATGCGTTCCTACATCGATATACTCCAGGGGTGGAAGTGTTAAAGGGCATAACGCCGCGAGTAACTTCGGAGAAAGCGCAGCACACCTCTCTACACCCCTGAGCCGCTCACACCGGTGTTGCCCTCAGTTGTCCTAGGACGACCGTTTGAGGGCCCATCTAGTAAGCGGCGAGTCACCGCCGGCCACGGGTAATTAGGTATCACTAATTATGGCCGGTGTCCGTCCCCTTTGAAATAGTCCAGTTTTTGTCCATCAAACCTCATTTGCATAGCCCTTGTTTTCTTTCCATAATTTACAATAGTCCTTGCACCTGCCGGGGTCAGTTCGCTGGTTATGTTTCTTCATTTTCAGCAAGTGATCTCAGCAGGTGGCTTACATAACATTAACTTCTCGCAAAGGGCCTCTACGTGTTGGACCCATGTCCCCATGCAAGCCTTTCAAAGGTCCGGGTAAAGCCCGTGAATCTCAGCGAGATACATAATAATAATAATATAATAACCATGGCAACCGCTGTCAACGACACGTCGTTTTGTGTAAATAAAAATTTTTTTGGCGAAGAAATATTGAAAAGTATCCGTTTAGACATCAACAAACATCAAAAAACAACACACTTTAAGAGCAAAATTTACAATGCGAACGTGGGTTCGCAAAATGTGGATTTGGAAGAAAAACATAACACATCTGTAAATGGCCGAGCCCAGCCGAAGAAACCCCGTGCGGCTGTGTCGGCAGCGGGATGCCCGGTCACCTAGCGCACGCCCAACACCTTTGCCCGGCTCGCCCACCTCGCCCCAGCCTTCGGAGGATGAAGATTTTTTTACACCGCCGACATCTGGGGCCTCTAGCGACGATGCCGGGATATCGGCGTCTCCACCTACATTAAAATCTGCGAGGAGAGGACGCCCACCGCTGCCGGCACGCCTGGGACCAGCGGGACAATGTGCTCCGCCCACGGCCCCTGCTACCGGTGGTGTAGTGCGCCCCATGAGATGGACTCCAGAATTAAATTTGAGTGTCATGCGGGCCTACTATGGTGCTACAGAGGGAGGAACCATCCTCACCGCTTACCGTCCGAAATTGTTGTCTCTGTTTCAGGGGCTTCACCCGACTGTCGCCGTTACTGCGCAACGACTATCGGATCAAGTACGTGCCATCCAGCGGTGCAAGTTGTTGGATGACACAGTGCTTGAGCGACTGCACCGCGAAGCACTTCCTGCTCGTACTGAATCCAACGTGCGAAGTGTTGAAGATCCTTTCTCTTTGAATAACTTCGCACGATCGGAGGAGGTAAATAGCGAGCAGGTAAGTGTTAGTGACCAGCTACAGGAGCAGGTGAGGAGAGCTCTGGAGGATGCCTTTGCGGAGTATCGGTCTGCACCGATTTCCCTAAGACCATGCCTACCCCGTTTGCCCATGCATAGACGTAACATTTCGCTTGTGAGTGCCCTAGACAATGTTTTAAAGCCACACTGGGAGACCAGTGTGGACTTATGTGATACCCATTCTATTTTGTACTGTGGAGCGGTGGCGGTGTGTCGGGTGGCAGGTGTAAGATTTCCTAATCTACATCGAGCCACCCAACCCACAAATGCTAAACCACTCTGGCAGTGCAGAATAGAGCGGCGTATAAATATGGCTAGGACACTCATAGCGAAATTGTTGTGCTTCCAGGCTGGAAACAACCGCCCGAGAGTTGTGCGTTTCGTGACCCAAGCCTTTGCAGGCACACGAGTGGCTCCTGTGGACTATGTGGCAGGAGTCGCGGAACGCATAGACTACTGGAAGCAAAAAGTTTATGCATGGGCGAAGAGGATTCGCAGGTATAAGGCGAGAGCAGACAGATACCACGTGAATCGCACCTTCCAGACGAATCAAAGGAGTGTATACCAGGCTTGGGAGCGCCCCCAAGAGAGAGTGACTGACGTGCACTTGCCAAATGCGGCCGTGATGGCCGAGTTTTGGCGTAAAATTTGGTCAGTGCCCGTCACTCACTCCGAGGGCGAATGGTTTGATGTTGTTGGACGATCCTGTGGGCCCATTCAGGAAATGGAGCCCGTAGTCATAAGCCGTGAAGATCTGGCCTGTGCGGTTCGTGCGGCGCCGAACTGGAAAAGTCCGGGGCCGGATGGACTGCACGCATTCTGGCTAAAGAGGCTCCAGGCCTCACATTCTCGTCTAGCGACTCAATTCCAAGAAGCTCTTCAATTGGGATCGCTTCCTAGTTTTATGACATCGGGTGTCACTCACTTGATTCACAAATCTGGCAGTACTTCGGAACCTAAAAATTATAGACCGATTACATGTCTACCTACGGTCTATAAACTCCTTACATCCATTCTGAGAATAAAAATCAATAATCACCTTAAGGCACAGCATATTCTATCGCCTACTCAGAATGGCTGTAAGGGGGGGTCCCGGGGTACAAAGGATTTGCTCCTCATTGATATTGCCATTTGCCAACAGGTACGACGATCCAGAAAGAATGTCTCCATGGCCTGGATTGACTATAAGAAGGCCTATGATTCGGTGCCTCATACATGGCTGGGGAGGGTGCTAGAGCTGTACAGAGTACACCCGGCGCTATGCTCTTTCCTCGGTTCGTGTATGAGGCAGTGGACCACAGTTCTTCGTCACCCAGGATGTGGTGGCCTTTCTGGTTCGTCGGACTTGATAAAGATAAGCAGGGGTATCTTTCAGGGCGACAGTTTGAGTCCGTTGTGGTTCTGCTTAGCTTTGAATCCATTAAGTGCTATACTTAAGGATTCAAAGCTAGGTTACCATTTGCGGAGGGAGAGTGAGCCTATATCTCATCTACTGTACATGGATGACCTCAAGTTGTACGCTTCGAAGAAAACAGACCTGATGGAGTTGCTCAAAATAACCGGCAATTTTAGCAACGACATCGGAATGGAGTTTGGAGTAGACAAGTATGCGGTCATCCATGTACAAAGAGGGA
The DNA here is from genome assembly GCA_905147815.2 of Phalera bucephala. NCBI lineage: Eukaryota > Metazoa > Arthropoda > Insecta > Lepidoptera > Notodontidae > Phalera > Phalera bucephala. The sequence continues at coordinate 3,007,836 of LR990625.1, read as the reverse complement.
GAGTTGAAGATTCTTTTAATCTACAGCTCTCTGAAGATATATCCCTCAGGTCTCTCTCTGAAATGGATTCCTACAAGTATCTTGGTATGTCACAAGCCTTAAGTATAGCGGAACAGGATATGAAACAATCATTGAGGGATCGGTTCTTTGCCCGCCTGATAAAAGTGTTAAAAAGCCTTCTATCAGGTGGAAATAGGGTCCGAGCTTTCAATGGTTGGGTCATGCCTGTTCTTACATACTCTTTTGGCATACTAAGGTGGACTCAGTCTGAACTGGATGCCCTGGATAGAAAGGTCCGTCGATTGCTGACAGCGTATCGTATGCATCACCCGCGGTCGTCTGTTATGAGGTTGTACATCCCGCGGAAGTGCGGTGGTCGTGGGTTTTTAAACGCTAAGACACTACACAACCGCGAGGTGTGCAATCTCAGACAGTACTTTTTGAGTGTATCCGTGGTGATGTATCGAGATGTTGCCGCAATCGATAGAGGCCTAACTCCGCTTTCCTTGGCAAACGGGAACTGGCGAAGGCCCCAGGTATTAAGTACTTCGGACCGCACAGCCATATGGAAGGGCAAGGAGCTACACGGACGGTTCTATCGGGCTCTTACAGGGCCTGATGTGGACCAGCTCGCTTCCGTGACCTGGCTACGCTTCAGCAACCTTTTTGGGGAAACTGAAGGCTTTGTCTTTGCAATTATGGACGAAGTTATCATGACGAACAACTACCGGAAGTACATCCTAAAGGACGGCACGGTTGACATTTGTCGGGCATGCCACCGTCCCGGTGAGTCTATTAGACATGTAGTTTCCGGTTGTTCTCGTCTTGCTAACGGAGAGTACTTGCACAGACACAACCAAGTGGCTAGGATTATCCATCAGCAACTTGCTCTTAAATATGGCCTTGTGGACTCTGAAGTACCGTACTACCAGTACCAGCCTCTTCCAGTTCTCGAAAGTGGTCATATCCCGCTCTACTGGGATTGATCTGTTATCACGGATAGGACTATTGTAGCCAATAAACCTGATATCGTGATAATAGATCGATCGATGCGTCGTGTAATGCTAGTTGATGTCACCATTCCGCATGATGAGAACCTTGTAAAGGCCGAAAAAGAAAAATTATCAAAATATTTGGACCTGGCCCATGAGGTTACCGCCATGTGGAATGTTGATTCAACTATCATTATTCCGATGGTCGTTTCAGTCAACGGCCTTATAGCGAAGAGCTTCGATAAACACCTTGAGAAGCTCTCGCTAGGCAGTTGGGTGAAGGGCCTGATACAGAAGGCAGTAATGTTGGAAACGGCACGCATTGTGAGGAGGTTCCTCTCTTTGGAGCCCTGACCGCCGGTAGCATGGGTCGTAGACCTTGCTGTCGGTGGAGCACATTTTTTTTTTTATACAATATATATAAGAATATTTGTATTTTATATTTTTATATATATTTTATAAGAAATTATACTGAATAAATATATACATAATAATAATAATAAAGCCCTTTATTCAGACCAACTTAGTATCTATTTACAAAGTATTAAGAACTATGAGTGTGGATATAGAAATATATTTGTGTAGCTATACTAATCTTAATCTATTCTATTCTAATACTTAATTATTTTTTGTAGGTCTGTTTGCCAATCGGCAAAGGCCTCCTCCAACCTTTTCCATTCCTTTCTATCTTGGGCCACTCGATTCCACGTTACTCCTGCTACTTGCCTAATGTCATCATCCCACCTTTTTTGTGGTCTGCCCCTTTTCTTTTTCCCTTCTCTAGGGTACCATTGTGACACAAGTTTGCTCCATTTCTCTGGGCCTCTTATCATGTGCCCTGCCCATTGCCATTTGAGTCTTCTAATTTTTAATGTTATGTCTATGACCTTCGTCTTTTTTCTGATGACATGGTTTTTTATTCGGTCCGACCTTTTCACATTCAGCATACTTCTTTCCATTGCATGTTGGCAGATTTCCAGTTTTCTCGTCGTATTTTGTGTTAAAGCCCATGTTTGGCTGCCATACATTAAAACAGGTAGTACGCAGGTGTTGAAAAGCTTTTTCTTCACATTAATGTGAAGAGTTTTGTCTTTCATGACCTCTCTCAGACTCCAGTATCTCTTCCAGCCATTTGTTATTCTTCTCTCAACTTCTTTGCGTATAGCATCCTCTTGTGTTATAAGCTGTCCCAGATAGATGTATTCGTCGGTGTAATCGATTTGGTTATTTCCTAGATGTATGGTGGTTTTCTTCCCGTTTGTCATAACCTTTGTTTTCTCTGGGTTCAACTTTAAACCTATCTTCTCACTTTCATCCGCTAGTTCATGTATCATTTTTTGTATGTTTTCCGGTGTTTCAGCAAATAACACTATATCGTCTGCGAACCTCAGATGTGTTAGGGAGGCTCCGTCGACATTGATTCCGAGGTTTTCCCAGTTAAGACCCCTAAAGATTGTTTCGAGAACCGCTGAGAATAGTTTTGGAGATAGAGGGTCTCCTTGTCTGACACCCTTTTCTACTCTAAATGGGTTACCTTTCTTTTCGAGTTGGATTCTCGCGGTACTATGACTATATACATTTTTTATTAAGCGGATATATTTTTGTTCGATTCCTTGTTCCTTTAGGGACTTCCATATCATTTCGTGGTACAAGGAGTCGAATGCTTTGGTATAGTCGATGAAAGCAATATAATACTCGCGCTGGTAGGCTTTATACTTGTCTAAGACCTGGCGCACAACATGGATGTGATCGATTACCGAGTAGCCTTTCCGAAAACCCGCCTGTTCGATGGGTTGATGTTCATCTAGCGTTCCTTCCATCCGTTTTAAAAGTATCTTGGCAAATATCTTATATATGTTAGACATGAGACTGATTGGACGGTAGTTTCCGATGTCGTGTTTGTCTCCCTTTTTATATAGAAGGATAATGTTTGATTCTGTCCATTGCTGTGGGATAATTTCTGTGTCTATGATATCTTTAAATATTTCCGTGAGGATCGGTACGATAGCCTGCTTATTTTGTATTAAGATCTCGTTATTTATACCATCGGGGCCTGGTGCTTTGTCTTTCCGTTGTGTATCTATTGCTTTCTCTATTTCAACGTGAAGGATTTTGGGGATATCTGCGGTCTCTACCAAATTTATTTCTTCTCGCGAGGTGTTGTTATACTCATACAGTTCTTTGTAATAGGATGTTGCAATTTCCAATATGTCTTTTCTGTCGTGGTTCCATTTTCCTCTATTGCTTTTCATTTTTATTACCCAGTCTATAGATTTCGTTAGTTCCTTGTATGCTTTTTTGACACCACCCGTTTTTATTATGTGTTTTTCAATAGTCTCCATTCTATTTCTGTTCCTATCTATTCTTATATTTTTCTTTATTTCTTTGTTAATTTCTGTTAGATGTTTTCTTCTGTCCTTCGCGTCTCTTGTGTTAATTAAGTGGCTCCTTTGTTCTAGTAATTTTATAGTGGTAGTTGTAAGCCATTGCTTGTGTTCGCTACTAGTATTTGCAGCGAGTTTTGTTTCAGTTTTAATAATACTCTCTATCCAGTTGTATTTTTCTTGTATGTTTAGGTTCTTTGTGTTTTCTTTATAGTTTGTGAATTTGTCTCTCAGGCTGGCTGTTAATTGTTCCATTTGGTGTGTTCCGAGCTTTACATTTACTGGTTCTTGTCTTGGTCTAGGTTTCCTTGGTTGTTTTGTTTTAATTCTGCCCTGATCAGCCTATGATTGGTGTTGAAGTTAAATTGGTTGATGACGTTGAAGTTGCTGAAGTAACTGTTTTTGTTGGTCATGAAGAAATCAATTTCATTTTTTGTGTTCCCGTCTGGTGAGATCCAAGTCCACATTCTTTTCTTATTTTTCCTGTATATAGTATTTAAAATAGTAAGGTTGTTTTCTAGTGTGAAGTTCATAATTTTTTCTCCGTTCCTGCTTCTGGTTTTGTTGCAGTATGTGAATGGTCCTAGTGTGTTTTCACTAGGACGTTTGTCTCCAATTTTACCATTGAAGTCTCCCATTACTATTAAGTTTTTATGAGCGTGATCTCGGATAACTTTATTTAATTCAAGATAAAATGTATCTATTGCTTCTAGGTCTGACTGTTCTGTAGGTGAGTACACTTGTATAATAGACCATGAATCTCGGTATCCTGGTAGCTTTAAATTCATCATTGCTGTGCGCTCCGAAAGGCCTATAAATCCTTCTATACAGTCTGTCAGGTGTTTCTTTACAATAAAGCCAACCCCATGGTGACAATTCTTTCAATTCTTGGAAACAATTCTTTCTCCCAATCGTCTCACTTCGCTAAGGCCAACGATGTCCCATTTGATATGTTCTAGCGCGTATGTTAATTCTGTTAAGTTTTCTTCGTTTTTCAGAGTAAGGGTATTTAGTGCTGCAATATAGATTTTATTTTCTTTTCTTTTTTGGAATGTTGGAGGGTTGTGGTCTTCATCCCCCACGAGGACCAGTCGGATTGGGGGAGATTGTGATTTTACGTTTTGTTGGTTTTCGTAGTTTGTTTGAATTTCCGGTGTTCCGAATGTTAATTGCTATTGGTTCTTGCGTGTGGAAATATTGGTTAAAGAGTTTGATTTGATTCTCATTACTTCGAAGGCGTTTGCTCTGTTGTGTTTGAGAGAGCTCGGCGTTTGTTGTTTTTTGGGCTGACTTTTTGACGGTGACTGGGGTGAGGTAGATTGTTCCCTTTTCCTTTTATCATTGTTGGTGTTAGGTTCTATGATTATCATTTTATCATATTTCAGAAAAGCTATGTTTCCTTTTTTCCTCTCTTCTAGTAATTGCGGTTGTAGAGCTTTCCTCTTTTCTAATACTTCTCTCGAATAATCCTCCGATATATAAATTCCGTTTAGATTCTTTTTGTTTTTTGTAATTTCGTTCTTCTTCCATTCGCTTAAAAGGGAACATAGTACAGGTCTCGGTTTGTTCTCAGCTTTTGGTTTTCCTAGGCGGTTTAATTTGTTTACTTCGTTTTCTTCTAAGTTGATGTTTAAGTCTCTTTTGAAGTTTTCCTTTATATTTTGGAATAGCTCAGCTGTTGAGTTTTCGCCCTCTTCTAATCCAAAAATAATTAGGTTTTTACTTTTCTTTTCCCTTTTTAAATGTTCTATCTCCTTCTCTAATTTGCCGACTTTTTCTTTTAGTTTTTCGTTTTCCTCCTTGATAGGCATTAGTTTTTCCTCCATCCGATCCATAATATTTTTTGTAAGAGATTCTGTTAATTCGATTGTCTGCTTTTTCATTTCCATTTTCATTTTTTCAAATAATATTTCAAATTGTCCCTCCATAATGTCAGGTCAAGTTACGTGGAACGGAACGTAATAGTAAAATAAATAGTAAATTTGGGTTTTCTTGTTCTGGCAACACTGTAGTTGATACCAACCGAACCGAGTGACAGTTAGAGTGACATCACAGTATCAGTGACATTAGACTAACAGTTGAAGTCACGTGCAACTTATTGAAATGTCAAAATGGCGGTTAATTTATGTTCTAACCTCGGACGTTGTTGTGGATCTTCAATTTCACTTTACTGGACAGATGCTGTGAGAATTCGACTGATGGTTTTTTCCGGATCTACCACGGCAACTGTAGTGTTGTTTTTAACGGTGTTTTTGTTCAGATATAGCGTATAACTTTTTAAATCTTTGATTTTCGAGAGGTATAATCACAACGCTGTTGGCACTTTGACAACCGGAACCGGAATCATGCTATAGTCAAATAATATTAAAGACAAACAATGAGGTTTTGGCGGGAAGTCGAAGAGTGATGTTGTCAATTTTATTTTAATTTCCAAAACTTGTATTATTTCGACTAATAATGTGTAATGTTGGTGGAATATTAACCATTATGTGTTCTTATATGTGCATGAGTGAAGGTAATTGTAAAAAAGTGATAAAACGTGCCTTTTCGACTTCCCTCAAAACGGCCGTTGCAATTGGTATGTAAAGTATCCACCGCTTTACTATCCAGGGTGGGGTACTTCATTAATTTCATTATCATCATTGTCATTAAGTTCATCGGGGAGTCGAATTAATTTAAACAAACACGAATATATCTCACTGGACACTGGCAAAATACACTTATAAATAGTGTGAAGCCATAACTTGAAGAAGAAGAAGAAGACAAACAATATTAATCTATTCTCAATTTGACACAGACTTTAAAAATAAACAAAAGAGTATATATCCGTGTGTGTGTCAAATACATGGTACTGTTTGTAATGTTTTTTTATTGATTTAATGTATTTTTTAAGCATAATTTAAAAAAAATATTAGCATTCTGCACTCCTTCTCTATATAAACTATAAGTGTGGGAAATTTCATACTCCTCCGACCGCGCAATTTTCGTAAAAAGGGGTACAAAGTTTTTGCTCCACGTATTAATATAATGATAAATATATGTATGTAAAGGTACAATGTATCATGACGGTAGTGCGTATAGAATGGTTGTCCCACCGGAACACCGAAACGTCTGCACGGAGCGCTAATTGCGTTCAAGTAAATCACTAGAAGACATATTGCTAAGTGTTGGTTGGGGCCACTAAACTTAAGGTATTATCGCACAATATTGTTTTTAGTTATAACAAAAAAATAATAACAAACACTATCACAACTACGTTCCCGAAGCAGTGGCGACAGAGGTGTGTGTACACCCACATTTCGCTATTGGTTGACAGTTTCAATGTAATTGGTGGCGAGCTTGTGGCTATTATACCAGGCACAATTCCTGACTCCGAATTCTTACTGATTTTTTTTCTATAGAGCAAATCATGAAACACTGGCCTAACAAGGATTCGCACTAAGAACCCTGTAACTGTGCTGTAATCGTCAGTCGCCATCTTACACAAATTATGTTTGTTTTAAGATATTCTGTTAAGAGCAATATGTAAAAAAGGGTAGTACTTGACCTACCGAAGATAAAACCTTGAAGTAAAATCATGTTTTTTTTTCAATTTCAAAGCGGCCATTTTCTCCTATACGAGAGAGATAGTAAAAAATTAAATGATTTAAACATTCACTTTGCCAACATTGCACTGTAATTAATTTTATAATTTGGCACTAGAATATTAAAAAAAAAAAAATATCAAATTATAATAGAGGTGAATAATCACCGCACCATGTTGTTTGCTATGTCTTCGACGCGTGCTTTTGTAATGGAAAATCTCAGGTAATATAATCTAAGTTGCCCGCGTTTCTCATGGCCGTATCCTCGGGGAATTCGCAGCCGTGCCGCGGAACGCAGTGGATCACTGATTTATGCGGAACCCATATAAATGCAATCTGCTTAATTGCCGTCTGCTACGGCCGATAAGGCACCGTGAGCTAAGCTTACCCTCCATAGTTTTAATACTTTTAAATGATTACGGATTACCGTTATATGCTACGCTGAGACTGCTTCGTTAGTCTAATGGCCTATAGCCCATAGATCACGTGGTCTTAGGTTCAACAAAATGTAGTTCTCCTATCGCAAAACTCACAGTAACAGTTCCAAATTTGGAATTGTCCCTAGTTTTAAAGGCAATAAGTTTGCCCTCTATTACGTTGGGTGGGACGTAGGATCGTCGGCAATAAGTGGATATGCTCAGTACACCTTTTCTTGGGGAATATAGGTATTGTTTTTTATTTTGCTAAGATTCACAGTTTTACCCGGATTTGGAAAGGTTAGGCGAGGATATACATAGGTATAGTACGTAGAGGCAACTTGCAAGAAGTTATCATAAAGCTAAGATCGATTGTTGGAAAAAGCTCAGAGTTGCTCAGCGAGCCATGGAGAGAGCTATGCTCGGCGTTTCTCTACGTGATCGAATCAGGAATAAGGAGATTCGTAGAAGAACCAAGGTCACCGACATAGCCCTTAAGATTAGCAAGCTGAAGTGGCAATGGGCGGGACACATAGCGCGAAGATCGGACGGGCGTTGGGGCAGAAAGATTCTAGAGTGGAGACCACGTATTGGCAAGCGCAGCGTGGGACGACCGCTTGCCAGATGGACCGACGATCTTGTGAAAATCGCAGGAAGTCGTTGGATGCAAGTGGCATCGGACCGGTAACGCTGGAGAGCGATTGGGGAGGCCTATGTTCAGCAGTGGACAAGTATAGGCTGAGATGATGATGATGATGATGATGATGATTGTTGAAAATAAAAAAACGTAAAGAGAGAGTTGACCTCAGCAGGTGTAAGGGTAATTGTGAATTATAGAAAGAGAATTCTATTAATTATAATCATTATTTGTACCGAGTTCTTAGATTTACGCGAGTATTACACATGAAATAAAACTAGTTTACAAATTTTATCGCGGTTTATTTTTGATTTTTAGTTCCCGACGTTTCGAGTGCTTTGCAGCACCCATGGTCACAAAGGTGCTGCAAAGCACTCGAAACGTCGGGAAATAAAATCAAAAATAAACCGCGATAAATTCCGTAAAATAGTTTTATTTCATCAATATTTTACTTTCTAAAATATAGCCTCACACTAAGATTTATACTGATGCCGTGGATGACTTAACAAATATGAATTTCACATAGATCGAAACCACTAAATCTATCTATCTGTATCATCACGCCGGATCCCTTGCGGGGTAGGCAGAGAATTCAGAGTTCCAACAGGTTCTTTCCTTACATACCTCTCTGGCTTCCTCCACTCTCATAGTTCGTCTCATACACGCTCGCCAGTTACGGAGACTCCTGACTTGTCCTTCAGATAAGACCCGGTCTATTTAGTCATGGTAAGATGCACCTACATCCTTCCATTTTCGCATTGTATATCAGTTTTGTCATTCTTTCTATATGCCCGAACCAACAGAGCATACCCTTTCTCATCTTTATACCGATACTATCTTTCATACCTACTCGCTTTCTTACTACGCTATTGCGAATACGGTCGGTCAGCTTCACTCCGCACATTTTCCGCTGAGCTCGCATTTCCACCGCATTTATCAAATAAATCTTATTATTTATTAACATAGACTCTAAAATAATATAACACAGACTAAAGACAGTTCCGTAACAATTATGGCTGATAACACATGATCATTTAAAGGAAAAGTTTCTCAATTTCTTTCGTAATTTAAATCTCATTTGCTCAGCACCGAAGCGACCCTCTGAAACAACGCGTCACCGTGCCAGTACAAATATTTTTAGCATTTCAATCAGCAGGCCGACCCTCGTTGTGTCAAAACAAAATGTCTTTTTTTTTCCCTCTCTTTTCGCGTGAAACCATCTCGTGTGCCCTCAGGTTTTTACTTCAAGTACAAATTAAAAATGCTTTCGTGGGGACTATTCTGACAATTGGAATCTGTTTCGATGTTGCTTTAAGAGTAGTAGACCTTTTTGTTTTTTTTTTAATATGTAGCCCCACACTAGGATTTATTCCTGTGTCGAGGATGCGTTTGCAAACATGAAAATTTAGATACACAAATAACCAGACCGGAACAAATAATTGAGGGTCACACAAAGATTTGTCCCGTGCGGGAGTCGAACGGCTTAAGCTCTCAACCACTGTGCTTAATCGTTCGTCAATTGTGATTTAATTGTTTGATTTTTTTAAGAACGCAACACTACGATATACAAACACCCAGACCGATTACATTTTTTCTGGATCACAAAGATCGACTATTCGATCCAGAGCACAGAGATATTTAAGCTCTTAAACACTGGATCACTAAGAGCGGAAAACTGAAGTAAACCATCCGTCGAATTTGTACTCTCATTTATGTAGGTATATGACACAGATCGTTAATAATCCACATAAAGCGCCCCATCATTTTTAATAATCACATACAGTGAAAATGCGCAATGTTTTTCCCAGTGTGCTAATTATATCGGTACACACTTACGATATGTTATAGTTTGCAATGAGATTCGGATTGTTTTGTCCGGTGTTCACAAGAAAATCTGTTACTTTTGTTTCTTTATTCCAAAAAAGCAAGTTACCCTATGCTAGGAATCATTCTTGTATGATGAGCGTGTCACATAAGTTTCACATGCTCAAATACTAAAAAATCTGTAGGTAACTCAAATATTTCATCTGTACACAGGTCGAACCCGCGACTATGCAATCCAGTCAGCCGAGTAACCTACGCTCAAATTACCTACTAGAGTAAGGCGTGGTAAAGTTAAGTCTAAGCAGACAAAGCCAAAAGAATATAGCCCGGAAATTCCATTACAGATTTCAATAAAAATCTTTTTACCATACCATACAGTTACATCATTATTTAATGGGCGAGCGTGTATGAGACGAACTATGAGGGTGGAGGAAGCCAGAAAGGTGTGTAAGGAAAGAACCTGTTGCAATTCTGTACTCTTTTCCTACCCCGCAAGGGATCTGGCATGATGATATAGATAGATAGATTATTCAACAAAATATTTTTCCGATATCTTCCAATTATGCAATGGGACTCGCCAAAATAGCAGTTATCAACCTTAAAATACGACATCCAAAATTATCACTCGGTGACACTAATAGGACCCCGTGGCGTCCTCGCGTAACTTACACCCTTCGCTAATGAACGCGAGATTCTTTTTCGATTTTCATCTAAAACAAAAGGGAGATATTTTTGGCAGACAGGTATTTGATGAGTGAGTACTATGGATGCAATATTAAATGGTTTGATAATAATGCACCGTTTGTTTTTGGAATGGTGATGGTTATATTGTATCTATATCATCATCTCATTAGATATGCGATATTCATTTACTGTGTCCATAGTAGGTGCGATTACGTCACCATTCAGGGTAGCCATGTATACGCAAAAACCGTTTGAAGAAGGGTTTGGATGAAAATCAGCGTTGGGGGAGACCCCAGTTCCCCTCCAGTACATGCTGAGCCAAACACCTTTCGGCACAGCTCACACCGTGGCAAAGAATACTTATAGTAGTATCTATTTTTTTTCTTTATTTTTATTTATTTAATTTGCACAGTACACATTATAATTAAAACTAGACGACTTATAATATTATTTATTAGATCTAGATTATAACGTAAATTTATGTGCAAACAGCAAAATCAAAACAACAAGCGGTTATAGGGAGTTATGTATACCCAACCAGTACACAGTTTTAATAAAAACAAGGTATTGCTCATACAAATCAATTCTAAGAACTATTTTAATGATTTGGCTTAACTTGCCTCAACTGCGTATTTATTTAACAAATCATGTAAATAAGATATAAGGTTACATGTTTAGTCTTCGTTCAGTTCCACTAACTGTTTTGATTAATAAGGAAATATGAATTAATACGGCGCACTCTGCGTAGGCGGCGCCGCGTAAACATGTTTTTTTGGCTATGCCTAAAAATAGCCATCACCAGACAAAGTACCTCAATATCGTCTTACGTCTCTTACCGTTTGCATGAACTTAAGAAGTATTGTCAAACGACTGTAATACTTTAAATATCTATTATAAAGTTTATATTTGTAAAATAAAATACATTTTTTATAAAGTCACGCCGGCCTTTATATTTGACTAGGGTGTGTAGTAAAAAAAAGAAGTAAAGATTACAACAAATAATGGGTACAAAGTACCTTTGAGAACATAAGTTTACTCTCGAAGTGTTACATCAAAAAAAAAATGAGATAATGCTAAAATTTGTGTTAGTTTGTATTAATAGGATCTGGGCTGACTTAGAGGGTTTTTTCAATTGTTCTAGAAAACTAGTTAAACTGGTATGAACAATGCCATTCTCGTTAGTAGATTAAAGTAGGAAATGTTATTTTTATAAATTTGTAAAGAGAATAAATTAGTTTGATTAGTCATCATATCTTATTCTTTGTTTGTTTTTTTGTATCCCTGTATTTTTGCTGTACTAAATAAATATTTTTCATTTCATTTTCATGTCAGATATTTTGAGTAGTAAGCAGAGAGTACAGAGTTCTGACACGGTTTTTTCAAGAAACCTCTCTTGTCTCCTTAACTCCTATATTTCATACATGCTCACTTATTATAAGGGTTCTTGACTTGTATATTAAATAAAGATCTTCAATCATGTAGTGTCTATTAAATATTTTATTAGTCGTTATAGTAATTTCATTAACATAATATTTAACTGTATTAATTATCATACGTGTTTACTATTGTTACGTGACGATAGTAATTACTTAAAAAGTAGATGGGTTAGGTTAGACTCATAATTATCAACCAAAATGAAATTCGTTCAGAGTGATTGTTGTATTGTAGTCAATTTCGTTAAAGAAATGGGACTCGGCTACTAGCCGGTTATCTTAAGTTTATTACTAATGTTAATGACCTTGAGAATGTTTGTTTGAAAATTTCCCTTGTCTGATGACCTTGACAACAGTGAAAACTGTGCCCGGAGGACCCAAAAATGCAGGATTTTAAAAATTAATCTTATATAATTAATTGTAATAAAAAAGTTATCCATACAAGTTACAGAGCATATATCAAGCTTTTTTCGTGTATAAGTTATACATATCCAATTTACAATTGAATAGAACATTTGCAAAATGTATTCAAGATTTTTTTAAGTATTATTTTGGAAAATTGAATACATAAAATTAAATGAAAAGGTCGTGAATTTAATGCTTGGAGTACACATTTTCACGTTCATTTTTATATACAGGGTGTAACATAATAAACGCAAGACCTCAGACACCCCTATTAGAGAATTGCTTCATAAATTCAAAACGAAAATCAAATTTCCAAATTTAAAGGTTTTCTCCCCTTTTTTAAGCACTTTTATACCCCAATTAACAATGAAACTTGTACGTGTATGTGTGCATTTTTCATTTTTTAAAAATACGGGCTAGGAATGCATTTGTAATCTCCTTATTGCTATGAATCAAGAATAAATTTAGTTTTTTATATCGCACTGAAGGAGTAAAAGCATTTTTTGCAAATTTAAAAAAAAAAATAACATACATTAAAAGTAGTTGGAATCAATTCAGTTATCGATTTAGAACAAACTACTTTCAGGTCTTGCGTTTCTTATGTTACAGCTTGTATATATCTTACTTATAACAAATCCGCAGTACATTTATCAACAATCTTCTGAAAATAGACTAAATTTTTAGGAGTTAGGGTTAGGTTCCCCCTTAATCACTATTTAACTTATTAATACGGCATCGCTTACCCGTAATTATGTGGGCTAAAGAAAACTGCCTCGTATCATTTGGGAACTGCTAAATTGAGATCTGCCTCGTATAATGCGCATAGAGATTACGAGGCCCTGAACTCAGGACCAATTTGATTTTTGGTCCTGGAATCGGTCAGTTTTTAGTTTTGCGATTGAACCATTTACAGTATCAGTCCGGAGTCGGGAATTGTGCCCTATGAATTTAATATAAATATATTGAAAAGGCAATAGACTCGCCCTCTTTATAATATTGTCGGCTAAAAGTGGGTGCGCACTTTATACGTTTGCCACCCCCACCTGGGGAGCGGCGTGACGGTATTAATGGATGGACGGTGTTTTTAATTTTGTGGAAATGTAAACGTGAACTTCAGAATATCACCAATGTTTCGAGTGATTCCGATCTATATATAGTCGTAAACAAAGACACAAGTGCGCTACCACACATAAAACAGTTATTAAACATCGACTGTCATATAAAATGTAGCTTTTATATGAAATTGAAAAACTCGATGGCCCCAGGCGACTATTTCACGATTGGCCCATTCGGAATGGACCATTCTGGGTCGTAAAACTACCGGATTCATAAGACTATTTTTCTGCAACTGTGGGCCACACTAAAACTGAATGATAGTGATGGGATACTGTCGATTAAATTTATTCGATTCTCAAATGACATTAATTGAACGGTGTTAGTGTTCTTGAAGGATGGGGTCATCTCGTATTAAGTGGCTGATGGAACTAAACAAATATGTCGTTGTCAGTACATTTTAATGGTGATAAATGATCAATATGATCTCAATTATTTTTAAGGAAAAAGACTACATGTATCGAAGGTAAGAAAAAAAATAGGCACAAGTAGGACTTTTGAGAACTATTTTCTTAATAATAAGGTTTCGGTTGTTAGTATTCGTTCGTCTTGTGGCGAATAATGCGCGTAGCGATCACGAGTTCCTGCGTTCAAAGTTCAAAAAAGTCGTACTTGTATCGAGAAATTCTCAGTATCTATCCGGAGTTCGGAGTTGTGCCCGGTAAAACGTTCCCTATTACGTTAGGCCCTGAAATCGTTGGCGAAAACTGATTGTACACAGTAGTGTTTGTTTAAATTCTTTTTTAGTTTTTTATTTTATTATAAAAGCTTCGTTAAAGTGATTGTCATAGTGCGACTTGAGTGTTTATTTACATATTTTTTCTGTTATCCGGTAACTACGCTATACTTCCTTGACCATATTATCCTCTTTGGATATGCACCTACCAAATTTCTGATGATTTACCTTTAGTTTTCCAACTTACACGAGTATGAACCACAATGCACGAAAGTCCTAAGTATGCAAAAATATAAAAACTTGCCAACATCAAAAGAAGGAATTCTGTCACAGATGTTATCGAGTTTAAATTATGGTAACACAGCTGAACATGCAGCGAGGAACTGTAATTAATTCTAAGTATCAACCAACTAAGATACATTGTAAACTTGCTACTTTCCAGAACTTATGACAAGTATAACCGTTTCATAGCAGATTATCACGCTACGTTCTTTGAAAACAAGGGCATGCAGTTTGAGCATGTAGAAGGATTGTTAAATGTAAAGAAGAGAAATGGCGTGTTCTGGAGGTTGGGATATGTAGGAACAAGTTAGAGGTAAAATGAGAAAATGGATTTGTATTATGGTAGTGGAAAGACGTTTTTGTAAAATAATGTCACGATTAGAGCATGACGGCCATCAGAGCTTCGAGTCTCGAGGCCATCTCGAGTGGCAACCACGCATCGGAAGATGTGGAGAGGACAGGCCCTCAACACTATGGACCGATGACCTAGTGAAGGCCGCGGATAGAAGGAGGATGCGTACAGTACAAAGCATTTTATCGTTGGGGAAGGCCTTTGTCTTGCAGTCTACGTCTTTTTGCTGAAAATAGATCCGGGCATGTGTACGTACCTATTCCAAAAAAAATATAGATCTGCAGATTTTTCATGAGAGGCCAGAAAGGTATGTATGCTTGGATACTATTGGAGTTTTGCACTTTCTACGTAACCCTCTAGAGGTCTGGAATGACCATGTAGAATAGTCATCTTTTACGACAGTTTTAGATACAGCTTTCTCGGAAGAATATAAAATAATCAACCCTAACGTTAATAATACAAAAAACTCGTAAATTTCTTCAAATTTATTCGATAGTATTCGATAGTAATTTCTACAAGTAATAACCGTTATTTTCTTTAATCGATAATTCACAGTCGAAATGGCGCAATACTGGACATCACTAGTTACAAAAGCGATAATAACAAATGAAAAATCACGGAAGGTAATGACACAGAAGCATCAGATAGTGTCGTCCCGATATTACCATCGTTCTGGTATATCGATTTCACATTTTTTCCTATCTTTATTCAGGTTATCGTTACATCTAAAGGTGTATACAGAACGATAAATTGTTCTTATTAGCTGCTTGATTGGTCAGTACAATTTTGCGGCTGCGTGAATTTAGACATTTTTGTAGGATATTCTATTGCAGTAAATGTTATCAATGTAGTAACTACTTTACTTCTCTGAAGAAGAAGTTGACAATATTAAATTACAATTATTCATTATAAATATAAAACCTTATTCTAATTGCAACTCTGATAATAGGTAATCACAGCATGTAGCAAAATATATTTCATAATGAGAAAGTTTTAATAAAAGAAAAATAATAATGCTTTAGGTTCAACAACAACTCTTTAATATTTCTTAATTGAATTTTGATTGTGAGTTATTAAATATATCAATATTCTCATTTTTAGATGTCAGTCTATTGTAGAGACAAGATAGTCGAGTAACAGGTGAACGTTTACCAACATTAGTTCTACATGATCGGATGTGGAACAAGGGACGGGGTTTTCGGGGGAGCCGCGCAGGCACGTTAATAAAAAACTTACTTACTTATTTTAATAATATAACCATAATTCTAATGACATTTTGGTCTAGCTGTTTGGGTAATGACCTTAATAGGTCATAATAAGTCTAGAAGCTTGAGCGGAGACTTCTTAAGTCTGTGTCCCCTGTCCCTAATAACCATTCCACTGGATACGTGGTCGAGATCATCGCGCTACCACTTCCTGGGTCTGTCACAGCGACGATGATGCCACACAAATTAATTAGAAAAAAAAACGAGAGAAATAGCAGAAGAAATTATTCCTAGCGTGGGTAAGCGTTGATATAAAAACCAACTAAAAATTAAACGAACCATTCTGTGTACCATAATCGTTGGCTAAACACCGTTACAACTCTTCAAATTAGTCTACACCCTATCTGTAAGTCCATTTACGTACACCAACCTCATAAAATGTTACAGTTTACAATATTAACTGTCAGTATGGTGGTTTGACATGCCATTGCACTATAATCGTTATTATGAAGTATGACAATGATGTCTCGTAATTATACCTGTTGTTTATTCGATTATTGTATCGATATGTTGAGTGTTGGGTCGTTATTTTTATGATTAAATTGGTTCTTTTATTCGATATTAAGCGTCGCTCGCGTCACTAATTCATTCATCGTCAATTTTTTTGTTGTGCTTAAGAAAGGGACTGTAGTAAGTAATATGAGGCGTTCATAGCTATACACCACCGCAGTGTTAATAGGTTAATTAAGACATGGTTAGGTCAGTTTGAGATGGGTGAACGTTTATGTATATTATAATTTTGAGCGTCTCCGTGCGACCGTATTCGCAACAGCGTAGTAAGAAAGCGAGTAGGTATGAAAGATAGTATCGGTGTAAAGATGAGGAAGGATATGCTCCGTTGGTTCAGGCATATAGAAAAAATGTCAGAAGAAAGAATGACAAAACAGATATACAATGCAAATTGGAAGGATGTAGGTACCGGGGAAGATCTAGATTTACTAAGACAAAATAGACCGAGTCTTATCTGAAGGACAAGTCAAGAGTCTCCGTAACCGGCGAGCGTGTATGAGACGAACTATGAGAGTGGAGGAAGCCAGAGAGGTATGTAAGGAAAGAACCTGTTGGAACTTTGAAGCCTCCTCTCTGCCTACCTCGCAAGGGATCTGGCGTGATGATATAGATAGATAGATAGATAGGTCTCCGTGCTTCGGAAGGCACGTTAAGAAGTTGGTCGTGGTTACCACTTTATGTGGTATTCGATAAGCCACGTTGAATGCAGGAGAAGGAATTTTCCAAAAGTAGGTGGCCACAAATCTGGCTTCATTAATCCGCATTGTCCGCGTAGTAGAGTATGATCTAATCCCACTCATTTCGATTTGTGGGAGAAGACGTCTTCCCAGCTGTGGGACATTGTAAGATAATTTAGGGAATCGGAAGACAGAATGACTGCAAATGTGGAAGGATCTATTTATAAGGGTATTATTTATAAGGGTATTTATAAGGGTAGGTATCTATTTATGAAGATTTTTAATTGGTGTACGTGCTAAGTTAGTTATTTTGAAGTAGGATAGAGAGGCTAGGGGTTATAAGTTTCAGCAGCGTAAGAAGGAGTCCGCTGAGTATAGGCAGTATTTGAAGGGAGAAAAGTGGGCCCCAGGGCGAGTTGTAGAGTGTAATGATCCAAATATTTACACGGTTAGGAATGAAAGGGGTAAACGTAGGTCCCCAAGAGGGTGTCTCTGTTGATCCGGGATGGGAATTAACCAGCGAAGCAGCGCATTCTTAGCCGGAGTCCGCGACTTCTCAAGCGGGGGATGAGAGTCAGCCGTTGAGTCCGATAGGGGTCAAAATTCCCTCTAAGAGTGTGTTAGGGAGCGGGTCTGGGGTTCCAAGTTCATTAGAGTTCCAGGAAGCATTGCCAAGCGCCTCAGACAGTGTCAAGAAGATTATGAATTTTAAAACCTAAATTGATAGGAATCAAACATTAGTAGATTTAGGGTTTATATAGGAGGAGAAACTATTGTGGGGAATGTAGAAAATAAATATGTGTCACTGTCAGTGATGTCTTAGAAAATAAATGCCGTCCATGAGAGTCCTGCATTTAATTTATAGTACCAAATATTACAAAGGGCAAGCCAGGAGTCTCCGTAAATGACGAACGTGTATGAGACGAACTATGACAGTGGGGAAAGCCAATGAAGTTTATAACCTGTTGGAACTCCTACTGGCTGTCTACGTCGCAAGCGATCTGGCATAATATGAATAGATAGACAAAATCAAGCATAAGTTTCTAAACATAGATAAGCATAAGAACAAAATAGAAATATTTTTGTTTAAACGTAGTCCCACACTAGTATTTATTCCTGTATCAGGGGTGCCTTTAAAAAAATGAAAATTCACATATGTAATATCCAGACCGAAACACATAATATGGGTCACAAATATTTGAACCATGCGGGAATCGAACCTACGACTACTCGAACTGGCTGGCTGCGCCAAAGCGTCCGTCATTAAATCTAACATTTACTTGTTTCATTATCATCATCATCATTATCAGTGGTAAGATATATACTGCTGGACAAAGGCCTGCTGCTGAAAAATAATTGATTTAATCATTAACACAATATTTACCTTAAAAATAATTTTATCGAACTAACGTATTGATACTGAAACAGCTTATAGTCACAACCAGACTCTCTACGATCTGTCTCAAGCGTATGTTAGAGTTCCTTGGCCACATTGCCAGAAAAGACGGTAACAACTTGGAGAAGCTCATGGTCACAGAGACCTCGAAGCCGCAGCCCAACACGTTGGTCTGACCAGATTCGCACCACTCTGGACACTATAGTGTACAATGCGCTGCATGTCGCCGAGGACAGGGGAAAATGGCAAAAAAATCACGAGAGCAAGACTCCTGGGAGGTGGAGGTCACGACCCTAAGACGTAAGAAATACGACTCGAGGAGGAGGGAGGACCTTAGTAATAAAATATTGTATGCCTAATTTAGGGTAAATTGAATTAAAATTAGGCCATAATATCTGGCATTGTAATACCACAATTTATATAATAAATACTTTGACTTACCCTACTGGCCTACCCTCAACGATGGCCACGACGACCGGTTTTGTGCTTTACCTGAGACCTTACTTTTTTACTTAAATTTGTTTTTAAGCAAAGTACCTTTTACCTATGACATTATTAACCATGTAATCTAATTGGGTACATACAAAGGGAGCTATAATCCTTGGCACGACACAGTCCTTGGCCTGCACACAAAGGGACCAAGGTTAATATAACTACGCTTTGTAATCTAGCGCAATGCATTCGCTCGCTTATTTCGAACTTCTGTGTCATAGAATATTAGCTATAGCTTATAGACGTGACAAATGGTTTTAAAAACTTTTAAAAAAAGCAAAGTGATAAAAAATTAATAAACATTCTCACGCCTACATTCCCCAAGAGGGGGTGGGCAAGGTGTACCGTGTTCACCCACTTTTTGCCGACGATGTTAGGGCCCAATGTAATAAGGGGGCCAGCCTATTGCCATTTTACTGGCAGAATGCCATACTCCGGGCCAGTACTTGATTTTTTTCTATATAAATATTAAATTGAGGCAGTGATAGCCTAGTGGTTAGACCGTTGGACTGCAAAGTCAGAGGTCTCGGGTTCAAACCCAGACACGCGCCTCTGCCTTTTCGAAAGCATGTGCTTGTTAAAAATTAATTATCACTTGTGGTGAAGGAAAACACCGTGAAGAAACTTGTATGACTAAGATTTTCTCGGTGTGTGAAATTCATGAATCCGCACTGAGCCAACGTGGTGAACTATGACCTAAACCTTCTCAGTTTGGGAGGAGGCCCGTGCCCAACGGTGCGACAGTTTCCTAACAGGGGTAATATTATTATAGACCAATGAGGTATACGAAGTCGTCTTTTCATATTAAAGATCTCTTGCCATATGAAACCCTAAGAAGCAGTATACAAAAAAGCGAGCATAATGAAATGGCCTGGTATAGTCCTTGACTTGTCTGCAAAGGAACTAAAGGGTACGTTTTACTACGCTTTGTTATCTAGCGCGATGCATTTGCCCGCTCGTTTCAAAATTCCACGTCATAGAATAGCAGCTTGTAGACGCGACAACCCGTATAACAAAGACTACATTTATGAGTACTTTGAAAATTGTTGCTACTTTTATGACGTTTACAGAAAATAATTATTATATTATTATAAAGTATTAGAGATGTCCGAAGTCATAATAAGCAAAGCATTACACAACAAAGAATATTCTACTGCGTTTTGGATATACAGAAAGATAATGAAAGAAAACAATACAAAACAGATATAATATGCGAAAGTAGAAAGATTTACGTAGGTCCGAGGAAGATCAAGACTACCTTACCATGACCAAATATACCGTGTCTTATATGAAGGCCTAGACAAGATTCTCCGTAACCTGCGAGCGTGTATGAGACGAACTATAGGAGGGAAGGAGCAAAAGAGGTCTATAAGCAAAGAACCTATTAGAAATCTGCACTCCCTGCCTACCCTGTAAAGAATCTAGCGTGACGATAGACAGATATAAAGGAAGATTAACTGGAGAAGGGACTATTCTCTTAAGTAAAATAGGTATAAGCAATCAAACGACCGCTCCCCTTAACTAAATTAAATCTTTAATCTATGCCTTCAAACTCTGTATGTACCGTACACCAGCGCATTAAATTAACCTTGTACTTTCTAATGCAAGGTCCCGCGTTCACTCTGCTGTTCTAATTCTATATTGTGGGATGTGTGACGAGAGCGTGACGTTATGGGAGAGTGCATAACCATGTTAGGATATGTGATGGTATTGCTAAGACGCACATTATAATGAGGAATATCAGTATAGTTTTGATTGCCTGCTAAAGGTTCTATATCCGGTTTGAAGTTTTCCCAAATAATTAACATCATTACATCCAAATATATGTCCCCAATAGGTGTGTACTGTTACGCCTATATATCGCCAATATAGGTCCTTATTTAGAAGAGGCGAGCCTATCACCGGGCACCAGAATACGTACTGTAATAGAAAAATTTCGATAGAAAATCCACAGATTTTTCTACCTTAGGCTTAGAATTAAAGACCTCGCGATCTCCACCCGTACTATGCACCAATAGACTAACGAGGTAATTTAAAGGTGTAACATAATAATATGGTGGTGATTTATTAAAGTTGTTAAGGACTTTGTGGGTAGGTAGAGAGTATAGAAGTTCAACATGTCCCAAATAGATCAGAGTCTACGTAACCGCGAGCGTGTATGAGACAGGTTATGAGCGTGGAGGAAGCCAGAGGTCTGTACGGAAATAACCTTATTAATTCAGGTAATTGCATTAGTATAAAAAATTTAAACAAAAGCAGTGTTTTGATCGCGAAACCGTCATTCAAAGGGCAATCCCTTTACAATTAGACTATTATACTTACTTACTGAATGTTTATCTATATCACGCCTGATTCCTTGCGGGATAGGCGGAGAGTACAGAGTTCCAACAGGTTCTTTCCTTACAAACCTCTTCGGTCTCTTCTCTCATAGAGCGTCTCATACATGCATTAATGCATACAGGCAGGTACTTGCATACATGAATGTATGAGGTGAGTGCTGTAATCAAAGAGAGACGCCTAGATAGTTTCCGTAACCGGCGAGTGTGTATAAATTTTCAAGTGTTGATAGAATGCCTTGATCACTAATAAAAATGCGAATTAACAAATGAAACTGGATAACGAATACAAAAAATATTCATATATCATCATCATCATCATCATCTCAGCGTATACTTGTCCACTGCTGAACATAGGCCTCCCCAATCGCTTTCCAGCGTAACCGGTCCGATGCCACCTGCATCCAACGACTTCCAGCGATTTTCACAAGATCGTCGGTCCATCTGGTAGGCGGTCGTCCCACGCTGCGCTTGCCAATTAGTGGTGTGCACTCTAGAATCTTTCTGCCCCAACGCCCGTCCGATCTACGCGCTATGTGGCCCGCCAATTGCCACTTCAGCTTGCTAATCTTAAGAGCTATGTCGGTGACCTTGGTTCTTCTACGAATGTCCTCATTCCTGATTCGATCGCGTAGAGAAACGCCGAGCATAGCTCTCTTCATAGCTCGCTGAGCAACTCTGAGCTTTTTTATGAGACCTATTGTAAGAGACCACGTCTTTGATCCATATATCATCACTGGTAACACACATTGACTAAAAACTTTAGTGTTAAGGCACTGAGGTATTTTGGATGAGAAGATGTTGCGCAGTTTCCCGAAATAATAACAATAAAGGATAAACAACGAAATGCCAACATTCTTAATCTGTGCAAACAGATAATATTCAAAGAGATTTGCAAAACGACTCAGAACTCTATCATGGTATTATGACACTTATTATTTAGGGTTTAAGCCGCACGACATCTGCATAAAATTAAAATTTCAAAACCATTTAGAAAGACCTGTAGATATTCGTGGATTTTCATCTAACCTGACTTCGGTGTGGTAATTTGCAGAGGGCAGGAAAGGTCAAGTAATTTTGGACGCTTCGCATCAAATAGACTTGAAAACAAAGCATGGACGGTAAGAAAATCCCACCCGGGACCGTACCTAGCATTCGCTTTACCAAATTACTGAAATTTCATTCAGCTAGCGGACCCGGTGTATGGTCGCGTTGGATGTCCGAAAAAAAATAACGATCTATTCGGATGAGGTATTTGCGAAAATTAAATTGGAAATATTTTGTAAGTAAATACAAAATATCGTTAGGTCATTTTCAACTCATAACCACCCAATGCTGAGTGTAGGTCTCTTCCATGGCACTCCAATCACTTCAGTCTTGCGTTTTTTGCATCCAATTCTTTCCGGCTACCTTCGTCACGTCATCAGTTTATCATATCGTTAGGTACGCTTTGTCTTTTTGGAAAGTAGGTTTTCTTAAGTAGGCACCAGGAAAATAATAGTAGCATATATTTTTTTTTATGGTTTCGTCAAGGTGTTATTGTAATAAAAGAAACAGAAAAGAGCGCGTGGTATAAATATTTTTCCTGGTATCTAGTTAAAGAACCTACTTTCCATTTGTGTCTCATTTTGTATTTGTTTTGTCATCAATATACCACGACGGAATGTTGTGCAGAGCGTAGATTGTTCCAGTATTTAGTGTTTCCCTTTGTGTCGTCAGCTAAGCCCTGGGCGTTCTGTCTATATATCTTTCTGTCCATAAATAATAGTGCATACAGCGGTAAAAGAGCTTAGGCCCACGCTAAAACCAGTGTCTCCCGGAGCGCACCAGTGCCTGTTTCTTGTGCCTAGTACGATTGAGTCCATCTTGGGGACTCAGAATCGGTTTCTCCACATCTTCCTGGGGCTCACGGCGGCGTGGAGCCATTCACGCTTCTATCTCCGTTGGGATCGTTCCGTCAGTTGAATGCTAGGGGAAAAGCTTAGGCCTAATATTTTTTTTTAGCATATCCGATGTTTCAATCATCATAAGTTTTGTGTCGGAATTTACCCAGTTTTATAAAACCAAAGCGGGTGAAATGAGCTTAGCGGCGGATCGCGGAGGCGCCCTGAGTGCCGGCTACTTAGCGACCCTGGCTCGACCTGTGTGTATGTGTTTGTGTGCCTACTTGAGTATAAATGTGTTTGTGCTGAGCGAGTTTTGAGCAGCTGAGAAAAATTGTAAAACTATTTTCGTATGCTACATATTTCTCAATACTCTATTAAAAGAGTATATTTTAAGGAATTTTAGTTTCGGGTGAGATACGAAAGACGGTCTTTAGACAGCTTTAGGATTATATTTATGTGTGTGTGTGTGTGTGAATGATGTACGCTGTTGGCCGCGAGGCCTTTACAGCTTCACCGGACTTAAAGGCGAGCGTGCAACCACTACGCTCTAGCCAGCCAGAAGGGCAAGAGGCGACATACTCGAGGGCGCCTCGAAGAGGCGCTCTCGGTTGGGACAGTCGCTGTAGGGGGACGGGTGCACTACTAAGTGCACCGGTCAACCGCCGGCTATGGGAGGGGATCTACTACTACGTCGTCGTCGTCGCCTGTATTCTGAGCGGAAAGAAGGGATGACAAAGCATCGGGGGGGGTCGGTGAGAACATGTCGCGGCCGGCGGTGGCGGCAGGGGTCGGGGGGGAGATCGTAGTCTGCGGTGGCTACGATTAACGGATTCGCATGGGTAGAACGAATGGAGACGACCGAGCACAAATGATGCTCGGTGACGGACCCGCTTGATGTGCGGGCCGAAGGACATGGTACTGTTTAGGGTGACCCCTAGATATTTGACCTCTTTGACCGAGGGAATGGGTCGGTCGAACATAGTCACTTGGCCGAGATTACTTCTAGGGCGGCGCAGGGAGTGGCGCGGGGTGGCACCTCTGGAGAAGAACACCGCAGCGCTCTTGTCCGGGTTCACCTCAATACGCCACTTCCTGAACCAATTCCCTAGGGAATTGGCGGATGCCTGAAGGTGTCTGGTAATGAAACCCTTATTCCTATGCGAGACGTAGAGAGCGGTACCATCCGCGAATAGGGCTAGATGCGCCTTACTCGAACGAGGAATGTCGTTCGTGTAAAGGCTAAACAGGAGCGGAGAGAGAACTGAGCCCTGTGGGACTCCAGCACTGATAGAGTGGGAAGTGGAGCGCGTCATTTCGACGCGATAACGGAAGGCGCGATTCGACAAGAAGTCTCGTAAGATGAGCACGAGTCTGTCCGGCACACCCAATTGATAGAGCTTGTAGATCAAGCCGTTGTGCCAGACTTTGTCGAATGCCTTCGCGACATCTAGGAAGAGGGCGCCCGTGTAGATGGGTTTGGGTCTATTGAGACCGGAAAGGATGTGCTCCGTGATGCGGTGCACTTGGTGGACGCAAGAGTGTTTGGCTCGAAAGCCGAACTGCTCGTCGATAAGGATACCCCTGGACGTTACGAAGTCTTTGAGCCTCGCCAGAAGTAGGCGCTCGTATATCTTGGCCAGGGAGTTGAGGAGACTGATTGTTCGGTACACTATGCAACCGAACACCGCGTCAGCATTTTACGCGATTGAGCAGCATGCGTGCCGTTCGATCGGTGCAGTTTAAGCCAGGCTGTCGGACGCGTCGCTGTATCATATCAATTTTGTATCAGTTTAGCATTCGTAAATCATATCATTCACGATCATTATATCATAGAGCTATCGAAGGAAATATACAGTGTTTATCAAACTTATCTGAGTGTTTATCTAACTATCATTTATCAGTCACTGAGCGGCACCCCCTACATACTGGTCCTTCGAGCGCGCTATTGATCCACGTCGCCTCTGGATCTCGTACAGGACTCAGTTTGGGTAGATCAGTGGCTAACGGGAGTGCTATAAACTCGGTGACATTATCAATTATCAGTGAACTTTATTAGAACAATTATCAGTGAAATTTATCAGAACAAGTATCAGAGGAGTAATCAGTGAACTTTATCAGGGAATTTATCAATATACTTTATCATTGGAGTTATTAGTGTACTTTATCAGATGATTTATCAGTGAATTTTATCAGAAGATTTATCACAGAGTGTATCAGTGAACTTGTGATTGGAGTACCAGTAGGATTGGGAGTATCATCAATCATCAGCAAGCAGCGAGTATCGATCAGTAAGCAGCAATATCAAGTAAGGTGTTTCAATTTTTATCTATATCATAAGTCAGTATCAGAAGCAGAAGCAACATGGAGTTCCTTTGCGAATCTCAGTTGGAACTATACATGGCGATGGACAAGCTATATAGTAATATGAAGAAGGATGGAAAAGAACGTAGGTCCACCCCCAGCTATTTTACACGTAAACTTGAAACGCTGGAGTCGTATTGGCAGGATATCAAAAGGAATCATAACAGGCTTTTATCATTGGGAAAGATGGAGGAACCGTATTTCAAAGAAAAATCGTATGAACAGGCGGAAATGTTATATCAAGAAATCAGAAAATATATAAGCGAGGCGTCGGTTAAAGTATCAAGTGAAGCGGAGAGTCCATATCAGAAGAAAGGCGTTGCAGGTACTAGTAAACAATATCAGATGGAAACGCTATCAGTGCCAGAGCCAGGTCACACTTATCAAATACATGAGGAAGAAGTATCAGAAGAAGGACAAAGGGATATTAATCAAGAGAAAGTATCAAATATATCAGTAGAAGCATATCAGAAGCCGTCAGGGAACAGGAAGTCGCAGGGGTCTACAAGTAAATTAGATGACATGCTTTACTTGCAAACTGTTAATTTTAAGGCTTTGATGCGCACAGTTAACAGTGTTAATGTCGAAAATATATCAGAGAAATGGGAATTTGAAGATGCGCTTTCTCGACTGAATAACAGGTGGTCAATTATTGATACACAGCATTGGCTAATTATAGCAGAAATGGGCGAGGAAAATGAAGAGTATGAAAATAATTTCACTTATCATGAAAATATCTATACCCAATTGAAGAAATCGATCAATAGCAAATTTTGGTCTGTATCACACCGAGAAAAATCTACGCCCAAAATCGAAGTCCCCATTTTCACAGGAAATTATCATCAATGGGTGTCTTTTAAAGATTTATTCCAAGAAGCTATCCATCTCAATCCCAGTTTATCAAAGGCACAAAAAATGCAATTCCTGAAGAATAAAATCAAAGGTGACGCTGAAAGGCTTATCCAGCATCTTCCCATCAGTACAGAAAATTATGACACTTGTTGGGATATTCTAAATAATAGATATGAGAACAAGAAACTTATTTTTACTTCTCATCTTAATATCCTTCTGGGTCTAGCAACTATCCAACATCAGTCGTTGGTACATATCAGGAAATTGCATGACGTCACGCTCGAGACCTTAAATGCGATCAAAAACCTTGGGGTAGATATCAGAACATGGGATCCCATCATAGTGCATCTATTATCACAGAAGTTAGACGGCGAGTCGTACTCAGAATATATAGAATCATTAAAGAATCCTCGTGAGTTACCAAACTTAAAAGAATTTTTAGACTACTTGGAAACTAAATTTACAGCATTAGAACAAGGTCGCAGACCGTTTAGCAGCATAAATCAAAAATCCAATCACTATCAAGGCAATAATCAAGGAACACTGATAGGGCGGTAGCTCGCAGCGAGATTGCGAGGTTTGCCGGGCTTGGGAATGCCTATGACGTCCGCCTCCTTCCACTTAGCGGGGAAGGTGCAGTTCGCCATGGCGGCGTTCAATATGGCCACTAAGAGGCAGATGAGTTGGGCGGGCAGGCATTTCAGAACGCGATTCGAAATGCCGTCAGAGCCGGGGGCTTTTTTAGTTTTGAGACCCATAATTAGATCTCCGACCTCCGTTTGGGTGATAGGAGGTAAGGAATCGACGGGGGGGAGGGATGCCCTGCGCTCGACATCCCTGTCGACCGCGTCGACGTGGGACTGGTCGACGGACTGAGAGCTGGGGGCGCACTGGCTCTCGAGGGAGTCGGCGAGAAGCTCGGCCTTTTCGTCGTCGTCGAAGGCTGGGGGTGCGCCTGAAGGGCGGGACAGCGGGGGCATGTCAGTCGTGGAGTCGGATTTGAGGCTACGCGCCAGCTGCCAGTAGGCCAGATGCGATGGCGCGATGCCCTCTAGGAAGTCACCCCACCGTTCCTCCTGGATCTCCGCGACACGACGCTTTACCTCTCGTTGTAAAGCGCGCATCCGGGCCCGATTGGCTTCGGTGGGGTAGGAGTCGTACGCTCGGATAGAAGCATTCTTGGAACGAATGAGATCCCTAACATCGTCCGGCAGTCGAAAGCGGTTGAGGTAGAGATCTTCCGCCTCGACTTGCTTGGACGATCGACTGACAGCCGATCGGATGTGTTCAGTGAAGGCATCTACGGCCTGATCGGTGTCCTGAGGGGACGGGATGAAGTCCGAGCTGAGAGGGAGGGTCGGCATCCGCCAAGGCCGTGCTTAGCGCATGCCAATCCACCACCGTCTTTTTGGGTCGCTGAGGGGCGGAAGGGGGGGAACCGAGTCTCATGACTACAGGTCGATGGTCAGAGTCGAGTTCCTGGACTACTTCCAAGGAATGCAGCCGTAGGGTGACACCCTTCAGAAGCGCCATGTCCAGGACGTCGGGTCGGTGGTTGGGATTGATAGGATAGTGGGTAGGGCGTCAAAGTCGAGAACGTCGATCAGGGCGTCAAGGCTCCTACCGTTAGGGGAAGTGGTGAGACCGTTCCAGGCCACGTGCTTACTGTTGAAGTCGCCCGCCAGAATGACGGCGCTTTCCAATTTAAGGAGTGCTTCAAAGTCACTCCTGAGAACGGATTTAGTGGGGGAAAGGTATACGGAGGCGATCACGATGGGCTGGTGCCCCGTGAGAGAGACGCGACAGACCGAGGCTTCGATGTTGGTGAGCGCGGGGGGATCGAGAGAGATGCAGTGAAGGGACCTCCTGTATTAAATGAGAGTACCGCCTCCGCGGGAGCCGATTCTGTCATTACGCACGAGGTTATAGTTTGCGATCCTAGGATCGCGTTGTGCGGGCTTGAGGAAGGTTTCCTGCACAAGGAGGATATCAAGTTGGTGATCTCGGAGGAAATCAGCAACCTGATCTCGCTGGGAGCGAAGGCCATCGGCGTTAAAGAACGCCAGGGATAGGTTGTGGGGCTTATGGCGGGGAGGTCGTAAATCCATTATTGGGTGCGGGGGGGTTGGGTTCTAAAGGACGCCAGGACGTCATAGACGTCCCTGTATTCCGCGGCCAGGAGAACCTGGTCCGCCAAGTTGGTGGCGGCGCGGAGTTGGAGGGCGAGTTCACGGACTCTGGGGAATAGTGCGGGGCTTATCACCGCCGAGACGTTCATGATCAGGTTGACGTCCTGACTGACGTTAGTGGGCGGAGGGGGACAAGCCGCCACCGGCAGGATATCCGGCGCGCGCTTCGGAGGGTGGGCAGGGCCCACTGACGGGTGGGAGGCCGCGGTGTAGGGCAGCGGCTTCACCCACGCGTTGCGCCAAGGGACGGCCTGAGCGGCGGGGGAGGGGGGGTCAGCTTCAGTGGCGCGGGAGCGCGGGGAGCTGTGGTCGCTGTCGCAGAAGGCACCGGACGAGGGTGCGCTGAGGGCGCGGGGGGGTGTTGCGCTGAGGGCGCAGAGGGGGGGCAACCGCGCGTGGGCGGCGGCGGCCGCCGCGCCTCGCCCGGCCGCGCTTCGCCTTCGGGGCCTTGGGGCAACCGCGATAGTTCGCGGTGTGCCCCTTGGTGCCGCATAGGACGCAGCTGGGGGGCTCGGCCGCCGTCTCCTTCGAACGGGCGCACTGGGACGTCGCGTGGTCCCCGATGCACTTCACGCATCGAGGGCGCGCGTGACAATTACGGTCAGAGTGCCCGTATAGCTGGCAGTTGTGGCACTGCCCGGGCGTGCCACGTTTGTGGGGGGCCTCCACGGAGAGGCCAGAGATATGGCACACGGCCTTCAGGTCGAAGACCCTACGGCCGGACTCGGTGCGGTCGAGGACGGCCAGCACCATGTCGTAAGCCTCCTTGGAGCGCCCATTGACCATTCTGTGCACCTGGCACACAGGAAGGTCCTGGGACTGGAGGTCGGCTTTAATGACGGCGGTGTCCAGCTCCCTAGGGACACCGGGGATTACTACCCTGAGCTCCCTTTCCTCCTCCAGGGTGTAAGTGTGATATGCGATCTTGTTCGATCGCAGGAAAGCGGATAGCCGTCGGTGGTCGTCCGAAGACGCCACCTTGACGGCTATGCCTTGCGCGGTGGAACGCGCGTGCGTGTAATTTATTTGGCGATTGTAAATCGCCTTAGAGATGCGCTCCCAGGCGCTCTTGTCCTGAATGACAAGCGGCGGGGGAGTGATGTTCGGACGTGCGGGGCGCGCGAGGGGGGAGGCCCTCGCGGCCGCGTTGGGAGACGGAGACGGCTGGGGGCTGGAGGGGCCGGGAGAAACGGAGGCGTTCCCGGCCTTCTGGATCTTGGGAGGCGGCGAGCCGCGCGGTTTACGCGCCCGCTTCCCATTCGAAATGGGAATGAAGTCGTTCTCCGACGAGAACGACGGGGACGGGGATCGGGCGGGGGCGGCGCGTCTCGCGGACGCGCGCTCGACCTCCATATCAGAGTCCGAGAGAGGCTCGGACCCGCATGGCGAGACGGGGCGGTCGGCGGGGGTCTGGGGCGGCGCAACTAAATCCGTTCTCGGCGCGGCGAACGGAGTCGCGGGGCGCGCAGAAGGCGCGGGGTGCTCGGGGGCGGGGGCCGACGCGCGCGCGTCGGGCGAGGCGGGCGAGTACGTCGCCCTGAATTCCCGGACTATGTCCGGGCAATTCAGCACGATGTACCTCGTTAGGTCCCGGACAAAATCGGGAGGGAAGTCGTCAGCCATTTCCAGAGGGGAAATGGCAGGGCGCGTGGAC
Source organism: Phalera bucephala (assembly GCA_905147815.2). Classification (NCBI taxonomy): domain Eukaryota; kingdom Metazoa; phylum Arthropoda; class Insecta; order Lepidoptera; family Notodontidae; genus Phalera; species Phalera bucephala. The sequence continues at coordinate 2,977,436 of LR990625.1, read as the reverse complement.
TAAAATAGGGCCCTAAGACCCGGATTATATTTATGTATTTATGTCCCATGCCTTACAGTTTTGGATATTTCGATGGACGATTTGACGGAGCGGTTAAGAGCTTAAGCCGCTCCGCCTACTGGGTTGTATAGTCGCGGGATCGATTCCCGCACGGGAGAAATTTGTATGACCCACAATTATTTGTTTCGGACTGGGTATTTGTGTATGTAAAATTTCATGTTTGTAAACGCACCAACAATACAGGAATAAATTATGGTTTGGGATACGTTTTAAAAAAAATCGAAATGACCCTTGGTTATAAAATAATGATAAATCAAACTTAAAATCTCAATAACATCTCAACTTCAATGTCAACATCTAACAATCTCTACTTATATCTAAAACTTTACATCTGTCTGCCGTCCTTTAGCGAGTGCGGTAAATGTTGGATAACAGGGTTCCTATATTTTTAACGACTTAATATATGCAATATGGAGGCATCAAAATCGGTCACCCATCTCAATCTGACCATGTCAAATTGCTTAACCTTTGTGATCGCTATTAATATAACCATACAACAGTACTATGAGCACTTCCATAGACTGCTCTTAATTTTTTTTATTTCAATGTATGTCCGGTATTAACATAGTAGCCATTTTACAAAAGCTAAGTCCATTGAAAATACGCAACAGCACAAAGGGAATCAATGATTAAAGAATAAATAAAACGGGGAATGTACAGCGGATGGTTGGGGCGGTACTATTGGAAGAAAATGTGAAAAAATGACGGCGAATACGCGTAATGTAGGATATAGCGCAGGTTGAATGAAAAAGACACATGAAACACAACCAAATAAGCAAAAACAGGTGAAATTAAACTAAATATCTTGAAACTTGGAGCGCTAATTTAAAGAAAGATAGTTTTGAGTTCTGCCAGTATTACACTCAGCGAGCGAATCAACAATTTATAATTTTACACTTAAAAACTTTTCAGAACAAGCTTTTCTAACCCAAATAAGATGAACCTATCTTGTTTAGTTAAGGAGTTCTGATCTTCTGGCTTCATCATTAGACCAACTTCATGGTACCATAATATTGCATTGTCTCCAAAGTTGCTTATTATGTCAAATTTCAAGGCAATCGGATAAAAAGTGCTTGAAAAATGAACGGCACATTTTGAACTGGGAAGACATAGACATTTAATGTCCTGACTATAATATTACTAGTAACAATAATGACATAAAGTTATTTGATTATATTACGCAATTAGATTACTCAGTAATTTAATAACAGACAGATATTGTTCTATTACCATGTAATCTTTCCGTATTGTCCATTAATTCTGAATTCAATGCAACGGATTATTGCGCGTCGCAGCGCGTTCAAATTTGTATAGCTAAGCTTGAGTTAATCTTGATCTAATCTTGATAATTGACTGGGCTGGATAGTCGATTAGTTGGTATATGCATATGCAGTTAATTGAGTTGTCAAGCCAAATGAGATTCTGTTATAATGCTGATAAGTTTGATTTTTGGTAATTTTCTGAATACGGCCTCTAGTTCTAGAGGCGTATACTTTGGCTGGTATTCACGAGGTCTTAAGTCAGACGGTGTAATCTTTTTATGGAAAAATATTAGTAGTAAATAGTTGAAGTCTGAAATCTTGCCTGATGTGATGGCAACAGGCTCGTTACTAATTAGGTTGGGATCTAACATCGTTAGCGATACGTAAATGTACACACTACATCCCCAAGGTCTCTACCGTGTCAAAGAAGGTCGCATCGTTTTTTTTTTGGTTAGTAGAAATCCCAAATAACTCACTCCCTACAGGCAATTGACAATCTTCTGAAGATTTTACCCCTGATACAGAGAAATAATGTGTCCACCGTATACCTCTGCCATACCCGCTTACAGAAAATAGATAGTGAGTACATATATATTTTTTTTCCTGTATAAAAATTTGAATCGAGTTTATCAACTGTAGTAGCTCTGCACAATGCTCCAAATCTACCGTAAGTGTGGAAAAAATATTATAAAAAACCCACAGTGTCCTGCATAGATGCTCGTTGCGAACCCGAACAGTGAATAGGGAACATATTTTCGCGAGAGTAGAACACAAGATTTATATTCCTTATTTTGTACGAAGCAATTATATTGTTTAAGCTTTGTATAATAATTTTCGCGTTCGCTTTTTTATATTATTCTAAATTATTACCTTTGTCTCTGTAATGCAGTTTTGTTTATGTTCGTTCATTTTATACTAGAAAATTTTTAGCAGGATGTTTATTGTATGTAGTAATTATGTCTCATATTGGCTATTCCCAAATGACAGACGCAATTCTGCTATTATTTAAAGGCTTGAGGTTTTTAACAAATAAGACACTGGTGTAGTATAGCGACCTTTATGGTCACGACACGTTTTATGGAACGATGAGATGTGGGTGACGGATGTCATTCCGCTAATAAATGATGCCACGGAAAACTAGGGTTTGATTTCTATCCTGAGGGAACATCACAGTGGCGACGAGTTAAATAACGTGTGTTTGGCGTGTTTAACGAAGTAATTATCATACATAAAAATTACCGACTTTGATTGCTAGCATGGGGGACGAGGCTTACGAATTACTAGTAAATCTCGCTAGCCCAAACAAGCCTTCTGAGTTGACATACGTGCAAGTCGATAATCTTATGCGTCAACATTTGCAACCGGCGCCTTGTTGTCTCGCCGAGAGATACCGTTTTCGTCAAAAGTGTCAAAACTCAGGAGAGAACATCGCAAGTTTTGTGGCGGAATTGAAGAAATTATCACGTAATCGTAAATTTGATTCAAGTTTGAATGAAAATTTGCGGGACCAATTTATCTGCGGGATCAGAAGCGAAGTAATTAGACAGCGGCTATTCGCGGAGAACGATTCGATGACGTTTGCGGATGCTGTCAAGTTAGCTTGTTCTTTAGAAGCGGCGAAGCGGGACGCAGCGGTGGTCGAAGGTGCGAAAGGGGATTCTGAAGCAACTGGCAGTGGCACTTGGCCGGTGCATGCTTTGTCATCGTGTGCGTAGCGCGCCGGGCATTCTCCCGGGTGCGCTGGGCGCAGCGGCGCGGGCGTGCCGGCAGCGAACAATACTCGGGCAGGCGCCCAGCCGCCTGTCGGCAGCAAGTTGTCGGCATCCTCACGGACTTTAACAAGAGTACAATGTTTGACGGAATTGTCGGGAGACAGCTGTTCAGCTTGTGGTGCTAACAACCATTGCTTCAAGACCTGTCGGTTTCGCAAGTTTGTATGTAGCAAGTGCCAGCGGGTTGGTCATTTGCGAAGGGTGTGTCCGTCTATACATGACCGGAGCCCGTGGGAGTGGCATGAACGTCGTGGCGATAAAGCTGTGAGGCGAGGTTTCCATTACGGTCACGCCGGTCAGGAGTCGAGCGAGGAGGAGGAAGAGGATGATATCGAACACATGGATCTATTGGCATTAAATAACTATAAAGCCGTAAGTTTACTCATCACGGTTGATAACGTTTTACTCGAGATGGAAATTGATACCGGTACGGCGATATCATGCATTAGTAATATTGTGTATGAGAATCTTTTTAGTCATTTACCAATTGAAAGGGATAGCACCGTTTTGAAATTTTATGACGGCACAAAAATTAAGCCGATAGGTGTTATTAAGCCCACGGTACATTTTAATAACGTGGAGAAGTGTTTAGAGTTATTTGTTATCGATAAGGGTACTACTTCTTTAATCGCAAGGCAGTGGTTAGCTGAATTACAAATCGATGTACCTAAATTTCGATGTAATTTTATAAAAAAGGGTTTGCACATTAACGAAGAAATATGTAAATTGCTCGACAGGTATAAAGAAGTGTTCAGTGACGGCCTGGGACGGTACACGGGTGGCAAGGCGACTTTGCGCGTGCGCGAGGGCGCAGAGCCAGTATTCCACCGGGCGCGGCCACTGCCGTACGCGCTGCGCGAGCGCGTCGATGCGGAGCTGGATGCGATGCTGCGCTCCAGCGTCATCGAGCCGGTAGATTGCTCAGATTGGGCCTCACCCTTGGTCCCTGTTAATAAAGCGGACGGTACGCTACGGATTTGTGTGGATTACAAGTCAACGTTGAACCCCGCCTTACTGATCGATCGTTACCCTCTGCCAAAGATTGATGAGGTGCTTGTAGGTCTTAATGGTGCACAATATTTTAGTAAAATTGATTTATCTAACGCATACAACCAAATAGAACTAGATGACTCTAAAAAAATCACTGTTATAAATACTCATAAGGGTTTATTCCGTTATAATAGGCTAGTTTTCGGGCTATCGTCAAGCGTAGGTATTTTTCAGAGAATTATGATGAAATTGTTGCAGGGTATACCTCATGTACAGGGGTTTCTCGATGACATCATAATTGGCGGTAGGACAAAAACGGAACACTTACAGGCTCTTGAAGCAGTTTTCAAGAAAATGGCCGATAATGGGTTAAAACTGAAAAAAAGCAAATGTGTTTTCCTGGTAGACGAAGTTAAATATTTAGGGTTTATTGTCACGAAAGACGGAATAAAGGCTGATATGTCTAAGATTGAGGATGTTTTTTCGGCTCCCTATCACCCGGCCTCGAATGGTGCGGCTGAAAATGCTGTTAAGACTCTAAAAAGAGTGATTAAAAAAGCGTTATTAGGAAGAGAGTGTGTGGAATTTGCGTTAAATAGGTTTTTGCTCCACTACCGTAACACTGAACATTGTACGACAGGTGAAACTCCATCGTTATTGCTTATGGGTAGGCGCTTACGGACGCGTTTAGACGCGATCAAACCGGATAGGGAAGCTAAGGTGCGGGAGATGCAAAGGACTCAAGTAGATGCCGCGGGAGGAGTGGATAGGGTAGTGAGAGTTGGTGACGATATTTGGTATCGCCAGTTTCCAAAGAAAGAGAAATGGCTACCAGGTACAGTGGCTAGCACCTCAGGGGCTAAGGATTTTCAGGTGTCGGATGGAAAAGATAACCACATACATAAGCATATTGATCAGTTAAGGCGTAGGGATACGAATTTACTTGTGATCCCCACAATTCGTAATCAATCGCACGGGGTAGCACCGAGCGTGGATCCTCTAGAGGCTCAACCAGGGCAGGCAGAGTTAACAAACGCCCGCACGACGGGGCCGCGTCCGGAAACGGGGCTCGTAACGATTTCATTGCCCGAGGGGCGGCGACTTGAGCAACCGGAAGAGGAATACACAACGCCACCAGCCACGCCTGTACCACCCCAGCCGCGACCCATTCGAAAGTGTAGACTAAATAAGTTACCGAAATAGATTTGGTTCCTGCTGGTCTCTCCACAGAGTTGGGTTGTTCCCATCTTAGTGGGGAGGAGTGTAGTATAGCGACCTTTATGGTCACGATACGTTTTATAGAACGATGAGATGTGGGTGACAGATGTCAATCCGCTAATAAATGATGCCACAGAAAACTAGGGTTTGATTTCTATCCTGAGGGAACATCACAACTGGACGGAAGCAAAAACCTTCTCTCACTATCGAAGTAAGACAAAATGGATCGTACTCCTTCAAAAACGTATTTTCTTTTCAAAAATACGTTCAATCTACGCCAGACCAGTCCGTAACTGAAAGACACTTCTGTAACTAAAAAATAAATAATTTCCTTATATAAACAGAGGGTACTGCGGGAATTTTATTATTATTATTATTATTTATTTCAGATGTCAAGATCCATTACATAATATTATTATTATTATTAATACAATGCATTAGTCAGTAAATGAACCATGTTGCAGTGGTTCAAGTACTGACAGTCAAACCTCTCCGCCAATGCGTTAAGGATACTGTTGGGGCTGGCCCGCACCCTGCGCAGCAAGGACGTGCACCGCTTGCGCATGGTTGCAAAAAAGCAGTCCACGTGCGCCTCGGCGAACATTCCCGAAGCGCTACAAAAGCGAGGCAGCCCCAAAAGCACCCGGAACGCATTGTTATATTGGACACGTAAAGCGCCGTACTGTCCCCGCGAATAAGCGACCCACAGACTGCTCGCGTAGAAAGAAGTGCAAAATGCCCTGAATAAGGTTATTTTGACTCCTCTCGAACAGCGAGCGAATCTGCGGGCTATCATATTCGCACGAACAGACAACGCCCTACGTTCCTTTTCAATGTCAACATCGTCTTTCAAGTCCGAGGTTAACACATGACCTAGGTATTTAAATTTGTCGACTCTATTTAGGGGACACCCTTTTAATTTAATGGTCGGTATATTACCCAGACATCTGCCTCGGGCCTGAAAGACCATACACTCGCTTTTTTTCACGTTGTACAACAAGCCGTGATCGTCAGCGTACTTTTCGCAAATGCCAAGCAGCTTCGATAATCCACTCACTGAGGCGCTCAGCAGCACCATGTCATCAGCATAACTAATATTATTAAGGCATGCTCCTCCAATATGACAACCGACATGCGTACTGCTCAGCCTCTCAATCAGCGCATTTACATAGAGGTTGAAAAGTTTAGGTGAGGTTAGCCCCCCTTGCCTCACTCCGCACTCCAACCTATATGAGGTCGAATAGGCCCCCGCCCACCGAACAACGTTGACCTGATTCATGTACCAATATTTAAAAAGACGTATTAAATCCGCTGGCATTGATGTTTGTTGTAGTTTTTGCCACAAGATGTCATAACAAACCAGGTCAAACGCCTTCGATAAGTCGAGGAAGCAAGCAAAAATAGGCGTATTCCTATCGGTATAGTATTTGACAGTTTGCTTTAAACACAATATCGCCATTTCTGTGGAGAGACCTGACTTAAAACCAAATTGGTTGTCGTGTACATGTATGTGTTTTTCAAGCTGAGTGTTAAGCAAACCGTCAAGCACTTTCGAGATAACAGTGGCCAGGGAGATGGGTCTATAATTGCTCCTGTCACTAATATCGCCAGTCCTATTCTTCACGACCGGGACAACCACAGTCTTGAGCATCTGCGAAGGTAAGTACGAGTGTCCCACACATAAGGAGTAGAACATCGCCAGCACTCGGGGCAGATGAGTACCTGCATATTTAAGGTGCTCAATGCTCAAGTCGTCATGGCCCGGAGACTTACCCTTCGACATAGATTTAATGACCTCTCTTACTTCTTTTGCCGAAAATCGGGCACTAACCTCCTGGCCACTACAACCAACGCTACATGCATGCTGTGATGGTCCCAGAGGCGATGTTATAGTAAAGTGCTCTTTAAACATCTCAGCTATGCCTACCAAGTCACTAGTCCCGTTGATACTCACAGGTAAACCCGGCTCACTATTTAATTTATTAGTCGATTTCCAAAAGTTTTTGAAATCGCGGCTGGAATGTTGCGAAGCCAAGATATCCATTTTGATTTGGTCTCTATTATTTTGACACCATTGCAAACGCGATTTAAAAATCCTGCGACTCGTCTGCATGTTATTCCAAATACATCCCTCCCGCGGCCTACCATTCCAAACCCATAACTCAAACTTATGCCGGGCCTCTCTGTGCGCATCGCTCACATACCTGTTCCACCCTATAACCGGTTTCTTACGCGTATGAACACTCTGATTATAACTCACACAAGCTGCCTGGCATAATACATTAATAATGTCATCATACATTTTGTCAATAATATTTCTGTGGTCCAAATTATTACAAACATAATCGCTACATGCACTTAATTCCATTGGAAAGTCAATTAATTTTAAATTACTGTTACAAAATTTTGTATAAATGTCAACTTGCTCCGGTTTTCTTTCCCCCCAACGAATTTTATTATTACGTCGGGTTTTATTAGTTCCGTAGAATTTAGATTTAATATTATCTAACTGACATTGAATAACGAGTGGAAAGTGGTCGGACCACAGAACGTCATACATCACATAAGTGTTTACAATAGTTTCCATAGCTGATTTGGTCACTACGCAATGGTCGAGCCAACGTCTCGCACCATTCGCTTCACTTATGTATGTGTAAGTGTCAGAGTTTAAACCTAGTAATTGGATGTCAGCACACAATAATTCCAATTCCATACAATAACATACCAACTCATTATAAAATTGTTCATTTGGATGCGCGTTAAAGTCCCCGAGTAAATATACAGATTCAGTATTCTCATTTCTTATAATAGCACTCACCAAACCAAGACAGTCCGCGAAATCCGTAAGATTTGCATTATTATCTGTGGGCATGTAAACACTAAACACAAGGAATGATTTTAGATCCATGGTTACTTTTATGGCACACACTCGCGGATTATCACATTGTACAACCGTTACATTGTTAAAAACACTTTTCCTCCACAGCAATGCAACTCCACCGTACGGCCGCCCTCTCAGCATACCGGCGGCGGTATCAACCGCTGACGTCCCGGTGCAACCGTACTCGTCATCAATATCGCTTAAGAAGTGAATATCGTCTGGCAGTAACCAAGTCTCTTGTAAAGCAATAATGTCTGATTTACGACATAATTGCCTGACACTCTCCACCGAGCGTTTCACACTTTTGCAGTTGAAACTTACTAAATTGTATATAGATTTTGTATCCATTGAATAAGTTTCATTAATGGTCATTTACAGTGCCATTATTTACACCGTTCGCGTTCGGTTTCCGTGCCTTAAACGGAACAAACCGCCTAAATATTATTCCCTCAGGCCATAATTTATTATCAAGGAATAATGACAATTTGTTTTCCTTGATAAAGAATTTGTAGGCTTTGTAGTCTCTGTCATATTTAGACTGTATGTTTTCTAGCGTAATTCTCTCTTTCGTTTTTTTATATACGTAATCCATTATGTCTTTTTCAGTCGTATCTGTATGCACCTTGGTAATGAAGATAGGCACTTGTTTCAGCACTGCTTTGAACCTTCCATCATTATCCCGAGAAATACCGGTAGTACCTAGATAACGGTACCTCATTGGTTTCTTACGGTAGGAAACACTTTGCCATCCTTCATTATCATCTTTTCGTACCAGCTCGCGTTCAGGAGCCGACAAAACTCGAGTGTTCGCAATGTCCTCAACGCCCGCCCGTCTTTTGTTATTATTGCAATCAGCTGATAGTTGCGACGCAGGGGCCTGCCCATGTGACGTCACGGTCAGCTGTCTCGAAACGGTTGGACTCGGCGCGGTGTCTGTAGCCGCAGCGCGAGGCACGAATCCACCGCCACCCATTCGTTGCGATATAGTGCTTTTTTCATTGGCGTTTTGTTCTACTTCTACCGTCATAATTTTTCTCAATCGATGTGCATTATTGTTGTGCCCGTGTACCAAGTTTTCTTCAATATTTTCATCTATTGATGAATTATCATTTATGTTGGATAATCCCATAGGGCCACTATCCATCACCCAAGCACCTCTTTTCATATTTATTTTGCTAGAAGATACTAATTGGTCATTTTGACTTTTTAACATCTCCTCCTTAAGTTCACTCAGCTGTTTCTGCGTAGCGTATGTTTCTTTTACGTCTTTTAGCTCGTTTTGCAGTCTGAGCAGGTCTTTTAGAAGCTTTGTACAGTCCAGATGATCAAACAAGATTGGAGGTAGCCGCTCAAGATCCCTTGCCACAAAAACCGGGAAAAGATCTGATTCCGTTGATTTAAATATATTCACAATATCCCCAAGATCTCGTTGTTCCTTGCCTTTATTTTTCCGCTTGATTTTGGCCTTCAGCGGTATGGAATCGAACAATAGTGATTTTTCGATTCCATACCGCTTAATTTATATTAGTTGGGAAACAATTTACTTGGGGGCTTGCACCTTGGAAAAAGTCTAAACAAATCGCGGGAGTTTCTGAACTATCGCTCCGTTATCTTTGCGCGTTGGATGGTACAAGAAATGGAGAATTGCCTGTATTAAAATGTGTTTGGACCCATTTTACAAAAGATGCAGCGTAAGAACTGTTGAATAAAATATTGATGCCTGGAAAAGATCAAAGACTTGATGCAGGCATGGTCGCTCTGGGATTTAATTTTGTTACGATTAGGTAAATTGAGTATTTATTAATACCGACTCGATGCTCTGACTGTTATTCTGTAATTTGCTTAAGGCGTTTGATTCATAAGGTACTATAGGTAGATCACATATAGAATCAGAAGTATTGCTTTCATAACCAGGCGTCTCATCTAAATATTTTTTAACACTTATGCAGCGATGAGAAATCTATTTAATTTGTGTTCTCTTTAGGTGTTCCACAGGGTCGAATTACAGGACCAAGTTTAATTATTATATACATTATATTTATAACCTCTTTTACAGTCAGTAGATTTTTGGGAAGTATTTAATATATTAAATAAGGTGTCCTGTATTCTTGCACGGCTCACACTGAACTCGCCCGATACCTGTCGTTGACAGTTTCGTTTCAGCAGAAACTTTTCTTTGTTAGACCGCGCTGTCGCCCAAGTTCGCTCGTTAGTTTTGTACCGAGTTCGATACCGAAAGATATAGGCGTGCGCTGTTGTTTTCAAAAATATTTCGAGTACACTCCTCCGGATTTCCGCTCATTAGGAAGATGTAAAAATGTAGTGGAGTTTGGCATTGATAAATACATTTTGTTGAGTAGCAATGAGATTGAAAATATTGCTGAATAAAAGCCAGAAAAACTCAAAAAACATCATGAAGAAATCTACATATCCGAGTGAACATTATCAGTTATGAAATAAATAATTAATCAAAAGATTTTTAATCGTAATGTACTGTGCCATTAAGTAGCAGTTCAAAACAGCTTAAAGTCTTAAGACTCTTCTTTTGTCGTCTTTTTTTTGTCTTTCATTCAATTAAAGGAGTACGACTATTTTAATATTATCACACTAAACTTTTTTGCTGTAGTATCTTTACTGATGTAACTGCTTAGTAACACAATTTTAGAGAAGTGTAAATGTTTGAAATGATGAACCTTACGGCAACATCATCAAGAAGATGATGTTTTGTACTAAATAATACTTTAAAGAGTTTTAATAATCCAAATCATCACACAAACATTATTCCATACGTTAAATCTGAGATCGAGATCGCCTTATAGTATTACATAACATAATGCATTAAATACAGTAATGCGCTTGAAATGGATATTCAGTAAGCCGGAAAGCGATCGCCGGTTGAATTCAGATTCCCTATTAACATTAACAAGCATTGCAAATATCTAAAGTTGGGGTCTAAGTGCGAGAGATAGGCAGAGATGTGTAAGAATGTGTTACAGGAAGTAAGCGATATACATTCATAATCTATGTATATTGATCAGATATACAAAGCGAAAGTGGAAGTTTGTAGGTACCGGGGAAGACCTATGCTATCTTGCCATGACCAAATAGACCGTGTTTTATCTGAAGGGCAAGTCAAGAGTTTCGTAATCGGCCAGCGTATATGAGACAAACTATGAGAGTGGAGGAAGCCAGAGATATGTAAGGAAAGAATCAGATGGAACTCTGTACTCTTTGCCTACCCTGCAAGAGATCTGGCGTGATGATATAAATAGATAGATAAAAATCTCATTTCTAGAGCCGCATTATGCTCATACAAATTTACAGTTCTGATCTTTCACAATTATTTTAACCACCGATGAGAAAACATGATTAGCGATGACCTGATGAGGCCGGTCTTCGTGGCGATTTTTGTGAAAGATGTATGTTTTGCAATCTTCAAGCCGATTTTATCAATCACCATCTACAGTTATCAGATAGTAAAGTTGAGTCATTACGTTCGCTGTTACAATTCAATATCCAGATGCAGGTTTATCCTACACTTTTAGATCAAATTCAAATCTACTAGAATTGTAGACAGCAAATTTAATAGGAGGTCAAGTTTTGATCTCCTTTTTGGTAATATGCCGTTCAAAACTAAAGTCTGAAGAAGTCCATTTATCTAGTTTCCTTTCTTTAACGCCTTTGAAGCATTTGAATTAAAAATCAGGTATATGTATCTATAATTATAGGTATGCATATAAACAGCCTTACTAACAATGTTATAATAATTTTATATCCATACTTCCGTTCGTCGTTAGCACTGACACCCAACCATGTCCGTGGTCATTGCAGGGACAGGCGGAGCGTGTAGCGAGTATAACTTCTATCTCTCTCTATCTATATCATCACGCAGCTCCCTCGCGGGGTAGGCAGAGAGTACAGAGTTCCAACAGGATCTTTCCTTACATACCTCTCTGGCTTCCTCCACTCTCATAGTTCGTCTCATACACACTCGCCGGTTACGGAGACTCTTGACTTGCCCTTCAGCTAAGACACGGTATATTTGGTCATGGTAAGATAGTCTAGGTCTTCCCCGGCACCTACATCCTTCCACTTTCGCATTGTATATCTGTTTTGTCATTCTTTCTTCTGGCATTCTTTCTATATGCCCGAACCAACGGAGCATACCCTTTCTCATCTTTACACCGATACTATCTTTCATACCTACTCGCTTTCTTACTACGCTGTTGCGAATACGGTCGGTCAGCGTGACTCCGCACATCTTCCGCAGAGATCGCATTTCGACCGCATTTATCATGCTTTCGTTCTCCTTCTTACATACCCAACTCTCACTGCCATATAACAGCGTTGGGACAACTGGGACAGCGAAAGTATAACTTAATTATATAATTCTGGCACTGTCCAGTTGTAGCCCTTTGCCGCGTGCGCCGTACGTCGCCGGCAGCCGTGGTCCTATCTCCGGACTAATCTGCTTATTATGAACGACGATTAGCTTGGTTTGCTTAAACGACTGCACCGAGTAACCACTGCGATTTCAGACAACATTTACATGACCAATAATACCAATACCGAGCAACGCCGTTTTAGAGCGCGACTAATTTAAATCAAAAATGCAAATATATTGCAAACAATATAAGGAGCGACTGTGCCTCTTAGATGTTTACCTAAAGCTATATTTATTACTAGAAAAAATATTGTTGTTTAGTCAATAGGAGGTCGATCAATAAAATTTGTAACAGGTACAATTTTTCTAGTCACCCATTCTTCAAGACTCAAGTGGTGCTAGTTATTATTGTGCCCAAAAAGTGGCCATGAAACTAAGGATATTTAGAATAAATAACCCTTTGTTATTGATCACAGGGTTTAACACTAAAAGATAGAGCCAGTGTGACGCTAACGAGTTGATATGCCATCCTTGTCACACTAGAAATTTACCAAGTAATCATGAACACTACAACAATCTTACACGGTAGCATCACGCTAACGGCAATGTTTACGTGCTAAGCCTTCTGATAATTCAATAATTCTTCTTCTTTTTCAGCCGAAAGACGTCCACTGCAGGACAAAGGCCTCCCCTAAAGACCGCCACAACGACCGGCTTTGTGCTGTACGCATCCAACTTCTACCCGCGACCTTCACCAGGTCATCGGTCCATCTTGTAGGGGGCCTACCCACTCCACGTCTTCCGGTACGTGATCGCCATTTGAGAACCTTTCTGCCCCAGCGGCCGTCAGTTCTACGAGCGATGTGCCCCGCCCACTGCCACTTAAGTTTAGCAATTCTGAGTGCTATGTCAGTGACTTTCGTCCTCCTGCGGATCTCCTCGTTTCTGATTCGATTCAATAATATCATCATTTTATTCATACACTATTCCATTCTCCGCTAGAACTGACACCCAAACTCACCCGTGGTCATTGTAGAGACAGGCGGAGCGTGTAGCGAGTATAACTTAATTATATAATTGAGGCAATGCCCAGTTGCAACCCTTTGCTGCGCGCACTGCCGCCGGCAGCCGTGGAGCTATCTCCGGACTAATCTGCTTATTATGAACGAGGATTAGCTTTGTTTGCTTAAAGTACTGTACTGAGCAACGCGGTTTTAGAGCACGACTAATTCAAATATAAAATTAACACCCTCACACCTATATATTATCTCCATTCCGACGTCGGTCTCGAACCTATTCGCGCCTTTATTAAAACGGCGACAACTCGATATTTCGCGAACGCGTCGAATCATAGAAATCGGTTAATCGTAGTCGCCGCCGACTAAGAATCTAATTCCTCTCGTATCAGCAAGTACCGCCGTCCGCGGCATATTCATACCGACCCTCCCGATGCCCTTACATCTCTTCTTTCGGATACAAATACCGCACACAGGATCAGACACCAACCTCGCCGGCGAGATCGAAGAATACCTTGTCCGCCGACCGGTGCAGAGCACCACGGCGAGACACCTAGTATACGCCCTCACCCATAGCGACTGCCGAAGCCGAGGCTGTTCCTATTTGAGGCGCCCTTGAGCTAGATGCTCCTTGCCCTCCTGGCTCTAGCGGAGTGGTTGCACGCTCGCCCTCTGGTCCGGTGAAGCTGTAAAGGCCCCTAATATTATCCAATTTGAGGGTGGGATAGGTGAAATGAAATAAAAAAGTATTTATTCAGCACAGCAAAAATACAGGGAGAAAAACAAAGAATAAGATACAATGAGATACTACCATAAGTATTGATGGTTACGGTGTGAGCTGTACCGAAAGGTGTTTGGCTCAGCATGTGCTGAAGGGGGACCAGGGTCTCCTCCAACGCTGATTTTCAGCCAAATCTCTCTTCAATCGGTTTTTACGTATACATGGCTACTCTGAATGGTGACGTAATCGCAAATACTATGGACACAGCAAATAAATATCTCATATGTAATAGAGAAAGAAAAGTGTACTTTTTACACCCACACATTGTCGATCATGTATGGGGTGAGACCATCGTTCTTATACCGGACTCATATCTGTCTATGTTCAACTGGAAGTCGTCCACTGTAGGCAAGGCCTCACTCAAAGACGGCCACGACGATAGGTTTTGTGTACGTACCTTTTACTTACGACGTTCACCAGGTCACCAAGGTTCATCTCGTCGTAGCGTGCCTGCCTACTTCGCAAATAACTTGTCCCAACGAGACGAGCAATGAATGAGAGAATGGGGATGTGGCGAAACGAGTCCAATTCTAGATTCCAAACAGCTACTGAGATTTTTTTTTTATGGCATACCTTGTCACCTAGAATTCAAACTTAGGATCTCATGATCCCTATTCGTAATATGTATACATTAGTACTATGGAAATATGAAACTCTTTCATCTCGGTTTGTGAGAGAAGGCCTATGCCCTGCAGTAAGAAAAAGGCCAAATTAATCATTATTATAAAGAGTAACGAATTTCAGATATTTATTATCAAACCCACGATGGCTACCTTCAATGTGATAGAGGATAGGTTTTGAAACGTATAAATACTAAGGCGGGTAAAGTTAGCGAAGGTAATATTTAAAGGTCCTCCTTCTCGCACTTTTAGGGCCTTAAAATTGTTGATTTATAAAGATTTTCCTCCGGCACGTGGCCATTTTCATCTTAGACGGTACTTCTGATCGTGTGACCATGAATAATGTAAAACAGATAATTGATTAGTTATCTACTCTCCTGTAAGCGCCTGTCGGCGACATCGCCGGCGAATTAAGAACTGAGCATAAATTGTTTCTCATATTTTCCTTTTATGAATGTTTACGTTGTAACATGTCTGAGGAAATAATTACAATAAAAATATCTTTTTTAAACAAGCTTTTATAGTAAAAACACATTAGACATATCTTGCTCAGTTGAAGAGTTCCCATGGCCTCCTTCCGGCTCCTTTAACATACCCTGGCCTCCACTTAGGTCTATGGTACTTGTCAAGACAAATCTAACGGGCCCAAATAGGCCCTCGTACGATACGATGAGTAGTTGCGCAGTTCCGTTTGCCACCTTCCGGCTCCGTTATTAGAGTAGCTTCATGGTATCATATTACTACATTGTCGCCAAACTTACCAACATATACCAAATATCAGCTCAATCGGAAGCCCCAAGTGTTTTAAAATTATATAATAAAATTTAAACCGATAGATAAATATACGAACAAATCTAGTTTAATAAAGTTTTCAAAAATAATACACATATCTGTCCCTCATGTCCGTTTTTCCCTGAAAATATAGTACGTAGACTACGTATATTTTCAGTATCTTTCCTCCCATTTTCAGTATCCATGTTCTAACCATAATAAAAATCTTTGCTCCTTAAATAATCGTCTTCTTCAACGCCCTTCTCACCAATCAGACTTCATTCACTCTTCTTTCTTTATCCAGTCTATCATACTATGGAAACACTACCCCAGGATCTCAGGAAGGCAAGTGATCTTGTTTCAAAGTAAAAGTACAGGATTATCTGCACAAAATGTTGGCAAATCGCAACGTTAATTTTGTCTATGTGTATGTATTGTACCTTATGTATAATTATGAGTATATATTTATTTACTCGTAAGTTTGCTTTATATAATTTATATTATCTTGAATATGTATATATGGAATATCTGTTGGAACTCTGTACTCTCTGCCTACCCCGCAAAAGATCTGGCGTAATGTTATAGATAGATAGATAGATGTATATATGTGCGTAGTTATTGATTTGTATATATTTATTTTTGGCAACTTACTTTTTTCCTCTCCACCTTCTGGATTTTGCACCTACTTACCTTGTTTCTGCATCATTCTAAGGTAGACTGACTAGAAAATATCTAAGGCATTAAGTCCGCCTATGTACCAACAGTGCATAAAGTTTTATAGAAATAAATAAAAAAGTAGTACCTCTATTTTGCGGAGGTATTTTTGGTCCCAATGACGGTTCTTAAGACATATCATTTCACATGATTTATTTTTGTCTTTTATGACGACCGGTTTGAAAAGATCCGCAGGAGAACTAAAGTCACCGATACATCTCGTAGAACTGACGGCCGTTGGGACAGAAAGGTTCTCGAGTGGTAACTATGATCATGATCATAATGGACCGATGACCTGATGAAGGTCGCTGTTAAAAGTTGGATGCGTACTATGTACATAGATGACAAAACTGGTTCAAAGAAATTGTGTGGTTTTTCTGTCGAAACATTGTAAATATCAGTCTGAGTACGGAATTGTGTCCAGTACAATGGGAATAGATTCCCCTTTCCTTCAGTTGGGACCTAACATCGTTGGCGTTAATATGTGGGTGTACATCTGAGCCATTCTACTTCGGGTATATAGGCGTAACAATTATTTTTATAGACCGTGTTTTATCTGAAGGGCAAGGCAAGAGCATCCTTAAGCGACGAGCGTTTATGGGACCAATTACGAGAGAGGAGGAAACGTCTGGAGGAAAAGAGAGGTCTGCAAGGAAAGAACCTGTTGGAACACTGTACTCTCTGCCTACTTCGCAAGGGATCTGCCATAGATTTTTGTTTAAAAGGAATAAAATGCAGTGTTCACCAAATCCCCAGCCTTACAGTCCAATTACGCCGGCACATATCATAATTATCCCATATAACGAGACAAAAATAAAATTAAACCTGTATCAAGGGTATTAATATGATTTCCCGTGCCTATATTATTTTGCAACGTTACCAAAGCCGTGTGACGTATTCAGAAAGCAAATTATCCAATTCCACAGTTCATTGTACAATGAATCTCTTATTAAATATGAGTTTGTTTTTAATTTCCATTGTGTATTTTAATTATGCTGTGGTAGCGAATGGAATATATTTTGTTAGTATTGGCGACAAGCAGTGTTTAAAGATTGGGGTCGAAGATGGTTATTCGGATTGCTTATCATTATCATAAAGATGCGCGACGCCATTATTCCAAGCATTTATTTGACTTCCTTTTTTCGTGTGTCAGTTGGTCTGTGTTGCCGATTTAAATGTTGAGATCCATTTTTCAACTAGCAGTAAGTTTAGAGTTGCTCAGGAAACTATGGAAAGAGCTATGCTCGACGTTTCTCTACGTAATCGAATCAGGAATGAGGAGATTCGTAGAAGAATTAAGGTCACCGAAATAGGCCATAGGTTTAGTAAGTTGAAGTGGCAAAGGGTGGGGCAAAGCGCGGGCGTTGGAGCAGTAAGGGCAGCGTGAAACTGCCGTCTACCAGATGGACGGACGATCTTATGGGATGTCTTTGGATGCAGGTGGCATTGGACTGGTTGCGCTGGAGAGCGATTGCGGAGGCCTATGTTCAGCAGTGAATAAGTATTGACTGAGATGATGATGATGATAGGGTGATGTTGAGAACTTTTTTGACAATGCAATAATACGGCGCCATGGTGCTAATGTGATGATGGAGTCGGAAGGTGGCCATATAAACTTTTAGGTCCCAATAGTGGACAAATTGCCTATATATCAGACAGAATTCACTTACATTTTTGTCAAAAAAATCAAAGAATGTTCGACCTAGGATTGGACCCTAGGACGGCGCGATCACCAGCCACACTACAACTAAACTAACGAGACAGGCACATAACATATTTCACTGAATTAACTTTCTTTCTTTTTTTCTGTACCTGACCTGATCAAAACCATTTTAGTGAAATGTGAGCGTCCAAAATACCTTCATATAACTTTCCGATCATTCCTGCCCACCCCTTCAGGGGATACGATCCTGATACATTGCATAATCCGAAGCCACCGGGGTCACAATTACGAAACATAATGGTTCATAATTTAGCTAAACGCGCTCCCGCCATAATTGATACTCTCCCCTGTGTATGTGTGTGTTCGTGTGTATGAGCATGTATGTATGTGTGTGTCGTTGAATGTGATAGCTTAATTATTAGTCGGGTATGACCGAACTGAATTAATTTTACCATGGTTCATTGTTGTGGCAATGTTCGATGAATCGGATAAAATTCGACAACACGCTAATTTTTCAATCATCGGACATAAGTATAGGATGAAAAGCGACATAAGGAAATTAAAAATTACATTTCCATATACAATAGTCTGATTTCTACTCTTTTATTTACATTTTATTTAAAATATATATATATATATATATATATATATATATATATATATATATATATATATATATATATATATATATATATATATATCATATATATCATCGGACCCTGAACACCACCCAGACCTACAGATACCGCACTCAAGATCAGACGCCGACCTCGCCGGCGAGGTCGAAGAATCCCGGTGGCCGGTGCTGAGCACCACGGCGAGACATCTAGTATACGCCCTCCTCCATAGCGACTGCCCAAGCCGAGGCTGTTCCTCCTTAAGGCGCCCTTGAGCTAGTTGCCCCCTTGCCCTTCTACCTCGAGCGTAGTGGTTGCATGCTCGCCCTCTTGTCCGCTGAAGCTGTAAAGGCCCCGCGGTCAACAGAGTAGATCATTCACACAAACACAAAAAACCACCCAGACCTGTAGTACTAGTTAAGACAAATCCAACGATGCTTTATACGAGAGGATTATATTGAAAAATGAAAAGCAAAATTTGAATCAGAAAGACAGACAGACATACGAACTACGCACGTTAAATAAAAGCTTGCCAAAATTTCTTTCTTGTGGGTGCGTTTACAAACATAAAAATTCCCATACACAAATACCCA
The DNA here is from genome assembly GCA_905147815.2 of Phalera bucephala. NCBI lineage: Eukaryota > Metazoa > Arthropoda > Insecta > Lepidoptera > Notodontidae > Phalera > Phalera bucephala. Next base: position 2,958,094 of record LR990625.1, on the reverse strand, counting down.
GACCGGAAAAAATAATTATGGATCACACAAAGATCTGTCCCGTGCAGGAATCAAACCCGCGACTATTAGACACAGTGGGCGGAGCGGCTTAACCACTGCGCTAAATCGTCCATCAAATCAGAGAAAACTTTCTTCTATAAATATTCTGCTCGTAGGTCTAGTGGGGCAAGGTGCTGCTGCAGATCACGAAGTTTCCGGTTCAAATCATAGGTCGGCTAAAGTGATGTGTGGCTTACCTATGAAATAATTGTCAGTAACGAACCTGAGTCTGGAATTGTGCCAAATTGTTGCCGAAATGTGTACAGACTACTTCTATCAGCCTTACTTGGGAAATATAGGGGGTAATCAGTTATGACTATAGTAGTTAATTATAATATAAACATGTTAGAAAATGCGATTGAAACAAAAGGCTGCGAAGGCACCTAAAGTGCCTCGGATCCCCACCAAGGGTCAAGTTGATCAGGAAGGCTTCATCAAGGTGGAGAAGAAGAAGAGGCCTCCTCAAAGAAACCGGTGTGAGTCTGCCCCGGTCGATGATGGCACACTTCTGCGTTCAGCGGTACCTACGAAGCAGCTGTACGTGTCACGGCTACACTACACCACCAAAGCCGATGTCATTGTGGAGTATGCCCGCAAGAAGTCCTTGTATACTCTGAGGGTCAAGAAGCTGAATTCGCAACGCAATGCGGCTTTCAATTCCTTTGTGGTGCGAGTTCCCACTGCCTAGCTGGAGACCTTCATGTGCGAGGACTTCTGGCCGAGGGGTGTCGTGTTCAGAATATTTCGTGGAAGACTGAGAGACAGCTCAATAGTTCAATATATTATTATACTCATATGTATGTTAGTCTGTAAGGTATATATTCTATGGGCCAGTAAGTTGCATAAATATATCTTTGTCAATTTCTGTTGCCTGAATTAATTGTTATTATTAAAATTATAAAACACATTTTTTTTTAAATAATACGCTTCTTAATTAACCGAAAACAAATCTTTTGGACAATAAACTTGATTCATTAAACAATTTTAATTTGCAGTAATTCATCGCTACCGGTCGCAAGTAATGGTGTAAGTTATAAGAGAGAGAAACGTATCAAGGAACGGTGACAGATTGCGTTTCCGGTAATAGAGTATATTATATTATTTTTATTATATGGGTTTGGTGCGGTAAATAAGGCGAAAGTAGAAGGATGAAGGTACTAGGGAAGACCTAGACAATCTTACCATTACTAAATAGACCGAGTCTTATCTGGAGGACTAGTCAAGAGTCCCCGTAACCGGCGAGCGTGTATAAGACGAATCATGAGAGTGAAGGAAGCCAGAGAGGTATGTAAGGAAAGAACCTGTTGGAACTCTGTACTCTCTGCCTACCCCGTTAGGGATGATAGATACAGATGGGCTATGTCTTTTTTGATCTTTATTTACATCGTAAAAGTAACTGAACTGTAAGGCTGGGGATTTAGGGCACGCTTTATTTTATTCCATAAAACAAAAATGTACGAGTATCTATATTATAAAACCAGTTCCCTTGCTGCGTAGGCAGTGAGTGTACAATTCAAAAAGGTCATTTCCTTACAGACTTCTCTGATTTCCACCACTTAAAAATGCCGTCACGCCTGTATTCCTCAGGCAGAGGTGGAAGAGGTTGACTATAAAACGAATAGTTTTCCGACGATTCGCGAGTCTATTGCGATTACACTAGGCCTAATTTCAGACTGCGAACTACTACTGACATAGATATAGAAAAAAAAACCAAATAACACTTTGCTCATGACCTCATGTTTGCCAGCCGCACCATATCACACCAATGAAGTGGTCCAAAACATGAAGTAATAAAAAATTAATAAACTGTGTCACGCTTATATTCCCCAAGCGGGGGTGGCAGAGGTGTACTGTGCACACCCGGCTTTTTGCACTTTTCCGCTCACATATATAATAGGTGGCCAACTTATTGCTATATATCAGGGAAGTTTTCCAGACTGCGGACGGATACTGGAAATTTTTCAATAGAAAAAGTATATTTGTCCGACTTAGGATTTAAACCCAGGACCTCGTAATCGCAAAGCACATTATTTGCTACTACGCCGCGACCAGGTCGCCAACAGACCAACGACGCAGTCTATTGTCTATACAATACGCGCATAAAATTGCTGCCGCTCACTCCAAAGACCCTACCACAAACAATGCTTTGAATTACATCATTGGAATATTAATTTTTGCCCCGGGAAGCTTTCCATGATGAATTTTATTATCAGCCCAGTCCCCGCTGAATCCAAATTGGGCCATTAGTTTCAAATTGATAACACACTTGAACGGGGGCGATCATTTTTGTACTTTACAAAGATTCCGTTTGATTTATCTGACGCACGTTTTTCATTAAAAATCGGGGGATGAAATGCGAGCAGTGGAAATTTGATTTTTTTGCCGTTCGATGTTACATTTTTATATCGATGGCTTCTGTTAATGTTGGTTGCAATATTAGAGTTTTCAGATAGACCTGTTAAGTCGTGGATTCGGTCTAAAGTAGCTGATAACGAATATGTTTTTTAAAAAATATTTAGAAGCCATTGATTTTTTTGCTAAATTTCTATTAACTTACTTTCATGTCTGTCAGTTTGTTCGTTAAAAAATGTAATCGATTTTAAGTTAAACTTACGTAGAGTTATAGGCTTGAGAATTTTATAGCTCAGAAGTGGATTAAAATGCAATATTTTAACATACAGATGCGTATCATAAAAGATCAAAAGAAATATCCATGAAAGAATATTTTTAATTTTCCACGTTTTTAACGTGGATTAAAAAGATTCAATTTGTTTTCAGGCACACATAGATCTATACCCTATAAAATAATCAAACATCGTATCTATCTGAACTTCACAACCAATTTTCAACATTTACACCCCCGAATCAAGACCCAAATTACTTTACAACCCCGCAAATCGATAGTAAGCACCGTCTCATTGATATTTTATCAAAACAAACAGACGATAACATAAATCAGTACCGAAATTCTTCGGTAGCAAGTTATTCAGATTCAATGTTAGATCATGGCCGGGACAGCGTTAGTTATAGTCGCATTATACCGCGGTCGCCGGTAATGTATGTCCGAGGGACCGCACGATATATGGCAAATGTATGTAGATGTACCAACACGCACAGCGGTGTTATCTTTGTAATTTTTGGGTATTTCTATATCATCACGCCAGATCCCTTGCAGGGTAGGCAGAGAGTACAGAGTTCCAACAGGTTCTTTCCTTACGTACCTCTCTGGCTTCCTCCACTCTCATAGTTCGTCTCATACCCGCTCGCCGGTTACGGAGACTCTTGACTTTTCCTTCAGATAAGACTTTTGGGGATTTCTAGGGCGTTTTTTAGGTTTTTAATTTGGGGTATGCGTAGATTTTTAAGGATAAGGCGGGTACCAGAGATCTTAAGACGAAAACTCTTTTAAACGTACCTCACACTAGGAGCTATTTCTGTGTTATAGGTGCGTTTAGAAACACGAAATTCACATACACAAATACTCAGACCGACACAAGTATTTGTGGATCACACAAAGATTTGTCTCGTGCGGGGAACGAACCTGTGACTATTAGATCCAGTGAGCGGAGCGGCTTAAGCTCTTAACCACGTTAACATGAAGCTAGGTAATCGTGTCGTCACGTTCAATATGAACATATTGTTACGTAGCAGAGTAATTAAATGCCGAATAACATGCGAAGTACTTTATTAGGCGCTCTATGCAAAAACAATAAAGTCGAATAAACATACACTAGTAATACTCTCGATAGTACCCCTCGATAGTAGTAATAGTGCTTTCACGTCGCGGAGTCACTCGTAGTATCCGTATTTCGTTGCTAAGGGCGCCGGTATATTCCACTTAGATCGCTTGTTCCCGATTTGATCGCTGTCGCTTCCGAAAAGAGACTGGCGCCGTTCTCGCGCTCTGTATTCCGTTTATACTCGTATGAAAGTTCTAGAACAGACGCGAACCCTCTAAGTTCATCGATAGAAGTACATGGAACAATAGCCTGCACGCCACACAAAGCAGTATTATTATTACATACCTATTTGTACGAGAACAAATAGGCACTTGTTTGCCGCGACCGCGCGCCGGCGATAATTAAAGGGGAGGAAACTCCTAGACGTTTCAGCACTTGAGCGTGGATTCTAGATCTTTCTTAACGGATCGATAGGGGACCTAAGGGTGTGTAATGCATTTTACGGGATATCGGAGTGTATTGAAGTCGTAACAATATTTAGTAAATATATAGTGGGACAAGGATGGCATATCAACTCGCTAGCGTTACGCTAACGTAAATCTTTTCGTGCTAAGCTCTCCCGAGTAGCTTTCGTATCCAAGAAGAACGGCGGCCCGTTGTGAACACCGCATCGGTGCAAGGGCGAGTATAGAGTACTATCTGATGGGGGCACAAAAGGGCACCAGTAGATTCCTCACAGAGATCTAGCAGCCTCTCCAATCTGTCGATTTAATGGCATTTTTAATCGGCAGGAGCCCCAATCGCTTTGTTACGAAGTGCTATGAAGAATGGTCACGGTATGGGGTTACACTGGTGCTTATATTGTTGTTTTTAAACGTAGTGTAAGTGTTAGTGTCTCTTTTAGCAGAAACTATATAAATAATAATAATAATAAATCATTTATTTCGGGTTACTTGGACCCATATAGGAGAAACAGAATAACAAGCTTTTTCGCAATCACATTCAAACATAACAAATTCTAATACAATAAACAAAATATATGTGCACTTTAAATTGTATTATAAATGGTAGTAGTTACAATATAATATGCGTGAATTAGCCTTACCGGCCTACGACAAGTATAATGCGGGTAGTCTATTTTATTTAGCATTTAGTTTAAATTAATATGAATGTGAGGTTTAGGTGTGGTTTAGGTTCAAACAGTTTATTCTAATAATAATATTAGCCTTGTTAAGTAACTGTCTCACCGTTGGGCACCGGCCTCCTTTCAAATTGAGAGGGTTTAGCCATAGTCCACCACGCTGGCCCAGTGCGGGTTGGCGAACTACACACCTTCGAGAAACTCTTAGGCATGCAGGTTTCCTCGCGAAGTTTTCCTCAACCGTAAAAGCAAGCGATAGTTAATTGTTAATACACACATGCTTTCGAAAAGACAGAGGTGCGTGCCTGGATTTGAACCCCCGAGCCCTCTGACTTTGCAGTCCAAAGGCCTAACTACTACGCTGTCACTGCTTGTATTTATATGTATTTATTATAAAATTTTAATAATTTTAAAGCACTTTTCACTCCAATCATACCTGACTCTTGGATAATGTGCGAAGAAATAAAAATGTAGAGAGCTAGGTGCTAACACTAGTTAAATCACTAGGTAGACAATTTATGTAAGCGCGTGCCTCTACGAGGAGCGCGAATAAGCCGGTCAGCGGCGATATTATCATAATATATTTAACATAATGTATGGCCGTGTTTGTTCTTCGTTATTCTTGGGTGAAATGATGGCCGTGGTCGAACGTTCCTTGACTGAATATCTTTGGGATGGGTTTAGGTGATTTCCAGGATTTATATCACACTGAAGTTAGGTCGTAAACTAATTAATGATAACCTAAAAATTGTACCCACACAGTACAATTAAAAAAAGAATTGACTCAGTTGAGGCCGAATTCCAATCCGGTGGTAGATTAGTAATTAGATTAGATATAAAAAAAATGGCAGCTTGTAAGTGTCTCCTGGGGTTTACACAAAATATATTACCTACCTATTTGAGTTTGTAGACTCAAAGGACAATGCCTAAAGCCGGGCTAAAAATGCATCACAATGCACACACACTATTTATATACTAATAATTTGGATCTGAATTATAAGTCTCTGCTGGCCCGGTATGAACCCGTGACGCCACTTACAAAGGTTCTGCCAGAATACCAGCGCTGCATTATAGCCATAGTGCAGCAATATGCTGAGGCAGAGACCTGTTTGGCCTCACACAGTTGTGCCTTTCTTCACATAACTGCCTGTTTACTCTGTATTGTAGTGTGTTGGTCAAATAAATGTTTTTTCTTTCTTCTTTCTTTCTTGCTGGCAATTAGTAGCCCAGTTAGTAATTAAGTTTAAAAATAAAGTATAAATATAACTTCCCTTGAATTGTATTATAATAATTATTGAAATTAATCATATCGGAGTTGTATAAAATAATGAAACAGTCTTTTAATGAAATCCAATGTTTACAATTACACACATAATTCACATGATTCAATAATATATTTAAAATATAATAATATTAGCCCTGTTAAGAAACTCTCCCACCATAGGGCATGGGCCTCCTCTCAATCTGAGAGGGCTTAGGCCATAGTCCACCACGCTGGCCCAGTGCGGGTTGGCGAATACCTTCGAGAAACTCTTAGGCATGCAGGTTTTCTCAAAATGTTTTCTTTTACCGTTAAAGCAAGTGATAGATAATTTTTAATACGCACATGCTTTTGAAAAGACAGAGATGCGTGCCTGGGTTCGAACCAGAGACTTCTGACTTTGCTGTCCAACGGTTTAACCACTAGGCTATCACTGCTTATATCAATAATAAATTATGGTAATAAAATATACTTACGATTCAGAATACCCACAATATCGAATAATTATTTCGAAAATAAGTTGAAGGGTATCTGTCAAAATCATTTTTCTGGGAATAAAGGAGTTTGATAAGTATTTCTGCACCTACTAGGTACTTTCTTGATAAGTGCAAGTGAATTTTGTGTACTAATTACGATGTCGTCAAGGTTTAATTATAGCCATATACCACGGCGGTGTAGTAACTGTGCGTTGGTTGTGCCACGCCATGAACGAGTTCTATACTAAAAGTTTTGACCTCCCGGATTGCACCTGGTTCAGTAAGTGTTTTACATGTACTAATAATAATTTGTTATGCATTATCATGTGCAAACACCTCTTTTTCTCTCAAGCAAAATGTTTACACCTATAGTTAGTTGGTTTAAGTTTGAACCCAGGTAAACATTTGGTTTACAGTTCACATGGGTATTTTTTCTCCATCAAGGAGCTTGTTATAATGAAGTTTAATGTAACCTAAAAATCTTTTCGGAAAAGCATGATTATTCAAACATCCCATTATTTTTTTTACGTTTCCTAAACATTTTGTCATCCTAGGTACATTACCTATGCTTTAATGACGATTTGGAAGAGACGCAAGATTAGCCGAACTTCCATAGGATTTTGGGCAGTATATACATCCAGTAAAAATCGAGTATTTTCGAATGAGATTTGTCTCATCCAGTGAGTGGCCATCCTAATAGCGCCATCCGTGGCCGCTCTCAGCTCTTCCCGTGTTCAGGTGGTGGGGCACAAGAGACAGACAGACCGACAGACCAGCAGGTCAGTCAGCGAGTTCACACCACAATCGTAGGCATTCAATACACAATTCACTTCACCAATACATCCAAATTCATAGACAAATTTGACTGAAACCCCATGAACACATTTTCTTTGTTTCTACTTACCTGAGTGTGAAGACGATTAAAGGACAGTCGGTTGTAGTTCATCTATAAGTCGCTCTCACTCAATCTCACAGGATAATTCTAAGCATAGCTGTTTCCATTGCCCCTTGTATGATCTTCAATCTTCTTCGAAGACGATTGTGAGTGAATATGTCTAAGTCACTTCGCAATCTGTCAATAAACTTGGGGTTCTTGAAGCGCATTCAAACACGCTCGTACTAAAATAATTTTGTTCAACTCCCTTGTTAGAAGTCATCTTGAGTACGGTTGTGTAACGTGGAACCCTATCTATTGCATACATTCGCAGCGGATTGAGAATATACAACGCGCGTTTACGCGACACTTAGCTTTTGCTTCAAGTGGAGTTACGCATCGGTGTAGCTATGATCAAAGATTGGCTTTCTTTAAAATGAACTCTTTACGGGATCGTCGTAAAATGCACGAGATGATATTTCTATGTAAATAATACCCTTAATTGTAACACAAATCTTGATAATGTGTTAATAAACGTTCCATACTGTATCCCGCGAAAACCCCTAACTAACACTTTTCATGTTCGGCCTACAAGAACCAACATTGGACTCAGTTCACCAATAGTCAGAATGTGTAACACATACAATAAGAACAATAAAAATGATAATAATATTGACATATTTCATGACTCTCTTCCAATTTGTAAAAAGATTACACTGGAATCATTTTGCTATATTATTATCCTTTGACAATTTTTTGTTTTACACCGTCACGCCTATATTCCCCAGAGGGGGTGGCAGAGGTGTACTGAGCACACCCACGTTTCGCCGACGATGTTAGGTCCCATGTAATAGGGGCCGAGCCTCTTGCCATATACCGGGCACAATTCCAGACTCCGGACTCGTACTGGGAATTTTTCGTTAGAAAAACTACATTTGTCCGACCTAGGATTTGAACCCAGGACTTCGTGATCACAAAGCGATGCGCTTTGCCACCAGACCAACGAGGCAGTTATCATTTTAGTTTTTAAGTTATAATTATTATGTTATCCACTTATTCAATATTATCAAAATTTAATTTAATAATTTAATGTAATTCGTATAGCATTTCTATTTTCTTCTCGATATAGATTTCATGCTGTGTAAAATGGTAAAAAATGTACACACCTGTTATTGGTGTACATTTCGGAATATAATTCTAGTTTTTAATATTCAATACGTTCATACTCTGTTAGTGTGTCTTAAAAAAATAAATAGATAAATAAACAAATAAAGTTGGCGTGAAATAAAATCGATAAATATATTTTTATGAATTACACATTTTACAACTAACTAAATAATGTATAATTGAAGAAGTAATTTACCTCCGTACCCTCTGCCTACCCTACGCAGCATCTAGCTGCAAATAGATCGAGAATTCAATTTCTTGGTATTCTGTTATGTACTATCCAGGGCATGAGTCGGAGTCTTCTGTGTATAATATAGGATCACGAAGTAGGACATTCTCTACTTCGTGATCCAATATTATACACAGAAGAAAATGGTATAGGATTTTTGCTCGTTACATATTTTTTTACAAAAACTTTTTAAGAACCTAATGTGTTCTACTGCTGTCTGCTGGCTGCTCCTTTCCATTCTTCCAACGATTTCTATTCCCTGTAAGTAATGGCCATTCTATTTCTTACGCGTCAAGGTCATCGCGCCACCGCTTCCTGGGCCTGCTTCGGCAACGATGACCTTGTTGTGGGACTCATTTGGTATACAGTTTGGCCCTTATATTTGTGTCCATTCGATTCTATGACTAGTCTATACTATATACAAATCAGACTAAAAGTGAATTTATTGTAACAAGTCTCAGTTACACCATTAATTATTCAGCACTTGTCCGCCAATTGACCGCTACTAGGCTTAGGAAAGGTTCTCCGTATATTCTCCAAAAAGGCAGTTAATTTAGTTAACATGGGGCGTCCTGTCACCGCGGCGCAGGTGGCTGCGGAGTCCCAGCGGGATCTGCGACATTTTAATACAGGATTGGTAACATTTTAAATAAGATTGAACATACAGTTGGATGCCGCAACGCCTGAACGCCCGTCGCTATAACCAGTTTTTCAGCACCATAAGTCTGTAGTATTAGTGAAAATATAAATATATAGCTGAAAAATGGATGCTCACAAAAAATCTGTAAACAAAATGAGTTTCTCAATAAGCCAAGAAGAGTGTCATGTTAGGCATCATAATGAGTGACCGAGTCAGAAATACGGAGATTAAAATACGGACGCACACTGCACAAAACGTAACTCAATCAAACACATCAAATCTACACATCATTTTTTAAGTTCGAATGAAGCAAATTAGCGTAGTAAGTGCCTCGGTATTTTGTCGGATCATGGGTAGGGCATGTCGCAAGATGTAGTGATAGCAAGTAGAGTAGGTTTCTGACTAAATGGTGACCACGGAAGGTTATTCGGGGAAGGAAAGTACCAAGATGGGTCGATAATGTGGTTAAGTATCCGATGGTAATACACAGGGAAGGGGCGCCGCTGCAACGTGTCACTGAGGTGACACATTGCAGTGGGTTTGGAATCCGATTTACTGAAGATACGAATTTCCGGAAACATATTATAGGCGTATGTAAGAAAGCTTATCGGAATCTGGGGTTTGTTTTGAGACATGCAAGTCAATTTTCCAACATCGGAGCTTTAAAAGCATTGTATAAAGCTTTGGTAAAAATAATGTAATGCGGTAATTTGGTCTCCATATGAGGCCAAATACAAACAAATGATAGTGTATTCAGGATACATCTATAAAGTTCCTATATTTTAAACAGTATGGGGTTTATTCGGAATATCCGCTGTTGTTATCAACTTTATTTGTTTTGGGTATGGTAGGCTTTATGAAACTGGAAGCAAAAAAGGGAAGTAACCCTAGGTATCTACTTATTTTAAGTCCTTCGTGATAGAGTACAAAAGACAGCAGTTTTACGGGAGGTGGGTCACACAAAAAAAGGAAAATTACAACTGAGTCATTCATTTCACATTCTATTACACTTGAATATCAAAGACTGCTCCCGTAAGCTCGTCGACACCCCAGGACCTTGAGAAGTTTTGGGATAATGTCAGGGAAGTTCTGGATTTGGCTGAGGCTAACGAAAAGGTGATTTTGTGTGGCGATCTGAACGGATGGGTAGGAACCAGGCGGCAAACTTGCGACGCTGCTCTGGGTCATTATGGTGATAAGAGAGTGAACGATGCAGGTAAGCTCATTGTAGATATTTGTTTGGAAAGGGGTCTTCTTGTATCTAACACGGTATTCCAGCACAAGGACATACATATGTATACGTGGAGAAGGAATGAACAAAAAAGCATGATAGATCTGATCCTGGTTGATAACCGTCTCCGAAGCAAATTACAAGATACGCGTGCGTATAGAGGCCCCACTCTGGAATCAGACCACTATCTCGTAGTTGCGCGGTTTAGTAGTCTGTTCAGGAAGTGGAGGCACTGGCGAGAGCGTATCCCCTTCGGAGACCTTGAAAGATTAAAGGTTGAAAAGTTGCAAGATGAGAGCGTGAGGAGAATGTATGAAGACAGAGTGTGGGACAAGCTTTTGACAGCAGGCTCTTCGGACTCAAATGTAGATAAATGCTGGAATAGCCTGAAAGAGAGTTTGGTGGAATCCGCGAAAGAAGTATGTGGTTGCTCAAAGAAGCATATTACAGCAAAAGGTGATGCATGGTGGGATGCGGAGTTGCAAAGCTCCGTAGAAAGTAAGAAGAAAGCGTGGCAGGACTATGTATCTTCTTTGAACCTGAATGCCAGTATGACAGAGATGAGGAAAGAAATATACCGGCAATTCAAGAATGCCACTAAAACTTTAGTGAAAGAAAAGCGTGAAAGAGCCAGTATGATTGAGGAGAAGAGGCTGGCGAAGAACTTCGAGAACAACACCAAACTCTTTTGGAGCAAGGTGAGAAAGGCTCGAGGTGATTCGTCAGGCTCCATAATGGAAAGGATAAAATCTAAAGATGGTGACATTCTTGCAGACACACAAGCTGTGCTAAACCGGTGGAGTGAATATTTTAGAGAAATGTATGGAGATGACCTGGATACTGATGCCGCAGACGTGCCCAAAGGCGAGATTGCGGCACCAGAATCAACGGAGGACATCACTATGGAAGAAGTTGAATGGGCGATAGGAAGTATGAAAAACGGTAAAGCTACGGGAGTAGACATGATATCTGCCGAGATGATCAAATATGGTGGAACTTTCGTCCGGGACGCTTTCCGGGCCCTTGCAAACCTTTGCTGGAGGACCGGTAGAGTCCCTACAGATTGGCGCCGCGCAGTCATAGTACCCTTGTATAAAGGCAAGGGTTCACAATATGACTGTGCCAGTTACAGAGCCATCAGTTTGATCAGCTTGGCAGCCAAGGTGTATGGTAAAATTATTGAACGGAGAATGCGCGTGAAGTCCGATGGAATGTTGTGCGAGGCACAAGGGGGTTTCAAGTCGTTATAAGTGGAAGAGAAAGTTCGGATCAAGTCTCCTCACTCCGCAACATCGTAGAGAAGCATCTGGCAGTGGGGCGGAAGGTTTCCTGCAGTTTTGTAGATCTGGAGAAGGCATTTGACAGAGTTGTGCGAAAGAGACTTTGGGACATTTTGCCAGAGTATGGTATAGATGGCACTCTGTTGCGAGCCGTCCAGTCCACTTATGAGGACTGCAAGGCATGCGTACGGGTGGGTGGTAACAGGTCACCCTGGTTTGACGTTAAATCGGCGTCAAGCAGGGTTGCGTGTTGTCAGCTAGACTGTTTATAATATATCTGGTCAAAAGTCTTCAAAGACTAAAAGCGATGAATGAAGGTGTACAAATGGGTGACTTAGTGGTAAACCATCTACTTTATGCAGATGACGCGGTTTTAATAGCGCCAACAGCCACTGATCTGCAAACACTAGTCACAGTTATGAAAGACGACTGCATGATCAATGGCTTACACTTGAATGTGAAGAAAACCAAGATTATGGTTTTTGAAAGGGAAGAAACCAGAACGAATGTAAGGATTGTGGTTGGTAACGATATGCTGGAGCAAGTGAATGAGTTTGTATATCTTGGATGCGCCTTCAGTAAGGATGGGAAATACACCGCTGACATAGAGAGAAGAGTGAGTGCAGGGAACAGAAAGAATGGTGCGATGGGAAAGCTACTCGGGAGCCGGCACTTAAGCCATATGGCGCAGCTGGCCATACATAACGGAGTTCTTGTCCCAACGCTGTTATATGGTAGCGAGAGCTGGGTATGTAAGAAGGAGAATGAAAGTAGGATAAATGCGGTAGAAATGCGAGCTCTGCGGAAGATGTGCGGCGTGAAGCTGACCGACCGCATTAGCAACAGCATAGTAAGACAGCGAGTAGGTATGAAAGATAGTATCGGTGTAAAGATGAGAAAGGGCATGCTCCGTTGGTTCGGGCATATAGAAAGAATGCCAGAGGAAAGAATGACAAAACAGATATACAATGTGAAAGTGAAAGGCTGCAGGTACCGGGGAAGACCTAGACTATCTTACCACGACCAAATAAACCGAGTCTTATCTGATGGAAAAGTCAAGAGTCTCCGTAACCGGCGAGCGTGTATGAGACGAACTATGAGAGTCGAGGAAGCCAGAGAGGTATGTAAGGAAAGAACCTGTTGGAACTCTGTACTCTCTGCCTACCCCGCAAGGGATCTGGCGTGAGGTTATAGATAGATAGATAGATCAAAGACTAAATTTAATATTAATGAACCCACAAAACATAACCCCATCTTATCAAGTACATTTTTAAGTTCGACTCAAGCTAATTAGTGTGCCTAAGTGCGTCGGTATTTTGTAAGCAATTTAATTATAAACATCGATTTCATGTTAATTACGGCTCGTTACGGCGCTAATGAGAAGTGCTTTGAGTTCGCGACTTGAGATACGAGCTTAATTTGATTATGTACTAGATGTATCTTCATAAACAGTGGCGTGGAAGTACCTTTAACCCATGAAACAACAGTATTTTTGGTATTTTATTGTTGTTTATTATTTCTTGAATTTAAGATGATCAAAGACTGACCACACTACAGCGCGAGCTCATACTATGTAAATTGGTCCAGAAAAAGTAATTAGAAAGTTTGAAAGTACACTTCAGTCTTTTCCGTGACCATAGGTGCTGTAAAGCAAAGGCTGTAGAGTACCCATGGTCATACGAAAGACAACTATTCCAAAGGTGGAAAGTCGAGAATTTAAAAACAAATAATAAATCGCGATTCAATTCAAAAATCCTTTTTTTCTTCTATATCGTAACCTGAAAATAGTTTAATTTGAAAATATATCTTTATATATACCATGCTCTTGAATGATTTACTAATATTTATATACCTATGTTATATTATTTTGGTGTGTTGTACAGCAAGGTACCTGCAGGATTGATACGAATTGTCGACCTCTTACTTTTTGAAGTCGGTTAATATTTTGATTAGTTCTATGGCAGGGTATCTAAAGGATTGACTTAATGCCTATAATATCTCAATCTAAGAATTCGTTTTGTTTGTCGTTAAGGAGTTCCTTGGTGTAGCTTCCAAGTCCAAGGTCCAATATCGATGAAATTAAAATGGGACCACCTTAAAGCTATACTAAACCAATGCAAAAAGAATCATCAAAATCGATTCATAATCGCGTAACATACATACAAAAAAAAACATACAGTCAAATTGAGAACCTCCTCCTTTTTAGAAGTCGGTTAAAGACTCAACTTGTGTGTATAGTCCGAGGTTGGAACTCCGTCTGGCACCATTAAGTTTTCGAAATCTTAATGTGGTTAATACATTTTTGATATTTATTCCTGGAAAATGAATAGATGTTTAATTTTAAAAGTGGGGTATAGATTGAACCGTTGTAATAGTGGGACATGGTGTTAACGTTCACGAGTTGGTAAGTCCTAATCCTAGTTTAGATAAAATTTAGTTTTTCTATCGAATCGAATTTTTAGTAGAGGCGCAAAGTTTAGAATTCTATATAATGGCATAGGGTCGCCCCTGTTACATTAGAACATGATATCGTCAGCAATATGTGGGCACGTAGGCGTCCACAATACACCTCTGCCCACCTGTTTATGAATGTGAACATAACGGTGTTTATTTTTATTTTAGTTTCTTAAAGAATCAATATTCTATAAAACAAATTCTTTCCAAAATACATCACGACTTATAAACTTCACTAAAAAAGTGGCGGCACGAAGTCGGGACACGTAGAGTGCCTAGTGTTTGAAAAACAGAGACGGTCCCGGCTTCGAAGTATCAGAGCAGATGCGATTAAATTGGAAAACATTCACTAAATTTCCTGGGCGAGAGGGGATCCACCGACTCCCGCGAGTTTTGTGTACCGATAGCAGAAAAAACACGTTAATATAATAATAAAATCTATTATAACAAAGGTTGTAAATTCTATATATTAATACGTGAAGCAAAAACTTTGTACACATTTTTACGAAAATTGCGCGGACGGAGGAGTATGAAATTTCCCACACTTATAGTTTATATAGAGAAAGAGTGCAGAATGCTAATATTTTTTTAAAAGTATGCATAAAACATACATGAAATCAATGAAAAAATCATCACACACACTACCATGTATTTGACACAATACACGTCAAATTGATGTTTGCCTTTAATATTATTTGTCTATAGTCTTACTGAACGTCAAACATAACCAGCAAACGATGAAAGAGTAGGTCGAATATCGACCTATGGGCGACCACTAGTAAAAATAAATATCCCATTTTTCTTAGCGACGGCTTTTTTAAAAACAAGCCGTTCCATACATACATTGGATTGAGTAGTCGCGGGTTCGATCTTCCTACCAGACAGATTTTTGCTTGACCTACAATTTTTTTCCGGTAAGGTTTGTATGTAAAATTCAAGTTTGTAAACGTACCCATGACACAGGTAAAGTTCATGTGTGAGGCTATTTATCTAAAAATATAACTTAAGAGGCAGTGGGCGCGACATATCTCTTTCAGGAATATTTATTTATTTATGAAAAGATACACCATCGACTAATCACACAAAATAGTTAACAACGTAAGATACAGTCTGAGACAAGGTGACAAGTGTTTATAGGCGTATACAGCATTTAAAGATTAACAGTCAGTTCGAGTAATACAAATCAAATTAATAATGGTAGGGATGCAGATTGATAGCCGTTTGGACAGAAAGATCCTAAAGTACTGACCACGTATGGAAAGACGTGGAGAAGGCCTTGTAGAAGGCAAACTGGGGACTTGGTGTACATGGTGATTTAAAAAGCTAGACGCGTACAATAGAAAGACGGTCGTCACCTCGATCTTTGAGGGAGAGCTTTGTCCTACAATCAACTTCTTTCGGTTGGTGATAATGATTCATTTATGAAATTGTTAATTCAGTTGTTCCTGCCACTGAATTGAAAATTATACATAGTGTTTTTTTACATGGGCTTATTAAAATTGTATTTGTTAATTATTTGAAAGTACACATTCTTAAAAAAAGGTACTCATATTTTTATGCTGTTTTTTTTAACTAACTATAAGCAAGCGATCAAAACGAGTTAATAAAAACGTACCAATAAAAAAGCTGGTATTGTTTATTTTATTTTAGTAAGTACCTTTTTTGCTGTCCGTACAGCAACGAGCACGTCGCACCGCTGCAGTCTGACAAATCCACGGCGGTGAGTAGCCGATAGTAAGACGTATATATTTGCTGACGCTACTTCGTCCGCAATCTAAGGGACTGTACGTTTTTAAATTACTGACTCAGAGTACTGCTGAGGTACTCTAGTCTTCTATATTATACTGAATGTATTATTAGTAAGGGTATGCTCCTGATTCGGGCATATAGAAAGAATGTCAGAAGAAAGAATGACAAAACAGATATACAATGCGGAAGTGGAAGGATGAAGGTACCGGGGAAGACCAAGATCTTACCATGACAAACACACCGAGTCTTATCTGAACAACAAGTCAAGAGTCTTCGTAATAGGCGAGCGAGTATGACACGAAATATGAGAGTGGAGGAAGCCAGAGAGGTATGTAAGGAAAGACTGTTGGAGCTCTGTACTCTATGCCTACCCCGTAAGGGATCTGGTGTGATGATATAGATAGAGATAGAAATATTGATACATACAGGGTATAACGCCGAAAGTTGCTTGATATGTAGGTACGTCCCATACAAGTTCACTCGATCAGCTAATCGATTTGTATAGAAAAATAAAAAAAGTCTAGTAAATAGGATAGTGCGTGGTATAATAGGAAAGGCTTGCCCCTATTACTGACTTAGATCGTCGGCGATAGGACGAGTGTACACAGTAGGTATGTTTCTGCCACCCCCACTTGGGGAATATAGGTGTATATCATTAGAGTTATTATAATTACGAAGATAGATTTTATAGATTGGCATTGATGGTTTCCAAAATACATTTTACATTTCCATTTTAAAATTCATTTTTAATTTTACTCAGACACGGCAAATAAGTATTATGCTAATGATGGATGGCCTAGATTTTTTAAAAACGCGATTACTACAAAAACGTTAAGATTATACTTGGAAGTTGATAAAAATTTAGTTTTAACTAAAAATTCCACTGACCGATTTCTCTTTAACGCCTGATAAAATTTTGATAGCAACTTTTTCGTTAAATATTTATTACCTTTTATTTAGGCGCGCAAATAAACCACATCACGTCTATATTTTCCAATTTAGGGTCACAGAGGTGTGCTATGTACACTCTTTTCACCAACGGAGGTAGACGCACAAATATAATCTTAAAGCCAACGACATACAGACGACCGTCGATCTATAGTCCCACAAAAGCCCACAAGGATATTTTAGCCTGCGTCCAAAATCCGAACGATCGCTCTCATCAAATGAAACGTCACTTTATGACAGTCACATAGCTGCCGTTTGCTATAAATTCTACCCAAGTTCTTTTTTTAATTTGTAACTATGTGGACCCGCCTGTTGAAATATTTCTCTGAAAGTAGAACAATTCTGGCATGGCGAAAACGAGCATGACAAAGCTAAACAGGATATGAAAGGACAGGAACATCACAACAAGTACAAAAATCAACCTAGTACGAACACTGGTCCTATCTATATTCCTGTATGGTGCAGAATCTTGGACTCTTAAAACCGCAGATAGAAAAATGATAGACGCTTTTGAAATGTGGTGCTTGCGACGCATGCTGCGAATCCCATGGACAACCCATCGTACAAATTTATCAGTAATTAAAGAGCTAAAACTTGAACATTCCCAGAGACTTTCCACCATCTGTGTTCACCGAACCCTACAGTACTTTGGTCACATAGCTCGAAGAAATAGTAATAACATGGAGAGATTACTGGTGACAGGCAAAATAGAGGGGAAGAGACCAAGGGGACGCAGTCCTAAGAGATGGTCGGATCAGATATCGAAACAACTCGAGATGCCAGTCAGCGCGGCTCTCCACCTGGCATCTGTGATCGCAATAAATAGAGAGAAATTATAAAAAGAGTCCATCAATGGAGTCACGATCCTCAGTCATGAGGGAACGATTGAAGAGAGAGAGAACAATTTTACTAAATGATTATCCTAGTTTTAAACCAACCCTGTCATTGTCACCCACGAGCCAAAATATCCGTGTCGCATTGTACATTACCTACCATTTTTGGTAACATCGCGACGATTAACATAAAAAAAATAATGCGACCATTATGGTATTTTATAAAAAGGCTTTACCATAATGTTTATGGTTTATTACAATTTACTACTATACCGGGGGCTTGAGTTATTTCTACCTTCACGGAAGGCCGCAGTTAAAACCCTTTTTTAATCAGATAAAAAAAATAGGATATTTACACACTACCCTCGCGCACTAGCAAAGCGTAGCGACAGATAGCCCAGTCTACTAAAGATGTTTTCGTCCTGAAAGAAGAGGAGGGCGGCAGTGGGACAAAGTGAGATGACGGGTCCGGGATATTGCAACTGTTGAGACAGCATGATGGTGACTTAACAAACTAATAGACCTGCTTTACACACGCGGTGAATTATGTCAACCATTTTGTGCCTACTCTAGATAAAAGTAAATTCGACGGCCGACTTAGTTTAGTGGTTAAGGCCTGAAGTCGCTTCGTCCACTGGATTGAGTAGTAGGGTAGTAGTAGCGAGTTCGTTTCCTGCATGGCCCAAATTTTTGTGTGACTAATAGATATCTGGGCGCATGTGTGTGTCAATTTTGTATTTATAAATTCACCCATGATACATGAATAATGCGTACGTGAAAATGATTTATTTAAAAAAAAATCATCGTCACGTCTATATTCATCAAGTGGAAGTTTTCCAAAACGAAGTCCCCAAAGAGGTATTCAGTGTAGATACGATTTCCTAAAAAATAAATAATTTACTTTCCTCGCAAAATCTCTTAATTCATTTTTCTTCCCTAGAATAAATCTCTAAACTTACCCCTGATAATTTCATCATTTTTCCTGTTATCTTACAAAAACGTATCCCCACACTAGGATTCATTTCTGTGTCGTGGTTGCGTTTACAAACATGAAAATACACAAATACCCACACCGAAACAAATAATTGTGGATCACACATAGATTTGTTTTGTGCGGGAATCGAACCCGCGACTATTAGACATAGTGAGCGGAGCGGCTTAAGCTCTTAACCACTGCGCTAAATCATCCGTCCGTGCCATTAGGACCGAATAGCCCGCCAGCTGTTTAAATAAGCTGCGGTACAGTCAACTATATTTTTCAGTCAATTTATAAGCTTTCCCATTTCAAACACCGCGTGTTTGGCAACGAATAGTATTTTTATTATTTATAAAGAATTTAACTGTCACGCTAACGTTTTCTACACTTTCTCGCCTGTTTGCGGTGTACACACAATTATTTAGCTGACTGTACTTAATTGGTCCGGTCAAAAAATGAGGGTAAATAGAAAATTTGCTGTTTGGAATATGTACTGTAATTTTGTTAATTGGCCGATGCCAATAAACCGATGTTTTATGTTAGTATGTGTTGTGAAATCAAAATATATGGTTTTGTAAATGTGGGAACGGTGTTGATACGATGCTTTATTAATTAATTAGATGAAAGGATGCAGGTACCGGGGAAGACCCAGACTATCTTACCACGACTAAATAAACCGAGTCTTATCTGAAGGAAAAGTCAAGAGTCTCCGTAACCGGCGAGCGTGTATGAGACGAACTATGAGAGTCGAGGAAGCCAGAGAGGTATGTAAGGAAAGAACCTGTTGGAACTCTGTATTCTCTGCCTACCCCGCAAGGGATCTGGCGTGAGGTTATAGATAGATAGATAGATAGAATTAATTAGTAATTTTAAGCCGCCTGGTCTAATAATAGCATATGGTTTAATAGAGGAATCACGAGCCCCGGAAGAGTCATAGGTCGGAAAAAGTTGTTTTTCAATCGATAAATGTTCAATTAAATTTATTTATTTTTTAGACTGCTTCGTTGGTCTAGTGGCAAATCGCATCGCTTTGTGATCACGAGGTCCTGGTTTCAAATCCTAGGTCGGACAAATGTAGTTTTTCTAACGAAAAATTCCCAGTATGAGTCCGGAGTCTGGAATTGTGCCCGATATATGGCAATAGGCTCGCCCCCTATTACATGGGACCTGACATCGTTAGTGAAATGTGGGTGTACTCAGTACACCTCTGCCACCCCCTCTGGGGAATATAGGCGTGACGGTGTGTGTGTGTTTTTTTTTTAGGCACATCAAGAACACAAACACAGATTGTTCATTTTACATTTCAATTTATTAAAACTCGCGTTTGCATCTGTTACAGATATGCACATTATAATACACACTATCACGCCTATATAACCCAAGTCGGGGTGGCAAAGGTGTACTGAATACACCCACTTCTCGCCGACGATTTTAGGTCCCATGTAATAAGGGGCGAGCCTTTCGCCATATACCGCGCAGAATCTTAGACGCCGTACTCATACTGGCAAGTTTTCGTTAGAAAAACTACATTTGACCGACCTGGGATTTGAACCCAGGACCTTGTGATCACAAAGCGATGCGCTTTGCCATTATTATAGTGATAACATTACATATATATATATATATATATATATATATATATATATATATATATATATATATAAGCATAATAATAATCATAAGCAGTGAGATACTAGTGGTTAGACCGTGGACTGCAAAATCAGAGGTCTCGGGTTCAAAACCAGGCACGCACCTCTGTCATTTCGAAAACGTTACGTTACGTTACGTTAACGCCTAAGAGTTTCTCGAAGGTGTGTGAAGTTCGCCAACTCGCACTGGCCAGCGTGGAGGACTATGGCCTAAACCCTTTCCGTTTGAGAGGAGGCCCGTGCCCAACGGTGGGGCAGTTTCTAAACAGGGCTATTATTATTATATTATAAGCTTTTATTATTTAACTTGTAAAAGTCTTCAAAGACTGTATGCGATGACTGAAGGGGTAAAAATGGGTGATCTAGTGATAAACCACCTATTGTATGCAGATGACGCGGTTTTGATAGCGCCAACAGCCACTGATCTGCAAACACTAGTCACAGTTATGAGAGACGACTGCATGAACAATGGCTTACATTTGAATGTGAAGAAAACCAAAATTATGGTTTTTGAACGGGAAGAAACCAGAACGAATGCAAGGATTGTGGTTGGTAACGATGTGCTGGAGCAAGTGAATGAGTTTGTATATCTTGGATGCGCCTTCAGTAAGGATGGGAAATACACCGCTGATATAGAGAGAAGAGTGAATGCAGGTAATAGAGTGAATGGTGCGATGGGAAGGCTACTTGGGAGCCGGCACTTAAGCCAAAAGGCGCAGCTGGCCATGTATAACGGAGTGCTTGTCCCAACGCTGTTATATGGCAGTGAGAGTTGGGTATGTAAGAAGGAGAACGAAAGCAGGATAAATGCGGTCGAAATGCGATCTCTGCGGAAGATGTGCGGAGTCACGCTGACCGACCGTATTCGCAACAGCGTAGTAAGAAAGCGAGTAGGTATGAAAGATAGTATCGGTGTAAAGATGAGAAAGGGTATGCTCCGTTGGTTCGGGCATATAGAAAGCATGCCAGAAGAAAGAATGACAAAACAGATATACAATGCGAAAGTGGAAGGATGTAGGTGCCGGGGAAGACCTAGACTATCTTACCATGACCAAATAGACCGTGTCTTAGCTGAAGGGCAAGACAAGAGTCTCCGTAACCGGCGAGTGTGTATGAGACGAACTATGAGAGTGAAGGAAGCCAGAGAGGTATGTAAGGAAAGAACCTGTCGGAACTCTGTACTCTCTGCCTACCCCGCGAGGGAGCTGGTGTGATGATATAGATAGAGATAGAACTTGTAATGTTTGTATGTCTGTCTGTCTTTTTGGTTCAAATCTTGATTTCTAATTTTTAAGCACTTCCGGGTATCCGATTGAGCTGAAATTTGGTATACGCACCTTGGGGCTGGTCCGATAATGGAGTCCGAAGGTTGCCATAGGAACATCTGAAATACACAATGTAGCCCTGTTGTCTTTAGGCTCTTTCTTCTCTTCTCTTTTTTTAAAAACGTTGCCCCACACATTAATTCCTGTGTCGTGGGTGCGTTAACAAACATGAAAATTCACATACACAAATACCCAGACCAGAACAAATAATTGTGGATCACACAAAGATTTGTCCCGTGCGGGAATCGAACCCGCGACTATTAGACACAGTGGGCGGGGTGGGCTAAGCCCTTAACCACTGCGCTAATTCGTCCGTCCGTCTTTAAATTGGTATTGGCAAGTTAGTACTTGTCAATAATAATTAACGAGCCTCTAGAATATAACGAGATAGTGTTTAGGGTTATGAAGCCGAAAGGTGGCCAATGGCTACCCAACTACTCAATATAACCCCGCCGTGCTTGTTTTGACGAGTACTTTACACCCGGATATTGTCCAGGATCTGTTGATGGAGCCGAAAAGAAGCCATAAGAACTCTAACTAAGCAAGATATCTTCGTTGTGTTTTTGCTATAAAAACTTGTTTTTAAAAAAAGGTTAATTTAAACAAAACTTATTTTTTTGGATGGCCTCTAAATAAAACTATTTTTTCGGATTTTATCGCGGTTGATTTTTAATTTTTAAGTTCCCGACGTTTCGAGTGCTTTGCAGCACCCATGGTCACGGGAAGGACTGAGGTGTTAGACGTCCAAAATGCATAGTTGTTCCGGGGTACCCTCAAACTTTTTAATTATTTTTGTTGGTCCGATCTACGTCGAATGAGCTCACGGTGTCTTGAGGTCTCGCAGTGTTATGCTTGCGTATAAGCACTCGAAATGTCGGGAATATAAAAATCAAAAATAAACCACGATAAAATCCGAAAAAATAGTTTTATTTCATGTTTAATATTCGCGTAAATCTAAGAACTCAGTAGCCTTTAAATAGTTAACATTTGCTGTTTATCAGTTATATTATTAGTTAGGAAAATTTGACGTCATTATAATATTATAACAATAATTTTACTGAAATAAAACTATTTTACGGATTTTATCGCGGTTTATTTTTTTTTATTTTTAGTTCCCGACGTTTCGAGTACTTTGCAGCACCCATGGTCACGGGAGGGACTGAGGTGATAGACGGTGTAACGAAACGCAACCGTGCACCATAGACAACGAATCACGCGCAGTCATCAATCTGTCAAAACAAACATTGGATGAAAATATCGTAAAGGTCCTATCTAAAGGCTTAAATTATGCTGTAACACCTCGAAGGATACCGTATGAGGAAATTGTCAGCGCCGTTGAAGACGTCCTATCCAAAAATAGCATAGGAAGGGAAGATTCGGAGGCAATACGTCAGGATGTCTCATCCATGTTACGTCGAAGTTCAGTGCCCAAACTAAATCTTCCTAAAAATCAATATTTAGCGTTGAAAACCTTACGCAATAGAAAGGATATTACTGTTCTCCGCGCGGATAAAGGAAATGCTACGGTCATTATGGATACGTCAGATTACAATGTCAAAATACAAGAACTTTTATCGGATGAAAGTACATACAAAAAGGTCAAGACAGACCCAACCACCAATATATTAAAACAAACCAGTGATTTAATAAAGAAGTACTCCGAAACATTGAATCTGGACGTCAAATCGCTAATACCTTCGTGCGCAAAACCGCCACAGTTGTATGGGCTCTCCAAAAATACATAAACCGAATGCTCCCCTACGTCCAATCGTTAGCCAAATCGACACACCAACCTACAGATTCGCTCAGCACGTAGCGAAAGTGCTCTCGGCACTCAAAGGACACACCAGAGCACATGTTAAGGATTCATACCATTTTGTTAGTGAGATCAAAAATCTTCATCTTACTGACAATGAAACTATGGTCAGTTTCGATGTCCAGTCACTATTCACATGCCTACCTGTACAAGACTGTGTCGAAATTGTAGAAAGGAAACTAGCGGAGAACAACATGCCAGCGGAATACTTAGAACTATTGAGACACTGCCTTACATCTGGCTACTTATTGTGGAAGGAGCAGTTCTACAAGCAAGTAGATGGCGTGGCGATGGGCTCCCCTGTATCTCCCATTGTTGCCGATATATTCATGGAAGACTTTGAGGAGACCTTCGTACCTCACCTGTAAAGCCAAGTTTCTACAAGCGGTACGTAGATGATACTTTCACAATATTACCATTTGACAAAATTCATGTATTCCTAAATCATCTTAACTCCATTAACCCTAAAATTCAGTTTACAATGGAGTTGGAGGCAAACAATTCCCTAGCTTTCCTAGATGTGTTAGTAATCCGTAACCCCAACAACACCTTAAGCCATACGGTTTATCGTAAAAATACCCATACTGATAGGTACTTAAACGGTGAATCTCACCACCATCCAACACAGTTAGCTACCGTGGGTAAATCTTTGTTTCAGAGAGCACAAGGGATCTGTGACAAGAAACATCTGGCTGCCGAGCTTCAACATGTCAAGCAAGTCCTGCACGACAATAAGCTTCGAGTCCCACGCCAACGTCACAGTGACCGAGTGAAACCAGACACAGTTGAGCGTCTCCCTGCTGTACTACCTTACATGAGAGGAGTCACGGACAAGATTGGCTACATCTTGAAGCGTGCTTCGATTAAAACATTTTATAAGCCGCCGAAGAAGATCAGTAAATTTTTACCATCTGTCAAGTGTCAGATCCCTCTACAAGATGCAGGAGTTTACAAGCTTGATTGTGAATGTGGTCTCTCTTATATAGGACAAACAAAAAGATCGGTAAAAACTCGGGTTAAAGAACACATAGCTGACCTAAAACACCGTCGCTCAAAGAAGTCTGCAGTCTGTGAACATGTCCTTGACCGCACCCGCCATAACATCAGATTTGATAGACCACAAATCCTCGTGAAAGAACACCGATTCCTACCAAGGATGGTTCGCGAGGCTATTGAAATTAAAAAACATCCTAATTTCAATAGAGAAGATGGCTGGGTGCTTCCATCGTCTTGGGATCCGGTAATTAATATAATCAAATCCAAAACCAAGCATAACACTGCAAGACCTCAAGACACCGTGAGCTCATTCTGCGTAGATCGGACCAACAAAAACAAAAATAATTAAGAAGTTTGAGGGTACCCCGGAACAACTATGCCTTTTGGACGTCTAACACCTCAGTCCCTCCCGTGACCATGGGTGCTGCAAAGCACTCGAAACGTCGGGAACTAAAAATAAAAAAAAATAAACCGCGATAAAATCCGTAAAATAGTTTTATTTCATGTGTAATATTCGCGTAAATCTAAGAACTCAATAATTTTACTTCTAAAAACTTAAGAGAGCGTTGCCATGTTCCAACAAAACTAAAACTCTTTCTCCCAAGAACATTAACACACATAATAGGCATAACATTAGGATGTAGTTTGCAACCCTGATCAGGCTTTAGAGTTCAATTCTCTCCAAACGAGGGAAGGCGAGCACGTCCCATTAATGCTAACGATCCAACGGCGCTAGCTGCGAACGAATGCTTAATATGTTTTCCCCGCAAACTTTAATTTCCACCCATAAAATGACGGATAAAACGAGTCGAATTTACAGCAGCACACCGCCGCAAATGTATAAACGATGGTGGAAAATAAAAAAGCTACCACACACGGCACTCGGCGCTTTGAGTGTTGCCAGCTTGAGAATGCTCTACCATGTTGAGAATATTTATGGGAGTGGTTATTATCGAGTCTATGTGAGTTTCCTAGGATTGTGGAGTAGCGAGTGATATAGCAGAGATTAGATGTTTGGGTCTAGTCAGTACAATAATATCGATGGCAACATAAACAATTTGGCAAAGCACTTCAATAATCATGAGGTAGATTATATGAACTTGATCCAATACGAACGCGAGATTCTGGATTTGATTAATGTAAAAATATAATCGACATGTCCAACGAACAAAGTCCTATAATCCAGTATTTAGATTTGGTATAAATAACCTTATCGTTGGGCACGAAAGTTGCAATTGCCATTTACTTTGTTTGGCATATGTAACTTTGTTTGATGGGACTGTCGTTATGTATCTTTGGGAAGGGTTTTTCCAGCAGTGAGCGTCTTTCCCGTGATAATAATGATGGAAACATACAGTCCTGGATTGAATATGTAAGTGACAAATCATTATAGTCTTGCCACCAAGATATAATATAGAAACTGGAATATATCAGGGATATCCTTGCATATAAAGACTCTCATATCTATCTTTCCCAATAAGGGGTGGCATAAGTGTAGTATGTAAACACTCATTTTGCCGATGATCTTAGGTCAGAATGTAAGCAGTGAGTTGCTAAGTGCTATTATCATTATATCATACACAATTTTAGAATCTAAAGTAAAAAGAACTCTGAGTACCTCGTCGGTCTAGTGGCAAAGCGCATCGCTTTGTGATCACGAGGTCCTGGGTTCAAATCCTAGGTCGGACCAGTGTAGTTTTTCTAACGAAAACTTCCCAGAACGAGTCCGGAGTCTGGAATTGTGCCCGGTATATGACAATAGGCTCGCCCCCTATTACATGGGACCTAACATCGACGGCGAAACGTGGGTGTACTCAGTACACCTCTGCCACCCCCGATAGGGGAATATAGGCGTGACGGTGAATTTTTTTTTAACGTAAATATAAAGTTTTTTTAAAGAAAAACTATTATATCTTGTCCAATCTGGCATTCGAAGCCAGAAGTTCACAAACAGTATTTTACACTACTAGACCAACGAGACATTTTTTTTCTTTTAGTAAAATTTTTATTTTGCTTAAAATCGGGGAAATTTATTATAAATTGGCAACACAGACCCGTCAACCACGTCCGTTCAAATGAGTAATGCAGTACGTGGTCTGCTTCCAAAAATGATTCGGAGTGTTAAAGCAGACCTACCCTTACGTTAACGTGCGTGCAATCACGCCAAACCTTACGAGGATAGACAGGAGTCGAAGAAAGTGGTAGTGGTGGATTTAGTCTTTTCTTTCCTTAAAATATATGGATTGACACGTTTATAAATTCCTCAAGCAGGAGTTGCAGAGGTGTGCTATGTACACCCACAGAGACGATTTTAGGTCCAAATGTTATAGAGGCCGAGCCTGCCTTTATACCAGGCACAACAGGCTCTGAACTGATTAACTCCGAACCGACGGACGATTTAGCGCAGTGGTTAAGAGCTTAAGCCGCTCCGCCCACTGTGTCTTATAGTCGCGGGTTTGATACGAGCACAGGAAAAATCTTTGTGTGATCCACAATTATTTGTTCCGGTCTGGGTAATTGTGCATGTAAATTTTTTTGTTTGTAAACGCATCCACGACACACGAAAAAAATCTTACGCCAAAAAGGCCACGCTTTAAAAAAAGAAACTCTAACTCAAATAATTCATTTTATATAAGCCAAATTTACAAATAGTAAATTTACATTTTTTAAATTTAATTTAACTACTAATCTACCACCGGATAGGAACGCGGCCTCCACTGAGAAGATCCGGCGAAGAAACTCAGCGGGTGTGACTTTTTTTATTTAATTACTTTCTCTTTTTACCTAACTATTTTTTTTTTCAATCACATTATGTGGATTCAATGTTTTGGTTACTATTAATTGGTTTACGATCTAGCTTCAGTGTGATGTCTTACCACCGAGATATGAAACTAATGATGTAATTTATAAAGAGTGTCTACAGAATTCCAGATGGATCGGTCTCTACAAGCTGCACCCGTTTACGAGTATGACTACAGGTACAGCCATTACTTCCCTCGACCATATACAATACTTTTTGTTACTGCAGTGTTGGACATTATTCAATCAATGTTTTGATTGTAGGATCAATCAAATAAAATTTTAATTGCTATTTAATTAATCCCCTAAAGCACTCCGGAATAACAGTGACTTTTAAACGATGGGTGCCGTAGACCACTCGAAACCAGTAGCGTATTTACACATTTGCCGTCAGTAGGCTATTTAATTTTTGCCGCACCTACTAACCTCTGCAATTTAATATCCTAGTTCACAATCATATGAATTACACTTTCTTTGTCTATAAAATTGCAATTTTATGATACGTGCTCCATCGTCATCATTGCATCAGCTTTTCCCCGTTATTAGTATAATTGTGAACTGAGGGATCGTTGTGTCAGTTCCTAGATTATTCTTACAACTTACAATTTAGTCAAGTTTACACAGGAAATAGTCTATGGGTATATTTTTGAGCTAAGAAAAACTCAATCATGTACTACTTAAAACACATTTTTTAGGCCAGATTTGCCGCTCCCCTTAAATTTGTCGCCATAGGCTCCAGCCTACTCAGCCTGCTGGTAAACACGCTACTGCTTGAAACGTTGGAAACTTAAAAACCAAAAATAAACCGCGATAAAATTCGAAATATTTTAATTTAATTTTTCTTAATCAATTTTTGCCTAACTCTGTAAACCTAATGTCGGACGCAATGGGATTTTTCTATCAAAATATTCTCAGTAGCGGTGAGGAATTTTTCGATAGAGTAACCATACTCTCTGACTTAGCATTTGAAACTTGAACTTCGTGATCGCCAGCCAAACTGTGCGGAACCAGTCCATAGGCTACAGCTATAGACTCGACCTCTGTACAATTGGGACCTAACGTTATCGCCAATTTGTGGGTGTACACAGAACACTTTTGCCTTTAGTGTTTTGTAACGACTTATAACACAACATGATAATGAAATAAAACTATTTTTCGGATTTTACCGCGGTTTATTTTTGATTTTTAGTTCCCGACGTTTCGAGTGCTTTGGAGCACCCATGGTCACGGGAGGGACTGAAGTGTTAGGGGAATGGGTGAACCGAAAACATGGGGCGCTGACCTTCCGCTTAGTGCAGATCCTGTCGGGGCATGGATGCTTCGGCAGGTACCTTTGGAAGGTTGCCGGAAGAGAGGCTGATGCCTCATGCCATGAGTGCGGTGCCGCCGAGGACACTGTCCAGCACACGCTGGAAGAATGCCCAGCCTGGGCGTCCCAGCGCAGTGTCCTCGTGGGCGTCATAGGGCGAGACCTTGCGCTGCCGACAGTGGTTCGCGCCATGGTCGGCAGCGAGAGATCGTGGCAGGCAGTGGAAGCCTTCTGTGAGGCAACCATTGCTCTGAAGGAGGCGGCGGAACGGAGCAGGGAGAGCGATCCCCTCGCTGCTCCGAATCGACGCCGAAGGACTGGGCGGAGAAGACGGGCGGCCGCCGATCTTATGTCGCCGTGAGGGGGGCCTGCGGGCACCAGCAGCGGGGGTTGTTGTTGCCTGCGCAGACCATCTGGCCCCCGAGGTTGGAGGACACGCCAAGTGTTCCGGCACGTCTTCGCCAAGGAGAGGAACAGGGTGGGGTTACCCTGCATAAGGAGAGTCCGGAAAACGGACAGCCGCTGGCGGGTCGTGAAAGGAGTCTTCGTACCCGTAACTCGTCGTTAAGCGGGCGAAGGAACACGGTGGGGTTTTAGTTGGTAGGACTTGCTCCAGCGACGGCCGGCCGTTTACACCGACCGTCGCTGGAGCAAGGAGTCCAACATAACCCGTTCGCGTCCCCGCTGCGAACGGGTATCCATGAGGATTTCCCCACCAAAAAAAAAAAAAAGGTTTAAAAACGTCCCGTATCGCACGAGGATACCGTACCATATGCTTTGAGGCGGCAACACTTTTGGCGCGCTTTCCGCCGCTCGACATCCTGGCGGACATGGACGCGAGGGTCTACGACCAGACTCGCGGCGTTCGTCAAAGCGGCGAGAGCGTGCCTGCGCTCGAAGAAGTGAGACGGCGGGAACTACGGCGCGCTCTGGAGGAGTGGCGCGCGAGGCTCAGTCAAGAGCATATCG
This sequence comes from Phalera bucephala, assembly GCA_905147815.2. Taxonomy (NCBI): domain Eukaryota; kingdom Metazoa; phylum Arthropoda; class Insecta; order Lepidoptera; family Notodontidae; genus Phalera; species Phalera bucephala. The sequence continues at coordinate 2,928,253 of LR990625.1, read as the reverse complement.
CGCGCGAGGCTCAGTCAAGAGCATATCGCACGCAAGCGCGTCGTCCAAGCTATCCTGCCGTCCTTCGAAGCCTGGCACCAGCGGAGGAGAGGGCGAGTCACCTATAGACTTACTCAGATAATCACCGGTCATGGTTGCTTCGGTGATTATCTGAGGAAAATCGGACGCGAGGCGACGACAACCTGTCACCACTGCGGTGGGGACCAGGATTCCGCCCAGCACACGCTTGAAGAGTGCCCGGCGTGGGACTCCGAGCGGCGGATCCTGGTCGACCGGATCGGACCGGACCTCTCCCTGCCGGCAGTTGTAGCGGCTATGCTGGCAGGGGAATCGGCGTGGGGGGCCGTATCCTCCTTCTGCGAGACTGTGATGTCCCAGAAGGAGGAGGCCGAGCGGGATCGGGAGGGACGGCGCCGGGGCGGAGGCACAGCCCGCCCAGGCCCCCCAGCCCAATAGCCCGGGGCTTTAGAATACGGGCTAACTCGCGTCCCCCGCCGTAATATCTGGCGGGGGACCCCCCCTGCATCAACATCAGCAGGGGGGCCTTCGGGGTTGCGGACGCAAGGGGCGGGGGCCCTGAGCGTCCTTCACGAGCAACCCCGAGGAGGACGGTGGCGTGATGTGGCCAACGTCATCGTGAGCACCGCGTCGGTGCGGGAGGGAGCATGTCATCAAGTCTCCCTCCGATGGCAGGCTCTTCGGAGCGAGGCACAAGAGGGGCACCGGTGCGTTCCATACGGAGATCCCGGAGCCCTTCCAAAGTGCTGATGTCGGCCACCCTGGGGTTTTTAGTCGGTAGGAATCCGACACGCCCCGTGAGCTTCCCCCGAGGCTCGCGGAAGTCCTATGCAGGATTTTCCCCAGGTAAAAAAAAAAAAAAAGTTTATAACACGTCGGGAACTACAAATCAAAAATAAACCGTGATAAAATCCGTAAAATAGTTTTATTTCATGTGTAATATTCGCGTAAATCTAAGAACTCAACAACATGATAATGTTAAGTATTCATCGCGGCTAAATATTTATTTCTTAAGTGCTTGCTGAGACTGCCTCCATGGCCTAGTGACTGACTCGTTTGTTTAGTCACGAAAAAAACCCAAAAAAGTGACTGCCTCGTTGGTTTAGACGCGAAAAAAAGGGTCTACCTCGTTGGTATAGGTGCAAAAAAAACAAAAAGTGGCTGCCTCGTTGATCTAGTCGCGAATAATGTGCTTTACGATCACGAGGGCCTAAGTTCAAATCCTAGATCGGACAGATGTAGTTTTCCTATCGAAAAATTGCCAATGGAAATAGGCTCGCCTTCTATTGCATGGGACCGAACATCGTCGGCAAAAAGTGGGTGCACACAATACACCTCTGTCACCCCCGCTTGGGGAATATAGGGGTGACGGTGTGTTAAGTGTTTATCAAAACAACTACGCCGTGAAGATTAGAAGGGGCTGTTCCCTTTTAATTTACACACGAGGCTGGTAACGTGTAGCTGCCGTGATTACGTCAATGTGTAGTATACGTCAGCACTATACCAAACTTGCACATTGTTAGTAAAAACCTTTCTGTAGAGTAGAAAAATGGTGTAGATACCCCATAGATTTGTGTTAAGTAAAAAAAGGAAAGAGAATACGGCAAAAAAGACAAGCCCGCTGGGTTTCTCGCTTAGTTAGGTTTACATTTTTCTAAAAAAATGTAAACCTAACTAAGGGTTAGTAACAAATTAACAGTTTGGTAAACTGTAATTTTGTTAATTGGCAACAGTTTTGTATGGGAATGAGTTTTTAAATCAAGATGTTAGTAAATGATTAGGTAAATGTGGGAACTGGGTTGACATGATGCTTTATTAATTAATAAGATATTTTAATATGCTCGCCCTCGTCGTTATCCCGAGGCCCTGAGTTCGAATCCTAGATCGATAAAAGTGACTGTTTATTTTCTGAAGTCTGGTATTCTGTTATATAAATATATCTACCACGAATACTTAACATTATACACATAATATTAAGTATTCATCGTGGATATATTTATGTCTTAAGTGCTTATCAAAACAACTACGCCGAGAAGATTAGAAGGGGCTGTTTTCTTTTAATTTACACATAAGGCTGGTAACGTGTAGCTGCCGTGATTTCGTCAATGTGTAGTATACGTCAGCACTATACCAAACTTGCACATTGTTAGTAAACCCCTTTATATAGAGCAGAAAAATTGTGTAGATGCGTCATAGTCAATTGTCAGGTTCTTTCCTAGTCACAGAATTGTGTTAAGTAAAAATAAAAAAAAGCGAATAACCCAAAAAATAAAACCGCTGAGTCTCTCGCCGGATTTTCTTAGTGAAGGCCGCAGATTAAGTGGTGGATCATTTAGTTAAAAAAAATGTTAACCTGTCAATTTGTAAGGGTTCCCGCAGGGTTGATCACTACATATTATAAAGTCCCCTTGCCGCGTCGGTTTGTCTGTCTGAACGCGATAAACTTTTCATTAGATAAATTTATTTATGTTAAAAAATTAATAATATTAGCCCTGTTAAGAAACTGTCCCACTGCTGGGCACGGGCCTCCTCTTCAACTGAGAGGGTTTAGGCCATAGTCCACCACGCTGGCCCAGTGCGGGTTGGCGAACTTCACACACCTTCGAGAAACTCTTAGGCATGCAGGTTTCCTCACGATGTTTCCCTTCACCGTTAAAGCAAGTGATAATTAATTTTAAATACGCACATGCTTTCGAAAAGACAGAGGTGCGTGCCTGGGTTTGAACCCGAGACCTCTGACTTTGCAGTCCAACGGTCTAACCACTAGGCTATCACTGCTGGTGGATTTATGTTATTTGTTGTGAAATGTTAACGTCCGTGACGTCACCAAACGGCCCAACGGAAGATCAGCGCTAGTTGCTTAAGCAGCCAGCATTATGCTGAGTTGGGTTCGTTTTTGTAACGAAGACATACTTACTGAAACTACGATTGTTATTTATTATTGCTACAAATGTTGAAACATATAATGTACTGTCTGTAACGTATCGCACTCGTTGCAAATATACTTTTCACTCTTTCATACAGTATTCATCCATGGACGGAGTGATTTAAGAGGAACGTGTATGTATATAATTCACCCGTGCGATGCCGGGGCGGGTCGCTAGTATACAATGAATTTGTCAGCCTACGCCGTAAGGGATCTGGCAAGATGATGTAGATAGTTAGATAAACTTATTTTGATATTAAGTTTAAGTTTTTAAATAAACTGCCTGCACCTTTCGCTTGGCTGGAGCAAGGTAAGTATCAGTTTACCAATTTCGCAGCTTGTCTGTCTTAGACCTATTATTATTAACCATTTTGAAGCTAGCTAAGTACTATCAAGTACATAATATCTGTGAATACTTAAATTTTCCTTAGGGCGATCTCCTAATGCACAATAGTACAGCCCAAAACTGGTAGTTGTAGCGGTCTTTGAGGAAGGCCTTTGTCCTGCAGTGACGTCTTTCGGCTGAAGAAGAATCTCCTTATAACTTTATGTTACCTAAGCAGAAAAACGCCTTTAGGGGACCACAATCATTTGTTTAAATTAATTGCGGTGAAATGCCAATTCGGAAACTTTTGTCATGGTTTGTTTTGGTTTTCAGGAATTCTAGCGGATGTCTTTCTGAAACAACTTTCGCTAGCCCGATTGCACAGTGAAGCTGTAAAGGCTAACTGCATACTCGTTTATACATAGACAAAAAACTGACTCGCGACTGTCTCAGTGCTAGTGTTGTCAGATTTTTTTTTTAAACTTAGCCCCACAGTAGTATTTATTCCTGTGTCGTGGGTGCGTTCACAAACATGAAAATTCACACGCACACATTCCCAGACAAATAATTGCGGGTCACACAAATATTTGTCCCGTGCGGGAATCGAACCCGCGACTATTAGACACACTGGGCGGAGCGGCTTAAGCTGTTAACCACTGCGCTAAATCGTCCGTCCATTGAACCCGGTGTAGTAGCATTAGACTTGAATAGCACTACTTTGTAATCTAATTTTTATATTTATTTATCTATATATCGTTACGCCAGATCCCTTGCGGGGTAGGCAGAGAGTACAGAATATAGTTAGTCATGATATCCTCCTGTCTATTCTCTCCTACCGTTTGTGCTCTCAAGAGTCGCTGGACTGGTTTTCTTCTTATCTTCGGAAACGCCAGCAGTCAGTTTTGTGTGATGAAACGTCGTCTGCTTGGCGCTGCCTCGATACTGGTGTTCCCCAAGGCGGTATACTTTCTCCTCTTTTATTTTCAATTTTCATTGATATGATAACTCAAGAACTTCAGTGTACGTATCATCTGTACGCTGATGACTTGCAATTATACTCGCAAGACAGTGCTGATCGAATCCCTGATATTATCAGCAAAGTTAATCAGGATCTTGGGGCAATTGAGAATTGGTCCAAAAGGTTCGGTCTCACGGTGAATCCTACCAAGTGTCAAGCGATTCTTGTGGGGAGCTCTAGATTGATATGCAGGGTGAATATTAGAACTTTACCTCCACTTGAATTCAACGGGACAGTTATTCCTTTTAGGTTTAGTGTCAAAGACCTTGGTCTGCATATTGACACGACGCTAAGCTGGCAGACTCAAGTTACGGCCGTTGGTCAAAAGGTAACCGGTGCATTGCGATACTTATATCGATTAAACAATTTGCTCCCTTCCAATACTAAAGCAATGCTTGTACAGTCCCTAATTTTCCCTATCATCGACTATGGTGATGTGTGCTACTTCGACCTGAATGCAGATCACCTCAACAAACTAGACCGTCTTCTCAATAACTGCATTCGATTCGTCTTCAACCTTCGTAAATATGACCATGTGTCGGTGCGTTCTCAATTAAAGTGGCTGCCTATTCGTCAGCGTAGAACTCAGAGGGCACTGACAACACTATTTTGCTATTCTCCATTCTTCAGCCTCGCCTACTTATCTTACTTCCCAATTTCAATATTTGTGCTCCAATTACGAGAAAGATTCGCTCCTGAAGTAATCGTCTTCTTCAGTGCCCTTCTCATCGTTCTGATTTTATTCACTCCTTCGTACAATCTATCCTTCGTTGGAATGCATTGCCTCAGGAACTCGGGATGGTAACGAAACGTCTCTCTTTTAAAAAAAACTACACGAGTATTTATAGGTTCATATCCTAGGTCGGACAAATGTAGTTTTTCTATCGAAAAACTGCCAGTATCAGTCCGGAGTCTGGAATTATGACCGGTATATAGCAATAGGCTTGCCCCCCATTACATGGGACCTAACATCGTCGGCGAAAAGTGGGTATACTCGGTACACCTCTGCCACCCCCGCTTGGGGAGTATAGGCGTGACGGTGTTTATTTTTATATTTATTTATTTATTATGCCAAAGAAAAACTATATGTTATCATATTTACACATATGATGTAAAAAGGAGAACCTAATTTAAGTTATCTACCAGTCATCGTTGGCGTATAAAAGCAGCTTGTCGTATCTATGCAAATAATCTATGACGGAACACCGTAGACATAAGCGGATTACTGTACTCGTCTGCCGCGAACTAAGCTCCACCTAATGCAAAATTATTTAATAAATATTTACTAAGCGAGAGGGATTTAGCTGATGCGTTTTATAGGCGGTTCCGATCTGTGACAATATTAAAGCTGGTATGAAAAATAAGAATACGCAATCACGTTTACATTCTTTAAGCCAGGCAGAGGTGAGTAGTGTACAGGTGGCAGAGGTATACATTTCACGCAAGATCGGGCACAAATACAGCTACTTTAAAAGAGGATATACTCAAATACGGTTGTGTTCCCTAATAATACGACTGTAATTTAAACTCACGACTTCATGTTTGCCAGCCGGACCATACGCCTCTAGATAACCGATACAACTAAAATCCTTTACGGCCCTGACTATCCTTTCAGGATTTAAGCCGTGATGATACAAATATAGACACGACAGGCTCCCGAAAATACATTGATTTTAAAACCGTGTATTTCGTGTAAAACTAATTTTGTCCCGGAGTGCGGTCGTGTTTTCGCGTGACACGTTTTGAATGATTAATACACTTATTTCATGTTGCGCATTCCATACTTTACGGTAAAAGCTGAAACACACGAATCGGCAGCGGTTGGTGGCAGTTATTCAGCATCAAAAATGAATAAAAGAAGTGTACTATATTATGGTGGCAATGGAGGTGGAATTAGCTGGCAGATTGGACTTTTTCATAAAATTTTGTGTATTCATTTGATAATATTGTTGTGTGTTACCTTTAACAATAAAATAAAATTTAGATCAGAATCAGATGTTTAATACTACATCAGCTACTGAAACTTAAAGATATACATTACATTACTATATATACCCTTAGTTTGGTAAATGTGTCACCGATAAGACCTAGCGAGAAACATGAGGGCGACTCGTCTTTTTTGTATTTTTAGAAAAAAATATAATTTATGTATTGCATTGGAGTCGTCATCGTCATCGAATTACGATATTACGTCTTACGTAGCTTGTATTGCATTTTATTGATCCTATTAATATGATAAATGCGAAAGTTTGTGAGAATGGATATGTGGATACTTGTTACACTTTTACGCAAAAACTTTACAGTAATGTAGCGTATACATTGGCATAACACAAAGACTATTATTTATGAAGGTGCATACGTAGACAAAGTTATGAGCGGCCACTGGTATTTCATACTTTTGGCTTAAATGACATCAACCAAGATGGCGCCACGGGTGGCTACCACCTCATGCCACGTCTGCCCTACCTCTAACTATTACTCATATTAGCCTCCGCGGCAACATGTTATTTTTTAATTACTACTACCCTTTCGTTATCATGGTGGATCTTAGACTGTGTAAACTTGGTAACTATGATTTATATTGCCCGTGTCTAAAAGGGCTAGCGGGAATAAAAGTTCAGCTACCTTAGAAGTTCTAAATAATTGATTAATGTTGTATGTTTGTCTTTATGATTCAACGGTTCGATCGATTTTTATGATTGTCATGTGCATTATAGGTTTGGTATCTTTGTTTGGTTTGTCTCAACACTGGTGTGGTGGGAGCGTTCATAAACTTGAATTTTACAGATAGCATGAAAGCCCCTATACTGCCCACTGCTGGACACACAACCTAGGACCTTCTCTCACAAATCGGGGTGAGAGAGATTAGGTCATACTCCACCACGCGGACCATGTGCGGATTGATGGAGGCAGGTTTGTGGCCACCTGCTGTTGGAACTTATCAAGCCGCCTTTAAGGCTTCCAACTCGGCTTAACGACTACCACATTAAGTGGTAGCCGGGACCAACGGCTTAGCGTGCCTTCCAAAGCACGGATACGCTCGAATATGAAAATGCCAAAAACGGTTACCCATCTCGGGCCGACCGAGTCGAACGCTGCTTAACCTTGGTAATCGGTAAGAACACTGCGGTCGCATTGCGCTACGAGCGCCTCATGTTATATGAAAGCCCCGTCCATGTTGGTCTAGTAGTTTTTGCGTGATGGGTGACCAACTAAAAAAAATAGTCATACCTACAAAATTTTAACCATTGTTTTGTGTTCAGGGATCGCTTATAAGTCATTTTTTTTAATATAAAACTAAATATTGTCAAGTACGAGTGCTTTGTGCCTGAGATTTCCCATCGGGAATATAAACCCCCATGGAAGGTCCTTAGGGCATATTTAAAAAAAACCGTATCTTGGGAATTCCTGTGCAAAATTTAATTCTTTAAGACAATTTATGGTACATAGATATTGTATTAATACACCGACTTTTAAAATCAGTACCAAATTTACATCCAATCTCCAAAATCGTAACATTCCAATGAACGCAGCTAAAGGAAAAAGCGATATACAAGTATTTTGCATGTATCCAAGTTATTAATGGCTTCATGTCACACCAGTAAATCAGTTTGGTGCAAAAAAAATATCTAAAAGTGTCACTTTGATCTTTTCGGCGCATTTGATGTATACAACGGTGCGGCGTCTGATTTTCATCGGTACACCGTTATGAAATTTTAGGAAAAGCTTTTTGGAATTGTGTATTTTTGTCCGTTACGAGATCATTGTCAATGTTATTGACGTGTCTTTTTTGGTGCGTTTGGCGAATTATTTACAGCTGATACATCTATCTATCTCTCTATCTACAACCTCACGCCAGATCCCTTGCGGGGTAGGCAGAGAGTACAGAGTTCCAACAGGTTCTTTCCTTACATACCTCTCTGGCTTCCTCGACTCTCATAGTTCGTCTCATACACGCTCGCCGGTTACGGAGACTCGTTACAGCTGAAATATTATAATAAATACCATGTGCTCTCTGTCTACCCCGCAAAGGATCTGGCGTGATGATATAAATAGATAGGCAAAGGATTTCTAACATAAATCGCGGTGGAAGAGAATAGGTCGTACTCCACCACGCAGACCCAGTGCGAATTGGTGGAGGCTGGTTTGTTGCCATCTGCTGTTACAACTTATTAAAGCCGCCTATAAGGTTTTTAATTTGGCTTAACGACTACCACATTAGGTGGTAACCAGGACCAACGACTAAACATGGCTTTCAAAGCACGGAGATGCTCGAAATCAAAATGCCACAAACGGTCACTTATCTCAAACCGACCGAGTCAAATGCTGCGTTAAGGACACCGCGGTCGCAAAGCACTATGAGAGCCTCTTCTATATTCGTTATATTCGTCCTTATATATGTTACACGTATATTATTGGGAATTATTTATTTTAGAGGAATATTATTAGTAGTGGACTGCCTCGGTTATCCAGCGTCGAATACGGGAGTAAAGATCACGAGGTTTTGGGCTCGAAGGAACCTGTTGGAAAACTTTCTAACTGCTCTCTGCTTACCTCGACAGCGAACGGTCATGATTATATAGTGTTAGAGAGTGGATTAAAAATGCGTAGGCGGTTATAATTTCTTCTTATATTTTTCATTTCACAACCGTCTCTGAGGAAGTCTCGAGCAAAAGTGTTCATTTTGCGATTTTATCCATAGACTTACGTCTCTTGTTTTGATCGATTATATTATCCATAACGATTATTCGTTTTGTATTAATAGCGACACTAATGCCATCTAGCGACCAGTGTTGACATCGAAATGTCAAGATGGCGGTGCAGTTGGTAAAAACAATATGTCAACCCTACAGGAAACTACCCACACATTTTATCAATACTAATTATCAACTTTATCCGAGACTACCCACGATATCCTATAAATAGATTAATAATCTTTATTAGGTTCGACCACCGGTATGTAGTTTGGAAACACAGGCTAATTATTAATAAAACAGAAGAAATGAAATAGCGCAGGATTTTGGTAGAAACCACTGTCGCTGCTTTGCCATACATGCCATACAGTTCGAAAAAAATAGTCGCAGACTCACATACACTTACATTATACTGTAAAAATATTTTCTGATTGTGGCATTACCTTATAAGTACAGTTTATTAGTTTTGGAAGACTTTAGCCGCTATATCACATACATTGGCCCACGAAGTCCGGTATATTATTGTGGGGACAGCTGACACTGAGTCTATTTTTACTTTAGTAAAAAGGGTTATTAGGGTCATCTATAACTTCGGTAGTCGCGACTCTTTAAGATTATTGTTTAAAGAAGCCAATATCATGACGGTCCCGTGTCAGTAAATTTTATAAATACTAAACACAATGTATACAAGAAAAAATTTAGATCCATTTAATCAGCTAGGTGATAGGCATTGCTGTAACACGCGACATGGAAATTAATTAGATCACTAGCAAATTCATCTGTCTAAAGTTCACACGTCTTTCATGAGGCAATGTGTGAGATTCTATAATAAAATCCTAATTGCCGTCACTAAACTTAGTGACACTAAATTCAAAAGTTGTATTAAGCGTATGCTCTGTAAGCGAGCTTATTATACTCAAGATGATCTTCCATCTGATATTTCAATAAAATTGATCATTTTTCTTTCTAATTTCTTTCTCTGTAAATGAGAAAACCATGTTGCTATTCGTACGAATAGTAACTTGGTTAATTTAATATAGACTCACCTGATACTAAATTGTTCTCCCATACACTACAACAAAATGTAGATGGAAAAAATTGTAGAAATACTATTTTTAAAGAGTAACCGTGGAGTTTCTTGCCCTTCTTCTCCATAAGAATGACATTCCGAAGTGGTGGTAGAGTCTGCGTTACTTCTCTGACGACTCATAAATACTATAATGGTTTACATAAATAAAAAACATTCTGATTCTGAAGTAGTCCATTTTGTGTAAATTTTCTCAAATATGTGGCGATAAGTTCACGCGGTAATAATCTTCCACAGTCTTTTTATTACGGTTTCTATGTTTACAAAAATAAATATTATTCTCTCATATTTCTCACGGTGCAGCATTTATGAAGTCTCCAATAACTTTTCCGTTACCAAAAAAGTTTGGTACACCGCTCAAAGGGGAATCAAAGCGTGCATACAAAAATGTTTCTACGAAATATCTGGCTTTAATTTTACGGTTAGTTGACTTGGTTAAGTGCGGAGAAAAATTGTTGGTTACGAACTGATGTTGTGCTTTTTTTTGGTATTCACAGAAATGATGTGATCATAATGTGAATCTGACTTTGAGTGTCTTAGATGTGTTCTTTTTTGTCTGATTTATTATGTTCCTTAATGCTGTTTTGTGAAATAATTTAAACTATATTACCTTGTTATATTTTTTAAACATAACCCGACACTGGGAATTATTTTTTAATTGTGGGTGCTTTAACAAACATGAAATTTACATACAAAAACATCAACACTCAATCAAATATTTGTAGGGCACAAAGATTTGTCTCATGCGGGAATTGATTCCACGACTGACCGACCCAGTGGGCGCAGCAGTTTCGTAGTCACTGGAACAAGCCGTCTGTCAGTGTTAACTATATTACGTTACACAGATTCGTTATGGGCAAAAGCAATCATAGTGGGTATTCAACAGGAAACGAGAACGTAGCCCAGAAGCAGAAGATCTCTTATAATAAGTACTGACACTAGGTTGCAGTAGACTACAATAGATGAAAGAAGGGAGAAGAGGCCCTCGCCTTGCAGTGGGATAATAGTAAGAGTTGCGTAACAATCTATAGTTGGTCTTGAAAGATAATTTAATATATAATAGTAGCAGCGTATATTATCCCACTGCTGTGCAAAGGCCCACTCTCACAAATTGAGGTGAGAGACCTATCATACTCCACTTTGCGGACCCTGTTCATATTGGACGAGGCACCTGCATGTGCTTTGTGGCCACCTACTGTTAGAACTTATCAAGCTTCCTATAAAGCTTTCAATTTAGCCTAACGACTACCACATTACGTGGTAACCGGGACTAACGGCTTAGTGTGACTTTCAAAGCACGGTGACGCTCGAATATGAAAATGCTACAAACGGTCACCGAGGTCGACCGAGTCGAACGCTGCATAACCTCGGTGATCGCTAAGAATACCGCGGACACATAGCGCTATGAGCGCTACATATAATATCGATAATGCTATCAATTCTATCTATATATAGTTCTTGCCCCAACGCTGTTATATGGTAGCGAGAGCTGGGTATGTAAGAAGGAGAATGAAAGTAGGATAAATGCGGTAGAAATGCGAGCTCTGCGGAAGATGTGCGGAGTGAAGCTGACCGACCGCATTAGCAACAGCATAGTAAGACAGCGAGTAGGTATGAAAGATAGTATCGGTGTAAAGATGAGAAAGGGCATGCTCCGTTGGTTCGGGCATATAGAAAGAATGCCAGAGGAAAGAATGACAAAACAGATATACAATGTGAAAGTGGAAGGATGCAGGTACCGGGGAAGACCTAGACTATCTTACCACGACCAAATAAACCGAGTCTTATCTGATGGAAAAGTCAAGAGTCTCCGTAACCGGCGAGCGTGTATGAGATGAACTATGAGAGTCGAGGAAGCCAGAGAGGTATGTAAGGAAAGAACCTGTTGGAACTCTGTACTCTCTGCCTACCCCGCAAGGGATCTGGCGTGAGGTTATAGATAGATAGATAGATTATAATTAAAAATACCTTTTAAAAAACCAGCTTTTATGGCAAAAACACAGCGAAGATATCTTGTTTAGTTAAGGAGTTCCTATGCCTCCCTTCCTGCTTCATCATCAGACCATGGACACCATCCGAGTCTAAAGTCCTCGTCAAGACAGATTCAACGAGCTCAAACACGGTGGGGTTATATTGCGTAGTTGGTTCCATTGGCTACCTTTTGATTTCATCATCAGACCCTGAACAGTATCTGGTTGTATAATACTTGTCAATACCAATCTAACAAGCCACACATGTTCCTATGGCCACCTTCTGACTCCATCGTCAGGTCAGCTCCATGGTACCATATTATTGCATTGTCATCGAACTTACATACGTATGCCAAATTTCAGCTCATTCAGATATCCGCAAGTGCTTGAAATGTGGATTACAAGATTTGAACCGGAAAGACAGACAGACATACGAATATTTCAAGTTAAATTAAAAATTGTTAAAATAAAAGATAGAAAGAAACAAAAGTTAGGTTATTCTTTGTTTCAGAAGTGTCAGTGAGTATGCAATAATGCGCTAATGAGTCATTTCAAAGATGCACCTGCTCTAACATCATCGATCATTCTTTATGCAAACCTGTCGTGGTACTAGCTACAGCACAAGTGAAAATTAAAATAAATTGAGAAAAGAGAACCAAAGTAGTTCATTACGGAAATTAACTAAGGGCTTCCTGGTTGTAAAAAACAATCTAACATTAAGGCACTATGAAATAATCTTTTTTATATGCTATACGAACTGCCTTCTATTTTGATTTTTTTTCAGGTATGTACCGTTCCCATCGGGATCGCTCCATGAACTTGTCGCTAGGGGCCACTATAAAGACATCTGCGGACCCTGAGCTGGCCTTTTACTTTAAGCCCTGGGCAGCAGAGACAGCAAAGAATCCTAGGCACTGTACGCCATAAAACCGACAAGGCGGATTTTTGTTTAGTCAATTATAACTTACCATGCCAAATAATTACTTATTTCGTTGACGGTACTAAACTAATTACTACACCTCAGTGCATTTTGGCGCCAGTGTCTAGATTTGGCGGATTTTAATTAAATATTATTTGTTTGCAACTGTATCACCACCCTAGAGAGTTTATAATAGTACCTATATAGAAACAAACTGGTCTACACACGTGGTGAATTGTCCAGATTGTCACATTTGGACTAAAAAAAAATAAACACGCGTTAGTATATTCCCTAACCGGTGTAGCAGAGGTTTACTATGTATTTTGCCGACTTTACTAGGTCTCAATATGATCTGTCTATTTATTTTGTGCCGAAGTAATCCTCTGCTGGACTAAGGCCACCCTAAAGACCGCCACGACGATTGGCCTTGTGCTGTATGCATGCTATACGGCGACGTTCACCAATTCCCACTATATAACCAGGTAATCGTTCCATATTGTAGAGGGCCTGCCCACTACACGTTTCTTGGTACGTGGTAGCCACTCGAGAACCTTTCTACCTCTATTCTACCAGCAAGAGTCTCGCTCACTGCCACTCCATCTAATAAGTGGCGAATCTATTGCCATTATAGCGGGCACAGTTTGAGATGAAAGACTGCTTCTACGATAGAAAGACCCCAATACCTACTTGGATTTGAAGCCAGGGCCTTTCACCACACACCCATAAGATATTAAAAGTTTCGCTACATAGCCGACGCAGTGTGACAGGGGCGCGACGGTGGCGCGGCTTGGGGAGATGTAATGTACTAAAATATACGGGAGACGCTTCACACCACAGCCCCGCTAGGCGCGACGGCAAACGTCACGACCGAACCTAGCCGAGCGCTGCCAACGCGCTCCGTCGGCTATTTGACCAACCCTTTAAGTCTAATAGAACCTTGATACCTTGAACCTTTTACCGCAAGACGTGGAGAAGGGCAGGCCACCCACAAAGTGGACCGATGATCTGGTGAGTGTCGCGGGTGAAAACAAGATACCAACATGACAAAGCTGGTCATCATGGTAAGTAGGTTTTGGCAGGCCTTTGACCTGCAATGGACGTCTTTCGTGAGAACCGTGATATTACAATTAAATTGAAATTGTTAGCACCTTGTACCATCCATCAAAACCGGTGAATCAGAAAATTCTCACTATCAAAAAGCCCTTTGTTAAACATGACCAACTAATAAATGGTGCAATGTACTTAAGACAAAGCAGGTTGCAACATCAAATATTTGCACAGATGTTTATCGCGTCGGCTGTATCGACTCAAGGTGCATACTCTGAAAGCGTTAATTTTCAGGAGTTCATTACACTTAGCTAGCCCTCTTTTGTCTTGATCGATACCGTTTTAATTAGAAGACTAATACTCGTATTAAAGGTCGTGACAACACTCAACTTCCAAAATACCCCGGTCGACAAAAGATTCTTGAAGAATCTGCTGCCTATTTGCTATGGAAATTATATATACAATGTATTGAACAAAAATTTTATTTAATGTTTTTAAATTCCCCTTATTTAAATATAAATTGTAAATTGTCTACTAAACGGCTCAGCGGTTATGCATACAATAAAAACGAACGAAGAGAAAGCTTAAGATATGCGCTATAAATTGTATTGACGAAATTTTTTTTAAATTTTATCCGTAGGCCCACACTAGGATTTATTCCTGTGTCGTGGGTGCGTTTACAAACATGAAAATTCACATACACAAATACCCAGACCGGAACAAATAACTGTAGATCACACAAAGATTCGACCCGTGCGGGAATCGAACCTGCGACTATTAGACACAGTGGGCGGAGCGGCTTAAGCTCTTAACCACTGCGCTAAATCGTCCGTCAATCAATTATCATATTTAAATTATTCGAAATAAGCCTGCAATTTTAGTCGTTCGGGCGCTCTTTCCCATATTGTCTAGTTTGGCAGGCAAGATAAATTTTCAAACAAAATTTTTTTAGTGCATTCACTTTAATTATCCCCTTAATTTTACATTATGTCTGAACGGTGACAGACTTGAGATGTAATTATGAATTTACTCACATTTGTGAATTTGCTTTAATCGGTCAATGCTTATATCGGTCCGATTAAAGTATAATCTGAGCCTATTTTCAATACAACCCTTCACCAATATGAACGAGGCAGTCTCTAACCCTTTTTTGTCTTGATTGATATTGTATTTAACAGGTGAGTTGATAGTTTTGTTGGGCACCAATTTATGGAATAAGTAGACAGTACCCACAAAATTATTCTTTAAAACAGTGATTCCTAAAGTAGGTTCTGTGGATTTCGTGGAAAAGTCACCATCGTTTCCCGATATTATATTTGTCTTTGAACCATTGGATGGTTGGTTATTACATAACTTTACAGTTACAAATGTTATTTCGGGATAGCGTAAAAAATTCTTCTAAATACGTAAAAACATAAGTAGGCAATTAACCAAAGAAGCCTGTGTTACTACATAATGTATAAAGGAAGCCATATAAAAGCAGTCTCGGCCACGCCGTTCCAAAATTTTATGGCATAAAGGAATATTCTAAATAAGCTATAAAAGACATTTTCCTTGCAAATAACTTGGTATACCGTGATTTAGGGGCGAGGACATGAAAATATTATGCCAGGCGGCTAGTCGCCGCATTATAGCTTCGGTATTGACAATCTGAGCGAAAAACAAATTATTTATTTATTTAGACGCAAAACCGACAATATTGTGGGTAGTTTTTATTTAAAATCATTTATTTATGTAGATTTCGCAGTTTAGTTGTTGAATTCGCCGTGTACAAAATGGCTTGGCGTTTGAAGACTGAAGATTGTAAGACAGCGGATCAACGTTTAACCAGATTGTCATTCCGGCGCTTCGCGTTCTTTAAGCTAGCTGTAATGTAATTAAGTGAGTTCATGATCCGTCACTTTTTCAGTAACCGCAGCCACAGTAATTAGATTTTTTTTTTGTTTTTCCAGGGGTATATCCTGCATAGGATTTCCGCGAGCCTCGGGGTATATCGGATACTTACCGACTAAAAGCCCAGGGTGGCCGACATCAGCACTTTGGAGGGGCTCCAGGATCTCCGTATGGAAGGTATTATTTATTTATTTTAAGTGCGTTTCAAAATGACGTAGTCTTTTTGTTTCTTTCGTTTCAAAAGAAAACTATCTATCTCAACTTTTGTCTATCTCCTTAAATTTACAAATGTTTACGAGCATCTGGAAATATTCAATTTCTTGTATTTTTGTAAATTTTTACAAGCTTTGATTTAACTTGCTTTGTTCGTATTTCTCTTTTATGGTTCAAAATGTGTAATTCATTTTAAAGTACATGCTTATGTGGCTGCCTCATTGGTCTAGTGGCAAAGCGCATCGCTTTGAGAGCACGAGGTCCTGGGTTCAAATCCTAAGTCGGACAAGTGTAGTTTTTCTAACGAAAACTTCCCAGTCTATTCCGGATTCTGGAATTACATGAGACCTAACATCGTCGGCGAAACTTGGGTGTACTCAGTACACCTCTGCCACCCCCGCTTGGGGAATATAGGCGTGCTTATGTAACTTCGGTGAAAATGCAATATAATGGTACCAAAGAGCTGGTTTGATGCAATATGAAGGTGACCATAAGAAGTGACCAGCCTTCATGTCCGTGACACAACAGATAAAATGCAGGAGAGCCTACGATGGTACGGCCACGTCGTACGGAAACCGGCAAATTACGTGGGTCGTGGGTCGCCGGGTCCCGGCAGAAGGGGTAGACCCAAGGAATGCTGGCTTGACGTCGTCAGGGATAACATGCGTGCCAATGTCCTCGCCACAAAGAATGCTGAAGATCGCACGAAGTGAAAAAGAAGAAACAAAGAAGCGGACCCCGGGCTCCGAGGCAGCAGCTGAGGATTCTACCGGGGACACGCTCATACGAAGAGAAGGTGACCATAAGAACTCCAAATAAAATTGTAAGGTAAGCTCAGATGGGACAAAAGTCTTCAATAACATAAGCTCCTAAATAAAAATTACAAGAAAAAACTAAACAGTGAAGTATCAAGTAATATAAGAATTTAGGTCATTACCATATTCTACTAATATCATATTTTATAGATACCTAACCGTAATTGAACTGATTATAAATAATCCTACCGTCCACTGAGTCATCGGCGCGTGAGTAACGCTGTGTCCCCGGTAGACTATTTTAAACCTCGCGTTTCGTGTTCGGGTGTCCTTAGAACGAGAATTGACTGTTTGTTTGTTTTTAATTTATTTTGTTTGGTTCAAGCGTAGTAAATTAATGTAGGTATATGTATGATATATACATGGATATAGTATTATACATGGTTATAAACTTGTTGGACGATGGACAGGTGAAGTGTTTGTAACCGGAGAGCGTGTATGAGACGAACTATGAGAGCGGAGGCGTGAGAGGTCTATACGTAAAGAACCTGTTAGAACTCTGTACTCTATGCCTTTTTTTCTGGGAATAATTCTGCATAGAACTTCCGCGAGCCTCGGGGGAACCTCGCGGGGCATGTCGGATTCCTACCCACTAAAGCCCCAGGGTGGCCGACATCAGCACTTTGGAGGGGCTCCCGGATCTCCGTATGGAACGCACCGGTACCCCTCTTGTGCCGCGCTCCGAAGAGCCCGCCATCGGGAAGACTTGATAACACGCTCCCTGCCGCACCGACGCGGTGCTCACGGTGTCGTGGGCTACACCACGCCACCGTTCTCTTCGGCATCGCTCGTGAAGGACGCTCAACTGTACTCTATGCTTACTCAAGGAATCTGGTGTGATGTTATAGAATGAAATTTTATTGAAGTTTACCTATCAAAAGATTCCTAGAACTTCACACCCACACGACTCCGGACTAATACAGGGTAATGAATTTTTCCATTGAAAAATTACTTTGATCGACCTAAGATTCGAATCTCTAAGCTAAGGCAGTCAGAAATATTGCAGTCAACGAGTTGGACGACGCTTATTCAATTTAATTTTTCAACGATTACCCGCCGGACAAAGAACAAGAAACACGTGTTAAATTTCATTATAAATAGCCTATTTAACATAAAATGAGTCAATGCTACAACTAGTTAAAATTTCATAGAGTTAGATCATGGTTTGTAAAAACTACAAACGGCTATAATGCGGTGAGTCACGAGCGACCGATGCTCATTTATTAAACCAACCGAGGTCGTCCTGGATGGACACTCGTTATGATTAGTTAGTCATACCACAGACCACTTTAAATTAATAGACTTTCAATAGCTATAAACAGTCATACAAGGTGCTTTTGGTCAGCGGCCAAAATCGGAACTAACGCTCATCAAGTGAAATGTCACTTCATGACAGTCGCTGAGTTGCCGTTAGCTATGAAAGGACATTGTCGAAAATTGACCAAAAACCAACAAAAATTTGACCCATGCCATTATTATTTATCTGTTTTATTAAAATAATGGCAAATACCCATATCTAACGGACAATTTGCAATCTAAAACGAATATTTCAAAGTATTGTAAGTACTTATATCGAAGTCGCCGACATCTTTACTAAATGTCAACACACAATATAACCTCGTATGTAATAATGGCTACTGACTTATAACCTCAAAATCTAATACTGTTGGTGCAATATTGTGATTCCCCCGCTTTTCCGTTTAATATTAAATACCTTAAGAGAATTTATAGGTGATTTGAAATCATACAAGTATTTTTTCATTGCTGTTAGTTCTGGGGCAAATCATGTATGGGCGCAGAACAATGTCCTTTACCCAAGCTTTTTTCAATTAATAAACCGATGAAAATTTTCCTACTCCCAGGGAAATATTTCAACAGATGGGTCCATCTGTTGAAATATTTCCCTGGGAGTAGGAAATTTTCATCATCATCATCAGCTCTTTAACCCACTGTATTAGGTTAGTATAAGCCTGCTCCCTCTTGTGCCATTCTTCGCGGTCCTGTGCCAATTCACCCCAAGTTCTTCCTCTAACTCTCGATATATCATCTACCCATCGAGTTATTGGTCTGCCTACTCTTCGTTTGCCTGTTCTAGGACACTATTCTATCACTACCTTAGGAAAATTTTAGTAAATGTTAATCCTAATTTTATACAAATCCTGTGAATGTCATCCACGGGCCAAAATATCCTTGTCGCACTATAATAAATCGTGACCCGCAAATCCGTTATTATGGATAGATAGCGCTGACTAGTAACTTTCGTAACAGCCATTGACACTAAGAAATTAGTGTAGAATTATGTCTGCAGTGAAAGCCATAGAACATTATCTAGTGTCTTTATAAAAAAAACGTTCTCTCACAAATCGATCGTAAGAGAGATTGGGTCATACTTCACCGCACGATTCCAGTGCGGATGGGCAGGAGCAGGTTTGTGGCCACCTGCTGTTGGTACTTATCAAGCAGTCTATAAGGCTTCCAACTTGGTTTAACAACTACCATATTTAATGGTTACTAGGACCAACGGCTTGAGGGAACGCTCGAATATGAAAATGCAAAAATGGGCATCCATCTCGGACCCACCGAACCGAGCGCTGTTTAACCTTGGTGATCGTCAAAACACCGCAGTCACTGAGTGTCAGTAGCGCCTTTCAATAATAATATGCAAAGTATTGTAAAAATATAAAAGTAGATTTATGGATTTTATTTGACGTTAATAAATGTATCACCTTTATGTGTATACTAGAAGTTTTTTAACGGCTTCGCAGCTGATCCAAAATGGAGCCACTTACTGCATTTATGTAATTTCTGGATAACGTAGCTTTTTAATGGTAAAATAATGATTAAAAGCGGTTTAGTACTACTTACTATTGATTACAAACCATCAAATCGGAGGAAATGGCGTGGTGAAAGTTACGATATTTTATAGGGCAGTCACTCATATCCATTGATAGGTGTCTCTAATCACACTAACAGGGACAGTTTACATTTTTATAACAAAATCTCCCACAATATTCGAGCTGTACCAATAAATAAAATTCTTCTTCTTCTTCTTCAGCCGAAAGACGTCCACTGCAGGACAAAGGCCTCCCCTAAAGACCGCCACAACGACCGGCTTTGTGCTGTACGCATCCAACTTCTACCCGCGACCTTCACCAGGTCATCGGTCCATCTTGTAGGGGGCCTACCCACTCCACGTCTTCCGGTACGTGGTCGCCATTCGAGAACCTTTCTGCTCCAACGGCCGTCAGTTCTACGAGCGATGTGCCCCGCCCACTGCCACTTAAGTTTAGCAATTCTGAGTGCTATGTCAGTGACTTTCTTTAAATAAAATTATATCCACCGAATCATTAAATGATGATAATGTGATCGTACTGATTTCGGCCACGGCGCGACTGCATTAACTCCGTTATTGTTGACGAGCGTACGCCCGAATGTGGCTTATGTAGCCAATTTTCTATAAAAATATAACTTTGTAAGAAAGACTATTACAAAATCAAAAACTGCGTGGGTTTGATGTGCTATACTGCAGGTGTTATCAAATTGTTACAAGCTTTTTTAACTTGAATTGTGTGTTGGTTTAGGTCTTGCAAACTGAATTAGATCTTCCTCTTATCCTACGGAGTTGAAATTTGACATGCTGGTTCAGTTATGATGACGTTTTTATGGTGAGCATTAGCTTAACCTACACCCAGGACTGGCTCCAGACGAAAACAATCCTCAATGACCAACAGATTAGACTGGTAATTTTACTATACAAATTTTATTGACTCAGGAGGGTCCCGATGAAAACCGGCGTCTCGCACTTGTGCCTGACATTAAGCTGATCTAGATACCTATTTGGCTCAGCCGTGAGACACATACTGTGTATTACTTTCTTGTGTTCTTTTTTGTATTTTTTCTTCATGTGTATTTTTTTTGAGACAGTTTAAATCGTTCGTACTTTTTGTAATTGTATGGTTAAATTGCTGATATGTATGTCATATCAGCTAAATACCGTGTCTCTCATGTTGTGATAAATTAAATTTCTTTCTTTCTACTTCTTTCTTTAATTTTGATTGGCCGTTTTAAATTACACTATTACCTGGTTGCTAGCTTGTTTTTAACCGACTTCAAAAGACTGGTTGCTAACCGACTTTAGAAAGGAGGAAGTTGTATTGTACATCGATATCTTCGTCAACTGAGGATCGATGTTGATGATTTTTGTTGCGTCGGGTTTAGTAAAGCTCCGAGATGGTCTCATTTTAATTTTATCAGTATCAAACCTTAGGCGATAATATTAACCGACTTCAAAAAAGGAGGAAGTTCACAGTTTATTAACCAATTTTAATGCTTCTTTATGCGCTGGGATTAGTATTGCTCTAAGAAGGCTCCATTTGTTTTTTTTTATATTTGCAAAACTTTAAAAAAATTATAATATTGATTTATACTTTATTTTACACACAATTTTAGAAAATAAAGGTAACTTTTACAATTAATACTTGCTTAGTCTATATGGTAAGACTAAGAAAGAGAAGAACTAGTTAATGTAATTTAGGCATCAGCGTTTTTTCCTAGAAGTGATCATAGTAAAACATTAATTTGGGCATACATTTTCTAATTGAAAATGTATGCCCAAATTAATATATAAATAGAAAAAATAAAAATATAGTATATAATTAAATTAAATATATATAATTAAATTAAAGAGACTCGAGCAGTATCAATATTCACACCGTCACGCCTATATTCCTCAGAGGGGATGGCAGAGGTGTACTGAGTACACCCACGTTTCGCCGACGACGTTAGGTCCCATGTAATAGGGGGCGAGCTTATTGCCATATACCGGGCACAATTCCAGACTCCGGACTCGTACTGGGAATTTTTCGTTAGAAAAACTACATTTGTCCGACCTAGGATTTGAACCCAGGCCCTCGTGATCACAAAGCGATGCGCTTTGCCACCAGACCAAAGAGGCAGTCAATATCAATATTGAATAATAATAATGAAAAATAAAAAAGAACTATGTTAAGTGACGGTCCTCCCTATCTGTAGAATGTGGATGTATGAGTGTGTGTGGGAGGGTAAAATTAAAAGAGGGTAAACAAATCATTGGTATTTGACTTTGGACTTTAAAGATACACCAACAAACAACACGAATGTGTAGATTAAGTTATCATCAGCTCGTGTCAGTCCACTGCTGGACGTAGGCCTCTCCCATGGCACGCCACTGAGCTCTCCTTCTCCAATCCCTGCCCACTGCCTTACGTATATCTTCGCCCCACCTAGCTACAGGGCACCCTATACTATGTTTGCGGACACGCGGTCTCCACTCAAGAACCAGTCTGCCCCAACGGCCATCGGTTCTGCGGCATACGTGACCTGCCCACTGCCACTTCAGCTTGCTAATTCGCTGAGCTATGTCGGTAACCTTGGTTCTCTGACGAATAACTTCGTTCTGGATTCAATCCCTAAGAGAAACTCCGAGCTCTTTCCATAGCTCGCTGAGCGACCTTGAACTGGTGGACAAGCCGCACAGTGAGTGGCCACGTTTCGGCTCCGTATGTCATTACAGGTAGGACGCACTGATTAAAAACTTTAGTTTTTAGGCATTGGGGTATGGGTGATAAGAAGACTCGACGGAGTTTTCCAAATGCTGCCCAGCCCAGATGTATCCATCTCTTAACTTCCTTGTGGAAGTTGTTTTTACCTAGTTGGAGCAACTGCCCTAGGTATACGTACTCGGAAACAACTTCGAGGGAGGCTCCGTTTACGGCGATCGGTCCCGGGTCAACATGCGTGTTGATCATAACTTTAGTTTTATCTAAGTTCCTCCGGAGACCGATTCGCTGAGACGAATTAGCAAGGCTGTCCAGCATCTGTTGTAGTTCTTGCAACGTTTCAGCCATGACAACGATGTCGTCTGCAAATCGCAGGTGAGAGATGTATGCGCCATTTATATTGATGCCGCAACCTTTCCAGTCCAGCATCTTGAACATATCCTCCAGTACATTGGTGAATAGTTTTGGTGATATGACATCACCTTGGCGCACTCCGTGGCGCAGGTGGATATGTTCAGTCCCCTGGTTCTGTACTTGGACGGTCATCGTTGCGGCTTCAAAAAGACATCTCATCACCTCGATGTATCGCCAATCAACTTGGCATCGTTGCAAGGAGCCCAGAACTGACCAGGTTTCAACAGTGTCAAAGGCCTTCTCATAGTCGACGAAGACTAGACATGGGGCAGATTATACTCTGCAGTCTTCTGTATAATCTGCTGCACTGTGTGGGTGTTGTCTATGGTGCCGTAACCACTTCGGAACCCGGCCTGCTCCGGGGGTTGAAACTCTTCGAGCCTTCGCGCAAGACGGTTCGTGTTGACCCTTGAAAACAGCTTGTATACATGGCCCAGAAGCGATATGGGTCGATAGTTTTTCAAAAGGGTTTTGTCACCCGTCTTGAAAAACAGGACGACCACGCTTCTGTTCCATGCCTGCGGAGTTCTCCCAGTGTAGAGGACAGTGTTAAATAACTTCCGAAGCTCCTTAAGTACTGGGGTACCCCCTGCCTTCAGAAGCTCAGTCGTGACGCCGTCCTCACCCAGGGCTTTTCCATTTTTAAGCTGTTTAAGGGCCAACTCGATCTCATCCAGGTTGATCTCGGGAAAGTCTTCTGTGAAGTGACGTGTAAGGGTGGCTCTGGGATCTCCTCTAAGAGATTCGGGTCGAGGTGCGTGTGAGGCGTAGAGCTGGCTATAGAAATTCCTGACTTCCGAGAGGATTTCCGGCCTAGAAGCGATCACAGTACCCGCTTGTGTAGTCAACCTTGTCAAGTGGTTTCTCCCAACTGACTGGACGAACACTTTCGATCCCCGGTTTTGCTCGATGGCTTTCTCAATCTCAAGCTTGTTGAAAGCTTGGAGGTCGCGTCGGACCAGCTTTGTGATCTTTTAATTTAAGGCCCGGTGTTCTGACAAGGTTGAGGCAGCATTTCGGCGTCGTTCGCTCATAAGCTCCAGAGTCCCCCCCGAAAGCTTAGATTTCCTGCCTGATTTAGTGCCCTCTTCTCTAAGAGTCTGTACCACCTGCTCGAATTTCTGATTAACGCTGTTAGTGGTTTCCAAGGCAGCGAAACGGTTTTCCAATTTTAGCTGAAAAGCTTGGGAATCCATAGCGGCTTGGAGCAAATTCGGTCGGAGACTGGATGGAAGCGCGAAAGAGTCCGCTTGATGAACAAGCGGACTCTTTCGCGCTTCCATTGTATATTCAGAGTGCCCCGTACGAGCCGGTGGTCGCTTTCGGTTTTAAACCTTGCGATCACTGAGACACCTCTGAATATGCGCCATGATGAAGTCGATCTCATTTTTTATTTTACCATCGGGGCTTTGCCACGTCCACTTTCTTTGGGGCTGTTTTTTAAAGAAAGAGTTCATCATAAACAGCCCTTCTCTTGCGAGAAAGTTGACGAGCGTTTGCCCCCTGTCATTTCTGCTGCCATAGCCGTATGGTCCTGTGCCCTAGGGGTATTATGAAGGGCCTTAGAGACGTCCTCGTAGAGTACCTCTATGTCCTCGTCCGAGTGTGTCGAAGTCGGTGCATAAACCTGCACGATCTTGAGGGTGTACCTCTCGGTCAGCTTAATTATGAGGTATGCTACACTTGTCGACACACTGGAGATTTCTAAAACGTTGTCAGCGAAGACTCTATGGACCAGAAACCCGACGCCACCCTGGGAAAGTTGGTCTCCCTCCCTAAAGTACAAAAGATGGCCAGATTCTAGGGTTATGGTGTCTTCTCCCTCTCTTCGAACTTCACATAAACCCATAACGTGCCATCTTATGCACTTCAGTTCTTCTTCCAACTGCAGAAGATGCTCATCCAGTTGCAGCGTGCGTCCGTTATAAGTAGCCAGGGTCAGTTCATGTTGGCGGCCTACCGTAGCCCGGAGATTCTTCGCACCCCCTGCCCCGCCGGAACCGTGACCGCCGCCGTGGTCAGGAATAGCGGAGCGACCGGGAACTGGGGGCCGTGGTATATTCCGACTTGCCATGGAAGGTTTTGCCCATAATCGCCACGCTGGGCATGCGGGTTGGCGATCGCAGGGCGTAACTTCTCGCACTAGTGACGCTGCTGCCCGTCACCGGTCTGGTTAAAAATTTAGTTACGCCATATTTGAATGGTTATACCGCCATTGTCAGTCGTCAGAGCCTCGTCCGTTGATCAGCAGGATGCACCGCGGGCAGAAGAGGTTGACTTGGGGAGCGTAGATGGTAGGTGTCCCCCTTACATTCAGGGTTATTATCGGTATTATATGCCAATTCCGTGGGTACCTTACTATGGAACCAAGCAGAATAATATAATATAGGTAAATAAATATTATAATTAATTCACTAATCGCATAAAAATTAAAAAAAAAAATTTAATAAAAAAAGGGAAAACGAGTTTGACTGATTGCGCCAACCGACTAGCACCGACTTCAAATATTTATTTTTTGCTTTTTTGTTAACTTAGGTATCTTGCTTTTGCACTTTTTGCAGTCGCTTTCCTTCATTTTATATATAAGTTATTTTTTTTAAATCGGTTCTCTTATTAATCTATTTATTGTAATTCTTCTTCTTTTCAATTAATTTGTTTTAATTTGTCACGTTGGCCTAGTGGAACCTGTCATTGTTCGCGAAATGTAAATGTGCGTTTATGCAGGAACTCTGCCATCTTTGTTTAGGGAATAAAGGCGTGAGGATCACTATTTATATCTACTTCTTTTTAAAAAGGTTGATATACACTAGGAATTATTGCCGTGTAAGTGCATTTACAAAATGTGTGTGTTTATTAAAAAGTTATTTTAACACACAGTGCGCCATTTCCACTATTAATTTTTCAAATAGAACGAATGTGGAGCCGCGGTGCATTCAATATTGCTTTGAATTGGCGTGAATTGGCACTTCGGTGTCTGCGGCCGTCCGCACTCGAGCACGCTGCGGGTTCATCGATTTGTTTTTATTCCATTGCCTTTTTCGTTCTATTGTGTTACCGGCTAGTGGTTGGATGTGGTCGATGCTATCGTAAATTTTCTTTTTATTTGATATTGGTAAGGGAGTTGGGGATTATTATGTGACATAAGAGATCATAAAAACCTGTCTAATTTCTCGAAGCCGGGGTCGCATACTGTGTAGGTGAATCCATATTTTGCGGACAATTTTAAGTCCCAACGTAATAGGGAAAAACTTCAGAATAAATAAATACTATGACTATCAATACTATTGACGGACGATTTAGCGCAGTGGTTAAGAGCTTAAGCCGCTCCGCCAACTGTGTCGAATAGTCGCGGGTTCGATTCCCGCAAGGGACAAATCTTTGTGTGAACCTCAATTATTTGTTTTGGTCTGAGTATTGATGTGTGTGAGTTTTCATGTTTGTGAACGTACCCGCGACACAGGAATAATTCCTAGTGTAGGGCTACGTTTAAAAAAAATATTCGACCTCAGATTCCAACCCAGGATCCCGTGATTGCTAGCCACAAAATCCTTTGTAGATCAAAAAGACAGTCAAAACATATTGTAACTTATAGTTACACGCTGGTAAATAACTGCGGGAAGTATTTAATAAAATAACAAATAAGAGGAAGGTGTACTGTGTTCCAATTTAATAAAGAGCGATCATATTACTGTTATGTCGGACACAATTCCTGACTCCGGACTGCTTCTGATAATTTCTCAATCCTTGAAAAGCACCAACAACATTCTCCGATATAGGATATGTAAATGTAAATTTAATAAGACGAAGGTTCCAGGACAGTTAACGCATTCCCTGGGATCTGGCAAGAATCGACCGCTACGAATCCTTGTTTAGAGAAGTTAAAGAAGTGAAAATATACAGGTCGAGTCATTGTCTAAGTCATCAACTCTCTCTCTCAATCCCTCTTATTCAAATTTCATTTTTTTTATTCATGTAGACTAGAAAGTACTTATGAATAGTAAAGAAAGGAAAGTCTAGTAATTATTTAAGACTACCACTCGTTAGGAATGTAATAATAGTTTCTTGCCCTTCTTCTTCACAGGAATACCTGTGAAGAAGAAGGGCAAGAAACTCTACGATAACTCTTTTAAATTGAAAGTTTTACAGTTCTTTTCGTATACATTGCATTCATGTAGCATGAAAAAACAATGTAAAACAAGCTAGATAGGCTTAACTATAAATTAAACGTAAATATATTTATATTCATATTGTCTAAAATCTTTTACCATCCCAATTTGCTTAGGCATAGTTTTACAGCAACTGCAAATAACATCTGTTTAGTCAGTAAACAGTAACCATTCTCAACAGTATTCAGCAAAAAGTTTCCACGAGGCAATGTACAAGTTCCAGGTCAAAATTATCAACGCAGAGGTTCGGACGCAGCAAGTTTCCTCCAACAGCCAACTAAACAATTCTCGAGTGACCAGTACCACTGGCAACCCTGCCAAGCTTGCAACTTTTTGTAGCACCACCACACATTTGCTGTCCCGAAACAACAATCCAGAAAAATGTAGCATCTATTCCGAAGAAGATAAATTCCAAAATCGTTAGCTCCAAAGTTGTCGAAGCAGAAAAAGTAACGCGGCCAACAAAGTTATATTCAAAACTGTACGGTGTTAATAGTTAGCGTTCTTCGTCGAATTGTTATTATGTACTTTTTGCTATGGAGCCAAATGGAGTATAGTTGTGGAGTCCACAAATTCCTAGTATATAGTAAAGTTTTTGTTAATTTTCTGCAATGGGTATGCTCTGCAGCAGTTTTTGGAGCATGGTAATGTGAAGATATTTCGACTTACTCAATCAAAAGAGCTATTAGTGTACAAAATCAACTCCTAGCGTGTATCCTTGGCTGATCAGTAACAACTAATGACATTTGGAAAATTTGGGCAAGTATATTAGTGCAGTCGTTCATGGTGAGAAACAATATGAAAATTTTAACTACTTTTGGAAACCTATATGTTATATTTGTATGTAGCTACCGAATCATTCAAATACCTTTGCAATAAAACCATCACGCCTATATTCCCCAAGCGGGGGTGGCAGTGGTATACTGCGTACACCTACTTTTCGCCGACGATGTTAGATCCAATGTTATAGGGGGCGCGCCTATTACCATATACCAGGAATAATTCCAGACTTCGGACTGATACTGGGTAATATTCGATAGAAATCCTACATTATTGCGACCTAGAATTTGAACCCAGGACTTTGTGATCACAAAGCGCATTCACAACTAGACAAACGAGGCAGCCAGTCAAAACGCAATAAATTAAAAAAAATCTGTTTATCCTTGAACAAATTGCTTAACACGGCAGCAGATAACTGCTTTGTTAAGCATCACACTTCACTGTAACATCTACACATTCGAATTACCTTTGTTCCAAAAGTCATCACCCACCCCTTCAAGAACAAAGTTATGAAGATATAAAAGAGCTGAAATATTTCAGCTTCGTGTTATTCAAAAACCCATCTAGACATTATTCAGGCAATTCCGTTTTCTTTAAGACCACAATTCTACCTAAATTTCTTCAGAACACCGTCCATACATCAACTTTAGTTCCACCTCGTAATCTGTACTAACCCCAAAGACGTTTAGCTTGTACGACACGATACTGATCCGACTTTTCCAACAAATTGCATGGTGTAGTCGTGTCGTTGACTGTATGTAAACTTAATTACTCAAGTTGGACAAGTTTGAGAAATCGTTCAATCTCAACAGGCCTTAAGACAGGGTGAATTTAATAACCAGCGTCATTCTATGGCGTTTCGTGGCATTGCAATGTGCATTGTCTTTAAAGATACGTATTGCGAAACGTCGTCCCCAAAGAAATACGGAGTTTTTTTCGTTTCTACTTACGTTTTTAGTGTTTTTTTTCTAAATATCAATAGGGTTGTTTTGTTTAAAGACGTAAATTTTCAAATTTCTGCCAGATATTTTAAGGTTTTAGCCAAATAGAGCAATAGGGCAATCAAGCCTGATCGGTTTCACATTCTATATCCCCTTGCTGCACGTACTATATGGGCGTTCTCTCGCAGATCTAGGTTAGAGAAAATGCGGTATATTCCACCACGTGGACCCAGTGCGACTTGGTAACGGGGGACAGAAATTGCCATAACTATTTATTTATTTGGAAAAAATACAGAGATATTGTACTGAACGACGAAAGAATAATATAAAGTATTTCAAAATCCAATTAAGTTTCCACCGTTAAGTAAATTTTAATTCTTTATACTTATGTGAAGTATAAATAATGTAGTATTTGTGTATGTGAAGTTTCATGTTTGTAAACGTAGCCATGATACAGGAATCAATACTAGTATGGGGCTAAAAAAACAAGAAAATGAATAAATACAAGAGTTGCTAAAGTCAAAAGACTAGGTAGTTATGTATTCCCAACCAGTACTCAATTCAGTGCAAGTACATTAAAAGATGATGCAATAAATACAAAGTATTCCACAAGTAAATCTATTCTAAGAACTTTTTGATGGTACAGCATAACTTGCCTTAATTGCACACCTGATAGACAGACACGTCATTGTAAACAGATATCAAATTCCTTGTCTCCGTTCAGTTCCACTGTTTTGACTACTTAGCAAATATGAATTATAAAGGCGCCCTCTGCGTAGTCGACGCCATCGTAAACATGTTTGTTTGGCGATGCCTATAAAAAGCCATCACCAAACAAAATATCTTCTAAGCTCTCTTACCGTTCACACGAACTTGAAGTAATATTTTAAACGACTAATATTTTGCATATCCTTTATAATAATCATATTTGTAGAACAAAATATATATTTTTATAAAGCCACACCGACGCATTTATTTGACTAGGTACATACAAATGGTATAAAATTTATTAAATTCTTGATGAGAGTTGTATTTAAAGACTTTAAAGATATTAAAACAAAAGTCTATATCGGAGAAGTTTTCATTATTACATCTAAATGATCGTCGAATAAAAGTATTTGATCCCTAATTATTTCTGGCTGTCGGTGACTGGAGAGGGAACTTATTATATCCCGAACTTACTACTATTAGACTAGCTACTAAACTAGCTGAAGCAATGTTATCGTTCATTAAATGAACAAAATCTCCTAGGTATCATTGATGAAAAACAATTAAATCAAAACACTATAAATTGCAGGACAAAATAACCGTCTCGATGCCCAACGTCCGCTGCTCATACCGAAATAATCCTGTACACTTTGGAAACAATATAAGTTGGATACCGTCCAAGATGCGTATGGAATAATGGATATTCCATATGCGCGTTTGGGTTTGTTGTCATGTGGCTTTGGTTTGTTGAATGATCAACGTATACTTCTTGCGGTTTTGTTTGTGCTAGGTGCTGTATTAACGTACATATGCAAATAGTCTATAACCGGCAAGCGTGTAGGTCTATTTATTATAAGGTAAGAAGCTTTTGAAACACTATTTTCTGCATATCTGGTATGGTGTTTTGCGAGATTATGTTGGTAGATAGGTGTAAATATTGGTAACAATATTTATAGCTATAATGTTTGCGAGTTACCAGGTATTTAGAAGGCATTTTAATTTAATGAAACATTCTAGATATCAAAGAAAAACCGATAATCTTGAAATAATTAAACTGATATCTACTTTTGGTTTTATAGAAGAACCTCAATAATAATACTTTGTGTAATCTAGAATTCGAACTCTGAACTTCTGGATCGCAGCAACACCATACGCCCATAGACGAATGAGGCACATCACACACCCAATTACACTAAACAATACACATAGCTACTAGA
This sequence comes from Phalera bucephala, assembly GCA_905147815.2. Classification (NCBI taxonomy): domain Eukaryota; kingdom Metazoa; phylum Arthropoda; class Insecta; order Lepidoptera; family Notodontidae; genus Phalera; species Phalera bucephala. Next base: position 2,897,565 of record LR990625.1, on the reverse strand, counting down.
AGTTTTAGAATCGGCCGGAAATAAATCCTAATGAAGTATCTTAAATATAAAAAATAGATTTAATAATCGAACTGTGATAGATAAACTTACATATGGTATCCCGCGATACAAACTGTGCTTAATGCGGGAGTGCTGCGCAAAGTGAGTGAAATGTTTAAGGTATTATAGTAAAATAAATTCAGTTTTCAGTTTTCAGAGTTCTTAAATTTACGCGATTATTACACATGAAATAAAACTATTTTTTCGGATTTTATCGCGGTTTATTTTGATTTTTAAGTAACTAGATAAAACGTCGGGAACTTAAAAATCAAAATAAACCGCGATAAAATCCGAAAAAATAGTTTTATTTCGAAATAAATTCATCTTATTCCTGAGTACTGTATTAAAAAACTACCAAAATTGATAAATGTACAATCCAAAAAAAAATCGTATACATTAAACATCTCCAACGAGTAACTTAGCTCCACCGACCACTCCCATCAATCTACGCTATCCACAATGAATGTACAGACTCCGTACGTCGCAACTTCTATTCATCCACAAACCACCGCATATTGAACCTTATCTCTTAAGAAACAAAGCTGTTACTAACAGCAGAGATATCCCGGATAAGGCGGATCGTGGTTAGAAATTGATTGTGGAACTCTTTATAGTGGTTAATGAAAGAATTGAAACAGATAAAACGGAGTTGGACCAGGAATCGAAGGTTTGGCTTTGTTTGATGGCTGGTTTTTGTGGCTTAACTTTATAAAAATCTGGTAATAAAATGGTTCCTTATTTATTGATTCCTTAGCATACTACTGTACCTATTAGGCAAATAAATGTATATGAATTCAAACATAGTTGAGACGGTGAGAAGAAGCCATTATTATTCAACAACCTGTTACTTAAGAAGACATATAGTCGAAATCAGCTGGTTCAGAGCAGTCAGCGAAATCAAATAGCTACGGCGAATTTCAATACAGGGTACGCTTAGGCAAATAACTCGCAGTAAGTTAAATTTATTTCGTCTATATATAAGGTGTAACATAATTAACACAAGACCTGAAAGTAGTTTGTTCTAAATCGGTAACTGAATTGATTCCAATAATGTTTAATGATTCTTACATTTTTTTTATATGCAAAAAAATCTTTTACTCCTTCAGTGCGCTTTAAAAGAACTAAATTTATTTTTGATTCATAGCAATAATTTCAAATGGATTTCTAAAACGAATTTTAATACACATACACGTACAAGTTTCATTGTTAATTGGGGTATAAAAGTGCTTAGAAAAGGGTAAAAAGCTTTGAATTTGGAAATTTGGTTTTCGCCTTGAATTCATGAAGCAATTATCTAATCGGGGTGTCTGAGGTCTTGCGTGATTTTTGATACACCGTCAAGCCCATATTCCCCAAGCGGGGGTGGCAGAGGCGTACTGAGTACACCCACGTTTCGCCGACAATGTTAGGTCCCATGTAATAGAGGGTGAGCCTATTGCCATATACCGGGCACAATTCCAGACTCCGGACTCATACTGGGAATTTTTTCGTTAGAAAAACACCTACGCACCTTGATACACCTTATATATAATCTCCTCGATGTAAGAAGCGTATTGATTTGATTCTGAGTCTTATATAAGTGTTTCGAAGTTCTTATTCCCCCCACCCACTAGTGGGGCATAGTGAGGCTGAAAAAGTAATGGGTTTTAATTCTATGTTGGACAAAGTGTTATTAGGGTTTATTTGTCAAAAACATTTAAAGAGTAGAAAGTATTTGGAGCCCGGCGTGACCGAGATGGCTGCTTAATAAGTTCCAAAAGTAGGTAACCACGAACCTTTTTTTTTGGGTTGGGGGAAATCCTACATAGGATACCTGCTCGTTAGGGGGAAGCGAGGGGTTATGCCAAGTGCTCCAACTTGTCGCTGTGGCTAGGGCGGGTTACGGGAACGCGTAAGCAACTATCCGCGACCCGCCAGCGACCGTTAACCTTTGTGGACATCGACTTATAGGGGGATTAGTTTCCGCACACTACTTTTGAGGCGCGTATCAGAATCACATGATACGCACTATCCTTTTGAGGGCCGGCTGTGGTGCGCAGGCAACAAGTAGTCCCTCTTCCCATCGCCTGCAGACCCTTATTAAGAAGGTGGCCACAGCGCCCATTAATCCGCCCATCTTCATTAATCCGCACAAGGTCCGCGCGTTAGAGTATGACCTAATTACTCCCCTCAATTCTTGAGAGAAGGCTTTTGCACAGTAGTGGGACAGCACAAACTAAGCCCTTTTCCCGTCTACCATACGAATTACGTTTTCTTTATAATCTGAAAGTTGCTCTACTGAAATCAACCTGTTTTGTTGCACATTTGCTATTCCCGTCAGGCGTTCCCTCACGGAGGTCGGTATGACAGGTACAGCCCCCAAAATTGAATTGATTTTTATCAAGCGCACGACGAGCTAACTCCGCGATTTTTTAGCTGAATCCCTACCTTTTTATTATTTGTTGTAGAAGGGTAATTTTTATTCGTTCGGGTAATACGACGTGAATAGTAATGGGGTGCGAAGGAATTGAAAAAATAACGATCTTAGTAAGTGTGGTAAGTGAACTGATAAAACCTCATTTCAACAAAATCATGTCAAACAGATTTTGTATAAAAAGAATAAACACCATCCCGCAAAATTCTCATAGTGAAGGTGGGCAGAGATGTACTGGGTACACTTATATCGCGGGCAATGTTAGAGGCTAGTTATATCGGCTATAATTATTGACTCCGGACTGCTATTGAAGATTTTATGATGTTATACAATAAATTTAACACAATTAACACAAGACCTAAAAGCAGTGTTCTAAATCGACAACTGAATCAATACCAACTATTTTTTAAGTTACTTATTTTTTTTTATTATTTTTCAAATAATGCTGTTATTCGTTCTGTTCGCTGTATTAAATAAAATTTAATAATTATTCAAAACATGACGGCTATTTAAAATGTATTTCTATTACATACACCTCAATAGGCATACAAAAGTTATTAAATATTACATTTAATTTGGTTACCAAAGAGCTTAATAACACGATAAAAATCTCCCTAAACTAGGAAGTTTGATTGTTGTATTGAATTCGTAAATTAATAATCTAATTGTGGTAATTGTACTTGCATTGTTTTATATTCAATATTTCTATATAATAATATCAGCCTATACTGCCCACTGCTGGGCAAAGGCCTTCTCTCACAAATCGAGGTGAGAGAGATTGGGTCATACTCCACCACGCGGACCCAGTGCGGATTGGTGGAGGCAGGTTTGTGGCCACCTGCTGTTGGAACTTATCAAGCCACCTTTAAGGCTTCCAACTCGGCTTAACGACTACCACATTAAGTGGTAACCGGGACCAACGGCTTAACGTGCCTTCCGAAGCACGGAGACGCTCGAATATGAAATGCCACAAACGGTCACCCATCTCAGGCCGACCGAGTCGAACGCTGCTTAACCTTGGTGATCGGTAAGAACACCGCGGTCGCATAGCGCTACGAGCGCCTCTATATACCTATAAGCAAATAATGAAAATTGTAAAATATTGCTATTAAACTTCAACCAGGCGTTGACGATGGCAGTTCTATCTATCTATACCATCACGCCAGATCGCTTTAGGGGTAGGCAGAAAGTATAGAGTTCCAACAAGTTCTTTCCTCACAGACCTCTTTGGTTTCGTCCACTAGCAATATTCGTAGCAATTATTATAGTAATTCTTTTCCAACGAATTAGCGTGTATGAGACGAACTATGAGAGTGGAGGAAGCCAGAGAGGTATGTAAGGAAAGAATCTGTTGGAACTCTGTACTCTTTGCCTACCACGCAAGGGATCTGGCGTGATGATATAGAAAGACAGATAGATTCTTTTCCAAAACAAATTAAACTATTTTAAATATATCAAATAAACATTGTCTTGCTTACGTTATCTAAGGAGGGATGAGAGACGACGACGAGCCGAGACGATGTAAGCTCCAAATGTAATTATAGTATTTTCACATAGGATGGGTAGTGGCAGTTCTAATTGCCAAACGAAATTAATATTTAATTCAATGAAATCAAGGCATAAAATTATAAGTATAGATAGAAACAGGTCATGCCTCTTATTGACACTTTATTCAACCTAAGACTCAAATCCAGGGACTTGTTATCACTAGCCGCCAAATTCGGCACGCAAATGAATAATTTATTATTCATTTTGATTAAATCACATCACGTTGTGGTACTTGAGCGAGTTCACTTGTATTCTCTGGACCGTGCCTTATCGCGCTATTCAAATTGTGATTGGTTGTAGCCGATTTGAAAATGATAAAATAATGGCGTGTACAGACGAATTGTAAATATACCCCAAAGTTGTCAATTTCAGGTTTAGAAAAATATTGGACGCTTAACAGTGATGTATTTTAAGGGATTGAAACTATCTGATTGGAATTTATTTAATTTTTTAACCTATTGCACGATACTTTTCACTTAAATAAATAAAGATAAAAAAGATAAAAGAATAAAGACCGTCATGTCTATATTCTCCAAATGAGAATGGCAGAGAGGTTCTGTATACACCTAAATTTCACCGACGTGTTCAGCGTCATAATAATGATTACAATTTAAGATATTGGACAATTACTAAGGACTTTTCGAAAGAAAAACCCAAATAGCACTTTACTCAACCTATGATTCGATCCCAGGATTTTTGATCGCCAGCCTCACCATACACCACTAGACCAACGAAGCATTGTTAACCCACTTTAACATAATAATTCTCTCAGTCTATCCCCCGATCCTAATCTACACCCTACTTTAGATCCGGTTCTAACTCGAGTTCTACATAACACCGAAAGAGAGAAACTCGGCAACAACTCAAATGGTCTATTAAACCAAAGTTTCACGTTAATTATTGTAGAACAGACAATTTTCTTATGAACATTGCGTTATAATCGCGCGATCACAAAAAGAGGGTGACCTGTATGGTCTTTGGTAGGGCTGTCGGTAAAATTTTGGATGAAAAATCTACTGATCTATCTATACCATCATTCTAGATCCCTTGCGGGGTTAGCGGAGAGTACAGAGTTCCAACAGGATCTTTCTTACAGATCTCTCTGGCTTCCTTTACTTTTATAGTTCGTCTTATAAACGCTCGTCGGTTACGGTGACTTTTGAATTGCTCTTCAGATAGATGGATGATAAATATAAAGAAAATATGGCGCTCGTAGCCCTGTGGTAGTGTGGTGTTAAGATCAGACATTGTACGGTTCAGTCAGTCTGAGATGAGTGACCGTTTGTGTAGACTCCATTTTCCAGCGTCTCCATGCTTCGAAAGGCATGTTTTGCTGTTGGTCCTGGTTGCCACTTAATATAGTAGACGTTAGGGTGAGTTAGATGCCTTGGATAAGTTCCAACTGGTTTAATCTTTGCTCCACACAGTTGTTTGCCGTTAGCGTAACGCTATTTTTCCCACTGCAGGACAAAGGTATCCTCCAAAGATCGCCATGACGACCTGCTTTGTGCTGTACGCATCCAGCTTTTACCTGCGACCTTCACCAGGTCACAGTACATTGAAAATATAGATGAAAGTGACAGAATGCCTTCTCGACAACGTGAAGCTAACAATAATCTCTTCGAGCTAAGACCTCTGATAGTCAAAGTATAAAAAGCGGTTCCATAAAAAGCTTTGGTTCCTATTCCACCAAAATATATGAAAATGTTTATTTTTTTCATTTCCGGTGACTCGCGCTAATAAAATTTAGTCTACCAAAGGAAAAAAAGAATGAAAGCAACTCACAATTTTAACAACCACTTTGTAAGCTCATTGTAGCGCCCCATCAAGCCTGCCTTAAGCTTATCTTTACCCCGAAGATATAATATGAATAGAAAGTTCTCCTTTCTAATGTAAATTCTTGGAGGGTTGAAGCCCGACTTCGGAATAGCGTTTCGGGGAATTTCGGAATAGGGTACAAACTTATGTCTTCAATGGTGACAACTTTGATTAACATTGTCATTATGTGTACATATACATACGGTATTATTGTCTTTAACATGAGGGGACGGTCTTGTATGAGGCTTATATATATGACCCAAAAAGCCTTAAAGTGGTTACTAGTGTTATCAACCCTAACTTTAGATAATTAGTAGCCGAAGTGCCAATAACTAGTGGAAATTCGTATTAGAAGACAGAGCTTCGCCAAAAAGTGGATCGATGGCGTGGCGAAGATAAATGACGGATGCATGCATCGTAGCCGGTCGTCGTAGTGATCATTGGGGGTGGTGAGCCCTTTGTCCTACAGCACACGTCTGGTGGCTGGTAATGATGATTGTGTATTTGATTCGTGCTATAAATGCAACTACGACTAACATTAAAGCTTTTGCCACATAGCCGACGCAGCGCGACGGGAGCGTGACGGTGGCGCGACCTGGGGAGTTATAATGTCACTTAGGAGTTATAATACTTCAGTGTCCTTCTCATCGGACTGATTTTGTTCACTCTTCTTTTTTGTACAATCAATTCTTTTATGGAATGCATTATCCCAGGAAATCAGGATGGCTACCAAGCCGCTCTCTTTTAAAAAAAAAGCACAGGACTATCTGCGGGAAAAAATGTCGGCGGAATCTTCTAAATGTTAGCAGTTTTATCTTACTATGTCAAATGTTCTGGTTTATATATAGTATAATTACGTATGTATGTCTTATTTTTATGTATTATATGGTATTTATGTATATATGTTTATATATTTTTTTAAATATTCTTTTACTAGTTTTTAATTCTCGTATTTTTTTCGAACCTACCACAGCTGTTTCCACACCACCTCAAGGTAGACTGGCAGAAAATACCTCAGGGATAAAGTCCGCCTATGTACGTTGTGCATAAAAAAATAAAAAAATAAATGTACTGAAATGTACGGGAGACGGCACACAACGCAGCCACGCTCAACGTGACAGCAAATGGCACACATCAAGCACGGCGGGAGCAAAACGCCAATACGCGTGCAAGCGGGACGTTAGTGCGATTGTTTGAATTTGAGACATTGACAGCAACATGGCGGTCGCCCGGCCGGCGCGGCTTCGCCCTGTAGTGTGACGTGCGCACTGTACGGCTTTCCGTCAGCGTCGCGCCTCCGTCGCGCTCCGTCGGCTATGTGACGAAACCTTAATGTGATGGGAAATACACTGCTGAAATAGAGAGAAGAGTGAGTGCAGGGAATAGAGTTAATAGTGCGATGGGAGAGCTACTTGGGAGCCGGAACTTAAGCCAAAAGGCGCAGCTAGCCATTCACAACGTTTGCTTGTGTCAACGCTGTTATATGTCAGTAAGAATTGTGTATGTATTAAGGAGAATGAAAGCAGGATAAAAGCGGTCGAAATGCGAGCTTTGCGAAAGATGTGCGGAGTCAAGCTGATCGACCATATTCGCAACAACATAGTAAGAAAGCGTGTAGGTAAGATACATAGTATCGGTTTAAAAATAAGAAAGGGTATGCTCCGTTGGTTCGGGTATATAGAAAGAATACCGGAACAAAGAATAGCAAAACAGATAAACAATGCGAAAGTAGAAGGATGTAGGTACCGGGGAAGACCTAGACTATCTTACCATGACCAAATGGATCGTGTCTTATCCGAAGGGTAAGTCAAAAGTCTATGTAACCGGCGAGCATGTATGAGACGAACTATGAGAGTGGAGGAGGCCTGGGAGGTTTGTACTCTCTGCCTACTCCGCAAGAGATCTGGCGTGATAGTATAAATAGATAGATAGATAATTATCATCGTCATCATTAGACGAGAGACATCTACAGCTGACAAATGTCTTCCTAAATATCGCCACGACGTGGTTTGCTTGTGTTGTACGTATCCGACTTACTGCTGTAACATTACTTTCCGAAGGTCTCATATTAAGCACCTAAGGGACACTAGAGCAAAGAATGGGCAGCAGCGTCTTCTCATTACATAAAAATTAAAGTCATACTGCGATCGCCAATCCGCCTGCCAAGCGTGGCGTTTATCGAAATTAGCCTCCAAATGAATGGCATTAAAATAAAAAACAAAAAAAGAAACGCCAATAATAAGCCGCCTATTCCCGTCGTTTAGCAGCCCTAGTGAGGAACCGTGGCCACGGTGACAAGCTAACGGCTTTGGAGGTCGGCTCTCGGCAGTGCATACAACACTTGCCAGTGGGATGCCGTCCATTGATTCATTTGTTAAATAATTATTCTTCTTGGGTAGGCAGAAAGTACAGAGTTCTAACAGGTTCTCTTGTATGGTTTAGAGTGACGGCATACCTAGCATGCCTTTTAAGTTCTGTCGTTTCCATATTTCCCGGCAATTTTGAATTTGGAACTGTTCTATATTCGAATGTGTTTAAATTTTGAATCTCAAAACAGTTGAAAGTATTAGGATTAATGCTATTGTTTAGTCACAGCGTCGATTGGAATCTGTCAGGTTACGTACGAAAATGAATCTTTCTAAGGAAAATGTTCATGCAATAATTTTCTACAACTTTAGAAGAGGCCTGACACGGCTTCAGTGTTTTGAAGAGCTAACATCTGTGTTCAGTGATGAAGCCCCATGTCTGCGGACTATCGAACGCTGGTATTTAGAATTCCAGCGTGGACATACTAGTGTTAATGACAAATCTCGCGAAGGACGCCCAAAACCCGCCTTCACTGAAGATAACATCATTGCTGTGTGACAACTAATTCTCGAAGATCGTCATGTGACATATCGAGAGATAGAGGCTCTATTAGGCATCTCAGGGACAACCATTCAGAAGATCTTGCATGAAGGTCTTGGTGTGAGAAAGCTAGTTTGCCGTTGGATACCGCATCTGCTTTTCGACGATCACAAGGCGGCCCGCGTCAGATGGTGTAAGAAAACTCTGCAAAGGTTCAACCGAGGAGAGTCAAATCACGTCTACGACATCATCAGTGGTGACGAATCTTGGATCTATGCCTACGATCCTGATTCCAAACAACAATCTACAATCTAGGTCTTTCAAGACGAGCCAAAGCCGACTAAAGTTGTTCGTTCTCGAAGCACTTCAAAGAAGATGGTGGCCACGTTCGTTGGAAAAACCGGACATGTTGCGACTATTGCACTTGAAGATCGTAGAACGGTTAACGCAGAATGGTATACCACAGTTTGTTTACCACAAGTTATCGCCGAACTTCGAAAATTTAACTCAAAGCGACGCATCATCCTGCACCACGACAACGCAAGCTCACACAGCGCTCGTCAAACGATTGAGTATTTGAAGCAGGAAAAAGTAGACATTCTTGACCATCCTCCATACAGTCCTGACCTAAGCCCTAACGATTTCTTTACATTTCCTAAAATTAAGAAAATTCTTCGTGGTCAAAGGTTCCAGTCCGGTGAAGAAGCACTCGACGCTTTCAAGTGAGCCATTTTGAACACCCCCACTTTAGAGTGGAATAAATGTTATAATAACTGGTTTGAGCGAATGGAAAAGTGTATTAAGCTACGTGGTGAATACTTTGAAAAACAATAAAAAGTACTATAAGGTTCTAGTTCTGTTTTTTTCTTCAAACGACTAAACTTAAAAGGCATGCCTCGTATTCCTTTTTACTAAGCAAAGCTGCCGGCGTCTTGATTGATTGAATTCTGATCTAATTAATTTAAAGTTCTCTAAACTCTACTTTTTTCCTGCTCAATAATTTACCTCGCTAATTATAATTAAATTTAACCCATGTACTATACACAATACTTATTATTAATTTCCTTATCGTAAATATGTAATTATCATTAATCTAAAATGTTCTTTCTCAGCTGTACCAATATACTTACCTACATACTACATACGGTAAAATTATTGAACGGAGAATGCGCGTGAAGTCCAATGGAATGTTGTGCGAGGCACAAGGGGGTTTCAGGTCTGGAAGAGGATGTTCGGATCAAGTCTTCTCACTCCGCAACATCGTAGAGAAGCATCTGGCAGTGGGCCGGAAGGTTTTCTGCGGTTTTGTAGATCTGGAGAAGGCATTTGACAGAGTTGTGCGAAAGAGACTTTGGGACATTTTGCCAGAGTATGGTATAGATGGCACTCTGTTGCGAGCCGTCCAGTCCACTTATGTGGACTGCAAGGCATGCGTACGGGTGGGTGGTAACAGGCCACCCTGGTTTGACGTTAAAATCGGCGTCAAGCAGGGTTGCGTGTTGTCCGCTAGACTGTTTATAATATATCTGGACAAAAGTCTTCAAAGACTGAAAGCGATGAATGAAGGTGTACAAATGGGTGACTTAGTGGTAAACCATCTACTTTATGCAGATGACGCGGTTTTAATAGCGCCAACAGCCACTGATCTGCAAACACTAGTCACAGTTATGAAAGACGACTGCATGATCAATGGCTTACACTTGAATGTGAAGAAAACCAAGATTATGGTTTTTGAAAGGGAAGAAACCAGAACGAATGTAAGGATTGTGGTTGGTAACGATGTGCTGGAGCAAGTGAATGAGTTTGTATATCTTGGATGCGCCTTCAGTAAGGATGGGAAATACACCGCTGACATAGAGAGAAGAGTGAGTGCAGGGAACAGAGTGAATGGTGCGATGGGAAAGCTACTCGGGAGCCGGCACTTAAGCCAAAAGGCGCAGCTGGCCATACATAACGGAGTTCTTGTCCCAACGCTGTTATATGGTAGCGAGAGCTGGGTATGTAAGAAGGAGAATGAAAGTAGGATAAATGCGGTAGAAATGCGAGCTCTACGGAAGATGTGCGGAGTGAAGCTGACCGACCGCATTAGCAACAGCATAGTAAGACAGCGAGTAGGTATGAAAGATAGTATCGGTGTAAAGATGAGAAAGGGCATGCTCCGTTGGTTCGGGCATATAGAAAGAATGCCAGAGGAAAGAATGACAAAACAGATATATAATGTGAAAGTGGAAGGATGCAGGTACCGGGGAAGACCTAGACTATCTTACCACGACCAAATAAACCGAGTCTTATCTGATGGAAAAGTCAAGAGTCTCCGTAACCGGCGAGCGTGTATGAGACGAACTATGAGAGTCGAGGAAGCCAGAGAGGTATGTAAGGAAAGAACCTGTTGGAACTCTGTACTCTCTGCCTACCCCGCAAGGGATCTGGCGTGAGGTTATAGATAGATAGATAGATAGATACTATTCTTGTAAATGCTGTGTACGTCTGTTATTGATATGCATATAAGACTATATTGTTACCATATATATACTATATGGCAAAAGTGTTATAATATGTATATTGTTGATGTACCAAATAAAAAAAGAGTTATGCAACAGTATTTGTGGAGAAAGGACGATTTTATAAATTATTTTATTGGGGTTATTGATATATCCCTAGCACAGGTTCTCGAAAGACAGGACCGCCTAGTTTAGGACCGCGCTAGTTCTTTTTTCTATTTTACAATATATTTGATTTGATGCAAATTTTTATTATTTCTTCTTTAAACTTAAAACGGCCGGCTCCTATATGCAACTAAGGATAGATTTGCTAACTGTCAGTAGAATTTTGACAGATTTTCCATACAAAATATGTTAAAATGCATCCGTAGTAGGTAAATCTATCCATGAGTTGAATATAGGAACCGGCCGTAAGCCGTTCCGTTCACTAGAACTAGAGTCGCGGGTTCAATCCCCGCATGGGAAACTCTTTGTGTAACCACATAAAGATTTGTTTCGGTCTGTGTGTTTGTGCATATGAGTTTCATGTTTGAAAACGCACAAAAAGAACACACACACATTTAAATAAAAAGAAAAAAAACCAAGGCTTCCATCAACAACTTTAAAACTTGGTTAGCCGCAATACAAAGTCTAGTAAAAGATCAAAGCAACATTTAGCAAGTTATAACCCCAGCAATGTACACCACCCATATCTAATCTTCCGCGCATCTCAGCGAAAGTCCAAAGCGGCGCCGGCGCAGACGATCTAATGATCGCCGGCGCCGCCTAGCGGCACATAACGGAGCCCTCTGATTGGTTAATTTATGTTTACACCATTATTATACTAACCTAGCCCTTGTATAGGTATTTAGTTAAGACTTCTCAAGTTTCGTTGCAAAAATAGGGCTAGATATAAATGTCTCACTTGGCCCTTATCCGCTATGTCCTGAGTCATTGTGCCGCGCCCCCTATTAGGTGGAACTTAACATCGTTGGCAAAAAATGGGTGTACCCAATACACCTCTGTTACCCCCGCTTGAGAAATATAGGCGTGACGGTGTGTAGGCATCCACATAATTTTAAGGCGATTATTAAATTTTAAATAATATATAATAATATTAGCCGTGTTAAGAAATTGTCCCACCGTTGGGCACGGGCCTCCTCTCAAACTGAAAGGGCTTAGGCCATAATCCACCACGCTGGCCCAGTGCGGGTTGGCAAACTTCACACACCTTGGAGAAACTCTTAGGCATGCAGGTTCCCTCACGATATTTTCCTTCGCCGTTAAAGCAAGTGTTAATTAATTTTGAATACGCACATGCTTTCAAAAACACAGAGGTGCGTGCTTGGGTTTGAATCCGAGACCTCTGACTTTGCAGTCTAACGGTCTAACCACTAGGCTATAACTGTTGTCAATTTACTTTTATATCTGGTTAAACCAATTGTTGTCGTTTGAAGAAGAAACGGTCTTTCGGTTGTTGACCACCGAATAGTGATAATTGTAAAAATAAATATTAAAAAAAGGGAAACCGATTTTAAAAAGCATAAAATAAATATATCATATCAGTTCCGGTTAATGTGGTCGGTTCCTTGGCACCGACTTCAAATATTTATTTTTTACTTCTTGAAGTCGGTTTCCCTTTTTTAAAAAGTTATTTACTGTGCAGTTTTAAGTGATGAGTGAATTAATTATTAATATTTATATACCTATATTATATATAGTATTCTGCCTACTTTTACAGTAAGGTAAAGGATTAATATAATACCCATAATAACGGAATTTATACATTTGTGCTGTTTGTCGTTCACGAGTCCCCTGGTGTGTCTTCGAAGACCAAGGTTCAATTCCGATTTTATTTAAATGGTGTACCAACTCGAAGCTATACTAAACCAAACGCAAAAGGAATTAATGAATGAAAATTATAATCAGTTCATAAATGAAGACGTTATAAAAAAAACACTGATCAATTGGATACCTCCTCTTTTTTGAACTAAGTTAATATTCTGATTAGTTGTCTGGTAGGGTATCTATAAGATTAACACAATACTTATTGCAACTCAATCTATAGATTCGTATTATTTGTCATTAATGAGTTCTCTGGTGTATCTTCAAAGTCCAAGGTCCAATACTGATGAAATTAAAATGTAACCCCTTTGGAGCTATACTGAACCCAATGCAAAAATAATCATCAAAATGGGTCCACAATTGACGGAAATATCGGTGAACTTACATAAAAATCATACATACAGACGAACATAAAACCTCCCCCTATTTGAAGTCGGTTAAAAATAAAATGATTCTGTAATCCCGAAAATAATTTACTAAAAAAAAAACAACATAATGAACAATGTTAAATCATAGCCCCACAAAACTGTACAACCAGTTTGACTGGGGGGTTAGTTGAGTCTGCAAACTTATGTTACGGTTATACTAACTTACCACAAACTTAGATAATGATTTTTCAGGTGTTCATTTATGTTTTTGTGAAGAGAATATCGAGCCTCATCATATCCTGAAGGGATAATTATTGGACGAGACAAATTATGAGAGTGGAAGAAGCCAGAGAGGTATGTAAGGAAAGAACCTGCAAGGGATCTGGCGTAATGATATAGATAGATAGATAGATAATTATTGATATATAGATAGATAATACCAGAATATTCCTGGCCCATCAAATTCTGTATCATCCCAATCATTACTGTAAATTCGCACATGATAAATTAAAAGACAAACGTCTCAGTAACACGAAACTGACTCGTTATATTCTCGAAACAGTTTTCATCGCATTACTTAGTTGTATGACTGTTAATGAGAATGTATGGGAGCGCTGACAGGTTTAAATGTACATTGTTTTGTATTTGCTTATTAGGGACCATGTGTTTGGGTGATGTATGCGTCGTTTTTGGTGTTGGCGCATTATTCGTGTGAAAATGTGAAATATTTGGTGAATCAGAACATTTTTAGATCGTTATATTTACTAAAATGCGCCTAAATTTTTCCCTAATTGTTTACCATAGCCTCTTTAACAAAACTATTTTGTCCTCGGTGCTCATTCGTGAGCTTTGCAAGCACAAGGTCTTGGGTTTAAATGCTAGGTCGGAAGAATGTAGTTCTTCTATCAAAAAATCCCAGTATCAGTCCGGAGTCTGGGATTGTGTCTATTATATAGCATTTGGCTTGCTCCTATTACATGGGACCTAATATCGTCGATGAAAAGTAGGTGTATACAGATCACCTCTGCCACCGCCTCTAGGCGTGACGTTGTTTATTTCTTTATATTTTAATCTTACTTTGCCGTGAAAAAGAGACAAACTTATATCAATGTAAGATTATAATCAATCGCCTTGTTTAAGATATGGTTGTGTCTACGCTGTTGGCCGCAGGGCCTTTAATGCTTTACCGGACAAGAGAGCGAGGGTGCAACCACTACGCTCGAGCCAGAAGGGCAAGGGGGCAACTAGTTCGAGGACGCTTCAAGGAGGAATGGCCTCGCAGCGGCAGTCGCTGTGGGGGAAGGCATATACTAGGTGTCTCGCCGTGGCGCTCTGCACCGGCCGGCAGGCAAGGGATTCTTCGATCTCGCCGGCGAGGAAGGTGTGAAGATATTGTGGTACAATGATAGCTATACAATGCCACTAGCGGAGTTGGGCAAAAATTAATTATGCAAAACTGAAATTGCAATTAATATATGTCGGATTTTATCGCGGTTTATTTTTGGTTTTTAGTTTTTAAGGATGTGCAGTGATAGCCTAGTGATTAGACCGTTGGACTGCAAAGTAAAAGGTCTCGGGTTCAAACCCTGGTACGTACCTCTGTCTTTTCGAAAGCATGTGCGTATTAAAAATTAATTATCACTTGCTTAACGGTGAAGGAAAACATCGTGAGGAAACCTACATGCCTAAGAGTTTCTCGAAAGTATGTGAAGTTCGCCAACCTCCACATAGTGGGCTAGCGTGGTGGACTATGGCCTATGTGGAGGTTGGCGATACCACCACGCTAGCCCACTAGCGTGGTGGACTATGGCCTATACCCTTTCAGTTTGAGAGGAGGCCCGTGCCCAACAGTGGGACAGTTTCTTAACAGGGCTAATATTATATTATTAAGTTTTTCAGGGCCGAAGTTCTGAGCGCTGTATGTACCCATGGTCAAAGGAGGGACTGAGGCTTTGACGTCCAAAAGCCATTGTTATTCCGGAGTAACTTAGGGACATTATTTTAATTACATTTAAAAACGTCAGTTAGTTGATCCTACAAATGACTTTTTTTTGAATAATGCCCAACACTGCTAGCTAGACCAGCACTATTTATAAAGTTCACCTTTTCACAATACAAAAGCAAATGCAAAAAGGAAATGTTTCATTATTTCGAAACGCATCCGTTCGTAAAGGTTAATTCTGTATACTTCATTGAGCAAAGTTTTTCCTCTCTCGTTTAGCATTCCTTTTGTGAGGGCTCATTCAGTCGACTCACAAACAAGGGAAAAATGAGTTTAAATTTCAGCAGATACATATTTTTATCTTTATTTCAGTTACGTTAGTTCTTCTGTGCTTTATTACTTGAAAGGCAAAGAGATTTAATAAGTAGTGTTATTGTTGAGCACCCTGTAGTTCCTGGAATTTGTTTTATTTAGTGAAAGAGAAGAGAAAAACCTTGGATAAAAGTAGAACGATGAATTTGAAAACAATTTATCTAGGATAAAAGTAGAGCGATGAATTTGAAAACAGTTTATCTATCTCTATCTATTTTATCACACCAGATCCCTTGCGGGGTAGGCAGAGAGTACAGAGTTCGAACAAGTTCTTTCCTTACCTTTCTGGATTCCTCCACTCACAAAGTTCATTTTATACACGCTCGCTGGTTCCGAAGACTCTTGACTTGCCCTTTAGATGAGAAACGGTATATTTGGTCATGGTAAAATAGTCTTGATGTTCCCTGGTGCCTACATCCTTCCACTTCCGCATTGTATATCTGTTATGTTATTCTATATTCCGACATTTAAAGGACATTGTCGAAAATTGTCCCAGAAACATTTGACCCATGACATCATTATTTATCTACTTTATTAAAATAATGGCAAATATCCGTATCTAACGGACAATTTGAAATCTAAAACAAATATTTCAAAGTACAATACTTTGTACTTATATCGAAGTCGCCGATATCTTTACTGAATGTCAACAAACAATATAACCTTATATGTACTCGTATTAATGGCTACTGAATTATAACCTCAAAATCTATTTTTTTTGCAATATTGCGATTCCTCCGCTTGTCCGTTTAATAATCAATGCCTCGAGAGAATTGATGGGTGATTTAAAATCATACAAGTAATTTTTCATTGCTGTTGGTTCAATTTCTTTTAATAAAATAATAAACATCGTCATGTCTATATTTAAGTGTAGACTCTTATTTATCCGACTATTTTGTTTGTTTTAGTTTATTGGCTCACCAACATTCGATTACACTCATTATCATCATCATCTCAGCCTATACTTGTCCACTGCTGAACATAGGCCTCCCCAATCGCTTTCCAGTGGAACCGGTCCGATGCCACCTGCATCCAACGACTTTCTGCGATTTTCACAAGATCGTCGGTCCATCTGGCAGGCGGTCGTCCCACGCTGCGCTTGCCAATACGTGGTCTTCACTCTAGAATCTTTCTGCCCCAACGCCCGTCCGATCTTCGCGCTATGTGGCCTGGTGGTTGGGTGGGTGATTACACATATACAAACATAGAAAACTTAGGCCAATACATTCATAGTGTATTAATCTATTACAAGTGTGCACAGCATGCTCTACAAATTCATGTCGATAGTCTAATTTAATTTAAAACAGAATATATGGATATGTCAAGCAGTAAGAAGAACACCTAGTATATGAAATTAAAAGATATTTCTATTTTTTTTTGTTATATACCTTTACAGTCTCTATTATGTAAATAAGAGAACTATGTAGACACTGACTGACACCATGAATCTGACTACACTTATGTTTAATCTATGCTTAAGTCCGTGTGGGGACGGATCAAAAATACAGTCTCCCCACCGCATGCTGGCCTAACAGCGGGTCGTAAGAGGCGACCAAATCCAGCAACAAATACCGCAAGCGGTAGTTCAAGCGAGGCAGTACTCTGGTGCCACACCGGAAGAGGGCTCGCTTGGGCTGAGTGTTGCCGGAAGCAGGACACCACTCTCTGGAATAGCGATACACATGGCATCCAAAGCCCTAGTTAGTTGGGTTACTGCTATGAGAGAATGGGCAGCAGCGTCCTCTTAATACCTACTAACGCTATACTGCGATCGCCAACCCGCCTGCCAAGCGTGGCGATTATGGCATCATCCCCCTAATGACATCCACAAATATTAAACGGCCCCCAGTCCCCGCCGGCCCCGCTAGTCCTGGCCACGGTAGCAGCCACGGTAACGGCGGGGCAGGGGGTGCTAAGAATCCCCGGAAGAGGCATGGCTACCGACAACGAAGACCATTGGCCCTGGCAACTTTTAACACGCGCACACTGCGAACTGACGAAAAGATCGACGAGTTAGAGGAAGAATTGAGCAAGTTACACTGGGATATCATAAGATTATCTGAAGTCCGAAGAGAGGGTGAGGACTCGATAACACTTAAATCCGGTAACTTGCTCTATTTCCGGGAGGGCGACCAGCAGTCCCAGGGTGGTGTCGGGTTTATAGTCCACAGGTCTCTCGTGAACAACGTTGTCAAGATCGAGAGTGTGTCGACCAGGGTAGCGTGCCTGATATTCAAAATGACTGAAAGGTATTCACTGAAAATTATACAGGTATACGCACAGACTTTGACACACCCCGACGATGAGGTAGAGGCTATGTATGAGGATATATCTAGAGCCATACATACCTCTAAAACTCACTACACCGTTGTCATGGGGTACTTTAACGCGAAACTGGGCAGACGAGGCGACGATGAGCTGAGAGTGGGAACCTTTGGTACTGGACAACGGAATCCCCGGGGCCAAATGCTGGCTGACTTCATGGAGAACTCCTTCTACCAGAAGCGGGAACACCGTAAATGGACCTGGGTGAGCCCCGATGGTGTTACAAGAAACGAGCTAGACTTCATCATGTCGACGAGGCGGCACATATTCAATGATGTCTCTGTGATCAACGCAGTTAAAACTGAAAGTGATCACCGACTAGTAAGAGGCACATTGAATATCAACTTCAAGCTTGAAAGGTCTAGACTGATGAAGTCTACACTCCGTCCAGCACCTGTCCAGATTCAGGAGCCCGATAGCTTTCAGCTCGAACTGCAGAATCGCTTCGATGGTCTAGGTGAGTGCATAAACGTGGACGATTATAACAGCAGGGTAGTGGAAACTTTCCACACGGTCGGGCTCAAGTTCTTTAAAACCCACCATACAAAAATAACCAAAAAGCTCTCAGGCGTTACCCTCAAGCTTATGGAGGAAAGACGCAGGATCATCTTGCAGTCTCCAGAAGAAGTTTCCGAATGCCAGCGGCTCAATAGGCAGATCTCTAAGTCTCTGACTCGCGATGTACGCGAGTATAATACTGAAAAAATAAGAGAGACTATCGAGCGCAACAAAGGCCCTAAAGTGTTTGCAAGGGATCTGTCTTTCGGGCAGAGCCGGCTGAGTAAGCTGAAGACCGGAGACGGCAGGATTGTATGCTCTACACCGGAACTCTTGAGGGAAGTCGAGAAGTTCTACGGCCAGCTTTACACATCAGTACAATCACCTGTCTGCAATCCGGCTATAGACCCAAGAGTTAAATTGACCTGACACTATACCGATGACATCCCGGACATCAGTCTGTGCGAGATTAGTATGGCTCTCAAACAGCTCAAGAACAACAAGGCGCCAGGAGATGACGGTATAACAGCCGAGCTTCTCAAGGCTAGTGGAAAGCCGATATTGAGGACTCTCCAGAAACTATTCAACACCGTCATCCTCGAAGGCAAAACGCCACAGTCATGGCGTGAAAGTGTGGTGGTTCTCTTCTTCAAAAAAGGTGTTAAAACCCTCTTGAAGAATTATAGACCCATCTCACTTCTGAGCCACGTCTATAAACTGTTTTCGAGAGTCATCACGAATCGTCTCGCGCGCAGACTAGATGACTTCCAGCCTCCCGAACAAGCCGGTTTCCGAAAAGGCTTCAGCACCATAGACCACATTCATACGCTGCGACAGGTCATACAGAAGAATGAAGAGTATAACCTGCCACTATGCTTAGCGTTTGTGGATTATGAGAAGGCCTTCGATTCGATCGAGACTTGGGCTGTACTACAGTCTCTCCAGCGGTGCCAAGTTGACTACCGGTATATCGAGGTGCTGAAGAGTTTGTACGAAAACGCTACTATGTCAGTCCGCCTTCAGGACCAGAGCTCGAAACCTATTCAACTGCAGCGTGGTGTGAGACAGGGAGACGTTATATCCCCGAAACTGTTCTCCGCCGCGCTGGAAGATGTCTTTAAGCTTCTGGACTGGAGAGGACTAGGTATCAACATCAACGGCGAGTACATCTCTCACCTTCGATTTGCCGATGATATCGTGCTAATGGCGGATACCCTGGAAGACCTCAGTGCCATGCTCGACGACCTCAGTAGAGTCTCTCAACAAGTAGGCCTTAAAATGAACATGGACAAGATGAAGATCATGTCAAACGTCCATGTAGTACCAACTTCTATAAAGGTTGGAGACTCTACGCTCGAAGTTGTTGACGATTATATATACCTGGGACAAAGAATCTAATTAGGTAGGTCCAACTTCGAGAAAGAGGTCAATCGTCGAATCCAGCTCGGTTAGGCGGCGTTCGGGAAGCTACGTAACATCTTCTCGTCCAAAATTCCGCAGTGTCTCAAGACAAATGTCTTTGACCAGTGTGTGTTGCCAGTGATGACTTACGGCACTGAGACATGGTCGCTTACGATGGGCCTCATAAGAAGGCTCAAGGTCACCCAAAGGGCGATGGAGAGAGCTATGCTCGGAGTTACCCTGCGGGATCGAATCAGAAACGAGGAGATCCGCAGGAGGACGAAAGTCACTGACATAGCACTCAGAATTGCTAAACTTAAGTGGCAGTGGGTGGGGCACATCGCTCGTAGAACTGACGGCCGTTGGGGCAGAAAGGTTCTCGAATGGCGACCACGTACCGGAAGACGTGGAGTGGGTAGGCCCCCTACAAGATGGACCGATGACCTGGTGAAGGTCGCGGGTAGAAG
The DNA here is from genome assembly GCA_905147815.2 of Phalera bucephala. Taxonomy (NCBI): domain Eukaryota; kingdom Metazoa; phylum Arthropoda; class Insecta; order Lepidoptera; family Notodontidae; genus Phalera; species Phalera bucephala. The sequence goes on along the minus strand of LR990625.1, from coordinate 2,877,202 downwards.
TTGGATGCGTACAGCACAAAGCCGGTCGTTGTGGCGGTCTTTGGGGGAGGCCTTTGTCCTGCAGTGGACGTCTTTCGGCTGAAGAAGAAGAAGAAGACGATGCTTAAGCACATCTGTTTGGCTCGTTCTGCACTGTTTTACCATATCCCATGAATGCAATGTATATAAAAGGAATTGTAAACCTCTCCTTTTTAAATAGAGTAACCCTGGAGTTTCTTGCCCTTGTTCTCCACAGGAATGTTTTTCCAAACGGGTAGTAGTAGGTCTTAAGTAATCAATAATTTTCTCTTTTTGACTATTCATAATTGCTTTTTGGTCTTCATGAATAAAAAACTTTTGGCTTTGAATAAATTTGATATAATATTTATAATTATAAATTAGTTTATGTATAATAAAAAAGGAATGAATTGAAAGAAAAAAATACGAATTAAACAAATAATCTAATTATTTAAAAATGCAGGTTTTTATATTTTGCTGCAGAACTTGCCCAGTGAATCAGCATGGACGTCACATAATAGATCACTAATTTTATATATACACTAATATAATTAGTTTGCAAATCCTGGGGTAGGTTGAGTTAGCATCTAGGGCTGTTCTACGAAGCGGTGGATACAGTGGGGTGATTGGATAGCGAGGATATCTAGCGGGGACGCGACATCGGAACTTACTCAACAATTGGGGACAGTCAATTTTGTGATGAAGTAGCTTATATAGAAAAAGAGAGTCGATACATTTTCTACGTTTCTCTAATGACACCATCTTAAAGTGTAGCAGTCTAACTGCATACGAGCGAGTTTTTTACCTATGCCTACAGCATACGCAAGGTGGCACCTTGGAACCTCTATTCTCTCTAGTCCCAAACTGTGTACGGCGCTATGTGGTCTCCACACCGTGCAGCAGTATTCTAGGATACTACGTACTATGCAGTTATATGGTTGAATTTTCGTTTTACTATTTTTAAAACAGACAATGTTTCTGAGAACAAATCCCTGAGTTTTCGATCTCAAACAAAACCCCCAGATCTGTAATTTTTCCACTTCTCGAATAACTGGACCCCTGAATACGTTGAACTGACTAAATTATTTTTTCGTGAAAAACAATGACCTAACATCATCGGTATAATGTTTACAAATGACTTATTAGTATATTAAATGGAAATATGCCACTCATAAAATACCTTATCACCTTATTTGCCGAAGCCTTACACAAAGTACAGTCGGCTTAAAAAAATGGCGAAAGCGGCGGCGCCCGGCCGACCACCGGAAGCGGTCACCGGTCACCATCCAATATTCGCCACCGGTGTCGGCCGCGCCAAGTATTATATTACGAGGAAGTAACACAGTTAAGATAAGGGTATCGGTGTTTTGTCGTAGGTAGTTCAAAAAGTCGTATTAAAAAAGGTTTTTTGGGATACAAATAAGTGTAGACTCTTTATTATTATACCGCTAATCTTTAATTCTCAATTAATCTATTTATCTATCTATCTATAACCTCACGCCAGATCCCTTGCGGGGTAGGCAGAGAGTACAGAGTTCCAACAGGTTCTTTCCTTACATACCTCTCTGGCTTCCTCGACTCTCATAGTTCGTCTCATACACGCTCGCCGGTTACGGAGACTCTTGACTTTTCCATCAGATAAGACTCGGTTTATTTGGTCGTGGTAAGATAGTCTAGGTCTTCCCCGGTACCTGCATCCTTCCACTTTCACATTGTATATCTGTTTTGTCATTCTTTCCTCTGGCATTCTTTCTATATGCCAGAACCAACGGAGCATGCCCTTTCTCATCTTTACACCGATACTATCTTTCATACCTACTCGCTGTCTTACTATGCTGTTGCTAATGCGGTCGGTCAGCTTCACTCCGCACATCTTCCGCAGAGCTCGCATTTCTACCGCATTTATCCTACTTTCATTCTCCTTCTTACATTACATACCCAGCTCTCGCTACCATATAACAGCGTTGGGACAAGAACTCCGTTATGTATGGCCAGCTGCGCCTTATGGCTTAAGTGCCGGCTCCCGAGTAGCTTTCCCATCGCACCATTCACTCTGTTCCCTGCACTCACTCTTCTCTCTATGTCAGCAGTGTATTTCCCATCCTTACTGAAGGCGCATCCAATTCTCAATTAAATCGTTGCTTAAAACAAAAATATGTCATTTATACATTGAAGTAATGAGCTCACTAGTATATTGGATACCGGTTTATGTTATATGCAATATTTTTTGGCAAATACAAACCCTGTTATGTTTACATATCTTTCTAACACCGTTCTTTTGACTGTTACACTCGCTCTGTGTATATGGGTCTATTTTTATATCGGTCTTTATTCACCTAGACTAATTCGGTCGGGAATTAATGATTCCCTGCGAATTTTGCTTGCTTTTTGTGTTACTATGCATAGCTTCGTGAGAATATTGCTATGGAAGAGCTTTTGAAATAATCCGTCAAAGATATGATATGGGTTCAATTAAATATAGTACATAAAAATAAGCCTATATTATCTAATCGGTGTTGGCAGAGATATATTGTGGCCACCTCCATTTGCCGACGATGTCAGGGCTCAATATCAAAAGAGGTGAGCCTAGATCATGAAGAATATAAGACTTCGACCTGTTGCAGATAATTTTTTGATAGAACATCTTCCATAATACTTTGCCCAAGATTTTAACCCATCCTTAGATTATTATTTATGCATACACTTACGATTCCTTGATAGAAATTTTGATACAGCAGTTAAAAAATAACTCGTTTAGTACTGATTCATATTCTGTAATACCCCAACTGCTATCGTTCCAAAGCTCTTAAATTGGGGCCTTTAATAAAACAAGGAGTGCATAAAACAAAAGTTCACTTCGAGTGAGTTAATGACTCAAATTATTGTACCTTTGGGGCTCATTGTAAATTCTGATATAACGGACCTCTATTAAGAGTACCTAACCGAATACAAAACTGTCGTTAATCGAAACTAAACATACAGGATTTTAGCACCTTCGTACAAGTAAATAAAAGTTAAATTCCTGTGAAAAAATTCGTGACTTTTACATGCTTGGTTCGCAGTTGTCCCTTCGTAAATGTCGATGCTGTAAAGTATATTTTGACGGGGAAATGTTCCTCATAAAGTTATCAAGGATATTAATATGAAGTTATGTAATTATGGAAAAGGGTATTTGTGGAGGCAAAGATATTCAAATTTGAACTTTTATGGCCGAAGACTTGGTGTGGACGCGGTTTAAATGTTTTCTTCCGGTTTCCGACTGTATATGACATGAATGAATGTGTTTAAAACTAGTTGAAGGATCTATAGGTAGTATGCAAATGATTTGTAGGTGCTCGTAGTGGCGTTCTGAGTGAAAATTAAGGTTAAGCAACGTTCTTCTCGGTCGGTTCTAGATGGTGGCATTTTAATCTTCGGTCATTTTTGTGTTTGCGCACACTAAGCCGTTGATCCCGGTTACCACTTAATGTGGTAGTTGTTATGCCTAGGCGACTTGATAAGTTCCAATAAGTTTCAACAGCACCGATGTTTGTTTTGGTGCAGGCGTTTGTGTGTAACTCACGATACAAAAACACTAGGAATTACTATTTAATCGTGGGTGCGTTTCCAAACACGAAATTAACCTACACAAAAACGCAGACCGAAGCATATATTTTGCGGGTCACTCAAAAATTTATCCGGTACGGTGGGCGAACCCGCAACTATTTCTGCCAGTGGGTGGAGCGGCTTTAGCTATGGACAACTGGGTCAAGCCATCCTCAAACTTGTGGGTGATAAAACAATAATATGGCATTTCTTATGTACAAGCTTTCAAGGTGGACGAAGTAAGCAAGGCTTCGACCCCGCCCAAGAGGTCAGATTTTGACACGCGATTTCATTTAGAAAGTAGAAAACCAACACACGTGTCACTTTCTTAGCAAAGGATAAACACGAAACGCCTTTTTAATGTTACAGTCAGCCAAAGAAATGATTGCACAATTCCATTTCGCGGTGTACACGCGGCGGGGAGCGTAGCGTCAATATCAAAATTCAAACGCTTTAAGCGCAACGCAACTGTAAAATTAGTTGCCTATTGAAACGGTGGGTATAGGCCCGGAGGCTGTGATTATTTTATGGAGTATTTTGAATATTTTGACTGGAAGAAAATATTGCCACGCTATATTTTATAAGTAAAAGTGGCGTCCTACTTGCTGAGTGCTTTTCAACGATGATGTTAAGTTCCAATGCAAGGGGCAAGCGTATTACCATTATATGGAGTACAAATCAAGTCTTGGACCCAAAGTGCCATTGAAAACTTTTCGATAGGAAATTCCTGCATCAACTAGCGTTCTTGGAATATTGAGTCGATTTCGACTATAAAGTTTTGATATCGTTATATTAACGGCTTCTTTAAAATGCTAGGTTTAATAATAAACTTCTCGTGGCGTAAGACTAACGAGGTAGTTAAATAACGCCAACGCAGGAATTATACATTATTTTTCACATACATAAAAATTACTCCTTTCATGTGTTACTGCGCTTAGGTACTTACTGACAAATTTGACCTGGCTTAGTTAAGGATCGATTTGGGTCTGGTATTTATGGTGAATGCCTTATAAAAGGATATAATTAATATTAATATTTTTTAGATGCCAATGCAAACCTTTATCATTAAATTGAAAGTGATCCTACTCAAATTAATTTGTTGATTTACTTAATAGCATTTAGAATATATTCGATCCCAATACGGTAAAAAAAACATTTATATTGTGACCTAAAAATGATTGCTTTGATCTGAGTCTTCTTGTTTAATTAACTCTTACGTTTGCAAATGCAACCTCGACATCGGAATTTGATTCTTAATGTAATGCAAAGTAATTTTTTTAAACCAATCATATTTGGCGCCGCCTCCTAAACTAAGCGGCATGATGAGGCAATATTTCGGAGCGCGTCATGCGCCGTCAGCCGTCTGTTATTCAAATTTCCATTAAATAACTTTGGATTAGTGATCTTTCAGGGGCGACTTTATTATGTGGCTGACTGTACTTAGCGCTGTCACCTTAAGATAAATTGTTCCGCGATTATGCGGAAATATTTTGAGAAGAAGAAGATTATAGGTGATAGGATTTCACGCATATAAACTGCCTTGTGGGTTTTGAGATTATTGGGTCCTGGGTTCTAATCCGAGTTAGGGCTATCTTCAAAGTGAGTATTATTTATAGAAAAATAATTAGAGTGCCTCGTTGGTGCGTTGGCTTCGAATCGTAGGTCGGACAAAGTGCCGTGACGATGTTAAGTCCCTTGTAATATCAGACGGATGATTAAGCGCAGTGGTTAAGAGCTTAAGCCGCCCCACCCACTGTGTATAGTCGCGGGTTCGATTCCCGCACGGGACAAATCTTTGTGTGACCCACAATTATTGGTTTCGGTCTGAATATTTGTGTACGACCCACGACACAGGAATAAATCCTAGTGTGGGGCTACGTTTTTATACAACAAAAATAGAGGGCGAACCTATTCCCATTATATCGGTCACAATGCCAGACTCCGGACTGTAAGTATAAACTTTTCTAAATAAATAAATTGAATGACTGCCTCGTTGGTCTGATGGCAAAGCGCGTCGCTTTGTGATCACGAGGTCCTGGGTTCAAATCCTAGGTCGGACAAATGTAGTTTTTCTAACGAAAAATTCCTAGTATGAGTCCGAAGTCTGGAATTGTGCCCGGTATATGACAATAGGCTCGTCCCCTATTACATGGGACCTAACATCTTCAGCGAAACGTGGGTGTACTCAGTACACCTCTGCCACCCCCTCTGGGGAATATAGGCGTGACGGTGTGTGTGTATAAATAAATTTCGTGAGGCCTAGGATTCGAATTTAGGGCCTAGTGATCGCTATGCATATTAATCACCACAAGACCAATGAGGCAGAAAGGCAGTGAATGTTCCGATTACCCCAACAAACATCGTCAAGAGATTAACCCCCATAGGTTTCAAGTATTCAAAGTTATATCACTTAAAGACAGTATGTGGCGACTCGCAACTATTTCACTTAGCAAAGGGCCACAGAGGGTTTGCAGACTTCAATACCGAGGAAATACATTAGAACCTTATCGATGCTGGCTAAGTTGGTATCCTTTGAGAATCGCTGAGTTTTGGGATATTTTGAGGTGGGATTTTGAGTCGATTTCGACTATAAAGTTTTGATATCGTTATATTATCGGCTTCTTTAAAATGCTAGGTTTAATAATAAGCAACTATAGTATTACTTATCAACAAAAAATAGTGGATAATGTGATGGTGATACGTGCTATTTTCTCTTTCTTACGCGATCTAGAAGAGAAGAAAGAAACATTACAATTAGGTCACTCTTTTTAATTAGTATGTTTATGTAGCGTTTAAGAATGTATTGTAGCTTCATTAGGGTCTGAGTTCCTATTTACACATCTTACCAGTAGGCAGCAAATGTAACTCTAACTACACAGAAAGTATTTGCATAGCACCTAATAAGGTAATGGATATTCAAGATTCTTCTTTTTAAGATTTAACATTTTGAAAGAGTATAAAATTTAATAGTACAGAAACATTAATTAATAAATAAATGACTTTTGACACTTCTATTCCTTTAGGGTTAGGCAGTAAGTAGTAAAAGAGCTGGTATCTTTGACGGCCATCTCTCACAAATCAAGGTGAGAGAGATTGGGTCATCCTCCAGCACTTGGACCCAGTGTGGACTGGCGGTGACAGGTTTGTGGCCACCTGCTGTTACAACTTATCAAGCCGCCTATAAGGCTTCTAATTCGGCTTAACGACTGCCACGTTACGCAGTAACATATATATATATATATATATATATATATATATATATATATACATACGTAATAATGACTGAAAGAAGTGAACCTCAAAGGGCTAGAACCCAAAGTCACAATATTGTGTTTGATAGTTACTGAATTGACAGTGACAAATGTTATTTATAAGACTAAAGTGGCGGTGCCACGTCATTGCCTTTGTTACAGAATAAAACAAAAGATTTGTTTAATGGAAAACGTATTAAAATACTAAGTGACAATTAAAATACCTACATAGTTACACTTTTTCCCAGTCAATTAATTTATATTATAAGGGGGTAACTCAAACCATATAGTGTGCTATTATAATTAATTATTTACTGTTATTGGTGTAATACGTAAATACCAAAAACGGTCACCCATCTCAGACTAACCCAGTCAAATGCTGCTTAACGTTGGTAATCGTTAAGAATACCGCTGTCACACAGCACTACGAGCGTCCTAACCTGTGTTATTATGTAATATTTCTATATTACACTAATAAGCGGTTAACCGAAATATCACCTGTAGTCATGAGACTATCCTATCAATCCCAACCACCGACCCGACGTCCTGGACATGGCGCTTCTGAAGGGTGTCACCCTACGGCTGCACTCCTTGGAAGTAGTCCAGGAACTCGACTCTGACCATCGACCTGTAGTCATGAGACTCGGTTCCCCCCCTTCCGCCCCTCAGCGACCCAAAAAGACGGTGGTGGATTGGCATGCGCTAAGCACGGCCTTGGCGGATGCCGACCCTCCCCCCCTGCCTCTCAGCTCGGACTCCATCCCGTCCCCTCAGGACACCGATCAGGCCGTAGATGCCTTCACCGAGCACATCCGATCGGCTGTCAGTCGATCGTCCAAGCAAGTCGAGGCGGAAGATCTCTACCTCAACCGCTTTCGACTGCCGGACGATGTTAGGGATCTCATTCATTCCAAGAATGCTTCCATCCGAGCGTACGACTCCTACCCCACCGAAGCCAATCGGGCCCGGATGCGCGCTTTACAACGAGAGGTAAAGCGTCGTGTCGCGGAGGTCCGGGAGGAACGGTGGGGTGTCCTCCTAGAGGGCATAGCGCCGTCGCATCTGGCCTACTGGCAGCTGGCGCGTAGCCTTAAATCCGACTCCACGACTGACATGCCCCCGCTGTCCCGCCCTTCAGGCGCAGCGCCCCCAGCCTTCGACGACGACGAAAAGGCCGAGCTTCTCGCCGACTCCCTCGAGAGCCAGTGCGCCCCCAGCTCTCAGTCCGTCGACCAGTCCACGTCGACGCGGTAGACAGGGAAGTCGAGCGCAGGGCATCCCTCCCCCCCGTCGATTCCTTGCCTCCTATCACGCAAACGGAGGTCGAAGATGTGATTATGGGTCTTAAATCTAAAAACGCCCCCGGCCCTGACGGTATTTCGAATCGCGTTCTGAAATGCCTGCCCGCCCAACTCATCTGCCTCTTGGTGGCCATCTTGAACGCCGCCATGACGAACTGCACCTTCCCCGCTAAGTGGAAGGAGGCGGACGTCATTGGCATTCCCAAGCCCGGCAAACCTCGCAATCTCCCCGCGAGCTACCGCCCTATCAGTCTCCTCAACTCCCTGGCCAAGATATACGAACGCCTCCTTCTGGCGAGGCTCAAGGACTTCGTAACGTCCAGGGGTATCCTTATCGACGAGCAGTTTGGCTTTCGAGCCAAACACTCTTGCGTCCACCAAGTGCACCGCATCACGGAACACATCCTCTCCGGTCTCAATAGACCCAAACCAATCTACACGGGCGCCCTCTTCCTAGATGTCGCGAAGGCATTCGACAAAGTCTGGCACAACGGCTTGATCTACAAGCTCTACCAATTGGGTGTGCCGGACAGACTCGTGCTCATCTTACGAGACTTCTTGTCGAATCGCGCCTTCCGTTATCGCGTCGAAATGACGCGCTCCACTTACCACTCCATCAGTGCTGGAGTCCCACAGGGCTCAGTTCTCTCTCCGCTCCTGTTTAGCCTTTACACGAACGACATTCCTCGTTCGAGTAAGGCGCATCTAGCCCTATTCGCGGATGATACCGCTCTCTACGTCTCGCATAGGAATAAGGGTTTCATTACCAGACACCTTCAGGCATCCGCCAATTCCCTAGGGAATTGGTTCAGGAAGTGGCGTATTGAGGTGAACCCGGACAAGAGCGCTGCGGTGTTCTTCTCCAGGGGTGCCACCCCGCGCCACTCCCTGCGCCGCCCTAGAAGTAATCTCGGCCAAGTGACCATGTTCGACCGACCCATTCCCTGGGTCAAAGAGGTCAAATATCTAGGGGTCACCCTAAACAGTACCATGTCCTTCGGCCCGCACATCAAGCGGGTCCGTCACCGAGCATCATTTGTGCTCGGTCGTCTCCATTCGTTAATCTGCAAGCGGAGTAAAATGTCCCTTAGAAATAAGGTGACACTTTACAAAACTTGCGTTCGACCCATCATGACTTATGCGTGTGTTGTGTTCGGGCATTCGGCCCCCTCCCACATCGATAAACTCCAAGTGGTTCAAAACCGCTTCCTCCGTAAAGCCGTAGGAGCCCCCTGGTTCGTACGGAACGTCGACCTCCACTCCGATCTAGGTCTCGAACCTATTCGCGCCTTTATTAAAAAGGCGTCAACACGTCACTTCGCGAACGCATCTACCCATGCGAATCCGTTAATCGTAGCCACCGCCGACTACGATCTCCCCCCCGACCCCTGCCGCCACCGCCGGCCGCGACATGTTCTCACCGACCCCCCCGATGCTTTGTCATCCCTTCTTTCCGCTCAGAATACGGGCGACGACGACGACGTAGTAGTAAATCCCCTCCCATAGCCAGCTGTTGACCGGTGCACTTAGTAGTGCACCCGTCCCCCTACAGCGACTGTCCCAACCGAGTATGTCGCCTCTTGCCCTTCTGGCTGGCTAGAGCGTAGTGGTTGCACGCTCGCCTTTTAGTCCGGTGAAGCTGTAAAGGCCTCGCGGCCAACAGCGTACATCATTCACACACACACCGAAATATCAATCGACCCATTGCTACAAATATCTAGAGATAAATTAAAATACTGAAAATTCTAAAAACCAATACCGGTCTATTATCGTCACTCAAAATAACCCCATAAATTTTACTCAAACAATTTGTTAAACTAATATATAAATTCGTCGAAAGTCAGTGGCTTCCATTCAGCGTCCCAAGTTCGATTCAATTTGGGGCTATTACCGTTAATTTGTTCCCTGTGATGTTAGTTATAGGGATTCCAATAATTTATTATGGGGCTGCCTTTGTGGTACGGCATACGTAAATTTCATCAATGATATTGCCAGGATTAATAATTATTGACGGATGGCAGACTTGGCTTAATTGTGGTAATGGATTGGTGTTTGATGTTGGCCCAGTTTGTGAAGTTGGACTATCCGTGGATGGATTTTACGAGTAATTGGCCTCAGGTGATTATGCGTTGGTTATTAAAATCTTTGCATGGAACAGTTCGGAGACATTTAAAAAGTCTGTTCTCTATATTTGTACGTGTATTTTGACAATTCCTATGTAAAAACTTTTTTAAACGTAGCCCCACACTAGAATTTATTCCTGTGTCGAGGGTGTGCTTACAAACATGAAATTTCACATACACAAATGCCCAAACCGGCACAAATAATTGTGGATCACACAAAGATTTGTCCCGTGCGGGAATCGAACCCGCTACTATTCGACACAGTGGGCGGAGCGGCTTAAGGTCTCAACCACTGCGCCAAATCGCCTCACTAAATCGCCAAAGCCTCGTGTAAGGTAGCGTTACTAAAAAAAAGAAAAATCGCCTCGGTACATGGCTATATTCCTTAAAGAGGGGTAAGGTTGAAATGTTAGTGAGTACATCTTTGATTATCCCTTTCAGAGCTAGATAGTCAAAATAATGAATGAAAAAAAATCTTATTTGTAGCATTCGCGAGAATATTTACCTGGTAGAGCGTTGTGTACGAAAATACACAGAATGTAGCGAACGACTAATTAAAAGCAAATACGTCTCAAAGTTGGTAGCATTGCACGGGAATTTTGTGTAGGTACCAACAAAAAGCTTTAAGACTAAAGTTTTTAGTCAATGTGTGTTGCCAGTGATGACATACGGATCAGAGACGTGGTCCCTAAAATAGGTCTCATAAAAAGCTCAGCGTTGCTCAGAGCGTTATGAAAAGAGCTATGCTCGGCATTTATCTACGTGATCGAATCAGGAATGAGGAGATTCGTAGAAGAACCGGCATAGCCCTCAGGATTAGCAAGCTGAAGTGGCAGTTGGGGGAGAGAGATTCTAGAGTGGAGACCACGTATCGGTAAGCGCAGCGTAGGACGACCGCCTGTCAGATAGACCGACGATCTTGTGAAAACCGCAGGAAGTCGTTGGATGCAGGTGGCATCGGACCGGTTACGCTGGAAAGCGATTGGGGGGGCCTATGTTCAGCAGTGGACGAGTATAGGCTGAGATGATGATGATGACCAACAAAAAAAAACCTAAAAAGTGTTATATAGTGCGACAAGTATCTTTTGGCCCACGGATGACATTGACAGTGTTTAGTAACGATTTCCTACCAACGAGATTTTTTCAGAGGTCGGTCCACATATTTGCTAATTAAAATAAATGTGTAAATTTCATAGCAAATCGCAACTCTGCGACTGTCATGAAGTGACATTTCACTTGATGACAGCGTTGATTCCGATTTTGGCCACGGGCCAAATGATCCTTGTCAGACTGTCAAACACATTTTTATTACTTTTTAGTTTGTAAGTAAATAACCAAGTTTTATAAATATGTTGTATCCAAATTTGGTTTGTTAATTTTTGTGTGATTTCCAAACAAACTAACAAAAATATCTAGGTCGCGCACTTAAAAATTACCGCAAGCGAACTCTAAGACTAACTCTACTAACTCTAACTCTAACTACTAACTCTAAGAAAAAGAAACTTGGTACCGGGCATGCCAGGATAAACTTTTATTGCATGGATATGAAATTACAAAAAAACTTTGATATCATGTACTGATTTCTGCCAAGGACCGATATCGATGCAAAATTAAATAGCAAGCAAGGTTTGACCATTGGATTGCAAAGTCAGAAGTCTCAAGTTTAACCCAGGCACGCACTTCTGTCTTTTCGAAAGCATATGCGTATTAAAAATTAACTATGACTTGCTTTAACGGAGTTTCTCGAAGGTATGTGAAGTTTGTCAACCCGCACAGGGCCAGAGTGGTGGACTATGTTTGAGAGGAGGCCCGTGCCCAACGGTGAGATAGTTTCTTGACAGGGCTTATATTATTATATATTATTTATAGTGTGCAGCAGTGATAGCCTAGTGGTTAGACCGTTGGACTGCAAAGTCAAAGGTCTCGGGTTCAAACCCAGGCACGCACCTCTGTCTTTTCGAAAGCATGTGCGTATTAAAAATTAATTATCACTTGCTTTAACGGTGAAGGAAAACATCGTGAGGAAACCTGCATGCCTAAGAGTTTCTCGACGGTGTGTGAAGTTCGCCAACCCGCACTGGGCCGAGAGGAGGCCCGTGCCCAACAGTGGGACAGTTTCTTAACAGGGCTAATATTATTATATTTATATTATTTATAAAACATTGTTAATTCACCACCAAACATTTTAATAGTTAACCCCAAAAACATATTTATTAATAATAGCTTGTACAGTCACAAACCCTTAACAAGTTTGAAATACTAACTATAAAGTGAAATTTACGCAAATCGCGATATGTTTTATGATTAATATTACTGCAAACTTGAAATATAGCGGCTATGCTTAACTAAAACTTGGATAGTTAAATTTTAACCGTTGAAACTTGAGAGTAACGCGTGGTCGTTAAGTGGAAATTCAAGTTAGCTACGTCTTTATGGTCGGCTGAGTTAAGTGGAAAAAATATGATGAAAGAATTACTTCGGCGGACGGCTTGGTCCGCCTTAACTTAACTCGCTTAGCCCACTAGATCGAGTAGTCGCGAGTTCGATTCCCGCACAGGACATATCTTTGTGTGACCCACATATATTTGTTTCGGTCTGGGTGTTCGTGTGTGTGCATTTCGTGTTTGTAAACGCACCCACGACACAGAAATTGTTTCTAGTGCGGGGCTACGTTTTTTTTTATAAATAATACTTTGCTTTAAGGCATTACTGAGTAAAAGGGTGGTCAGATGTGCCTGTATACCCCTTCTTCGCTTCTCACGTCTCTATTTATCTGGAGAAAAAATAGTGAATAGGCGTACTTAGTACACCGAAATATATGACTCAAGGGGTCATCATTTCGATTCATCATTTTACATGTGTTTAGATCTCTTATGTTTTTTTGGACATTATTTTTCCTAAGGATATTTTCTTCACGATGGTTAATCGTACAAGGACTATTCAACTTCATTAATTTACAAACAACCTCCTTCGAACAGAGATAAAATTCTTGAAATAATAATTAATTGATGTGTTCCGAAAGGCCAACGACGTCGTTGATCTGTCTATAAATATAATAAAAAAAATTAACGGAGTAACCGTGACCTTCTGGCCCTTTTTAACAGGAATAAAATTCCAAAGGTAGTGGTAGAGATTTGTTATTTTTTTGACGTTTCATAAATGCATACATTAATCGTTTACATGAATGACAAAAATGTTCTGAGGGCTAAGCTCTCAGATTCTCATTGTATCTTAAGAAAAGTAGCTGATTACCGATGTTAAAAGTATCGTATATGCTTTGGATCTAATAGATCTATTTTTATTATTACCCGTATATACACGACGGTACAGCCATTTGTACCAAACTCGTGCGCGGTTAGCGGCGATTATCGAGACAGTTAGACAGATTTATTTTGACAATAAAAGTAAACACTGGGTGCTTTCAACCGCGGCCCATTAGCAAGAGGGATTCCCTGAGGCGGTCGGTGTGCGCCATGAGAGGTGGCGGTACGCTATCGCTTGTGCTAAAGGTAGAGGGTGAAGGGAATAGAAATCGGTGCAGCCCAAAGCCTCTTCTTGATCTTTGGGTAAGCCTTTTTCAGTAGACGTAAGAAGGGAAGGTTATAGAATTAACTTAAACAGACATGCTATAGTTTGTGGTGACGGCAGCGGAGAGTGCAAAAGAAATAGGTTAAATAGTAACAAGTAGTGATGCTAAACGAATATTATCGTGTAACTCGAGTTCACTATTTACAGTCCCGTAACTCGAATCAAAGTTATCACTCGAGTTGAAAGTTACTGTAGTTAAAGAATTTTCAAATAGGTACCTTTATTAAATAAATAATATGTAATAATATTTACACTTACTTATTTACCTTTTATGTTTACACACACCACTAATGCTAAGTAACAAAAAATATTTTCACAGTGAACAAAAAATTAGTAGTTCAACCACTTCACAAATGAAATAAAGTTCATGTTTATTTGCTTTCCAATATGCAAGTTTGAACTTGTTTATAACCTGGTGACGTCGCGTAGCGCGACGTAGACTATAGTGAACTACTAAAGTGACATTTATCCAGCGCTCACCGGACCCACTCGATACGCCAAGTTGAATCGGTAACTCGAGTGCAAGCGGACTCGAGCACCGAGTTAGACAAATTCACTCGAGTCACTCGAGTGAAAATATGGCTCGAGTCGCATCACTAGTACAAAGCCAGTCGCGGTAACCTTTAGGGAAAGCCTTTGCCTTGCAGTGGAGATTTTTCGTTGGATTAAAATACTGGTCTGAATGATGGATTACTTAAATAAAAAACAAGGAAATTATTTAGAAAAAAATTTGTTTGGAAAACTGTCTTTTTGTTATTTCGCCACATTTGGGTCTGACATGTTTATATATTTCGCGACCTAATTAAAAGTCTCTTCGAAAAGGGTCAACTACATAGCATTCTTAATTGACGGAAATAAAAGAAGTATGACGTATGAACGTAGTTGAAGCGAGAAAGGTGTGTCAGAATCATAATATGTGGCAAACTATAGTTTCTGTCTACTCTAGGGGAGTGAAGGCGTGATTGTATGTATGTATTTATGGTATATAATTGCATGTATGTACATGGTTTTATATCTGGGACGTAATTGAAATATATAGTGATTTATCATTATAATCAAAGGACCAGACACCGAACTCGCCGGCGAAGTGGAAGAATCCCTTGCCCGCCAGCCTGTGCAGAGCACCACGACGCGACACCTAGTAAACGCCCTCCTCCATAACGACTGCCCAAGCCGAGGCCGTTCCTCCTTGAGACGCCCTTGAGCTTGTTGCCCTTGCTCTTCTGGCTCGAGCGTAGAGATTGCACGCTCACCCTCCTGTCCGCTGAAGCTGTAAATGCCCCGCAGCCAACAGCGTAGATCATAGACCCACCTGATAGACCAGCCTACATTGTTCTCCCATATCCCACAACAAAATGTAGATGGAAAAAGGAACTGTAAAAATACTATTTTAAAAGAGTAAACGTGGAGTTTCTTGCCCTTCTTCTCCACAGGAATGACATTCCGAAGTGGTGGTAGAGTCTTTGTTACTTTTCTGACGATTCATAAATACTGTAATGGTTTACATGAATAAAAAATATTCTGATTTTGATTCATTCACACATACACACACAATTATCGTTATAATCATTATCATTACTACTTCTAGTCTCATTCCACCCACTGCAAGAGGGACAAGTCTTACTTATCCCCAGCCTGAGCTTTACCTACTTAGCTAGGTCTTATCTACGTACTTTACCACATCATCGAGCGATACGATATTCGATATCGATACGAGCGCGATATTCCTTCTGTGCCGCTATTCATTTCATTACTTTAACATTTAACAGTCTCTTTGGAAAACTGTAGTTAACCCGCTACAAACTTGACACTTGCACCACTTTTCGTATTAGTTGATGGGAGGGCCAGAGTTTCGGGGAAATGTTTTGAACTTACGCCCAGAGAGCAAAAGCGTTTTGATTGTCGGCAGTAAATGGGATAGACTGTAAAATATACATACTAGCAGGTCCCAGGGAGGGCGCGCGGTTGTTGGGAGTCGGTTGCGGTGAATACTCAATGTTTATGTTTGTCTTGTCTTACCTCTTCATTTTGATCAGGAGATTACCTAGGACCGAATATGAACAAATTGACGTTGGCGTAACGCTATTGAGTTGATATGCCATTCTTTTCACACTGTTTTACAAGCTTCCATTGAACTTGTATGCCTGGCTCTTTGTCTGTCTGTCTTTACATATTTTATAGTAAGTCGTTTTTTTTCTGAATGTTATTATTGTACTTTTAATTATATACCTTTGGAAAGTCTTTATGTTGTAAATACATAGTCCATTCGACTATGTAGACACTGACTGATACCATGAATCTAAGTACACTTATGGTTATTAGAAAAAGAATTGAAAACTCTCATTTTTAAAAAGTAACAGTGGAGTTTTTTGTCCTTCTTCTTAACAGGAATGACTTTTCGAACGGTTGGTAGAGTCTTAGATATTAATAATTTTCTCTTGTTGACTATTCATAAGTGCTTTTTGGTCTACATAAATAAAAAAAACTTTTGATTGTGTCTGTTTTGTCTTTCCGATTCAAATCTTGTGATCTATTTTTCGAGCATTTGCTTCGATTAAGCTGAAATTTGGCGTGTAAAGTTCGGTGACAATGCAATAATGTGGTACCGGAGCTGGTCTGATAATGGGATCGGAAGGTGGCCATAGGAACATGTGAACTATACAATGCAACCCCCTCGTTCTTAGGTTTTTTAGATTGGTATTGAAAAGTACTATACAACCAGATAGTGTTCACAGTTGTATGATAGAGCCGGAAGAAGGCCCTAGGAATTCAACAAGACATCTTCGTCGTGCTTTTGCTATAAAACCTTGTTTTTTAAAAGATAGCTGTTTAAAATAACATTATACTAAACTAGTTTCTGCCCACGACATCATCATTGAGTTTAGACAGAAACCTAACACTTTTCCGGGATAAAAAGTGTGTTTAAATGTGTTAATCCAAGAAATAGAATATCTGTAAACAGTTCATTCATGTTCATTCGAATCCGTCTAGCCACTTTTGCGCGATTGACTAAGAAACATGTTTGTATGTTATGTTTGTTCACATTTATAGTATTAGTAAGATAAAGATGAACGTAACAAGACGATTACTCGCTAGCGTCACGCTAACGTCAAAGTTGTCGTGCTAAGCGACCTGCTACTTGTCGCATCGCTTTCGGTGATAAACAAAAGTCAAACAAAACGATGTATTGATGACGATATGCTGCGACTTATTAAATGCAGTCATACAAGGATATTTTGGCCCGCGGCCAAATTCCGAATTAACGCTGTTACCAAGTAAAATGTCACTTCATGACAGTAGAGTTGCCGTTTTGCTATGAAATTTACCCAAATTCTTATTTTAATTAGTTACCGTGTGGACCCACCTGTTGAAATATTTCCCTGGAAGTAGCAAAATTTTACTAAATGATAACCCTTGTTATATGGCAGCGAGAGCTGGGTATGTAAGAAGGAGAATGAACGTAAGATAAATGTGGTGGAAATGGGAGCTCTGCGGAAGATGTGCGGAGTGAAGCTGACCGACCGTATTCGCAACAGTTTAGTAAGAAAGCGAGTGGGTAAGAAAGATAGTATCGGTATAAAGATGAGAATGGGTATGTTCCGTTGGTTCGGCTGTTTAGAAAGAATGTCATAAAAAAGAATGACAAAACAGATATACAATACGAAAGTCGAAGGATGTAGGTACCGAGGAAGACTTAGACTATCTTACCATGACCAAATAGACCGAGTCTTATCTGAAGGATAAGTCAAGAGGCTCTGTAACCGGCGAGCGTGTATGAGACGAATTATGAGAGTGGAGGAAGCCAGAGAGGTATGTAAGGAAAGAACCAGTTGGATCTCTGTAGTCTCTGCCTACCCCGCAAGGGATCTGGCGTGATGATATAGATAGATAGATAGATAACCCTTATAACAGTCCAATGCCCCCCGTGTCAATGTCAGGCCAAAATATTCTTGTAGCACTATAGATGTGGATGACATACTTAGGTCGCGGAGCATTTGTCGAGCAACGTCCCTCGACTTCGCACGACATCTCAAGGGACATTACCCTAATAAGAGGTTTCAAGAGTATTAGATACCGATTTAAAAAAGAATGTTAAGTGACTGCTGTCTCTGCAAAAGCGAACGTAAATCAATTGAATACGAGATTTAAAAACTGTTGGATACTGATTTGAAAAACTAAGAATGTTAAGTGACTGCTGTCCCTAAATGTAAATTAATTTGAGCCATTTATCAGTTAAGTGTAGAGACAATATATTATGTCTCAGCTACCTAATAAAAGCATAAAGTATAGACGTGACACAGTGAACCAAATCAGCAAGCACAGCGAGTACAATACGGCGACAAATGGGAATGTTCGGGATTCAGTGCCGGCGGCGGCGAAAGGCGAGTCGTAAAACAACTGGATTAGGGGTGGACGCACATGAGTGTGCTGGTGCAGCCACGAGATTCGCGGGAGAGTAAGCGATTTAGGGGCGCTGAGCGGAGAGTCTTTCTAATCTGGACTGAGACCGCGTAGAGAATGGTCTCACCTCGATTTGTTGGCTTCGTTGGACAGTACAGGCTGATATTGAGCCTAGAGTTGAGGCGTCAGTAAAATGTTATCTACACTTATAATGTGAGGTTTAAAGCAATTTTAAGATTTATATGGAGTTTTGAATTAGATTTGTAAGGCACCCGAAGGGTGTGCTACAAATATAGTTTTGCATGAACAGTTTAATTAATTTAAACAAATACTCATGACTAGAGCTATCATATGTCCAATCATTTCCTCTTTAAGCGTGTTTTTAAAATTGCTACAAAATTCGGACATTTTTGGTGATAATTTGATAATGACTCTTGCTGAAAGTGGAGTGGTTTATTAAATGACGTCTGCTACCTTGATTTAATAGTTGCTGAAAACTGAATAAAACAGTTATTCTGAAATTTTCCATATTTGTGTAATTATTTGAATTTGGTCCAACATTCGTCCGTCAGAGAGTAAGGAAAAGACCTGTTGGAACTCTGCACTCTCTGCCTATCCCGCAAGGGATCTGGTATGGTGATGAAGATAGATATTTACACATTTGACCCGATATTTTAAACCACACCATGCGCCAATAGTGCATGTTTTAGTTAAAAGTGTGATTTTAAAATGTTGGTGTCTATCTTAATTTTAACTACAAAACTCTATTTCCTTTATAAGGTTTGGTAGACATTCTCGCTAAAATCACGCGGTTAATAACTTAATACAGTTTAAAATTAAATATTAAGTAAATAGTTTAAACTTCCCAACTCGCTTACTTAACGGCCCCAACCTAATTCCCTAAAACTTGCAGCCAGCGTTTCTAGCCACAGCGGCTATTGGCGGAACTATAAAACCGAGCCGTAATAAAGCTAGTCCCTTTACACGCATGCATACATCGCTAATGACATCGCACGTACATCGACAGCTCACTACGGACAGATTTACACTGTGTTTGAATATACCCGTCTATGTATAGGCGTTCAAGAAAACGCTTTGGTTAAACGATGTGTGGGCAAAGTCGTTAGTACAGTCGGTGGCGGTAGTGTCGTTATACTACTGCTATCTACGACGTGTATCTTCTCCGCGGGCAGCAGAGGTATACTGTGTGAGTACACGGACTTTTCTACGATGTTAAGTCCGATATAATAAGGAGGTGGGCCTATTGTCATGGGGACTCGTTGCTCCTACGTGGGCCGGTGTTGACGGGGAGCCGGTCTAATTCATCGTTTTCAGATGTTAAAGAGTAATAAGCAAGTATTGCAAAATATACAATGTAAAAGTTTTCAAGAAAATGAATGATAAATAACGGGCACAACGGCAGATACTGGAAATATTTCTATCAAAAATGAAATTTTTCCTTTTTTTTATTAAAAAACGGTGGGTTTACAAACATGGAATTCACAAAGCAAATACCCATATCGAAACAAATATTTGTGGGTTACACAAATATTTGTCCCGTGCGGGAATTGAACCCGATACTACTCGATGCAGTGGGCGGAGCGGCTCTAGCTTAACCACTAGCCAGCCGTCATTTTGTCTGACCTAAAATTCGAACTCCTGCCTCGTGATCCCTACGCGCATTATTCATCACTAGAACAATTACGCACTATTTCGATTTAGTTCCAAATTTCGCCGTCTGCAAAATATAAGTTTGTTTCCTAACTACTAGTTTTATGGTCTGTGGTTCCCTCGTTAAGAGAGGTGCAAAATATTTGATAGCGGGCATGTCCAAGTTTTTATGGTTTTGCGCAAGATAATTACGTTCTATTGTTTTGTTCTGCGAGTATTGTTTTTTAAATTCAGACGGACGATTTAGCGCAGTGGTTAAGAGCTTAAGCTTCTCTGCCCACTGTGTATAATGGTTACGGGTTCGATTCCCGCACGGGACAAATATTTGTGTGATCCAGAATTATTTGTTCCGGTCTGGGTATTTGTGTATGTTAATTTTCATGTTTGTAAACGCACCCATGACACAGGAATACATCCTAGTGGGGGGGCACTTTTTTTTTAAATGGCCTATTATATATATTATGACTAGCCTGTAAACATTTGTGAGTGTTGAGATATTTGTTTTTATAGAAAATAAACAATCTTTTGATGCAAGCTTTTGGGTGCTTTAAACAGATGTAGTTTTTTGTGTCATCATAACTTGTTGGATTGCTAACATAAAATTATACCTAGTCACTTTGAAAGAGCCTGTTACAAGTCTATACTCTCTACTACCACCAGAAGATAAATATTTTGCAATGATAAGAAAGCGAAAGAAGTCTGTAAGATTGATTAGACTAGAACCTTTTAAATCTCTTTCTGACGATCCCAAAGTGTACTTGGTATAATGGCAAAAGGATTGTCCCCTATTGAAGCCTGACATCATCGGTTAATGTAAAAAAAAACCATTTTATTTCTTTAAATCACGTTAAACAAATTCTTAGTCGATAGGTCCTTCTAGTCAAACTTAAACAGTTTATTTTGTATAAACCGTGCGGGGGCGCTTATAAATAGTCTATTTTGTTTATTTTTAGTCTAATTTAATTACGTATCTACCACCGGATCGGAACGCAGCCTCTACTGAGAAGATCCGGCGAAGAAACAAAGCGCGTTTCGCTTTTTTATTTACTTCTCTTTCTCTTTTCTTTTTTTATAATTATTACGTGAGGATACAATGTTTAGGATACAATTAAATAGTTAACGATCTAGCTCCAGTGTGATGCCTTACGATCGAGATATGTAGTAAGTTTAGAACAAAACTTGTAGCAGGAAGCCTCGAATAAACTGTACTTATCTTAAATTAAAAACTATGATAAATAATAAAAGCATATAAAGTAATAATATTAATTATATTAGTCCTGTTAAGAAACTGTCCCACTGTTGGGCACGGGCCTCCTCTCAAACTGAGAGGACTTAGGCCATAGTCCACCATGCTGGCCCAGTGCGGGTTGGCGAATCTTACACATCTTCGAAAAACTCTTAGGCATGCAGGTTTTCTCACGATGTTTTCCTTCAGCGTTTAAGCAAGTGATAATTACTTTTTAATAGGCACATTTTTTCGAAAAGACAGAGGTTCGTGCCTGGGTTTGAACCCGAGACCTTTAACTTTGCAGTCCAACGATCTACCACTAGGTTATCACTGCCTAAAATAAAGCATATAAAATAATTAAAATGTGTTGTGTGTGTGTATATGTGTGTGTGTGTGAGGGTACATTATACACCTTCGCTATCCCCACTCGAGGAATGTAAGCGTGACTATGATTATTCTTTATTAATATCAACATCAAATATACCTTAATAAATTTTCAGCGATATTGATTATGAAATAACTACACAAAGCCACCGTGATTTAATATAAATTCGATATCAAAATTAATATCGGAATATCAATTCGTAGCCAAAAATAACTGAAACCAATTCAATAGGCACGTCGTTCTACAAATTGTAATATATTCGGTAGTGCCTACAATTTTGAGTGGACCAAAGATGTAGTAAAAATGGAGTTGACAGCATTACTACAAAAATAATAATGTAACTTAAGGCGAGCAGCTTAATCTAGTTACTAGACTCTAGTGGGTTAGATTCCCGCAAGTGGAAAACTTTGTTAGGTCCATTAATGTTTGTTTACGACCGGATACGAAGTCGCGAGAAGCTGCTAGTATTTTATAAGCTATCGAAGGGCCACCGCACCGGTGACTTGTAAGCAATTTAAAATATGTGATTGTTTGTCCTGTTCCATTACATTGTGACATATTTAGTGAAAAGAAGAGTCACCTCTGTACCTCTGCCACCCCTGCTCGAGTAACGTAGGTATAGATATTGTTTCTGTTTTTTTTTTAACACATCTCGAATTGTAGTTAAAGGTTGTTGGACCCATATTAACTACTTTCTAATAGCTTCAGTGCTAGTTCACATTAGGTCTTTCTGACCACAAGTTGTCGGCTCTGATGTTCACACTATACTAATAATCTAGGTATCTGTCAGTCCGACCTAATTCCTGAACCACCTCTTTTTTCTCTCCTCTTCTGGACTCTCTTCTGAACCATTTATAACCTGGGCGTGTAACCTTATTAGCAAAACCATTTTAATCTTATTATGCTACAAGAAAGAGATTTATAACGCAGCTTATAACTCTTATCTCTTTTTCATGGCTAAGTAAATTTGAAATAGTTTTACTAAAAAGTTTGCGGTAACCACTCCTAATTATATATTGCCAAAATGGTACGGCTTATAAAACCAGTTGTATTACACAGACGCATCCAATAATAATCGCAGCTCCACGGCGCGCCGGCAACAATACGTATCGCGTTTCTTTAATGTAGCCACGTTAATTTGACAAGGGTATTGAATTGTGTCTGTGTACTACACTGTAAAGGTACACAGTGTATGTCGGTACACAGCCAGTACGTTAATACACAGCTACTGGATTTGTGAGAGCTGGTGTTGGTTATTTTTAGCCGACTTCAAAAAAAGAGGAGGTTCTCAATTCGACTGTTTTTTTTGTATGTATGTTACCCGATCATTCCGTCAATTATGAATCGATTTTGATGATTCTTTTTGCATTGGGTTCAGTATAGCTCTAAGGTGCTCCTATTTTAATTTCATTGGTATTGGACCTTGGACTTTGAAGATACACCAGGGAACTCCTCCGATAAACAATACGAATGCGTAGATTGCGATATTATGGGTATTACGTCAATCTTATAGGTACCCTGCCATAGAACTAATCAGAATATTAACTGACTTCGAAAAAGGAGGAGGTTGACAATTCCTCAGTGTTTTCATTACGTCTTTATTTGTGAACTGACTTTGATGATTTTTTTTGCGCTGGGTTTAGTATAGTTTCGATTTTAATGAAATTGGTATTGAACTTTGGACTTTAAAGATACATCAGGTGACTCCTTAACGGCGAACAGTACGAATGTATAGATTCCGTTATTATGGTCATTATATCAATCCTGTAGCTACCTTACTGTACAACTCAGCAAAATGATATAATATAGGTATATAAATATTAGTAAATAAATCACTCGTCACTTAAAGTTGTAAAATAAAAATCTTTTTAAAAAAAGGGAAACCGACTTAAAAAAGCAAAAAGTAAATATTTGAAGTCGGTACCAAGTAACCGACTGCACTAACCAGTACCGACTTCAAATATTTATTTTTTGCTTTTTGAAATCGGTTTACCTTTTTAAAAAGATTTTTTCATGTTTTCTTCGGTAAACCACAACTATAGTTTATCAAATTAACTGTACTTTTGTATGCTCAAAGTAAATGACTGATATATGTATGCCTTAAATAAATTTAACTTCACATTTAGCAAGTGACAATCGCACAGGTTTCGAAAAAACCCACGGAAAAAACCCAGAACCCACGTGCCGGGATTTGAACTCTCGACCGATACAAGGCGAGAATTCTACCAATCTGGCTGCCACTGTTTCGTGAGAAAATGTCTAAGAATGTCCATGCCCCACAAATTAATATTTTACAAGTTCAAAATCAGAGAATCAAATTATTTTGAAACACATAATATGTCGTTCAGAAAAAATCGACTCTCTTGATTATATACTTATGATAAAGGTTGGCAACCAGCTCGCCCTCTGTCGCCTCAAAAAATGTCGACGATATTTAGGTGTACTTTGTACACTTTTGTTTATCCCTTCAGATAAAACATAGTAAGAGGAATATTATTATTGACTTTAATATGATATATAATTGCTATGTCTGACACAGGTTACGTATACTCGAAAATTATAGTTAAATTAAAACGATATTGTTGTGATAATTTCCACAGGCTCCTGTCATCAATGGAGACTCAATAATCAATCTGGTTCGTAGTAATGATGTTGTGACGTAATGTACACGATTTGGTGTGTTATTGAAATGATTTTACATATACTATATAGAACAACGAGAAACTTGAGTTTATCAATTATTCATATTTCTAAGGGACTACGCTTGACGCTAAGTTACAATGGGGCTCTCATATTAAGACTAGGTAAATGGCTCGGTGTCTCTGCCTATGCCGTGGCGAAGATCAGACAACTTACTGACGTAGACACCGCGCGGATGGTCCATTTCAGTTACTTTCATAGTGTCATGTCTTATGGTATATTACTGTGGGGTAGGGCAGCTGCATTTTTATTCTACAATAAACACCTTTTTTAAAAAACGGAAACCAATATGTCTGCATGTGCAAAAGTAAGATACCTAAGTTAACTAAAAATAAAAAAATAATAATATTTGAAATCGATGTCAATCGGTCGGTGCAGCCGGTTACATGGTTAGACTTCAATTTATTTTCTGCTGTTATATTTTTTGATGGCATCTACACATGTATGAATTTCACTATCTCTGAGTAAACTTATCCAAAGGTTAAACTAATCAGTTTGCATTGCAGTTTGTAACACTTATCGAGAAGTAACTAACCAGCACTTTACCAGGTGATGAATGAGGCCTTAAGTGCTAAAACTTTAATTTGGAGTTAATAATTATATCTATACCACCCAAAGGGCAATGAAAAGAGCTATGCTCGAAGTTCCTCTGCAAGATCGAATGAGGACCGCAGGAGGACCAAATTCACTGATATAGCTCTCAGAATTAAACTTAGTGGCAGTGGGCGGGGCACATCGCTCGTAGAACTGACGGCCGCTGGGGCAGAAAGGCTCTCGAGTGGCGACCTCGTACTGGAAGATGTGGAGTGGGCAGGCCCCCCACAAGGTGAAGCGATGACCTGGTGAAGGTCGCAGGTAGAAGCTGGATGCGTACAGCATAAAGTCGGTCGTTGTGGCGATCTTTGGGGGAGGCCTTTGTCCTGCAGTGAACGTAATTCGGCTGATGATAATGAATTATATCTTCCTATTTTCTAGCGCCTTTCTTTCAACAATGCAAAGTTGGTCGACTATTTGATGAATGTCGCTGATGAAAGCTGAATACGCCGATCGTCGTTTCGATCTTTCAGGGCGGCCTTTGTCTAGCAGTAGACGTTTTTCGGCTGAAGAAAAAGATATCGAGAAGTATATAGTACACCAATTTTCTACAGATATAACATTTCTGGTTTCAACATAGACAGATATCCTGTCGCGGTTGCATACAAATATTACATAATGGTACAGACACCGACCTTGCCGGCGAGGTCGAATAATCCCTTGCCCGTCGATTGGTGCAGAGCACCACGGCGAGACACCTAGTTTATGCGTTGGCAATAGCGACTGCCTAAGCGTTCCTTGAGGCATCCTTGAGCGGGTAGCCTCCTTATTCCTTCCACCCGGAGTAGTAGACCAGCCTTAGTTGTTCCAGGCTCGCAAACTAGTGCAGCTGTGATGACCCTTTGACCAATAGAAATCTTATTCACACACACATACACATGCAACCATTTTTACGTACATTATTTTATGTCTGTCGAAGATTATTTAATTTTCTCTCATACATGGAAGTTTATTTTGATATTGATTTTGTTAAGAGTCAAAGGTCTTCACGCAAAATCCCTTGCAAAGTAAGCGGAGACTACAGAGTTCCAACTAGGTTCTGGCGTGATGATATAGATAGGTAGATAAAAGGTAATTATTTGTCTAAATTCCAGCAGAAAGTACTTATGTACTTACTATTTTTCAAGATAATTTTAGTAGCATGTGTTTAAATATTTTTTAGTAAGTATTCATAATGCCTCCATCGATAAACCTTTAGGAATTATGATAAAATTCTAAAATGTTTTACATATTACACACCTTCACGTCTATATTCCCCAAGCGGGGATGGTACAAGTGTACTGAGTACACCCACTGTTCGCTCACGATGTTAGGCCCCATCAAATAGGGGGCGAGCCTATTGACATATACCGGGCACAATTCCAGATTCATACTGGGAAGTTTTCGATAGAAAAGCTACACTTGTCCAACCTAGGATTTGTACCCAGGACCTCATGATCACAAAGCGATGCGACTTGCTAATAGACCAAAAAGGCAGTCAGTTTTACATATCATCATCAAAAATACTTATTTCTACCTTTTTCCATTTCCTTTGCCGTCCTCCACGTAACTGCAAAATGGTTCTAAAAAGTGTCAAAATTTAAATATCGTCCGTCTGGCCCTTCGACCGCCACCCGGCGAATTTGCTGTTTATCCGCGTATACTAAATGCCGAGACACGGAGCGTGGAGTACGAAAATACTAAGGTCATTATAGAGGCGGCAATGTGCAGACAAGTAAGGCTTGAAATGATTTGTTATTTTTTTATGATGTCTCGATTAACTGACTGCCTCGTTGGTCTAGTGGCAAAGCGCATCGCTTCGTGATCACGAAGTCCTGGGTTTAAATCCTAGGTTGGACAAATGTAGTTTTTCTAACGAAATTTCCCAGTATGTCACCCCCGCTTGGGAAATATAGGAGGGACGGTGTGTGTGTATTTTGTATGTTCTTGATTAAAACGTTCCGGGGGTGGTTAAAGGAATTTTAATTTGCATAAGTACTAAAGTGTCGTTAATACCTCGACTTTGACAAGAAAAAATGAAATTTGGCAAATGCGAACACACCCATACACTGATAAAGTTTCGCTTCATCGAGAAAATCATGAGATATATGAAGTCAAATACACAAAACTATTTACATGTAATAGTTGTGCTGTAAAAACCTCGGGATTTAAACTTACTAGACCGAGTAGTCTATATATCTATATCGTCACGCCAGATCCCTTGCTGGGCAGGCAGAGAGTATAGAGTTCTAACAGGTTCTTTTCTTACATACCTCTCTGGCTTCCTCCACTCTTATAGTTCGTCTCATACACGCTCGCCGGTTACGGAGACTCTTGTATATCTGTTTTGTCATTCTTTTTTCTGACATTCTTTCTATATGCCCAAACCCACGGAGCATACTCTTTCTCATCTTTACACCTATACTATCCTTTATATCTACTCGCTTTCTTACTTTCAGCCGCTTGTTAGCTTCACTCCGCACATATTCCACAGAGCTCGCATTTCGACCGCATTTATCCTACTTTCATTCTTCAGTAGTCAAACCTTTGATATAGGCACGGGGTAAATCTTTGTGTGGTTCTTTGTGTGTTTGATGTTTGCGAACTCACCCACGACAGAGAAATTAATTCTTAGTGCGGCGTAAAGATTACTTAAAAAAATGGCGAGTTTAAATTTTATTTCAATGTGTTTTGTAGTTATCGGGTATATACAGTCTGGTGTAGGTGTACGGCGCAGACGTGGTGACTGACCCGCGACCGTGATGTGCTGTACGCGAGGAGTGTTCACGTTAGCGGTCGTCAAGCAGACACAGTCATTATAGGTTTAGGTTTTTAAAAAAACGTAGCCCCAGACTAGGATTTATTCCTGTGTCGTGGGTGCGTTTACAAACATGAAATTTCACATATACAAATACCCAGACCGGAACAAATAATTGTAGATCACACAAAGATTTGTCCCGTGCGGGAATCGAACCCGCGACTATAAGACACAGTGGGCGAAGCGGCTTAAGCTCTTAACTTATATACGACGTTAATAATACAATCGTTTAATAAATATAGCCTTAGTTTAGTATGTATATATTAGTGACACTCTTATCATTTATCTTGTTGAACGAGTTTTTGTACGTAAAATTCAAGTTTGTGTACGCAATTATATGCTTATTCTGGGTCCACGGTATGGGGATAATTGCTGGTCTCGGATGATGTTTATAAAAAAAATTACAATATTAATATTGGGTCCGGTATGTTTCGTAGTTCCAGGTCGTACCGACACAGTCTGGTGTAGGTGTACGGCGCAGACGCGGTGACTGACCTGCGACCGTGATGTGCTGTACGCGACGACTGCTCGCTCGGTCGCGACGCTTATCCAGCCATTATGATTCCATACATACATACGTTATTATTTATTGTTATTACGAATATAAAAGCGTGTGTTTGTATAGGTGAAATCCAATTGGTGAAAGGCTCATTTTTTATCTTACCAATATATTTTAGCAGTATTGCTGTAATATTGCTTTGTTATGGGAAATATACATAAATATACACGATTTATAACGCAGTTTCTTTGTTACGGCGAAATAACATTGTAATAATACTGCTATAGAGGCTGCAGTACCCCCATCGGCTGCTCTCTTGCCCTTTCGATTATATGAATGAATTTGACAATATTGTTAAACAATTTAACTAAGGGGAGGTAATAATGAGGAGTTCAAATATTATATCCGGTATGTTTCGTTGTTTCAGGGCATACCGACACAGTCTGGTGTAGGTGTACGGCGCAGACGCGGTGACTGACCTGCGACCGTGATGTGCTGTACGCGACGAGTGCTCGCGTTAGCGGTCGCGACGCAGACCCAGCCATTATACACCCATATACATAGACATTATTATTTATGACTTTCATATTACAGACAATAAAGCAATTTATCGTCTAATAAGTGTAGCTCAGTCCAGTTTTTATTTGCAATATCCTTATCTCTACAGCAGTGATAGCCTAGTGGTTAGACCGTTGGACTGCAAAGTCAGAGGTCTCAAGTTCAAAACCAGGCACACACCTCTATCTATACGAAAGCATGTGCGTATAAAAAAAAATAACTATCACTTGCTTTAACGGTGAAGGAAAACATCGTGAGGAAACCTGCATGCCTAAGAGTTTCCCGAAGGTGTGTGAAGTTCGCCAACCCGCACTGGGCCAGCGTGGTGGACTATGGCCTAAACCCTCTCAGTTTGAGAGGAGGCCCGTGCCCAACGGTGGGACAGTTTCTTAACAGGGCTAATATTATTATTTATTATTATATTTATCGATGGATCAACGAAGTCCTTGGTCTTGAGCTTGAGAGACTGTTTCTTAACTGCGCTAATATTATTATTATCCTTATCTCTATCTCAGGTCAGCTGTATTACACACGACCACACTCCCATATATCGCCAAACATGTTAAGTCCCAAAATTGTAGGGGGTAATCCTATTGCCATGATTCGATATGGATTTATGATACAGGATTCGGATCCAGGACTTTGTAATCACTTGGGTAAATAGGAATTTTCTATCGAATAACCCTTAATACTAGTTCAGAGTCTGGAGTTGTAGCAATAGGCAAGCCTAATAACATTGCAATCTAAATCTTTGGGGAAATATTGGTGAATTTAATACAACTTTGGCACCCTTTTGGTGAATATAAGCCACGCCTATGAGGCCGCATGTCTTTTAATCCTACTAATTCTACTAATATAACAAATGTGAAAGTTTGTATGTTTATCTAGCTATTTATTTCATCACGCCAGATCCCTTACGGGGTTGGCAGAGAGTACAAAGTTCCAACAGGTTCTTTCCTTACATACCTCTCTGGCTTCCTATTCTCTCATAGTTTGACTCATACACGCTCGCCGGTTACGGAGACTCCTGACTTGTCCTTCAGGTAAAGCCCGGTCTATTTGGTCATGGTAAGATAGTCTAGGTATTCCCCGGTACCTACATCCTTCCACTTTCGCATTGTATATCAGTTTTGCCATTTTTTCTTCGGACATTCTTTCTATATGCCCGAACCAACGGAGCATGCCCTTTCTCATCTTTACACCGATACTATCTTTCATACCTACTCGCTGTCTTACTATGCTGTTGCTAATGCGGTCGGTCAGCTTCACTCCGCACATCTTCCGCAGAGCTCACATTTCTACCGCATTTATCCTACTTTCATTCTCCTTCTTACATACCCAGCTCTCGCTACCATATAACAGCGTTGGGACAAGAACTCCGTTATGTATGGCTTGCTGCGCCTTTTGGCTTAAGTGCCGGCACCCAAGTAGCTTTCCCATCGCGCCATTCACTCTGTTCCCTGCACTCACTCTTCTCTCTATGTTTGTATGTTTAGATGTATGTTACTCAATCACGCAGAAACGCCTGAACGGATGAAATTTGGCTCACAGATAGGTTATTACCTGGAAAGTTTTTTTTTTTCTATTACCACATAGATTGGTTTTTATCCCCAAAAAATGTAAGGTTCCTGTCTAAAGTCAACGCGGATGAAGACGCGGGCAGAGACTGGTAATAAATAAATTCAAAAACAATTTCATTAAAATTGATTCTAAAAGCAACCAAAAAATGCAGCACGACAAAACAGTTGTAGTAAAGATTAGCAGTTATTTTGTGACAAATATGTCCTGATAATAGCGGCAGTAGTGCAGCGAGACGTGGCTGTTTACTTCAAGCCTCTTGTTAGTTCGTAGGGCTGTCACGTTAATAGTTAAGCAATTACGATCTCGGTCTCGAACCTATTCGCGCCTTTAATAAAAAGGCGACAACTCGATATTTCGCGAACGCGTCTAATCATAGGAATCCGCTAATCGTAGCCACCGCCGAATACGTACCTAACTCCCATCAGTCGCTACCGCCGTCCGCGGCATGTTCTCACCGATCCTCCCGATGCCCTTACAGCCCTTCTTTCGGATACAGATACCGCACACAGGATCAGACACCGACCTCGCGCTTGAGGCGCCCTTGCCCTTCTGGCTCGAGCGTAGTGGTTGCACGCTCGCCCTCTTGTCCGGTGAAGCTGTAAGGGCCCGTGGCCAACAGCGTAGATCATTCACGCACACTAATACACACACACACACACACAAGTTAATAGTTAAGAAATGTCGCCTTAAATTCAGTGATAAATTTTAAACATTGTTTTTTGTTTGTTATAAGTACCATATATCTTTTCATATGCATTTAGTAAAAAACTGTTATTTTGACAATACAAATAGACATTCCAATTTTATTTTTTTTGTGTAGATACAGAATAGCCGGTGTTTGACTTTTATCTCACCCAATGAAAAGCGACGACAATGTGCCGAAGATATGGCTCACTCGACTCAGTAACAGTTCGCTCTGAAATAGGCTGAGGAAACGGAAGTCAGTCCGATTTCCGATCGGCATGATCGAGCTAGATCAGCTTTCTCATAAGGCAACTCTATTCATCATGACGCCTACTTAACTTTTCAACGCGTCGTGCTGAAGCGCTGTAAGCGCTTTTCAATAAAATGTACTATTAGGCATTTGTTTCAATTCAGCGCTTGATTAAGCGCGTTGAAAACGCGCTCGTGCCAACTTAGGGTTAGGGAATATAGGCGTGTTTATTTAACAAGATTTTATTTAATTTGAAATGATCGTATGTCTTGACGAGTACTTCAAACCCGAATAGCAAAGGAACTTCTTAACCCAGCCAGATATCGTCGTTGTATTTTTGCTATAACAGCTTGTCAAAATTATTTATATGAAATTTCAATGTTGGTAGCCCTAAGTCGCGTCGTCTCCGGTCTTTACTTTTAATTTCTCTTTATTTTCCGTTCGTACAAGAAAGTGTTGCGTATTTGTCTTTTGTCTAACGAGTCTGGCCGACTGGAAACGAGAGATTGTGTTCCTGGAGGGACTTTATACAGTTTTCAATCTAGACTTGATGAAGATAATGATGCAATTTTAAAATACACCGATTTAGTGTATAACTAAATTATTGTAAGGTTGTAAAGGAGCTGTGTTGCCATAATAGATTTATTAAATACATAAAATATAACCAATTTCGCATTTTTATTCAACAAGCAGGGTGGTGGAAGGGTATTTTGCTGAATAATTTATCCCAGTGATAGGGGGTGAACCTATGCATAATTCCAGACTCTGGGCTGGTACAGAGAATTTTCGGCCTGAAAACAATATTTCTTTTCGACCTAGGATTTCAACACAGTACCTTAGGTAGATCAAGATCGCTAGCCACATTATGCACCACTAGCCATATAAGCTTTTAAAAAAGATGGAAATGAACAAAACAAAATACTTATGCGGTTGATAATCACACTCATACTTGTCTAGTAAAGCTGTGAAGGCGCCACGGCTAAAGTCTCGCACCCTTCCGCCCCCTGTTTTCGCGTCCTATAATTTAAAAGCGTGTTTTGCCCTTTTTACGGCACCACGCCAATATCGATGAAGCATGAAAAAAAGCATTCCGTCCACCCCTTTTTGGATTACTGCATTATTTTTCAAAATAAATGTTTATTGTAATTTGAAATTTATTTGATTGCGACTTCAATTAATTTTGAGTTTTGAGCTTTAAAAGTTGTTCCAAAACTGTCGGTTGACAAAGAATATAGGAGAGGTGAACCGGATCATTTTAACTTTTAAGGGGCGAACAAGTTCAGTTAGGCTATCAGGGGTGAACATACGGGGCGAACGGGTGCCAGACCACCTAACAGCGTAGATTATTTCATAGTAAATGAATTGCAAAAGTATATATTTAGGAAATATTTTGTTTTATTATTTATTAGTTCTCTATTGGCAGCGATATATACGTGTACATATTACATTTTGTATATCAGTTAAAAAGAAATACCTTTCTTAAATGCGGTCGAAATGCGTCCTGCGGAAGATGTGCGGGGTCAAGCTGACCGACCGTATTCGCAACAGCGTAGTTCTTACTACGCTGTTGCGAATTGCGTGTGGGCATGAAAGATAGTATCGGTGTAAAGATGAGGAAGGATATGCTCCGTTAGTACGGACATGTAGAAAGAATGTCGGAAGAAAGATGAATGTAGGTACCTAGGAAAACCTAGACATGACCAAATAAACCGTGTCTTATTTGAAGGGCAAGTCAAGAGTCTTTGTAACTGGCGAGCGTGTATGAGACGAACTATGAGAGTGAAGGAAGCCAGAGAGGTCTGTAAGGAAAGAACCTGTTGGAACTCTCTACTCTCTTCCTACCCCGCAAGCGATCTGGCGTGATGATATTGATATATAAATTATTATTTCAAGCAATTAATACACTTTATATATCAGTTAAGTTTACTAAATAATTGCCCTATACTATATGTTTGTATGTATATCACTATGCACATAATGTATGTATGTATGTATAAATGCAATTCAGTCGCATTACCCTTTAATCCATTTTACCGGTAGCAAAGCTTTGTAAAAAGCTCATATTTTGCGACGACCAGTTCATTAGCCGTTCAAAACTGACTTTTATTGGCATAGTTTAAGAACTATATTCCAATTCATTAGCTGTAATAACGCTTAATTGTGGTAATGGAACCGTTTTGGCTCAGTTTCATTTGGCCTTGGAGCTGATATGAATTTAGTAAGTAACTGGAGGAAATTCAACCTTATTTACATGTAGGTAGAAGTGTTTGTGAATGCATAAAGTATGTTGGTTTCAAGGGCCTGACATTTCTACAATTTATGTTGAAAGATTTAATTTTACGAGACGCTGAATTTGTATTTTGTGGGATTATGTTGGAAAATATTGTATTAATATGTTTGCGATGGAATGGTATCATGCACACGTTAATTCTGTGTATTTTTGGACCCGTGTATGTATAGGATGGGTAGATAAATAAACCCAATTAATATTCCTATGGGTTTCGTAAATGATGATTTTGGAGCATATCTATGAACGCATGAATAATTTGTTGATTTGATTTTCTGCGGATGTTTCATCTATCTATTTATATCATCGCCAGATCCCTTGCGGGGTAGACAGAGGTTATAAAGTTGCGAATGTTTGTAGGGTTTGTAATATAACCTGAGTGAATTTCTCCGGGCTAAAGCAGAACGGACGATTTAGCGCAGTGGTTAAGAGCATAAGCCGCTCTGCCCACTGTGTCTAATAGTCGTGGGTTCGATTCCCGCACGAGACCAATCTTTGTGTGATCCACAATTATTTGTTTCGGTCTGGGTATTTGTGTATGTGAATGTTCATGTTTGTTAACGCGACACAGGAATAAATCCTAGTGTGGGGCCACGTTTCTTTTAAAGAAAAGAGAAAGAAAATTTACTATGATAATCGCTGGTCGATACTATTATGCGATTGCATCGTGTACTGGCGATTTTCACTCTCTTCGATCACAATATGAAAGTCGTGCATTTTCGCGATTTACGGCCGGTTTCAATATTTAACTGAAGGATTGATTTGCCTACTACGGATAGAATTGTGACATATTTTGTATGGAAAATCTGAAGACATCCTGCTGACGTTTCCAGATATGAATTTTATATGCATAATTTTGGTACTTAGACCAATCAAATGTTTATGTTTCACAAACATTAGTATTGTGCGGAGATCGAATCTGATATTATCCGATACACCGCGGTTGCAGAAAATCTTGGTTAAGAAGTTATTATTATGACGTAAATATTTTCGAAAATAATAAACATCAGTAAAATGAATCACAAATTATGAGTAAGTCGCAGCTGTCAAACGTTGGACACTCTAAATTTATTCTTTTACGCAGTTCTGGTGTGATTAAAGTGGGTCATACTTTGAATAATTATTATGATTAGCATTTATTATAGCAGGGTTCCTTATATGTATTTGAATTAGTTTTAACCCTTGAGTTAAATTTTAAAATACTAATTTAATTATCGATCTACTTATAAGATTATAATATAATAATATCAGCCTATATTGCCCACTGCTGGACAAAGACCTTCTTTCACTAATCGAGGTGAGAGAGATTAGATCATACTCCACCACGCGGACCCAGTGCGGATTGGTGGAGGCAGGTTTGTGGCTACCTGCTGTTGGAACTTATCGAGCCGCCTTTAAGGCTTCCAACTCGGCTTAACGACTACCATATTAAGTGGTAGCCGGGACCAACGGCCTAACGTGCCTTCCGAAGCACGGAGACGCTCGCATATGAAAATGCCACAAACAGTCACCCATCTCGGGCTAACCGAGTCGAACGCTGATTAACCTTGGTAATCGGTAAGAAAACCGCGGTGGCACAGCGCTACGAGCGCCTTTTAAGAATAGTTTACTCTTATTAAGAGAATGTTCCTCTTAATTGCTTCACTAAGGACTTCAGATTGAGCATGTTGTACGCACTAACATTTAAGACCTGATAACCTTTGTGTAGACACAAATAAATATTATTATTAAATCCAATTCAAATACAGAAACAGCTCTGGATGTTCTTGACCATCTCCGTCCGACCGACCGACGGACTCTCGTTTCTCCATTTTCTGACTAATAAATCTGTCTGAGACAGTCTGAAAGGAAAGAACCTGGTGGAAATCTCTACTCTCTGTCTATCCCGCAAGGGATATGGCGTGATGATATAGATTGATAGAAATCTGTCTGTCCTGTCTCACTTCTAGGCATCTTGCATCTTGTTGAGACTAAAGGAATAACAACCGTGTAGGTACTTAAAATTACGATTAAATAAAATTTCAAATTCCGATGTCTGGAATTGTGCCCGGTTTAATGGCTATAGACTCGCAGGAACTTAATAACGTGGGACCTAACATGGTCACCTCTGCCTCCGCTTGGAGAATATAGGCGTGAGTTTGCTTATTTTATTTATATCATATTATTCTGATATGTCCAGTGCAGCGTGCGACTCTTCAAAATCTTGCCACAAGTTCCGACAAATAATTTTCACACGGAACCCAAATTTTTCCGACTGTCTGTCCAAACAATAACTCGGTAATTGCTGCGCCGCAATTACATACTCGATGATTCACACTTTCATAGCTCTTTGTGTCATTTTAATGTGTGAGGGCGACTCGCAAGGAAATGTTAACAAAGGCCCTTTAAAGTTCGGCGCATACTGACTACATGCTACGGTGAGATATTCTTTAGTTCTGTCCGTCCTAGGTCTATAACTTAGAATAAATTAGCGCATTATAATGCGCTTTGCAATTACGAGGTCTTGTGTTCAAATTCTAGATCGGACAAATATAGTTTTTAAGAAAATAAATGCTGTTATTTTTTCTATCGAAATATTCACAGTTTCGGTCCGGAGTCTGGAATTGTGCCCGGTATGTGGCTATACGCTCGCCCCCTATTACATGGGACCTAACGTCGTCGTTGAAAAGGGGGGGTTCACAATACATCTTTGCCACGCCCGCTTGGGGAATATAAGCGTGACGGTGTTTACATTCGACACTTTTCCGCGATATTGAGAACGGAAAATGGACAAAAACTGGCCAGCGCAAGAATATACACCCTGGTAGTGAAAAGAGAAATGGACACAGAACTGGCCAGTGTGAGAATATAAGCCGCAGCTGTAAGCAGAGAAATGGATACGAAACTGGCCAGAGAGAGGCGTGAGAATGTAAACCACGATAATGAGCTGGGAATTAATTCCTTCCATTTTTATGGTGGTTTACATGCACGAAATAAAAAGCTCTGCCTTTAACAGTGTGTGGTTTGTAGTGGCATGGATTCGTTTGAGAATTTGTTTTAGGGGATTTAACCCTGTTTTTCTGTCTCACTCCCGGACAAAGGCCCTCCCTTTTTTCAACAATTGTTTATGCACTGCAATTTTACTCCGCGAAGTAACAGTATAGATGACGAAATCGTCGTGCCACATTTTGGGACTTTTACATTTCGGGGATTCATCCTACTTCCTACTACTTTTGTATGTTTAGATGTTTGAAACTCAATCACGCAAAAACGGCTTAACGGATTTGGATGAAATTTTGCCCACAGCTGGTTTATAACCAGGATTAAAACATGGAATACTTTTTATCTCGGAAAAATGTTAGGTTCTTGTCTAAACGCAACGCGGACGAAGTCGCGGGCGGAAACTAGTCATCAATAGATCAAAGAGATCCACTGCAGAGCAAAGGTATAAAGGTGGTGACTAGCTTTGTGGTATACACATCCAGCTTTTATCTGTCACCAGGTCAACGGTCCATCTTTTAAAGAGCTTACTCAATTTGACTAATTTACTATTGCTTCAAAAACCCCTGGGAATTATTTCGCTATTATGGGTTCTTTTACGAATAAAAAAATCACATACATAAGCTCAAGACCGTATCAAACATTTCTAGGGTTACACCAAGATTTGTCTCGTGCGAGGATCCGGTAGTCGAATCTATAGTCTATACCAATCGAACTTTGAAACTTTTAAACACTTTTTTTGCTCAACATAAAAACATGGATGTATTGTTAACAGTTTTTTTTATTACGATGTCTTCGGAAATACTTTCGCCCTCATATTACACTAGTTAAAGATTGCAGTTACAACAAAAACATCTAAAAATGGTGATGGTTTGTTCAACAAGTTTCAAAGTTTGATTGGAATAGACTATACCGATCGAGTTAGTGGAGTGGCGAATGCTTTAAGTATACCAGATCGTTTTGGGTATCTGGGCGTGTTTGGGACAATCGATAATATTTGTAATTAATTAGTTCTAAGGGCAAAACAAGATGGCGCCACCGCCGATATACCCATATGGTACGGTTTCGTTTATACAATTTTGTTACCTTTATAATATTTTTTAATTAAATGGATCTGACCCGAACCCGAACTGGTATTTCATTTAAGATCACTATAGGGGGCGCTCTTGGGACAGTCTCGGTCGTGTCGATAGGGCCCTTATGGTATGGTAATACCCTAAACGAACAATTCATGAAGTCCATTGAAAGGAGCCCCTTTTGGTCATTACGAATGCCTTGGCGTGATGATATAGATAAATAAACACACACAAAACACACCGTAATGCCTATATTCCCCAAGCGGGGGTGGCAGAGGTGTACTAAGTACACCAACGTTTCGCCGACGATGTTAGGTCCCATGTAATAGGGGGCGAGCCTATTGTTATGTACCGGGCACAATTTCAGACTCCGGAGTCGTACTGGAAAGTTTTTCATTAGAAAACTACACTTGTCCGACCTAGGATTTGAACCCAGGACCTCGTGATCACAAAAGCGATACGCTTTGCCACTAGACCAACGAGGCAGTCAAAATAGATAAATAATCTATCTATCTATCTATCTATAACCTCACGCCAGATCCCTTGCGGGGTAGGCAGAGAGTAAAGAGTTCCAACAGGTTCTTTCCTTACATACCTCTCTGGCTTCCTCGAATCTCATAGTTCGTCTCATACACGCTCGCCGGTTACGGAGACTCTTGACTTTTCCATCAGATAAGAATCGGTTTATTTGGTCGTGGTACGATAGTCTAGGTCTTCCCCGGTACCTGCATCCTTCCACTTTCACATTGTATATCTGTTTTGACATTCTTACCTCTGGTATTCTTTCTATATGCCCGAACCAGCGGAGCATGCCCTTTATCATCTTTACACCGATACTATCTTTCATACCTACTCGCTGTCATACTATGCTGTTGCTAATGCGGTCGGTCAGCTTCACTCCGCACATCTTCCGCAGAGTTCGCATTTCTACCGCATTTATCCTACTTTCATTCTCCTTCTTACATACCCAGCTCTCGCTACCATATAACAGCGTTGGGACAAGAACTCCGTTATGTATGGCCAGCTGCGCCTTATGGCTTAAGTGCCGGCTCCCGAGTAGCTTTCCCATCGCACCATTCACTCTGTTCCCTGCACTCACTCCTATCTCTATGTCAGCGTTGTATTTCCCATCCTTACTGAAGGCGCATCCAAGATATACAAACTCATTCACTTGCTCTAGCACATCGTTACCAACCACAATCCTTACATTCGTTCTGGTTTCTTCCCTTTCAAAAACCATAATCTTGGTTTTCTTCACATTCAAGTGTAAGCCATTGATCATGCAGTCGTCTTTTATAACTGTGACTAGTGTTTGCAGATCAGTGGCTGTTGGCGCTATTAAAACAGCGTCATCTGCATAAAGTAGATGGTTTACCACTAAGTCACCCATTTGTACACCTTCATTCATCGCTTTCAGTCTTTGAAGACTTTTGTCCAGATATATTATAAACAGTCTAGCGGACAACACGCAACCCTGCTTGACGCCGATAAATAAATTGCTTAAAAATCCTATATTTTGCCTTCAGTATGCGCTGGTCTTTAGCAAAGCATATTTAAGGTCTAAAGACCTAACCTATTAACTAGATATTTGTGTGACGTACGCGGAAAAGAAACTACGCATTTGTGAAACCTTGAGTCTTCATTTAAATCAGCGGGTAACGCGATATCATTTCGAGATTGTGACTAATACGCTGGAAGGGCTCGGGCAATTTTGTTTCTTTGTTTGGCGTGGGAAGTAGTCGAAGGAGAGGTTTAGAAATTGATTGGCGGGGATTGATTGGTTGCGTGAGGAGATAAATACCTATTTTGTAGTAACTTTATGATTTTGCATATTTTGACTGCCTCGTTGGTCTAGTGGCAAAGCGCATCGCTTTGTTATCACGAGATCCTGGGTTAAAATCCTAGGACGGACAAATGTAGTTTT
This sequence comes from Phalera bucephala, assembly GCA_905147815.2. Taxonomy (NCBI): domain Eukaryota; kingdom Metazoa; phylum Arthropoda; class Insecta; order Lepidoptera; family Notodontidae; genus Phalera; species Phalera bucephala. The sequence goes on along the minus strand of LR990625.1, from coordinate 2,837,743 downwards.
TCTAACGAAAAATTCCCAGTATGAGTCTGGAGTCTGGAATTGTACCCGGTATATGGCAATAGGCTCGCCCCTATTACATGGGACCTAACATCGTCGGCGAAACGTGGGTATACTCAGTACACCTCTGCCACCCCCGCTTGGGGAATATAGGCGTGACGGTGTTTTATGATTGTGCAATTTGAGAGCTTATTTTTTATATAACTTATGGACTGCCTCGTTGATCTAGTAGCGAATAATGTGCTTTGCAAGTTCGAGGTCCTGGGTTCAAATCCTAGGTCGGACAAATGTAAACTACATTGTAAACTCTCAGTATCAGTTCGGAATCTGGAAGAGTGCATATGGCAATACATTCGCCCCCTATTATATGGGACCTGATATCGTTGGTGAAAAGTTGGTGTACACATTACACCTCTGCCACCCCCGCTCGGGGAATATAGGCGTGACGGTGGTTTGTTTTTTATATAAATGACATATTCTTATTCTTCTCCACGGGAATGGGATTCCCGAAGTGGTGGTAGAGTCTTTGTTCCTTTTTTGATGATTCATAAAGACTATATGGTTTACATGAATAAAATATATTGTGATACTATTATAGGAATAATTCCTGTATTGTAAGTACGTTTAGAAACATATATTTCACGAACAATAACTTTATTTTTCCATTCTATATTTATTTCTATACATACCCCCATACCGAGACAGATATTTTTGGAATACACTAACATTTATCCTGTACGGGAATCGAACCTATGATCACTTGAGCTAGTGAGCCTCTTCGTTGCGTCATAGTAAAACTGCTGCTAATTTATTTGGTACTTTTGAGACACTTCACTCAGCCATTACCATAAAGCTTACCACAATGTCGTTTAAAATCAATCGTCGCACGGTCACGCCTATATTCCCCAAGCGGAGGTGGCAGAGGTGTACTGAGTACACCCACCTTTCGCCAAAGATTTTAGGTCCCATGTAATAGGGCGAGCCTATTGCCATACATCGGGCACAATTCCAGACTCCGGACTTGTAAGGGGAAGGTTTCGTTAGAAAAACTGCACTCGTTCGACCTAGGATTTGAGCCCAGGACCTCGTGATCACAAAGCGATGCGCTTTGCCACTAGACCAAATAATTCTAATATTTGCATAAACCATCTAAAATCTTCTCGAAACTCATAAATAAATAACATCGCCATGCAAATCTATCATGCACAATATATACCAGTAATATCAAGCGCCCACTGAGGTGTGTAACAGGTCGTCTGGCCACCGCCGGGGTGAACGCCTAGTGTTGGACAGGCTCCGGTCACTCACACCCTACCGTCTGGGGGACACGCGGACGGGCCAGTGGTCGAGCTTGCTGGCGTACTTGTTGTTTAACAATATTTCGAGTTTTTGATATTTCACCTAGTATTGGTTTGGCTCCGGCCTCTCACACCACACCGTCTGGTGAACATACGGACGGGTTGGAACTCGAGCGCACTTGTTGGCGAACAGTATTTTGATTTTTCGATGTAGCGTCTTGGTGCACGCCTAGTGTTGGATAGGCTCTGGTCACTCATATCTCTAGTAGCGAGTACTTGATGGCGAACAATACTTTGAGTTTTTTATATTTCACCTAGTGTTCGTTGAGTTCCGTCACTCATAGCCTACCGTCTGGCGGACACACTGTTGGATTGGAGGTGGAGCATGCTGGTGTATTGTTGGCAAACAATATTTTAATAGTAATAATAGCAGCCTATACTTTCTACTGTTGGGCAAAGGCCTTCTTTCAAATTGAGGTGGGAGAGATTAGGTCGTATTGTACCACCCGGACCCAGTGCGGATTGGTGGAGGCAGGTTTGTGATCACCTGCTGTTGGAACTTATCAAGTCGCCTATAAGGCAATATTTAGATTTTTTGTTAAAGCGCGTTGGTGAACGGCTAGTGTTGGATAGGCTTCGGTCACTCACATCACAACATCTGGCGGACATTCTATCAGCTAGAATCGCTGGAAAGCATGCTGGTGTACTTTTTGGTAAATTATATTTTGATTTTATAATATAGTTCCTTAGTGCGGATTTTTTTACCTTACTGTCTGTCCCTAGAGTGGAGGTGTCTGGAGTATAATGCAGATAATATATAACACTACACACACACACACACGCCGTCACGTTTATGTTCCCCAAGCGGGGGTGGTAGAGGTGTAATGAGTACTTTACATGAAAAACATTAAATTTGGCGAGAGTAAAAAACTTTTCAACGCGTTCCTGTAACCCGAGCTTTAGAGGCAAACACCGATTTATTGAGCTAGTATTTCAATTTATTGAGTAAAATTATTAGACATAAATAAAGCAACCTGTCGCAAAAGTAGACACACTGCTTATTATGTAGAGAGCTGTTCTTGTTTGGTTATATGTTTGGCAATATTAAAATATTGCGCATATCTGCTTCTGTTGGTCCATCCCTTTAAAGATAACGGTCATAATTTTGTATTGTATTAGTAATTTTAGCCTCGGACACAAATTTCTTCGCTAATCTTACAGCCAGTATGTCCCATATAAAAGCCGCCGAAAGTTCCAGACAGACAAATGAATTTGCAAGTTCTCGAAACTTGGGTTTCGCTAGAGTTTTACTTGATAGACTTGGATCTGTTCATGTTCCGTAACAGAGTATATACATTGGTATGCGACGTACTCGAGTACATACTCTGTAGTCTGTACTAAGTTGTATGAAAGGACTTGGGTACAGAATTTGTAGTCTGTACTAAGCTGTAATTAGAATGATTGTGGAATGGTTCTGATTAAACTTAAGTTAATTCACTAAGTGCTCTATTGGTAAAGTAGTGCATGGTGCAGCTGCGTCATTGCGGATTTGTATTTTAAAAATTCTCAGTAGCTGTCCCGAGTATAGAATAGTGTCTGGTATAACAATAATAGACTCGCAGTCTCGTACCTTTTACAATAAACCTGACATCGTCGGCAAAATGCCGGTACCCATCTGCCTCCCCTGTTTGAGGATTAAAGCGAGAAAAGACTGCACTGCAGTATCTATCTTTCAATATCATCAAGCCAGATCCCTTGCGAGATAAGCAGATAGTACAGAGTCCCAACAGGTTCTTTCCTTACAGACCTCTTTGGCTTCATCCACTCACATAATTCGTCTCATACATGATCGCCGATTACTTTTGACTTTTGACTTGCACTTCGAATAAGACACGGTCTATTTGGTCATGGTAAGACAATATAGGTCTTCCCCGGTATCTACATCCTCCCACTTTCGCGTTGTATATCTGTTCTCTCATTCTTTCTTTCGACATTCTTTCTATATGCTCGAAACAACGGGGCATACACTTTATAGGATAAACAAAAAGACCGGTAAAAACTCGGGTTAAAGAACACATAGCTGACTTAAAACACCGTCGCTCAAATAAGCAGTCTGTGAACATGTCCTTGACCGCACCCGCCATAACATCAGATTTGATTGACCAGAAATCCTCGTGAAAGAACACCGATTCCTACCAACGATGTTTCGCGAGGCTATTGAAATTAAAAAAGCATCCTAATTTCAATAGAGAAGATGGCTGGGTGCTTCCATCGACTTGGGATCTGGTAATTAATACAATGAAATCCAAAACTAAGCATTACACTGCAAGACCTCAAGACACCGTGAGCTCATTCTGCGTAGACCGGAACAACAAAAATAATTAAGAAGTTTGAGAGTCCCCGGAACAACTATGCCTTTTGGACGTCTAACACTTCAGTCCTTCCCGTGACCATGGGTGCTGCAAAGCACTCGAAACGTCGGGAACTTAAAAATAAAAAATAAACCGCGACAAAATCCGAAAAATAGGTTTATTTCATGAATAACTCTATTTTTCTATTATTTTATACTTGGATGGAGGACTCTTCTAACCTTCATTAATAATTGGATTTAGAACCTAGGATTCTTCCAAGTCGCGTTAGTAGACGAATACCTATTGATTGATACATAAATGTTAGAAAAAGAATAACATGACAGATATAAAATGCTAAAGTGGAAGGGTGTAGGTACCGGGGAAGACCTAGACTATCTTACGACCAAATAGACCATGCCTTATCTGAGGGGCAAGTCAAGAGTCTCCGTAGCTGGCGACCGTGTATGAGACGATCCATGAGAGCGGTGGAAGCCAAAGATGTTTGAAAAGAACCTGTTGAAACTCTGTACTCTGCCTACCCCGCAAGAGATATAGCGTGATGATATAAATAGATTTATAAATACAATTTTCAACTAATGATGTCCAAACAAACAATTTAATTCTTTCAGTTGACTTCTTGGATTTATGCAAATAGTACACATAAAAAAAAACAATTTGTTTCAGAGTTTTGCCGCGATTTTTTTTTTATTTTTAAGTTTAAAATGATTCGTCCCGTTACGGGAATGACTGATTTGAGCTTACCGAAGTTTACAAGGTCATGGGAAAGATTGGGATAGGACTCCCAAATTTTCCAGTGCTTTCCCGGTTATGGCCCTATGCTTTCCTGTAAACATATAATATAATATTAGCCTTGTTAAGACACTGCCCCACTATTGGGCACGGGCCTCCTCTCAAACTCAGAGGGTTTAGGCCATAGTCCACCACGCTCGCCCAGTGCGGCTTGGTGGACTTCACACACCTTCGAAAAACTCTAAGGCATGCAGGTGTCGTCACGATGTTTTCTTTCAACGTTAAAGTAAGTGTTACTTAATTTTTAATAGGGACATGCTTCGAAAATACAGAAGTGCCTGCCTGGGTCTGAACCTGAGATATCTGGCCTTGCAGTCCAACGGTCTAACCACTAGGTTATCACTGCTTATGCACCCATAAACATACCTGCGCCATATATATAGCTATATTCCCCAAGCGAGGGCGGCAGAGGTGTACAATGTTCACCCAATTTCTCGGCGACAATGTTAGGTCCCATTTAATAGGGGGCGAGCCTATTGCCATACATCGGGCACAATTCCAGACTCCGGACTGATCCGTCCGGATTCCAGACTCCGACTTAGTATTTGAACCCGTCGTGATCGCAGAGCACAATATTCGCCAACCGTAAACTATAGCATATTAATAGTCCAATATAGGCATAATACAGCGCACGAGAATATTAAATATAATTATGGATGCATATAAAACATTATATTAATGTAATAAAACCAAATAGCTCGCGAGAGTGAGGTATGAACAAACAGTTAGATATACTGGATGTGACAAAAGATCGTGGGTAGTGCAAAACAGAGATGGGCAGAATGTAATCAGATTAATGATTAACTACCCCCGATGTTAGGTCCCATGTAATAGGGGGCCAGCCTTTTGCCATATACCGTTAGAAAAACTTAATTTGTCCGACCTAGGATTTGAACCCAGGGCCTCGTGATCACCAAGCGATGCGCTTTGCCACTAGACCAACGAGGTAGTCAAGGGACCCTATTATATGGGACCTAACATCGGCGTAGTGGGTGTACTCAGTAAACCTCTGCTACCCCCGCTTGGGGAATATAGGCGTGACGGTGTATTAAATATTACTGATTACTATTACATTTTGTAATCTTCAGCGAAAATGCAATTGTAATCTTTAATCTAATTACAATTTGCCCATCTCTGGTTAAATACCACGTTACTCGCAAACTCAAACAATTTTATTTTATATAAGCCATGCAGGGGCGCCTACAAATAGTCAACTCACCTTTTTTTAAAATCTAATTAAACTACTAATTTACCACTGGATCAGAACGCGACCTCCACTGAAAAGTTCTGGCGAACTCAGCGGGCTTGTCTTTCTTATTTAATTCTCCTTCTCTTTTTTACTTTCCAATTTTTTTTTAAATCATCTTGTGTGGATACAGTGGTTAGGTTACAATAAATAGTTCATGATATAACTCTAGTGTGATGCCTTATGACCGAGATATGAGACTACTGATGTTTTTTTTAAAAAGAGTGTCTAAAGTATTCAGGTGGAGTCAGCCAGTCCAGTCCCCACAAGCAGCACCCGTAGATACCACGTATCTGATCTGATAATTCTAGCCGCTGTTACGTTCGTTAATATAATTCATCTTCATCAGTCTATAGCAGTCTACTGCTGGACATAGTAAAGTCCGCAGAAAATCTACGATCGTGGATACTACGAAAACTCCCATTAAAATTCTACAACTAGAAGCGTGATATCGAATAAAATAATACTGAGGATCTGTTGTTGTCAATGCGATCACCCAATAACGGCTAAATAGATTCAAATGAAATTTGGCTCACAGATTTTTTATTACGGATCGACGAAGTCGCAGGCAGAAAGTAGTGATCCTACTATAATATTATACTAGGAGGGATCAAAAAGTAGTGAGAACGACATACTCCTTAGTAAAAAAAAAATACTAGCAGGCATAGCTCAGATACATATTTGTAATACAAATAAAAAAAAATCTTCGATTCTCTTTTGTTTTTTTCTGAATGTAGTCATTTGTTTGCTTCGTGTCGGAACGTGTTCTCGAAAATGCAGAAAAACGAAGTGCTAGCCGTTATTAAATACCTCTGTTTAAAAAAGTTAACGACGCAAGAGATTCATTGCGATTAGGAGGCAACATTAGAAGAGTCTGCTTCGCCGCATTTCACTGTCGCAAGGTGGGCTTCTCAATTTCGAGTAGGGAGAACGAGCACGGAAGACGAAAATCGTTGCGGCCGTCCATCGACGTCAGTCACCCAAGAAAAAGTTGCGAAAGTCGAGAAACATGTATTGAGCGATCGAAGAGTTACCATCCGATACTAAATTCAAGAAACGGGAACTTCATATGGAAGTTTTCAATCCATATTGAAACAATCTTTGAATATGAGAAAAGTCTCCGCAAGATGGGTGCCGAGAATGTTAACGGACAGTCATAAACAAAATCGACTTGACATTTCGAAGATATTGTTGGACAAGTTTCAAGAAGATTCTGAATACTTTTTGTCTCGTTTCGTAACAATGGACGAAACGTGGGTCCATCATTTTGATCCCGAGACAAAACAGTAATCTTCGCAATGGAAACGGCCATCATCACCGACCCCGAAGAAGTTTCGTGTCGTGGCATCGGCTGGCAAGGTTATGGCCACAATATTTTGGGACTCAGAAGGAATATTGTTGATTGATTACCTGGAGCGTGGAACCACTATTACAGGCCAATATTATGCAGCTTTAATTCCCAAGTTGAGGAATGCCATCAAAGAGAAAATGGAGGGAAACTTCGAAGGAGCGTGCTGTTTCATCACGACAACGCACCCGCGCACAGGTCGGCAGTTGCGATGGCTGCCATTCAGCAAGCTGGCTTCGAATTGCTTGACCACCCCCCTTATTCACCAGATCTGGCGGCTAGCGATTTTTATCTGTTCCCCAAATTGAAAAAATACTTAAGTGGAAACAGGTACGAAGACGATAACGAGGTGATGGATGCCGTGGAGAGCTTTTTGCAGGACCAAGACAAAACTTTTTTTGTGAAAGGGATTGAAGCCTTGGAAAAGCGCTGGACTCGGTATGTAGAGAGACTCGGAAACTATGTAGAAAAATAAATTATTAAGTTATCAATAGTCATTATATTCTATCTCATTCTCACTACTTTTTGATCCCTCCTAATAAATGTAAAAGTTTGTATGTTTGTTACTCAATCACGCAAAAACGACTGAACGAGTTTGGGAGAAATTTGGCACACAGACAGTTTATTACCTGGATTAATACATAGGATACTTTTTATCCCAGATAATTGTTACATTCCTGTCTAATGTCAACGCGGACGAAGTCGCGGGCAGAAACTACTATGTAAATATGGTTGATTTGCCACTAGGTGATCATTAGATATTAACTAGTTGTCTTTGATCACCCAGGTGATATTACCTAGATAATTTTATAATTGCCCCAAAGCTCTTATTTATCTGTGAGCGTTTTTCTTTCCCGATTTCTTGTCCCTAAGGAAAGGGTCTATCGTACTGCTACGTCTCTCCTTCTTCACGCTCCTCTTCATTCTTCCAGTCGCTATGATAGGTCTCTTACTGTTCGTGGAGTGCGTCTTTGGAACTCATTCCCACACGCTATACGCGCAAGCTCCTCTCTAGATATTTTCAAGAGAAGAATCAGCGAACATCCTATCTGATTGTTGAAACATATTTATAATATAATATACAATGTGTATTTTTATGTATGTTTATTTTATTGTATGAATGTGTGGTTGTATAACTGCCCTTTTATTTACCTATTTATCTCTCAACACTTAAAGGTTCGCTGGAAGAGAATTCATATTTAGAGTTAAGCTCGCCTTGGTTGTAAAATTACAATTGCATTTGTACTATATACGCTAAATGATTAAATAAATAAATAAATCTCCTGGCATAACCCTTTTGTTGTACAAATTAAAATAATATGGGCAATGTCTCTTCCAGCTTCTCTATGTCTGTATGAGTTTAATTTTACGAGTCAAATAAACATGCACACGAGTTTCCGGATTTAACGCGACCGTTCAAGGTTGCGCGCGCGCAGCGATGCACTGATGCGCTTGTTTTGATATCGCACTCACTTACGATGTGCAATATACTACATGCATATCACCACGATCTTACACCCTGAGGGAGTATTGAGATATGATCGAGACACTAAGTATGATCAATGGACACAATTTGACAAAATTTTCTCAAGAGGAAATTGTGAGCTGATCATTTACATTTATCGAGTTATATTATCAAAAGTGTTTGGTTCTCAGATAGGTATTATACCTTATATTAATTTATTTTGTAGAGTTTCTGTTATTCGAATGTATGAGATGTACTATGAGAGTGGAAGAAGCCAGAGAGGTCTGTAAGGAGAGAACCTGTTGGAACTCTGTACTCTCTGTCTACTCCACAAAGGATCTGGCGTGATGATATAGATAGATTGATTATTTTATTTGTCTTATTACTAGGTATTAACCTGTGTTGTAAGTCCGTTTACACACATGGAATTCACATACCCGAACAACCAAAATAAAACAAAAAAATTTGTAGGTCTCATAAATATTTGTCCTGTGTCCTGAAGATTAAGCTTGCAACTACTGGATCCGTAAGCGAGGTGGCCTACGTTCTAACCACTGAACTAAGGCGTCGTTCAATTATGTCGGCGTCGTCCCTTTTGTTCTTCATTGGAGATAAAAAAATCTTTAAAAAAAAATGCTAAACTGACTTCAAAAAGCAAAAAATAAATATTTGAAGTCGGTGCTGGTTGGTGCAGTCGGTTACTTGGCACCGACTCCAAATATTTATTTTATGCTTTTTGAAGTCGGTTTACCTTTTTTTTTAAAGATTTTTATTTTACAATTTTAATTGACGAGTGAACTATTTAGTAATATTTATATACCGATATTATATTATTTTGCTATATTATTAATATAATGACTATAATAACGGAATCTATACATTCGTGCTGTTCGCCGTTAAGGAGTTCCCTCTTGTATCTTCAAAGTCCAAGGTCCAATACCAATAACATTAAAATAGGACCACCTCAAAACTAAAAGAATCATCAAAATCGGTTCATAAGCAAAGGAGTTATAAAAAAAGGACGATTTAGGCTTAGTTCTATAGTAGGGTACCTATAGGATTGACGTGATACCCATAATATCTCAATTAACACATGCCTATTGTTTGTCGTTAAGGAGTTCCCTGGTGTATCTTCTAAGTCCAAGGTCCAATGCCAATGAAATTTAAATGGGACCACCTTGGAGCTATACTGAACCCAATGCAAAAAAAGTCATCAAAATCGGTCCACAATTGACGGAATTATCGCTGAACATACATAAAAAAAAACATATGTACAACCGAACATAGAACCTCCTCCTTTTTGAAGTCGGTTAAAAAGGCATAAACCAGGGGTTGCATTTTGTAGCTTGAGTATATAAAAATATATTTAGTAATATGAATATATTTATTTTGTTTTAATAATCTCTTAGAATACCGAAATTAAAGAGCGACCCGCCTACATTCGCCAACCGAGAGTGGCAGAGGTGTACAAAGTACCCCCACATATTGACGACGATGTAAGGTTCCAATGTAATAGAGCTGAGTCTATTAGGAATGTACCATTAAACCGGGAATATAATTTCAGAATCTGGACAGTTACCGAGCATCTTTTAATAACATACACTTTGTTTGATTTTTTAACCTGGGCAAAATCCATAAGACTTCAGTAAGCCTCGAGGAAACCTCAAAAACCCCAAGGTAGCTGATATCAACACTTTCTGAAAAAGTTCTGGAACTCTACTAGGAATGCCACAGTGCTGCACTTGGTCTAGCCTAGGATTCGAGCCCATGACCCCGTGATAGTCAGCAGCAATATGCGCCACACGATGAACAAGGTAGTCAATTTATAAAATATTCAAGAAAATTATGCAGTAAACAATATAATACTCATGCATATTTAAATGACCCAAGGTTTCATATGACAAACGTCTTTCTCCTACAAACCGCTGTCGTAACAATGCCTCTGGGATGATAAAGACTTTTATAAGTCATTACAATATTAATACAGCGACTGTAACACCATATAAAGACTGCAAATAAATTAACATCGCCGCCATGCGAGTCAATGATCCACCCTTTAGTGACGCAGAACATTTAAAACTCAGTAGTACAATTTATTTTTATGAGCAGTGATAGCCTAGTAGTAAGACCGTTGGACTGTAAAGAGGTCTCGGGTTCAAACCCAGGCACGCACCTCTGTCTTTTCGAAAGCATGTGAGTATTAAAAATTAATTATCACTTGCTTTAACGGTAAAGAAAAACATCGTGAGGAAACCTGCATATGCCTAAGAGTTTCTTGAAGGTGTGTAAAGTTCACCAACCCGCACTGGGCCAGCGTGGTGGACTATGGCCTAAGACCCCGCAGTTTGAGAAGAGGCCCGTGCCCTACGGTGGGAGAGCTCCTTAACAGGGCTAATATTATTATTATATAGTACAATTTTGTTGATTATTCGACTCTCCACCAATGTAGGCAGGGTCCACGTAGTAGTATGGCCTATTTTTTCTTATCTCGATCTGTAATATATTTAGATACTTAAGACTGATTCATTATTATATATTATTTGATAGGCGTGCAGACATGTATACACGGTGTAATTTTAGTGGTCCTGGAGCGTATCCAATTCCTACTGAAAAAAAGTAATAAAAATGAAAAAAGAAATGCTTCAAAAAGTAACATCTCCATGACAATACTAATTTAGTGCATTAAAAAACACCCATAGCAAGTGCAAAATGACATCGAGGGAAAGCCCTCAGCTGGCCGGTAGATACCTTCAGTGTTCCGGATTTTACCCTAGCTATGATATTCAGATAGGTGAGTACGTAAATGTTACTGATTGGGGTGTTCTTTGTATTAATTTTTTATTAACAGTAGGCATTGGATACATTAGCTGGACTTTCACTCCAGGACGGCAAAATTAAACCGTCTATAGTACACCTATTTTTGACCTGAGGTGTACGAGGTACACCTACATGTTTCCAATGATATTAGATCACAAGGTGTGAGTTCCACCACAAAGACTTGACAAGAGACTTGTATTCCGGTAAGTGAATATGTCAAGATGTCAAATTAGGTCAAACGTATATACGCAGTATCTGCCAATACAAATTACGCGGTATTGCACTATTGGATTTACGGGTTTATAGGTTTCAATATCTAAGGATCTATCAAGGATAGATTTGCCTTCTACGGATAGAATGTCGACATATCTATATATTAATACGTAAAGCAAAAACTTTGTACACATTTTTATCAGAAATTTCCAACACTTATAGTTTATATAGAGAAGGCGTGCAGAATAGTAATATTTTTTTAAAATTATGTGTAAAACATATATTAAATCAATGAAAAAAACATTACACACACTACCATATATTTGACACAATACACTTCAAATTAATTGTCTATAGTCTTACTGAATGTCAAACGTAACCAGCAAACGATGAAAGAGTTTTTATAAAAAACATCGGTTACAAAGAAGTTTTATATTTTTAATTAAAGTATCAAAATATGTATGTCAAGTTCAATGGATAGCATTTTCTTCATCGCATAGTTTTTAGTTACAATAAAAAAATAAAAAATCTTTTATAAAAAAAGGTAAACCGACTTCAAAAAGCAAGCTTTTTTATAAAAGATTTTTATTTTACAATTTTAAGTGACCAGTGAATTATTCTATAGTAGGGTACCTATAGGATTGACGTAATACCCATAATATCACAATTTACACATGCCTATTGTTTGTCGTTAAGGAGTTCCCTGGTGTATCTTCTAAGTCCAAGGTCCAATGTCAATAAAATTAATATGGGACCACCTTGGATATATACTGAACCCAATGCAAAAAAAAAATTATTATTATATTATATATCTATCTATATCATCACGCCAGATCCCTTGCGGGGTAGGCGAAGAGTACAAAGTTCCATTAGGTTCTTTTCTTACATAAAAAGGTATTCTTTATTTTAATCATGTTTTGTTTTTCTTTATTATTTTAATTTCATATAATTTATTTGAAAAAAATAGGCAAATTAACAGTGTAGCCTTGGCGAGATCTGTGATTATAGAACTATAGTCTTTGACAATAGAAGGTTAATAATCTTCATACTTATAATTTAAATTAATTATGGTCGAATTTCGACCAATGAGCGACCACTAGTTTTGTTTAATCTGTCAAAATTCTACTGACAGAAAGCAAATCTATATTTTTGTACAATTATATGGTATTTTGATAATAATTTAGGTATGCTTCGTTGGTTCGGGCATATAGAAAGAGTGTCCGAAGAAAGAATGACAAAACTTATATACAATGCGAAAGTGGAAGGATGTAGATACCGGGGAAGACCTAGACTATCTTACCATGACCAAATAAACCGGGTCTTACCTGAAGGACAAGTCAGGAGTCTCCGTAACCGGCGAGCGTGTATGTGACGAACTATGAGAGTAGAGGAAGCCAGAGAGGTATGTAAGAAAAGAACCTGTTGGAGCTCCGTACTCTCTGCCTTCCCCGTAAGGGATCTGGCGTGATGATATAGATAGATAGATAGAATTTAGGTATCCTCTAATATAATAAATGTGAAAGTTTGTATGTTTGTTACTCAATCACACCAAAACGGATTTAGATGATATTTGGCTAACGGATAGTTTATTATATCAACTGGATTAACACAAAGGATAATGTTAGGTTCTTATCTTAAGTCAACGCGAATGAAGTCACGGACAGAAGATAGTGTATAATAATTGTTTGGTTTTCTGTGGTTTCTCTGTTATGTACGCCTGTTGTGCGCAATCGCAGCGGTAAACATGCGCGTGGGCCGACTACAGACGCATCTCGGTACTCTTCCGCGTATGACTCCGCTCATTTCGCTTATTATAACAACACTCGTAAAAGCTGCATATAAATGATGACTTGTCAGTCTTTTTGTTTGTATTTTATGCAAAAATGACGAATGAATGCAAGTGCCAAGTAGGAAATTGCAGTCTAGGCGCCACTGTTCGGAATGCATTTGAAATGTTTGCATTGCAATAAATACGGTGTATACGATAGTATAACAGTGCTCACATATCCATGAACAACATGACATTTATAGTGTTGTCAGGATTTGGAAAGTTTTAAATAGTTATGTGCCACAATTTCCTTTTTTGTCGATGATAGAAATAAAATAAAAATTAATCATATACAACTGAAACTTATTTTTTATTACATTTTAATGTTAAGACAAATGTAAAAAAGATATCGATAATAATTATTTTCAATTTGTATTACTTAAAAAATCTAAAGTATAATAGGTATTTATGTCCAAAATAATTAATTTCCTATTGTTTAAATTCAAACATTAAAACCACCCTTAACTTAATACATACAATAAATATTTTTACATATGTCAATAATTTATGTCGATTGATTTAGTTGTTACTTATACACTAGTCACCTTAAGCTGGTAACATTTTTTCTTGTTTTGACTTTTTTAATCTAATTAATTAACTTCAAAAAAGGATATTGTTGATGTATGTACGCGATCATTCCGCCAATAATGAATCGATTTTGATGATTCTTGTTGCATTGGGTTCAGTATAGCTCCAAAGTGGCCCCATTTTAATTTCATTGGTATTAGACCTTGGACTTTGAAGATACACCAGGGAACTCCTTAACGACAAACAATACGAATGCGTAGATTGAGATATTATGGGTATTACGTCAACCTATAGGTACCCTGCCATAGAACTTATTCAGAATATTAACCGACTTCAAAAAAGGAGAGGTTGACCATTCGTCTGTGTTTTTATCACGCCTTTATCTATGAACTGATTTTGATGATTCTTTTTGGGTTGGGTTTAGTATAGTTTCGAGGGGGTCCCATTTTAATGAAATCGGCATTAAACTTTGGATTTGGAAGATACACCAGGGGACTCCTTAACGGCGAACAGCACGAATGTATAGATTCCGTTATTCTATCTATCTATCAATCCTGTAGGTATCTTACTTTACAAACTAGCAAAATAATATAATATAGATATATAAATAAAAGTAAATAATTTACTCTTTACTTAAAATTGTAAAATAAAAATCTTTTCGGAGAAAGGTAAGCCGACTTCAAAAAGTAAATGCAGGAATAAATACAATTGCGGGGCTATTTAAATTAAAAATGAATCGTAGGTCGAAGAGCGCAGGGTTGGAAAAAAAATAATTGTGACGAAATTGAGTTGCAATTAAAATATTTCAGATTTCATCGCGGCTTATTTGTGGTTTTAAAGTGCGCGACGTTTCGAGTGCTCTACTGCACTCATGATCACGGAAAAGACTTGGGCGTTTGACGTCCAAAAGACATTGTTATTCTGGAGTACCTCAGAGGGCATAATTTAAATGCAAATGAAACTTCAATTAATTGATCCTACTATGGAAATGTGCCCAACACTGGGAGATAGACAAACACAGATACATGGCACTAAGCATTGTCGGCTAAAAGTGAAAAGTGAATGTACACCGCCTGGGGAATATAGGCATGGCTGTGTTTATTTCTTTTTTAATATTCTCTTTCTGTCTATCTATCTATATCATCAAGCCAGATCTCTCGCGGGGTAGGCAGAGAGTACAGAGTTCGAACAGGTTCTTTCCTTACATACCTCTCTGGCCTCCACTCTCATAGTTCGTATCATACACGCTCGCCGGTTACGGAGACTCCTGACTTGTCCTTCAGTTAAGACCCGGTCTATTTGGTCATGGTAAGATAGTCTAGGTCTTCCCCGGTACCTACATGCTTCCACTTTCGCATTGTATATCTTTTATTTCATTCTTACTTCTGACATTTTTTAATATGAGAAAGGGTATGAGAAATGGTATGCTCCGTTTGTTCGGTACAAACAGAGCATACCCTTTCTCATCTTAACACTACAAATATTCTCCTGTAATAATATTAGCATTGTCAAGAAACTGTCCCACCGTTGGGCGCGGGCCTCCTCTCAAAGTGAGATGGTTTAGGCTATAGTCCACCGCGCTGGCCCAGTGCGAGTTGGCGAACTTCACACACCTTGGGAGAAACGCTTACGCATGCAGGTTTGTCATGTCAGGCACCGGTAAAACAAGTTTGGTGATAGTTAATTTTTAATGTGCACATGTTTTCCAAAAAACAGAGTTGCGTGCCTTCGTTTGAACCTGAGACCTCTGGCTTTGCAGTTCAGTCGGGTATATCGCTGTTATTTTTACTATATTTTACTATTCTCCTTTTTTTTACGAGGGGAAATGCCTAACGCATACGTAGGGGCCGAGGGCACGGCCCAGGTGGTTATGTGGGGCTTGCACCCACTAAAATCCCTCGGCGTCCTACTGCCCTTTTGCCGGGCCACAGGAAACGTCACCAGCATGACCTCTGTGGCACCGGCGGGCTCAGTCCGTATGCGGACCTCGACACGTGTAGGGGAGTTCGGTCTCCCTCCTACCGCCTTTTGGAGGCTGCGCGGACGTAGCGCTTTTACGACACGGGCCTACTAAGTGCTAGGGCGCCGGGGTGCCCTCCCCGACGCCTGCAGGTTGAGATTACGGTGGGCGAAGGTCGTTCCGGGCGTATTCCCTGCGCCTTAGCTCAACGCGCCCGCCCAGATTGGGGACCCGTACAGGGCCTGGGACCGCACCACCCCCGCATACAGCCTCCTCGCTGAGGCCCCTGGCCCACCCAAGTTTTGCAAGAGCCTCGAAAGCCTCTGCAGGGGCCCCTGCAGTCGCCATTAATTTTGGCGCCAGGGCGGCGAAGTTGGCGTAAAATATTTTGATCCGAACATTTTTCGTTTATTTTCGCAGTATTTATTTTTCCATAATAATATGAAATATTTTTGTATGCAACACTGATGGTCGGAATGAACGTATTCGTGTTTTCTTTAGAAATTTTAAAATACATATTTTACAATATTGTTGTTTAAAAGTTTGTTTTGTTCCACTCGTGTGTTTATGTTTTCAGAATATAAAAATGGCCGCTCATGTGTAGTGTAGAGGCAGGTGCTCCTATACTAGTACATCCATACAACATCACGCCTATATTTCCGCTAGGAGAATCTGTTTGTGACGGTTTTTTTACTAAAACGATCTCAAGCAGCATCATAGTCCAATAACGGTATAGTTCTTGACTTCTTAAGACGATCTAAGGGAGAAACGGCGGTTATATCCACGAAGCAAATATAAGGAAGAGATAGTAATCAACAACCTTTCCCGTGACTTAAATCTTGACATATTTTGTACCAACATGGGCAAGGTAAGGAGGCTCCTAACTAAACAATTCTTCTGAGCATGTGTGTGGCACTCAAACTGCAAGTTTTGTTCTTTTTGGTTGAATTTTTTTTTCTGTTTTTTCTTTATGTGGTTTTTTGTGTTTATTCTTTTCGTTTCTCGTCAAGTAATTATTAATCATTTGTTTTTCGGTGGATACCTTTTTGTTTATCTTGTTTTCTTTTATTTTATTTTCAAATTTGTAATATGAGATTAGTGTGTAACAACATCCTACCTAACTGTAGAAGATTATTATTAGCAACTTGTATACTGTTAACATGATAATAAAATGTTGTTATTAACAAGCTTACAAGCTTTCTTAAAGATAAATAAATTAGATTTTCCTATACAATCAAGCGTGTGAAGTTTGTCCCGTGCGGGAATCGAACCCGTGACTATTCGACTCAGTGGGGCGGAGTGGCTTAAGCTCTTAATCATTGCGCAATTATGACTAATTACTGTTATTCCTTCAGTTTACTGTATTAAATAAAACAAGTGGTCGCCCATAGGTCGATATTCGACCTACTCTTTCATCGTTTGCTGGTTATGTTTGACATTCAGTAAGAATATAGACAAATAATATTAAAGACAAACATCAATTTGACGTATATTGTGTCAAATACATGGTAGTGTGTGTAATGTTTTTTTCATTGATTTAATGTATGTTTTATGCATAATTTTAAAAAATTATTAGCATTCTGCACTCGTTTGCTATATAAACGGTAAGTGTGGGAAATTTCATACTCCTCCGTCCGCGCAATTTTCGTAAAAATGTGTACAAAGTTTTTGCTTCACGTATTAATATATATATATTTATTCGTGATTCAAAGTAATGCCGCGATTTTAAATACATGTCGAATACATATAACTGAATATGCACACAAAAGTACACATTTCGTGGTTTGGGTACCCAAGTACTTAAAAAAATGGTAGATAGATAGAACTATTTATTGTGCACCAGTAATCTTACTGGTGCACATGTATCTGGTGTATGTATCTACATCTGGTAGTTAATTTCTTAAAATTGGAAGTTTGATTTTCGTATTGATTTTGTAAAATAATCTCATTGGAGTGGCTGAATTCTTACGTCATGTACGCTAGACCTTGTAAATTCTCTCAGGTTGGATTGGTCTTGCTCACTAAAATATCTTTGCTAGTGGCGGCTCTGTGGAGCGGGTCACTCTCTTCCCTCCAATATGGTCTAGGAGAGTGATTGCTGCTTCTCAAGTCATACTCGTGAACGGGTGCTGCTGGTGGAGACTGGTCCGTCCTCTATCCTTTAAATGATTAAGCCTGTAGTTCTCTTGAACTTTGGCTCGTTCGGCATCACACTGGAGTTAAGACCAAGTATTTTATTCGCACTCATTATATAATAATAATAATATACTTTATTGCACATAAAATATTATGACACAAAGAAACAAAAACGTACATGGTTATGAAGGTACAGTAAGGCGGCCGTATCGCTTAAAGCGATTTCTTCCAGGCAACCTTAAGATACAGGACATATATGTTTAAAGGTTTATATTTTAAAGGTTTATATGTATATTTTATCGTAAGCAGTTTTTTAGTTATTATTATTGTTAATTTTTTTTATAATATACCTTTACTATTTACTTATTAAGGTAAAGGAAACAAACAGTACAAAAACAGCAGAAATTAGTTAGGTACACACAAATTATGACAAATTCACCAGTAAAGTTTCCAATAATGAAAATAAACAACTATGTACGGTCGGTAGAATTTACAATAAAAATGTCATTTATCAAATTTGTTGCCTTATTCTAAGTTCTTTCTTAAACCTAGAAAGTGACAAATAAAAGATATCGATATCATTGAATTTGTTGTTGTAGCAGCTGGCACTGCGTATTATAAATTTATTCTTTGCATGGACGGTCCTGGCAAATGGAACATGTAGAACAGCGGGAAGTCGGCCTTCGACAACGCAGACCTATTTTGCTGAGCAATGAAGGAGAATCGGTCAAATTATGAAGTAATTTGTATATAAATATTATATCTCTCTGTGTTCGACGATTTTCTAATGATGTTAGATGTTTAATTTGGAAAATCAAGTTAGGGGTGTGTTTAAATTGTAATTTTTTTTGAAATTTATTTTGTATGTGTTCAATAGACTGTTTATGAACTGTGTAGTTAGGATTCCAAACGATTGATGCGTACTCAAGGTGTGAACCTACAAAGACAGTATAGAGTATTAAGTATGGAATTTCTTTGAACTCTTTAGCTTGTCTTAAAACAAAACCTAACATTTTATAGGCTTTGTTGGTAATGAGATCAATATGACTTCTGAAATTAAGCTCATTATCTAAAAGCACTCTCAGATCACGGACCTCAGATACCCACTTTAAACTATGTCCAAACATATTATAATCGAATGTAATTGGGTTTGCTTTTCTATAAAAACGAATTACACAACATTTATCAACATTAATATTCAACTCATTATTAATGCAGTATTCATATAGACTATTCAAGTTATTTTGTTATAAAGTGCAGTCATTAGATGAATTTGCTCTTCTAAAAATTTGGGCCACATCATTCATGAAAATATTAAATAACAAAGAACCAAGATGCGATCCTTGAGGGATTCCGGAAGTTACAGCTAGAAAATTGGAAGTGTAGCCTTTAATTGTTACCGCTTGAATTCTATTAAAAAATCATTAAAATTCATTATTTTGTAAATGGAAGGACTGTGTAGACACTGATTTATACTATAAGTGTAAGTACATTTACATTTAATCTATATTTAAGCCCTTCTATTTAACTCGTTCTGCGTTGTTCTCCCATACACCAACGCAACGAATGTATGCAAATCTCTCATTTTTAAAAGAGCAACCGTGGAGTTTCTTGCTCTTCTTCTCCACAGGAATGACTAAATTTTTCTTTTATGCCTTGTAAGTACTTCTTGTTCTACATGAATAAAAAACTTTTGATTTTGGATTTAGAGTACAATGGACGCTCCAAGTTCGCGAGTTATTTGTCTTTTCTGGACGAGGTCTTAGCCCATTATTCAGTATGTTGACACAGACATGTGTCAGACAAAACTTTCCGTTTCGAAAATCATTTGCCTAACAAATCAACCGATCAGAATTTCAAACGCGTCTGTAAACATATTTTTGGGGTCGTTGCGTAACAGTTTACGTAATTTTTGTGTGTTTTCTTTTTGTTTTTTTAAGTGAAAAATGTTTTAAAGGCGCAGGATTAATGAGGTTATCGACTTTTAAGTACTGTTGTTGATTCAACTTTCTCTATAGGAAAGAAATTTGGAACGCGTGGTTGAGTTTTTTTTCATGTCAATGGTTTATATTTGTCATTCTAAGTGAGTGGCTAGTACAACTGCGCCATTTGTGGCCGCGCTCAGGTCTTCCCTTAGACAGGTGGTGGGGCACCAGGGGCAGACCAGCTGGTGCGGGTATTTTGCGTGATAATATAGATAGAAACATTCAAGAGTCTCCGTAACCGGCGAGCATGTATGAGATGAAATATGAGAGTGGAGGAAACCAGAGAGGTTTCTAAGGAAATAACCTGTTGGTACTATGTATCTTCTACCTAGCCTGCAGCTTCTGCACGGAGATCTGGCGTGGCGATATAAATAGATAGATAAATAGAACTGATCAAATGTGATATAAAAAGATATTGAAGCCGATAGAGATCGTTAAATATTTTATAAAATCGTTTCAAGTACCTTCTTATTTACCCCATCAGGTTTCGCTCAAGAAGGCACTAAATGAAACGGAAGATACTATCAGATGCCAACTCGAAAGGATCCGTGATTTTATTGATACTTGTACATACATCTATGTAGGTGAGATGTCACAGTGTAGAAGATTAACGCAGTCTCATGGAATATAACCAGATGGTTGCTAAGTTAGTAAAATTAAAATAATGAAATAAAAACCGCAACGCATTAGTCAAAAATAGTGGCACACGTATGGTATCATGAAAACCATTAAGTACTCATAAATACTCAAGAAAGCTGGTGATTACTTAAACTCTACCACCCGTTCAGAATATTATTCCTTTGGATAAAAAAGGCAGGAGAGTCCACGGTTACTCTTTTAAAAATTTGAATTTTATAATTATTTTTGTATACATTGCGTTCATGAGGTATAGGAGAACAATATTGTGGACGCCGTTAGGTTGCAATGTGTAGTGAGTCTCTTGCAATTATATCGGGCACAATTTGAGACTTCGGACTGTTTTTACGAATTTTTCGATAGGTAAAGCACACTCAGTGCGACCTAGGATTCAAATCCAGAATTTCGTGATCGCCACGCACATTATGCGTTACTAAACCAATGAAGCAGTCTTGGCATTCTGATTTTTCTTACTCTGTGTTATTTGAGTTGTGGTGAAAGTGAGATAACCAAAGGATCGCGTACAGGGAGTTGCGTAGCGTCCTGTTAATTTGTTTGTTCGAGTTATTATCAGGGGAGTATTTGGATTCTTTATTATAATTATGTACCGTTCATCAAATATTTACCAGCGAGTACCGGTCACAAATTTCCCCTCGAAAAGATTTTGTTTTGGTTATAGGCATGTGATCATAAGGGATATCTTTAAAAGGACAAGAATTCTTTTTGGTTATAAGTTATTGATTTGGTTAATATACTTTTCCGACTTATTTGATGGCTCGAAGGGTACAGTACGAAATCCAGGCGCTTACAGGAAGAGGTACGTATAGGAGTACTTAGTACACGCAAGTTTCGCATAGGTAAAACAGTTGACTGCCTCATTGGTCTAGTCTGTTATGGTTTAACGATTACATGTTTCGGGATTGGTTTAAGCCAGACAAAGTGATATTAAAGTTTTAAAAACACCGTCACGCCTATATTCCCCAAGCAGGGGTGGCATAGGTGTACTGAGTACACCCACGTTTCACCGACGATGTTAGGTCCCATGTAATAGGGGGCGAGCCTATTGCCATATACCCGGCACAATTCCAGACTCCAGACTCATACTGGGAATTTTTAGTTAGAAAAACTACGTTTGTCCGACCTAGGATTTGAGCCCAGGACCTCGTGATCTCAAAGCGATGTGCATGCCTAAGAGTTTCTAAAAGGTGTGTCAAGTTCGCCAACCCGCACTGGGCCAGCGTGGTGCACTATGGCCTAAGCCCTCTCAGTTTGGGAGGAGGCCCGTGCCCAACGCTGGGACAGTTTCTTAACAGGGCTAATATTATAAATCTTTAATACTGTGTGTTTAGCAAGCTAAAATAAAAACAAAAAGCATCATAAATAAGATCAAGCAACCCAAAAAAATAACTACACATCATCATCAATTCCATAAAGCGACACATAAAATATACCAAACGAATTTAATAATATATTTTCATAGTATACAGAATTCTAAGCGATGGAGTGCTGGGCCTTATTCGCTATGACCAAACACGTAACGCAGCGCTTTACGATATCTTTGTGGAATTAAAAGTAATCCAGAGTCCAGCGTCAGACAAAATACCATTACACTATCATTTCATGAAGATTTTGAAACACGCCGCATTTGCTTATAATAGACAATAGGCAGTGTGTCATGACATTCATATACATAAACCAAACATTCAGACCAAAACATTTTTTTGTGGTTGAAAGATTTGTCCCGAACGGGGATCGAACCCGCGACTACTAAATCCAGTGGGTAGAGCTACCTGTACTTTTAACCACAAAACCCAGTCATCTGCCATACATATTCCACGAGCCAACGAGCGAGCGTATAAAACGAACTATGACAGTGGAGAAAGTCAGAGAGGTCTATAAGAAAAGAACCTGTTGGAACTCTGTACCATATGCTTTCCTCCCAAGGGTTTTGGCGTCACGATAGAGATAGATAGATACAGATCTCGGACAGTATATGTATTTACTATGGCGAAACGTTATCGTAACGTACTGCGTTTGTTAACGAATTTAGTCCCTAACGTATAAGCCCAAGTTTATCCACAGACCCTCAAATAAATAGAAGATTCGATAAATAAAACATAACACCGCATTATTGCCGCCCGGTCGAGCAACTGTTGAATTATTCAAGGCATAATCACCATGAAATGATCAAAGAGAACCGACGCGAGATATTGTATTTGATGTCATATTGACAGATAGTGAGGTTGGAATATCATTTTGCATCTTTAGGGCGCCCGAGTCAGAAATACGGAGATCCGTAAAAGAGCTGGAAGATGTTCGCTCCCGTATATTTCAAGTGGAGGTGGTTAGGACACGTCGGAAGATGTAGTGATGGCAGGTGGAGTAGGTCTTTGACAGAATGGAATTCTCGGAAGGGATATCGCAACAGAGGAAGGCCAGTGCAAAGATGGGTCGATGATGTGATTAAGTGCGCTGGTAAGACCTGGCTAAGCGAATTTCAGAAAGCAACTTTATATATCTTATCTTATAATATAATATATAATTCAAAAATAATTAAATATAATGTACAATATTAAATAATAAATAAGTTAATGTTTCTAATAAAATGGACGAACTAATGTAATGAATGTATTATAATGTATTTAAATAAGTTGACTACACTATCATATTAGGAAAAAATCTGTAAAGATAGTTGTTGTAATTTGAGAATAAATAAAAAGAATAAAAAAGATTGGCTCAGGATAGGGATATGTGAGGAGGTGGTGGAGCGAAGTAGGGAGTTCGATCCCTTTGCGGCTCCAAACAGATGTCGGAGAGTCGGGCGAAGAAGGCGGGTGGCCGCCGACCTAATGCAGCCATGAGGGGGGCCTGCGGGCGACAGGAACTGGGGTTACTGTCACTTGCGCAGAATCATCTGGCCCCCGAGGTCGGAGGACGCGCCGAGTGTTCCGGCGCATTCTCACCATGTAGGAGGACCAGGGCGGGGTTAGCTGGCAAGAGGGGTCCGAAATAGAGGACAACCGCTGGCGGGTCGCGGAAGCATGTCCGCATCCCCGTAACTCACCGCGTAGCGGGCGATGGAACACGGTGGGCTTTTAGTGGGTAAGACTTCCTCCAGCGATGGCCGCACTGATGGCGACCGTCGCTGGAGCAAAGAGTCCCACATAACCCGTTCACGTTCCCGTCGTGAACGGGTATGCCTGAGGATAACCCCACCTAAAAAAAAGGATAGGGATATGTGGCGTCAAAAGGAAGATGTTTATGTCCTGCATTGGGTGGAATGAGCTGGAAGTAATGATGATCTTCAGGGGACGGAATATTGATAGCGCAAGTAATACAACTGCTGCTTAAGAACGGAAGTAATCGTCCTTTTTTAGTTCTAAGCTGTATTTAATTTATATCTCCGAGATTCCTTGCGGGCAGGGAGAGAGTACAGAGTTCCGACAGGTTATTTCCTTACAGATCTCTCTGGCTTCATCTATTTAGTTCGTCTCATACACGCTCGCTGGTTACGGAGACTCTTGTCTTGCCCTTCAGATAAGACACGGTCTATTCGGTCATGGTAAGATAGTTTACGTCTCCTCGAAACCTACACCCTTCCACTTTCGCATTGTTTAACTGTTTTTAATTTTATTTTTCTGACATTCTTTCTATATGCCCGAGCCACCAAAGAATTATTCCTTACCTATACACCGAGGCACTCGTATCGCTGTACGACCACGGTGTTCTTACCGATCACTAAGGTTAAGCAGCGTCCGACTTGGTCGGCTTGGGGTGGGCTTGGTCGAGATGGGTGACCGTTGTGACATTTTCATATCGGAGCGTCTCCGTGCTTCGAAAGGCACGTTAAGCCATTGGTCTCGGCTACCACTTAATGTTGCAGTCGTTAAGCCAAGTTGGAAGCCTTATAGGCGGCTTGATAAGTTCCAACAGCAGGTGACCACTAACCTGCCTCCACCAATCCGCACTGGGTCCACGTGATGTTGTATGACCTGATCTCTCTCACCTCGATTTTTGAGAGAAGGCCTTAAGCCCAGCAGTGGCCAGTATAGGCTGATAGTGTGTGTGTGTGTGTGTATACACCGAGACTATCTTTACAGCATCAGTACAGCTTAAAGCTGGACTCTTTCCTCTTTTAAGCAATAGTTGTGTTACTTAGCTATTCTTCAGCTACGCTTTTTAAAGAATGCATCACCCTCTTTCTATACAAATCGAGTAAAAATAAATCAACATTTCAAAATATCTCTTCCAATCGTCGAAACCGCAAAATATTTTAAGGACACTTCATATTTCATAAAACGCAACAATATCAATTACTGAGCGTAACCGACAGATTTCACAAGTGACATGCCAAACGCGACGTGTGGAATTCTCGAAAGTGCATTGTCATATCCTGAATATCGCATCATGTCGAAATGGAAACATATGAGAGGATATTTTGGTAGGTAACGCTGGTATAAAAACGCCGGCGATAACCTTTTTCAAACGAGGAAAAGCGTTTGAAGTCTATCTATAAGTCGCATTTGTAACAAATTTTAATGTAAGTCTCCAACGTTGCAATGGATAAATTACTGGGGATATGAAGAGTACGGCAATTGTAAGCAAGAGAAAACAGGTCGATTATGCGGACTTAATCTGTTTAGGTAGGTGTGTGACCACTTACTGATGAAACTTATCAAGCCGCTCATCACGCCTTAAACTTAATTTAAGGACTATCACGTGAAGTGGATATAGCAATTAAAAGTTTAGCGTGTCTTTCAAAGCGTGCTGACGCTCCAGAATGGAAATATCGTATAACTATCCACACACATCACCCATTTTAGACTCATCAAACCTTGGTGATCGTTATAAACACCACTACCATCAATCATCTGTATTCATCATCGTCATCAGCCGAAGGCGTCCTCTGCAGGACAAAAGCTTCCCCCAAAGAGCGCCATAACGACCACGCTGGTATTATCTATACTAATATTATAAAGAGGTAAAGTTTGGATGTTCGGGGTAATCTCCGGTACTACTGATCCGATTTTAATGATTCTTTCTCCATTGGAAAGCTACCTTATCCAGAAATAACATAGGCTATATAACATAGATCCGGTAGGTGACGCTGTTGTCGACGGGGCACCAAGTGGTAGAAGTGCTAGTCATGTATAAATAACAAACTAATTTAATATCATTCGCAGTCGTGCCCTTCCAAAAATATTGTCCCGTGTATTTCCATCTCTAATTAGGCGCTCCTTTCATCTTACTTTGTCACTTTGTTCTCGGAAAAAATGCAGTTAAACAAAGGGAAAATATGTCATGAGCTTATTGTTGGTCCTTGAGCCTCGATTAGCTGGGGGTTGGGAGGTGGGGGTGACTAGAGACCCGGGTGTACATTCACTTAATGCTTGAACTAGAGTGGTACTAGTATCTAGTATGCTTGAGGAAAAAAATAAAAAGGTGTACAATACATTTGGCGATCCGTTCTTTCCTACGGAAGTTTCATGACCGCTTGATGCAGTGATCGTCGGCCAATCAGCTCAGTGGACCGAGGAGTCAAAGTCAAAGTCAAAAATTATTTATCTGTATAAGCCAATAGGACTGTATAGGACAGACGATTTAGCGTCACGGGTTCGATTCCCGCACGGGACAAGTATTTGTGTGACCCACAATTATTTGTTTCTGTCTGGGTATTTGTGTATGTGAATTTTCATGTTTGTAAACGCACCCACGACATAGGAATAAATCCTAATGTGGGGCTACGTATGTTCTAAAAAAAACAAAAACTTTCACAACCGTCAATATTATTACATTTTTTACATCTACCGCCGGCTCTAGATGCAGGGTGGATACCCGTTCAGGGCTAATATTGTCATGCAAACTTTGACCCACAAATGTATGTCTAGATCTGGATGCTTGTGTATATGAATTTCGTGTTTGTAAACGCAAATCCACAAAAATCTTAGTGTGAGGCTACGTTTTTCTCAATAAGAAAAATAAAGATAGTGAATTGATGCCTATTTTTCCCAAGCGTAGGTGAAAGAGGTGTACTATGTACACCCACATATTGCGGACAAAAATAAATCTTACGAGTGTATTGACATGATAACGGGCGCAATTCCAGACTTCGTACTTCGCAATAGAATTTTTCGATAGAAAACGACACCTTGTCCGAACAAGGATTCAAACCTAGGAGCTCGTAATTGCCAGTCGAACGTACATCACCGTCGAGGCAATTCGAAAGTGAAAAATAAAGCTGTTAAAAAGACAATGAACTTCGGTACATAAACCCGAGTCGCAGGTTTCCGAACTCACAAACGAAATATGCACATCACATCAATATGACAATTAATAAGTATTTCTGAAAACCGTTCTGAAGGCTAAGCACAAACCATTTGACGTTATCGTAATTATGTACTGAAAGCGTGCTGTCACGTTCATCCTCATTTACTAAATTGGAAGTGTGAAAAAGATCGCATATCAACTCGATGGCGTCTCGCTAACGTCAATCTGTTTATGTTTAAGCCATCTGAACACATTTTTACCATTCAGTCACACAATGGGGCTTAATAACCGAAAATATGTTAATGACTCCCAAAACAACATTCGGATTACGACTTTATTCGTAAAGTAATAAAATCAAATGTTCAGTGGAATATGTTTGTTGATTGACACGTTATAGCTTATTTGTGTCCAATTAGAGGAGAGAGTTCATTACGTGCGCAAATGTTGCGAAACGAATACCGTGTGTTGTTTCGAAATTCAAAAATATAAAGAATAATACATTTGTGTGCATTTGTTTTTTTTTGTGATATTATTTTGGCAAGTGCATTGCTTTGTTAAAAATTTAGTGTAATTATATTTTTATTGCAGGTAACTTTGAATAATAACAACTATCTATTCTATATATTTAATAAAATGTGGCTGACGATCACTAGTTATCGGATTCAAATTTTCGGTCGGACAAGTTTACTTTTTCTGCGAAATATTCGTAATAGCAGTACGAAGTTCGGAATCGTACTCGGTATAATGGGAATAGGCTCGCCCCCTATTATATTGGTACCTTACATCATTGGCTATATGTCAATATACATATGGTTTATCTGTTATCCTCGTTCGGGAACATAGGTGTGTGTAATTTTTTTTTTTTAATCTCTCTAGAGTTCTCTTTAGTTAACTAAAGAGAACTCTAACACTAATTGACTGACAACACACAATTAATTTAGGTGGGTAATCACTAAGAATTAATTTTCGTAAAATCTTCCCCTGTCTATCTATATCATCACGCCAGGTTACTTGCGGGGTAGGCAGAGAGTACAGAGTTTCAACAGGTTCTTTCCTTACATATCTTTCTCGCTTCCTCCCTAAGAAGGTTAAACTGGATGTTAAAAAATTCTGACGAGAAATCCCATCGGTGTCTAAATAATAATAATATTATCAGCCTATACTGCCCACTGCTGGGCAAAGGCCTTCTCTCACAAATCGAGGTGAGAGAGATTAGGTCATACTCCACCACGCGGACCCAGTGCGGATTGGTGGAGGTAGTTCTGTGGCCAGCTGCTGTTGGAACGTATCAAGCCGCCTTTAAGGCTTCCAACTCGGCTTAACGACTACCACATTATGTTAACCGGTACCAACGGCTTAACGTGTCTTCCAAAGCACGGAGACGCTCGAATATGAAAATGCCACAAACGGTCACCCATCTCAGGCCGACCGAGTCGAACGCTGCTTAACCTTGGTGATCGGTAAGAACACCGCGGTCGCACAGCACTACGAGCGCCACAAAAAGTGTGTCTAGTAAAAACCTAGTAAAATAAAAATCAACTTTGTCAAATTGAAAAACCAAATCTGATATTTCGGCTAGATAGAACCGACTCAAATTCATAAATAACTAGATAATGTACATTTATATCCAGTTTCTATACATTCCGGGAAAATCAACATGGCTCTCTTTAGAAATATAAAAGAAAAATCGTGAGGCAACCTTATTTTCCGAGAAAACCTAAAAATATCCAAGATAAGTCGATAACTTCAAAAAAACTGTGAAATATATTTTTATACGCTGTTTGATATTATTCGGTTAAAGTTATTTTAGTGATTTAGAGACTCATATCCCATCAGCCTGCACGAGAGCTGGACAGTGATTATAAATACTCTTTAATTTAAGCCAAAATCCTTACTTCTACTTAGATGTTGAATGTACGCGTGTCCGTTTTCTATCTACCTATCTATATCATCACGCCAGCTCCCTCGCGGGGTAAGCAGAGAGTACAGAGTTCCGACAGGTTCTTTCCTTACATACCTCTCTGGCTTCCTCCACTCTCATAGTTCATCTCATACCCACTCGCCGGGTACGGAGACTCTTGACTTGCCCTTCAGATAAGACACGGTCTATTTGTGTGCGTTTTAATTGTATTTAAAAAAAAACAAGCATTTTTCATTACAAGCCATATTTGTTGCAAATATAAAAAAACAGCCCATGCCCCGGATACTGGTGCTACAGACGAGCCCAGAGGCGAGTTTGTGGCACCGGAATCAACAGAGGGCATCACTATGGAAGAAGTTGAATGGGCGATACGAAGTATGAAAAATGGTAAAGCTGCGGGAATAGACCTGATATCTGCCGAGATGATCAAATATGGTGGAACTTGCGTCCGGGATGCCTTTCGGGTCCTTGCAAACCTTTGCTGGAGGACCGGTAGGGTCCCTACAGATTAGCGCCGCGCAGTTATTGTACCCTTGTACAAAGGCAAGGGTTCACAATATGACTGCGCCAATTACAGAGCCATTAGTTTGATCAGCTTGGCAGCCAAGGTGTATGGTAAAATTATTGAAAGGAGAATGCGCGAGAAGTCCGATGGAATGTTGTGCGAGGCACAAGGGGGCTTCAGGTCCGGAAGAGGATGTTTGGATCAAGTTTTCTCCCTTCGCAACATCGTAGAGAAGCATATGGGAGTGGGCCGGAAGGTTTTCTGCGGTTTTGTGGATCTGGAGCAGGCGTTTGATAGAGTTGTGCGAAAGAGACTTCGGGACATTTTACCTGAGTATGGTATAAATGGCACTCTGCTGCGGGCCGTCCAGTCCACTTATGTGGACTGCAAGGCATGCGTACGGGTGGGTGGTAACATGTCACCCTGGTTTGACGTTGAAATCGGCGTCAAGCAGGGTTGCGTGTTGTCCGCTAGACTGTTTATAATATATTTAGATAAAACTCTTTAAAGACTGAAAGCTATGAATGAAGGTGTACAAATGAGTGATCTAGTGGTAAATCATCTACGATATGCAGATGACGCGGTTTTGATAGCGCCAACAGCCACTGATCTGCAATCACTAGTCACAGTTATAAAAGACGACTGCATAAAAAATGGCTTACATTTGAATGTGAAGAAAACCAAAATTATGGTTTTTGAAAGGGAAGAAACCATAACGACTGCAAGGATTGTGGTTGGGAACGATGTGCTGGAGCAAGTGAATGAGTTTGTATATCTTGGATGTGCATTCAGTAAGGATGGAAAATACACCGCTGACATAGAGAGAAGAGTGAGTGCAGGGAACAGAGTCAATGGCGCGATGGGAAAGCTACTTGGGAGCCGGCACTTAAGCCGAAAGGCGCAGCTGGCCATACATAATGGAGTGCTTGTCCCAACGCTGTTATATGGCAGCGAGAGCTGGGTATGTAAGAAAGAGAATGAAAGTAGGATAAATGCGGTGGAAATGCGATCTCTGCGGAAGATGTGCAGAGTGAAGCTGACCGACCGTATTCGCAAAAGCGTAGTAAGAAAGCAAATAGGTATGAAAGAGAGTATCGGTGTAAAGATGAGAAAGGCTATGCTCCGTTGGTTCGGGCATATAGAAAGAATGTCTGAAGAAAGAATGACAAAACAGATATACAATGCGAAAGTGGAGGGATGTAGGTACCGGGGAAGACCTAGACTATCTTACCATGACCAAATAGACCGGGTCTTATCTGATGGACAAGTCAGGAGTCTCCGTAACCAGCGAGCGTGTATGAGACGGACTATGAGAGTAGAGGAAGCCAGAGAGGTATGTAAGGAAAGAGCCTGTTAGAACTCTGTACTCTCTGCCTACCCCGTAAGGGATCTGGCGTGATGATATAGATAAATAAAAAAACAGCAGTTGTATTATACAAATAAAAAAATACGAGCGACTGTGTTATAAAACAAAAGCCAACAAACCTCCGTTTTTAAAGTAAAGATTATAAAATTAAAATAACATTACGGACAGAAGGATAACATAACACATGAATTAAGTATTGTTTACCGCGAACTAGGTCAATAACCTACCACAGATTAGGAGCACGGAGCGAACGGCCAGTGACATTATGAAGTTTCAATTATTTTTTTTTTGCTTTTAAAGCTTACTCTATTTTCTTTTCTTTTTATAGTGACAGAAGTGTAGTGTGGATAGTAATCCACACCCACTTTTCGCCGACGGTGTTAGGTGCTATGGAATAGGGCGCGAGCCTATTTACATTTAAGCGGGCACAATACCAGATTCCGGACGAACCATGGGATTTTTGCGACCTAGGATTCGAATCCAGGACCGTGTGATGGTTATGAGCATTAGTTTTACGATCTAAGTAGAAAATGTACGTTACTAGACCAATGAGGCAGTATACTACTAAAAAAGTCATCATCTTCTCAGCCTATACTCGTCCACAGCTAAACATAGGCCTCCCCAAATGCTCTTCAGCATAACCGGTCCGATACCACCTCCATCCAACGACTTCCTGGAATCTTCACAAAAAAATTCGTACCATATATAAATTGATAAAATCTTTTGATATGAACCCAGAACCTCGTGATAGCTACGCGCATTATTTGCCACTAAACCAACGAGGCAGGCGGCCAACAACGCAATTTTTAGACGGAAAAAAATCACAATCTAATACTCCAACAATTGTCGTCGAAATTTCGCTTCAACAAAAAGAATAAGAAATGCCAAAGGAATTAAATGATCCTCAACTGTTATATTGCATTCGTAAACGTAAAATTTAACGGTGAAGGAAAACATCGTGAGGAAACCTGCATGCCTAAGAGTTTCTCGAAGGTGTGTGAAGTTCGCCAACCCGCACTGGGCCAGCGTGGTGGACTATGGCCTAAACCCTCTCAGTTTGAGAGGAGGCCCGTGCCCAACAGTGGGAAAGTTTCTGAACAGGGCTAATATTGATATTGAAACGTAAAATTCGTAAAATAAAGGTAACGTAATTACAGTTTCGCTTCATACTCTCTCTTCTTACAATAAATCATAATATATGTGTACACAGAACACCTCAGCCAGCCCCGCTTGGAATACGGTTACGGTATGTTTTTTAAAGTCAAGCTGTGTACACTGAAATAAAAACTACAATAATAGACAAATAAGTAACATTATGTTCCAAACAATAACATGCAATTTGCATATGAGTGCAAAAATTGGGTCAAAGACCTGCCTCAGACGACATTGTCCCTTCGGGCATCGACACTGGATGCCTATGCACTGAATGAAATAAAAAAAATGATTTATTACTCCTTTGGAATTTATTTTTCTTGTTTTTGCATCGAAGCGAAACCGTAGTAATGTTACATTTATTTAAGGTGATGTTTTGTTTGTAGAGTTGATTGTTATGAATACAATACCTGCAGTCATCCAAGGATCTTGTGGCCCGTGGCCAAAATTGGAACTAACGCTTTCATCAAGTGAAATTTCACTTCAAGACAGTCGCAGAGTTGCCGTTAGCTATGAAATTCACCAAAATTCTTTTTTTATTTAGTAATCGTGAGTCCCACCTGTTAAAATATTTCCCTGGAAGTAGGAATTTTTTTATCTATCTATATCATCACGCCAGATCCCTTGAGGGGTAGGCAGAGAGTACAGAGTTCCAACAGGTTCTTTCCTTACATACCTCTCTGGCTTCCTCTACTCTCATAGTTCGTCTCATACACGCTCGCCGGTTACTGAGACTCTTGACTTGCCCTTCAGATAAGACACGGTCTATTTAGTCATGGTAAGATAGTCTAGGTCTGTCCCGGTTCCTACATCCCACCACTTTCGCATAGTATATCTTTTTTATCGTTCTTCCTTCCGACATCCTTTCTATATGCCCGAACCAGCGGAACATACCCTTTCTCATCTTTACACCGATACTATTTTTCATACCTATACGCTTTTTTACTACGCTGTTGCGAATACGGTCGGTCAGCTTGACTCCGCACATCTTCTAGGAAGATTTTACTAAATGGTTACCTTAATTTCACACATCGCCGCTCTGTCAATATTACCATCGGTCCAAAATATCCTTGACACATTATATATTACTTTAAGATCGTTTAAAGTTATGTTGGTTATCACTTTTACCATCTCCTTCTCTCACCTTCTCCTTTCACCTTTTTATGTAAATAATTTTAAATGTAAGCCTTCCTGGAATATGGCAAATAACAGGCCTTTCGTCACGTATCTATTATGTATCTATACTATAACGCCAGATCCTTGTGGAGTAGATAGAGAGTACAGAGTTCCAACAGGTTCTTTTCTTAGAGACTTATTAACTCTCAGAGTACGCCTCATATATGCTCGCCGGTGACGGAGTCTCTTGACTTGACACGTCGTCACGCCTCTATTCCCCTGGAGGTGGCAGAAGTGTATTATGCACACCCACATTTAGCGTTGGGAGGGGACCCGACTGTTATTATACCGGTCGCAATTCCAGACCCTGAAATACTGTCCAGAATTTTGCGATACAAGGCCAAATAACATTTTGCCGATCTAAATCCAAAACGAATTAATTTCAGGACCTTATCATTCCCAGCTGCTCTGTGCGTAACTAGACCAAGATAGGTATATTACTATCTTAGTCTAGTTATTCATGGTTCACCTAGGATGTAATGAGTGTCGGCATGGGATGATGGGCGGCGCCGGCTCGCAGGAGCGCTCGGTGCAGGGGGACAGGCGCTGTCGCTCCCGACCGTGATATCATCCGTGGTTGGGAACGAGAGCGCCTGGGTGGCAATGACGGCCTTTTGCGAGGCCGTCATGTCCGCTAAGGAGGAGGCAGAGCGGGTGAGGGAGGAGACGTCCTCCAATCCCGCTCGTAGACGGCGCGTTGGGCGAAGGCGTCGGGACTACGCCCGAAACGACCTTCGCCCACCGTGATCGCGGCCTGCAGGCGTCGTGGAGGGCACCCCGGCGCCCTAGCACACACAGACCCGCGCCGTAAAAGCGCTGCGTCCGCGCAGCCTCCGAAAGGCGGTAGAGAGGAGACCGAACTCCCCTAACAGGTCCGCACACGGACCGAGCCCGCCGGTGCCACAGAGGTCATGCTGGTGACGATTCCTGTGGCCCGGCAAAAGGGCAGTGGGACGCCGAGGGGTTTAGTGGGTGCAAGCCCCACATAACCACCCGGGCCCTGCCCTCGGCCCGGGGGTATGCGTTAGGCATTTCCCCTCGATAAAAAAAAATCATAAAAAAACAATAAAGGAGGCAACGAGTGTTGTTTTTCGCACTCGCGAATGCGGATGCGGATGAGATTTTTATCTCCAACATGACTTTTGAAGGATATTCTAAACTTTATTTAAAATTAGTAGTTTTAATCTGCTAAATAACTTCAAACCTTACATTATTGTAACAAGACTTAGATATTATAAATCTGATTGGACCTCTAAAGTTTAGCGGACGATTTAGCGCAGTGGTTAAGGGCTTAGCCCGCCCCGCCCACTGTGTCTAATAGTCGCGGGTTCGATTCCCGCACGGGACAAATCTTTGTGTGATCCACAATTATTTGTTCCGGTCTGGGTATTTGTGTATGTGAATTTTCATGTTTGTAAACGCACCCACAACACAGGAATTAATCCTAGTATGGAGCAACATTTTTTTAAAACAAACAAAAAAAAAAAAAAAAGTTCCTTTTTCACAAACATATTACGATTTTTTTTTTTTTTTATCTGAGGAAGTACATTCATTATTTTGTGTTTTGAGTACATTTGTGAGTTTATTAATATTTTAATTAGACTAACAAGAACAAAAGAGAAAGTATTTTTAATTTAGTTGCCTATATCAAGACTGCAAGCAGGTGCGAAGACGAATGCGAATATTTGTTCCATAACTATGTAGAGGATGTATCCTCTAACTTCTTAACCCTTCAACATCCCTAGACAATAAAAAATCCCCACAAAAAATAATAGTCGCTTAACAACAATATCCAAACGTAATAAACACCCCATAAATTCAATTACTTAATGCAAAAATTGATTTACAGCCCACTGTGCGGTGGGAAGGCCGAAATAAAATCATATATACCGACCGAAATCGGCACAGTGCCAAAAATCCCCGATGTTTGTAGAAAAAAAATCCCCACCATTCGTAATATTAATGGGTGGAAATAATAAGCTTTCGCTATATATCATGTGTTGGAACTGCATTTGATTTTTCACATGTTTTGGCTTAAAATCTGTAAGCGATTGCCAAAAGTTTCGCGAAAGATTTAAAGATAGCGAATGTGATATTGAATTATTGTGGGGATTTTGTTTTAATTTTGTTTTTATTCGGGGGATGAATTATGGTTGGGGCATGATGGAGGTTTAGATAGTAAATTCTAAGTTTGTAGATATTGTTTGGTTGTATGATTTATAAATGTACTTGATTGATTCAGGTAAACCCACATTTTGGAGATATCTCTATCTGAATTCAGATAGAGATATCTCTATCTGAATTCAGATAGAGATATCTCTATCTGAATTCAGATAGAGATAAAGAATTAATTAAGTTTGGAAATAATAATATCTTCTTCTTCTTCTTCAGCCGAAAGACGTCCACTGCAGGACAAAGGCCTCCCCCAAAGACCGCCACAACGACCGGCTTTGTGCTGTATGCATCCAACTTCTACCCGCGACCTTCACCAGGTCATCGGTCCATCTTGTAGGGAGCCTACCCACTCCACGTCTTCCGGTACGTGGTCGCCATTCGAGAACCTTTCTGCCCCAACGGCCGTCAGTTCTACGAGCGATGTGCCCCGCCCACTGCCACTTAAGTTTAGCAATTCTGAGTGCTATGTCAGTGACTTTCGTCCTCCTGCGGATCTCCTCGTTTCTAATTCGATCCCGCAGGGTAACTCCGAGCATAGCTCTCTCCATCGCCCTTTGGGTGACCTTGAGCCTTCTTATGAGGCCCATCGTAAGCCACCATGTCTCAGTGCCGTAAGTCATCACTGGCAACACACACTGGTCAAAGACTTTTGTCTTGAGACACTGCGGAATTTTGGACGAGAAGATGTTACGTAGCTTCCCAAACGCCGCCTAACCGAGCTGGATTCGACGATTGACCTCTTTCTCGAAGTTGGACCTACCTAATTGGATTCTTTGTCCCAGGTATATATAATCGTCAACAACTTCGAGCATAGAGTCTGCAACCTTTATAGAAGTTGGTACTACATGGACGTTTGACATGATCTTCGTCTTGTCCATGTTCATTTTAAGACCTACTTGTTGAGAGACTCTACTGAGATCGTCGAGCATGGCACTGAGGTCTTCCAGGGTATCCGCCATGAGCACGATATCATCGGCAAATCGAAGGTGAAAGATGTACTCGCCGTTGATGTTGATACCTAGTCCTCTCCAGTCCAGAAGCTTAAAGACATCTTCCAGCGCGGTGGAGAACAGTTTCGGGGATATAACGTCTCCCTGTCTCACACCACGCTGCAGTTGAATAGGTTTCGAGCTCTGGTCCTGAAGGCGGACTGACATAGTAGCGTTTTCGTACAAACTCTTCAGCACCTCGATATACCGGTAGTCAACTTGGCACCGCTGGAGAGACTGTAGTACAGCCCAAGTCTCGATCGAATCGAAGGCCTTCTCATAATCCACAAACGCTAAGCATAGTGGCAGGTTATACTCTTCAGTCTTCTGTATGACCTGTCGCAGCGTATGAATGTGGTCTATGGTGCTGAAGCCTTTTTGGAAACCGGCTTGTTCGGGAGGCTGGAAGTCATCTAGTCTGCGCGCGAGACGATTTGTGATGACTCTCGAAAACAGTTTATAGACGTGGCTCAGAAGTGAGATGGGTCTATAATTCTTCAAGAGGGTTTTAACACCGTTTTTGAAGAAGAGAACCACCATACTTTCGCGCCATGACTGTGGCGTTTTGCTCTGCTTGACGGTGTTGAATAGTTTCTGGAGAGCCCTCAATATCGGCTTTCCACTAGCCTTGAGAAGCTCGGCTGTTATACCGTCATCGCCTGGCGCCTTGTTGTTCTTGAGCTGTTTGAGAGCCATACTAATCTCGCACAGACTGATGTCCGGGATGTCATCGGTATAGTGTCGGGTCAATTTGGCTCTTGGGTCTATAGCCGGATTGCAGACAGGTGATTGTACTGATGTGTAAAGCTGGCCGTAGAACTTCTCGACTTCCCTCATGAGTTCCGGTGTAGAGGATACAATCCTGCCGTCTCCGGTCTTCAGCTTACTCAGCCGGCTCTGTCCGATAGACAGATCCCTTGCAAACACTTTAGGGCCTTTGTTGCGCTCGATAGTCTCTCTTATTTTTTCAGTATTATACTCGCGTACATCGCGAGTCAGAGACTTAGAGATCTGCCTATTGAGCCGCTGGCATTCGGAAACTTCTTCTGGAGACTGCAAGATCATCCTGCGTCTTTCCTCCATAAGCTTGAGGGTAACGCCTGAGAGCTTTTTGGTTCTTTTTGTACGGTGGGTTTTAAAGAACTTGAGCCCGACCGTATGGACAGTTTCCACTACCCTGCTGTTATAATCGTCCACGTTTATGCACTCACCTAGACCTTCGAAGCGATTCTGCAGTTCGAGCTGAAAGCTATCGGGCTCCTGAATCTGGACAGGTGCTGGACGGAGTGTAGACTTCATTAGTCTAGACCTTTCAAGCTTGAAGTTGATATTCAATGTGCCTCTTACTAGTCGGTGATCACTTCCAGTTTTAACTGCGTTGATCACAGAGACATCATTGAATATGTGCCGCCTCGTCGACATGATGAAGTCTATCTCGTTTCTTGTAACACCATCGGGGCTCACCCAGGTCCATTTACGGTGTTCCCGCTTCTGGAAGAAGGAGTTCATCATAAAGAGTCAATCCTTCTCCATGAAGTCAGCCAGCATTTGGCCCCGGGGATTCCGTTGTCCAGTACCAAAGGTTCCAACTCTCAGCTCATCGTCGCCTCGTCTGCCCAGTTTCGCGTTAAAGTCCCCCATGACAACGGTGTAGTGAGTTTTAGAGGTATGTATGGCTCTAGGTATATCCTCATACATAGCCTCTACCTCATCGTCGGGGTGTGTCGAAGTCGGTGCGTATACCTGTATAATTTTCAGTGAATACCTTTCCTCACCCTCTCTTCGGACTTCAGATAAGCCTATGATATCCCAGTGTAACCTGCTCAATTCTTCCTCTAACTCGTCGATCTTTTCGTCAGTTCGCAGTGTGCGCGTGTTAAAAGTTGCCAGGGCCAATGGTCTTCGTTGTCGGTAGCCATGCCTCTTCCGGGGATTCTTAGCACCCCCTGCCCCGGCGTTACCGTGGCTGCTACCGTGGCCAGGACAAGCGGGGCCGCCGGGGACTGGGGGCCGTTTAATATTTGTGGATGTCATTAGGGGGATGATGCCATAATCGCCACGATTGGCAGGCGGGTTGGCGATCGCAAAATAGCGTTAGTAGGTATTAAGAGGACGCTGCTGCCCATCCTCTCGTCTTACAAGCCCCTTAGGCACCACTTACGGCACCTGTGGGCTATGATCTCCTAGCAGTAACCCAACTAACTAGGGCTATGGATGCCATGTGTATCGCCATTCCAGAGAGTGGTGCCCTGCTTCCGGCAACACTCAGCCCAAGCGAGCCCTCTTACGGTGTGGCACCAGAGTACTGCCTCGCTTGAACTACCGCTTGCGGTATTTGTTGCTGGATTTGGTCGGCTCTTACGACCCGCATAATAACAGCCTATACTATCCAACTGCTGGGTAAAGACCTTCTCTCAAAAATCAAGGTGAGAAACAGTAGGTCATACTCCACCATACGGACACAGTGCGGATTGGTAGAGGCAGGTTTGTGGCCAACTGCTGTTGGAACTTATCATGCCGCCTATAAAGGTTTCACTACATAGCCAACGCAGCGTGACAGTGGTTTGTGGAGTTTTAATGTACGGAGGACGCCACACAGCGCAGCCCCGCTCAGGGCGAGCGCTTCTGTCACGCTTCCGTCGCGCTCCGAAGGCTATTTGACCAAGCCTTAAGGTTTCTAACGCGGCTGAACGGCTACTACATTAAGTGGTATCCGGGACCAACGGCTTAACGTGCCTTCCAGAGCACGGAGATGCTCGAATATGACAATGCCTCAAACGGTCAACTTAGGCCGACCGAGTCAAACGCTGTTTAACTTTGGTGATCGCTGAGAACACCGCACTCGCACAGCGGTAAGAGCGCCTTTAGTTTAGAATAGATACCAAAATATTTTAATGTTGGATGTTGTTTAGGGAAGCTATAAAAGCCATCTTTTTTAGGTTAATTAAGGCTGCCTCGTTGGTCTTGTGGCAAAGCGCATTGCTTTGTGATCACGAGGTCCTGGGTTCAAATCCTAGGTCGGACAAGTGTAGTTTTTCTAACGAAAGCTTACGAGACTTACCCAGTACAAGTCCGGAGTCTGGAATTTTGCCCGGTATATGGCAATAGGCTCGCCCCCTATTAAATGGGACCTAACATCGTCGGCGACCCCCGCTTGGGGAATATAGGCGTGACGGTGCAATTAAGAAAAAATACATTAAAACTCAAATTTCAATTGTTTATTTTGCCTAAACCCTGAGGGGGTGTTTAGGAATTGTCATATTTACATTTTTATTTTTAACTTAGTAATCTACCACCGGATCGGAACGCGGCCTCCACTGAGAAGATCCGGCGAGAAACTCAGCAGGGTTGCCTTTTTGTCTAATTCTCCATTCCTTTTATTAATATTTTTGTATATACATTTTTATATTATACAAAATCATTTATGCGATCCAGCTCCAGTGTGATGCCTTATGACTGAGATATAAAACTAATAATAATATTTAAAAAAAATATGTTTTAATGAAAAGCTACAGGATGCTGGAGGCACCAGTCTCCAACAGCAGCACCCGTTCACGAGTACGACTACTTGAGCAGCCATTATCTCCCTCGATCATATTAGAGGGAAGGAAGTCACCCGCACCAAATAGCCATGCAAGCATAGACTTTTTAGTGACCATGGCCACATAACATATCAATACATATTAAAGAGAAGTTCAGCGTCCTCAATGTTTACCTACGATATCTTGCTATCATTTCGTATATATGTGAAAGTCAAACCTGGCCTAAATTAGTTCAGGCATATATGGCCTAGGGGCTTATTCTTGCAATAGGTAAAATGAGTTGCGAGCGATGGTCGCTTCGTTAATATGAATGTACATTATTATTGAATTAAAATATTTCTACATACCTATATTCCCCAAGCAGGGGTGTCAGAGGTGTACTATGTACACCTACCTTTCGCTGACGATGTAAGGTTCTAAAAAGGGGGTAAAAGGGGCGGTCTTTTTGCCATTATAGCGGGATTGATGCCGGAATCCGGACTAATATTTTTGTTTTACAAGCTTTTATTTCATTTGCAATGTTCGTATGTCTGTCTGTCTGTCTTTCCCGTTTAAATCTTGTGATCCATTTTTCAAGCACTTGCGGGTATCTGATTGAGCTGAAATTTGGCATACATTGTAAGTCCGATAACAATGCAATAATAAGGTACAGTGGAGTTGGTCTGATGATGAAGTCGGAAGGTGACCAACGGAAGTACCCAACTATTCAATATAACCACGTATTTGGGCTCATTTGATTTGTCTTGACGTGTTCTGTAGACTCGGCTGATATCCAGGGCCCATGATAGAAGCGGATTGGGCCAACCGAACTATCTAACTACTCAATATAACTCCGACGTGTTGGGGCTCGTTACATTTGTCTTGACAAGTACTTGTTAGTCTCCGTTGTGTTCTTGCTATAAAAGTTTGTTTTTAAAAAGGTACTTTTAAATTAATTTTTTTAAGTAAAATTACCTTTTGTCCGAACAAAGATTCGAACTCTTGCCCCGTGATTACTAAGCGCATTACTCATCACTAGACTAATGACTGTTTTATGAAATATGCTGAAATAAATAGTTTATTTTATAGTTAATTTTAGTGCCTAAAGACTAAAGTTTTTAGTCAATGTGTGTTACCAGTGATGACATATGGATCAGAGACGTGGTCTCTTACAATAGGTCTCATAAAAAAGATAACAAAGTTGCTCAGCGAGCTATGGAGAGAGCTATGCTCGGCGTTTCTCTACGCGATCGAATCAGGAATGAGGAGATTCGTAGAAGAACCAAGGTCACCGACATAGCCCTCAGGATTAGCATGCTGAAGTGGCAATGGGCTGGCCACATAGCGCGAAGATTGGACGGGCGTTGGGGCAGAAAGATTCTAGAGTGGAGACCACGTATTGGCAAGCGCAGCGTAGGACGACCACCTGCCAGATGGACCGACGATCTTGTGAAAATCGCAGGAAGTCGTTGGATGCAGGTGGCATCGGACCGGTTACGCTGGAAAGCGATTGGGGAGGCCTATGTTCAGCAGTGGACAAGTATAGGCTGAAATGATGATGATGATGATGATGATGATAGTTAATTTTAGTATTACGATGTTTATTGAATTATAAATTTAACTACAAATATTAAAGAGTCCGTACATCACCAAGGCTAAGCAGCGTTCGACTCGATCTACTTAAGATGGGTGACCGTTTGTGGCGTTTTAATATTTGAGCGTCTCTGACCTTAGAAAGGCATGCTAAGCCGTTAGTCCCAGTTAGCGCTTAATGGGGTAGTCGTTAAGCCAAGTTGAAAGCCTTATAGGCGGCTTGATAAGTTCCAACAGCAGCTAGCCACAAGCCGGCCTCCACCAATCCGCACTGGCTCCGCGTGGTGGAGTATGACCTAATCTCTCTCACCACGATTTTTGAGAGAAGGTATTTGCCCAGCCGTGGGATAGAAAAGGCTGATATTATATCAAAGACATTACCCTCGAGGAAGTCAAAAATGACGTACAGTTGCCTAACAGTAAACTCGAAAATAGAAAATGTTCAAAATTCGCATTGTTTTTAGGTGAATCAATCAGACTGGCCGGTCGGCCCATTAGGCAAACTCCCGAATTCTGTACAAAAGCCACACAGTGGGCTGAACCACAAAAAGTGGCGGACAAAATTCGAATGCAGAAACCGCAGCGCCCGCGGGAAATAGGGTAGCCAACGCCTAATAAAATTATCACACAGCCCTAACAGTACAAAAATATTTACTTTACTTTTGTATAGATAAAATTATATCGTCATATTGGGACATAATATTGTTAGCAAAATCTGGGTATTGGTATATGGGTGGTTATTTTTATTTTTTTGTTATATTTATAACTAGCGACAGAAAATTCGTGGTAGTTGAACATATGTAGTAGAGTGATTTATCTCTAAATCAAAGATTAGGGGTTCAAACTTAAATTTACAGTTTTCAATTGTTTCAAACCGTAGGTAATGTTAATGGAAAGCAACGTAGGAATACTTGTATGTCTTATAGAGTATAAAAGAAATTAGGTGGCTTTAGAACGTCGGTGCCAAAAGAACTTATTCAGATCTTTAAATATTGGTATCAGAACCAGGTCAACATCGTAAGATGGTCGAGTGCTTTTTCAGAGACCTACAGGTTAGAGTGCGGAGTACGGCAGGGAGGGGTGACATCGCCCAAGCTCTTCAACCTGAATGTGAACGCTCTGATTGAGGAGCTCAACAGTGCTCGTGTCGGCTGCCATATTGACGGCATATCCCATAATAATATCAGTTATGCGGACGACATGGTGTTGCTGAGTGCGTCAGTCTGTGGCTTATCAAAACTGCTTGGCATATGTGAAAAATATGCGCTCAGCCATGGCCTAATATATAACACTAAAAAAAGTGAATGCATGGTCTTTCAGGCCGGAGGTAAATGTCCAGATTATATACCAGTCATCAGGCTTAACGGTGCCCCACTTAATAGGGCTGAACTATTTAAATATCTTGGACATATCGTGAGTTCAGGCTTGAAGGACGATGCAAATATAGAGAGAGAGAGTGCAGGGCGTTGTCTAATAAGAGTTAACATGATCTTCCGAAGGTTTGCTCGCTGTTCGAGGGGTTAAAATTGCTCTTTTTAGAGCCTTTTGTACGTCCTTCTACACGAGCTGCCTTTGGGAAAATTACTTACAGAGGCAGTACTTCGCTCTACGCATACAATATAATACTGCATTTAGAGTGCTGATGGGACTGCCCCGGTTCTGCAGCGCGTCAGGAATGTTCGCCGAGGCGAGAGTTGATTGTTTTTTCGCCACTATGCGGAAACGGTGCGCATCCCTGGTGCGGAGGGTTCGGGGCAGTTCCAACAGCATTTTAAGGGTCATGGCTGATAGACTCAACTTTCAGTACATGAATCATTGCTGTATGCTTCACGTACAGACTTGATTTGTGTGACTTATTGCGTTTTGTTGTTGTTAATGTTTCTTTACTAACCCTAATATTAAGACTCAATGTTTTACTAACACGTGAATTCAGTTTGTCGAAATTGATAATGTATTATTATTATTATTAAATCACTAACGAAATATGGGTCTTGTGATGCTGTTCCCTCAAAAAAAAACAAGAAACTAGAGGTAATTATATGTTTCCTATGATTTTCTGTTAACCTATATTGTTCCACTGTTGGAACAAGGTCTCCCCATAATTTTCCTCGTAGATCTATCATTAGCCATGATAAAAAATAGCACAATGAAGTAATACCGATATCCAATAAATTTTGGTATACAAATACCAACTTGGTAACCCTGGCAGCAAAATCAATCAGTATAGCGTGTGCCCGATGTATTACCGCCCAGTGTTCCAACAGCGGACCTACCTGGCCCACTGTGTTTTTGTAATTGAATAAAACAACATTCTATTAGACTTCAGTGTTTAAATTAGTTGTTTCGCGTTTGTTTTATTTATGGGTACTAGGGATTGGTTTCTTTTAATAACACTAAAATTCCGCTGTACTTGTGTTCGTAATTCTTTTCCTCCTAAACGGCTTTGATAACTTTGTTGTACTCATGGGGTTTTCTTGATGATTCGTAGCTATAAGTATGATTAGTTAGTTATTACTTTTCGTTTTTTAAAAATAACACCACTGGAAATATTGTACAGAATTTTGGTATATCGGGAATAAATATGCAATATTAAAAAATCCTATATTAATAATATATGACTGTCTCTTTGGTTGGTGCCTAATAATGCGTGTACCGATCACGAGGTCCTGAATTTGAACCCTAGGTGGGAGCAAGTGTAATTTTTCAACAGAAAAATATCCCAATATCAATCCGGAGTCTGACATTGTGCTCGGTATGACGGCAAAAGGTTCGGCTTCTATTAAAATGGCACCTAATAACGTGGGTGGAAAGTCGGCTTCTGCCACCCCCTCTATGGGAATATAGGTCTATACCTACTGTCTACACCGTTATTAAGATACGGTATATTTGGTCGTGGTACATCTACATGTGCCAAATAGACCGTGTCTTATCTGAAGCACAAGACAAGAGTCCCCGTAACCGGCGAACGTGTATGAATGTATGATATTCATTGTACTAGATGTTTAAGACACTGATTGGATTTCTCAACAGAATTATGTAACATCCAGTTTAACATCCTTAGGGGAAGAATG
Organism: Phalera bucephala; assembly: GCA_905147815.2. Classification (NCBI taxonomy): domain Eukaryota; kingdom Metazoa; phylum Arthropoda; class Insecta; order Lepidoptera; family Notodontidae; genus Phalera; species Phalera bucephala. The sequence goes on along the minus strand of LR990625.1, from coordinate 2,793,389 downwards.
AAATTATGGCAGGAAGCTAAAGAGGTCTGTAAGGAAAGAACCTGTTGGAACTCTGTATTCTTTGCCTACTCTGGGATCTGACGTGATAATATACGGCCGGTTTCGATGTTTAACCAGTTGCCTACTAAGGATAGAATTTTTAAAACATTTTGTAAGGAAAATCTGTCAGAATTCTACTGACAGTAAGTAAAGCAAAACGTTTAGGGCATTGATGGGGTTGTCGAGGTACTGCAGCGCCTCGGGGATGTTCGCGGAAGCACGTATCGATGACTTCTAAGCGATAATTCGAAAGCGGATCGCGTACCTGTGGTGGCGGGTGCGCGCCAGCCCCAACAGTGTCCTGCGCACAGTGGCGGAGAGGGTCGAAGGGCCGATATTGCGGCACTGGACCACCGCACTTGTGGCGCCGTCACACCAGGCGACCAAAAAAAAAATTTCTTTTTGTTTTGTTTTCTGTTCGTTTCTACTAACAACAGTTTTAAGCGTCAATGTAATTACTAACATATGTATGTACTCATATGGATGAATGTCCGAAATAAATGTATCTCGCTGAGATTCACGGGCTTTACCCGGACCTTTGAAAGGCTTGCATGGGGACATGGGTCCAACACGTAGAGGCCCCTTGCGAGACGTTAATGTTATGTAAGCCACTTGCTGAGATCGCTTGCTGAAAATGGAGAAACATAACCAGCGAACTGGAATGGAAAGAAAACAAGGGCTATGTAACCGGCCATAATTAGTGATACCTAATTACCCGTGGCCGGCGGTGACTCGCCGCTTACTAGATGGGCCCTCAAACAGTCGTCCTAGAACAACTGAGAGCAACATCGGTGTGAGCGGCTTAGGGGTGTAAAGAGGTGAGCTGAGCTTTCTCCGAAGTTACTCGCAGCGTTATGCCCTTTACCACTTCCATCCCTGGAGTACATTGACGCAAGACCGCATTATCTTCCTACGTCGATATAGCTCTCACGAATCCTTTCTGGACGGCTAATTAAGGCTAGCCAGAGCCGAGAGTCCTGCGGGCACCCTTCGGTTTCCACTCGACCGACGAAGACACGCCGAGATGGGGGCCCTGGCCGACTCTCTGAAGCAATCGGGTCCGTGGTGTCGTTACTCACCAACAGCTCGCCACAAGCTGCCCTGCGGGCTTATTATTATTATTATTAAATCTATCCGTAAGTTGATTATTTAAACCGGCCGATAGATAGAGATAGATAGATAAGTAGGATCTTTTTTCCGACGACTTCATGAAAAAATAGCTGAAACAACACATACACAATAGTTCCTTCCTACAAACCTAATTAATGATTCTTGCAGTGTATAATTTTTCAATTTCCCTGCCTTATCTATTATTAGGTGGAAAAAAACCTCTCCTCCTCCTCGTTCCTCGTAAACGACACGAGCCTGGCTTCCAATTACAATCTATTATTCGAGCCGTTTGATTATTTATTTATAAGTTGGAATGCTACAAAGCATGCCATTTGCTTTAAAGGGTAGTTTTCTTGATGACAAGGTAGGCAGTAAATATTTTTTCTTTATCTAGTCTAATGTCAAACAACATACACCCCTGTTGTTTACGTGTTCCTGCAAATCTTAGGTTGGACTGCGAGTTATTTTTTCTAAACAAATCCTAAAAGCACTCCGGTATCTAAAATTTGTCCTGTATGATGCCAACCTCTGCGAGATCGAATCAGAAATGAGGACGGCAGGAGGACCAAATTCACTGATATAGCACTCAGAATTAAACTGAGTGGCAGTGGGTGAGGCACGTCGCTCGTGGAACTGACGGCCTTTGGGGCAGAAGGGTTCTCGAGTGACGACCTCGTACCGGCAGAGGTGGAGTGGGCAGGCCTCCTAAAAGATGGACCGATGGCCTAGTGAAGGTTGCGGGGAGAAAATTGATGCTTACAGCACGAAGCCAGTCGTTGTGGCGATCTTTAGTGAACTCTTTGTCCTGCAGTGGACGTCTTTCGATTGAACGTGAACGTTGTCTTATACCAGAAGTGATTTCTGCGTCGTGCATTTATAAACATACATTTCATATACACAGGTAGATGTTCAGGTCGCAACTGTCACACAAATATGATAATAACACGTATTTTGTAAAATATCAAACTCGTCGATACATCTAAAATATTTAAATAAGAGCGTTTTCCCCTGGCCGACACGATAGTGACATAATTGCCGACACATCGGAGCGACATGTGTTAACGATATATCGGTAAGAGAGAGGCTGTTTTTGCTTTACATTTTAGTACCCAGAAAATTTTGACGTTTTGGTCTCTTGGTTAGAATTTAGGCTGCTTCATTCCCTGGATTTTGTAGCGGATCGATCACCGCACGGGAAAAATTTTGAATGACCCTAAAAATTAAGTATTTTTGGTATGTATGTGAAATTTATGTTTGTAGAAGAATCTATGATATAACGTGTGAGAAAATGTCATTATTAAAAGACAAATGTATGTAATTATATCTTTCCAATACCCAGACGACGACATGTTAATATTAAACTCGTTAATACAACAAAAATTTTTATCGGTAAGGGTTTATCATAAGTCCACACGACAGTAATATTATTCGTGATACACCGGCGATACAGTCGCCAACGATATATCGGCGACCATATACTAGATATTGGTAAGTGTAAATGACATTCCAAACATTTTTGTGGGTACCTTGCTAAATGTTTAAAATACATTACATACATTTTGGCATCCTTAAATTTTGACGACACCGACGGTTAGTATAAATTGTAGCTGCTGCGCTCACAGGATCGAATGATTACGGGTTCGATCTTCGTAATAACAAATCTTTGTAACTCACATGACTATTCTTTCAACGTTTTCGTATCTTGTTGTTTTCACGGTTTAATTACATGCCTAATGCAGAACTCAAATATTGTCTATCTCTATATCATCACGCCAGATTCCTTGCGGGGTAGGCAGAGAGTATAGTGTCCTCAAATATTGTCATAGGTCAATACAGAAAACGGTGACGGGTTCTTGAGCGTAGGCCGCTCACTGGGATGTTAATCCGTCCACGACAAATATAATTTCTAGTCTGTTTTTTTTCGAAAATGACAGTAAATCGTCCATCTTAATCGTGTCGGCTAATAAAAAATCTACCTAATTACTAACAAATAAAAGCGGTTCGTGCATGCAAAACACAGTGTTTATTTCGAAACACGGAATTTTTGTTCAAACACAACTTTTATTGGAACACGGTGTTTTAGTTGGAAAACAATACGATTTCACGAACTCAGTAGCATTTGCGTGACGGCCAGGGCTTTTACTCGCTACGAACAAACGCGGCGCGTTACGATAAGTTTGTGATATGATCGTGTAATGGTTTTCTGTATACCACTGAAGTACGGTTAAATGGTCGTTTCACGATGTTATCGTAACGTGTCGCGTTACGTTTTTAATTGGTCATAGCGAATAAGGCCCAGTGCTCTTTACTTTAAATAATAAATTAGTGCCAGCGAAGTGCCCGATGACTCGCCCTCTTTTCTATGCAAACACGTGAAAGGTTGCATTTAAAAATCTGGTTAGCGCGAGTTTCGTGTTCGCTTACGGTTCCGTGATATTCTTTTTAACACACACACACACACACACACACACACACATACACACACACACACATATGCATGCACGCAGGAATGCACGCAAGCGCGCGCGTGTAGGCAAGCGCACGCGTAGAGGCACATGAAATTATCAATATATTATCTTATATTATTTATAAGATTAAATAATATAAGATAATATAAGTCTGATTGGATGATTTTGTGCGCGATTTGCAAAACATGGGGCAACTATGTTTAAGATTCTAACAACATTTCGGTTACCCATATTTACCATGTTATGATTAATTATCCTGAATCTTAGTCTGATGTAACCTTCAGGTTTCACTAAAATAATTTTAAGTATCTAACAGAATTACAATATTCTTTATTCATGTAAACTAATACAGTATTTATGAACCATCAAGAAAGGACTATTAAACTTACTTCTTTGAATATGAACTAATAACCGTAATAACTAACAGACAGTACAACCCCTTCGTGTCCATTCCTCAAATTGCAGGACCCTAAAATAGGAGTTGTATGAACTTTTATGTGAGTTTCGCGACTTCAGCGATGTTTGTTAAAGACTAACCTTTATTGTGCTGCAAGTTGGCTATGAACTGTTATAGCGAAGGGTTAAGCATGAAAAGATTGAGGTTAACATAACGCTATCAAGTTGATGTCATAGTCGAGAAAAACAATGAAATTTCAATTAAAATATTTCTGATTTTATCACGGTTATTTTTGGTTTGTACTCGACGTTTCGAGTGCTTTACAGCACCTGGTTAAAAGTGACTATATCTGACGGCTAGATAAATTAAGGATGGATAAGGACTCACCCGGGGGTTCTGAGGTTGTTTCTTGGGGTTTTTACTTGTTTTTAGAGACGCATGGCGATCGCTGCGAACTGAATTGTAGATTTTTTTCTGTGAGTGTAGCTCCATCCTTTTAATGCCGGTGGCGCGTACCGGAACTATATTTCTTTTTTTTTTGCGTGGGCAATGAGGTTATTAGGTCACTACGTCAGAATATTGGGATCGGGAAGGAAGCCGTAACAGCACCCACGGTCACAGGAGCGACTGAGGCGTTTGACTCTTAACGGTACCTTAGGGGAGGGCTTGAGAATTAATTGAAATTTCAATTGATTAATCCTAGGATAAAACTTATTGAATAAGGCCCAACACTGGTTTATGTGCCATTATTTTATCTCTACAAATTGACCTAACGAACATGAAAGTGACAATGTACGCTTTTTCGTTATTTAACGATAACGTCAGTATATTAAGGTCTCTAATTAACGTAGAGATTGTTTCAGAAAGTTTTCATTGTCCAGAAAGCGAGCTGTCCTCTTCATGTTAATATAATACTTTTATAGTGTAAAAAGGATAGCATGTCAACTCGATAGCGTTACGTTAACATCAATCTGTTCATGCCCTTAGGCCCTATGTAAACATAAAGCCTAAGGACTCATTCTAAAGAATGCGTGGGAGGCCTATTATGTAAGGCGTACTTAGATCTTTAAGCATCGGCTTTGTAACGGATTACAAAGCCGATGCAGCGCGACGGGAGCGCGACTGTGGCGCGGCTTGGGGAATTGTAGTATACTGAAATGTACGGGAGACGCTACACAGCGCAGTCCCGCTTGGCGTGACGGTGGCGCGGCTTGGGGAGTTGTAATGTACTGAAATGTACGGGAGACGCCACATAGCGTAGCCCCGCTCGGCGCGACGGCAAACGTCACAACCGAACTAGCCGAGCGCTTCCATCGCGCTCCCGTCGCGCTCTGTCGGCTATTTGACCAAACATATTCTAACTGTAATGTTGGAATGTCTGTTTATCATTCTGTCGCACTTATTGCGATAAAAGTGGATCTTTAAGCTGGGTGCCTTTATAATACTGTCTATCTCTCTATCTATATCAACACTCCAGATCCCTTGCCGGGTAGGCAGAGAGTAGGTACAGACTCCCAATAGGTTCTTTCCTTACATACCTCTCTGGTTTCCTCCACTCTCATGGTTCGTCACATACACGCTCGCCGGTTACAGTGATTCATGACTTGCCCTTCAAATAAGAAATATACTATGTATGATAATAATTATTGGTTTAATAATAATAAATCTACCTCTATTCTTCAACTATTAGGCAAATACATTATCTCACAAAATGAAGTGAGATTGGTGTAGGCTGGCTTTCTGATCACCTCCTTTTGGAACTTATCAAGCCGCCTATAAGGCTTCCAACTTTGTTTATACCTCATTAAGTGGTCATCGGGACCAATGCTTAGAGTGCCTTTCATGCATAAAGCTACTTAAATATTAAAATGATAATAAACGGCCACCCATCTCAGTCTGACCGACCCGAACGTTGCTTAACCATGGCGATCGGTAAGGCTAGGTCCCAATGTTATACAGGCAGGTATTACAGGGGACAATTCCAGACGTCAACGACCGTGAATTTTTCAATACAAAAAAACACTTATTCTGACCTAGGATTTAAACCTAGGTTCTCGTGATCGTCTCTACCTCTATATGCCATAGACCAACGAGACAATTAAATATGCCAAATAAAAAAATAAACACTAACCCCAAGCGGGGATGGTAGAGATGTTCTGTGTACACACCATTCGCCGACGATGTTTCAAGCCATTGCCATATACCGGGCACAATTCCAGACTCTGGACTGATACTGGTGATTTTTCGATAGAAAAACTACATTTGTCCGACCTAGGATTTGAACGCAGGACCTCGTGATCGCAAAGCACATTATTCGCCACAAGACCAACGAAATAGTTTTTAATATGCAAATTAGCTCGTAGTTTTATGGCTTCAGCTCTAAACAGGTGGATATAGCTTTTTATTGAAGCTATAACGAACAATGTTAGCTATTACGTTCGCGCTTGACACCTTACTGCAGTACCCTTTGAAGCAATGGAGTTGACTCACACGGGCTGTTTTTATTTAAAAAAAAAATTAATTTGCGTTTACTTTACGTTTATATCTAAACCACAAGACTACAGGTGAAAAGGTAAAGATTACAGACTTTGGACTGCAGAAGAATGAGAAGATACGTTACACCGCTGGTAGTCGTTTAGGGGCTACCGGTATAAACAGTGTATTTGTCCTCTATACACTTTAACAAGTATATGGATTAGAGACTTAATACTCAGAAATATGATTTTTGATTATGCAAGGTGTAACGTAATGCGTAAAACCACAGACACCCCGATGAGATAAATGCTCCACAAATTCAATATGAAAACCAAATTTCCAAATTTAAAGTTTTTTACCCCTCTTAAGCACTTTTATACCCCAATTAAAAATGAAACTTGTATGTGTATCTGTGCTTATTGAGAAATACGTTTCAGAAATGCATTTGAAATCTCCATATTGCATTGAATCAAAATAAATTTAGTTTATTACCCGTATGGCGCACTGAATGAGTAACAGCGTTTTTCGAGAATTTTGAAAAAAAAATAAAGATGCAATAAAAATAGTTGGAAATAATTGAGTTACCGATTTAGAACAAACTACTTTCAGATCTTGCGTTGTATATTTTGGAATCTCGTAAAAGGAATCTAAAGTCATCTCTATTACTTTACATTTTCTGATTCCAACGCGAAACGCTTAAGAACTAGTCAATAGAATTTACTTAAAAACATAACACATATTTATTTTTATTAAATGATAAATATTGTTTTTGTATATACGTCGTTTATTTCCGAACGCTCACTTGATATATCCGTCCCTTATTTTTCTTATGTAAATAGCTTCACTGGCCCTCTTCCGGTCGATAAATGGTAGTTCGCGTTAGGCCCTTATTTATTTATTTATTTATTCTTTATGCACTAGTGGTACAAAAGCGGACTTAATGCCTTAGGCATTTTCTACCAGTCAACCTTCGGGTGATGCAGAAACAAGTGAGGCAGGTGCGAAAACTACACAAGGATGAAGAGAAAAAGTGTGGTTGCGAAAAATAAATATAATATATTATATATACTTACAATACATATACACAAACATACAATACATTTATATAACATATTATAGTTGAGATGATTCTACCAACATTTTGTGCAAATAATCCTGGACTCTTACTTTGAAAGAAAAGCGATCGGCCGCCATCCTGAGATCCTGGGGTAGTGCATTCCTTAAGCTAAGATGAAGCCTTATGGGCGCCTTTATAAGTATGCTGTGTGTTGGTGGCCACAAACTTCGATAATATGGCCATTAACCTGTCTCCTCCAATATGCATTAGGTCCGTTTAGCGAATTATCTATTCTTTCACAACTCCTGCAAGGACAAGGCCTTTGCCAAACAGTGGGATGGTTTATACTATGGATTGTGTCCAACCTAGGATTTGAACCCAGGACCTCGTGATCATAAAGCGATGCGCTTTGCCACTAGATCAACGAGGCTGTCGGTTGTTATAAGTTTATTTATTATTATAGCAAAAGGCACGTGTGAGTCTGATCGCCTCATAACTGGGCATAAAGCGAGGTGTGACTGTTTTATGTTAGAGTTTTTATTTTTAATTTATTGCCATAGTGTCTAGCTGTACAGGCTGTTGCGAAAATTCTAGACAACTTAATAGGTTATAACTAGAATTTAAATAAAAATCTTATATGATAAACTCGAGTAATTTGCGTGCTATAATTATGTCGCGTAGTTGAGATTAGTATAATTATTGAGATAGCAGAATATGACCCCTCAATTTCTAGGATCAAAAAATTTAACTTGTGAAGTAAAATAATTATTACGTTTTTATCATTCATATGATTGCCTTGTTGTTCTTGTGGCAAAGCGCATCGCTTTGTGATCACGAGGTCCTGGGTTTAAATCCTAGGTCGGACAAATGTAGTTTTTCTGATGAAAAATTCCTAGTATGAGTCCGGAGTTTGGAATTGTGCCCGGTATACGGTAATAGGCTCGGAGGCAATAGGAGAGGTGATTGCCTACGGTCTGAAATGGCCAAGGATTGGGTTAAGTGGGGAATCATGGGAGAAATCTTTGCTCAACAGTGGGACGAAGTAGGTTAAAAAAGTATCTATATTTTTGTATTTTATGGGTCCACCTGTATATAAAAATGCTAGAACGATATTACTACTCAGTTTGATATTTTTTATTCGTTTTTGGCTACGATATTGTTGCGGGCCAGTGGGGAATTAATTATGACTTATTTTGTTATGTTTTAGCGAATAATTTGCTGGAGTCGTTTGCACTTTATGTCTGCGCGCACGCTTTGTTTGATACCTACTTTGTATAGAAAATATAATATGGTAAGGCTTAGAAATATTATATAGAGAAGTGTTAGTTTGCTATAATATATAGGGTATATAATAAGACTGCCTTGTGGTGAATGGTGCGCGTTGCGTTTACGAGGTCCCTGGTTCAAATCCTAGGGCGGACAAATTTCCAGTAGCGGTTCGGAGTATATGGCAATAGGCTCACCCCCTATTATTTTTATTTATGTATTTATTTTTTATTGCACAAAAGAAATACAAAGATGTTAGCATATTTACACAAAAGATGTAAAAAGGCTAACTTAACTTAATTTGAGTTATCTCCCAGTTAACCTTTGACTGTAGACAGATCAGTTTTGTGGAAGTGAGGGCAATGGCACATAAATCTAAGAGTTGCTTAAGGAAAATTATTATTTTAAAAAGTCATGTATATATTTTGAGACTTTTTAAATAGTCATGTACCACAATTTACTTTTTGACGATTATAGAAACAAAAATTAATTTTATACTACTAAAACCTATTTTTAATAACTTTTTCATGTTAAGACTGTTATAAAAAAAAATCGATCATCATTATTGAAGAAGTCTTAAGTGGAATTAATTTTAGACGTAAATACACTTACTACACTATTTATTTTTTAAATGCACACTAAGTAAAATTCAACCTTAATTTATAAATACAATAGATTTTTTTGTGTGTGTATGCGAATTATTTACGCTGTTGGCCGCGGGGCTTTTACAGCTTCACCGGACAACAGGGCGAGCGTGCAACCACTACGCTCGAGCCAAAAGGGCAAGGGGGCAACTAGCTCAAGGGCGTCTCACAATAGATATTTTTACATATATTTTTATGTCGACTAATTACGTTGTTAACTCTTTATAGAGAGCATGTGTACCTTGGACAAGGTGTCCAATTTGGTAGAAACAACTTCGAGAAAGAAATCAACCGCAGGATCCAATTGGGTTGGGCAGCATTTGGCAAACTACCTCAAGTTTCCCTTCGCCTATACCGCAAAGCCTGAAGACTAAAGTCTATAACCAATGGGACCTACCTGTTATGGCTTACGGGGCCGAGACGTGGCCATTCACAGTGGGACTAGTCCACAAATTCAAAGTCGCACAGCGGGCTATGGAGCGAGCTATGCTCGGCGTCTCTTTGAAGGATAAAATTCGTAACGAGGTAATCCGACAAAGAACCAAAGTTACCGACATAGCTCGCAGACTCAGTAAGCTAAAGTAGCAGTGGGCTGGTCACATCTGCAGAAGGTCCAACGGCCGATGGAGCAAGCGTATCCTAGAGTGAAGACTGCGACTTGGTAAGCGTAAGGTAGGACGGCCCCCAGCTAGATGGACCGACGACCTCAAAAAGGTCGCTGGGACAGACTGGATGCGGAAGGCGGAGGACCGTGTGCAATGGCGCGTGTTAGGAGAGGCCTATGTCCAGCAGTGGACTGCGATAGGCTGATTGATAACTCCTCACTAGTCGTCTTAAGCTGGCAACATTTTTTTGTTTTGACATTTGGACCTGTCAAGTTGTCGCTGCTTTGTGAACACGAGTAAAGCAAATAAATACCCGCGCCCTTCAATAGGTCATCGATCTATATTTTTAGCTACTCATCACAATATTACTACACTTCTATAAACACATATTACTGTATTAACATATCCGCTCATACATATTATAATTAATTACACATCGCCTGCTGTATGTGTCAGCTAGCGATATGTTCTTATAATATGTATTTCAACACGCGAAAATCCTTACAAAATGTGACTCAGTGTTTGTAGGAGGCAGCTAAGTACCTACACTTAGGGCTGTCGCTTAAGAAAAGCTTTGAGCTTTAAGAATGTAGAGTACAAAACCCTCTTTATGTGCTGCTCTAGATTATAAAATGGATTATCTTAGTCGAAGTCGAACATTGTTTAATAAGGTGCCAAAATAGAATAACTTATATTTTTTTAAAGTTTTTTTTAAACTTGCTTCATTCGTCTGTTTTTCTGTTTGTCATCTATTTAGAACATTTTCAATGTTAACCAGTGCGTTTTCATCAGAACCGTCCTTTAGAGATTGAGAGACCGCTATCAGGCTGTAGGTACGTTCGAACACTTTTTCGCGTTTGATAAATGATAAACTTTGATACTGATCAGTGTATTTTTGCCTTTTTTAGGACAGCCTTACTGAGAACCAAGAGCAATAGCAAAGATGTAGTAAAGATTGAATGCTATTTTACGCTTTAAAAATAGAACACGATACTGGCCACTATATTTTCGACATAGCAGACCTTTAGAAAATGACAGCCCTACTGACAACTAGGCACGAATTATGAAGTTTAAAACTGGAATGCTATTTTTAAGTTTCAAAAACGGAGAATTGAATGATTTCCATACTGGCTATATCGATATATTGAGTAGCAGTTTTTATAGTTGACAAACTTATTGACAAGCTACAGGCATGAATAATCAAGTTTTGAGATATATACACGTATCATATACAAGGTGTATCGTAAATAAAGCAAGACCTCAGACACCCCGATTAGTTAATTGACTCACAAATTCTATTCCGCAAGCACTTTTTAAGCACTTTTATACCCCAATTAACAATGAAACTTATACGTGTATGTGTGCGTATTTAGAAATACGGTTGAGAAATGTATTTGAAATCTCCGTATTGCATGTTAGTTGATTATAGCGCATTAACAAAGTAACGAAACTAGTTGCAAATTAAAAAAAAATAAAGTTACATTAAAAATTGTTGGAATTAATTCAGTTACCGATTTAGAACAAACTGATTTTAGGTCTTACGTTAATTATCTATCTATCTATCTATATCATCACGCCAGCTCCCTGGCGGGTAGGCAGAGAGTACAGAGTTCCAACAGGTTCTTTCCTTATATACCTCTCTGGCTTCCTCCACTCTCATAGTTCGTCTCATATACACTCTCCGGTTACGGAGACTCTTGACTTGCCCTTCAGATAAGACACGGTCTATTTGGTCATGGTAAGATAGTGTAGGTCTTCCCCGGTACCTACATCCTTATTGCCTTAATTTTCTACGTTAATATGTTAAACTTTATATACACGTTTTGAAAATGGAATGCTTTCGTTATTGGCTAGTTAATTTTCATCATTATAGTTCTTTAGAGACTGACAGCCGTACAAAATAATTGTAGGTACAAGCTATCAAGTTAAAAAGATGCCGCTTTAAGCGCTTCGATGACGTTTCTTTCACGTTTCGAAAATGGAACACATTCCATACTGACCAGTGAACTTTCGTCATGAGGTCTTGAGAGTCTTGAGTTCCTCAAAAATTGACAGCCCTACTGACAAGTTGTAGGCATGAATTGTCAAGTATCAAGGATGGAACGCTATCGTCCAATTAACATACATTATCTGTGGCGTTAAGTGCAGGGCTCGCCCTTGACTGGTAAATGTGGACACACAAACATTTGTTTTATTATGCCTACATGTAAAAGTGTTTGTTGTAAATTACTGTACATTTTCACTCGCAGTGAAATACGGGGTGAATATATATTCAGACTTTCGAAGTAAATTCTCGGCACTCGGTTTTTTTTCATGTTAACAAAATAAACACCATGTGCCCTGATGTGAAAGGGGGTGAGCCTATTGCCATTGTACCAGACACAACTCCAGACTATTCTTCTCAATTGGCCAGTTTCATGCCCGTTTCTCTGTTTATTGCTAATTATAATTCAAGGGTAAATATTTAAGAGGCAGATCACGAGTTTGATTACTTTGATGTCTGTGCAAACAATTTTGGAAACAGGCAATGAAGTAATTTCTTTGTTTTGTGTTTGGAAATATACTCATGTGTGTTTTGTTTCTATTTGTTTTAATGTTATTGCTAGTCAGTACCCACTATCATTTTTTTTTACTTCGAATAAAAGTTTAGTCATTAAAGGATGGGAAGAATATTTTTGCCCCTATATTGACATTGATAGGGGGGCGTTGGTGTGAAATAAGGGTTATCACTTAGTTAAATTTTCTTACTTCCAGGGAAATATTTCAAAGGGTGGGTCCACGGTTACTAATTAGAAAAAGAACTTGGGTAAATTTCATAGCAAACGGGAACTCTGCGACTATCATGAAGTGACATTTCCCTCGATGACAGTGTTAGGACTGTACTTCTTTATTTGAATGGAAGGTTGGTTTCAATACTTGTTTCTATTGGTACTACCTATTATCGATATAGAAGTATTGTCAAAACAGAATACTCTTAACAAAAAGCTACAACCCTATTCCACTTCGCCTTAACGCAATTATTTCTAAATGGCTACAACGCTCATAATAGCGTATTCAAAAAAGGAATTGAAAAAAGGCTATGTAATACCAACGATACGGGCTTAATTTCCTCGCTACCCGCTTTAATTGCAATACATAAAGTTCTATTGTTCGACTACCCGCACTCTGACGCCGTAAAAACTTGTCAGATCATTCCCGACGCTCAAAGGGAAATGACGTTTCCTCAATTACAAACTAACGTCTTTTCGCTGTTTGTAAATGGAATCCTTCCGTGGGTTACGGCCGTTTATTTTTTTGCTTTGAAATTAAATATAAAAAGAGAATGGTGTGCTTGTTTTTTTATGTTTAGTAGGTGTTTTTTTATGGTGCGTGCAGAGAATAAAGATATAAATATGTGAAAATTTGTTTCGCTTTTCATTTGTTTTATTATTTTAATCATAGAAAATAACTTATATTATTACAGAATTACGATTAAAATCGACAATCATATTATATATAAAATTATATTTTCGGATTTCACCGCGGTTTATTGTTTTAAAGTTTCCAAAGTTGCGGGAAGGACTCAAAAATCACAAATAAACCAAAAAACATTTTATAATAATAAAATATTTTTTGCCTCGTTGGTCTGGTGGAAAAGCGCGTCGCTTTGTGATCACGAGGTCCTGGTTCAAATCCTAGGTCCGACAAATGTAGTTTTTCTAATGAAAAATTCCCAGTATGAGTCCGGAGTTTCGAATTGTGCCCGGTATATGGCTATAGGCTCGCCCCCTATTACATGGGACCTAACATCGTCAGCGAAACGTGGGTGTACTCAGTACACCTCTACCACCCCCTCTGGGGAATATAGGCGTGACGATAATAATAATCATCATACATCGTCACGCCTATATTCCGCAAGCGGAGATGTTCAGTACACCCCACTTCTTGTCGACGATGTTAGGTCTCATGTAATAGGGGGCGAGTCTGTTGCCATATACCGGGTAAAATTACAGACTCCGGACTTATACTAGGAATTTTCGTTAGAATAAATACATTTTTCCGACCTAGGATATGAACTCCTCGTGATCACAAAGCGATGCGCTTTGCCACTAGATCAACGAGGCAGTTATCAGTAGATCAAATAGTTTTATTTAATAATAATAATAATATCAGCCTATACTGCCCACTGCTGGGCAACGGCCTTCTCTCACAAATCGAGGTGAGAGAGATTAGGTCATACTCCACCACGCGGACCCATTGCGGATTGGTGGAGGCAGGTTTGTGGCCACCTGCTGTTGGAACTTATCAAGCCGCCTTTAAGGCTTCCAACTCGGCTTAACGACTACCACATTAAGTGGTAACCGGTACCAACGGCTTAACGTGCCTTCCGAAGCACGAAGACGCTCGAATATGAAAATGCCACAAACGGTCATGCCATCTCAGGCCGACCGAGCCGAACGCTGCTTAATCTTGGTGATCGGTGAGAACACCGCGGTCGCACAGCACTACGAGCGCCTCAGCAAGTTTTATTTGCTGTGTAATATTTGCATTAATCTATGAACTCGACTATCATTGTTAGTATATAGTGTACCGGTCTATTTCATAGATGCATTTCAGGATTGACTATATTTATAAACTTATTTTATTTGTGTATTTAAACGACTGCCTCATTGGTCTGGTGGCAAAGCGCATCGCTTTGTCACCAGACCAATCCTGGTCCTGCGTTCAAATCCTAGGTTGGACAAATGTAGTTTTTCTAACGAAAAATTCTAGTATGAGTCCGGAGTCTGGAAATATGCCCGCTATATGGCAATAGGCTCGCCCCCTATTACATGGGACCTAACATCGTCGGCGAAACGTGGGTGTACTCAGTACACCTCTGCCACCCCCTCTGGAGAATATAGGCTTGACGGTGTGTGTGTGTGTGTAAACACCTTAATGTCTATATTACCCAAGTGATGGTGGCAGTAATTTACACCTATATTTTGCTGATAATGCTAGGCCTCTGTGTGATAGGGGCCTTTTATTATAAATAGTATACTTCCAAATTATTTGGCTTGCAATGCACTTCAAGAAGTGCATGGATTAAAGACTTAATATTATGAAATATATATTTTGACTATATATTTGAGGATCTGGTAAGAGAAATACGATTAAAAGAAATTTACTCGATAGAAAAAAATGTGGTCATCTCTATTACATTACATTTTCTGATTCCAACGCGAAACTTAAGAACTAGTCAATAGTATTTACTTAAAAACAGAGAATAATTGTAGCAAAGTTCTTGTACACCAGTTTTGTATTTCACAGTGTAGTTTTTTGAGAAAATTATATAATTTGGATTTGCACTTACGCCGTTTATTTCCGAGCGCGCCCCCGTCTATCGTATCGATTTAGAACAAACTACTTTCAGGTCTTGTGTTTATTATGTTACAGCTTGTATATAAAAATGGTTGAAAAGGTCTCAAATTTAATGTATGGAGTAAAATTTAATTCAATATAAAAAAAAAAACTTTCTATAACCCCTATTTTAAATATATATACAAGGTGTAACATAATAAACGCAAGACCTGAAAGTGGTTTGTTCTAAATCGATAACTGAATTAATTGCAACAATTTTTAATGTATCTTACATTTTTTTTAAATTTGCAAAAAGTGCTTCTACTCCTCCAGTGCGCTATAAAAAACTAAATTTATTCTTGATTCATAGCAATAAGGAGATTACAAATGCATTCCTAACCCGTATTTCTCTAAATGCACACATACACGTACAAGTTTCATTGTTAATTGGGGTATAAAAGTGCTTAAAAAACCTTTAAATTTGAAAATTTGGTTTAAGTTTTGAATTTATGAAGCAATTCTCTAATCGGGGTGTCTGAGGTCCTGCGTTTATTATGTTACACCTTGTATATAGGAAATGTTCTATTCAATGGTAGATTGTATGTATAAAATATACACGAAAAAAGCTTGGATATGCTCTATACCTTGTATGGGTGACTTTTTATTTTATTTAATTATATCTAAATTATTAGAAAATAGAACCTGATTTTTAAACAAAAATTCACAAGTTTAAAGTTCTCAAAGTCAAGTTCGCTTTTGTACATCTTTTGTGTAAATGTTGTATCTTATCAGTGTTATGTTGCACACTAAAGAATAAATACAGAGTTCCAACAGGCTCTTTCCTTACATACCTCTCTGGCTTCCTCGACTCTCATCGTTCGTCTCGTACACACTCGCCGGTTACGGAGACTCCTGACTTGTCCTTCAGATAAGACTCGGTTTATTTGGTCATGGTAAGATAGTCTAGGTCTTCCCCGGTACCTACATCCTTCCACTTTCGCATTGTATATCAGTTTTGTCATGTTAGTAATTCCCTTAAAAAGAAGGGTAGCCACACACTAGGGATTATTCCTGTTGCGGGTGCATTTACAAACATGAATATCACATAAATACTCAAACAGAGACAAATATATGAGGGTCACACAAAAATATGTTCCGTGCTTGGATTAAGCCTGCGACTACTAGATCTAGTGGGTGGAACTGTATAGGCTCTTATCTATTGGACCAAGTAGTCTTCTCACAACAAACAAACATTTATCAATCAAATAGCAAGCAAAGATATTTTTCCCCTGTTAAAAAAATAACACATTCCATTCCTGTTTTAATTCCGCAGTCGTCAAGGCCATTACGAAGCGAACCATCAGTGAACGCCGATTTGCATGCAATATCACGCACGTTCTAATACGTTTTGGGCTTCGAATACTAATTGTAATGATTGTAACTATTGCGGTTACGATTTTGTTGAATCACGATATTGAGAAAATAATAGGTGCTGTAAAGTTGGTCTAGGGTTCCATTCTCAGCTTAAATAAAGTATTTTGTATACATAGAAAATTTTGTAAGAAACCAAAGCCAAATTCACCCTTACCTTTGTTGGTTTAGTAGCGTATAATGCGGCTGGCAATCACAAGGTCTTAGGTTCGAGTTTTAGGTCGGACAAAGCGTGGCTTTTCTATCGAACAAAATATAAATCGTCGGCCGGAGTATGGAATTATGTCCGGTATCATAGTAATCGGTTTGCTTTCTTTTACATCAGGACATTATATCGTTGGCGATATGTTGGTATACACCACGGAAATCGTAATAATTTTAATTTAAAAAGCCTTTTTATAAACACGCTTGTATAGCCAACACACAACGAAAATATCTTACTTAGTTGAAGAGCTCCTTCATTAGACCTTGGACATCATACGGGTCTACAGTACTCGTCAAGACAAATCCAACGAGCCCAAACACGGTGAGGTTATATTGAGTAGACGGGTGGTTCCATTGGCCACCTTTCGGCTTTATCATCAGACCCGGAACACTCTCTGGTTGTAAAGTACTCTTCATAACCAATCTAACAAGCCTATACATGAAGGGGTTACATTGTAAAGTTCACATGGTCCTATGGCCTGACCCTATCATTAGACCAGCTCCATAGTACCATATAATTGCATTGTCATCGATTTTACATACGTATGCCAAATTTTAGCTCTATCGAATAGCTGCAAGTGCTTGAAAATGAATCACAAGATTTGAACCGGAAAGACAGACAGACAGACATACGAACAATCATTGTCACCGCTAAGCTGTTTACGCTCTGTTTAAAAAATACACACAGTCTTACATACACTTACATTATTGCTGAAAAAAAAATGTTTTCCGATAAAGGTTTGGTCAAATAACCGACGGAGCGCGACGGGAGCGCGACGGAAGCGCTTGGCTGCATTCGGTTCTCATGTTTGTTGTCGCAGCGGCTGCGCTGTGTATCGTCTCCCGTACATTTCAGTACATTACAACCCCCCAAGCCGCGCTACCATCGCGCCGAGCGGGGCTGCGCTGTGTGGCGTATCCCGTACATTTCAGTACATTACAACTCCCCAAGCCGCGCCACCGTCGCGCCGTGCGGGGCTGCACTGTGTGGCGTCTCCCGTACATTTCATTACATTACAACTCCCCAAGCCGCGCCACCGTCGCGCTCCCATCGCGCTACGTTGGTTATGTGGCGAAACCTCAATTGTGTTATCTTATACTGTACGTTAAAAGTTCTATAAGAAATAAGCCACCGTCTCACATACATAGGTCCACGCATTTTGTGATAATTTTCTTACATGTATGACGACAATATCACGCGGGTATACTAGTTAAGTGTCCTTACTTTTTTTATAAAGAACGTAGCCCCGCACTAGTATTTACTCCTGTGTCGTGGAAGCGTTTACAAACATGAAAACTCACATACACATATCCGTCGACCGAAACAAATAATTTGTGGGCCACACAAATATTTGTCCCGTGCGGGAATTGAATCGCGACTATTACACCCAATGGGCGGAGCGGCTTAAGCTCTTAACCACTGCGCAAAATTGTACGTCATATTCTCTCAAACTCTCAAACTCAAACTCAAATATCATTGTATTACATTTCTCTGGTGTTCACAGTACACCTCTGTCAGACCACTAGGTAATCAAGTAGTATCGATATATCTACTGTAAAAGTAATAGTTACAGCGTTTATTGGTATGAACCCGCACCCTAAGGCTGGTCTTAGCACAGTCAGGGTCGAGGCCCGCAGTGTGTTGCACTCTGCTCTTGGAACAAGACACAAGAAACAGCGGGTTTTGGTGCTTTTTAAGTTCAGCGCCATCTACCGGGAAGATTGAGCAGCTTTTTGGTATACTTATAAAGCCAAGCGTAGGCCGAGCGGGGGTGTTCGAGTTTACATAGATAATAATCTTATATTTTTCGAGTGTTTTAAATAGTATCTAAGTGCACATGAAGGAATATTTTCGAAATTAAATTTAGCACTTGATCGTGTCGTATGGCGGCATTCACTCGGCATAATGTAAGAAATATGAAGGTATCTTCTCTAGGACGTATTACATGATAACTCAATGATTTAGTTAAGTTGATATATCGTGAAAGAAATAGTTACTGCGTTTATTGGTACGAACGTGCACTCTAAGGCAACTGGCCTTAGCCCAGTCAGGGTCGAGTCTCGCAGTGTGTTGCACTCTGCCCTTGAAGCAAGATATAAGAAACAACGGATTTTGTTGTTGTTTAAGTCCAGTGTTCAGTTCAGTCTATCGGGAAGATTAAGCAGTTATTTGTTATTTGTGTAGGTATTCTAGGTATTTAGGGCACGGGTGGTGTGAGCGGGTGTGTTTCTTCTCGCTTATTTTAACATTAGCAAGCTGTTTAAACAGTCTCTCAGTGCATATAAAAGCATATTTTTGAAATGAAATGAAGTACTCGAACGTGTTACCTTGTGGCAAGCACCTGATACCAAGTGTGGTAGAGTATATGCACTCTAACGCATGTTGCATAAAATTAGTTGATCTGCGATCTCTAACTTGTCGAATTCTCTACTCTCTCTATCCCGCAAGGAATCTAGCATGATGAGATAGATAGATAGGGGTTTTCTTTACATAGTACATGATAACTCAATCTTTTAGGTTAAGTTGATATACTGCGAAAGTTAGTTAATGCGTTTAATGGTATAAGCCCGCACTGTAAGGCAACTGGCCTCAGTTGAGTCAGGGTTGAGGCCTGCAGTATGTT
The DNA here is from genome assembly GCA_905147815.2 of Phalera bucephala. Classification (NCBI taxonomy): domain Eukaryota; kingdom Metazoa; phylum Arthropoda; class Insecta; order Lepidoptera; family Notodontidae; genus Phalera; species Phalera bucephala. The sequence continues at coordinate 2,773,750 of LR990625.1, read as the reverse complement.
GAACTCGGCCCGTGAAACAAGACACAAGAAGTAGCAGGGTTTGTTGCCGTTTATGTTCAGCGCCATCTGTTGGGAAGATGAAGTAAATGTAAATAGTGCTTTGCTTATGAGATAGGTTCTAAAAAGAAGTCCTAATACATTATCCCAGTCAGTCGAACGAATTCGCTATTATTATTTTATTGATTGATAGTTGAACTTGGACCTAGTGCAGGTTACAGGTAAAATCTGGATGCATACAACACAAGGCCAGCAATCGTGGTTATCTTTAGGAAAGGCTTTTGTCCTGCAGTAAATGTTTTTCGTCTGATTATGATAATGATTTACAATGCATTTAAGTTTAAGTACCGGGGATGACCACATACAATGAGCATGTCTTGTCTTCTTCTTTCTCTTTTCTTTCTTTCTTTAAAAAACGTAGCCCCACACTAGGATTTATTCCTGTGTCGTGGGTGCGTTTACAAACATGAAAATTCACATACACAAATACCCAGACCGGAACAAATAATTGTGGATCACACAAAGATTTGTCCCGTGCGGGAATCGAACCCGCGACTATTAGACACAGTCCGCGGAGCGGCTTAAGCTCTTAACCACTGCGCTAAATCGTCTGTCCAATCATGTCTGGGCTAATCAAGAGTCTTTGTAGCCGACAAAATGCAGTAGACGAACTATGAGAGTGAAGGAAGCCAAAAAAGACGATTTACGAGTCTTTTTTGGCTTAGGTATTAGACACAGTGGGCGGAGCTCTTGCTTAAGCCGCTCCGCCCACTGTGTCTAATAGTCACGGGTTCGATTTCTGCACGGGACAACTCTCTGTGTGATCCACAATTATTTGTTCCGGTTTGGATATTTATGTATGTGAATTTTCATGTTTGTAAACGCACTCACGACACGGGTATAAATCCTAGTATGGAGCTAGGTTTTTTATTTTAAAGAAAAAAGGTTTGTAAGGAAAGAACCAGTTAGGACTTTGAACTTTTTGCCTACACCGCATCTAATGATACCGATAGAAAGATGATGATTTTATGAAGGCTAGTCTTAAACCGCATCCTATTATAATTTGTACCAAACATCGGAACGTGATAATTTTGGCCAAAGACTGAAGGTGAGAGTATTGTATTTATAAACGCGTCGCGTGCATGTAGGCTGGCCGATGGGCGCCGGATTTTATGTTTCCTGTTGTACTTATGTTTTATGAATACTCCTGATTTCCTGACATTGCGGAAAGAGAAGATAAACTGCGAATTGTACAAGATTCCGTATGAGTATTGTATCAAATGAAAGATGTCCACTATTGGACGTAGGCCTCCTCAAAGATCGTCACAGCGACCATTTTTGTGTTTTTGCATTACTATTGTCAGCACAGAAGCAAGAAACACCATTACGCCTATATTCTCCAAGTGGGGATGGCAGAGGTGTACATAGACTTTGTCACACTTGTCATTCGAGAAATCATAATAATAAAAACTAAGAATATATAAGCGTACGATTTTGCCCAAAAGCAATGTCGCCGCTTTTTCACACATACCCAGAACATGCATATAACATGCACAGTTCGAAACAAACAGGGACAGTGTCACACACATCTACATTACTGCTGTAAATATACTTTCCGTAGAATTGTAATATCCTCATAAGTATTGTTACAACTTTTTGAAAGTTTTCCCTAGTTGGGTATGCTTCAAAATAGTTACTGTATGCATTTTAGTTATTGTATCATCAATCAATCAGCCTATCGCAGTCCACTGCTGGACATAGGCCTCTCCTAACACGCGCCATTGCACACGGTCCTCCGCCTTCCGCATCCAGTCTGTCCCAGCGACCTTTTTGAGGTCGTCGGTCAGTTAATTATATTTTTAAGATCATTATTAATGCTATCTTCAAGAACGTTTGTGTTAGTGTCAGAGAAAACAATAGTACTGTCGTCGACTTTTAATACCATCTGATGTTTGCTTGACTTGGGCATATCATTTATGTACATGTTGAACAGTAAAGGACCAAGTATACTGCCTTGGGGAATACCGATAGTAGTTTTTCTAGGCTGAGACATATGTGTAGTTTTAGTATTAGAACTAGCTGAAAGTCTTTTCATAGACGTAATTTGAACACGGTTTGATAAATAGGATTTCATGAGTTCTAAGGTATTCCCTCGGACGCTGTATCGTTCTAACTTAATTAACAGCATACCATGATGACACGCAAAGTCGCACAGCGGGCTATGGAGCGAGCTATGCTCGGCGTCTCCTTGAAGGATAAAATTCGTAACGAGGTAATCCGACAAAGAACCAAAGTTATTGTATCATGTATCACATGAAATCATCCTCGCAGTACTGAATCACTGAGAATGTTTTACATGTGTGGCAAGGTCACACATTTTTGTGGTTGTCATCCGATGTCGCAAACTATGAAGGAATCAGGTCAGTCATGGACTTTCACTATTGTTTAGAAAAATAAGAAACAAAAAACATCGTCACGCCTATATTCCCCAAGCAAGGCTGGCAGAGGTATCTTTGTACGCACGATTTGAGATGACAATGTTGGGTCTCAATATAATAAGCAGTAAGCCTATGGCGATTATACCGGGCATAATTTCAGTCTCTGTACTGACGTTGGGAATTTTTGGGTCCAAAAAATTACAGTTTGTCCGACCGAGGACTCGAACCTAGGACCTCTTGATTATTATGCGCATTATTCGCCACTATACCGACGCATTAATAAAAACAAGGCTAAGGAAACTAAAATTGTCGGCGTAAAGTGAGAGGGAACGGTACACATCTGCCTCTCTTACTTAGTGAATTCAGGCGTAATGATGTTTTGATGTAAAATTTTACTGTTATTTACTCTCCATGGCAACATAATCTTCTAAATTGACACCCTTACGAAACAACATGCCAACCCATACAATGTCGTAAATGAATTAAAAAACCATATTATCTACCCACCCTCTTCAAGCTTAAGGTGTGAATATTTGACGATAAGGCTTGGCAGGTTTATTCCGAGATGATGGGCTCTAAAACTAGGAGTGGGATGTATCAAATTATGTTTTTAGATGTGTTAAGTGGAAACGCAGTTGAAGCCGTTTGGATTTTTTTAGTCATCAGTTCTTTTATTGAATAAAGGTCTATTTTATGTACGATAATCAAATAAAAAAAATATGACTGCCTCGTTGGTCTAGTGGCGAATAATGTGCTTTGTGATCACGAGTTTCTGGGTTTAAATCCTAGGTCGGACAATTGTAGTTTTTCTATCTAAAAAATCCCAATATCAGTCTGGAGTGTGGAATTGTGCCCGGTATATGGCAATAGGCTCGACCACTATGACATGGGACCTAAGATCTACGGTAAAAAGTGGGTGTATATATGCCACCCCCACTTGGGAAATACAGGTGTGATGCTGTTAATTAAATTTATTTAAAAAAAATAACTATTTGTGAGTGCCAAAGGACAATGCCCAAAGTCCTATGGAAGACATCTTGTGCCTTTTCCAAAAAAAGTCATTAAAGTCTAGATAATTACGTAGGATTTTATAAATTTAGAAAATCCAAAAAAATATTTAATTGTATATTTGGAAAATCACCGTTGTTGTTTGAGTGATCTACGCTCTTGGCCGCGGGGCCTTTATAGCTTTACCGGACAAGAGGGCGAGCGTGCAACCACTACGCTCGATCCAGGAGGGCAAGGGGGCAACTAGCTCAAGGGCGCCTCAAGGAGGAACGGCCTCGGCTTGGGCAGTCGCTATGGAGAGGGCATATACTAAGTGTCTCGCCGTGGTGCTTTGCACCGGCCAGCGGGCAAGGGATTCTTCGACCTCGCAAGGTCGATGTCTGTTCTTGTGTGTGGTATCTGTATCCGAAAGTAGGAAAGTAAGAGTACCTTTTCCGAGAATGTTTTTAGGTTATATTAAACTTTATTTTAACAAGCTCCTTGATGGAGAAAAAATACTTATGTGTAGATAGATAGATATAGTACTCTTTATTGTAGTGATATTTACAATTAATTACATACAAAAAAAATAGGTACAATTGGCGGCCTTATCGCTAAAAGCACTTTCTTCCAGACAAATTATTGGAAGAAGCAACATACGGAATAGGGCAGTTATGGTGGCGTACACTATAAAACTCAATAAAAATTACTGTCATCATTTTACTTACATACATATCATAGTTATAATACAACATTAAATACATACATATATACACATATTATACTATGCAAATATATAAATATATCTTACACACAATACAGAGAGTGTGCAATGAAGAGTTTATAAATGAAGGAAGTGTTGGTGAACCATATTTTTAACCGACTTCAAAAAGGAGGAGGTTCTATGTTCGGTTGTATGTATGCTTTTTTTTTTTATGTATGTTTAGCGATATTTCCGTCAATTGTGGACCGATTTTGATATTTTTTTTTTGCATTGGGTTCAGTATATCTTCAAGGTGGTCCCATATTAATTTTATTGACATTGGACCTTGGACTTAGAAGATACACCAGGGAACTCCTTAACGACAAACAATAGGCATGTGTAAATTGAGATATTATGGGTATTACGTCAATCCTATAGGTACCCTACTATAGAATAATTCACTGGTCACTTAAAATAGTAAAATAAAAATCTTTTATAAAAAAAGGTAAACCGACTTCAAAAAGCAAGAAAATAAATATTTGAAGTCGGTGCCAAGTAACCGACGGCACCAACCAGCACCAACTTCAAATATTTATTTTCTTGCTTTTTGAAGTCGGTTTACCTTTTTTTATAAAAGATTTTTATTAAAAGACGCCAACGACTGTGCACGACCGACTGTTACAGGCAATGCAAGCGAACGGCTTGATTAGAAAAGGATTTATCGAAGTAGTTGGTAGAATGCATTGATGTTTTTAGGTTCTCCGATGACCTTAGAAACCTTGCATGTGTGTCGTGAAGGAATTCAAATCGTTTTTTCAGGTAAGTGGGAGATGTTGGATTAAATAAGATATTATAAAGAAGAGATGTGTATTGTAAAACTAATATTGTTTGCCTGGGCTTAAACTGAAACCAACTAACTGTAGGTGTAAACATTTTGCTACGACAAAAGCAGAACGTTACGAAACCACATTAGCCGAAGAACCGATAACCGCTGGGACAAACGAGTTCTTGAGTGGAGACCGCGGACTGGCAAACGTAATGCAGGACGCCCTCAGGCTAGGTGGAGCGATGACCTTCGTAGGGCGGCTGGCAGAAACTGGATGCGAGTAGCCGAGGATCGTACCCAGCGGCGTGCACTTGGAGAGGCCTATGTCCAGCAGTGGACTGCTATAGGCTGATGATGATGATGATGAAAAGCAGAACGTGATAATGCAATATAAATTATTATTATTAGATATATGGTATAGAATTCGGTTAGTGCATCCATATAATGCACTCGTTCATGGCGTGGCACAACCAACGAACAGTCGCTACACCGGAGTGGTATGCGGCTATGATTAAATCTTGACGACATGGTAATTAGTACAAAAGATTCACTCGCACTTATCAAGAAAATATCTAGTAGGTACAGAAACACTTATCAAACTCCTATATTCACAGACATGTACTAAAACAAGGTTAACGTAATGGCAAAACTGTCCTTATGATTTTGTTATAGAGATTATGACAATTACCCTTCGGTTTGTTTATTTATTTATTTATTTATTTTTAAGGCATACCAACAACATATACATGAGAATTAGTCCATAACACGAATAATATAAATAGTTCTGGTGTATATGCCACTTACAGGTATACACAACACTGCTTACAACGCTATGTTTTAAGTAACACAACTACAGAATAAAAATTAAATTAAATTAAACAAAACAAAAAATAGAAAAGGGATACAGTAATACAGATATATCATAAACCTAGGAGCCCATAAAATACTATTATTCTGCCTTCACAGAGGCAATTGCTTTTCTGAAGGAACTGTATGATTCATTGTGGATGTCGATATTAGGCATAGACTTGTAGAGTTCATTCAATTCCTTACACATTCTCGCTACAGGTGAGTTTAGACCTATGTTTGTCCTACAGAAGGGGATATGGAATGCTTTGGAAATAGGGTATCTAGGTGGTTTAGGCGGTACGGTATAGAAGATTTTCTCAACCAGATCACTACACTTAACAATCCCATTGGCAATTTTGAAAATGAAAGATAGGCTGTGTAAACGACGGCGTTCACGTAACGACTTCATTTTAAAAAACTGAAGTCGCTGGGCATAAGGGCGTCTGTGACTTATGTCTTGAGTCGTGAAAGCAAGTCAAAATAATTATTTGATATTGTGGGTAATCTGAATAATATGCATATTTTTTACCATAATATGTTACATAGTGTGAATATGTATGTCTATTGTTATAAACATTGTGTTTCAATAAGATTCTAATGTACAATTAGGTATATTGTATTATTTTTTTTTTTTGTTGCATTATTTTTTATGACTCCGATAATTATTATAATACAAATCAATAGAAGTTATGTTTATACTTTATTTTGAAAGTAATTACAAATTGGGCTACAAATTGCCAACAGGGACTTATAATTCAGATTCAAATTATTATAAATAGTGTCTGTGAATTGTGACGCATCGTTAGCCCGGTTTTGGCCGTTGTCCTTTTATATACCTAGTTACCCTTCTACCTGCCTTTTTGACTTTTAACTAATTTCCAAACAGACGCTTCAAATACACACACGTAGCATTCACACACACACATCTTTTTATTTATTTTACAAACCGGTTTTTAAATTTATTTTCTAGCTTATAAGATTCCATAATTTATTTCAGCAGTTACATTGAAAGATAATGGCTATCGAAGGGCAGAGTCCCCTGGCGCAAGTATTTGTTATACTTAAAAGGTGGCTCCAGCCTTTGTTTTCAAATGTAGCTACTGCATACAGTTGAAATAAAAAAAATAGTTGCAAAATTTGGAATGAAAACATAAGAAAAACCACAAAAATTAGGTGCAACCTTCAACAATAATATATCGATGTGTATATTATTAAACATAAACCAGGGTTATCGTTACCTATTGACTAACTCAGGGTTACAACATTAAGTTGAAGGTAATTTGACGTTATAACCCCGAGTTACTCGACAACTGACGCTAACTCTGATTCTCGTAAGTGGATTTATATTGCCTAATTAACTAATATGCAGCAACTGTATAATATTAATTTTATGAATAATAGGTATATATCTATCTATATCATCACGCCAGATCCCTTGCGGGGAAGGCAGAGAGTACAGAGTTCCAACAAGTTCTTTCTCTGGATTCCTCCACTCTCATAGTTCGTCTCATACACGCTTGCCGGTTACGGAGACGGAGACAGATAAGACTCGGCTTATTTGGTCATGCTAAGATAGTCTAGGTCTTCCCCGGTACCTGCATCCTTCCACTTTCACATTGTATATCTGTAAATCGATAAAAACGCAACATACCTTTAGTACTTAATGAACTAAATTTAAAGTAAAGTTACAAATACACTGCAGTGTATTTGTAACACTTAAAAGGTTTGTTCAGTTAAATACGTTTAAAACTCCGAGCACTACTACGGAATAAATCGAAACGTGTGCTGTAGTTCAAATAGTTGAACAAAAACCAATTAGTATTTGTAAATAACTATTACGTCTTCCTTAGATTCCAGCATAAGTAGACCAAAGAGGTACTTATTAAAAGTGAAAAAAGAAAGGGATAGTGATTACATGAGGCTCTACCATCCGTTCGGAATATCGTCCCGGTGAAAAGGAAGGGTAAGAAACTCCACTTTAAAAAAATGAGTTACAATTAGGTACTTGCTAACAGTCCAGAAAGAAAGGGATAGTGATTACTTCAGACTTTACCACCCGTACGGTAAGTCATCGCAGTGAAAAGGAAGGGTAAGAAACTCCACTTTAAAAAAATAAGATTTACAATACGTTTGGTTTCAAATAGGTTTAACTGATTTGGTGACAAAGTTGTTTTTCGGGAAAATATATCCTGGTTGGCAAAGATAGGATATTTCACGGTATACAGTCTGATCCATGACTTATGTAAAAACAATGAAGAAAAAGGTAGATTAATGAAAAGTAAAAATTAAATAATAATATAATAATTATTATTCCCCTATATCTTGTACTATTTAAGTAGTATATGATAGTATTATTTGTAATTTATATTCATTTGTTTATTACACCCCTAATCTTGCGATCCCTTCAAATTTTCTCCATCTAAAGGTTGCCTGGAAGAGATCACTATTGGTGATAAGGCCGCCCATTGTTACACTACATTGTTAATTTACAAATTGTATTTCAATGTTGTGTATCTTTGGTGGAACAATAAAGTTTTATCTATCTATCTTGTTCCACTGCGGCGCAAAGGCCTCTTCACAAAAGTTTATGCGGGATAGATTAGGTCATAATCCACCACGCGGATGCGGATTGGTGGAGAAAGTTTTTGGACACCTGCTGTTGGAACTTCTAAATCCGCCTATAAGGCGACTTGGCCTGACGCCTAGACCAACGGCTTAACATGCCTTTCGAAGTACGAAGAATGTCGAATAGGAAATGCCACTGACGGTAACCCATTTCAGACCGATCAAACTGACATCTAAGAACACCGCGGTCGTAAAGAGCGACGAGCGCCTCAGATTATACATAAACATGTAATATGTGCTTACTAAGTATAATAAATAATATATTAATCAGTCATCTCAGAATTCCACGTCGCTAGCACCGGAACTACACCGGCAGCCACATCTGCGTCCAGTTTATGCGCCATCAAAGCCGAAGCGATAATGGATGGGGGCGCAAGTGTGCTCCTCGTAAAAATATAACGCTTTGAATTTCAGTATTGGACTTACAGGAAACGTTTCCAAGACTTGCCTTATGGCGTCTTAAATAAATTACTTTTGTAATTTCGTGTTTAATTTCTTTACCTATCTATATTATTACGTCAGATCCCTTGCGGGGTAGGTAAAGAGTACAGAGTTCCAACAAGTTCTTTCCTTACATACTTCTCTGGCTTCGTCCACCCTCGTAGTTCGGAATACATGCTCGCCGGTTACGGAGACTCTTGACTTGCCCTTCAGATATGACACGGTCTATTTGGTCATGGTAAGACATACAGTAATGACCTACCAATAGGTCATATCTATCTATTTACCCGTCTCTCTCGCTTTCTGCACTCTGATAGTATTCGACTCTTTACGTTCGCCGGTAAGAGAGACTCTTGATTCATCCATCAGGTAAGACACGGTCTATTTAGTGATAGCGTTGTTTGATTTTTTAGGAAACATGCTACTCGACTCTTGGTAATTGCCTGTATCATGGGTGCGTTTACAAAATTATATATAAACAAACACTCAGACTGAAAGATATACTTGTGGATCGCTTATTGTTTTAGTTTCGTCTCTCTTCCCTTCAATATGTTCGAGGAGAGTGATGGCTGCTTCTCAAGTCATACTCGTGAACGTGTGCTGCTGGAGGAGAGTGGTCCGTCTTTTATACTTTGGCTGATAAAATCTATAGTTCTGTTGAACTTTGGCTAGTTCGGCATCACATTGGAGCTATAACCAAGTATTTTGTTTACACTCATTATACAGTAGAATCTGCTTGTAATGACATCGAAGGGAAATGAAAAATACATCATACTAAACGACTGTAAGACAAAGTGTAATCTTAAAATATTAAAATGAAATTTATTTTTGTTAGATTAAAAAAAAATGACTACAAAATGTATGTATGTTAAGACCTTGGAACATTTTTAACTTAGCCAAGTAATGACCTTGCTAAACAAAATAATAACATACTTGTGCTTCTTACATAAGAAATAACACAATTTCTTAAAAATAGGTAAGCGAAGTCATTATATCCAAACTTTGTTTCTTAGAAAGTTGTATGGAACCAAACTTCGCACTGCAATTACGTCATATTAGGCAGTTGGTCAATATAGCCGGAATCATATTAAACAGATTCTACTGTATATTTTATGTTAAGCATTTTTCTTAGTATTATTGTTACCATTTTTTAGTATATACCTTGAAAAAGTTTATTTTGTAAATGAGAGCACTGTGTAGACACTGGTTAATAGCCTGAGTGGAAGTAAATTTAGGCACGTTTAATCTATACTTAAGCCCGTCTACTTAACTCGTTCCGCATTGTTCTCCCATCCCCCATGAACGCAATGTATACAAAAAGAATTGTAAAACTCTCATTTTTTAAAAAAGTAACTGTGGAGTTTTGCCCTTATTCTCCACAGAAATGACATTCCGAACGGGTGGCAGAGTCTCAAGTAATCATTAACTACATGTCTAAAAACTTGGTTTTGCTCTTTTGATTTTGTTTAGAGGATTGGTCGGCGATTGAATGGTAAGGGTAATTTATTAATAGTTCTTGCGTCAATTACATTGCACATCGTATCTTTCTACCTATATTATCACGCTAGATCCCTTGCGGGGTAGAACAGAGCTGCAACAGGTTTCCTTACATATGTGCCTTTCTGGCTTCCTCCACTATCATAGTTTGTCTCATACACGCTCGCCCGTTACGGAGACCCTTAACTTGCCCTTCGGATAAAACATGGCCTATTTCGTCATGTTGAGATAGTCTAGGTCTCCCCTAGTACCTACATCCTTCCACTTTCGCATTGTATATCTGTTTTATAATTCTTTCTTCCGACATTCTTTCTATATGCCCGAACCGACGAAGCATACCCTTTCTCGTCTTTACACCGATATTATTTTACATACCTACACGCTTTCTTACTACGCTGTTACGAGCTCGCATTTCGACCGCATTTATCCTGCTTTCATTCACCTTCTTACATACCTAGCTCTCACTGCCATATAACAGCGTTGGGACAAGCACTCCGCTATGCATGGACAGCTGCGCCTTTTGGGTTACGTGCTGGCTTCCAAGTTGGTTCGCCATCATACCATTCACTCTATTCCCTGCACGCACTCTTCTCTATATGTCCTTACTGACGGCGCCTCCAAGATATACAAAATCTCATTCACTTTTTCAAGCATATCGTTACCAATCACAATCTTTGCATTCGTTCTGGTTTCTTCCCGATCAAAAATAATATAAAACATTGTTCATACAGATATCTTTTATAACTGTGACTAGTGTTTGCAGACAAGTGGCTGTTGATGCTATTAAAATGGCGTCATATACGTATAATAGATGGTTTACCACTAGATCACTTCTACACCTTCTTTCATCGTTTTCAGTCTTTGAATACTTTATCCAGATATATTATAAACAGCCTAGGGGACAACACGCAACCCTGCTTGACGCCGATTTCAACATCAAACCAGGGTGACATGTTACTACCCTCTCGTACGCATGCATTGCTGTCCACATAGGTGGACTGGGTCGCAACAGAGTGCCCTATATACCATACTCTGGTAAAATGTCCTAAGTCTGTTTCACACGACTATCAAACACTTTTTCCAGATTCAAAAAACCACAGAAAACCTTTTAGCCCACTACCAGATGCTTCTCTACGATGTTGTGAAGACCACATCTTCTTCCAGACTTGAAACTTCCCTGTGCCTCGCACAACATTCCATAAGCATATTGTATAAGCAGTATTATAAAACATAGTATGCGATCCTTAAATGCGATCTTACAGTCTAAAACCCGCTATGTCACGTCTTCCCAGAGGTGGTAACTGGCGGCATACAAATAGCTGGTAAACACGCGTACGATGTTTCTGCTTACCCTGGCTGTGTGCCAGGTATTGAGGATTAGTAATAATTGACAACGCTTCATATAGATGGATATGAATAAGAAACTTGGTACGTTGCGGTGGGAAGTTATGGAGGTGGCAATTTAACCCAAACTCAAATAATTTATTGTGTAAAAACCCTGCGGTGCGGGGGCACTTACAAGTTAACATTTTTTTTATCTAATCTAGATTAGTAGTTACTAATTAACCACCGACTCGAAACACAGCTTCCACTGAGAAGATCCGGCGATAAACTCAGCGGGCTTGATTTTTTACTTATTTTTTTTTCTTCTGCCCAAGCTTGCGTATGGGCCCGCAAAGGTGGGCAATCATCGTCACGGTATGGATCCCTGAGGACGATCACAGACGCCGTGGTCGGGCGGGACGAAGATGGCGTAACGACTATATTACAGGCCCAGGATCGTTTTGTTTGGAGACGTAAAGGGGAGGCCTTTGCCCAGCTATGGGATACAGAATTTTTCAACCATTTTGGTTTGGTGTAGGGTAGTGTGTGTGTAAGATGTGATGTTCATTTTCAAGTAAAAGGAATAAAGGCTACTTGTTCGTAAAAAAGTAACCGTAACCTAGTTGATTTCCTGGCAGCTTGGTCTTTTTGTTACAGCCTATTTCGTACTACACACTAGATCGAGTACTAAGTCTGGATGTTTGTTCATGTGAAAATCATGTAAACTTATAGTCTGAGACAATGTTTCATATGAAAATAAAACCTCAAATTTTTTCGGATTTTATCGCGGTTTATTTTGATTTTTAAAAATTTAAGTTCCCGACGGTCCGAGTGCTTTGCAGCACCCATGGTCACGGGAAGGACTCCGAAAAAATAGTTTTACTTTCATGTGTAATATTCGCGTAAATCTAAAAACTCAGTACAATGTTTCATGTTTAAAGAAATAAAATTAAACCTTTGATATATCCAGATTATTGATAAATTTGCCTGCTGTTAAGAGTAAGGGTACAATTACTTATCATGAATTTCTCTGTCTGATTAATATTTAAATTGATAGTACTAGTGCTATTTTAAATGAAATAACAATTAAATAGATATATCTATTATACTTACTAAATTCAATTCATAGGACCATGCCTTTATTAAGATGAATTATAGACGTTTCACCGGTGTCAAGGAACAACGTTAAACGACCTACTTAAATGCTTATGCTTTTTTTATAATTTCCTATTGTTTCGTAAAATACTCGTTTACTCGTAAAATTAATATTCCATATAAATTAAAGTTCATATCCATTTATCTTACAAGCTCCCACTGCCCATATACTGTAAGCGCGTGAGTTGTATGCAAAATCGGTCGGTTTCCCCGCCGAGTCGACCGCAGGCTTCCCTTATCGCCTATTGTCTGTTTGTCCGTCTGTTGCTCAAGGTCTGACCCTGTGCGGTCTGAGGATCCGGTACTGTATATACTAAGTATTATGCAGGTACATAATTTGGGAAAACACACGAGGAAGGTACAGTTTTGGGAATCATGAATGAGTGCATTATGAATACAGTTGGTGAGTATTCGCCAAGTGATGTTAAAACTTAATCTTTCTTCATATGGATATTGCAAACGAAAACTTAAAATAAGTTTGCATTATAGCATCATGTATTGCAATATTATCTATGCTGCGTTTATAGTCTATTTCCAAAAATCGAGGTAAGGAAATTTGTGTCATACTCCACCACGCGAACCCAGTGTAGATAGGCGGAAGTGGGTTTAAATCCACCAGAAGGCCGATTCTCGTAATTAAAAGTATTCAAAATGCAATCTCGATCTAATGTCAATGTCAAATCTGACAATGGCATTCTCGTAAATTATCGACATCGGCCGAATCGAGATCGGATCGAAAGTTAAGCAAAATGTAAACGCTATTTCGATAAAATGTTGAATTGACATGAACAACAAATATACAAGAAATCGTCAAATTGAAGATTTCAGTAAGATATTTTTTATTTATACTGTGGCAGCTGAGATTAAAATGTTATGAACAATTGATTAACAATATATTTTAAATTGAACAACTTGACATTACATCGAAGTTAGACTGAGATGATACTGAAATCGGATCGATACTTTAGTGGAGCAGAATACCAAATGTAAGTCAATTCATAATTAAATCTCAAATCAGTGATGTCTCGGTCTCATTATTAATTAAATACAAGAATTGGCCTTTTGATTTTGAAACTTATCAAAGTCGCTCATAAGTCTTCCAATTCGGATACCACATGACGTGGTTTGGACCAACAGCTTGCTTCCCGAAGCTGCAATGCGACAAATGTGCACTCATATTAGGTGGTTTGCGTATGTGTACTATTAGCGTTAGAATTGTGTGATACAAAAAGAATCCTAATATGGTAAAACTTTTTTATAAAGTGAAAGACAGTCAAAGTGAAAATCAGTAAGGAAAGAAATTGTTGTAACTTTGTAATTTTATTATTTTTGATGTATTAAATAAAAGGCACAAAACAGTGTACAGTCAATTAACACTTAACATTTAAAGGTAGACTAGTTTCAAACTAGACAGTACACCTAACTATATGCCCTAATCTATATTACATATGAACAGTAACGTAGTAACAAAATAAAATAATGAAGAAAAAACAATAACAGAGAACTTGGTAAATTCGGTCAAATTAAATTTACTATTACTAACTTGTCTAAGGAAGTAAATTAATTATGTTTATAAATAAGTTTTCTAATGCAACTCTTGTATGACCGAGGATTACTAATCATAATGTCTAGATTGCTGTTACTTTTAGCGAGATTATTGTATAGTCGACACATACGGGTAACAGGATTGTGAAAGGATGTATTGTTTTTACATACCTGAAGCGCAAAGATGTTTGGATGTCGAGATCTATATCGTGTATTGAAACTTATTAGGGAAAGCAATTCAGGTGAGTCAATAATAGAATGAATGATCTTACTACTTACTCTGTTCCTATACCGAAATTTTTGAAGATGGTGACTGGATAACAAACTTCCTGATCATAATAGCTTACATATTCATTGTTGCTCTCATCTACATTTACAGAAAGAATAAAGATTGGCGTAATGTCTGTAAAGCCTATAGCTAACCTTAACCATGCCAGCTATGCCAGTAATCACAAGGAGGACTGCGCAATTTCTGCTAGCCCTGTAACTACCCATTTCAGCAATCTCAGGGGTTATGCGTTATATTCTTTTTTTAGGCTTGTAGGTACAGCTATTCGTCGGTGCAAGTATAATTTGCCCGTAGGCCCGTCTGGGTCACGCTCCGGCTCCCAGATTGTGTGGATTCCTTTATTTTTTGTGCCGATATGCGTTTTCGTTCTTTTTGTTGTTGCAACGGTTGCATTGTTTGAATGATGTAAGGGTTATAGCACATACGATACTTTAAAATCGGCGACTAGCAATTTTGCGTCTGCTTCGATGTTGCAATGCAATTTGGCAACTTTCTATGCAACTTGGTGTTGCAATCCCAGCATTGAAAAGTAATGAAATTGTCAACCGCTACTTTTAAAAGAATTGCGGGAAGATAGAAAAAAAACTCGAGATGACAGTGGTCTAGCTACCTCACATTTCACATACGACAAACTGACAATTACAATACAGTAAAAATGTAAGATCTTTTTGCTATGATCTAAAGTCTGATAAGACAACTGTGGGCGTACGTTGTATGTGTGCTAACTTCCTAATACGTGGTACGGTTTTGGGAACATTTGGATCTAGAGGCTTTACCCACGATCTTTGCCAGATCATCGGTCCATCTTGTACGGGGCCCATTAACTCCACGTCTTCCGGACATGGTCGCTTCCCGAGAACCTTTTTCATAACATCCGAAAAACTTTATACATACAGCATAGCACCATAGGTTGTGTTTGTCATTGGGTAAGGTATTTTTTCTGTAGAGGCCGTTTTTTGCCTGTTATTTTGTTCATGTTCCAAAATCTAGTACGGATAATATATCGATGGTTTTGGCTGATGGTAATGGTAGAGATTTTAAGGAGCAAAACCTTAAGGGGCTACCGCACAAAAAACATGTTTTGTACACAATGCACTTTAAGAAGTATAAGGAGTAGAGACTTAATATTTCTAAATATGGTTTCTGACTGTATATTTAAAAATCTGGTAACAGAAATAGACGATTAAACAAATTTCCTCACTAGAAAAAAAATCTAAAGACCTCTCTATGGCTTTACATTTTCTGATTCCAACGCGAAATGCTTAAGAAGTAATCAAAAGAATTCACTTTGAAAAATAGCAAATAACTGCAGCAATGTTCTTGTAAAGCAGTGTTGTATTTCATAGAGTAGTTTTTTAGAAAATGATAGAATATGTTTTTGCACATACGTCGTTTATTTCCGAGCGCGCCCTCAATATATCCATCTCTTATTATCCTTTTGTAAAGTGATGGCATTACTGTTACTCTCCCGGTCCATAAATGGTCGCAATAGGCTCAATCACTTATTCATAAAATTTTCTATCTATCTATATCATCACGCCAAATCTCTTGCAGGGTAGGCAGAGAGTACTGAGTTCCAACAGGTTCTTTCCTTACATACCTCTCTGGCTTCCTCCACTCTCATAGTTCGTTTCAAACACGCTCACCGGTTACTCTTGAAACTCATAAAATGTTAGGTGCAAATAATGTGTCTCATTAAAAAAATACCTTTACAGGCATGAAAATATTTATAAAGTCATATCAGTGCTGTCACTATTGCCAAATAATTAATAAAGCATTACTAGACACATAATATTCATAATCATACCTGTGTACTATAACTGCCTCTTTGGTTTACTGGGGCATAGTGTTAGCCGCGATCAAAAGTCTTTTGTTTAAATCTTCGGTCGGAGAGTGCGCTTTCCCTATCGCAAAATTCGCGTTCGGCAATATTCCCTACATTTCTGCTACCCGTAATCGTGTTTTTGTTTATAGCCGTGTATACAGACCTTTACCCAAACTGGCGACTTACAAAAATCCGTACGCTCTGACGGGTGTTCGCGCGGCGTGACGCCCGAATTTTACCACTGCACATTTTGATAGTACCTAGTACGGGTCAGTACAAAACACTTTGAAATATCTCAGCTGAATAGTGAAATGAAAAACAGCGCATTTATAATCCACTATGTTCAACTTATGGCTAGTAACTTCACTATTGGAATGACATTCTGAAGTGGTGGTAGTCTTACGATTCATAAATACTGTAATGGTTTACATGAATAAAAATTTTTCTACTACATATAATAAAACAGTGTCCCCCCGCCGCGTCTGTTTGTCTGAACGCGGTTAAATTCAATAACTATCAAACGGATTTTCATACATCATCATCAGCCTATAGCAGTCCACTGCTAGACGTGGGCCTCTACAAGTGCACGTAACTGGGTACGATCCTCGGCTACTCTCAACCAGTTTCCACCAGCCGCCAAGGTCATCGCTCCACCTACCCTGAGGGCGTCCTGCATTACGTTTACCAGTCCGTGGTCTCTACTCAAAAACTCGTTTGTTCCAGCGGTCATCGATTGTTCGGCTAATGTGATCAGCCCATTGCCACTTCAGCTTGCTAATCCGGTGGGATATGTCGAGAAGTTAGATTCTCTGTCGAATGATTTCGTTCCGGATTCTATCCTTCAGAGAAACTCCGAGCCCTTTCCATAGCTCGTTGAGTGACTTTAAATTTGTTGACCAGTCCAACCGTGAGTGTCTACGTTTCGGCTCCATAAGTCATAAGATAAGATTATAAGGTTTTCACGAATAGAGGGAGTGGTTCAAGAGGAAGGTTTGTGTGTATAATTCACCAGTGCGAAGCCGGGGCGGGTCACTAGTTATTCATATATAATACTAGCGGCCCGTCCCGGCTTCGCACGGGTAGATATTGATTTTTTAAACATAGCCTATGTTACTCAGGGATAATTTTTATTTTTCCTACTCCTCCTATTTTTCTTTCTAATTAAATTTGTTGCGGGTTCCAAGACAATTAAAGTGTTTCCCGGGACACCTCAAGGTTTAAACCTTGGTGTTATCTAAGGAGACAATTGTGGATCCTGGCTTACAGGAGTTACAATGGTGGGAATGGGTGGCAGGCTTAGTTACTCAGGGATAATGTAGCAAGTCAAGAGTCTCCGTAACCGGCGAGCGTGTATAAGACGAACTATGAGAGTCGAGGAAGCCAGAGAGGTATGTAAGGAAAGAACCTGTTGGAACTCTGCACTCTCTGCCTACCCCGCAAGGGATCTGGCGTTAGGTTATAGATAGATAGATAGATAATGTAGCATTCTAATGGTGAAAGAATTTTTGAAATCGGCCCCGTAGTTTTTGTGTTTATTCGTTACATACATACAAAAATACAAATCTTTCGTCTTTATAATATGAGTATCTATCTATCTATATCATCACGCCAGCTCCCTCGCGGGGTAGGCAGAGAGTACAGAGTTCCAACAGGTTCTTTCCTTACATACCTCTCTGGCTTCCCCCACTCTCATAGTTCGTCTCATACACACTCGCCGGTTACGGAGACTCTTGACTTGCCCTTCAGCTAAGACACGGTCTATTTGGTCATGGTAAGGTAGTCTAGGTCTTCCCCGGCACCTACATCCTTCCACTTTCGCATTGTATATCTGTTTTGTCATTCTTTCCTCTGGCATCCTTTCTATATGCCCGAACCAACGGAGCATACCCTTTCTCATCTTTACATCGATACTATCTTTCATACCTACTCGCTTTCTTACTACGCTGTTGCAAATACGGTCGGTCAGCGTGACTCCGCACATCTTCCGCAGAGATCGCATTTCGACCGCATTTATCCTTCTTTCGTTCTCCTTCTTACATACCCAACTCTCACTGTCATATAACAGCGTTGGGACAAGCACTCCGTTATGCATGGCCAGCTGCGCCTTTTGGCTTAAGTGCCGGCTCCCAAGTAGCCTTCCCATCGCACCATTCACTCTATTACCTGCATTCACTCATCTCTCTATATCAGCGGTGTATTTCCCATCCTTACTGAAGGCGCATCCAAGATATACAAACTCATTCACTTGCTCCAGCACATCGTTACCAACCACAATCCTTGCATTCGTTCTGGTTTCTTCCCGTTCAAAAACCATAATTTTGGTTTTCTTCACATTCAAATGTAAGCCATTGTTCATGCAGTCGTCTCTCATAACTGTGACTAGTGTTTGCAGATCAGTGGCTGTTGGCGCTATCAAAACCGCGTCATCTGCATACAATAGGTGGTTTATCACTAGATCACCCATTTTACCCCTTCAGTCATCGCACACAGTCTTTGAAGACTTTTATCCAGATACACTATAAACAGTCTAGCGGACAACACGCAACCCTGCTTGACGCCGATTTTAACGTCAAACCAAGGTGACATGTTACCACCCACCCGTACGCATGCCTTGCTGTCCACGTAGGTGGACTGGACGGCTCGCAACAGGGTGCCGTTTATACCATACTCTGGCAAAATGTCCCAAAGTCTCTTTCGCACGACTCTATCAAACGCCATCTCCAGGTCCACAAAACCGCAGAAAACCTTCCGGCCTACTGCCAGATGCTTTTCTACGATGTTGCGGAGGGAGAAAACTTGATCCGAACATCCTCTTCTAGACCTGAAACCTCCCTGTGCCTCACACAACACTCCATCGGACTTCTCGCGCATTCTCCGTTCAATAATTTTACCATACACCTTAGCTGCCAAGCTGATTAAACTGATGGCCCTGTAATTGGCGCAATCATATTGTGAGCCCTTGCCATTATACAAGGGTACTATGACTGCGCGGCGCCAATCTGTAGGGACTCTACCGGTCTTCCAGCAAAGATTTGCGAGGCCCCAAAAAGCGTCCCGGACGCAAGTTCCACCATATTTAATCATCTCGGCAGATATCATGTCTATTCCCGCAGCTTTACCATTTTTCATACTTCGTATCGCCCATTCAACTTCTTCCATAGTGATGTCCTCTGTGGATTCTGGTGCCGCAAACTCGCCTCTGGGCTCGTCTGTGGCACCAGGATCCGGGGCATTCTCATACATTTCTCCAAAGTATTCACTCCACCGGTTTAGCACAGCTTGTGTGTCTGCAAGAATGTCACCATCCTTAGATTTTATCTTTTCCATTCTGGAGCCTGACGAATCACCTCGAGCCTTTCTCACCTTGCTCCAAAAGAGTTTGGTGTTATTCTCGAAGTTCTTCGTCAGCCTCTCCTCCTCAATCACACTAGCTCTTTCACGCTTTTCTTTCACTAAGGTTTTGGTGGCATTCTTGCATTGCCGGTATATTTCTTTCTTCATCTCCGTCATACTGTCATTTAGATTCAAAGAAGAGACATAGTCCTGCCACGCTTTCTTCTTACTTTCTACAGAGCTTTTTAACTCTGTGTCCCACCATGCATCCCCTTTTGCTGTGCTATGCTTCTTTGAGCAGCCACATACTTCTTTCGCTGATTCTACCAAACTCTCTTTCAGACAATTCCAGCATTCATCTATGTTTGAGTCCGAAGAACCAGCTGTCAAAAGCTTGTCCCGGACTTTGTCTTCATACGTTCTCCTCACACTCTCATCTTGCAACCTTTCAACCTTGATTCTTTCAAGGCCTCCGAAGGAGATACGCTCTCGCCAGTGCCTCCACTTCCTGAACAAACCACTGAACCGCGCAATTACGAGATAGTGGTCCGATTCAAGAGTGGGGCCTCTATATGCACGGGTATCTTAAAGTTTACTTCGGAGACGGTTATCTACCAGGATCAAATCTATCATGCTTTTCTGTTCATTTCTTCTCCACGTATACATATGAATATCCTTGTGTTGGAATATTGTATTGGACACAAGGAGACCTCTTTCCAAACACACATCTACAATAAGCTTACCTGCATGATTCACTCTCTTATCACCATAAGGACCCAGAGCAGCGTCGCAAGTTTGCCGCCTGGTTCCCACCCATCCGTTCAGGTCGCCACACAAAATCACCTTTTCATTCACATCAGCCAGATCCCGAACTTCCCTGACATTATCCCAAAACTTCTCCAGGTCCGGGGGTGTCGACGAGCTTACAGGAGCGTAGGCTCCAACCAAAAACACTCTAGTGACACCTAGTTTCAAGCGGACCCAGAGAAGTCTCGCATCATGCAGGCCATAATCTCTCACTCCAGAGGCCAGGCGACGGGACAACAAGATACCCACTCCCATGCTGGCACGATCGCTCTGTGGCACTCCAGACCACAGAGCCATCATGCCGTCAGGGAGATCACAGGCTTCACTGCCCCTTCGCTTAGTCTCTGTTACACACAGAGCATCCAGGCGTCTCTCTTTCATTACATCAATCACCTTGCATGAGCATCTTATCTTCCATACCACCTCTTACATTCCAGGTGCCTATTCGGCACTCAGCACCCCACGACTCGCCAGTTCGGGCCCGGCGTGATGGGTGGCGGCCCCCATCGCCGCTTCCACCTATGTTCGTACCGACGGGGGCGGGCCGGTAAGCGTCGCCTCGGGGGGACGCCCTAGCCCGCACTGCGGTACTTATTCGGTCCAAGATTGCAGCCGTAACGGCTGGCAGGGGTCGCGATGAGCACGCTCTTGGACAGACCCCCAAGAGTACAGATGAATAATCATATGACTAGCTACGATAACAATGTAAGTATACCTAAATGTATGTAATATTTAAGTACGATTATTTACAACTTATATACGTATAAAACGGTGGTTTCTAAAGTACCTTATTTATAATAGAGACTAGCTATGGGCCCGGTGTGATTTCCCTTCGGTAATATTTTTAACCCTTCGGGGGATAATAAAATATGACTAAATATTTTCAACCCATATTTAATCCCCTTAGGGGATGAATTTTTATATTATTTCTTAGTAAATCTGCTGCTGAGTGTTTTATAATCCAGCAAAAAAAAGATAAAGGTACACTTACGTCGGCGAGAGGTGTCTGATAAATAAAGCAACAGCAGGAAATATAACATCATAATAACCATAATAAGACAGGCTTTTTAAAAATTTCATCGAATTAAATTAAACTTTTCTATCTATCTACATCATCACGTCAGTTCCCTTGCAGGGTAGGCAGAGAGTACACAGTTCCAACAAGTTCTTTCCTTACAGACCTCTCTGGCTTCCTCCACTCTCATAATTTGTCTCATACAAGCTCGCCGGTTACGGAGACTCTTGACTTGCCCTACAGATAAGACATGGTCTATTTGGTCATGGTAAGATAATGTAGGTCTTCCCCGGTACCTAAATCCTTCCAATTTCGCATTGTATATCTGTTTTGTCACTATTTCTTCCGTCATTTCTTCTATATGCCCGAACCCACGGAGCATACCCATTCTCACCTTTACACCGATACTATCTTTGCTACCTACACGCTTTCTTACCACGCTGTTGCGAATACAGTCGGTTAGCTTGACTCCGCACATCTTCCTCAGAGCTCGCATTACGGCCACATTTATCTTGCTTTCATGCTCCTCCAACAGCGTTGGGAAAGCACTTCGTTATGCATGGCCTGCTGCGCCTTTTGGCTTAAGTACCGGCTCCCAAGTTGCTTTCCCGTCGCACCATTCACTCTATTCCCTGAATTCCTCTTCTCGCATTAAACTTTTCAGCCTATACTGTCCCGGGACTATGAGCAACAATTGACTGCTACAGGATGATGATACTATCCCATTTCTGGGCAGATGCTTTGTCTCACAAATCGAGGTGTGAGAGACGGAGAGACTAGGTCATACTCCATCACGCGCATCCAGTGTAGCTTTGTGGAGGTATATTCGTGGTCACCTGCTATTGGAATTTATCAACGGCTTGATGCAGTGATAAGAATTAAAGGCACTCCGGCCACTGGATCGTGTAATCGCGGGTTCGATTCCCATACGAGATAAATCTTTGTGACCCATAAATGTTTTGGTGTGGGTCTATGTAAAATTAATATTTTTAAGCGCACCTACGACACAGGAATATTTTCTAGTGCTGGCTACGTTTGTTTTAAAAAAACGCCTATATGACTACTTGGCTTGAGGGCTACCACTTCCCCCCCCCTGCTACAACATCAGCAGGGGAGCCTTCGGGGTCGCGGACGCAAGTGGCGGGGGCCCTGAGGGTCCTTCACGAGCAACCCCGAGGAGGACGGCGGCGTGATGTTGCCCACGTCGCCGTGAGCACCGCGTCGGTGCAGGGGGGAGCATGTCATCAAGTCTCCCTCCGATGGCGGGCTCGTCAGAGCGAGGCACAAGAGGGGCACCGGTGCGTTCCATACGGAGATCCCGGAGCCCCTCCAAAGTGCTGATGTCGGCCACCCTGGGGTTTTTAGTCGGTAGGAATCCGACACGCCCCCCGAGCTTCCCCCGAGGCTCGCGGAAGTCCTACGCAGGATTTTCAGGAAAAACAAAAAAAAGGGCTACCACTTTATCTTCCGCAGTCTGGAGTTGTTAGAAAATGAAGTTGCCATAAACGGTCACCCATCTCAGATCCACCATGACCGCAGAGCACGACCACAAGCCTTCCGCTTTTTTAAAAATACTTATTCACAATGTTATAATCCGATTGTCCCGAATAAAGCCCTTTTACATATAATTTCAATAATTATTGGAATACAGATAATATCATTTTAATTATTCATTATCATTGACGTAATAACAGAGAATCCGTGATTTGTGTATCGATTTTGGATTTGTGAGCGATTTAAAATTAGCGGACGGCGAATGAAACATAATGGCGGTGGGATTTTGTTGAAATTATTTATCGTAGTGCAGTTGGAATAATGGAAATTCAAATTTTATATCGAAAATTGAATTGCGTTGTTGGTTTTACATAGTGGAGTAGGTGATTACACGGTCCGAGATTCAGTCGAATAGAGAATTTTTTCTATCGAATTTTTTTTTTGATTGGTCGTTTATTAATAAAGTGTGGCTCGAAATAGGGGGAGGACGTTATACACGATATCACACGTATTTATTTTTACGTTAAACTCGCGATTTCTAAACCATAAAGCGCCATGAACCTTGACTAGCCTTAAACATGTTTAAGATACTTTGTACCAAAAAAATACGCCTGATTTCGGGTAACGGGTCTCACCAGGGGGGAGAGAGAGTTAAAATTTGCTAAAAACCATTACGTGATTGACGACCCTCAAGCGGTTTCGAATCTGGACTAATGCCGGGTGTACTGGCAGTGGCAATTCGCCACTATCGCAGAATCTAAGCGATAGCTATGCAAATGCCGATTGATACAGCCTGACAGTCGGATTTTATATGTAATTAAACCTCAGTTTACGACTTTGGTATGTTACAATGTTTAAACGTATCATAAAATATTTAGATGGATTTAAGTATTCTTATAAACAACTAAATTTCGAATCTGGACTAATGCCAGGTGTACTGGCAGTGGCAATAATGTCGTCGGCAAAATGTAGTACACGGTACATCTCTGCTCCTGCTTCGAAAATATATGAGTGACGGTGTTTATTTTTATTTATTTATCATTTGAATTACTTTTTCCTCGTTTATCTAGTGGCAAAGTGCATCCCTTTGTAATCACGAGGTCCTGGGTTTAAGTCCTAGATCGGACAAATGTCGTTTTTCTGACGGTAAATTCCCAGTATGAGACTGGAGTCTGGAATTGTGCCCGGTATATGGCAATAGGCTTGCCCCCAATTACATGGGACCTAAAATTGTCGGCAAAAAGTGGGTGTACTCAGTACACCTTTGCCACCCCCGCTTGGGGAATATAGGCGTGACGGTGTGTGTGTATCTTTTAAATCTATCCCAGGTCGGCCAAAAAGTAATTTTCAGATAGGAAAAATCCTAGATTGAAAAGTAAGAAGTCTAAATATTGTCCGATGTAATGGAGATTGACTCTTCCCTTATTATAATAGGACCTAACATCGTTGTAGTAAATATTGGATAATTGGATGGTATAATAATAATAATATTATCTCTGTTAAGAAACTGTACCACCGTTAAGCACGGGCCTCCTCTCAAATCGAGAGGGTTTAGGCCATAATCCACCACGCTGGCCCAGTGCGGGTTGGCGAACTTCACACACCTTCGAGAAACTCTTAGGCATGCTGGGTTCATCACGATGTTTTCCTTTACCATTAAAGCAAATAGTTATCTTTTAATTTGGACATGCTTTCGAAAAGAAAGAGGTACGTGCCTGGGCTTAAACCCGAGGCCTTTGACTTTGCAGTCCAACGGTCTAACCACTTGACGATCGCTGCTCTAAATGATATTTGAAATAATTTTATTTATTTGTTTATTGTTTTTTCAAACAATCGTTCACAACTATCTAAACTGGGTACATATAATAGAAAATTAAACAATAATAATATAGTCACCGCCCCGCTCGAGGAATACAAACGAGACGGTGTGTAATACATAGACGAAAAACTGAAAAAACACCGTCACGCCTATATTCCCCAAGCCGGGGTGGCAGAGGTGTACTGAGTATACCCACGTTTCGCCGACGATGTTAGGTCCCATGTAATAGGGGCGAGCTTATTGCCATATACCGGGCACAGTTCCAGACTCCGGACTCGTACTGGGAAGTTTTTGTTAGAAAAACTACACTTGTCCGACCTAGGATTTGAAACCAGGACCAACGAGGCAGTCAGAAAATGAGGATATGTGTATACCATAGGTTGCGAGTCAAAATGTCGAGCGTAGAGCTAGCAGATAGCGCGATATATGGCGATGTTCAAGGTGTAATTTTTCTATGGAACGACCATCAGTCCGGACTCTGGCACTGTGTCCGATATAATGACAAAAGGATCTCCCACTTGGCAGACCCTTTGGGACCTAACATCGTCAGTAAAAAGTAACTGTACAATGCACCACTGCCACCCCCGCTTATTTATTTAATTACAACGAGCAATTCACAATTAATAATATAGGCGTGCAAAATCTGAAATTTACAGAAAAGTTGAATAACGATTTGCGCTTATTAACCACCAAATACATCTGTACACGACAGTTCATTCACCAAAAAATTTCGACCACTATCGCAGAATCTAAGCGATAGCTATGCAAATGACGAAACGAATGCCGATTGATACAGCCTGACAGTCAGATTTTATATGTAATTAAACCTCAGTTTACGACCACCCTCGCACTTATAAAAGCTTTATTTTAAGTTGTAAAAAACTTTGGTATGTTACAATGTTTAAACGTATAATAAAATATTAAGTTTGATTTAAGTATTCTTATAAACAACTACATTTATTATTTAAAATTTAACAATAGATGATAAAAAATCTGAAAATCACAGTAAAGGAAATAAAAAGCTACGCTTATTTACTTCCCAATAACTTATTTTTTAATTACACAATATTTAGTTTAATTTAAGTATTTCAGTAAAGAGATATTTGATATAATTTAAATATGTTTGTATTTCTGAAGTCACCTGAATGGTTTTAGCTATAGTAAGATCAGGACCAAGTCCGTAAGTATAAAAAGAATGCCAGCGAAGCCGCGGGAAACTCCTAGAAATTAATAAACAAATACTTCTGTCCACAACAGTACATTCACTAAAAAATTTCGACCACAATCGCAGAATCTAAGCGATAGCTATGCAAATGTCGGAGCCGAATGCCGATTGATACAACCTGACAGTCAGATTTTATATATAATTAAACCACAGTTTACGACCACCCTCGCACTTACAAAAGCTTTATTTCAAGTTGTAAAAAACTTTTAAGTTGCCATCTTAGAGTTTTAAACAGTTCTCCAGTTTTGCTTGCTGAATTTAAAATTAGTTAGTTTGTCTCTATTATGTTTTTTTGGAAATCTTGTAAAAAATAAATTTTTTTAAACTCTCAATTTTTGAATTGAAGATCTATCTTTATCATCACGCCAGATCCCTCGCGGGGTAGGCAGAGAATACAGAGTTCCAACAGGTTCTTTACTTACGGACCTTTCTGACGTCTACCACTATCATTAAAGATCATGATATGAATATCATTTAATTAACAATTGGATTGCCTTGTGAGTAGTCATGGGTTCGGATTTTTGGGTATTCTAACGAAAAATTTTAGAGAAATTGTGACCAATATGACTGCTTTGGACATGTTTTTGATCTAATATCTCGTCTTTGTCCGATAGGATTCAAAGCCAGGAGCTCGTGATCGCCAGTCTCATAATCTACCATTGAAATATTTACATAAAAAAAATAAAAAAAAATATAGCGATTATTCACCATCGACAACGTTCTCCGCGCAAAAAGGCGGAACGCGTCAGACAAACACCGCAAAAGATCGTATCTGTATGATAGATAATCTGTGCACACACATGACTGGTTACGTATTAGCTGTATCACAGAGAAAATAAGAATACCCTTTCGTCTTCAGGGAAATTAATATGAGTGGAGGAATTATGTTAGAATTTAAAGTACAGTTGCGTGGTTTTTCATTTAAATGTTATGGGGTGTACTATTTTTAAATACCGTTATGGTTACATTCCCCAAGCGGGGGTGGCAGAGGTGTACTGTGTACACCTACTTTTCGCTGTGGATGTTAGGCCCCATATAATAGGGGGAGAGCCCATTGCCATCAATTCAGGCACCCTTTCAGATTACGGACCGCAATTAATATTTTATCTATCTATCTATCTATATCATTACGCCAGTCCCTTGCGGGGTAGGCTGAGAGTACAGAGTTCCAACAGGTTCTTTCCTGAAATACCTCTCCGGCTTCCTCCACTCTTATAGTTCCTCTCATACACGCTCGCCGGTTACGGAGACTCTTGACTCTAATATTTTATCGATGGAAACATCACATTTTATCCGATCTAGAAGTCGAACTTAGAATTTTATGATCACTACGTGGTTAATAATCACGGTTTTTGAACGGGAAGACCAGAACGAATACAAGGATTGTGGTTGGTAACGATATGCTGGAGCAAGTGTATGAGTTTATATATCTTAGTGCGCCTTCAGTAAGGATAGGAAATACACCGTTGACATAGAGAAAAGACTGACTGCGGGGAACAAAATGAATGGTACAATGCGAAAGCTACGAGGGAGCCGGTACTCAAGCCAAAAGGCGCAACTGGCCATACATAACGGAGTGCTTGTTCCAATGCTGTTATATGGTCGTGAGAGCTATGTTAGAAGGAGAATGAAAGTAGGATAAATGCGGTGGAAATGCGAGCTCTGCGGGAGATGTGCGAAGTGAAGCTGACCGATCGTATTCGCAACAGCGTAGAATGAAAGCGAGTAGGTATGAAAGATAGTATCGGTATTAAGATGAGAAAGGGAATGCTCTATTAGCTCGGGCATATAGAAAAAAAATCACAACAAAAGAATGACAAAACAGATATATATAATGCGAAAGTGGAAGTATGTAGGTACCGGGGAAGACTTAGACTATCCACGACCAAATAGGCCGAGTCTTATCTGAAGGATAAGTCAAGAGTCTCCGTCTCCGAGCGTGTATGAGACGAACTATGAGAGTGGAGGAAGCCAGAGAGGTATGTAAGGAAATAACCTGTTGGAACTCTGTACTCTCTGCCTACCCCGCAAGGGATCTGGCGTGATGATATAGATAGAGAGAGAGACTATGCATATTATTTCAAACTCAAACTCAAATCGTTCATTTTGCATAAACCCTGCGAGGGTGTTTACAAATTGTCATATTTACATTTTTAACACACCGTCACGCCTATATTCCTAGAGGGGGTGCAGCGGTGTACTGAGTACACCCACGTTTCCCCGACGATGTTGGGTCCCATGTAATAGGAGGCGAGCCTATTGACATATACCGGGCACAATTCCAGACTCCGGACTCATACTGGGAATTTTTCGTTACAAAAAACTATATTTGTCCGACCTAGGATTTGAACCCAGGACCTCGTGACCACAAAGCGATGCGCTTTGCCACCAGACCAACGAGGCAGTCATTTTTAACTTACTAATCTACCAGATTAGACCAATGATGCAATCAAGCAATAAATATTCTTGTATTAGAAATAAAAAGAGATGATGGCGTGATGATAAAGATCGATAGACAGATAGAAATAAAAAATAAACAGCGTCACGCCGATATTCCCCAAGCGGTAGTGGAAGTGTACTTTGTGCACCCACTTCTCGCCGACAATCTTAGATCCCATGTAATAGGAGGCGAGGTTATTGCCATTGTGCCGGACACAATGTCAGAATACTGATACTGGAACTTTTTTAAATGGAAAAATACATTTTTTTCCATCCTAGTATTACATGATTGCTACGCGTATTTGGATTTAGATCAACAAGGCGGTGAGCAATGTTTATTATTGTATAAAGATTAAAATAATTACGAATGTGTCATCAAAAAGTCCGCGAAATTAATTTTTTGTCCTCTTCCCTCCTTCTTAATGAGAGACCCAGATTCTAACAAAGTAAAAATGCCATTTCAAATTAAATATTAATTATTTCGACTGGGCCCTATTCGCTATGACTAATTAAACACGCTACGCGACGCGTTGCGAGGACTTTGTGATATGTTTCATTGTACTCCAGTAACAAAAAGTATACCATTACACGATGAGACGACTTGGTCCAGTGGTTAGGAACTTAAGCTACTTCGCCTATTGGATCGAGAAGTCGCGGGTTCGATTCCCGTACGAGACAAATCTTTATAGGACCAATACTTATTTCGGTTTGAGTGTTTCTGTATGTGTCTACGATACAGAAATAATTTCTAGTGTGGCGCCCCTTTTTTAATAATAATATACCTAACGTTATAGAAAGCAGCCATACTCAATACATGCCACATTATCAGAAAATTCCTACAGACACAGATTCAAAATTCATCACAGCAGAACAACCAACGTAGCCTTAAACTTATCCAATTCTTAGATCACACTTGGCTGCTGCCCATGTGATATAAAAATACCAGGCTGGTCTTGAAACAATCTTTTTGTTTAAACATAATAATAATTCCGTGAATTAAGGGGCTAACTATTTATAAGACCTAATATTTGGAAATATGATTTTGGAATGTATATTTTATACTGAGTTCTTAGATTTACACGAATATTACACATGAAATAAAACTATTTTTTCGGATTTTATCGCGGTTGTTTTTTGTTTTTTACGTTCCCGACGTTTCGAGTGCTTTGTAGCACCCATGGTCACGGGAAGGAATGAGGTGTTAGACGTCCAAAAGGCTTTGTTGTTCCGGGGTACCCTCAAACTTATTAACTATTTTTGTTTTTGTTGGTCCGATCTACGCAGAATGAGCTCACGGTGTTTTGAGGTCTTGCAGTGTTGGATTTGATTATATTAATTACTGGATCCCAAGTCGATGGAAGCACCCAGCCATCTTCTCCATTGAAATTAAGAAGTTCTTTAATTTCAATAGCCTCGCGAACCATCCTTGGTAGGAATCAATGTTCTTTCACGAGGATTTGTGGTCTATCAAATCTGATGTTATGGCGGGTGCGGTCAAGGACATGTTCACAGACTGCAGACTTCTTTGAGCGACGGTGTTTTAGGTCAGCCATGTGTTCTTTAACCCGAGTTTCTACTGGTCTTTTTGTTTGTCTTATGTAAGAGAGACCACATTCACAATCAAGCTTGTATACTCCTGCATCTTGTAGAGGGATGTGACACTTAACAGATGGTAAAAACTGACTGATCTTCTTCGGCGGCTTATAAAATGTTTTAATTGAAGCACGCTTCAAGATGTAGCCAATCTTGTCTGTGACTCCTCTTAAGTAGGGTAGTACAGCAGGGAGACGCTCGACTGTGGCTGGTTTCACTCGGTCACTGTGACGTTGGCGTATGTATATTTTAATTTATTATTAAATTATTTATTAATTCCCAAAATTTATTAATTGATGGACTCAGTGGTTAAGAGCTTAAGCAGCTCCGCCCACTGTGTCTAATAGTCGCGGGTTCGATTTCCGCACGGGACAAATCTTTGTGTGATCAACGATTATTTGTCCCGGTCTGGGTATTTCTGTATGTAAATTTTCATGTTTGTAAACGCACCCACGACAGGAATAAATCGTCGTGTGGGGCTAGGTTTTTTTTTTAATCTGGTCAGAAGAAAACGATTAAACGATTTTTTGGACAAACGATGGAAACAAAATCTAGTCATCTTTATTGCTTTACATTTTCTAATCCAAAATGCTTAAAAACATAGCAAATTACTATAGCAAAGTTCTTGTTAAGCAGTTTTTTAATTCATACTGTATTTTTTTAAGAAAATTTTGCTCATGCATCTTTTATTTCCGACCGCGCGCTCAATATATCAGACCCTTATTATTCTTTTGTAAAGTAATGGCATCACTGTCACTTACCCGGCTGATAAATGGTCAATCGCGGTAGGCCCTTAATCGTAACGCGCTGCGTTTGGTTACAGCTAATAAGACCTCAGAATATGGCAGCGAAACCACGCCCGCGAGGACAAAGGGAGAAAATGATTTATTTGTACTTTTTACGATGCCTTAATTATATTTTAGCGGAAGACGTTAATGTCAACTTGTTACACCAATATTAAACCTTATTACTATTGTATTTAAAACATACATTTCTTCAGCACCAAGATTTTCGAAGTTATTCGCCAAAAATAAATGGTAATTTTTGGGCAAATTTTTAAACACGGCGGTAAAGTTTTATTGTGTACTCGAGTTAAAAAGTACATTAATTAAAAATGGTAATGAAAAAGAAATTAACGTTCGTTTTTTTTTCTTGAGACTAACAATGTTAAGATTCGTTAATTAATTCATTTTTAAGCGGTTCTTTTAATTACGTAGGTACAAATCTATAAGGATCGAAGTTAAGGATGAGAAAACTATTGCGTTTGTTAGATATTTAATATTTTACTAGTATTGATTACTAAGATAATACCATAATATTAAGTATAAAATTGATTGAAGACTTTTGAGTAAAGGCTTTATGATGTATTTTGGTTAAATACCCAATACATAATTAGAAAAAGTATTTATAAACTTCCGTTGTTTTTTAATTTATTTAAATATGTGATTGTATTGACAACTTGATAATTTTATAAGATGTTTTAGAATTGTAAATAATTATTGTGAGTATTATTTAATGATTATTTAAATAATAGAGCTATTTTTGGTATCACTATATTCATTGCCGTTCTTTTAGTTCTCGTTAAAAAGACTCTAAATTGTAACTGTGCTCTGATTGGCTTATATTGAAATTGTATTGGCTTATTTTCAAATTATAACCTTTTAACGTTCTCATCTATATTTAAAAAACTGATGGGTATAAAAGGCCACGTAATTTGAGAAACAGTTCAGTTTTTAATCGAGAGCGGATAAGCCAGTTAAGTACCTTTTTATTGTGACTACTGTTATATATTGTTATTATGCCCGTCTTGGCATCTGATCCTATGATGTCCGTATATATTGTATTTTATTGTGTGTGCCATTTGACTTGAGTAATAAACTATATGTTTCATGTCGATAATCTGGGTTTCTTTAACTTCTAAATTGCTGTCCCTTTTATTTCCTTATAACATAATTTAGTTTAATCAGTAAATAACAATACTAGTGACTTAACATAAAACATTAAATAACTTAGCCGATATCTTAATTCTACCATTTCTAACACGTTCATTGATATTCGTGGTTCATTTGATTTTATACTTTTGATGTGTCGATTTACAGCGCTTTACAGCATCCATAGTCAAGGGTGTAACATAATAAACGCAAGACCTGAAAGTAGTTTGTTCTAAATCGGTATCTGAATTGATTCCAACTATTTTTAATGTATTACATTTTTTTTTCCAATTTTGTAAAAAAATCGGTTATTCCCTTAGTGCGCTATAATAAACTTAATTTATTCTTGATTCAAAGCAATATGGAGATTTCAACTGCATTTCTTAAACGTATTTCTCAATTCGCATACATACTAGTACAAGTTTCATTGTTAAATGGGGTAAAAAAGGTTTAAATTTTAAATTTGGAATTTCTATGGAATTTTTGTATGACTTCAAGATTATTTATTGAAATTTGGACAGGACAACACTAGTTGAGGCAGCTTGTATAAATTAAAAACATTGAATTTTTACCTACACCGCTGTTTTATTTTAATCACATCAATGTCAAAATTTTTAAAATCATTAACCCAAATTAAATATTCTAAATCTAAAAACAAAGTCGTCAAAAACCTTTACTATATGGAATTGGCAAGGAAATCAGAGCAATATATTCGATCTAAGTACACGCTAAGAGCGCGCTTGACAAAGATTGGAGGGCACTTGTTGACCTTCACCGCAGTACAGAGGAACATAATATTTTCGTTAACCGACTTCAAAAAGGAGGAGGTTCTATGTTCGTCGTATTTGTTTATGTATGTTGAGCGATATTTACGTCAATTGTGCACCGATCGTGATGTTTCTATCTGCGTTAGGTTCAGTATAGCTTCAAGGTAGTTTCATTTTAATTTCATAAGAATTGGACCTTGGACTTTGAAGATACACCATCCTTGGAAATCCTTAACGATAAACAATACGAATGTTTAGATTTATTTATTTGGTACATAAACAGGTCATTACCAACATTTGGGATAACCTAACCATTTTCGAGCTAGGGAATAACCCTAAAGTTCAGAGGGGACAAAAATCCAGTTACAGTCCAGTTAAGCAAAGACTAAAGAACCGTAAGAGCTTTATAAAGTGTGTCGACCTATTAACCCTGGCTACCAAATTCCTTTGTTTTACCTCCTAAATGCCCCGCACCTTGGCATGAATTACCATGGCCAGTCTGGAAGTCTTTAAGTAGACTTCGAACCTAGGTCGGCCGAAGTAAGGAAAACATGATCATGTGGGGATTCACAGACAATACTAATCTAGGGTGCTTGTGCAGTGTAACTTAAACGATGTCCCACCTTATATCATGCTTTGGGTGCCTTACCACCTGCCACGCAGCAGGGTTTGATGTCTGCTACCGACAATGCAATCGGTGTGGCCACCTTCTGGGCCGCATCCATATATTCATCATGTTTGCCGTCGAAACGCTAAGAAGAAGAATAAATAAATTTAAAAAAAAAAACAGAACGTCAACTTTAATACAGCTTAGGATTTAGTATAACATTGAGCGTATTGAAAAAGATAGTGAATCCGTAAAATACTCCAATTAAAATTATAGAATTAATAACATTTTATAAAAAAACTTCAATAAGTTTTACAGCTTTAAGCTAAAAACTTTACTAAAAAACAAAAAAATAATATTAGTAGTCGGTGCCAAGTAACCTACTGCACCGACCTACTGGCACAGACTTCAAATATTATATTTTGTGTTAACTCAGGTATCTTAGCGTGGCGTTTCGTGAAGGCGGTTTACCTTGTTTTTAAAGTTATTTTGTAATATATAGGAACATCTGCATTAGAATTAGGAGAGAACCTGTATCTCGAAATGCAGATCTTTTCCTAGGTAAAATTGAACGGTCTATTATCCATTTTACAATATCATAGATGTACAAACATTGGCTTGTGTATGTATGTGTTTGTAAGCAGTGTATGTGTAATTGGCATGTGTAAGATCTCTACTCTCAAGTAGCATAACTGCTGCGTAAGAGAGGAAGTAACTGCCCTTTTACAGCTTTAAGCTCTACTAAAGTATACAGCTTTAGAGCTAGAGAGTATAGGCTGCATAATGGTGTTAAGCTACGGCTTTGGCTGTTACCATTATTAGGTTGGTACCAAGATGAGAGCATCTTAGTATTCTGTCCGTAAAAGAATCACGCATAAAGACGTGCTCTAAGCAGCTTTTTAGCAAGTCGTAGTAGATACCCTCTAAGATCTGCAGAGCAGCCGGGTAGAGACACGGACAACTTGACAGGTGCAAATGTCAAAAAAAAAATAAAAAAATGCCACCTTAACGTGTCTAGTGTTAATAAAAATATTAACTTTATTCAGTGTACATTTATACAATAAACAGTGTAGTAAATGTATTTATTTTGGACATAAATACCGATTTTACTTAAGATTTTCTAAGTGATACAAATTGTGAATAAAATATTATCGATATCTTATTTACATCTGACCATTACTAGTAATTTAGAATAAGTTGCAGTTGCATAAGATTTTAACTAATATAATATAACACCTATAACATAATATAACAACTTAGCCTACTAATTTATATAAAAATTTAGCTTCAGCACTACACGGTCTTGATAGAATACTGTTACATACTCCAACATCTGACATGATATTCGATGTAAAAAGGGTTCGTCTAAGGTCCGACTTCCGAACACACTCCATCAAAATATGTTGCACGTCCTCGATAACTCCGCAGTAAGGACAGTTTGGAGAAGTTGTTTTTTTCATTAGATGTGCGAACTTATTAGATGGGATGTGGCCGGAACGAAGTCTGAGCGCAACAGTTAAAGTCGGTCTATTTAGACTCACTTCATCAATCCAAGGAACGAACGAGACGTGTGGTTGAATAGTACGGTACCATATACCTTTCTCTTTTAAAGGTTATCAAAATACTCTTGCCACTTATCCAAACAAAGCTTTTTCACTTGAAAAATGTAGTCCGAATATAAGGGAGCTATATTAATTGGGACTCCATCCACTATTGCCTGCTTAGCTAATAGGTCTACTTCCTCGTTACCTTTTAATTGCACATGTGACGGAACCCATTGGATAATAATAGTTTTTGATTTTTGTAACCTAATGATTAACTCATAAATAATATAAGCTATCGGGTTACCTCGCCCATGCGAGGTGTACCGAGCTAGATGTTGCAATGCACTTTTGGAGTCCGTCAAAATGACGAATTTGTCAAAATCAATTGATTCAATATATGCCAGAGCTTCTGCAATAGCAATCAGTTCAATATGCATCATAGAAATATTCGAGTCAATCTTTAGTTTAATAGAACTCCTTAGCTGAGGATCTAAAAATGCCGCCCCTCCTAAAAAATTATCTTTGGATCCGTCAGTATAAATTAAGTAAAATCCTGAGTACTGACTTTCTAAATAGGTGGAACAAATATGTTTAATATGTTCAATGTTGTAAAGACGTTTGGCTTGTGTTATTGCTGGAATATTCGCATTAATTATTTGAGAAATGTTAATGTTACTCACCCATGACTCAAGTTGAAACATTTCAAGTAGAGAACTGGAATGCACAATAGAAGGATTCAAAAGATCGAATGTAGAAACGAAAAGAGGAGGCTTTTTTCCAGACCAATACCTTACACACCTTAACACAAAGAGGCTATCAATTAAAATGAGGGTTTTATTATCCTGAAACGATTTAGCTTTGAGTAAATACTTTCCAGCTAGATATTGTC
This sequence comes from Phalera bucephala, assembly GCA_905147815.2. NCBI lineage: Eukaryota > Metazoa > Arthropoda > Insecta > Lepidoptera > Notodontidae > Phalera > Phalera bucephala. The sequence goes on along the minus strand of LR990625.1, from coordinate 2,737,787 downwards.
TACGAATACTAAGGGGGGGCAGGCACAGCTCATTTTCCATAACATGGATTGGTGTGCTACGAATAAAACCACCAACAATGCGGAGAGCGAGGTTCTGCAATCTGTCCAACTTAAGTAACTGCGATTTAATGCTATTGTCGTATAGAAAAGAGGCGTAGTCAATTCTACTGCGAATTATAGATATGTATAATCTCCTTAAATGTTTTTGATGAAGTCCCCAGCTAGAACCTGATAAAACTTTTAGTAAATTCATAAATTTGGCAGCCTTCTCAACTGTTTCATTAATATGCTTGCCCCATCTTAAACGACTATCGAACCAAACACCCAAATTTTTAACTTGACTTACTAGAGAAATAGAACAGGAATTATTTATGGAGCAAACAATATTGCCCCTGTAACCACCCTTTTTGAAGACGCAGATTTTACTCTTTGTAGGGGAAATTTCTAAACCTAAGTCACTTACTAACTGATCTAAATAGTACAGGGCAGTTTGCAATTTATTCGTGGCTGTATCAATATCTTTATTCGAAACATATAGCGCAAAATCATCCGCGTATTGGGAGATTTCAACATTACGTATTAACCTACAAATATTACTAGTGAGAATATTAAAAAGAAGGGGAGAAAGCGGGTCTCCCTGCGCTAGACCACGGCCAGTATATCTTATCAAATCGCCGCCTAAAGAAGAAATATTAATCAATCTTAATTTAAGGTATGACCATAGATAGAAACAAACCTTGGAGCCGACACCCAACTGATCTAACATTTTTAATAAACAGGTAATGTCCACATTATTATAAGCATTGTCAATATCGACGAAACAAGCGACTGTAGCCAGATTTTTGGAGAATCGTAGTTGAATAAAAGTAGCAAGTCGAGATAGATTGTCAAGACAAGATCTACCTTAACGAAACCCTGTCATATCGATTGGAAACATATTATGCTTTTCGAAATACCATTCAAGCCGCTTGTTTAGAATGGCATGGAAGATTTTACACAAACAGGAAATAAGAGAAATGAGACGTAACGAAGACAAAGATGTGGGATCCCTTCCCGGTTTAGGAATGGGAATTACTTTGACTGTTCTCCATTGTGAAGGCACGAAACCAAGCGCAAGACATTTATTATATAATATGAGGAGTAGCGATTTACCACTAGGAGGAAGATATTTTATCTTTTTTCTTTAGACAACTTTCTAACTCACACAGAGAAATTTCAGATTCTATTTGGCTATTGACAGATACAAAGTGAGGAGGCGGGGGACAGACAAAATCTGGAGTGAGACTTTTTAATAGAAGTGTTGCTTTTTCTATGTCTACACTGATACCAGGCGATCGCCGACCTTTCATCCATCTCATTCTACGCCACATATCAGATGAAGAATTAGTTTCATCTATCGAAGAGCAAAAACTTTGCCACGAAGACCTTTTGGCTCTCCGAATAAGTCTTTTAGCATTGCTGATTTTATTCTGTAAAATGTCCAAATTCGCAGGAGATGGACTACGTCTCAGATTGGTTAGAGCTAATCGACGTTCTGCCACCGCTTTCGAAAGCTCTGGAGTCCAGTAGGGGTTTGAAGAAAAACTATTACAAATATCCTGATCAATCTTAATATAAGGTATATGTGTTTCTGCAGATTGTTTTTATTGTATTTGTATTATCGAAAAAGTATATTGTGGTTCATTACTATTTATAAAGTGTCAAATCCTGATAACACTGTAAACGTCAGTTTGTCGTTGAATTTTTGTAAATACGACTACAGTGCTGATATGTTCTACTGTTTATATATCGTTACTGTGCCTTGACATTGGGAGCGACATACACTCAAGGACGACCTTGGTTTTTAAAATAAAGATACCTATGTAGTGTTACAGTTTCAAATAAAGTACTCGGAAATTGTATTTTAAATTAGATTTTTTATGCTCCACTAGGTCGTTGGTCTAGTACAGAAGTTCCCAAACTAGGGGGGCGCGCCTCTTTTGGGGAGCGTAGAAAGATATGAAGGGGAGCGAAACGAAAAAAATAAGGCGTAAATTAAACTTCACAATATCACATTCTGTTTGTGACTGTTTTTAAATGCGACATCGTTGTTCAAGGAGACAAGTTCAAGGGTTTGAATTACATAAATGATTTCGATAAATAATGTTTTCAATGCCTGTGAAGATGACTGCCTTGTTGGTCTAGTGGCAAAGCGCATCGCTTTATGATCTTGAGTTTCTGGGTTCAAATCCTAGGTCGGACAAATGTAGTTTTTCTACTGAAAACTTCCCAGTATAAGTCCGGAGTCTGGAATTGTGCCTGGTTTATGGTATATGGCGACGGACGATTTAGTTCAGTGGTTAAAAGCTTAATAGTCGCGGGTTCGATTCTCGCACGGGATAAATCTTTGTGTGATCCACAATTATTTGTTCCGGTCTGGGTATTTGTGTATGTGATTTTTCATGTTTGTAAACGCACCCGACACAGGAATTAATACTAGTGTGGGGCTACAATTTTTAAAAAAAAATTCCACCCCTATTACATGGAATCGAACATCGTCGGCAAAAAGTGGGTGTACTCAGTACACTTCTGCCACTCTCGCTTGGGGAATATAGGCGTGACAGTGTACCGTTTATTTTGTAGTAATTTAGAATTAAAATACATAGAATGTTAAATATTGGTAGTTGTTAAAATAATGTTTTTTTATTGGAATGATAAAATTAAAGGTAAATGAAAATATTATTTCTTATCCCCGCTACGAAGAAAAGGTTGGGAAACTCTGGTCTTGTAGATCATGGTGCAATTGGCGATCTCGAGGTCTCAGGTAGAGTGCTAAATCGGAAAAAGTGTGATGCCTAAATAGTAATTTGGGGTCTGGGATATGTGCTCGGTAAAATGCCAATAGGTGCACACTTTCGCATTGTCGGCGAAATTTGAGAATTCATAGTACACCTCTGTCATTTTTACTTGGAGAATATAGGGACCACTTCGCGGATTTTACACAATGCGGATTTTTAGAGACAGGTTGGTGTCTACTAGAGTGCCTAGACAAGTTGCAAGCGTTTTGTTTCTATTCTCTCGTCGCAATCGATAGCACATTGTTTTGACCACGTGACTTTCCGTCGCAAAATGTCATTCCTATACATTTTTCCGCTTTCTATTAGCGTTAACGACTGTAGATTGTCAACTTGGCTATAAGCGCAGGTGTTGTAATTTTTCAAGTAGAAAAAGTAAAAATAAGCTAATATCCCTTATGAGTGCATTACGTAGAATGCATTCTTGTATCCCGATGCATGCACAAAACACGATTTAGTATATATAATGCTCTAGTTAAATCAAATATAGATAACCTGTCTATCTATCTATATCATCATGCCAGATCCCTTGCGGGGTAAGCAGAGAGTACAGAGTTCCAACAGGTTCTTTCCTTACATACCACTCTGGCTTCCTCCATTCTCATAGTTCATCTTATACACGCTCCCCGGTTACGGAGACTCTTGACTTGACCTTCACATAAGACTCAGTCTATTTGGTCATGGTAAGATAGTCTAGGTCTTCTCCGGTACCTCTATCCTTCCACTTTCGCATTGTATATCTGTTTTGTCATTCTTTCTTCTGACATTTTTCTATATGCCTGAACCAACGGAGCATACCCTTTCTCATCTTTACACCGATACTATCTTTCATACCTAATCGCTTTTTTACTACGCTGTTGCGAAACGGTCGGTCAGCTTCACTCCGCACATCTTCCGCAGAGTTTGCAATTCGCAAATATAGATAACAATTTAATAAATAGTTACAATAATACAAAAAAGTAGCTGCCATCCACAATTATAATGCAACATTTATACATATCTTTTAGGGGTTAGCTGAAGTCCATAGGGTCAAGGCAGTTTATTCCATTTAGCGGTTTCCATTCATCACCTATATATTTCACTTGGCTTAACTCCAGACCACGGAACCACGTAACAACCAAAGAAAACATGACTTCAAAAGTACGAAATCGCTTAATAGTTATTTTCATAAACGGTCACCCATCTCATCCCGACCTAGCCGAACGTTGGTTACCCGTGGTAATCGCTAAAAACCTGCTTGCATGTAAGCATTATAATGAAGACATCAAGCCAGTGGCTTGTACGATCTGATAAACAAAGTGATCGTTTTATCAAGCCCCGCAGTGAAGTATTTAACATTGCATTTGCTGCCTACTGGGTAGTCAAATGCGATAGCGTGATGGTAAAACCATCTGATACACAATCTTGATAGGGCATGACCTTTGATTCCTGTACAAGAACAAATTTAAAACCAACACAACAGTTTGGTCTTATAGCTGAAACGTAGGCTGCTCCTCGTTTCGGAGTACGGGTTCAATCCCGAATGGGTCAAATCGTTATAAAAAATAAACACCGTAATGCCTTTATTCCTCTAGCGGGGGAGGCAGAGATGTCCCATGTACACACTTTTTGACCACGATGTTAAATCCCATGTAATAGGGAGCGAGCCTATTTCCATTTCCCCGGGCACAACGCTAGACCAAAAGTAGTTTTGTTCTAAATCGGTAACCGAATGGATTCCAACAATTAAATGCATCTTTTTTTTTAACTGCCTCGCCTTTAGACTGCCTCGTTGGTCTAGTGGCAAAGCGCATAGCTTTGTGATCACGAGGTCCTGGGTTGAAATACTAGGTAGGACAAGTGTAGTTTTTCTAAAGATAACATCCCAGTACGAGTCCGGAGTCTGGAATTGTGCCCGGTATATGACAATAGGCTCGTCCCCTATTGCATGGGACCTAACATCGTCGGAGAAAAGTGGGTGTACACAGTACACCTCTGCCACACTCATTTGGGGAATATAGGCGTGACGGTGTTTATTAATTTTTATATTTTTGTCCAACCGAGGACTAAACCCAGGACCTAATGATCGCTACGCACATTATATGCTAGTAGATCAACAAGGCATATGAAAAAGCACTAGTAATATAAAAATAAAACCAACATACTACAATAATGTTTATTTCATAATCGCGCCGCGTCTCTTCCTTATGGCATCGTTGCAACCAAATGCGCATCTAAATCCGAGCCATTGAATTATCATCCTTATGCCCATGCAATAAGAACGAAGATGTCTGTACGCAATATTGTAAGTGTTTAAAGGATCTGTTAGGGCGTGACGTGCGAGATGCCAGTTTACTCGGGAAAACATATTTTATTAAAATTTTCCATCTTCCCAGTTCTGTGCAAAGATTATGCATATTTGAACAGATGTGGCTTCCCACTTGCCTTGCTTGTAGTTCTAAAGGAATTATTTTATTTTTCTCATAACAATATTTGCACGGGCGCAAATTTTTATTTATAAAATTAAGTTTCAAAATGAACAAGCTTCGTCTGCATATATATGTTTTATTAAAGCAATAAAACTCCATTATAAAGTACTATTTAATGGGGGATTTAATTTATTTAATATAAACAAACAAGACATTGAGTTGAATTTTACATTATTATGGTATATTTTATGGACCAACCTAATTCTATTTTGCTAAAATGATATGTCTTTATCATTACATTAGATCCAATGTAGGTTAGGCAGGGGGTATAGAGTTTCCAGAGGTTCTTTCCCTATAAACCTGATCAAAACTGGAGGAGGCGAAGACATCTCTAATGTTAATCTCATACACGCTCGCAGGAATAAATTCGTCGTTTCCTCAAATGATAATTGCCCATAGAAAGGATTATCAGATTTTGGTGAAGTTAAACCTCTGTATGCGCTGACAGTCGCATTTGTTCATCTCGCGCGCCCACATTAGTACGCAAGCGACTTTGAACTATGTAACCATTTGTCTACTAATCAACAACAGATGTAGGACTGCCTCGTTGCCCTAATAGCGCATTGTTTAATTGGTGATCATGAGAACTTGGGTCCGAATTTTAGGTCGGATCCTAAGAAAACTCAGCCCCAGTCCGTAGACTAAATCGTGCCCGGTATAATGGCAACAAGCGTGCCTTCTACTTAGGAACTCTTATTAATTAGGAACCTAAAATCGGCGGCGTTACGTAGGTGTATATTGCACACCACCACCCCTGCTCATAACTATTAGAGGTTTTACCAAATCTTGTTGAAGAATTTTACCTCTATATCATGTCTGGTAAACATTGCTCATAATCTATGTTTGACAGCGATCACCGATGGTCAGCTAGGAGTTAATGAGTGAGCTTTGTTACCATCCTGCGCGTCCACATTAGAACGCGAGCGACTTTCAACTATACTACTATTTGTCTACTAATCAACATAGGTATGTGTATTTGTTAGTATTAGTTATTAGTGATTCACCTAAAATAAAAATTGTTTAAGTTTTGTTTTTATTAAGACTGCTTTGTTACTATAGCGTCTCGATCGGTGACCAAGATGTCTTGAGATCGTGTTTTAAGTTTTACGAAGTGTGGTTTCTCTTTCGAAAAGATATTCTAGTCTGGAATCTAGAATCGTTCCCAGTTTAATGCCAAGAGAGGCACCTCTTATCTTATTGGGACTTAGCATCATCGGAAATGTATGGGTGTACTTAGCACTCCTCGACCACCCCCGCTTGAGAAATATAGGCGGGACGGTTTTGTGCTCTTCAATAATCATTAGAAGATCAAATTTTGGTAAAGATTTTTTATTTTTACCCCTATATCGCGTCTGGTATACATTCCTCATAATCTATGTTTGACAGCGAGCGCCGACAGTCGGCGGGGAGTTAATGAGCGCGCTTTGTTACCATCCCGCGCCCATATTGGTACGCAACCGCCTTTGAGCTACGTTACTATTTGTCTACCAATCAACATAGATATGTATGTACATGTAAAAATTAAGTTTATAAGAACTACACCAAAACTAACAGATAAATTTATTTATTTATAGTTCTGCTTTGTTAATAAAGAGACTGGACTGGTGACCACGAGATCTTGGGTACGAATTAGATCGCAGAAATTGTGCTTTTTCTGTGCAGTATGTTTTGTATGTTAAAAAAATGTCAGTCGCTGTCCGGAGCCTGAAATTGATCCAGGTATAACGGCAAGACGCTCATCCCTTATTATAATAGGACTTTACATTATCAGTGACATGTGGGTGTACATAGTACACCTCGGTGACCCCAACTGGAGAAATATAGGCGTGACGGTGATATTATGTTTAATAACTACAAGGAGTTTTATCAAATTTTTACCGCTACATCGTGTCTGGTATATATTGCTTATAATCTATGTTTGACAGCGAGCGCCGACATTCGGCGGGGAGTTAATGAGCGCGCTTTGTTACCATCCCGCGCCCATATTGGTACGCAACCGACTTCGAGCTACGTTACTATTTGTCTACCAATCAAAATAGACATGTACGTGAGAAAATTAAATTTGTGAGTCTATCTATCTATCTATATCATACGCCAGCTCCCTCGGGGGGTAGGCAGAGAGATTAGAGTTCCAAATTTGTAAGTGACACACTAAAAGTTAAAATTACATTTGACCGATCGTATCCGCAACCGCGCAGTAAAAAAGCGTGTAGGATAGTATCGGTGTAAAGATGAAAAAGGTTATCCGTTGGTTCGGGGATATAGAAAGAATGTCGAAAGAAAGAATGACAAAACAGATATACAATACGAAAGTGGAAGGATGTAGGTACCGAGAAGACCTAGACTATCTTACCATGATCTAATAGATCGAGTCTTATCTGAAGGGTAAGTCAAGGGTCTCCGTAACTGGCGAGCGTGTATGAGACAAACAATGAGGGTGGAGGAAGCCAGAGAGATATGTAAGGAAAAAACCTGTTGAAACCATGTAATCTCTGCCTACCCCGTAAGGGATCTGGCGTGGTAATAGGGATAGATAGAAATTTATTTATTTATAGGGCTAGTGTTTATATATAGTACACCTTTGCCACCCACGATTGGGGATTTTAGGCGTGACGGTGTTATAAGGCTCGTTTATTAGTTTAGTAACCCATGATTTGGCTGGGGATCACGACTCAAGACTCACTTTGGCTGGGGATTGGGGGTCCTGGATTCAAATCTTTTGGAAATAGTGGTCTAACTATTTTGTTACTAGTTTGAAATCTGGGGTATTGCTCATTATAATGGGTATAGGCTCCTCCCCTATTTGAAATCTGGGGTATTGCTCATTATAATGGGTATAGGCTCCTCCCCTATTAGATTAGGACCTAATATCAACATCGATATGTATGCGGTACACTTCTGCCACCTCCGTTTGGTGAATGACGACGGTGCTTATATTTTAATTTTTAAATTTAAGAATATAAGAAAATGCCTGACTAATTGCCTGACTAATAATTGCCTGACTAATAATTGAATAAATTTATTGTTTAATGCTGAAAAAGCTTTCTTTTATGATAAAAATTGACATTACATAATTGTCATTCATGAAATTACTGATTAATGAAACACTATAGACAGAGCGAACCGAGGCTGCGAGCACAAACGCAGGGGCATTTCTATAAACATGATCGATCACGCATATAGAAACATAGATACGTGAGTGAGGTGAATAGATATGTTCTCGTAGGGGTGATTGGAGATATTTGGCACCCTACTAGTATCACAAGTGTACTCCTTCACCAAAATTATTTGCCCAGATATATTTAGCCCTGAAATAAAACTATTTTTTCGGATTTTATCGCGGTTTATTTTGATTTTTAAGTTCCCGACGTTTCGAGTGCTTTGCAGCACCAATGGTCACGGGAAGGACTGAGGTGTTAGACGTCCAAAAGGCATAGTTGTTCCGGGGTACCCTCAAACTTCTTAATTATTTTTGTTTTTGTTGGTCCGATCTACGCAGAATGAGCAAAAATAATTAAGAAGTTTGAGGGTACCCCGGAACAACTATGCCTTTTGGACGTCTAACACCTCAGTCCTTCCCGTGACCATGGGTGCTGCAAAGCACTCGAAACGTCGGGAACTTAAAAATCAAAATAAACCGCGATAAAATCCGAAAAAATAGTTTTATTTCATGTGTAATATTCGCGTAAATCTAAGAACTCAGTATATTTAGCCCTACTAGCTACCCACTGCTTAAGAAGCCCATGTATATAAACACTATAAGAAGCAAATGTAACTGTTACTGATCTTGACACAAGGTTTTTGGTCGATATACTCATTAGTTGAGTTGTACGTCAACAGATACCAAACACGTTATTCTAGCATCTAGTAAATACTTTTCTTGCCTGTGTGGATATGTTCGTGTATCTAATTCTTATACTAAGAACCCTTAATTTTAAATTCTGATCGTATCCGTTGCGTCATCCCTAATTTTGATTATTTTACTTGAAAAGTTTGTTCGAATAAGTTTTTACGATTAATGGCAATATTTGGAAAGAAAAGAGGCGTTAATTAAGAATCGGAAAGGGAGTTATTTTAAGTTTTTTCTCCCTCTCCTACCCCAAAGATAGCTATGTCAATTGGCTGCGTGTGTATGCTTTCACCTTTAATTCGAGACCTTCACCAAATCAACGGCCCATCGTGAGGGAGGTCTACCAACTTCTCATCTCCCGGTATATGGTAGCTACTCGAAAATGGCATAAAACGGGGCATTATAAATCCCAAAAACAGAATGACGTTTAATGCTATCGAGATAATATGCTATCCTTTGCATACTACACATCACTAAATAAACATGAATATGACAACACGCTTTCTCGAAAACGTTACTACAGCGTCAAATTGTGTTTAGATCTCAGGTAGTACTAGTGTATTGAGATTGAGCAATATTCGATAAATAACAGGAACAGGTATGCACATAATAAGTCTTTTCAACATACAAATTTGACTAACTTACCATCCTATAAAGTTTGGAGTATATTCCAAAAGTAACAGAAATCTCTTCCAAAGCTACAAACGTAGCTATTCAAAACCCTAACAACGTTTGTCTAGAGCAATATAAATTATTTAATTGCAGACAGAGTGAGGCGGTAATGCGCTCTCAGAATCCGCTGGCTCAGCTTGCATTACCTTTATTAGCAGATATTAGCGTGTTTCAAGCTGGGATTTACATATGAATAGAATATTCTGGAAATTTCATAGCGGTTTAGGAACATCACACATCTCAGACTTATTGCGAATTCATTTTTAAAAGATTACAAAACAAAAAGTATAATTTTCTATTTGTTTATTTTTAGAGAAGCTTACAGACTAATAACAATCTATAGTAATGTAACATGTTAGACAAGTTGCTAATTAGAAGCTTGTAAAGACAGAAAATAAGATGAAAGCAAGCTGTGTTCTATGAATTTGAAAACATAGTTCGAGAAACTAGTGGTCAACAATCTACAATCAATCACAAAACTAATATTTACAAAAACATAGTAGGTGAAACTAGTGGCAAACATACATAAATATCTAAATTATTGATAAGTGTGTATGTTATGTGACATTTTTTTTAAGGAAAGGTTAACTTATTAAGCCATGCTACCTACATTTTGACAGCCGCCGTCCGCAGACAAAAATAAATAAATAGATAGGTGCAACTATATGTAAATTTAATGTTGCTAATAGGGAGAAAAATATGTGTATATAAACGAACACCGTTACGCCTATATTCCCCAAGCGGGGGTGGCAGAGGTGTACTGAATACGCCCACTTTTCGCTGACGATGTTAGGTCCCATGTAATAGGGGGCGAGCCTATTGCCATATACTGGGCACAATTCCGGACTCCGGACTCATACTGGGAAGTTTCCGTTTAGAGAAACTACATTTGAACCCAGGACTGTGATTATAAAGCGATGGGCTTTGCCACCAGACCAACGAGGCAGTCAAATGTATATATACTTACCTGATATTTAAAAAATATGTTTCGCTAATATCCTTCTCATCGTACTAATATTGCGAGAGCTGTTCTCTAGATGTCTTTAGAGGAAGAGTTAAAGAGCATTTCCTTTCAAGTTGATACAAATTCTATTATATTCTTTATATTATGGTTATTTATACTTATAGGTATATATATATATATGTATATATATATATATAATGTGTAATATTAGTATTATTTATGTATGCAGAGATTTTGATTTGTGTTTTCATACTCATCTCTACTTTTTTCCTTTTGGAATTATCGAATAGTTGTACAATTGCCTTCACTTACAAGAAATATTCTCCATGCACTCCAAGGTTAACTGGAAGACAACTCAAATTGAGTTAAGTTCGCCTATGTACATCATATGTGTAAATGTACTTACAATTTTTGTTTTTATGTACAATAAAGAGTAAATAAATAAATAAATAAATATTGGATCAGAATAAATGTATGTTTAAGTCGCTGTATATCTTATTGTAGTCACTTGCACTTAGTAGGAAAAACGCGTTACGTCTGCAATTAGTCACAGCAAAAGGTACATATACTAATGGCCGTTGTCGAAAACCAATTTGATTAGTACCTATTTAACACTAATTTGGACACAAGTTCCACAGTATCTACTAAGCCATTAGCAATTTTTATTAGAAAGTATACATCGTTAATTTGAAGTCTGCAGTAAAGTGGCAGGAAGTGAAACCTTCTGCAACGATGTGTGTAGTCATCTGAGCACTGCTGAGCCCTAAAACCAAGGTACTTTAGGAACTTCTTCTGGACACCTTCAATGTAAGACCTATTATTAATCACATATTAAGGATTATATACCTATTACTTTGTTCAGTTATAGATATAACGTATCTCTATGTATACTGTCACGCCTGTTCTCTTGTGAGGAAGGAAGAGAATCCATAGTTCTAATAGGTCCTTCCCTTACAAACCTCGATCGCTTCCATCGCTCTCATAGATTATCTCATGCATGCTTGCCAGTTACGGAGACTCTTGACTTGTCCATCAAATAAGGCACCGTCTATTTGATCATTACCATGATCAAATATACGGTGCCTTATTTGATATTGAAATAATCTAATTCTTCCCAAAACGTTCATCTTTCCATTTTCGCATTATATACACATTAGGAATATTGGTGCTGCCTCGTTGGTCTAGTGGCAAAGCGCATCGCTTTGTGATCACTAGGTCCTGGGTCCAAATCCTAGGTCGGACAAGTGTAGTTTTTCTAACGAAAACTTCCCAGTACAAGTCCGGAGTCTGGAATTGTGGCCGGTATACTCAAACTCAAATAATTTATTTTGTATATGCCCTGCGGGGGCGCTTACAAATAGTCAATTTACATTTCTTTTTAAATCTAATTTAACTACAAATCTACCACAGGATAATTTTTTGTCCTTTTTCCTTTAAATTTTTTCATCATATTGTGTGAATACAATGTTTAGGTTACAATTAAATAGCTTACACTCCAGCTCCAGTGTGATGCCGTACGACCGACATACGAGACTAATAAAGTTATTTATAAAAAGTGTCTGAAGGATTCCAGTATATTGGCTCGCCCCCTATTACATGGGACCTAACATTGTCGGCGAAACGTGGGTGTACTCAGTACACCTCTGCCACCACCGCTTGGGGAATATAGGCGTGACCGTGTACATAGTAATATTATATACATTAAGTACACAATAGAGGTACATAAGTACATCCTTAAGAACTCCAAGAGCTGCAAAATTGAGACAATTTATTCTGTATGTTTGTTTGTTTGTTGATATCTCTCTGTGTTTGTCTCAAGAGACATCTCTCTGTTCTCCTCAAATAGAACAAGTTCTATTTGAGGAGAAGAGAGTGTGTGCTATCGACGGTTGTAAAACGAAACTTTTAAACTGTAAGGAAGGATTGCTGTGTAAGGATAAAGTCTATTAGTGTATTAACTTTATATTTGTGGGGGGGGCTTGTAAATGGAACTCCCGACTTCACAAATAAACAATGGACTGTATACTTCTGTTTTTCTTAATATAATCTTCACCAAATAATCTAATGTTCTAATTTGCAATGATTTTCTATATTCTAATTCACAATTTCTATCTTCTATTTTTCACAGGATTCCGGCTAGTTGCTTCCCCAGTTGCGAAGTGCGGCGACGCGGCCGCGCAATTAATATTACCTTTTTAGGGGTCACAACCACCGGGAGTTCTACGCCGATCGACCGGGCGCGGAGCCTACGCATCCTGGCCGCTCGCCACGTATTGCCATCTCTATCTTACATGCTTATGTAATTATATGATAAACCTTATATACTAAATACATCTTACGTACTAAACATGCCTGTTTACTATACATTTTTATATACAAGAACTATGAGAGGATCTAGTGAGCTGTCCGTCCGCTACAATATTCTTTACGTGGTAGTCTTTAAGCCAAGTTAGAAACCTTATGAATGGCTTGACAAGTTCCAACACAAGGTGGACACAAATCCGCTTCCTCCAATCCTTACTGTTTGCGTGGAGTGTGACCTATTCTAATTAATTTCATTATGTAAAGAAGGCTTCTGCCCAGCAGTGGAACACTACAGGCTGTATATAAATTTATGCCATGCTATTTTATATATATATATATATATATATATATATATATATATATATATATATATATATATATATATATATATATATATAAACGTAGCCCCACAATAGAATTTATTCCTGTCGTAGGTGTGTTTACAAACGTGAAATCCACATACACCATTACCCAGATCAAAACAAATGATTGTGGGTCACACGAAGATTTGTCCCGTGCGGGAATCGAACCCGATCGAACTCATGACTATTCAACCCAATGTGCGGAGCGGCTTAAGGTCTTACTACTGCGCCAAATCGTTCGTCAAACTTTGGTAGTTAAGACTTTTTAAAAATCTGACGACATTTGACTGCATACTGTAAAACGCCTTATAGTCGGATCTTATAACTAAGATTCTGGATAAGACTTCTAAAGGAAGGTAGGTAGTATAAATTCGGCTGTATGTGCTTGTGTAGAAGCGTCGATGAAACAATAAAGTTTTGTACTAAATAAAATAATTATGAACGTTATTATGTATATTATATTTAGCTTTTATTTATAATTAGCTTATTAGTTGTATCTATTTATCGATGTCTATCATCATGCCAAATCCCTTGCGAGTTAGGCAGAGTATATAGAGTTCCAACAGGTTCTTTCCTTATATACCTCTCTGGCTTCCTCCACTCTCATAGTTCGTCTCATACACGCTCGCCGGTTACGGAGACTCTTGACTTGCCCTTCTGATAAGACACGGTCTATTTGGTGATAGAAATTAGTAAATAGCTTATGAGCTATATAATGGGTTTGCAATATTTTTATGTAACACTTTGGTACTAAGAACATTATATTTTTATTTTAGTACTACGGGTACTTAGCTCTAGTCCCTAACTGAATGATTTCAAGTTATTTGAGGTTCATTGAAAGCGATCATTGTATATTTGCCATGTGTATAAGTAACTAAAATTGACTGAAACCATACACGTTCCTTTTGGTTCGGTAGAAAGGTCATCGTTATTATTGTACTTACTGAGGCGCAAGTATCACGTCACTGGAGACGAGCTTAAACGATTTACATGCTGAGTAATTAATTGCATGTATTTTAACACATGAATTATGTATAAACATGCGGTTTAAGTTATAAGCGGTTGGGAGTAACTCCATAAAGTATATCTTCTTCCTCGTTCTCTCATTGCTGAGGATCGCGATCACGCATAAACAGTCTCCATTGGGTGCGGTCATATGCGAAGTGTACCGCCCGATGCATGCTGCCACCCACCGCCTTCTTTATTACGTCAGACCATCTTGCAGGTGCCCTTCCCTGAATACGTCTACCGTCCATTTTGCCTAAAATAATCTGCTTCTCCAGACAATGCTTTGAAGACCGCATAATGTGTCCGAAGAAGCTGAGGGCTCTTTGTCGGCAGATCGTGGAGAGCCGTGTGGTGATTTTAAGTTCTTTTAGTATGGACTGGTTGGTTCTCATTGCAGTCCAAAGTACACGGAGCAACCTTCGCCAACACCACATCTCAAAGGCATCTAACTTACTGCTATCGCGGCTTCTTACAGTCCAAGTTTCGGCACCATACAAGAATACAGAGAATAAAGTATATAAGTTTACAGATTTATATGTATAACGCAAATGCGTCTTAAAGAAGTTTCAATTCTTCCCTTAACTTGCCTCGGTAATTATTATTACAAGTTAGGGGTTGCATTCAACATTGTTTTCTATCCAGCGGAATCCCGCGGGATCTCGCAAAGGTTATAGTTTTAGTTAGATACAAATATTATTTGTTATGGTGTAATCGTATGTTTATAAAATAGTACAAAAATCGATAATACCTTACTGCACCTAAACGACTATATATTTTAGTGTTTGACTAGTTATTTATTAATAAAAAGTTCAAAAATAATAGCAAACATCAATATTTGGTAATCGTGTAGTCTTAATACTGTAGTCAAATAAAAATATTACTTCTAATCTTAACTGTGATAATTATAATCGGTCTACTTTATTCCGAGAGATTTAGCCCTTTATTAAAAAAAAATCAGTCATGAATCTTGTTTAAAAATTAATGTTGCAGTACAAAAATCTGTTTTAAAAACTAGATTTACGACTAATACGGACCTTAGAGTATCACATGCATTTAGTTTAAGTTTACTAATTGTCTTATTTTTTTTACTAAAGTAAAGAATCAATAAAAAAGTGACAAATTTAAAAATATCAAATAATAAGTCAATTCTCTTTTTGTAAATATGATCTTAAAAAACAAATATCATCAATCCGGCACGGAATGGGCTATATATAACTAAATGACACAACGGCAGCTTCAATTCGCGGCGCGCAACGTGATGCAAAGTAAATTTAGGGCGGCGAATTTGAATGAATTTGCGCGATTAGATGCTTGCGGATCCAAAAGGCTGATGCGGGATCCCACAGTTCCTAAAATTATGCTGGACCTTACTGCATTTCGGGATCCCACTATGTTGGATTGCAATCTCTATTAAAAGTAGATGCCTGGCATTATCCACTTCCTCCGGTTAACCCAAGTTTACCAATGCTTTAGGCTTAGATTCATTCTGGTCCTTTTTAGTTGTTTTATGATTTTTCATTAGGTCACTTTACACAGCTATAGGTCCCGATCACTACATATAGTGGACACATAAGTTTCACATAAAAAACTATATAAAAACGAATAATACTTGATTGATGTGAAAAAGACAGTCTTTACATTTGCTATGATATCTGAATATTAACTACACACAAACAAGGAATCACACTTATCTGCTAATGAAAGTATCAAAGGTTTGATTTAATTGACCATAAATTACTAAAACTTATTTGAAAAGTTCACCAATGTCATTTACACTTTACAGGACTCTCCAGTTCTCATGATTTGTACCATTCAACGAACCCTTAAAATACGCAAATGTATTTTAGATAGTACAACTCATGTATTCATGAGGAAGCTATTTCAATTACACAGGTAATCGATTCGAGCACTCATTTCCGAATCGATTATTTTTATCGATAAAATCGTAATGCATTACTGTGTCATTATTAAGTAGGTGAATTTATTTTTATTACCCACCAAACTTGTAAAGGGCAAAAGAGTTAATTGGGTTGCGAGTAAGTAAACCAAATTATTTATTTGTAAGTTGTTTTATCAGACTTTAATTAGTTTTTAAGGAGTTAGTGTAAAGTTGATAACTAAAAAAAATGTTTGATTACAAATCAGCTTATACTGTCGCACAAAGAAATGTAATTACGATATCTGTGGTCAAATTGCTGTGAATAAGTCTTCTCTCACAAATCGAGCTAAAAGAGGATACTTCATACTTCACTAGTAATTGGTGGTACGATACGATACTAAGAGGCGTTCGTAGCGTTGTGCGACCGCGGTGTTCTTACCGATCACCATGGTTAAGCAGCGTTCGACTCGGTCGGCCTAAGATGGGTGACCGTTTGTGCCATTTTCATATTTGAGCGTCTCCGTGCTTTGGAAGGCACGATAAGTTGTTTATTTAATGTTGTAGTCGTTAATCCAAGTTTGAAGCCTTTTACGTGGCTTGATAAGTTCTACCAGCAGGTAGCCACAAACCAGCCTCCACCAACGAACTGGGTCCGCGTGTAGGAGTATGACCTAATCTCTCTTACCTCGATTTGTGAGAGAAGGCCCTTGCCCAGTAGTGGGTCATTATAGGCTAATATTATATATACTTCACTAAGCGGATCTAGTCACGATTGTTGGAGGCAGGTTTGTGGTAACATATCGTTAAAATTAATTCGACTAAGACCCACCTAATGACCAATCTACATTGTTCTCCCATACCCAACAACAAAATGTAGATGGAAAAACATGTGAAAAAATATATTTTAATAGAGTAACCGTGGCGAGAGTCAAGTTTTATTTTGCCCTTCTCCGCAGCAATGACAATTTGAAGTGGTGGTACGGTCTTTGTTACTTTTCTGGCGATTCATAAATACTGTAATGGTTAACATGAATAAAAAATATTCTGATTCTGAAACTTATCAAACTTATTACTATGTCTAAGTTTTCAAACTTAAATAATTTATTTTGTATAAGCGCTGCGGGGGCGCTTACAAATAGTCAATTTACATGTTTTTAAAATCTAATTTAACTACCGATCTCCCACCGGATCGGAACGCGGCCTCCACTAAGAGGATCTGGCGAAGAAACTCAGCGGGCATGTCTTTTTTTATTCATTATTCTCTTTCTCTTTTTTCCTTTTTTTTAATCATCCTGTGTGGATACGATGCTTAGGTAAATAGTTTACGATCTAGCTCTAGTGTGATGTCTTACGACCGAGATATGATACTAGTGATGTTATTTATAAAGAGTGTCTAAACGATTCCAGATGGACCAGTCCCCACAAGCAGCACCCGTTCACGAGTATGACTACTGTAACATCTATCAATCCCCTCAACCATATTGGAGGGAGGGGAGTGACCCGAGCTAGACAGCCACCGCAAGCATTCTCCAAGCGGGGTAAACAGAGGTGTATATGTACACTTCACTGTAAATGAAAGATTTCAATGTAGGTAATGAGTGACGAGCCTATCTATCTCTATCATCACGCCAGATCCCTTGCGGGGTAGGCAGAGAGTACAGAGTTACAATAGTTTGTTTCCTTACATACCTCTCTGGTTTCCTCCACTCTCTAGTTCGTCTCATACATGCTTGCCGGTTACAGAGACTCTGGACTTTCCCTTCAGATAAGACACGGTCTTTTGCTTATAAACCGGGTAATTCTAGACTACGGAAGGTTACTAAGAATGTTTGCTAAAAAAAATGTACGACCTAGGATTTAAATCCAGCACCTCGTGATCACAGGCTGTACTATTCGCCATTAGATTAAAGAGGCAGTATTCACTTCGATCAAAGCTTATTCTGATATATAAAAAATATGGGACAAAAGCAATACAGACGGATGATTTAGCGCAGTGGTTAAGAGCTTTAGCCGCTCCGCCAACCGTGTCTAATAGTCGCGGGTTCGATTCCCGCACGGGACAAATCTTTGTGTGATCCACAGTTGTTTGTTCCAGTCTGGGTATTTGTGTATGTGAATGTTCATGTTTGTAAACGCACCCACGACACAGGAATAAATCCTAGTGTGGGACTAAGTTTTAAAAATAAATAAATAAATAGCGTGCTTTAAATCCTACTAATATTACAAAAGTTTGTATGTTTGTTTGTTACTCAATCACGCAAAAACGGCTGAACGGATTTGGATAAAATTTGGCCCACACATAGTTTGTTACCTGGATGTACGTTAGCCCTCTCAACTACTAGCGGCTCCCCGTCAGCGAACAAATCTGGGCGAAAATTCACCAATAGCCCAATTAACCCACGCTTTTAATAAAATATCCCGTGACTCTAAAGACATAAATATCTTTAGTAATAAGCTGGGTCAGTTCAAAGGCCTTGTCCTGAATCAAATTAATAATGTAACTTAACATAATATTAATCGCGACATAATTATATAATAAATGTAATAAAATAAAATAAAATAAATAGTTAAGAGAATGATCTAATGGTTATTAAAATATTTTATAACTTTATGACTTGTCAAATTAATATTATCAAAAAAAATCACTCAATAATTTGTTGTTAAGTATTTTTTTATTGAATTCACTTCGTATTTAATACCTCATTGCATGCTGTGGTTTTCTATAATTAAAGAAACGTGTAGATTAATGTTCTTATGTTATAAGCTTTAAGCATGTGACATGTATTCTTTGTTAAGGACCCGTATTAATAAATAAATAAATTAATTAATTAATACACATGATACGTTTTATCCCGGAAAAATAAGAAGGGCCCGTCTAAAATCAACGCGGACGAAGTCGCGAGCAGAAACTGAGAAGCTATAAATAATAATGTCCTAAAATCATTACGTACGTTATAAATTCCTTGACAATATAAATCATAAGACAGTTTCATAATCCCGTCGAATAATTTCTGCATCATGGTGCCCCAATAGAAGTTTTTTTTTTTTTTAAACGTAGCCCATACTAGGATTTATTCCTGTGTCGTGGGTGCGTTTACAAACATGAAAATTCACATACACAAATACCCAGACCGGAACAAATAATTGTGGATCACACAAAGATTTGTCCCGTGCGGGACTCGAACCCGCGACTATTAGACGCAGTGGGCAGAGCGGCTTAAGCTCTTAACCACTGCGCTAAGTCGTCTGTCCAGTATAACTTGAACTTATAAAGTAACGACTCAACATTTCAAAGATGATTCCCAATTTAATATTTTCACTAAACTAATTATACTAACGTCACATAAACTATAAAATTTATTATGACTAAGCTTTAAAACTCATATAATAATTAAAAAGGTATTCTTAATAAATTAGAATGCAAATGTATAACTTTTATAGATTTTATATTAGATTGTCTTAATTTTTATTAGTCTAAATCATTATTTATAGGCTATTTTGAGAATTATGTATTTTTTCCATACATAGTAGAATGTGGCGATCTTGAGATCTTGCGTTCAAATTTGTACCATCACTTAGTGGCGGGGGTGGCAGAGGTGTACTGAGTACATCCGCTTTTTGCCACCGATGCTAGGTCCCATGTAATAGGGGGTGAGCCTATTGCCATAAAGGCAATCAAAACTAGGCTGCGTAAGAAAGGGTTTTATAAAATTTCAGATTATCTTGACGATAAAACAGATTGGATTTTAGGAGCTCCTCAAACAGCCACATTAAACAAAGCTGTAAAGATATTTTGAAAAAGAAAAGAAATGATCACAGAACGGCCTAATAATTAAGTTAAAAGACTAGCCCGCTGAGTTTCGCCGGATATTCTCAGTGGAGGTCGCGTTCCGATTCGGTGGTAGTTCTAAAAAATGTAATAATTTTTAAGTTTGTAAGAGCTTCACGTTTTCGCTTCGCCTATACCGCAATGCCTGAAGACTTTAACCAATGCGTCCTACCTGTTATGACTTACGGGGCCGAGACGTGGAAACTCACAGTGGGACTAGTCCACAAATTCAAAGTCGCACAGCGGGCTATGGAGCGAGCTATGCTCGGCGTCTCTTTAAAGGATAAAATTCGTAACGAGGTAATCCGACAAAGAACCAAAGTTACCGACATAGCTCGCAGATTCAGTAAGCTAAAGTGGCAATGGGCTGGTCACATCTGCAGAAGGACCGACAGCCGATGGAGCAAGCGTGTCCTAGAGTGGAGATCGCGACTTGGTAAGCGTAAAGTAGGACGGCCCCCAGCTAGATGGACCGACGACCTCAAAAAGGTCGCTGGGACAGATTGGATGTGGAAGGCGGAGGACCGTGTGCAATGGCGCGTGTTCGGAGAGGCCTATGTCCAGCAGTGGACTACGATAGGCTGATTGATTGATTATTGGCCTTTACAAATAAATAATTTTTGACTTGATTTAAAATCCTAGGTTGTAAAAAGTGTGCTTTTTATATCAAAAACATACTCAGCAGATGGCCGGAGTCTGGGTTTATGGCAATAATCGATTATATTGGGCCCGCCCCCGATTATATTGGGACCTAACATCGTCGGCCATTTGGGTGTACAGTACAACTCTGCTACCTTTGTGACAGTTTTTATATTTTCTTTTCTATCTATTTGATATCTTTATACTGTATCCTGACATGTCGCATATGTTTGATCACTTTTAAGGTCAGATTCTTTTACTTAAAAACAACGTAGCCCCACATTGAAATTTATTCCTGAGTCGTTTGCGTTAACAAACATTAAAATACACATACACAAATACCCTGACCGAAATAAATAATTGTGGGTCACACAAACACTAGTCGCGTGCGAGAATCGAACCCGCGACGTAAACGGTCGCCGGTTACGGAGACTTGACTGGCACATTGGATGAAACACCGTTTTTTTGGTTTAAATAATTTGCGTAAAAGAAACGGCTTTGAGCGCGTTAACACATTGGGCCGAAACATAGTTTCACATAAATTAATATACAATTCACAACCTATAAACATCAAAATACTAAGAAAAACTAAACATTATGTCCGATCTACAACAAAATTATGTGTAACAGGCTGTAATTTATGTGTGTAACAAGTGTGGTGTATCGTAAAGCTGTTCGGGAGCAGATGCCGCGCATTGATGGCTAGTTAAACACTAATTAGTGGATACCAATGAGCTTTGTGGACGCCGCCCTTTGATCCCGGCGCGGACAAAGATATTGGAAATACTAAATAAGATTAGTATAAAAAATAATATTAGCCATTATGAAACTGTCCCACCATTGGACACGGGCCTCCTCTCAAACTAAAAGTGTTTAGGCCACGCTGGTCCAGTGCGGGTTGGCGATCTTCACACACCTTCAAGAACCTCTTAGGTATGCAGGTTTCCTCACGATGTTTTCCTTCACCGTTAAAGCAAGTGATAATTAATTTTTAACACGCACATGCTTTCGAAAAGACAAAGGTGCCTCCCTGGCTCTGAACCCTAGACCTCTGACTTTGCAGTCCAAGGTCTAACCACTAGGCTATCACTGCTACTGAGATAATGAGATTACTAGAGATGTGAAATACGCCGCTGATACAGAGAGAAGAGTGCACAGCTAATGAGATTAGTAAAGATGTGAAATACGCCGCTGATACAGTGAGAAGAGTGCACTGTTAATGAGATTAGTAAAGATGTGAAATACGCCGCTGATACAGAGAGAAGAGTGCACTGTTAATGAGATTAGTAAAGATGTGAAATACGCCGCTGATACAGAGAGAAGAGTGCACTGCTAATGAGATTAGTAAAGATGTGAAATACGCCGCTGATACAGTGAGAAGAGTGCACTGTTCATGAGATTAGTAAAGATGTGAAATACGCCGCTGATACAGAGAGAAGAGTGCACTGCTAATGAGATTAGTAAAGATGTGAAATACGCCGCTGATACAGAGAGAAGAGTGCACTGTTAATGAGATTAGTAAAGATGTGAAACACGCCGCTGATACAGAGAGAAGAGTGCACTGCTAATGAGATTAGTAAAGATGTGAAATACGCCGCTGATACAGAGAGAAGAGCGCACTGCTAATGAAATGAGTAAAGATTTGAAATACGCTGCTGATACAGAGAGAAGAGCGCACTGCTAATGAAATTAGTAAAGATGTGAAATACGCCGCTGATACAAAGAAAAGAACGCACTGCTATTGAAATTAGTAAAGATGTGAAATATGCCGCTGATACAGAGAGAAGAGCGCACTGCTAATGAAATTAGTAAAGATGTGAAATATGCCGCTGATACAGAGAGAAGAGCGCACTGCTAATGAAATTAGTAAAGATGTGAAATACGCTGCTGATACAGAGAGAAGAGTGCACTGTTAATGAGATTAGTAAAGATGTGAAATACGCCGCTGATACGGAGAGAAGAGTGCACTGCTAATGAGATTAGTAAAGATGTGAAATACGCCGCTGATACAGAGAGAAGAGTGCACTGCTAATGAGATTAGTAAAGTTGTGAAATACGCCACTGATACAGAGAGAAGAGCGCACTGCTAATAGATAGAGTACTCTTTATTGTACACCAGTGAAATTACAATTAATAAACAACTAATTACAGACTAATATGTACAATTGCCGGTCTTATAGCTAAAAGCTATTTCTTCCAGACAACCAATATAATGGAAGAAACAACATAAACAGTAATACAGGGCAGTTGGTGGCGTACATTAAAAACTTAGATAATACATTATAATCGAATTACATACATATTACTTATATATTATATATACATACAAATTTCACATACAACTAACATATAGTAACAGGTAAGTCTAATAGTAACAGTGCTCGGAAAGTTCATAAGTGTAGAAAGTGATTGTGAACCAGTTTTTTAAAGGACGGTAACGATCGCGCGCGTCGGACTGTCACAGGCAATGCATTCCACAAAGGAACGGCTTGATTAGTAAAGGATTTATCGAAAAAGTTTTGTAGAATGCATTGGTGCTTCCAGCTTCAGGTTCTCTGATGACCTCAGCAACCTTGAATGTGTTTCATGAAGGAATTTAAATCTTCCTTTGAGGTAAGAGGGAGTTGACGGATTGAACAGAATACTGTAAAGAAGAGATAATATATGCCGGCGAAGGCGGATTGGTAACCACTTTTTACACGAAATTCAGAAACGTGATCATATTTGCGTAACGCAAATATGAATCTGATACAAACATTTTAAAGTCGCTCAAGTTTATTATATTGGTTCTCTGTAAGATCGGGATAGCTAACGTCTGCATAGTCGATTATAGGAAGGAGAAGGGCTTGTGCGAGTGCTAATGAGATTAGTAAAGATGTGAAATACGTCACTGATATAGAGAGAAGAGTGCACTGCTAATGAGATTAGTAAAGATGTGAAATACGCCGCTGATACAGAGATAAGAGCGAAAATCAATACACACCATCACATATTCCCCAAGCGAGGGTGGCAGAGTTATAATGTGTATATCATATCTTCACCGACGATGTTAAATCTGCTCGACTACCTCGTTGGTTTAGTGGTAAAGCGCGTCGCTTTTGTGATCACGAGGTCCTGGGTTCCTAATCCTAGGTCAGACAAATGTAGTTTTTCTAATGAAAAATGCCCAGTATGGGTCCGGAGTTTGGATTTGTGCCCGATATATGGCAAAAGGCTCACCCCCATTACATGGGACCTAAGTTATTTATTTATATAAAATCTCAATAGGGGGCGAGCCTATTGTCTTTATACGTGGCAAAATACAGGAATTATGACCAGTATAAACGAAATACACTAGAAAAAATCGCAGAATTTGGACAAAGTCTGGATTTAAAAAATCAATCTGGTGATTTGATGACCAGAACCAATGAGGCAGAAACACATTAATAATGTGAATGGTGCGGGGCAAGCTACTTAGAAGCTGGCACTAAAACCAAAAGGCGCAGTTGGCTGTACATAATTGAGTGCTTGTCTTTAGGTTGTGATACGACAGAATTGGTTATGCAAGAAAAAAATGAAACCAGGATAAATGCGACCGACCGCGTTGATATTGTATGTCTATATCAACAAAATATTGGGGCCCTCTAGTGCCACGTTAAAATAAAATTTCGTTCATGACATCGTAAAAAAATATGTACCATTTATGGCACATTTTGGAACATTTTCGTGCGCCGCTAGAACTATTACGGGCGGCTTCAATATCAATCCACACTGAGTCCGCGTCATCAAGTGTGTTACCTAACCTCTCTCAACTTGATTTGAGAGAGAAGGTCTTTGCTCAAGTATTACAGGCTTTGTGTCTCATCCAGTATCACCGTATCCTTGTAAGTCGCAACACACTGTCACATAAAAAAAGCTGATTCATAGCACACTCCAGTTAGGCAATACATATTTATTTTTGCCTCATGTATTTATATTAATGTGGGGACATATTATAATGTATGCTATTATATTAAGGCTGCTATTATTATATAGGTTATCTGCTTTTTGGGTTTTTATGTTGGGTATAGTCACATACATATACAAGACTTTTTCACTGTACAAATTGTTTAATGAAACAGCCTATACTGCCCTTTGCTGGGCAAATGCCTTTTCTCAGGTAAGAGAGTTTAGATCATATTCCACCACGAGGACGAGGGCGTTGGTGGAGGCAGGTTTGTGGCGACTTGCTGTAGGAACTTATCAAAAAGGCCAAAAGTAGAACAATTAAACGATTATTTCACTGAGTTATTATAACGCAACCCGTTACGATTTTAATTGATTGGCCTAGCAGGGAAACTCCGAGCATAGCTCAACGGAATAATTAAAAATATCTACTAACAAATAACGTCTTAAAACCAATCAGCCGTACCCGACAGACAGCACAACATTTCAATTAACTCAAAACCTATAAATTAACTCATTAACTTAACTTTTTACGGCGACTGGATCATTTTTTCTCAGTATCACATCCTATCTACCGAAGTAATTATCGATTCTTAGAATGCCGTCTATTATTTTTTGTGAATATTAAACAATAAGCTACTGATCATTCTGTCAATACTAATACGCGAGTTGGAAGTAAATAAGGCAGTGGTGTGAGTGGGACAGAGGATTGTAATTTTAATTTGTTTGAGAGAGACACTCTTCGTGGAATCGCCGGTTGTTTTTGCGCGGCGTCTAGGATACCAGTTATCTAAATATAGAAATGTAATTGGGGCTCAATTTGCGATGGGAAATAACCATTTTGATTCGGATTTTGGTTGTTAGCAACTGTAAAGATCTGGAAGTATATAACGCCTTTCTTGTAGTGTTAAACCATGAACATCATACCCTTCGCATACTTACAATCTTAAAAGCAAAATTTTGGTCCATGAGCTGCTTTTACCGACCACCAAGGTTATGCAGAGTTCGGCTCGGTCAGTCTGAGATGGGTGACCATAAGACTGAGAGGGCCGATCCTGCTTGACTAAGGCGATTGCGCCGGGGTGGAGGGACAGCCTGCCCAGGCCCCCCAGCCCAATAGCCCGGGGAAGGGGACTCCCTCTGCACCAACATCAGCAGGGGGGCCTTCGGGGCCGCGGATGCGAAGAGCGGGAGCCCTGAGCGTCCCCAAGGAGGACGGCGGCGTGATGTAGCCCATGTCGACGTGAGCGCCGCGTCGGTGTGGGAGGGAGCGTGTTATTAAGTCTTCCCCCGATGACGGGCTCTTCAGAGCACGGCACAAGAGGGGCACCGGTGTGTTCCATACGGAGATCCTGGAACTCCTCCAAAGTGCTGATGTCGACCACCATGGGGTTTTTAGGTCTGTAGGAATCCGACACACCCCGCGGGCTTCCCCGAGGCTCGCAGAAGACCTATGCAGGATTTTCCCCAGGTAAAAAAAAAGTTGGAGGGCTTATGATCGGTTTGATAATATCCGACAGCAGCTGGCTATGACTTGTCTTTACTAATAGGTGCACGTGGCTATGGCTCCACGTGGAGGAATATGACCTCATTACTCTCACCTGCGTTTGTAAGAGAAAGCTTTTCCTTAGCAATGGGGTAGTATGGCCTAATATTAAAACATTTTTTTTTGTGCAGCTCTGTTAGTGCCTACGGTCGATAAAGTAGGTAATGTACAATATATTGTCATACGTTATTTTTACTCATCAGCTCTAGTTTACCTTCTACACTCATTTAATTTTTTTCCCGGTCTTTTTCGCAAATAGTCATTATTACAATAACATCAATAAAGTTTATGTTACTATATCATTATGGCTAGTACGTCCAGATGTTGTGTTAACAATCCTGATACATTTTCTTATGTTTGTGGTGAATACATACTGAAAGATCAGCATAAATCGATAACAGACACTGTGAATCGTCTGTATTTTGCTTACTTCGGTATTGAAATTCGACACCAAGATAAAGTGTGGGCGCCTCATAGTGTATGTAAACTATGCATTGAACATTTGCGACATTGGGAGAAAGGGACACGTAAGTCTTTGAAGTTAAGAGTGCCTATGATATGGCGAGAACAAAAAATCATTATGACGACTGTTACTTTTGTATGACTAATATAGTGAGCATCAACAAAAACAATCTCCGTAAATGGAAATACCCTAATATTTCTTCAGCACAAAGACCTACTCCGCATTCAAAAAATGTTCTATTACCAGCTTTTCACCAGGTACTGCAGGAATCTCAGGAGGAAAAAGCTGAAACACCTATTTCTTCTCAAGTAGATGATGACTTTGAATACTATGGAAACACATCAAATCCTAAGCCATTTTCGCAGAATGAGCTTAATGACCTCATCAGAGACTAAGATCTTTCTAAGGAACGTGCTGAGCTACTAGCGTCCAGATTAAAAGAAAAAAATGCCTTTCCTCAGATGTTCGAGTGTCTACATATCGCACGAGAGAACGACGCTATTACAGTATTTTTATCTAATAAAAATTTTGTGTATTGCTGTAATGTGAGTGGTTTGCTTATCAGCAAACTTCATGGGTTTGACGATCTATCAGCCCAATGAATGGCGTCTCTTTATTGACAGTAGTAAACGAAGTCTCAAAGCAGTTCTTCTACATAATGGAAATAAATATGCTCCCGTTCCAATCGCTCACTCAACATCTGTTAATGAAGAATATGAGGTAATTTCAATTTTTTTACAGAAAATAAAATATTTTGAACATAACTGGGTGATCTGCGTCGACTTGAAGATGGTTAATTTTTCATTGGGTCAACAGAGTGGTTATACTAAATACCCATGCTTTATTTGTCTCTGGGACAATCGAGCCAAATCACACCATTGGACTTAAAAAAAATTGCTCTTGTTGTTGGAGAAAGTAATATTATAAATGAACCCTTAGTTTCAAGAGAAAAAATCATTCTTCCGCCATTGCATATAAAATTAGGGCTGATGAAACAGTTTGTTGAGGCTGTCGGCAGAAATAGTCAATGTTTTTAGTTTATTACACAGAAATTTCCTGGTTTAAGTACTGAAAAACTAAAAGCAGTTGTCTTTGATGGACCTCAAATACGTCAGTTAATGAAAGACGCCACTAATTTTGAGACTTCTATGAATGATCCGGACAGGCTTGCGTGGAAATCTTTTGTAGCAGTTGCACAAAATTTCCTCGGAAATCATAAGACTGATAACTATGTAGAATTAGTAGAAGGAATGCTGGTTCGTTTCAAAAATTTAGGCTGTAAGATGAGTATAAAATTACACTATCTTAATAGTCATGTAGATTAATTTCAACGCAATTTAGGAGATTTAAGCGAAGAACAAGGAGAACGTTTCCACCAAGACATAAAAACGATAGTGAATAGATACCAAGGAAGGTGGGACACCCATATGATGGCCGACTATTGCTGAGGAATCATGCGAGATTGCCCACGTCAGTCTCATTCTAGAAAATCACTTAAAAGGCAATTTCTTGATGTTTAACACCAATAAAAAAAAAATCTTTTCTAAAAACTGTATTTTTTATATCTCGGGAACTCGAACTGATAGAAAAAAACCGGTAACATTTTTGATATCACCATGTAAGACATACTTGAAATCAGGTCTAAAATCCCCGGCACCAAAATCGTTGTAGGCGCGTGTTATTATTTACTTCAGTAGGCACGGTCCAATAAATTAAAATAGTCAAATCAGGCACGTTGAGCTAATGTTCTGGTTACTACTTTAAGTAGTACTCGTTAAGTCAAGTTAAAAGGCATATGGGCGGCTTAATAAGTTCTAAAAGTAGGTAGTCACAGCCTGCCTGTACTTAACTACATTGAGACCGTGGACCCAATTCTTCTCAGATTTATTGGTGAGCTAGAACTTTTGTGTTGCGGTAGGACAGTATAAACCATTTATTATTATTATACTACTTCTACTATCACCTTATGTTCATAAATACGTTGCAAATCCTAAAATTAATACCCCTGTTTAATTTGAATTCGCACCTGCATCTTACAATACTCTTCTGTTCACCCCTTATATATATATTTGTAGAGGTTGTGAAAGGTTTTGCAGGAGGGGTTCTCGGCATCCACCTGAAATTGTTACAGTCTGAATAATCCTTTTTAATTAAATACGACATCGCCAATAAACTGTTAATTTTAACATTCCACGATACAGTACCTGGTCCTGTATTACATATTGGGTATTTTGTAATTTCTATTGCCTTGATTTTTTCCCTTTTAACAGAATAGTAGATTCTCAAAAATCTGTGCTTAATATTCTAGCTTATTTTGTACGAGGTGTAAAGTGCCTGCATTGTTGATCTAGTAGTGCATATTACTGCTAGCGATCACGATGTCCTGGGTTAGATGAAATGTCGTTTTTCTATCCAATAATTTCACTACTATCACTCCGGCTTGGAGAATATTATACGGGTGACGGATTTTATTTTAAAATGATGCTAATTCGGAGATATTGTCTTGATGAGTTTTAATCATTATAAAACCAGGCGTCGTTTTAATGCGGCATGATGTATATTTTTCAATATTTATACAAATACTATGATGAATGTTTGATCTAATACTTAAAATGTATCTAAGTATAGGCTTTTCGCTTCCTTGAATCGTGTAGTTACGGGTTCGATGTCCACCCAAAAGAGAAGTGATGCATAGATATTGTGTGTTTTTTGTATGTTTCTTTGTAAATGCAACTAATGGCTGGTTTTCATATGACTTTTGGATAGATTTGCTTACTTGTAATAGAATTTTGACAGATTTTCTATACAAAATATGGAAAAATTCTATCTGTAGTAGGCAAATCTATCCTCAAGTTAAATATTGAAACCAGCCGTTAGACAAAAAAAAATATTTGTATAAGAAATAAATTATAACTATACAAGCTGTAACATATATAACGCAAGACCTCAGTCACCTCATTTAGAAAATTGCCTTGCGAATTCAATACTAAAATCAAACTTCCAATTTAAAGGAGTTTCCTACCATTTTTTGAAGCTCTTTGGCACCCAAATCTATACTATTCTATCTCTATCGCCATACTTAATCGGTCGTTCCGGTGTGAAATGACTAAAAGGCGGGAATTCGAATTAAAATAGATGGCTGTAAACAACGCTTTGACAGATAATAAAATCCGGATATCCGGTGTCGACGTTATTTGATGCGGGGGTTTTAATTTAAGTATTAAACCAAATGGGAACAATTTTGTATGTGAGTGGATACAAATTGGCTTATAAATTAGGATGTACGATATTTCGGCATAAGGGTGTGATATTTTCTTCAATTTCGAAGGAATATGGATGGTCGCTGGTTCTTGCCGGATCTTCTCAGTGAAGGCCGCGTTCGGATGCCTCCTATTTTTTACTGAATCTACTAATCCACCGTAGCAGTAGTTAAATTCTTTTAAAAAAAAGAAAAAATGTCAATTTTTAAATGGCCCCGCAAGGTTTATATAAAATAAATTATTTGAGTTTGAGTATTAAAGTAAAACACGATTAGAAATTATTTTTTTAAACAGGATTTATTCCTGCATCGTGGGTGCGTTTACAGACATGAAAATTCACATACACAAACACCCAAACTGAAACAAATAATTGTGGGTCACACAAAGATTTGTGTGCGGGAATCGAGCCCGCGAATATTAGACACAGTGGGCGAAGCGGCTTAAGCTATAAACCACTGCGCTAAGTCGTCCGTCAGTTAACATATAGCTACTATGACAATCACATAGGAGAGTGCCTCACTTTACATATACAAAGTGCAACATAAACATCTAACGCAATACCTAAGATAGACTACTTAGATTATTGCTTTACGAATTCAATACGAAAATCAAACATCCAATTTTAAAGAGTTTCCTACCATTTTTGAAGCTCTTTCGTCCAAATTAACTACAAAACCTGTACTTTTGTATGTATATTGAAGTATATGTATCTGAAATTCATTTAAAATAGCCACAATGCTTTAAATAAGATTGTATTTTGTTTAATACAGCGGTTTGTAAACGTGTAACAGCAATTTTTGATAATTAAAAAATTAACATACTTTACAAATAGTTGGGAATGATTCAGTTACCAATTAAGGACTAATCACTTTCAGGTTTTGTGTTAATCATGTTACACCTTGTATATTCGGGAAAGGAATAGATCATTTAGTTTTTAAGTAGGTAAAGCCTGCGACGCCATACTTAGATTGCTCGTTTATCAACTACTGTGCGTCGTCATTTGGTAATTTTAATAACTTACCAGGCAGAAAGAAAGGAAAGAAGAAAAAGTGCAGAATTAGACATTTCGTCCCGCCGTTCTACTTAAGACCGGGTCCGGTAGCCTAAAGGTCGGTTGCCGGTCCAACATTTTTTTCTATTATTGCAGAAAAAAATATTGAACCGGCAAGCATGTATGAGACGAATTATGAGAGTAGAAGAAGCCAGAGAGATCTGCAAGGAAAGAACATGTTGGAACTCTGTACCTTCTGCCTAACCTGCAAGGGATCTGGCGTGAAGATATAGATAGATAGACATTGTTAGAATTATAGTACGTAGAATCATTTTCTGCCTACCCTGCAAGGGATCTAAGATGATGATATAAAATAATAAAAATTGAATTCATTTTTTAATTTGTAAATATGACACCTGATATTAAATTGGATGACACTAATACCCACTTTAACATAATCAACTTAGAATTACATTCCAGCTAAATTTGATCCCCGAGGGAAACCAGGACCTAATTCGCTATGTCCATACTCGTCGTGTTACGATAACTTCGTGAAATCTTTGTGTAATGGTATTTTGCATGCCCCTAGAGCAGTGTTAGGCATTCTTCAATTTTTATTTAATTTTAGGATTAATCATTTAGCGGGCACTCCGGAATAATGAATTTTGAACGTCAAATGCCTCAATCCCTCCCGTGAGCATGGATGCTGTAGAGAACTTGAAATGTCAAGAACTTATAAACCGAAGATTAACCGCGGTAAAATCCGAAAATATTTTAATAGTGAAAGTGAAACATCCTTCATGTAGGTAGCGGGGAAGACCTAAACTATCTTACCATGACCAAATAGACCATGTTTTATCTGAAGGGCAAGTCAAGAGTCTCCGTACCCGGCGAGGGTGTATAAGACGAACTATGAGAGTGGAGGAAGCCAGAGAGGTATGTAAGGAAAGAACCTGTTGGAACTCTGTACTCTCTGCTTAGCGTGCAATAGATCTGGCGTGATGATATAGATATTTTGATTGCAATATAATTTTTTCTCTCTATCTCTCTCTCTCTCTCTCTCTCTCTCTATATCATCACGCCAGATCCCTTGCGGGGTAGGCAAAGAGTACAGAGCTCCAACAGGTTCTTTCACAATTAATTTTTTCCCAAATCTGCACTGGATTACCATTAGTGATGATTTCCCGAAGTTATCGAAACGCGATGCGTTACGTGTTTAGCAAATAAGGCCCTAGGCAAGATTTAACTGGCCCTCATACAGCTGTGGTTTGTAACAAATGAGTGTTTTTCCGAGATTAACTAGAGGGATTTTGAGACCACGTCCCTTTTTGAATAGCGGGTAAGTATTAAAATTTAATTTCCAATTTAATTTGGGTGTGTTGGTTTGGTACAGATTTTATTTGAAATTGTTAATAGGCCTGTAAGACAAAAATGGTATTCGGTTTTAGTAGATACATACAAAAAGCTTGTGTTTTAAGTTGTAATTTGGCTGCAAAATTCTTAAATAAAACATTTTTCTTAATAATTAATTTATATTAAGGCCATTTGAATAACTGCCAGCATTGCTCTCCTTTGCGTTATCATTATAATATTCATCACTGGCGGTTACCTGCGGCTTCCCACCCGGTCGACAATGGCGCCACCTAATGGGTCTATGTTACTTCTGGATAATGTAGCATTCTAATAGTGAAAGAATTATTAAAATCAGTACAGTAGTTTCAGAATTTATTGATTACGAAAATCAAATTTTGTGTCTTTATAATATTAATATAGATTAAAGGTTTTTTGGTCGTGACGTTTGCCGTTGCGCCGAGCGGAGCTGCGCTGTGTGGCGTCTCCCGAACCATTCAGTACATTACAACTACCGTGGCGCTCCCATCGCGCTGCGTAGCTATGTGGCGTAACATTAAAATTTTTGTTATCAATGTGTCTGAAAAACTTACCATCGACATGAGTAATCGATTACTGCTTCGTTGGTCATGAGATCGTCCAAAATATTATTGATGTTTTCCTTTGGAAAAAAACGTCAGTGGCAGTCCTATAGTCCACAATCCAAAATTAAATGATTTTTTAAATGATAAAAATGCCTTTACACAAATTAACTGAAATCTAGAAGATTATAATGTTAAGTGCAGCGTGTCCTGCCTAGTGAGCGTTCATTGATTTTAAATATTATTCTCGAACGATATCGACAGGGTCGTGGATTGGTCATGCTCACTAAAATGTCTTTGCTAGTGGCGGCTCTGTGGAGCGGGTCATTCTTTTCCCTCTAAAATGGTTGAGGAGAGTGATGGCTGCTTCTCAGGTCATACTCGTGAACGGGTGCTGCTGGTGGGGACTGGTCCGTCCCCTGCCCTTTGTCTGACTGAACGTGTACCATAATGCTGTTGAATTTTGTCTCGTTCGGCATCACACTGGAGCTATGACCAGTTGTTTTGTACGCGCTCTTTACATATTTTATAGTAACACTTTCTCTTACTATTATTATTATGCTTTTTATTATATATCTCTACAACATCTCTATTTTGTAAATGAGAGGACTATGTAGACACTGACCAATATCATGAATCTAAGTACACTTATGATTAATCTATACTTAAGCACATCTATTTAGCTCGTTCTGCATTGTTCTCCCATACTCCATAAATGCAATGTATACAAAAAGAATTGTAAAACTCATTTTTAAAAAAAGAGTAACCGTGGACTTTCTTGCCCTTCTTCTCCACAGGAATGACTTTCCGAACGGGTGGTAGAGTCTTAAGTAATTAATAATTTTCTCTTTTTGACTATTCATAAGTGCCTTTTGGTCTACATGAATAAAAAACTTTTGATTTGATTTGATTTGACTCGGGGGATGTACCAATGACACGTAGATGTTAACAGAGGGCTCAGCACGAAAATGTTGACGTTGGCGTTACTCTAACGAGGTTATATGCCATTCTTGTCACACTACAATTTTACTAAAGCCGTGCCATGGGAGAGGCCTACGTCCAGATGTGGACTGAGACGGACTGATGATGATGATGATGATGTATGTATTACATAAACTAACAGGAAAACCAATGACCTGGTGAAGGTCGCGGGGAAGAGCTAGATGCAGACACTATAAAGTCTGTCGTCAATGTGATCTTTCGGGGCAGACTTTATCTTGCAGTAAACTTCTTTTCGCCCAAGTTAATTCATAATATAAATCCACGATCCTGTCAACTTTGCTGAAACGAGACGCGATTATGGTCGGTATGCCGACTCTCCCCGAATAAAGCTAACGGTTGATATTTTTCAAAGATTTAAATTTTTCAAAATGAGGCATATTGGGGTTTGATTCTTTGCACTGTTTCAAACACTAATGATCGATTCTGATCAGTAAGGAACTTTGCCATGTCTATTGCAGATCCATATCTCCGGATCTCGTGACATAACACATTAAAAGACGTGAAACAGGCGATCGGCTACATTATCTAATTCAACCGCCTTTTGCGAGGTACCATTAGTCCTATCGATGCTCGGGTTGGGATCTGTGGTGGAGATTCACATTGCGCGATCAGCGGTTACCGTATTAAGGTGATTTATCGAAGATATTGGGGCTCATGATTTATTTTTATGGTGGTTTGTGAAGTTTCTTTTTTAAATAACAAGTCTGAAGATCTGAAAAATTCTCGAAAGATGCAGACTTACATATATACTTTAGTTTTTTACTTTTTTTAAAAACGTAGCCCTACCGTAGTCGTTGGTGCATTTACTAACATGGAAACTCACCTACACAAACACCCAGACCGAAACAAATATTTATCCCGTACGAGAATCGAACCCGCGACTATTATACACAGCGGGCGGAGCGGCTTAAGTTCTTTACCACTGCGCTAATTCGTCCGTCACAAAATATTATGACATGTGACTGTTACTGTTGACTGACATGACTGTAATCAAAGAGATAAAGATTACATTTATGCAATACTAGCTGTACCCGCAACTTTTTTTGCGTTACATTCAAGCGTGTATTTAACACCCCTAAGCTTTTTTTAAGCCAAAATGTAGCATATGTTACATTTTAACAGGAGAAGAATACATACCCTTTCCCTGGACAAAACCTGTTTTCTTGTCGAATTTGATAAAAATGTATACAGCGGTTTCGGCGTACACAAAGTAACAGACAAACAGACAGAGTTAGTTTCGAATTTATAATATTAATATGGACGTTTACCCAAATCCTCAAACTCAAATCATTTATTTGTGGATAATAGGTGAGAAAGGATGTTACATGTATATGTATACATACCTCCTTCACTAGTGATGAATTTATTTCCGTTTTCGTGACTTTCACAAGATGTATTGTAATTGAGTATTTTGCTAGTCTTTTCTCCGCTAAGTATTTTTATTATCTGTCATGAAAAAAATAAAACCTAATCGCTGCAACCCACACCCCGCACTTATAGCGATCATAAAATAAATCAAACGAGTTTATGGCCCAACTATTTCGCTAATAAAATATGGTGAAACGCTTAACGTGCGGAATAGAGGGAGTAAAAAGAATGACTACACCGATAAGGGGTTAGAACTGGCGTAAATATTTTGAGAAACAAGTAGGTTTTCACTTTTACGGGTGTTTTTAAACGCGTAAATAAATAGCAAGATCTTTTTATTCAACTGACCATGTAATTTACATTTCAGATGAGTTATAATATAGCGGCTTATCATATTTACATCAGCGGCTTCTGGGTCAGAATGTCTTCTGACATAGATGAGGTGTCATAGATTTTACAAAAATAAAGTTAGCACTTATTAGGTATTGAAATTCCTCTTCTTTGGCATTCCAGATCTGTTTTGTCATTCTTTCTACTGACATTCCTTTTATATGTCTTATGGCCATCAACTCAAGGATAGATATGTTTACTGTCAGTAGAATTTTGACAGATTTTCCATACGAAATATGTCAAAATTCTATCCGTAGTATGCAAATCTAGAGTTAAATATTAAAACCAACCGAAAGTCACTAGAGCATGCCCATTGTCATCTTTACACCGATACGTTTTTTGAAAAAAAGGAGATGAAAGATAGATAAATACTCACACGAGTAAAAAATAAATTATTTTCCTTTCTTTCTACTAATTACTACTTTCTGCTAACTAAACATATAAGAAGAAATCAAAAGCAAAGGTTTATCGACATAACAAACAGTATTAATGAAAATAAAACAGAAACGAAAAGCAGTGGTTATGTGAGACCCAAAATTGGTCCCTGCCTCAGATAATACCGCTGTTATACGCTGCAGCGCTGCTATACGCTGTCTTACTAAGCTATCGCAAATGCGGTCGATCGACATAATACCGGTTGCATTTTGCCCGCTGGCATCAATCAAACTTTCATTCTCTTTCTTGTATACCTTTTTTCTTTTCTTTTCTTTTTTTTTAAAAAAAACCTAGCCCCACACTGGGATTTATTCCTGTGTCGTGGGTGCGTTTACAAACATGAAAATTCACATACACAAATACCCAGACCGGAACAAATAATTGTGGATCACACAAAGATTTGTCCCGTGCGGTAATTGAACCCGCGACAATTAGACACAGTGGGTGGAGCGGCTTAAGCTCTTAACCACTGCGCTAAATCGTCCGTCATTACCCAACTTCCATTTCCATATAGCATAAAAACAATTAAGTTAATAAAAAATGTCAAACCCTTAAAAGTTCAAGAACCAAACAGATAACACTCCAAGCCGTCTTAAAGCAGGTTGGAAGACATTCAAAACGTTAAAATGTTGAAATACATCATAATGGCCCATAACGTTGGGCAGTTAGGGGATCAACAGGCGTATAAAAACTTCGCGAATTTGATGTAGTGTTGAGGGGCTGTGGTAAATTTGTTGTTTGGCTTAATCGTAAAGTTGGATGAATGTGTGAAAATTAAAGCAGCCATTGGTGCGGTTATGGGTTCTTTTCACGGTATTAATAGTACCTGATATAACGAACGGATAGGGATTCAGGTAAATCTACAATAATACTCTTCTGCCCCTTTTCACCAGGAAAAAAACCTGCATAAGACTTTCGCGAGCTTTGGGGTAAGCGCATGAGACGCGCCGGACTTTTATCGATTAAAAACCAAATATATTTCCAGCAATGATACTGCGGAATAACCTTTAGCATAAGAAATAACTGACATTTTTCAAATAACAGCCAATAAGCGGACACCCTGAAAACAATCGCAAATAAATTTTGAAAAACGCAGAGGTAGAAGTTGGATTTTGCTATTACAAACCAAACTTTCAACAACTAAGCTTTTATTGAAATTGACCAAATAGGTAGATCGTGTCTTATCTGAAGGTCAAGTCAGGGATCTCCTCTATCTCAAACTATGAGAGTGGGCGAAACGGGAAGGAAGAGATCTGTAAGGAATGAACCTGTTGGAACTCTACACTCCTACCTATCCAGCAGGGGATCTGTGGAGAAATTTTTAGCACTTAATTGGAAGAAAGGCAAGTAGAGTGGATGAAATGTTGATCACGAGTGCGTAAACTTGGAATCTCTACCGTAAGTAACACGATATAAAACTCACATTTCATTGCATTACTGTTGGTCAAATCGGAGCGAGTCACTATAAATAGCGAAAGACTATGCTTTATTTAGCATTTTTTTGAGCTTAAATTTTACATTTTTCAGTTAATGTAAAAGAAATAGAACATCTAAAAGATTTTCACAAATACATTATAATAACGTGCCATAGTTAGAATTGTTAAAAATAACGATTTGTCAGCAGTCGGTTAAAGGGCTATTTAAATGAACTAGTGGTCGCACATGGGTCGATATTCGACATACTCTTTCATCGTTTGCTGGTTATGTTTGACATTCAGTAAGACTATAGACAAATAATATCAAAGACAAACATCAATTTGACGTGTATTGTGTCAAATACATGGTAGTGTGTGTCATGTTTTTTTCATTGATTTAATGTATGTTTTATGCATAATTTTAAAAAAATATTCGCTTTCTGCACTCCTTCTCTATATAAACTATAAGTGTGGGAAATTTCATACTCCTCCGTCGGCGCAATTTTCGTAAAAATGTGAACAAAGTTTTTGCTTCACGTATTAATATATAGATATAATCTCGGTTTACGCACTTTCAACGTCACTTTTTCCCAGCTGCCCGCCAACATTACTCGTGTAGCACTCACCCCCAGGTTATCAACATGATTGATTGATTCAACACTAATTGTTGTTTTAATAACAACGCCGGCAATTTGTAGTGCTGGTTGTCTGACCTTTGCAGCTGCGCCTATCAGCTTGATAATTTCTTCATTGGCACTAGGATGAAGGGCATTTTGTGGAATTAGATTGTTCGTTTGGATATCAGTTTCAGACTTCAAGCGATATGATAAATAAAATATACACGGTCACGCCTATATTCCCCAGGCGAGGTTGGCAAAAGTGTACACCCACTTTTTGCCGACGAGGTTAGGTCCCATGTAATAGGGGGCAAGCTTATTGTCATATAGAGCCGCTCGTAGGGCTGTACGACCGCGGTGCTTGTACCGATTACCAAGGTTAAGCAGCGTTCGACTCGGCCGGCCTGAGATGGGTGACCGTTTATGGTGTTTTCATATTTGAGCGTCTCCGTGCTTCGGAAGGCACGTTAACAACATAATGTGCCAGTCGTTAAGCCGAGTTGGAAGCCTTAAAGGCGGCTTGATAAGTTCCAACAGCAGGTGGCCACAAACCTGCCTCCACTAATCCTCACTGGGTCCGCGTGGTGGAGTATGACCTAACCTCTCTCGCCTTGATTTGTGAGAGAAGGCCTTTGCCCTGCAGTGGTGGGGATACTGGGAATTTTCCAATAGAATAAGTACATTTATCTGACCTAGGTTTTCAATCACGTGATCATAATGCGCATTATTCGCCAATGTAATATGGGATGACGATAGATGGATAAATAGATAATCTCTCTACGTCAGATACCTTTCAGTAACTTTGTACTGTCAGCAATCCCCGCAAGGGATCCAAACCTCTCTTGCTCAATCTGGAAAATGGAATTGTCAGAGACAGTTACCCATCTCAAACCAACCGAGTTCTACGCTGCCTAACCTTGATCTCTAAGAACACCTTGTACCCGCATGTCTACGAGCACCTTCACATTATCTCTATCCATCTATATTATCACGCCAGATCTTTTGCGGCGTAGGCAGAAAGTACAAAGTTCTATCAGGTTTCTTTACAAATAATAGTAAACAATAAATAGCTAAACAAAATTGCGTTATTACAATTAATTAGTTTAAATTGTAATTAAAAGTGAAACATTGATAGCGCGTGCGTGCCTCGAACGATGGCCGCGTTCATCCAATATGGGGCCAGTAAAATTTTATAACAATTTTTATTGCTATTATTAGCGGCTATTTGCATAGTACGTAATTGCATTACTTCAGTGCAGTCTCTGTAATTGAAAGCCCATGTGAGAGGCGTTATATATGTTTTTGGGTAGGTATAAAAGTTTTAATAGGATAATATAATCGAAGCGAGTTTTTATACTCACCTTTTGCTCGAGTATTTTTGGTTTGAATATCTACATTTAATTACACATTATTATTGTATACATACTATTATGTACATATTTACCAGAAGAGATGATAAAACCCGTTCCAAACACTCATATCCTAAATGTCCACATTTTTTAAAATGATTTTAGACAACTCACGTAACAGGAGCCGAGCTTATTACCACGAA
Source organism: Phalera bucephala (assembly GCA_905147815.2). NCBI lineage: Eukaryota > Metazoa > Arthropoda > Insecta > Lepidoptera > Notodontidae > Phalera > Phalera bucephala. The sequence continues at coordinate 2,698,084 of LR990625.1, read as the reverse complement.
ATACTGTCCAATCTGTACTGTATTTGGAGTTACGTGCCAGATTGAATCAAAAACTAAAAGATCCGTAGGAGAATCAAAGTCACCGACATAGCTTTCAGAATTGTCAAATTTAAGTGACAGTGGGCGCGACACCTCACTCGTAGAATTCTCCGTTTGGGCAAACCCGTTCGCGGAATAAGTTTCTGACTGGTGACCATATACCGGAAAACGTGGAATGGGTAGGCCCTCCTTAAGGTCGACAGATGACCTGGTAAATGGCACGGGTAACATGTGTATGGGTACAGCACAATGCTGGTCGTCGTGGTTAACTTAGGGAGAATCGAGGAAAATTTCCTGCAGTGGACGTTTTACGGCGAAGATGCTGCTTATTTAAATAGCATAGTAATTAACAATGAACATTGTTATTACCTATGCTATTAAAACATTTGAAAATTAGTGCTATATAGTACGAGGGGCAATCACAAGGTCCCGGGTTTGAATCCTACATCATGAATGTTGTAATTTTTCGATCAAAAAATTCCAATTTCAGTCGCAATCACTTCGCTTGAATCAGGATTTGTACGCAGTATAATAGCTCACCCCCTTTTACATTAGGACGGAACATCATCAGCCATCCCCGCTTGGGGAATATAGGCGTATTAGTGTTTATTATTGTTACATACCCTCATTCATGTTATCTGTCAACGTTTGTAGCGGACAGACGATAAATAATACACCACTGCGTAGTTCCAGATAAGCGGCGACTTAACCTATTTATTATTCATATTGTTATAAAAACAGAATGCTTGATTAAATATACACATAGCTTAGCAATAACACGATAACTTCACGTATTGTGCTATTCAAAATCAACTTTAGAACAAAAATAATAGAGCGCTATTTAGAGAATCAGTTTTAAAAGTTGGTGCATTTTTACATAATGATATTTTTTTACTACACAAGAATGTTCGATCCCTATGTGATGAATTTCTGTTGGTTTATTTAATGGGTCCCATAATGAATTATTGGATAATAGTATATAATACAATCACATGTACAGATGTAGCTACAAAAGAATAAATCACCCGGTTGATTTGCTGCTGATGGATCATTGGACACTAATTAGTCACTTTTGATTAACTGGTTTCCCCCTGGGTTCAGCCATCGGATAATTCGTCTCACACTCGCCGGTTACTGAGACTCTCGATTTGCCCTTTTGATAAGACACGGTTTATTTGGTCATGGTAATATAGTCTAGGACTTACCTGGTACCTACACATTCATAAGCAAGCAATAAAAAATGTTTCCCTCAATCAAATTCCTTACAAGTTGACGAGTCGGCCCATGTTACAAATCCGATATTACCGCATTCTAGTCGATAAGATACTTAAAGAAATATGATGAATCTCCATTTACGGATTAAAATAGTAAATGTAAAGAAGTAGTCGCAAATCTCTTTCTACGAATTGAACGAAAAGTCTAGGAATAAAAGGAGTAAAAAAGTATCAAAATATTGTTTTAATTTGGTGAAAAAATATTGAAGTTCTCCTATTGACAGATGTAAAGTGACCGCCACCGTGTCGAAATACCGTCATTCTTCAATTACACGAATAGATGGCACTTTTGACATTTACGTGTTTGCATAATTTCTTAAATATGCAATAGTTAATTTGACCATTAAATTTCTATCACTCATTATTTTCTTACAAAGTTGTCAAATTTGATGTCTATAGTATCATCGAGCCATAGATTATAATTGGACCTGGATGGGGCCATAGATGGAGTCATAGATTATAATTTGAACTGGAAATGGTCTATACCCTATTCTGATTCGATTGACACAAAATCAATTGTTCTAAACCTTTTTAACTGACGTTTGCATATTGAGTTCTAAGATTTACGCGAATATTACACATGAAATAAATCTACATTTCGGATTTTATTGCAGTTTAATTTTGATTCCCAACGTTTCGTGTGCTTTGTAGTACTCATGGTCACGGGAGGAACTGAGATAATCGATGTATAACCGCCTCAGGACGCCGTGAACTCATTCTGCGTAGATCGGACCAATAAAAATAATTAAGAAGTTTGAGGGTACCTCGGAATAATTATGGTTTTTGGACGTCAAACACCTCAGTCCCCCCGGGGACTATGAGTGCTGTAAAACGCTCGAAACGTCGGAAACTAAAAACTCGTAAATAAAACGACAAAATAGTTTTAATTCATGACTACGTCTGTCAATCATCCGAGAGTAAACATGGCGGATATAATATAACTTAAAAAGAAATGGCGAATATCGCCATTTTTGATTATGTCATTTAAACATATTAACGATAATCCTTGATTTCGAAGTAATTAGTAATTTGTTATCGTAAAATCTCTGAATAGAGTAATTAAAAGCTATCAAAAGTGACTTCGTAAGTTGTCGCTACTTTAATCACAAATTAACTATGACACAAATACAATATGATATATCAAATTGACACGCGGAACTTCATCGCGATATGCTTGCTAACATATTTCCCTAATGGCTGTACAAATATGGGGGTACTGCCTTCGACAGACATAGCGGCGGCCGTGAGTCGATCTTATATGGAAAGCTAATAGCTGTGCAGTGTGAGAAAGATATTTGTCTATTTACGATCGCATAGATTTCCTTAAACTCGAACTTAAATAATTGTCTACCTCGTTGGTCTAGTGGCAAAAGCGCATCGCTTTGTGATCACGAGGTCCTGGGTTCTTAAAATCCTAAGTATGTAGTTGTAAGCATGTAGTTTTTCTAACGAAAAATTTCCAGTATGAGTCCTGAGTCTGGAATTGTGCCCGGTATGTGGCAACAGGCTTGACTCGACTAGACCTAACATCGTTGGCGAAAAGTAGGTTTACCCGCCTCTGCCATACCCGCTTGGGGAATATAGGCGTGATGGTGTTTAAATAATTATAATATAAATAAATAATTAGATATAAGGTTCCATGTAATATTAGGTGTTTCATATACCGGACTGATATAAGGAATTTTTCGATAAAAAAACTACATTTGTCCAATTTAGGATTTCAACCCAGGACCTCATAATTGCCAGGAGACTAACGAGGCAACTAAAATTCTCAGTTGCAGTTTAGAGTCTGGAATCGTACCTCACTCCTTGTCGCTGTTTACATAATCGCGTTGCCCATTTTCATGTCCATTACCCTGCTCACTAACTAGCGTTGAATGTAATTTATCTGTAAAATATATAAACTGCATGCATAACGTAGCTTCGGCACGCATTATTACAATTAATTATTAATCCATTGTACTGACAGCTTCACTCGTTAGTTGAACGTAGAGTTACCAACAAAAGTCGTCTACGAAAATCTACGGAATAATTCGTCTACTTCGTAATCTCCAGTTGCAGTGTGCCCCATTGAACTAATGAGGCAGTCATACAAAGGAAATAAGTAACAGAGAGAGAGAGAGAGAGAGAGAGGAAATAAAAAGTAAATTATCTATACCAATACTAATTAATAATTACTAATCTATATCTATACTTATATTATAAAGAGGAAAGGTTTGTATTTTTGTATGTTTGTAAAGAATAAACTCAAAAGCTAATGTACCGATTTCAATAATTCTTTTACCATTAGAAAGCTACCTTACCTTGAAGTAATATAGGCTATATAACATAGACCGTCGCGGGAAACTGCTACTTGTATATAAATTTATATATATATTAATAAAACGTAGCCCCACACTAGGAATTATTCCTGTGTCGTGGATGCGTTTACAAACATAAATTTCACATACACAAACACCCAGGCTGAAACAAATATATATGGGTCACACAAAGATTTGTCCCGTGCGGTTCGTCAGAGCAATCCTACTTATATTATAAATGTAAAAGTTTGTATGTTTGGATGTTTGTTATTCTATCAGGCAAAAACGGCTGAATGGATTTGGATAAAAGTTGGCACACAGATAGTTTACTGCCTGGATTAACATATATGATACTTTGTATTCCTGAAATGTTAGGTTCCTGTCTAAAGTCAAAACGTACGAAGTTGCGGGTAGTACCTAGTATAAAATATTATATAAACTAATAACAATGTGCTATTTTGATACAAACTACAATCTCTGTTAAAAATATATATGTGTTTGCGTTTGTAAGCACATCACTTGAGAACGGCTGAACTGATTTAGCTATTTTATTTAATATTCATAGCAGTAACGTTTTAGAGAAAGGGAAATTAAAAAGTTGCCCGGTATGGTGGAAAATTCGGGTAAAACTGCAAGTGCTTTTTCTATGGGATTTTGGTATGAACTTAAGATATTTGGTCAGACAAGTAATGAGTTAATAAATAAAGCTTTGTCAAAAAAAGAAAAAATTGTCGAGACTTTTTTCACTTTTTATAGTTTAGTCTTGTGTGAGAGAAGAGTGAGTGCAGCGAACAGAGTGAATGGTCCGATGGGAAAGTTACTTGGGAGCCGGCATTTAAGCCAAAAGGCGCAGCTGGCTATACAGAACGGAGTGCTTGTCCAAACGCTGTTACATGACAGTGAGAGCTGGGTATGTAAGGTAAGTAATGTGGTTGAAGTGCGAGCTCTGCGAGGGATGTGCGAAGTAAAGCTAACCGACCGTATTGGCAACAGCGTAGTAAGAAAGTGAGTAGGTATGAAAGATAATACCGGTGTAAAGATGAGAAAGGGTATGCTCCGTTGGTTCGGGAATAACGAAAGAATGTCAGAAGAAACAAATGATTAAACAGAGAATGCTAAAGTGGAAGGATGTAGGTACCGGGGAAGACCTAGACTATCTTATTATGACCAAATGCCTATTTATGTAATACCATGCCTACTCCGCACGGGATCTGGCGCGATGATATAGATAGTCTTGTATATAATCGATTTTGTACGATCCCTTATATTTGCTAACCGTACTTACACCCAATACCTATTCAATGTAAAATACAAGTGTAGAGAAATACCAATGATGGCTGCTGGCGTCCATAATGAAAGCCGAATAGTTTCAATAAAGCTAAAATTTTAATTAAAACAAAACCCGTCCGACGCAGCTATGGAAGGATTTCACTGAAATATATTTTGGAACATATTTTTTTTAATGGTATGTATATTGGAAGCGTAATGTACTTATAGGTATCATTACGCTTATCGATATATTATTTATATATTATAGCCTATTCCGTATCATTTGTATAAAATTAAAGGGCAGTCTGAAAAGCACAACTATGCGTGTGGTGTTATTTTGAATTAGTTCGATCGAACCACAGCTAACGCGTTTGCGACTAAGAACCGCTATAACAAAAAGATCATTTACTTTTAAACTATTTTTACAGTTGCTAGCTACGAGTATAAATGTTTGTTTGTTTGTGTTTTGTTCGTTATCGTACCGTAAACTACTACGAATTATATATGGATGTTCACGTTTGATTTGTGGGGTAGTTAGATAATCATCGTTAAACGAAAAACGACTACCAGAAAGGACTCCCCAAAGATCGCAATGACAATCGTGCTATACGTGCTATACGCCTACAGCTTTTACCAATGACCTTAATTGAACTACCGATATACCAATGCCACCTGCCCTCATATTCTCTGAAGCAGGGAAGAAAGAGTTTTTAAACAAATAAAAAATATACACACGTACAGCGTCACACATATATTCCCAGCTTGGTTGGCAAATGTGTTCTGAGTAGAGATATATCGCAGACAATCTTCCAATGCAAAAGTGAGGACTTACTGTAATAAGGAGCGAGCACATTACCCTTATACGAGGCATTCCACCTTCTTGTTAAACCAAAGACCATGAAATAAAGACTCCAAAGACTTAGATTTTTTTTGATACTTTGCCACTGTGCCTCTGTACACGAACGAGGCAGTCAATGTTATTACTATCTGTTAAGCCTTCAGCATCTTTTGTGTTTCGCGACAAAAAAAAATAACTTTCAGACACCCAGTCCGCTATGAGGAGCTCTGCCATTACAACATTATACAATTAAAACTTCTAGTAAAACATCAAAATTCCACATATTCAATTCTAGTTTCAAAAAATCGAACACGTGTTTTCTTTGAGTGAATAGCGTTTTCGTAGAGTGAATAGCGTCGTCGTCGTCTAGTTTTCGCCAATCGCCGGTTTGCGCGATTCTTTATTCAAAACGGCGGTCGAGTGCCGCCCCAGGCTAACGCTTTTAACACAATACCTATTGAAATTCTGTTTGATTGTCAAACTCGGTTCAAATTTCCAATATTGAAATGTTCCAATTGTGATTTTAATTATTTATCGCTGTGCGAAATGGATGCCAATTTATTTGATGTCGATTGAAATTTTCGTTGTAAGTATTATTTGTAATACTGCTTATTTGGTTAGATGTATGTACTCGTATATCATTATAATAGAATAAAGGACGTGTTTTATACGACTATTGGGGATACGATGGACGATTTAGCGCAGTGGTTAAGAAGCTTAAGCCTTAAGCCGCTCCGCCTAGTATGCCGAATGGTCGCGGATACGATTTCCGCACGGGACAAATCTTTGTGTGACCCACAATTATTTGTTGCAGTCTGGTATTTGTGTATGTAAATTTTCGTGTTTGTAAACGCACCTACGACACAGGAATAAATTACACTGAATAATATAGTAAAATTATAAATTTTATAGTTATTGCGGATAATTTTTTGTGTTTTTGTTTTTTGGCTCTTTAGAAACGATATTCAAAAGGGATTGTAGAGTTTTAAGTCATTGTGATCTTAAGCTTTGGATAACATGAATAAAAACCTATTTATATGATATTGGCGAAAAAAACCTTCTTTCTTTTGCGGGGTAGGCAGAGATTAGGCATGAAAAGAACTTAATTGTCGTAAAACTACGCTGTTTAAGATGATTTTAGGCCCAACATATTTTAATTTGTTTGTCTGATTAATTGACAAGTATCTCTTTTAATTTTAATGAAAAAAACTGTAGAATAAATTTGATTAAAACAAATAAAAAACTTAATAAAAACTACTAAATGTATATTCCATAATCAAGTTAATTAAAGTCCCAACACCTTTTTCTTATATAACTGGCGCACATCAAAGCACATACCACGGCGCGTTACGAAAAATTTGTGAAATGATCCTTGAACGGTATTCCAGTGGCCACCATTACATTATCATCTTAAAATATTATCTTAACGCGCCGCGTTTATCATAGCGAATAAGGCACCAGAGGACTTCGCACGAAAACTTTGACGTTAGGCAGTAATCGTGCTGTCACGTTCATGTTTATTTAGTATTTGTAGTGTGACAAGGATGGCATGTCTACTCGCTAGCGTTACGCTAACATGAATCTTTTCTTGCAAAGTTCACGGCATTGCCGGCAAAAACTGCAATTAATATCCCATCAGATGACACGATCGTACTTGTTGTGATATCATCGTTACTGTTGCTACAGTATAATTATGACGGATATTTCCATTAGTTCCACGGAGCATTTTGCTTCCAATTGCTAACTGAATAGATTACAACTATTTTAATGAAACACCGTCACGCCTATTCTTCCCAGAAAGGGTGGCAGAGGTGTACTGAGTACACCCACGTTCCGCCGACGATGTTAGGTCCCATGTAATAGGGGGCGAGCCTATTGCCATATACCAGGCACAGTTCCAGACTCTGGACTCATACTGGGGATTTCGTTAGAAAAACTACATTTGTCCGACCTAGGATTTGAACCCAGGACCTCGTCGTCACATAGCGATGCGCTAGCAGCAGTAGCAGTAGCAGTATTTTAATAAACCTTTTATTATATTTGCAAAAATATTATGTGTGACCATAGCTGTAATTGAAAATCATGTTTGATGACGGCCAACTCAGATCTGATCAGAAATGAGGATAGATTTAACTTTATTATAAAAGAGTAACCGTTCTTGCCATTCTTTTCCACGGCAATGATTTCTCCACTTATACAGTGGTGGTTAGAGTCTAGGTTAGTTTTCTGACTATTCATAATTACTTTATGGTTTACTGGAAAAAAATTATTCTGTTTCTGATCTTGATAGACATGGCCATCATTCGACCAAAATGATAGTTAATAAAAATACTATAACTTCAAACTTTCTCTACAAGACTCAACACCAATCTTCACACTGAAGTGCTTATAAAAATCTGACTTAAAACTAAACTCGGCAAAACTAATATATATTTTTATAGCCGGTAATTATATGTAGGTGAGGTGTAAGGTTACGGGGAGCTCCCTTGGGCGATGCAGTTCGGGTAATGTGTTAAGTTTCAGAGACGCTCGGTGATACGTGGATATTGTTGGGAAAAAGTAGCGATAATATATCGATGTTTTTAGAAAAAGTGAAAAAAAATCTTATACATTGTATGCCCTTCAAAGCAACTAAGGCCCGTATTACAGAACAAAAATCAGTCGTGAATCTAGTTTTAAAAGTAACATTTTAGTACCAAAATTAGTTTTTAAAATTATTTTAATGACTGATTTACGTTATGCAATCCGGGCTTAATAATGTTAATCTCCAGAGAAGGAAACAAATGTTCAATTACTCATGCAGGATTAATTAAGATATTTTTATGTTAAGGTAATTTCCTAATGGCTTTCTTACCGTTCCTCGGTAAAATTGTGGCATAAAATCAATATTTTTTGTCTACCTAATACAGCGTTAAGCAAAACATTCCTTTTTCTGACCTATAGTCTTTTTCACGAGCGATGGGTACGGTGATGTTTGATCAAATTCCATTTCACGCATATTGTATTTCGGAATAGTTAAAATAGGAAATTGAGAATATAAACGAGAATATAAATTAAACCAGAAATCTATTTTAATTTGCATTTAAATCATATACTGTTTATAAATTTAAATAACTAAATTTAAAAAAAAATAACTCGTTTTAAAAATCTCTATTACTTCGTTATGTAAATTGTAACGTTTTAAGAACTGACACAATAAAATTTTTATCATCAATCAACAGTTTTTAAAATTGTACAAAATTTATTGCTGATTATTTTTCTATATATTGATCGATATATATCGAATATTATTCTGTGTATCCGTTAGAAAGATATGGTATGATCGTAGTCAAGAAATCAATTTTATCATCACCACATGTCTGAAAATCTCAAACATCATCGTACCCATGTCTCGTTAAAAAGTCTATAAAATTGAATTACAATAAGTATCTATGTGGTAAGGTGCTATCCAAATATCCTTTTAATTTGTCCCATAGTTTTTTTACCCTATTCCAGTGACAAGTCTTTGACGTTATATTAAAATCTAATACACGCGATAATAAGCATTCCAAATTCTCTCAAATTTCATTATCATTTCATTCTTACTTTGTTTGATTTGAGCCCGTGAAATGGGGTCAAATCAAACAAATCAATCAAAAAATGGGGTGTTTCCGCAACGAAATATCCAACTATAAATTCTATATTCAAAAATCTATCGACATAATTACTAGTATGCCAAGGCACACACATCACTAGCAGTTAATAGTAACTCGTCTCGCAGCGAACGTCTTTGCTCTCTTAAGACAATTTCCAGGAGTATGCGCCATTGCATCCAGTTAAAGCGCCGTTTGCCGACGTTATTCTGTGAACATGCGATGGAGGAACTGCTTTTGGAGATTAAGAAGTATAGGAGTGGAAGATTTTGGAATTGTAGATGAGGTTTGCTATATTGATGGAGACAAGAAGCCATATTAAAAATCTTCGATCCTTAAATAACCGTGTTTTTTCAAAGCCCTTCTCACCAATCAGACTTCATTCACTCTTCTTTCTTTGTTCAATCTATCATACTATGGAATGCATTACCCCAGGATCTCAGAATGTTAAGTGATCGCTCGTGTTTCAGAGTAAAAGTACTCCTGTACTTTTATCTGCCCAAAATGTTGGCAGAATCATCACAACGTTAATTTTGTGTATGAATATGTATTGTATATATTATACCTTATGTATGGTTATGAGTATATAATCAAGTATTCGTGGGTTTGTTGGTTGGTGATTCATGTTATCATGTATAAATGTACTTATTATATTAGTGTATTATATTAGTTATTGATATGTATATATTTATTATTCGTAACTTTCAATTTTTCCTCTCCACCTTGTGGACCTACTTTATTTGTTTCTGCATCACCCTAAGGTAGACTGATAATGCATAAAGTATTAAATACAAAATAAGCTTCTGTCTATTGAAAGGATATCGTGGAATATCGGTTATAATAATTCAGCCTATGTTCTTCCACTGTTGAGTAAATTTCAAGTCTAGTTAAAGACTAGAATCTTCTTTTTTATTAAAATGTCGTAGAAATGTGGTTATTATAAATCAGGTCATGTTCTTCCACTGCTAAGTAAAGGTCTTCTCTCAGAAATAGAGAGTGGAGTTCTAGAATTCTACTAAAATAGAAGGAAGTGGTGACTACGCAGGAAATTTGTACTATTTTTCCTTTTCGGGGCGAGACGGTTGCCGATATCACAAGCACAATTCCAGACTTTTCACTCTCTGCTTTTACTGAGAGAGATCTGGCGTAATGATTCCGGCCTGTTCTACTGTTCTAGACTCCGGGCTGTTCTAGACTCCGGGCTTCATCTGCACATTTTTATAATCGAAAAAAAACATCTTTGTCAGGCTTAGCATTCGAACTCGTGACCTTGTGATCGCTACTTGCACTACGGGCAACTAGAAAATAGACTTTTGTGTGTGTGTGTGTGAAAGTGAACTACGGCCGCGGGGCTTTTATAGCAGTAACGAATAAGAGGGTGAACGTGCTACTATTACGCTAGATCAGAAGGGCATGGGGGCAACTAGCTCAAGGGCGAACGAATGGCCCCGGCTTAGGCAGTCGGTATGGGGGTATGGTAAATATACCTCTCGTTGTTTTACCGTGGTGCGACATAATATACTGATCCAGCTGAATATACATAGTGAAAAACAATTGTTTCCCAGAATAAGTCCGCACAGCGTTCAGGACGACGTAATATCTACTCTGGTTTTATCTCCACCGCCACTAATACAATATTATCGGTGGTATTAACTTCTCTCACGTTCCAAACTACCTATTGATTTTGTATTACTGATAGTTTGGTTTCAGTACCTACATTATTAGAAGTAAAATATATTTGTTTCAATTACAATGTAGCGCTATTTACATTTCAAATGAACTATAAGAGTTGAGGAAAGCCAGAGAGGTATGTTAGGAACGAACCTGTTGAAACTCTGTATTCTCTGCCTATCTGATCTGAACTGGCATGATGATATAGACAAATAGATACATTTCAACATGAGAGATTAAATCATAGTTCGGCTGGCGATTATGAAGTGCTTGGTTCAAATCTTAGGTCGAACAAACTTGGGGTTAGGAACTATACCCAGAATAAAGGTCAATATTCTTGTCAAAATGAAAGACTGTCTCGTGGTGTTGCTAATGGTTATAAGGTCCTGGGTGGAAATTCTAGGTCGGACAAAGATTAGTGTTTTTTTTATAAAAGTATCCACACTTGCAAGTCGGGGTCTGGAATTATGTCCGATATAACAGCCCATAGACATTATACTATTTTACATCGGTGCAGCTGTCATTTATGAAAACCTGGGTATAAAGGACATTGTCGAGAACTGCCCTAGAACCAACAAATATTTGACCCATGCCATCATTAATTATCTATTTTATTAAAATAATGGCAAATAATCGTATCTAACGGACAATTTGCAATCTAAAACGAATATTTCAAAGTATTGTAAGTACTTATATCGAAGTCGTCGACATCCTAACTAAATGTCAACACACAATATAACCTCATATGTATTAATGGTTACTGTATTATAACCTCAAAATCTAATACTTTTTGTGCAATATTGCGATTCCCCCGCTTGTCCGTTTACCATTAAATGCCTTAAGAGAACTTATGGGTGATTTGAAATCATACAAGTATTTTTTCTTTGCTGTTGGTTCTGGGGCAAATCATGTATGGGCGCAGAACAATGTCCTTTTAGGTCAGTCAAAGCGTGGTTTATGTATTTTCTATAGAATAATCTTTAGTAGTAAGTCGAATTCCGGAATTGTATCTGGTATAACTACAATAGGCTTGTTCTTTATAACATTGGAACTTTACACCGTAGGCGATATGTGAGAGTACACAATATACATCTGTATTTTCAGTTCGGTGTTTCCAGTTCAACAAAAAGCACCAGCAGACACCCGCCTAATGGCGTTAGTAGCAAATAGCGTAATGCGTTGTAATGCAGTCCCCTGCATACGCCCCATCCATTACTGTCGAGATGAATCAATACGAGCGATACATAATATGGCGGTGTGATATCCTTTTACGAGATAATAGAATCTCGGATATATTTGTAACTGAAATAGTAGGAAACAAAGCTTCATGATGTTTCATGAGTATGTACAAAATTGCGACAGCCTATAGATAGATGGCGCTGGACATTTAAGCTACAATCCCCCATACATTTCTAGAATAACATAATACGCGATATAAGAGATCGCACGACTCGTTAATCGACCTATAATCACAGTATATAAGCTAGGGATGTCGATATTAGAAAAACATCGATGTTGATATCGATGTAGGATAAATATCAAAAGAAAAATATCGATGTTCGAAAACATCGATGTTTCGGGTGCGAACTAAGTTAGTATTTATTTAATAGATTTTGTGGCTTACATTTTAGAGCATATCAAAATTATATAGAAATTTAATTCAGTTAGAATTTCAATTATTCAATAATTGAATCAGCTAGTTGAATAAGTAAATATCGATCTTCCGATATTGTACCATCGATGTGTAGATGTATTACAGGACTTAACATCGGTGTAAAAACATCGAAGCTTATCCGCTAAAATCGATGAATATCGATCATCCCTAAAATGAGCTTCCAACAACCGTCGGGAAAGACGTTGTTCTGTCTAGAAGATTTTTACTTTGCCAAATCATGCTTCAACCTACCTTCCATCTGAAGTATTATAATTTACAGCCATAGTAGAAGAAGATGGATGAATGCTATATGCATTCATCCATCTTCTTCTCACACATAGCCGGTTGTCGTCGTGGTATTTGGGAGAGACTTTTGTACTGCAGTGCTGCATCTTTCGGCTGAAGATACATAAATCGTCGGCGTTGCTTTGTGAACACGAGGTCTTGGGTTCAAATTCTAGGTCGGACGAATGTAGTTTTCCAACGAGAACTTCCAATTGTGGTATATGACAATAGGCTCACCCCCTATTACATGGGACCTTATATCGTCGGCGAAACGAGGGTGTACTCAGCACACCTCTGCCATCCCTGCTTGGGAAAAATGGGCGTGACGGTGTGTGTGTTTCAGTGGACATGATTTAGACAATGAACTATTGACTGCGGCAAGACAATAGAAACAAAACGCTTGTCACTTTGCCTGGCCCTCTGGAAGCTTCCCCGAGGCTTGAAGTCCAATGAGGACCACACAAAAAAAAGCTTAAATTGTACTGGGCATGAGTTATTTGCAACAAAAATCCAAAGATTTAGGCTAACTGCCAATTCAGCAGTTACATCATTCAAATTACACGTGTTATAATATAAAATAGCACTCAGTTATATCCTTACTGTCAATTATTAACCCTCAATCACCATTACCGCCGAAAAATAACATTACCAGAAATGTAATTTGGTGAAAAATAATCTAAATTAAAATTTCAGGAGTCGCTCCATCCTCGTTATGTAAAAATGCACGAAAATTTGTTTTTCATGTCGCGTCGTAGTCAAACGCAGTTAGGGCGATGCCACACGGTGTGCCACGACGCCGCGTTGCATTAATATGATTTTGTATCATCGCGGTGAAAGGATTCTGTGAGTTATTTTTAATGTCCATGATGCGGTGGGCTATTTAAATATTAGTCAAGCCACTTGGCAAGGTTAATTCATGTGACCCAAAAGATCGGAGTGATTTTTTCAGGTTAGGCCACGCGGTTGGCGTAATATAGTGTGTTTCAGTTCATCTGAGTAGTTGTTTTGTCAGATTGGACTACCGATTTTTCTCGTTCTTTACGGATTCTTCTTCGTTGCAGTGCAGCCGTAGATTAGCAAAAATTATGCTACAAATGAAAGTCCACCTGACAACGAGCTGCTTAGCGGGGCAGTGCAGCTAGCTTATCTTATCGTAGTAGGACGCAGCTGCACCATCGCAGAATTTTCGCAGCGACGCTAAAATATAGTAATTTTAACAAGTTCAGGTGATGAGATATGAGTTACAGTAACGCAAAGTAGGCATTTTGGACCAAATCACGGATTCGGAATATTGTAGGCTCCAACACACCGTTTACTGTGAACTTGCACTGTTCGTATGTCTGCCTGGCTGTCTGTCTGTCTCTCCTGTCCATCCATTTTTCAAGCAGTTGTGATTATCCGATTGAGCGGTTATTTGGTATACGTATATAAATAAGTTCGGTGACAATGCAATATGCATAAAAGTGGCCTTACAATGGAGTCGAAAGGTGGACATAGGAGGATGTCAACTACACAATATAACCCCGTCGTGTTTAGGCTCGTTGAATTGGTACTGACAAGTACTATACAACTACCTATATGGTCTTTAGTGTCTGACGATAAAGCCGAAAGATGACCAATCGAACCACCCAAATATTTGTATTAGATTATTTATAATTGTCTTGGTGTGCACTGTAGACCTGGACGGTGTCAAGGGTCTGATGATGAAGCTAGTCAACAGATCTACCCAACTACTCAACATTACTTCGTTGTGTGTGGGTTCGGTGGATTTATTTTGACGACTTGGATTTGTTTTTGCATAAACCTACATGGTGAGCAGGATCTGAGAGACATAGGAACTGCTTAAGCAAGTAAGTTATCACCGTTGTGTTTTTACTATAAAAGCTTGTTTTTAAAATCTTATATTTAGATTTAAATTATTCCATGTAGGACGTCGCAAGATGCACCGCAAATACAACGCAGTGATACAACGCACTATGTGGAAGCGCCTTTACACATTCGCATTATTTTTTATAGCGCTATTATTGGGCGGCACACGATTCGCGACGGACCAACTATTAAATATTATTGTTTTGTGAAAACTGCAATTGGGGAAAGCGCATATTATCGGTTTTCTGCAGATAATTTCAAGGGTTATGAGCTAGGTAAGTTTTTGAGTCCGGTTCATTGAATTTGAAGCAATCGATGTTAGGAACCTAATACGTTCATTATAAATAATTTGACCAGTTCAAATAACACAAATACTTAAGAGAAAATCTAAAAATAAATAAATGCCATTACGCATACAAGGTACATAAAATACAGCAGAAGTGATGGCAGTGGTGTAAATTAAGTCGTAATTTTACAAGGGGACGATTTCATTGCCATTATACTGGGCACAGTTCCAGATTTGGAGTCACTATTGAGAATTCCTGAGAGAAAAGGGACACGTCGTCCGACTTAGGAACCGAACCCAGGATCTTGTGATTGACCGCCGCAATTGCAATACTAGGCAATATCACTTCTGTCATATCATAAGAACTGTTATAAAATTTGAAACATTTATTTCCTTAATCATAGTCTTCTAGCATTTTTTTATTTGTACCTTGCAAGAAACCTATCCGGAAATATTCTGACTCATACTTACATAAACTATCACAATATTCCACAACACGCGTACCCCACAATCAAGTACAGTCAGCCGAAATAAAATATACATCCTGGGATAATTACAGGTCCCTTAAGCTAATTTTTACATGCTTAATCCGAATTTGTACATGCCAAAGGATTTCCGGTGCAGGCCACCTGCGTTGTGCGACCGACAATACCGTTACTGTACTTGGAGTCTTTTGTTTTTATTTGCCGACTAACTTTGAGCGATGGTTTTGCTTGAAATTTTTTGTCATAGATACATAATAGAATTTGAGATGTTGAAGGGGAGTGGGTATTTTACTTGTTTACTTTATTGTGATTTTCTTTCTAGTTTTCGAAAGAAAATGCGATAGAAAATTACAAAATTAGAAATGACAAAATGTATTATCTAGTCTAGATGTGCATAGATTTTACTCCATCTACTATCACGAAGTGATATTGGACCGTATAATCAACAAAAAGTATGTATAATATGAATGCATTTAACTTATCGCAATATGCAACTAGTTTATTTTTACACAGAAAAAATTATCTTTCATAATAACGTGTTTAAATAACTTGATAAATATTGCAATCATTGCTTTAAGTACCCACTTGCGTTATGCGTACCCACGCATAACTCATATTTTCATTTACTAAACTGTGAGCTGCCGGTCTATCGACTAAGTAATTACCTGTCCCCAACTAACATTCGAATCATTTAAATGACTTGTCATTTACCGTACAGGTTCTTTAGCAATATTTTCATAGATAGAACACAGTTTATGCATGCGAGTGTACCCGTTGACACATAATATTAATAATTTAAGTCTTTCCCATGTTTATGAGAGTTTCATGGTTTAAATGTAATTGCCGGCGATATATTCATTATGCTGCACTCAATTTATAGCTAATAGCTTTTCACATATGCATGTTATCATCTCGCTAGGTCTCTTACAGGATAGGTAGAATGCTGACAAGTTCTATTTTAACACTATTTGAAATTGCTTTCGTCACATTCCACTGCCTCGTTGGTCTTGTGCTGCATGGTGCCACTAGCGATCACGAGGACCAAGATTCGAGTTCTAGTTAGAAAAAAGTGTTTTTGAGGTTTATCTATCAAAAAATTCTCAGAAATAGTTTGGATTTTGGACTTGCGTCTTGCTTTTTTTGGACAGCATTGTCATCTAGTATAATGGCAATAGTCACCCTTCCTTTTACCTACATAAAGACAACACCGTCTGCGAAATTTAGTTACAAGAAGTACACCTATGCTGCCTCACTTGAGGAATACCGGTGTGACGGTATATTATTTTAAACAAAAACAAACGTTGTTTACCTTTGGCGATTGAGTCCGGATTATATGTAACATAACAATACATAACTCGAAATATGATTTAATATGTTGATAAATGTCAATATATGGAGTACCATTTAATAAAAAACACAGTAATTATTAGATATTTTATTTCTAAATTAACATGAAACGTGTCATTCAGTATTTTTATTATGTATTCATTTATATTAATATTATCAGGGAAAAGTATTGTTGACAAATTAAAATATTTCACATTTTGCTACTATTGTAAACAGAAACGATCAGGTACTTTTAAATGTATGTGTGGTATGACAGAGGTGGTGATCAATTTTTAAAATATCGTAAATATAGCGTGAAAATATACATTATTACACTAGTTTCTAGTTAAAATATGCAATAACAGGTGAAAAGTGGCTAAATATGCAAAAGCATATGCAACATGCAAATGCATATAATCCGGTCATAAGTGATTGGTATGAAAACCACGGTCGCACAAACGTCGTCTAAATATTTATACACAAAGACGAACAGACAGACGTATTTTAAGTAAAATGGAGAGAAAAATTAAATCCTTTGTTTCAAGGGTCCGGGTCCGAGTGAAGAATGATTTCCTTTACACGTCTCTTAATGATTTTTATTACTTTAATGATAATAATTCGGTTGTTATTGTTGAATTATTATGATTTTCAAAGCTTTTTGTGTTTGAAAGAACAATGATGGTAAATAACTGTGGTTTTAATTAAATTTGGTCGTAAAATAAAAAAAATAAATAATTTAAAGTAAATACCATCTTTTTACAAACTTATCTTCAACTTGTAATGTTCGTATGTCTGTCTGTCTTCCTGGTTCAAATCTTATGATCCATTTTTAAAGCACTTGCGGGTATCCGATTGTACTGAAATTTGGCATACATATGTAAAGTGGGTGACAATGCAATAATCTGGACTCCATGGAGCTGGTCTGATGATGGAGTCCGATAGTGGCCTAAGGAACATGTGAACTATTCAACATGACCCCTTCGTGATTAGACTTGTTGGATTGGTAATGACAAGCACTATTCAACCAGATGGTATTCAGGGTCTGATGATGAAGCCAAAAGGTACCTAATGGAACCACCAAACAACTCAATATAACCCCGCCGTGTTTGGGCTCGTTGGATTTGGTTTGACGAGTACTATGGTCCCAAATACACCATTTGGTCTGATGATGGAGCCAGAAGGAAGCTATAGGAACTCCTTAACTGAAAATATATCTTTGTTGTGTTTTTGCTATAAAAAACTTGTTTTTACAGAGTGAATAGGCTATTGCTAAATCATTAAGATACATCTTTGGCTGCATTGACACTATCCATCATGTGAGAGGCTTTAATCAAAAAAATAAATCATTCATCAATCATCATTCATTCTAATTTAACAGTTGAATACTTGTCAGTGCAACTAATATATGCATCTTCCTCCATTCAACCCTTCCCACCCTCTTTGAGTTCCTTATACGACTTGACAGAAACTTTTTCCATTAATTGACTGGTATAGCTTATCCTGAGCCTTCCTCTTCCTCTCTTTCCATCGACTTTCCCTTCCAAGATGTTATAAATAAAACCGTCATGTCATATAAGATGCCCTATTATTCTTCCCCTTCTATTTTCTCTCGTTTCTGAAAGTAATCTTTTTTCATTGACTCTTATTAGTTCGTCTTCATTTGTAACTTTTTCTGTCCAACTGATCTTTCCATCTTCTTCTAGAACTACATTTCCAAAGCCTCTAGTGTTTCCTAAACTATCTTTGTTATAATCCACGTCTGGCACCCACACAGGCCTATGCTCCAAATATAACATATTAAACTCAAGACCTGAAAGCAGTTTGTTCTAAATCAATAACTTAATTTTTAAGGCACAAAAAGATGCATTCAATCAATGTGCAAAATTGGGACAGCTGTGTGCCTGTTTCCAAATCTATGAAAATATTGACGTTACCGGCACTATATATATTAGAAACACTGTATTTGCCAAAATGAATCTAGATCCTTAAAAAATTTGTAACGGTGCGAAAGGTGTCCAATGCATACTCAATACAGAAGTATTTTATATTCTCAGAAATTTAAAACAGTGCTATACAAGAAGTGCTTTCGGTATGGTTGCTTTCGGTATGGTTGCATTTATAATAAACTACCAGATACGCTGTAATCTATATCTGATGCTAAACTCTTGAAAAGAATGTTGACTACATTGCTTGTTAAAAAATGCTATTACTCTGTTGAGGAATTCCTGAATGATAAACTTATGTAATTTTATTTAAGAACTCATAATTATTTATCTCTTTTACATGCTTGAATCTATTTTTTTTTAAAGTGTCTCTAACTTTGGTTAATTCTTTTAATATAAAAAATTTACTTGTGTACTTCTTTCTTATATTATATTCAATTTCTAATTAATTTATAATAATAGAATTTATAATGTAATATGCGATATTATATAATAATTGGTATGCCTTAAAATGGCAAAACATAGCGCACTTTATAAATGTAACACTTTATAAATGTAACAAGCTGTTACACTTTTAGTGCGCTATGTTAAACTAATTAAATTCTCAATATGCACACATACCCGTACAGTTTCATTGTTAATTGAGATATAAAAGTGCTTAAAAAAGGGTGCTTAAAATTTGGAAATTAGATTATCGCTTTGAATTTGCGGAGCAATTATCAGGGTGTCTGAGGTCTTGCGCTATTTACGATACACCTTGTATATGTTTTATAATTTTCTTTCTTTCTTTCTTTCTGAATGAATAATCACTATCACGACTATATTTCTTAAGCGCGGTAGAGATGTACTGTGCACACTTTTTGCGGACGATGTTAGGTTTCATGTAACGGGGATGAGCCTATAATCATTTTACTGGGCACAATTCCAGACTCCGGACTGATACTGGGAATTTTCCAATATAAAAAATCTTTAAATAAGTAAAGGTAAACCGACTTCAAAAAGTAAAAAATAAATATTTTTCAATTTTAAGTGACAAGTGAAATATTTACTAATATTTCAATATCTATATTATATTATTTTGCTGAGTTGTACAGTAAGGTACCTACAGGATTAATATATTAACTATAATAAATCTATACATTCGTGCTGTTTGCCGTTAAGGAGCTCCCTGGTGTATCTGCAAAGTCCAAGGTCCAATACCTCAAAACTATACTGAACCCAATGCAAAAAGTATCATCAAAATCGGTTCATAAGCAGAGGAGTTATAAAAAAAAGGACGAATTATGAACCTCCTCCTTTTTTGAAGTCGGCTAATATACTGCTTAGTTCTATAGTGGGACACCTATAGGATTGACGTAATACCCATAATATCTCAATTTACACATTCCTATTGTGTGTCGTTAAGGAGTTCCCTGGTGTATCTTCAAAGTCCAAGGTCCAATACCAATAACATTAAAATAGGACCACCTTAAAACTATACTGAACCCAATGCAAAAAAAATCATCAAAATCGGTCCACAATTGACGGAAATATCGCTGAACATACATAAAAAAGCATACATACAACTGAACATAGAACCTCCTCCTTTTTGAAGTCTGTTAAAAATTACACTTTGTCCGACCTACGATTCGAGCCCAGGACCTCGTGATCGTTGCTCGCATAATTCGCCACTTGATCAACGAGTCTTGTAATTTTTTGCAATATATAAATAAATACTTAGCTTCTTGACCTGATGGTTTAGGGTCGCATAATGGGCATGGGCGCCGCGTGGTTCCCGGCTTAGAATAGGACCAACCCATCTCATCCCATCGGGTGTCGTACAAGGCGACTAAGGGAAAACTAGGGAATGGGCAGCAGCGTTCCTTTAACACTTCGACGACCAATAACTGCGCTCGCCAACCCGCCTGCCAAGCGTGGCGAGTATGGCAAACACCCCCAATTATGGAAGAAAGTAGAAAAACCAGGCCCCTAGTCCCCGGCGGTCCTGTTCGTCCTGGCCACGGTAGCAGCCATGGTAACGACAGGACAAGGGGTGCTAAGAATCTCCGGCAGAGATTCGGCTACCACCAAAACCGAAAATTGGCCCTGGTGACATACAACGCACGCACATTGAGGACAGATGAGAAGCTAGTTGAGCTTGAAGAAGAGTTAAACAAGTTGCGGTGGAGTATTGTTGGTTTATCGGAGGTCCGAAGAGAGGGCGAGGACACGATAACCTTAAAATCCGGCAACTTGTTTTACTACCGGGAGGGCGAACAGCAGTCCCAAGGTGGTGTCGGATTTATCGTCCACAAGTCACTCATAAACAACGTTGTGTCCATCACTAGTGTGTCGAGCAGGGTAGCGTACCTGATACTCAGAATATCCAAAAGATATTCGCTGAAGGTCATACAGGTCTACGCACCGACCTCGGCATACTTAGATGATGACGTCGAAGTTATGTATGAGGACATTAGTAGAGCCATACATACTTCCAAAACACACTTTACAGTGGTTATGGGTGACTTCAATGCGCGGCTGGGCAAACGGGGCGATGATGAGTTGAGAGTGGGGCAATTTGGATATGGGCAGCGCAACCCCAGGGGTCAGAGGCTGGCCGAATTTCTGGAGAAAGAGGGACTCTTTATGATGAACTCTTTCTTCCAGAAGCCGCCTCATAGGAAATGGACCTGGATGAGCCCTGATGGTTCCACAAAAAATGAGATAGACTTCATCATGAGCACCAAGCGACAAATATTTAATGATGTCTCCGTGATTCATAGGGTAAAAACCGGCAGTGATCACCGAATGGTCAGAGGCACATTAAATATTAATGTCAAAATGGAAAGATCGCGTCTGATGAAGTCTACGCTCCGACCTACTCATGCATATATCCAAAACCCCGAGAACTTTCAACTCGAATTGTCAAACCGCTTCGAATTGCTAGACAGCAGCGCATCAGTGGACGAAATCAACAACAGGCTGGTAGAGACTGTTCATACGGTCGGGTCCAAGTATTTTAAGACCCACCGTAAAAATAGGCCTCAAAAACTATCTGACTACACCCGAAACCTCATGGCTGAGCGACGTTCCATGACGCTCCAAACCTCCGATGATGCTAAGTCCTATAGGCAGCTTAATGGACAGATATTGAAGTCCTTGCGACACGACTTACGGTCCTTCAATGCAAGGCGTATTGAGGAGACCATAGAGCAGAACAAGGGCTCTAAAGTGTTCGCAAGAGACGCGTCTATTGGGCAGAGCCAGTTGACGAAGCTGAAGACGGAGGACGGAAACGTAACGTCAAATAGGTCAGAGGTGCTCAGGGAGATAGAGAGGTTCTATGGACAGTTATATACCTCAGTAGCTAAACCTGTTGTTGACTTGGTAAAAGACCCAAGAGCCAAGCTAACCCGACACTGCACTGAAGATATCCCGGACATCAGCCTGTGCGAGATTAGGATGGCTCTCAAACAACTAAAAAACAACAAAGCGCCGGGTGAAGACGGAATTACTGCAGAACTTCTGAAGGCGGGCGGATCGCCGGTACTTAAAGTCCTTCAGAGGCTATTTAAGTCCGTCTTGCTTGAAGGGAAAACGCCGGAAGCATGGAACAGGGGTGTGGTGGTGCTGTTTTTCAAGAAAGGTGATAACACCTTATTGAAGAACTATAGGCCCATCACACTGCTGAGCCATGTTTATAAGTTGTTTTCGAGAGTCATTACGAATCGTCTCGAAAGAAGGCTTGATGACTTCCAGCCTCCCGAACAAGCCGGTTTCCGGAAAGGTTTTAGTACCATAGACCACATACATACGCTGCGGCAGGTTATACAGAAGACTGAGGAGTATAATCGGCCACTATGCTTGGCGTTTGTGGACTATGAGAAAGCCTTTGATTCGATCGAGACTTGGGCGGTTCTTAGATCTCTCCAGCGATGCCGCATTGACTATAGGTATATCGAAGTGTTGAAGTGCTTGTATAATAACGCCACCATGTCAGTCCGAGTACAGGGGCAGTGCACGAAGGTGATCCCCATAAAAAGAGGAGTAAGACAGGGAGACGTCATTTCTCCGAAACTGTTTACGGCCACCTTAGAGGACGCCTTCAAGCTCTTGGAATGGCAAGGACTTGGCATCAACATCAATGGCGAATACATCACTCACCTTCGATTTGCCGACGACATTGTGGTCATGGCGGAGTCGCTGGAAGATCTAGGACGAATGCTCGGTGACCTCAATAGAATATCCCAACAAGTGGGTCTTAAAATGAATATGGACAAAACAAAAATAATGTCTAACGTCCATGTCGTACCCACCGCACTCACCGTTGGGAACTCTACTCTTGAAGTTGTCGACGAATACATTTACCTGGGACAGGCAGTCCGGTTAGGTAGGTCCAACTTTGAGAGAGAGGTCAATCGACGAATCCAACTCGGCTGGGCAGCGTTCGGGAAACTGCGCAACATCTTCTCATCCAAAATACCTCAGTGCCTAAAGACTAAAGTGTTTAGTCAATGTGTGTTACCAGTGATGACATATGGATCAGAGACGTGGTCTCTTACAATAGGTCTCATAAAAAAGCTCAAGGTTGCTCAGCGAGCTATGGAAAGAGCTATGCTCGGCGTTTCTCTACGTGATCGAATCAGGAATGAGGAGATTCGTAGAAGAACCAAGGTCACCGACATAGCCCTCAGGATTAGCATGCTGAAGTGGCAATGGGCTGGCCACATAGCGCGAAGATCGGACGGGCGTTGGGGCAGAAAGATTCTAGAGTGGAGACCACGTATTGGCAAGCGCAGCGTAGGACGACCGCCTGCCAGATGGACCGACGATCTTGTGAAAATCGCAGGAAATCGTTGGATGCAGGTGGCATCGGACCGGTTACGCTGGAAAGCGATTGGGGAGGCCTATGTTCAGCAGTGGACAAGTATAGGCTGAAATGATGATGATGATGATGAATGGGCATGGTGATCATAAGGTACCGGGTTCGGATCCTAGATCGGAAAAAGTGTAATTTTTATATTGAAAAATCCCAGTATCAGTTTGGAGGCTTAATCGAAAGCAACTCTCAGTCGCTGGCTGTAATCTGGAATTGTGTCCGATATATCATTTGATTCCTATTACATTAGCGCCTAATATTTTTTTTTGCTAACCTTTTTTGTCCCACTGCTGGGCAAAGGTCTCCCACATAATCTTCCACGTGAATCTGTGATTTGCCATCACTAGCCAATCTGTATGAAAAGTATCTAGATCATCGCGCCAACGTTTCCTAGGCCTGCCCCGACGTCGATGTCCATCCGATGTGCACCCATTGAGTGACCATTCTAGCCCATCTGTCAGAATCCATTCCAGGGCGCCTAATATCGTCTGCAAAATTTACGTCTACAGTACGCCTGTCACATTTACCCATACAAACATGATAATGTTGTTTTAGTATATTTTTACACCAATTTTGCACGTGCAAACATAATTTCGTTTTCCAAATCGAAAGACACCGAAAGGCAAAATGTACCAACCCCATATAAATAAATATTCAAATGAAATTTCCATTCTCGGATATAAACCAGTACATTAACGGATATATTGCGATTTTTTCCCGTCCAAAGTTCTCGACGCGAGGGCACTTTGTTTTACTTAAACCCGGGGGTTAAGTTAAAGTTCTTAGCTATCTCCTATTAGCATAAAGTTAGCTGAGACGGTACAAAGTATTAAAGTTTCCATGAAATTGATAACGTTGGTACTTACTACCAGATTTTAAGGCGCCTTTTATAAATTTATTGCTTTAAGATGAATTTATTTAGCATAATTCCGGTAAGTTCGGCGTTAGGTGTGGTGGGGTAGGGTTGGATTAAATGTGTTTTCGTTTCAGCTAAGTATTCGTATTAATCACTTTGTTTTTTATGTTGAGGATAGTTTATTAATAATATCACTCGGACTAAAATTTTGTTGCCAAGAGTGAAGACGTTGGCAAGTTCTTATTATGGTTTCACAGATAACGGGTGAGAGATACATATGCAAGTAGCTTTGTTCGTATATAACCTTTTCACATCAAACCGCTAAACAGATTTTAATTAAATTTAGCAAAGTAATACATCACAACTTGCTTAAGGAAATAAGCTAAATTTCGTCTCAAAAAAAATAAACGTTGAACTGGTCGCGGCTAACGGTTAGAATAAAATAAATGATTCCATTACGGACGGACGACTTAGCGCAGCGGTTAAGAGCTTAGGCCGATCCGCCCGCTGTGTCTGAAAGTCGCGGGTTCGATTCCCGCACGGGACCAATCTTTGTGTGGTCCACAATTATTTGTTCCGTTCTGGGGATTTGTGTATGTGAATTTGTGAACATGTCCTTGACTGCACCCGCCATAAAATCAGATTTGATAGACCACAAATCCTCGTGAAAGAACACCGATTCCTACCAAGGATGGTTCGCGAGGCTATTGAAATTAAAAAACATCCTAATTTCAATAGAGAAGATGGCTGGGTGCTTCCATCGTCTTGGGATCCGGTAATTAATATAATCAAATCTAAAACCAAGCATAACACTGCAAGACCTCAAGACACCGTGAGCTCATTCTGCGTAGATCGGACCAACAACAACAAAAATAATTAAGAAGTTTGAGGGTACCTCGGAACAACTATGCCTATTGGACGTCTAATACCTCAGTCCCTCCCGTGACCATGGGTGCTGCAAAGCACTCGAAACGTCGGGAACTAAAAATAAAAAAATAAACCGCGATAAAATCCGTAAAATAGTTTTATTTCATGTGTAATATTCGCGTAAATCTAAGAACTCAATAATGCGCTAAAATTACGTGTGTATTTTTTGAATCGTCAGGAAATATTTTTTTATTTTTTTTAATAAAGCGGTGTCGGTAACGGTAACAGTGTCGCGAGTTCAATTGTTTTTTCCCAACTCAAAGAATGCCCAACGCGCCTAAAGAAATTTTCACTTCAAAAATAGAAAAAAAACTATACGCAAAAATGGATACGTGATAGACAACTGTACCAGAAACGTAGAAGTGGTCTGTATTTCTATCTATATTGTCACGTCAGATCCCTTGCGGCCTATGCAGAGACAGGTTCTTTCCTTACATACCTCTCTCAATTTCTCCACTCTCATAATTCGTCAAATACGCTCGCCGGTTTCTGAGACTCAATTTGCCCATCCGGTAAGACACGTTTTTAAAAGTATGCACCTAATAGTATTTTATACAAACGATCTTATACAGCCCACAGTTATTATTTTTTGTTGTTTGTAGTACTTGTCCTTCAGATAAAACCTTGTTTTTCCCTGTAAAATGAAATCAAGAGTAGGTATGTAAGTATATGAAACTTTACATACGAAATATTCCAAGTTATTTTTGGCAACCTCTCGTTATTCTCGAAGGTTCCGATCAAATTTCATCATAAAATTCCTAAAGGGCGGATTTTGTACCCTTTCGGGCTAATCCCACGTTGCCATCACAACCACCCTTAAGGTTCTAATGAGCAATTAATTAGATCCCCTCTTAAAAACTGAGCCAAAAAATATTAAGGGATAATGATCAAAGGCCCATTAAGAAGTTTCATAAGTATTAATTTAATATTTCTTTACACTTAATTAAGGAAATTATTTTTGAGGAGAGTTTTAATGAGTTCCCGTGGCTTTGGTGGGGTACCTGGCTTGTGGAACATACATATTTGCGGGTTAATTATTGCGTTATAATAAAAATAAAATCAATTGAGGTATGATATTAGGTTAGTAAAAAAATAAATTCGTTATCATTAGCCCACATTAGTCCACTATTGGGCATATACCTCTCCTAAGCCACGCCACTGAGGTAGTTCTTCGGGGTCTTCTCTTCAAAAAAAAAAAATTAAGACCCTATTTATATCATCACGCCAGATCCCCTCCGGGGTAGGCACAGAGTACAGAGTTTCAACAGGTTCTCTCCTTACAGACCTCACTAGCTTCCTCCACTCTCATAGTTTGTCTCATACAGGCTCGAAGGTCGGTCTCTTTGGTCATGGTATGGTAGTCTAGGTCTTCTCCGGTACCTACATCCGTTCATTTTCCCACTGTTTATCTGTTTTGTCATGCTTTCTTCCGACATTCTTTTTATATGCCCGAACCAACGGAGCATACCCTTAAAAATAAAGACTATCGTGCTATATTCTCCACAAGAGATTCTGGCAAAATATATTGTGTATATCCACATATTAGTTAGGAGTCAATGTATTTAGGAATTGATTAAATCTAGAAAATATAGTCATATCCGGAAGAGGACATTTCAAGACGCATTCACAGACTGCCTAAACGCCTATTAAGGGAGAGTGTCTATCGATCTATTTAGATAGATAGATAGATAGACGCTTTATATAAATCACGCCAGATCCCTTGCCGGGTAGGTAGAGAGTACAGAGCTCCAAAAAGTTCTTTCCTTGCTTCTTTTCATCCATCATTTTCCATAATTGGGCAAGCGTATTGCGGGCACAATACCTCCAAACTGTTATTGTTGAATTTTCGATAAAACACATTGTTCCGACCTAAGATTCGAACCCAGAACCTCGTGTTACCCATACTATATACTCCACAAGACCGTCAATACAACCGACTACATGAAAAAAAAAACAAAACCTTCAAACTGTAAAGGCTGTCAGTATATTTCACGTATGTTTCAACTTGGCTAGTTTTTAAAACAAAATAAAATCCACAACGGCTTGAGCCAGCATCGTGTAATACCCAGGGGAGGTGCCGAGTTCCGGGTTCGATTCCTGACCGAGACGAGAGCTTTGGGGCTTAGTTCGTTCGCGTTGTTCCACCACCCCCGGGACAAGGGTTTGTTCCACACTTATGTGTGGAGTTGAATAACTGAAATACGGAACAGAAAATGGGTTTAAATTTTTCTGAATTTTCTGCCAATTATTTTAATACACCGTTTATGGGGTTTATTGAATAGTTGTGTTGTAATTTTAGGAAATGGATATTTAACACGGAGATACTTAAATAAAATAGGCGTGAGTTGTCGAAAGTTTAATCTTAATTATTTAAATCATCATAAAAATTACATTTTAGATAAGTACATGATTAATACAAGGAATGAATACGCCATACTTGAGTACTTTAAATTCAAACCATTATTATAAGCCTTTTCATGCATAGTTAGTCCCGGCAATCGAATTCGCGACTATTCGACACAGTGGACGGAGCGGCTTAAGCTCTTAACCACTACGTTAAATCATTCGTCAAGTCCGTTCTACGTTCGAATCTGAGATTGGGCTAAGTGTGGTAATTCAATCAAATAAATTATCAGTAGCAGTTTTGACTCTGAAATTGTGCCTTATATTAATATATTGTAGATTATATTAATACAGCCGTACAGAGAGTGGAGGAAGCCGAAGAGGTATGTAAGGAAAGAACCTGTTGGAACTCTGTACTCTCTGCCTACCCCGCAAGGGATCTAGCGTGATGATATAGATATATAAAATATGATATAGATGATATAGATATATAAAATATGATATACAAAATAAAATTTATATTTGAACTCTGTATTTATGACTTACGGGGCTGAGACGTGGCCACTCACAGTGGGACTAGTCCACAAATTCAAAGTCGCACAGCGGGCTATGGAGCGAGCTATGCTCGGCGTCTCTTTGAAGGATAAAATTCGTAACGAGGTAATCCGACAAAGAACCAAAGTTACCGACATAGCTCGCAGACTCAGTAAGCTAAAGTGGCAATGGGCTGGTCACATCTGCAGAAGGACCGACGGCCGATGGAGCAAGCGTGTCCTAGAGTGGAGACCGCGACTTGGTAGGCGTAGGGTGGGACGGCCCCCAGCTAGATGGACCGACGACCTCAAAAAGGTCGCTGGGACAGACTGGATGCGGAAGGCGGATGACCGTGTGCAATGGCGCGTGTTAGGAGAGGCCTATGTCCAGCAGTGGACTGCGATAGGCTGATTGATTGATTGATTGATTGATTTTCTGCCTACCTCGCTTTAGATCTGGTGTGATGACACCCATCGAATGAGTTAAAAAAAACACAAAAGAAAAAAATAACATACAGCCAATTATAAATATCACCAACAAAACAAGAACAAAAATAAAATATGAAACGACGAAAAAAGTCGGAAGTTCCATCTCGGAAGGCTGTATTGCAGTTATATTCAAGAAAATATGATTCGAGTTCCGCTGTCCATTGTCATGTTTGAGCCCGGGCGGCAGCTACAGCCGAGAATACTTGTACAATCAGTAAGACAAATCACACATATAAAGAGGCGCTGAAGACAAAAATGTTGTAAGTTAGAAATACTAAAACATGGCATATCCTTGGAATAATAATAAAAATTAAATGATCCTTTTTTAACCGACTTTAAAAAGGAGGAGGTTCTATGTTCGGTTGTATGTATGCTTTTTTTTATGTATGTTCAGCGATATTTCCGTCAATTGTGGACCGATTTTGATAATTTTTTTTGCATTGGGTTCAGTATATCTCCAAGGTGGTCCCATATTAATTTTATTGACATTGGACCTTGAACTTAGAAGATACACCAGGGAACTCCTTAACGACAACCAATAGGCATGTGTAAATTGAGATATTATGGGTATTACGTCAATCCTATAGGTACCCTACTATAGAATAATTCACAGGTCACTTAAAATTGTAAAATAAAAATCTTTTATAAAAAAAGGTAAACCGACTTCAAAAAGCAAAAAAATAAATATTTGAAGTCGGTGCCAAGTAACCGACTGCACCAACCAGCACCGACTTCAAATATTTATTTTTTTCCTTTTTGAAGTCGGTTTACCTTTTTTTATAAAAGATTTTTATAATAACTTGTGTTCCATAAAAATGTGGAAGGCTGAAAACAGAAATTAATAATTTTCGTATCTGAGATCCTTTTTCGTTCATTACTGAGTTTTTGTTACCAGCAATGAGAGAATTTTTTTTCTTCATTTATACATAATATGTATTCATTGTATGTTTCCCAAAAGCTAATTGCATATCTTGGTGAGATATCATGTAGTACATAAATAAAGCAAGCAAATTTTGATTTAAAGATTCATATCTTAATAATTTTAAGATGCAATTAAAACTTAATGATTAAGTAGTAGAACAAAAACCTCATAACTTCAGTCTATCAGAAACAAATTCATAACTAACTTTCTTTAGCTATATTTAAATTTCAGAATTAAAATTTAGCGTACATAACAGATAAGACGTTCTTCACCTCGGCCGACAGCACACATCGACGCGTTCAGCCAATCAGCGTCCGGTATTCGTTGTATAAGTGCTTCAACTAGTGAGCGTTGTAACGAGTCGAAAATTATGTTTGTAGTGAGTTTCGCCTTTGTCTGGTAATGTTCCGTGCACATTGTGAGAAAAACGTTTATTTTTATTATGCTTGGCTACTGTCACAATAGATGTAACACCTAAACGTGACTTATACTTAACTTTTATAGCACGAATTTGAATTGCAAAGTTTAAGTTTTGGCTGTGAAAGGTTTATTTGATGGTAACATTTGTATATGTGCCATGAACGTTCAGTACGATAGCTAGTTACTATCTATTGCCCAATTTGATTGCGTGACGCATCTTTGTTTCTTGGTTGGTATGGTCTTAAAGAATTAAAGAAAAAAAACAACAGTTCTAGTTTTGTTAACATAGAATATAATGCTACAAGGATATTTTGACCTGTAGATGATATTGACACAGGGGCGTTTGTGTGACATTAGGTTTTCCTATCTACAGGGAAATATTTCAACAGAACGGTTAGTAATAATATTAATAAGCCCGCAGGGCAGCTTGTGGCGAGCTGTTGGTGAGTAACGACATCACGAACCCGAGTGCTTCAGGGAGTCGGACAGGGCCCCCGACTCGGCGTGTCTTCGTCGGTCGAGTGGAAACCGAAGGGTGCCCGCAGGACTCTTGGCTCTGGCTAGCCTTAATTGGCCGTCCAGAGAGGAGCCGTGAGAGCTATATCGACGTAAGAAGATGATGCGTTCCTACGTCGATGTACTCCAGGGGTGGAAGTGTTAAAGGGTATAACGCCGCGAGTAACTTCGGAGAAAGTGCAACACACCTCTCTACACCCCTGAGCCGCTCATACCGGTGTTGCCCTCAGTTGTCCTAGGACGACCGTTTGAGGGCCCATCTAGTAAGCGGTGCGTTATCGCCGGCCACGGGTAATTAGGTATCACTAATTATGGCCGGTGTCCGTCCCCTTTGAAATAGTCCAGTTTTTGTCCATCAAACCTCATTTATATAGCTCTTGTTTTCTTTCCATAGTTTACAATAGTCCTTGCACCTGCCGGAGTCAGTTCGCAAATAATAATATTAGCAAATAATAATATTAGCAAATAATAATATTAGCAAATAATAATAATATTAGCCCTGTTAAGAAACTGTCCCACCGTTGGGCACGGGGCTCCTCTCAAACTGAGAGGGTTTATGGGGGGCCCTATGGCCTAAACCCTCTCAGTTTGAGACTGACTATGGCCCAGTGCGGGTTGGCGAACTTCACACACCTTGTAGAAACTCTTAGGCATGCACGTTTGCTCACGATATTTTCCTTCACCGTTAAAGCAAGTGATCATTTATTTTTAATGATCTCGAAAAGTCAGAGGTGCCTGCCTGGGTTTAAATCCGAGACCTCTCACTTTGTAGTCCAATGGTCTAACTACTAGGCTATCACTGCTTAACAGCACGGTTACACGGATACTAATTAAATAAAAAACTTGGGTAAATTTCATAGCAAACGGTCACTATGCGTCTGCCATAGAGTGACTTTTAACTTAAAAACAGTGTTAGTCCCGAGTTTGGCCGCAAAAGATCTTTGTCAAATTGTAATTTAATTTCTGGTACTATTGATTTTTCCGTCCGATGGAATGTTGTGCGAGGCACAAGGGGGTTTCAGGTCTGGAAGAGGATGTTCGGATCATGTCTTCTCACTCCGCAACATCGTAGAGAAGCATCTGGCAGTGGGCCGGAAGGTTTTCTGCGGTTTTGTAGATCTGGAGAAGGCATTTGACAGAGTTGTGCGAAAGAGACTTTGGGACATTTTGCCAGAGTATGGTATAGATGGCACTCTGTTGCGAGCCGTCCAGTCCACTTATGTAGACTGCAAGGCATGCGTACGGGTGGGTGGTAACAGGTCACCCTGGTTTGACGTTAAAATCGGCGTCAAGCAGGGTTGCGTGTTGTCCGCTAGACTGTTTATAATATATCTGGACAAAAGTCTTTAAAGACTGAAAGCGATGAATGAAGGTGTACAAATGGGTGACTTAGTGGTAAACCATCTACTTTATGCAGATGACGCAGTTTTAATAGCGCCAACAGCCACTGATCTGCAAACACTAGTCACAGTTATGAAAGACGACTGCATGATCAATGGCTTACACTTGAATGTGAAGAAAACCAAGATTATGGTTTTTGAAAGGGAAGAAACCAGAACGAATGTAAGGATTGTGGTTGGTAACGATGTGCTGGAGCAAGTGAATGAGTTTGTATATCTTGGATGCGCCTTCAGTAAGGATGGAAAATACACCGCTGACGTAGAGAGAAGAGTGAGTGCAGGGAACAGAGTGAATAGTGCGATGGGAAAGCTACTCGGGAGCCGGCACTTAAGCCATAAGGCGCAGCTGGCCATACATAACGGAGTTCTTGTCCCAACGCTGTTATATGGTAGCGAGAGCTGGGTATGTAAGAAGGAGAATGAAAGTAGGATAAATGTGGTAGAAATACGAGCTCTGCGGAAGATGTGCGGAGTGAAGCTGACCGACCGCATTAGCAACAGCATAGTAAGACAGCGAGTAGGTATGAAAGATAGTATCGGTGTAAAGATGAGAAAGGGCATGCTCCGTTGGTTCGGGCATATAGAAAGAATGCCAGAGGAAAGAATGACAAAACAGATATACAATGTGAAAGTGGAAGGATGCAGGTACCGGGGAAGACCTAGACTATCTTACCACGACCAAATAAACCGAGTCTTATCTGATGGAAAAGTCAAGAGTCTCCGTAACCGGCGAGCGTGTATGAGACGAACTATGAGAGTCGAGGAAGCCAGAGAGGTATGTAAGGAAAGAACCTGTTGGAACTCTGTACTCTCTGCCTACCCCGCAAGGGATCTGGCGTGAGGTTATAGATAGATAGATAGACTATTGATTTTTAGGACGATTATTATTTTTAGTGATCGCTCAGAAAGTTAACAATATATTTTCAGATCTCTGTAATAACAGAAAATTCTTCGCAAATTTTTAGGAAAAAATTTAATTGGCTCATTGTCCAGCATTAGCTTTGCTCATATTTGTGGTAGTTTATATTCTCACACTGGCCAGTCTGAAGTCACTGCCGTTGGGATTGTAGTCTATTCCAATTAGGTTCCAATCAAAAATATAAAAAAATTAAACTTTTTCGTCGATTTCGACTTCTTCCCAACAGCATTTTCACTTCGATGTCTTTGGAAATACTGTCGCCTTCATATTACACTTGTTATATATTGCAATCGCAACTAAGACATTTAAAAATGATGATGGTTGGTTCAGAAAGTTTTAAAGTTTGATTGGAATAGACTATTAATATTTGAGCAGCTTCTCAATTAGCAACATTAAAAAATGCTGCGTAATACAATATTGAAAAAGAAAACAATGTTTATCAGAAGGTCAAACAAATTAAGTTAAAAGACTAACCCGCTGAGTTTCTTGCCGGTTCTTCTCAGTGGAGGCCGCGTCCGATCCGGTGGCAGATATAAAAAATGTAATAATTTTGACATTTGCAAGAGCTCTTGTGGTAAACAAATAAATAATTTTTAATAATAATAAATAATAATAATAATTGTTTATTTCGGATTAAATCCATAGTGTGTTAGTAAAAATTTCCTTAAAATCTATGTTAGTAACAATTAACTATTTAGACAACACTATTTGGCACTTGACCAGCATGAACCATGCATACTTATCCAATGCCTCATAATAACGCCGTCAAACCGGTCCGCAAAAATTAACAAAAATCTGTTGGAGCTGTCACGCACCCTCGTCATCATGGATGCTGCTCTTTTACGCAAAATCGCGTGAAAGCCATCCACATGCTCAGCCGCAAACATCTCTGATGCGCTGCAGTATCGCGGCAGCCCTAACAGAATCCTGAACGCATTATTATATTGGATCCGCAGAGCATTGAGTGCCCCCTTTGTATAGTTGACCCACAGGCTGCACGTATAGAAGATTTGACAATAGGCTTGAAATAATGATAATTTTTTGACTTTGACTTTAACACCTAATAATTCTTCAGTGCATTTCTGATAGGTTTCCCTGTCTAGTTAGCGTATGCTAATCCTTCGGACCCGAGACGACGTCCTTCGCTTTATAAATTGATTTATCGCTTGCATCGGTCGCATTGGACGTAGCTCCTTGATACGGTCGAGATTTTGCTGTAGAGATTCTTGTCAACGTATTATTATTATAAGACTGCTTCGTTGGTCTAGTGGTGCATAATGCAGGGTAATCACGATTCGAATCTAAGGTCAGATAGTCATCAAGACTGTTCTATCGAGTTTGGATTTGTGCTTATTATATTAACAGTAGGCTCGCCTTCTATTACATTGGGATCTAATATCGTCAGCGAAATGTATGTGTACACAGTACACCTTTGTTATCCAGCAGATGCTTTCTATGTACGCTTAGATGAGCTTGAATAGTTTAGGTCCAATGGTTGTATCTATTATACCGGAGTAATACAATACTGCAGACTACTATTGAGAATTTTTTGATAGAAAAACCAGAAGTTTTTCCGATCTAGGATATGAACAAAGGATCGTATAAAACAACCGCACAATCTGCCACTAAACCAACACGAGTTCAGTTAGAATATCTTTAAGAATTAACTTAAGCAGGTTAGTAAAAGGTTCAATAGCAAGGCTATCTGACACAGAAGCACTTAAAACTAAAATAAAACTGAAAAAAATAAAACAAAAATCTTTAATCAAAAAGGCCACACCCACGTGGAATAGTGGCAAGAATGCTGGCTGCGTTTCCTCGCTGAATAGACAAACTAATCTTTTAAGTTAGTACCAAAATGTATTAGCTAATCTAAATTTGATTGAGATTTCTACCTACGTAAATTAATAGGTTTAAACCTGCAATCGTACTAAATCCCCACATTCCCCCAAAACAAAATCCAGTTAAAATTCCCCATGCAATGAATCGCAAGCAACGACTGTACCCCATTAAACCCGTGGACTCGGGGTGTTAGAATAAAAACCGTAATAGAATTTCCATAGAAATCGGCTCCAACCGGACGCCAGTTCTTTTCCCGGCTGATCATTTCTTCATCTATTTGCACGCCGCACATTTGGAGGGCAAGCCATTTTGGGATCTTATTTTATAATGAAACATGTAAGGCGATACGTTACAATAGCTTCGTGTAAAAATAGAAATTATCGTTATCGCTTGAGGAAGTTGTACATTTTTCGGTGTTAGGTCCAATGTAATAAGGGGCGAGCCTTTTAACACTGCATCGGGCACAATGCTTGACTCCGTACTGATACTAGATTTTTTTCCATCGAAAAATCACATTTTATCGACCTAGGATTTGAACATATGACCTCGTGATGCTTCTACACTAGACAAACGAGTCAGTCAACTTCGTAGAATCATCTTTTAATGTTACCCCAGTGGCATACAGAATTACGCGTCGCGTTTGGTTATAGCGTACAGGGGCCCTGACTGTAGCATAGATTAAAACATTATACTCAGAGGGGATTGAGGCATTGATATTAATGTTATTGTGATTTTGGATACTTAGAATAAAATATTTGGTTTTAAGTCTTTGGCTGCTGTTGTACTCGTATGAGTGATTCATGATGAATTTTAGTGTGCTGCCAAATGAATATGAACTGTTGTGTAACTTTTTTCCTTACTATAAACTAAAGGTTCTGCCATATAGCAGAGGCAGAGCGACGGGAGCGCGACGATAGCGTGGCGTGGGGAGTTGTAATGTACTGAAATATACAGGGCACACCACACAACGCGGCCCCGCACGTCACGATCGAACGTATTCGAGCGCTTCCGTCATGCTTCCGTCGCGCTCCGTCGCCTATTTGTCATCGACCTTATGCATGCGCTCCACGTTTCTATACTTTTAAGTCATTTCTAAAACGTGGTACATTAAAACGTTTTTTTTTATGTAATACTTTTTATTTACTCACTATTTAATACTAAATACTCACGATTTACGAAGAAGCGGGTATTTGCCAGATCATACGAATTTGATACTCCGTCTAATTTTATAATAGTCTGAGTCAGCGAGCTATAATTTCGGCCCATATATTTTTATTTAATTTATTATAATGAGCTCATTTGGGTCGGTATTATGTAACGATCGTTTAAAACAAATTTACTCTCGCCAAAGACATGCATTTCTTTGTTTCGTACCTTTCTTTATTACTTGGTGTAAAAATCTACAAATTCTAGCAAGAACACAATATACTGACTATCTATTTATAACGTTACGCCAAATGTCACGAAAGGGAAAGATGGAGAGTACAGAGTTACAACAGGTCCTTTATATAGACTTCTCTCGCTTACTCCATTCTCGTGGTTCGTGTTACACGCTCGCCGATTGGGGAGATTTTTGAACTGTCTCATCTTAAAACCCAACAAAATAATCTATGATGTCCAATGGAAAATGTCTTCTTTTATCGATCTATCGATTTTGACAAGGTGAAAAATGTTTGTACGGGGACGACGAGCGACGCATTGTGGAACGAGGGCTAACCAACATTCACCCGACCTCTGGGATAATGTATTACCCTTAGTGAGTGCTCGGTAGCTTTTTGACTACTTTTTACGGAGTCTAGATTTTTATATATGACCCTTATATTAGGTTGAGATGACGGTGCGGAATGTAAAGGTCTTTGTAGAAGTTTGATGGCTTAATTCATTTTGGTAATGTAGAAAAGTTGTTAATTGTTTTAACTCTTGGAACCCACTTAGATGACTTTGTGTATAGGTAATTGAAACTGCTGTAGTGGAAAATGTACCAAGAATATGATACCACTTCTATAGGAAAAACTATTAACATTCTGGATGCTTGTAAGGTTATGGGAACGACCTTTACTTTTCTGAAAACAAAACTGATGGAAAATCTCAATATTATTGTAATGTTACTGTGTCATGAGAAAAACATGTATATATATATATATATATATATATATATATATATATATATATATATATATATATATATATATATATATATATATATATATATCATCACGCCAGATCCCTTACGGGGTAGGCAGAGAGTACAGAGTTCCAACAGGCTCTTTCCTTACATACCTCTCTGGCTTCCTCTACTCTCATAGTTCGTCTAATACACGCTCGCCGGTTACGGAGACTCCTGACTTGTCCTTCAGATAAGACCCGGTCTATTTGGTCATGGTAAGATAGTCTAGGTCTTCCCCGGTACCTTCCACTTTCACATTGTATATCAGGTTTGTCATTCTTTCTTCGGACATTCTTTCTATATGCCCGAACCAACGAAGCATACCCTTTCTCATTTTTACACCGATACTAGGGATTATCGGTCTAAAAATCCTACCTATTTGCTTTCTTATTACGCTGTTGCAAATAAAAATGGTTATAGTAACCCCCTAGTTTGTTCAAGCAGCCCCAATATTGAAAATAGAAGCATCCAAAATTGAGACATCAAAAGGGCTGGATCGTTCTTTCATTCATTCTGACCGAACATTTAAATTTCCCACGACACTCCCAAATACACCGTCTGTATCCAATTTACGGCACACGTGACCACTCCATTCCCGTGTAATTCAGACATCCAATATTACCTAGCACCGCCCGTTCGGGTCCACTCGTCGAATTTATTTATACAATTAAACCTTTTCAATTGAATTGGAAGCAATAAAAATCGATATGGTATAAAGCAGTCGCCCAAAAAACAAATACGGTAAATATAAAAGTGTCCGCACACCAAATGGCCTGTGAAAAAGTAGAATAAGACTTTTTTGGAGTTCCTCTGTAGTCGGGGGTTGTAAGGAGTAATTTAATATTTGATCAACAAGAAAAAACAAATTGTGTACATTATTTGTATACGTAAAAAGGACTCTTGCGAAAATTGACATCAGTTTTCGCAAGGAGAAAATATGAGTAAATACGATATGGCCTGTCTCACTTTAAAGAAAGGAATAAAATATATTAAGCTTAAGCAGCTTAAGCCTCAGAGAGATCTCATATATCATAGGGAAGCATATAATAATATATAGGTCTATCAAAATAAAATAAGTATATATATATATATATAATAATAATATATATACATATATATAAAATTATATATATATATATATATATATATATATATATATATATCATCATCACGCCAGGTCCTTTTTATAATAATAATAATAACTACAACCTGGCAATACTGAGCATGTAGATGCAGCATGGGGCACAGGCATGGGGTATAATCACTAGTTTTTTAGAGACAAGACTGTTAGCAAGGCATTTAGACAAACTATTCTCATAGTTGTCTAAGTGCCTTGCTAACAGTTTGTCTCTAAAAA
Organism: Phalera bucephala; assembly: GCA_905147815.2. Lineage (NCBI taxonomy): Eukaryota > Metazoa > Arthropoda > Insecta > Lepidoptera > Notodontidae > Phalera > Phalera bucephala. Next base: position 2,659,664 of record LR990625.1, on the reverse strand, counting down.
AACTTACACATTGTACATTTTTATACTTTTATTTAATTATCAGCTATGAATCCCTTGTAGTTTTTCCAGTTTCGTGCTTGCCCACATTTTTTCAGCGCGCTCGCTGCAGCGACTTCGTTGACTGAAATAATTTCGCATCGAGCTCATTTGTATGTAAATGTGGCCCGACCGTTTATATCTCTGTTTGTCCTCTCTGCTTTTTTATAGTCCTCGTTTAAGCGTATTATCCGTTCAGTTTGAAGGAGCCAGCGTCGGCCAGCAAGAGATTTTGAAAAAAAAATCGGCAGACTGTGCTTATAGTATTTATTTAGTACAGTAAATAAAGGTATAAAGATTTATCGATACATGTACATTAAGAATTTCAAATTGACCTTGAAAGTGGAAAAAGCGAGAGAGGTCTGTAAGAAAATAATCACACACGGGATCTGGAGTTACTGTAAATATTTATATTCCTATTAAATAAATCTGCAAGATGTAAAATATGAAATTTCATAGGTAATGAACTCCAAAATATAGTCATAATCATGATAAAAAAATAACACATTCTTTTTGATTAAATAAAAGTGAAAAGGAAACGCTAACAAATCAATACAAAAATAAATACACAGCAAAGCATTATGACTAACAAATAATATTCAATTAATTATTACATACAAAATAAGCCATACCAATATTTCCTACAGCCTTCGCCGTTATCGCTACAACTGCACAACATTGTAATTTAACGTTCTTTTGTTAAAACGTCTCAATCTTTCGCAGCCTGATTACCATTAAATAAAACGCTTCCCTTTATCCTCCTGTTTGTCAAACTCTTCATCCTTTGTTCCACTAATTATCGCACCGAAAGCATTACGAGTTTTACATCAAGGATTATTAATGGGCTTTTGTTGCAAGGCTTGTACGATGAGAATTAGTTTTTAATTACTACCAGGAAACGTCCGTGACGATTGTATTTCGAACAAAGATCATACGCTTCGTTATTTACGTGCACAATTTGCAGGTTTGCATTCTAATTATTATACGTTTTTGTTGTGTATGGGCAAGTCGGATTAATTTGTCTGGTTTTTTTTCATCAAGTGTTGGCCATGTTTTCTTTATTTAACACTAGCAGTCTACCACGACTTTGCACCATCTATGTTATTTCTGGATAATGTCGCTATCTAATGGTAAAAGAATTATTAAAATCGATTTTGTAGTTTCTGAGTTTATCCATAACAAACAAACAAATCTTTCCTCTTTATAATATTAGTATAGACTGTCCAACGCTAGGAATTATTCCTGTAATAAGTGCATTGACAAACATGAAATTGACATACACTAATATCCGAAACAGACAAAAATTTATGACCTACAATGGTCACATAATTCAGCAGTATCCTCCTTAGTGATCTGACATCCGATATAAAATATCATCTCGTTTATTTTGATCCTACCCTGCAAGGGATCTGGCGTGATGATAGATATATAGATCTTGTTGATTTGTTGGCAGTTTTAAACAGATTTTATCTATTCTAAGTCAGTTGTTTTACTTATATGACAAGCCTTATAAATCTTGTTAATATATAACATGACACCAAAAATTAATTAAAGAAATAAATCTACTACGTATTTCTGTATTTTATATCATGTTTGTTTTTCATATTGAGTCACTGAATCTATTTATAAGTAAAGTACTTACTTATGCATTTAATTAACGATACACTAAAGTAATTCTAATTTCTTTCTCTAATAAAATGCACATTTTCTCTAAGGGCACTTGGATCTCGATTGGGGCTATTAGCAAGTAGCAGTATATGCCGTGAAAGCCAGTAGCCATGCCTCTATTCTTACTGCCAAGCTGTTAATTGCATACAATGAGCAATTAAGGCGTTATATAAAAACACTTTATTTGTATGCATCGTACCACCCGCGGAGCTACTGCGTGTGTGATTCTGTAACTGTAAGACTGTTTAAAATCGTATATCTAGATGATATTATAAAATGTATAAAAAATAATATATATATGTATCTCACACAAAATAATTTTGTGTCATAAAAGCATTTAATAATGTTTAAAGTGAAAAAAGAGCACTGTTACGCTTTCATATATTCTCAAAGTGGAGGTGGCAGAGGTGTACGCCCTCATTTTACTAACGATGAGTCCCAGTGTCATAAAGAGCGAGCCAATTGGACCAGGCATAATTTTAGATTCCGGATATTTAACGATTTTTTTTTTTACGGAAAACCCTATAACCAGTTAACCAATCTAGGATTCATTCTCAGGACTATGTGATTTCCAGCCACACCAAAGCCACACTAGACCAAAAAGGCAGTCCAAAGGTGCCTAGAAATCCAGATAAAAATAAGATCCTCATTCAAATAAAATCCGAATGATACTGTAAAACCTACACATTATGAGGTTATTTAAAAACAATTCCACAATATCATACCTACCAGCATAAATGCAAGTCGTTAAAACAAATTTAACATGCGATTCGTCAGAATACGTGCACTTAACGCGTAGATCGCAGCCGATGATAAAATCCTGCGCCGACGCATCGCAACAATATAAACCGATGCTTTTAGCGTGTACCGTGCTAATTGTGTGCGAGGATTTCACCCAGATCCAGTACTCTGATAATATTTACTGTTTTAATAATGCTGGAGACGAATACTTGGTATATACTGATGTATTTTTAACGTTGAAATCAAAATATTAATAAAAATCAGTCACGTTGGCTATACTTCAAAGTGAAGGTAAGAAAAAACACCGACAAGCTTATAATTTCCAAGCAATGGTGACAGAGTTCTCTTATGTACACCTATTTATCACCGACTGTATTAATCGTGGTCGAAAGAGGCCACTGTAGGTTTTATCTTTAATTTAGTACATGTCTCGTAAACCTTAATCGTCCTCTGTAAGGACTAGAAGATTTTTTCCTCTTAAAGCTTGCAAGCCTTTTGCCTATATACCGGACACAATTCCATACGCATATTCCATCATGGAATATTTGTGTGACCCTCATATGTTTTTTGCAGTCTTCGTCACCTAATTCTTATTGTGGAGCTACGAAATAAATAAAACTTACTCTGAACAAGGATTAGAATCTAGGACTACGTGACCATCAGTCGCATCATGCGTTGCGATACCAACGAGGCAGCCATTACGAAATCAATTTATTACGGTTTATTTATTTACATATAATATTTATTACATTATTTATTGTGTCATAAAATGATGAACATTGCCCCATTACAAACAATAAAATGATAACAGCCATTGTCAAAGTAAATAAATAAAAAAAAATGTCTTCCAACTTTAATATGCTGTTAATTTATCATAGAAAAAATGTAATGAGAGAAACTTATATAGCGATTTTTGTAACGGTCACCGCGGTTAAGGAGTACTTGACTCGGTCAGATTGAGATGGGGGGCTGGTGTGGCATTTACCGTTAGCTGCAGCTAACACGACTTATGGTAGTCGTTAAGCCAAATTAGAAGCCTTAGGAAGGGCTTCATAAGTTCCAACAGCAGGTAGCCACAAACCTTCTTCCACATGTCCACACTGGGTCCGCGTGGTGGGGTGTGATCCATTCTTTCAACTCGATTTGTGGGAGATGGAATTGGCCTAGCAGTAGGACAGTAGGGCCTGATTTATAAGTGTATTGGTTTATAATGTCCATTAGTTGTCCTACCAAGATGTGTTGGGTTCGTTTTTGAGGAAACAAAAAAGTATTGGTCTATTTTAATAAAAAACTTAATTATAACTGTATTGTAGATGCGTTCACAAATATGAAATTCATATACACAAACACCTAGATTAGAACAAATATTTGTGTGTCGCAATAAGATGGAGACACAATGCAGGGAATTTGTTCCCTGCACGGGAAAAATCTTATTATTATCAATGTGACTACTACCACTTAACCAGCCTGTCTGAAGTCTAGAATTGTATGCAGTATAATGATGATTATCTCACCCTGATAAGACAAAACTCTAACCGTAATTAAATTGGAGCGTAACATCGTCGGCGATATGTGGTCGTGCATAGTACTTCTGCTACCTTTGTTTATTTTTTCCTCTAAGGGTCTCTTCCAGAACCCTCAAATAAAGTGCTGGTTAGTTACTTCTCGATTAGAGTTACTCGTTTATAGAAACTGGCTAGTTTAATCGTCGCAAAGGACTACACAGAGATGGTGAAATTCGTACATAGGCTTACTTGCAACTTTAATTGTCGATTAGTCTACTTCAAACTTTACTCGAGGGTGAGTAGAAAGCCTTGAGCCTTAATTTAAACAAGCAGAAACGTCGATTTGTTCTATTCTTGCTTTTTAGTTCTATAACTAACCCATTCAGCTAATGATGTAAACAATACTGAGTTAACTTATTAATTAGTATGCATGCTTCAAGTAATTAATACTGACTGCAACAAACATTCACAAAGCATTAAAAAGCCAATCTAATGCATCATTGACTGTCGAGAAAAATATATCTAAAAATGGAAGTAAACGCCTTCGACGATCATTAGCTTGGAATTTATTGTGTTTAGATTACGGTGTAATGGTTGCAACATAGCAAATGATTTATTCATGATGCAATTCATGTTGAGATAGGAAAGGATCTATCTATCTATCTATATCATCGCGCCAGGTCCCTTGCGGGGAAGGCAGAGAGTTCCAACAGGTTGTTTCCTTACATACCTCTCTAGCTTCCTCTACTTTCATAGTTCGTCTCATACACGCTCGCCGGTTACGGAGACTCTTGACTTGTCCTTCAGATAAAACTCGGTCTATTTGGTTATGGTAAGATAGTCTAGGTCTTCCCCGGTACCTACATCCTTCCACTTTCGCATTGTATATCTGTTTTGTCATTCTTTCTATATGCTCAAACTTACGAAGCATACCCTTTCTCATCTTTACACCGGTACTATATTTCATACCTATTCGCTTTCTTAACTATGCTGTTGAGAATACGGCGAATAGATAAGGATAAGAAGGAGGAAGGGAAGGAATATTGTTTACAGAATAGTAAATATCTGGGGCTCTTTGAGCATGCTTTCCGAGGCACGGAGATGTTTATAAATGGAAATGCTACAAACGGTCACTCATCTCAAACCGACAGTGGCGAACGATGCTTAACCTTTATGACCGCTAAAATCACCGCGGTCCCGCAAGGCTAAGAGTATTTTTAGATAAACTGCAATTGAAATTTACGAAGAAACTTTGTATTTCTTGAAAACTGTTTATACAGTATCTTTAAGAAGAATAACGTCTTACTCCAAATAGACCGTGTCCTATCTGAAGGGCAAGTTAAGAGGCTGCGTAACCGAATACTGTGTATGAGACGAACTATGAGAGTTAAGGAAGAGAGAGAGGTCTGTAAGGAACGAACCTGCTGAAACCCTGAACTCTCTATTAGATAGTAGATTGAGTAGATAGAAGTACTCTATTTATCACTTTTTCTCTAAATTATGTGAGAATACAAACAACCACATTTATTTTATTATATAAAAGACGAGAATGTTATACCGATACGATTAACTAACGGTTCTTGAATATCAGTTCGATAGTGTGAAGTAAACACCGTCAAGCCCATATTCCCCAAGCGGACGTGGTAGAGGTATACTGAGTACACCCACTTTTCGTCGATTTCCTGGGAGTGCAGTGGCGAATGATAAAAATAGCAATACCTACTTACCGCGCGCACTGTTTAATGAATAAAAAATTAAATAAACATCGTCACACCTGTATATATTCCCCAAGCGGGGATGGTAGAGGTGTACTGTGTACATCCAATTTTCGCCTTAAAGGTCTACCATAATACATATATGGCAAGTCTATTGTAGTGCTATTATACTGAACACATTGCACTGAAACCCTGTACTCTCTGCCTACCCTGCAATGAATCAGGCTCATGATATCTGAGATAAATAGAAGTACTTTATTACGTTTTCTTTAAGTTATGTGAGAAAATTAAAAAAAAACGAATTTATTTACAAAAGACGAGAAGTTCACCCCAATACAATTAAGTACCGGTTCTCGACTATCAGTTCGCTAGTGTGCAGTGACGAACGATATAACAGCAATACCTATAGCGGAGAATTGTAATCTTAACTTCAATGAGAAAAAAATTTTAAAATCGTCACGCCTATGTTCCTCAAGCGCGGATGGTAGAAGTGTATTAGGTACACCAACAATGTTAGGTCTTATGTAAGAGGACTAATACAATTAACTACTAGTTCTCGATTATCAGTTCACTAGTGTACAGTTGCGAGTGATAAATACGCAGCAATTATCGATTAACTTGTTATGAACGATTGCGGGGCGTCTTGCTGTCTGTTGTCACGTATGCAACTAAAGCAGGGCATTGATGATAAGACATATGTACGCGGATCATTTATTTTACTTTGTTTTGAGAGGTCACGGCAAATTTTATAATTATTGCTATAGTATTATGTAATCGTATGTAATGTCATTAACAAATTTAATTAACAAATAACAAGCTTTTACATTTACTTGTAAAAAAATGTAAATCTAAGTATCAATTGTGTCTCGCCAGCGCCCAGATATACCATCAGAGGTTTACGTGGTACGGTTTAATAAATAAATACATACAATGACTTATAAAAATAATGAAAGAAAGTACTGGTGTTATGATAAGAATGAGAGAAAAGATGTTTTGGTGGTTCGGACATATAGAATGTCCGTCGTATTCTAATGTAGGAAGAAAGAATGACAAAATAGATATACTTACAACGTTAAAGGGAAGGATGTAGGTACTGGAAAAGACCTTGACCAAATAGACAGGGTGTGATCTGATGGTAAGTCAAGAGCCTTTGTGACTGGCGATCGTGTATGAGGCGAATTATGCGAGTGGAAGAAGCGAAAGAGGTATTTAAGGAAAGAGCCTCGAAACCTTAATACTGTCTGCCGGAAGGGATCCGGCGTGATGATATAGGTGTTAAAATTCTCAGTGAATTTCCGGGCTGTAATTAGGCGACTTTATGGTAGACATCACGACTGTTGCCTCTGAATGGGTGGGCAGAGACGTTCAGAATATTTTCACTTACGCTAAGATGGCCTAAATAAACTCAATGTAAATTCAAATGATTTCACTTTTTTTTTCTAAAATACCACTACATTAAAACGCGGTCTCCACTGAGAAGTTCCGGCGAGAAATTCAACATGTCTTTTTTGTTTAATTATCTCACTATTTTTATCATCATTAAGCGAAATATGGGTGTACCATAAACACCTCTGCCTCATATTACAGGCGAGAGAGTTAGATATTTGATAAATATCTGAAGAGATAACATGGCAGGCGACTTGCTGTCTATAATCACGTATACAGTTGTTAACGGATCTCTGATAACACGTGAAGTGGCATTCTCCAAATAACTCCTTTATCACATATCCATTTGCTATCCGAATGAATGCGGAACTGTGATGCAATAGTTTGTAAAAACATTTAGCTAATCTGTTAAGAAAGTTATTTAATGACATTTGATAAGAGTTGCGCAATGCGAATAATTATATTACTTGCATAAATTATAAATAAACAACGTAACGCAATTCCCGAAGCGAGGGAGGCAGTGGTGTTCTGTGTTCATCCACATATCGTTCACGATGTTAGATCCCAATGTGATAGTGGTGATCGATTTGCTTCGATCTGCTAACAACTGAAAATACACTATTCAGAGAGGATGCATCCAAATGAAGAGATGCGTTTCAGTCTATAATTTATTTTACAAAGGATAATTTACGACCAAGAAGGCATTATGCCATCATGATTATTATCGTCGTTGTGAAATGAATGTCTGATATGTGCAAAAAGTATAACTTTGAGATATAAGCTTTTACACGTGTGCTCTGTGGACCAGCTTCACATCAAGGGCATACAGCGCTATGCGAGTCCAGTATAATAACACCTTCCGGGCTCTCTTGAGGCTTCCTCGCTTTTGTAGTGCATCTGGCATGTTTGCGGATGCTAGCATAGATCAATTTTATGCCATCATGCGCAAATAATCGGCCTCAATTGTGAGAAGATTGCGGGGGAGCACCAATGGAGTTCTGAAGATGATTGCGAATAGAATGGATGCAGATGTCCTCCAAAGATATGCCGATCTTCATGTCAATACTAACATAGTTCGTAAATCTAAATAATTTACTAACATAATGTTGTTTTAAATTTATAATATGGACTGCGTTGTCTGAAATAAAAGATTTTTATTTTATTTATTGAATAAAATAAAAATCCCTTAGAAAATTATAAGTGAAGCAAATTTTTTGAAGCATATTGTTAGCGACCATAGTTCACCGTATAATGCTTAGAGTCACATAGCAGTCCTTTTATATGAAAATTTGGTTAGTTAACTCGCCATAATAGTTAAAATGATATCTTCAAAAAGTGCACATAGCAAATATCCTTTTGACAACGACGTTATTTCATCTGAACCGAATGTAAGAAGGAAAGAAAGAAGAAAGAAAAAATATTTATTCAGCACAGTACACATAGAAAATATATGAAAGGTAACAAAAGAAAATAAAAAACGAAGAAAGACAAATAAACTACTGCTGCTTCTTGTGACGTATGCCTCGGTGTGAGCTGTGCCGAAAGGCATTGGGCTCAGCATGTGTAGGAGGGGGACAAAGTCTCCCCAAACGCTGGTTTTCAGCCAAAGCCTCCTCAGCTGCTATTTATTGTACATAAAATTTTTTACCCTTAATGCTGACGCAGTCGCCTATACTGCGTATTACAAATACAGTAAATACATAATTAATAATAATAATAATTTATTTCCAAAAAATAGACACATGCAAATCCTTAAAAACTAAACATTAGACACATGAGAAGCTAGAGTTACTCGTGCCTTCCACACTAGGCAAGGCCTGTCTCGTGGAGGCGAAGGTGTATCAAAATAATGTTATACATGATAAAATTGCCGCGATCGATACAGTCAACAAAACGTGACGTCGTGTATTATGATGATGTTATTCTTCTTCAGCCGAAAGACGTCCACTGCAGGACAAAGGCCTCCCCTAAAGACCGCCACAACGACCGGCTTTCTGCTGTACGCATCCAACTTCTACCCGCGACCTTCACCAGATCATCGGTCTATCTTGTAGGGGGCCTACCCACTCCACGTCTTCCGGTACGTGGTCGCCATTCGAGAACCTTTCTGCCCCAACGGCCGTCAGTTCTACGAGCGATGTATATTTAATTAAATAATATAAATGTGTAAATAAAGGACATAAATATTGTATACATATATAATGAAGAAAAGGTTATAATTTACTATAAGATAAAAAGTATCACAGTCACAATATAAAAAGTAGTACCCTGTGCTACCACAGGTGATATGTACACAAGTAGGTGGGCCAAACTGTGTACTTAATGGGTCCACAACGAGGTCATCGTCGTCGAGGTAGGCCCAGGAAGCAGTGACGCGATGGCCATTATTGACAGGGGATAGAAATCGTTTGAGAAAAGAGGGGGAGACTATTGCCCAGTGAGATACATTAGGTTAAGGAAAAAATGATTATGTCCGGTATAATGGCAACAAGCTTGTCCTCTGTTACATTGACATCTAACATTTTCGGCATAAAGTGGGTATGCACAATACTTATTATTTTATTTTACTTTATTGGATACATAAACAGTAATACATTGGGTGTTACTTAATAGTATGAGAACTAATAGACAACTTAAATGTACTACCCACTACAATGTCCACAAATTACTTAAGTGATATACGTATATCTTAAACTTAAACTAGAGGGCTATATAAACAAATATGAAAAGATAAAGAGATAGAGAAATTAAAAAATAAAAGAAAAAAAGTTGAAAAGACTGAGAGAGAGAAACTTACACCAGAATCAGAGGGTTATTTGCAAACATAGGCGCATTAATGGATAGGTATAAATAGTTCCATCTATGTTTTGCTATAGAAGCATTTTATGTTTTAACCAATACAGTGTTACAGGTAATTAGTTAATTCGCGGGTTATAATTATATTATTAAAAGTACATCGCCATACGATAGTGATGATGATAATTATACGAGTATTTCATAAAATTTATCCGCTGTTAATATTTATTTATTTGATAGTTTAAGCACTATTGTTATAAAGGTGGGCTTAATGCCTTAGGTATTTTCTACTAGTCTAAATAAGGATGATGCAGAAACAAGTGAAGTAGATACAAAATCCACAAGCGAAGAGGAAAAAATATTACTTGCGAAAAATAAATATATTGTATCATAGAAATGACGACGACGATTTAGCGTATTGGTTAAGAGCTTAAGCCGCTCTGCCTACTGTGTCTAATAGTTGCGGGTTCCATTCCCGTACGGGACAAATCTTTGAATGATCTACAATTATTTGTTCCGGTCAGAGTATTTGTGTATGGGAATTTTCGTGTTTGCAAACGCACCCACGACACAGGAATAAATCCTAGTGTGGGTATACGATAAAAAAAAAGGAATGGAATATCTTCTCTCACACTGTTGGTTATACCAAGCAGTTGTGCTATGGAGTATAAACGAGCTCTTTCGTCCCCGCTTGGGTAGTATACACGGTGTTAATTTTAGTCGTTCTGGAGCCGCAGCCAAGGCAATGAATCCAAGGTGATGTATCCCATTGGTCCAAAAAAATGAACAAAGAACACTTCAATGAGTAACATCTCTATAACATTACTAATTTCGTGCATTAAAAACACCTATATCAAACACAAAATGACTCTGAGGGGCGGCGTGGTTTGTCAGCTGGTCGGTAGATACCTTGAGTGTCCCCGATTTTTACCCTAGCTATAATATTAGTTTTATTACTAGCGAACAGTAGACATTGGATATATCACCTGGGAGTTCACTCCAGGAAGACTAAAATTGTATTATTTATAATTCCAGAATCCAGACCATTACTATGATTGTTCGATGGAAAAGCTACACTTTGTCCGATTGAGGTCTCGAACTCAGCTTGTTACAAGATTTATAACTAGCTGTTAACACGTACAGTATTATAACTATAACGATCGATTAGTATTCGTTGCTCATTCGAGTAAGGTCTCAATATAAATCGGTTCAACGACCGTAAGGCCACGAGGAAGAGTAACAAGGTATTTACAAATACTACTCTTGATTTATAATGGAACAGAAATTTGTATAAATTTATTTATGTTCACGACCTTAGTCCCAAAGAAGAAATCAGGGACAGTCGGAACGGTGAAAAACATGTAAATATGTAAGTACTAGCAGTTCTTGCTCTCGGCTTTCCGCGGTTTTGCACCCAGTCAATATCAGCCTATACTGCCCAGCAGTGGGCAGTATAGGCTGGCCTTTTCTCGCAAATCGACGTGACAGAGATTAGGTTATACTCCACCACGCGGACCCAGTGCGGATTGGTAAACGGCAGGTTTGTGGCCACCTGCTGTTGGAACATATCAAGCCGCCTATAAGGCTGCCAACTCAGCTTAACGACCACCGCATTAAGTGGTAACCGGAACCAAATTTAACGTGCCTTCCGAAGTACGGAGACGCTCGAATATGAAAATGTCACAACGGTCACCCATCTCAGACCGACCGAGTCGAACGCTGCTTAACCTTAGTGATCGGTTAGAACACCTCGAGTGCCTAACCATACCAGGTCTAACCATAGCTAAGACCTGTGTAGATAACCTTAAGGGATACAAAACAAATTACATGAAAATTGGTCAAGCTGTTTAGGAGACGAACACCTAAATTTCTATTGCACCGTCACGCCTATATTCCCCAGAGGGGGTGGCAGAGGTGTACTGAGTACACCCACGTTTCGCCGACGATGTTAGGTCCTATGTAATAGGGGGCGAGCCTATTGCCATATACCGGGCACAATTCCAGACTCCGGACTCATACTGGGAATTTTTCGTTAGAAAAACTACATTTGTCCGACCTAGGATTTGAACCCAGGACCTCGTGATCACAAAGCGATGCGCTTTGCCACCAGACCAACGAGGCGAAATTTCTATTATTTAAATAATAAAAATGTGTTTATCAGAGAGGCCAAACAAATTAAGTTAAAACACTAGCTCTCTAAGTTCCTCGCTGGATTTTCTCAGAGGTAAACGCGATCCGATCCGGTGGTAGATGTAAAAATATAATAATTTTTACGTTTATAAGAGCATATGGTCTATAATAATAATATTATTAGCCCTGTTAAGAAACTGTCCCACCGTTGGGCCTAGGCCTCCTCTCAAACTGAGAGGGTTGAGGCCATAGTCCACCACGCTGGCCCAGCGGGTTTGCGAACTTCACACCTTCGAGAAACTCTTAGGCATGCAGGTTTTCTAACGATGTTTTCCTTCACCGTTAAAGCACGTGATAGTTTATTTTAATATGCACATAATTTCGAAAAGACAGGGATGCGTGCCTGGATTTAAACCCGAGACCTTTGACTTTCCAGTCCAACGGTCTAACCACTAGGCTCTTTATTGGTTTATATAAATAAATAATTTTTGACTTTCCCTTTGACTTTTTACCGGTGTAAGGCTACGGCCGTGGCTGAACACCACCTTCCCAGTATATTGATGCCGCCAAGTAACTTAGTCGTATTTTGGTATGGTGCGGGGAGTTGCCTTACAAGAAAGCGGGTCTGGCCCAATCATACCAATTCGGAACTCTGTCTAACTTCCGTCTCTTCAGCCTATTTCAGAGTGAATATGAGACTGAATCAAAGAGCCACGTCTTCGACTGCATCATCATTTTCCATCAGATAAAACAGGAGTCGATCGTTGACCAGACCTTAATAAAAATAAAAAACACCGTTACGCCTATATTCCCCAGAGGGGGTGGCAGAGGTGTACTGTGTACACCTACGTTTCGCCGACGATGTTAGGTCCCATGTAATAGGGAGCGAGCCTATTGCCATATACCGGGCACAATTCCAGACTCCGGCTCATACTGGGAATTTTTCGTTAAAAAAACTACATTTGTCCGACCTAGAATTTGAACACAGGACCTCGTGATCACAAAGCGATGCGCTTTGCCACCAGACCAACGGACAAAATAAAAAAAATTACATATAAATGTCTCTAATATGTACTTTTCACAATATTTACAAAACTTTTGTAAAATTGAGAATGTTCACCAACTTTTGTCGTGTGTATCATCATTTCATGATTATAGTAATATCGAACGTAATTACTACAAGGAAAACTGTTTCAGTTTACTAACAAACATAATGAGGCTATTGTAAATCATAATATTAAGTATAACAATTAACGAGAAATAACATTTTTTCCCCTTTATTGCCACGAGTAGCGGTAACGTGATCAGATAATTCTTAATTACACGCACTCAATCTATAGAATAATTTTCTGAAATAGATAAACATTTTTATTTAAAATAGAATAATATGGGCGGTTGATTTGTAATTGAGAATTTATAGAATATGTAATAGATGATTTAAGTATTCTATATTACTTTATAAACATACAGTTATTGAGTAATGTAGAATACTCAAATACCGTATATTATAATAATAATATTAGCCCTGTTAAGAAACTGTCCCACCGTGGGCACGGGCCTCCTTCAAACTGAGAGGGTTTAGGCCAAAGTCCACCACGCTGGCCCAGTGCGGGTTGGCGAACTTCAAACACCTTCGAGAAACTCTTAGGCATGCATGTTTCCTCACGATGTTTTCCTTCACCGTTAAAGCAAGTAATTGTTAATTTTTAATACGCACATGCTTACGAAACGATGGGGATGCGTGCCTGGGTTTGCAGTCCAACGGTCTAACCACTAGACTGCACTTTTTAAACAACCTTTTGTTGGGAGGTTTTTTATCAAAAAATAATCAATAGCAATTTGGAGTCTAGAATTGTACCCGATGTCATGGTAATAGCCTCACAACTTACCTCGTCTCAAAACAAGGACTTAACATCGTCGGTGAAATGGGATTATTATATGTAGGGTTCACCTTTCCACCTTCACCTTCGAAAATATAGGCACGATGGTGTACTGTTGTTGTTGTATAACTGCTCTTTATCAAATACCGTATGTATACTTATATATGTATGACTCATACACTCTAAATCAGGATAGCTAACCCTTAGTCGAAATGAGGAATACCATACCACACCAGAAGTATACAAAGTGTAACATAAGTAACTCAAGACCTTAAAGTAGTTTGTTCTAAATCGGCAACTGAATCGATTCCAACTATTTTTAAAGTTAGATTTATTTTTGAATTTTCTAAAAATGCTGTTACTCGTTCTGTTCGCTGTATTAAACAACATTTAATAATTATTTAAAGAATTACGGAAATTTTAAATGTATTTCTATTACACACACCTCAATACGCATACAAATGTTAATTATTTATTAAATTTTTGGTTAATTTGGGTACCAAAAAGCTTAAAAAATTGATAGAAAACTTCTTAAACTTAAAATTTTGATTTTTAGTTTGAATTAGTAAAGCAATAATCTAATTGGGGTGTCTAAGGTCTTGCGTTATTTATGTTACACCTTGTATATGTAAATAGTATTGTAGGCATCGTTCGGCCTGATAATGGGTTTATATTCTAGATCAGTGTTTGCCAATTAGTGGTACGGGACCCCTGATATTATTTGTAGTAACATAAAGGGGTACGCGCGGTAATCTCTTGACTAAGCTAATCAAAAATAAACAACAATCGCCTAAATATATTTTGAGTCGATTGTAGGAAAATTGCCATAAACTTGACCCTCGTGATGCGGGGTGGGGGCGCGGTTGACCAATCAACTAATCTCTTGCCTGTCCGTTGGCATACAGTTCGTGGCTTATGGAGTATGCGAGTTTGAGTTATTCTTTGAAGAGGTGCGCGACAAACTAGTTGGGAACCATTGTTCTAGATCATACAAAATGTGTTATTTTATTTAAATGAAAAATCCCTATGTCATTCCCTAATTTGGAATTATGCGCAGTATGATAGCAATAGCCTCGCCCCGAATTACATTAGGACCTAACATCGTAGGCGTAATCAAGGAGTTCACCTCTTGTTTCTCTCGCTTGATGAGAATAAATATATTTTTCATATCCTTCCATTGAACTGAAGAGTTATTATGAATTTAAAACTGTACTTCTATTACTTACTAGTTATTAGCTACAAAAAATAGGTACACTCGTTTCAGCAAACATATAGGGACTTATCTAGGTACATAACGACGATTTTTTTCTTCGTACAAAAAATGTACTGACACTCAGATTGGTTGTCATACAAAGATTTGACCCATCCGAGGACCAAACCCGTTAATTATTTGATCAAATGGCCTTTCTTACGTGGGGAAATCCTCATGGACTTTCGCCAGCCTCGGGGGAAGCTGGCGGACTCTTACCGACTAAAACCCACGGTGGCCGGCACTGGCACGTGTCTGAAGGGCTTCGGAATCTCCGAGTGGAACGCACCGGTGTCCCCCTTGTGCCGCGCTCTGAAGAGCCCGCCTCGGGAGGGGAAATTTATGGCTTACGGCGGCGTGGGCCACACCACGCTACCGTCCTCCTCGGGGACGCGCGTGAATGACGCTTAGGGCCCCCGGCCCAGCGTCGCACGACCACAAAGGCCCCCCTGCGGATGTTGATGCAGGGGGGGACCTCCGACAGATGTTGCGGCAGAGGACACAAGTTAGCCCGTATTATAAAGCCCCGGGCTGATAAAACGGCATATACTCGAATCACGGTATTGTCCTAATGTAATAATATTTTGATTGCCTGTTTATACCTTTTAAGGTATAATCGTAAGGGTATGCAACTTCGACGTTAAAAACCACCGTGCCAATATTGATTTTGTGATTTAACCTGCGTGATTAATTACCATTCAAGGTTTATTGTCTTTGGGTTGGCTGCTAAGTGGCTGGCTTGTTTCAATCGTGTCGAAGCCCCCGCTAATGATTTGGGTACATTACAGGTATTTCAGATTTACGTCATTTCTTTGATTTGGGGTAGATGCATATCGTTAAGATTGTAGAAAAGTAGATAAGTATATTAACCCGTGAGTCACTGCTATGTTTATCTTCTTCAGCCGAAAGACGTCCACTGCAGGACAAAGGCCTCCCCCAAAGACCGCCACAACGGTTTGACCGGCTTTGTGTTGTACGCATCCAACTTCTACCCGCGACCTTCACCAGGTCACTGTCACTAATCACTCTGGGAGAACATAGATTATTATCCATCATTGCGCGTTAGTCCTATTGTTGGAAATTTTCAAGCTGCCTATAAGTGTTCAGCTTTGCTTAAAGACTATCTTATGATGGTGACTGGGACTAACGGCAAATGAAGATAAGAAGGAACAGCCATAGTCCTACCCAATGCGGTTTAGTTAAGGCCCATTCACGTACTTAAAAATGAATTCTCTCTTCCTAGTCAACAGTATCCGTAAATAGCAAGCATGCTTGAGATGAACTATATTATAGAGAAAGATTTTTGTAAGGAATGAGCCTGTTAGAACTGCACTGTACTCTTTACGTACCCCGTACTAAATGTATGCGGCGTGATGGTATGGATGAAACAGGAGGAGGAAAGGTTTTTTTACACTCTCGATTTTCTTAATTTATCTTTATATTTATATCATCACGCCATCCCTTGCGAGGTAGTGAGTACATAGGTCCAACAGGTTTTTTCTTTACAGACTTTTTCAGCTTTCTCTACTTTCATCTATCTAATTCTATCTATATATATCATCACGCCAGATCCCCTGCGAGGTAGGCAGAGAGTACAGTGTTGCAACAGGTTCTTTCCTTACGTACCTCTCTGGCTTCCTCCACTCGCATAGTTCATCTCATACACGCTCGCCGGTTACGGAGACTCTTGACTTCTCCTTCAGATAAGACACGGTCTATGTGGTCATGGCAAGATATCTATCTAATTCTCAGTCTAATTTATCTGTAGATAACTACCTCTTGCATCTATTGCTCCTGGCCTTCCCCATATCATCATACCCGGAATTTGGCATGATAATATAGATAGATCCTGTTGATATTACTTCGCACATACACCTTCCCAACGTATAAACATGTCAAGAATAATAATCAATACTTTCAGAAACCGCACGTTTTCCGTTTTCCTTTAACTGATATGCAAATTACTTGATAAACAATCGTGAATATTATATTTTTAATTTCATTTTCTTAACATTTTTAGGTTCGATCAACTCTGTGATAACCTTTTCGAGATTTTAGTAATGTTGTCACGGAGACAATAAAAATCTATAAAAAGATTGTCCTGCGCGCCCTTTACGAGCTGTTGAACTTATGACTAACGTGTGCTTAACTGTTTAGTTAAGGTGTGGTGACCAGAGGCCAGATGACTAAATACTTATCAACGCAGCTTCTTCGTGTCACTCGGCAACAGAACGCAATTTTTAAAGCTGAAACTAAACTTATTAATTATGTGTTATCTGTGGTCCCTATGTTAACTATCATTATTTTAGAGTAGCTAGGTCATTTCAATTTTACTGGGGTTGGTTCGGGTACATATATCTTTGTACGAAGCCCTTCGTATAATAATGATCGAACTTCACTGCGGTTCGTTTGATCACTTATTATACTGGGTGCTTCGTTCCTGATATATTTATTTACCGTACAACGGAGTATAAGCAATTTCCTTTATTTCTAGGTGTCCCACACTAGAAATAATTCCTGTGGCGTAAGTGCATTTATAGGTCAAATGCGTGCGACAACTAATGTGAAAGCATAACACCGTCACTCCTATATTCCCTAATCGGGGGTGGCAGAGGTGTGCCGCGTACACATTTTGGGATTTTTTTGTTAGAAAAACTACATTTATCCTACCTAGGATTTGAACCAAAGGCTTTGTGATCACAAAGCGATGCGCTTTGCCACTAGACCAACGAGGTAGTACATAATATAAGAGTATTACAAAAAAAATTGTTTAGCGAAAGGATTGAACCTGTGGCCGTTCGACCCAATCAGCGGAGCAAATTAGGCCACTAACCAAGCCTTAGTCAAATTTAACATCGATACTATTCCTTTCGGAAGGTATGTTAAGCTGTTGGTTTCCACGCCAGATCCCTTGCGGGGTAGGCAGAGAGTACAGAGTTCCAACAGGTTATTTCCTTACATACCTCTCTGGCTTCCTCCACTCTCATAGTTTGTCTCATACACGCTCGCCGGTTACGGAGGTACTTGACGCGGTACTTGACTTGTCCTTCAGATAAGACTCGGTCTGTCGGATCGTGATAAGATAGTCTAGGTCTTCCGCGGTACCTACATCCTTCCACTTTCGTATTGTATATCTGTTTTGTCATTCTTTCTTCAGGCATTCTTTCTATATGCCCGAACCAACGGAGCATACCCTTTCTCATTTTTACACCGATACTATCTTTCATGCCTACTCGCTTTCTTACTACGCTGTTGCGAATACGGTCGGTCAGCTTCACTCCGCACATCTTCCGCAGAGCTCGCATTTCCACCGCATTTATCTTACTTTCATTCTCCTGACACATACAGAAAATAAAATATTTGAAAAATGACGCGAAACTATAATAAAGGTGCTAATACCGAATCTGGTAAGCGGTCTGATAGTAAAATTCCTTGGAATGTAGTAAATAATTATAATAATGTTAATTTTAATCACATCAACAACCAGGTATTTTCCTGGTCGGTAATTTGAGAAAGCGGTCATCACTGCATATTAATAAAGTGTAATTTTATTGTGCTCATACAACAGACATCACTTGTAATTGATTATATTATATCGCTTAAGGTAAACATTGTCAAGATATTTCCATATTCGAGAAACTACCTGTAGAAGATATATCACCAGGGGTAGTACTTTGACACATTTTTATATAATATATATATTTTATATCATAATGACTGCCTCGTTGGTCTAGTGGAAAAGCGCATTGCTTGGTGATCACGAGGTCCTGAGTTTAAATCCTACGTCGGACAAATGAAGTTTGTCGAACGGACACTTCCCAGTATGTCTGGAGTTTGGAATTGTGCCCGGTATATGGCAAAAGGCTCGCTCGAAAAGTAGGTGTACACCTCTGCCTCTCTGTAGTAGGCAAATCTATCGTCGAGTTGGATATTGAAACCGGTCATAAGTTGTAGTGAGGGGGATAAGCACAGAGGCCCTAGCACGAACAGATTGATGTTATTGTGACGCTATCGAAATGATATTCCATCCTTATCATACTAGAAATTTACTAACTATAACATAATCGTGACAGCACGCTTTCTCGACACCGTTATGCCAACGTTCATCTAAATGTAAAACACGATGGATTTCTATACAATCCATAATAAGTCCAGACAAAAAATGCGACATTGTCATAATGTTGTCAAAATTTAGTTATTCCTACTCCTGAGCACGGGCCTCCCCTGTATATTGCCACAGCTGCCGATCTATTGCAGTTTTGGGCCACGAAGTAGCCGCAAAGGTGTCCAAATCATCGCGCCCCCTTATTGTCAGGATTACCTCGTCGTACCACTCGCGACCACCACTAGTAATAATATATTAAGTAAAATTGTAGTTTAAAAAGGATGGAAAATCTACTCGATAGTGTCACGGTGAGGTCAATCTGTCAAGGCTCAAAGAAGTCCGCAGTCTGTGTACATGTCCTAGACCGTACCCGCCATAACATCAGATTGATAGACCACAAAGCTTCGTCAGCCAACACCGATTTTTACCAAGGCGCTATATTCACGAGGCTATTGAATTTTAAAAAAAAAAACTTATTTCAATAGAGAAGATGGGGTCCATTCCATGGGGTCCTTCCATCGAATTGGGGTCCGGTAATACAATAAAATGCAAAACCAAGCATAACACTGAAGGACCTCAAGACACCGTTAGCTTATTCTGCGTAGATCGGACTAACAAGAATAATTAAGAAGTTTGACGGTACCCTGGAATATTTGGGGAAGGACTCAGGCTTATGCTTATGGGACGTCAATCTCTAAGTCCTTCCCGTGATCATTAGTGCTAGAAAGCACTCTAAACGTCGGGAACTCAAAAACAAATATAAACCGTGATAAAATCCAAAAAATACTTTTATTTGTAACATTTTTGAACTAAAAACTCAACAAAAAAACCTAATCTAACCCTTTGATAAAAATAAGTGCAATAAATAATCGTAATTAAAGACCCAACCAGTATTAATTAATGGGCAGGTATCTAAACACGTGTCGACAACAGATTATGTTGAAGGCTTACGAGACCGGAAAAACTCGATCGCTTCCGATCGCGTAAACAATGGAAAAATTTATAAGAATAATTAGTTCTCTGATAAACATTCTATGTAGTATATTTAAAACCGATGCCTATAAAATTAATACCGTTACGCCTATATGCCTTCCAAGGGTGTGCGGAGATGTAGTGATTAAACCACATTTCGTCAACGATGTTAGGATCAGTTTAGTAAGAGGCTTAATCCCAGATAATTTCGGAATCTGTATTACGGAGAATTTTTTAATAGGAATACGATTAGAAAACTTTGTTAGGCTTAAGGTTTTTTTAAAAGCTTATAGAATAACTTCCGTCCTGCCTTTTATTCTCCAGATGGAGGTAATAGAGGTGTTCTGTGAGCACTCACATATTGTTGGCGATGCTAGGTCTTGGTGGCAAAAATTCTTGACCCTGGATTGTGACAGAAATTTTCGATAGTGAAAGCACGCTTTATCCTCCCTAAAATTTGAACTCAGGGCCATTGAGGATCGTGACTTACACTATGCGTCACTGGACCGATAAGACGGTTCGAATTTACATCATCATTATTAATTAACAACTGCACTGCTTTCTTTTGTTCCATTCAAACTCAAACTGAAATATTTTATTTCTAACCGACTTCTAGAAAGGAGGAGGTTCTCAATTCGACTGTATGTTTTTCTTTTTTTTGTATGTATGTCACGCGATTATTCCGCCAATTATGTATCGACTTTGAAAATTCTTTTTGCATAGGGTTCAGTATAGCTCCAAGGTGGTCCTTTTTTTGATTTTATCGGTATTGGACATTGGATTTGGAAGATACACCAGGGAACTCCTTAACGACAAACAATACGAATGCGTAGATTGAGATATTATGGGTATTACGTCAATCCTATAGGTACCCTGCCATAGAACTAATCAGAATATTAACCGACTTCAAAAAAGGAGGAGGTCGACAATTCGTCTGTGTTTTTTTAAAACGTCTTTTGATGATTCTTTTTGCGTTGGGTTTAGTATAGTTTCGAGGTGGTCCCATTTTAATGAAATCGGTATTGAACTTTGGACTTTGAAGATACACCAGGGGACCTCTTAACGGCGAACAGCACGAATGTATAGATTCCGTTTTTATGGTTATTCTTCTTAACCTGTAGAAACCTTGCAGTACAACTAAGCAAAATAATATAATATAGGTATATAAATATTAGTAAATAAATCATTTGTTACCTAAAATTGTAAAATAAAAATCTTTTTAAACAAAAAACTGACAGCCACACCACAGCCGGCTTTCGGCCACACTTCTATTCTCAGGTCATTGACCTGCTTTTATAATCTGAGGTGCCATTATTTGCGGTCTTATACCAAATATATACCTAGAATGTATCATATAATATTATGATAAAATACCATTTTTTATCGAAACAAAAAACCTTCTTAATAATTCTTATGTACTATAACTTTATAGACATCATTTTCAAGAGAAAAAAAATTAATAAATACAATTGTTGGAGATTCCTATTTCCACCATCTGATTGTTTATAAGGAAACAATTAGTTGTATTTCTTACTATACTTACGCCTAGGAAAACTAGTATAGTTAATTAATGGAGAAATTACTAGTAAATCTAAAACTAGTTTAGAGTGATTAAGAACATGAGCTGCTCTCACTGGAATTAAAAGTCGCGGGATCGATTCCCGCATTGCTTAGAAACTTGGATCTGATACACATTAAAACCCAGACTGAAATGTTTGTGTCACACAAATATTTGTTCTTTGCGGGAATCGAACCCTACCGATTTAAAACTCATTATTAATAAGCTAGCACGCCAGTATGAAGATTTTTCAAGTGAAAACTTATTTAGGCCCTTTGGGCATTTTTTGAGATGGGAAAAAACTATTTAACTCGCGACACTGTTACCGTTACCGACACCTCTGTATATATGTATGTTTTCACTTCTGACGGCACTTCTGGAGTGCCACTGCTAATTTTTTTAATAACATTTTTGTCAGTACATTTCAATAAATCCATAATATTATGGAATAAAATTTCTACAGTACGTGAATAATAGCTTCCTTGTAGACGCACCTTAACGTACATTTATGTTCCTAAAGCAGTAACTCACGGGCAAGGCTGCCCCTCCACGTGTAATCCTCACGGCTTTCCGTCAGCTCCATATCTCGGACCCGGAAAAGCCACAAATGTCTATACCATGTGCGCGCCAGTAGGGTTCCGCACCTTAATCGATAAAAACGTAACCCTTAGCCACTTTGTTGTCGGTCTGTTTGTTTGCCTGTATGGCTCTCGGTCTGTTTGTCTCTCTCTCTTTTTCTCTGTCTCACTTTTTGGCTATCTCTCTTTCTGTCTAACTTATGGACTCTCTCTGTCCGTTTTACTGTGTGTCTGTCTGTCTTTCTGTACGAGAGTGAAAACCCTTTTTCTCAGAAACAAACAGAGATATTAAGTTGAAATTTATGTCTTAAGGTCTATAGCCCTAGGTGAGGTAAAATATTAGATCTTCTAAGTCATTGTAATCAAGAGATATAGCCATTGAAACTCAAAAAATCCCATGGGGTGCTAACTTAGAATCATGAAAGACAAGAACCTAGGTAAAAGTAAAGAAAAACGTCAGAAAATTGGTGATGTGTTTATACTATACTATCTTACCATGACCAACTAGATCATGTCATATGTCAAGGGTAAGTCAAGAGTTTCCGTAACTGGCAAGCTTGTATGAGATCAAATATGAGAGTGAATGAACCCACTGAAGTCTGTAAGGCAAGCACCTTTTGACACACAATTATGCTAAATAAGAAAAAATATAATTCGATGATGAAATTAAAATAGCGATATCTACTGACAATTATACGGAACCCTCAGAGCGCGAGTTACTCGCACTTGTCTGGTTATTTTTGTATGGGATCAGAATGCGCCGGCGCAGCGAGCGATGTGTGACCTTTTCAATTGTTTCCTTGTGTGCAGAATTCTAATTGGCTGGGCCTTCCGCGTGCCGCTGACGCAGGGTAGAAGTTACTTTCGATGTCTAAAAAAATTATATATTTTTGGCAGAATTCGTGGTTCGAGAATATTTTATTATTATTTAATGTAATTAATTCATTAAAAATTCATTAAAACCTAATTAATAAATGTTGCAGTTATACCAAAAAATGTTACAGGAAATAAATAGGATGTAAAAATATTATCCTTTGTATGATTGTATTTTTAATCTACCTTAATAAGTTTGTTATATAAAATTTAAATAGTTGGCATTTTATTTATTCTCAGCTTGAATTTGAATAATTAAATTTAATTACGACGTGTAGCTACAATACTATTAAAATGTTACAGTTTAAATAAAGCACAATATTTAAAGAAGTAGATTTATATTTTTATGGAAATGTGGTTAGCAGAACTTGATGCAGTAGCCACGGTTTTTATTCTTGCACGGTATAAATATTTTGTCTCAGACGCATAGATTTTCCAGAGTGATGCAACATTCTTGTTTTTTAATAGAACAATTAATAAATTTGATCGGAATCTAAAAGATTTTAGCTACTCTAGCATTAAAAATCCATAATATTCAAGAAAAATTTCATAGGTACTTGTATTATTAGATACCTAATAAATTGTACTAATATACGTATAATTTATAATGTAACCTTTACCTTGTATCAACTCAGAACATTACCAAGAGGTAATGTGCCTAAGAAGTCACAAACTAAAAACTAGCCAAAAATATGATCCAGGAGTGGCGTAGGAGGAGAATTAGTGAACACGGAAGAAGTTGACTATTTTTAGGAGTTTTATATGCGTCATTACCGACAAAAAAGAACATTTACGAGTACTACACTATACGGAGTTTCCTATGATTAAAACAAGGTCAAGCGTACGGCGTGGTATTACTTTGTATAAACAAAATGAAAGGATAATTTAGAGAAGTGTAGAAATGCGTTGGTCTAATGGTATATAATACAAGTAGCGATTAAAAGTCCTAAGTTTGAATCCTAGGTCGGATAAAGTGTGGTTTTTCTATTGAGAAAAAATCAGTCGGTGTGTGGTGTCTGGAGTTGTGACTGGTTGACAATAGACTAGCACTCTGTTACGTAGGATAGTAACGAATTCGACGAAATGTGGGTGTACCCATAACATCTCGCTTGGGGAATATAGACATGATGGCGTTTGATATACATTACTAGCGGCCGCCTGCTACTTTGCCTCCGTATGAACTTTTATAAATAGTAGCCTTTTTGATCTGGCGTGATACATAAATAGTATATGTGATACAAAATAATTAAGAAATTTGAGGGTACCCCGGAAACTATGCCTTTTGGACGTCTTACACCTCAGTCCTTCCCGTTAAAGCAAGCTCTGCAAAGCGCTCGAAACTACGGGAACTTTAAAATCAAAAATAAACCGCGATTAAATCCGAAAAATATTTTTATTTCATAAGCATATGTGTATTTCTGTTGTATAAGCTATATAACTGTAAATTTTTATCAAAATCCGTACAGTAGTGTTTGTGTGAAAGAGTATCAAACATCCATACGTCCATCCTCACACAATGCTGCATTTATCATATTAATAGTATTAAAAATAGTGCTTGTTATCTCAAAATAGCTTTAAATTAGCAACAAAGTACTACTACAGTGATATAAAACCATATAACGAATACTAGAAACAAAATGAAAACGCTAATCAAATCGAAAACAATTTCAAAATCTGTTTCCATTACATCGTAATAAGTTCAATCACGGAGGCAATCTGTAGTTATATAGTTACGTAGATGGCCGTGCATAAACGTACAAATAAAGCGTGCGCGCGCGCCGAGTGCACGACCTGGCTCAATGCTATTTGCCCATGTGGGTGCGCACACTACGATAACGCTTGGGTGTGTGAGTGCGACGCACGTGTCGACGTCTTGTTTACATCAACACTAATGCAGTTATAGTTGGACGGAATGGTTTTGATTGAAGTGTATTTATTTAGATTGTAGTTTTTTTGTAATGTTTATTGCGTCTTACACTAATTCAGGTGATATAAGTGCTATGATTATCTAACTATATCCTAATGTCGTGTCCCTTGTGGGGTAGGTAGAATTTAGATAGTGTTCGAGTCCATTCAACTAGTATGACTGAGATGTGCAATAAATTATAGAGACTTATTATATTGCTCTCTGCCAGCCCCGAAAAAAATCTGGGGTAATGATATAGTTAGTTGGATTTTTGACCATCTCTGCCACTCCAGGTAGGGAATATATCCGAGATAGTGTTTATTTTATTTAACAAAAATAATTAAAATAAAATATAATTTAGCACCAAGGCAACTCAACCGAACTATATCCGCGCGCATGTGTGAATGTTTACAGATGATAAAATATTCGCGAGTATTCAACTCTTGCGCACTATATTTGTACGGTAGAGTCTTTGGCCGAGTCGATCCCCCTGCATTTAGGGCCCGCTTAGGGTCGCACTCTGATTTAATTATTGTAATATAGCCCCGATTCGTCATTTGCCTTGCGTCACAACACTTCCTTGTGTGAAAATGCATTAGGTATAGTATTGTTTAAATTATTCTCTTGATTTGAAGGTTGCTAATGAGTCAGCTGTAATGACGAATGATCGTTCTTAAATGGAAAGCTTATGGAATATTGTATGTTTGGTCACTGTACTGGTAATGAATAGGATAGGATCTTTTTTTTTATACTGTTGAATTCCTAAGACATTAAATTTCAAATATTGTTTTTTTAGTTTCTTTAGTTTAGTGCCGCATGGTGCGGTTGGCTGATGAAGGCCTGGATTTGAATCCTAGGTTAGAATAAGTGATATTGTTTTTTTTTTCTACTATATACACCAAATAAGCAGTGATAGTCTAGTGGTTAGACCGGTGGACTGCAAAGTCAGAGGTTTCGGGTTCAAACCCAGGCACGGCTATTAAAAGTTAACTATCATTTGCTTTAACGGTGAAGGAAAGCATCGTTAGGAAACCTGCATGCCACGCTAATCCGTGGCAGCCTAAACTCTCTCAGTTTGAGAGGAGGCCCGTGCCTAACGGTAAGACAATTTCTTAACAGGGCTAATATTATATTTTTTTACACCCCAGAAGAGGAAGCGGTTTTGGTTGGGAATTGTTCGATGGAGAAACCCGAATAACATTTTGTCCGAAAATTTAAGTCCAGGTCTTAAGACCACTAGGCTGATCTTGCGCCAATAAATCAACATGGCAGCACAAGAATAAAGCGGCAATATTCTACTAACTACCTCACGTCATTTAAATAGCAACACCTACATCAAACTAATTCGCAATTTGTCCTTACTTTAGTACTTTCATTTGCGTCGTTATTGCGGCGTGTGTGTGTGTGTGAGTGATGTACGCTGTCGGCCGCGAGGCCTTTACAGCTTCACCGGACTTAAGGGCGAGCGTGCAACCACTACGCTCGAGCCAGAAGGGCAAGGGGCGACATACAGTTGCTGTGGGGGGACGGGGTGCACTTCTAAGTGCACCGGTCAACCGGCGGCTATGGGAGGGGATGTACGACTACGTCGTCGTCGCCCGTATTCTGAGCGAAAAGAATGGATGACAAAGCATCGGGGGGATCGGTGAGAACATGTCGCGGCCGGCGGTGGCGGCAGGGGTCAGGGGTTTAAATTTGCTCGTTTTGTTAAATTCCCTGTGCGTTGCGTGAGTATATCGCTCACTGGGTCATGTAAACGCGGGTTCGATTCTCGCATAAATCTTCGCGAAACTCTCAGTTTTCGTGTCTGTGAAATTCATGTTTGTAAATGCACTATACTAATGTATTATACATTAATTTAATTCTCTAAAATAAATAAATAAACACCGTCACGCCTTTATTCCCCAAGCGGGATTGGCAGAGGTGTTGTGTTCCTGGCGATTGTGGCACAGTTCATACTAGTATCCTAAACTCCTAATTAAATATAATTAATTGTTCTGGTTACAACTAGATTAACAGCTATTCGTGTAACTAATTCTGAAATAAATTAATTTGAAATTTTGTAAATCCATTTTTTAGGGTTTTTTTAGGTCTCATGTAAAATGGAGCGAGCCAATAATATTGGGGTTTATCAAAATAATATTCTATAGGAAAAATACTTTTTATCCAACCTCGGGTTTTAATACTACGAGCATAGTCGCTACGAGACCAACGAGGCAGTAAGTTTAATTCCCTTTCACTCCAAAAATAATGACCGGCGATATTCTGCTAATCACACAATCGCTTTAAATCCAAATACCTACATCGAACTGATTAATATTATGTCCTTATTTTAGTAAGTTCATTTGCGTCGAATGGCGATGTTTTTCTCGTTTTGCTAAGATCCCAGTGCGACGCGTGAGCAAACCGCTAGCCGGACCAATCTGACTAAGTTAAGATTTCATTTGCCGAATTAACTGTAATTAGTAATTCTGAGATTAATTCAGCCTTAGCTTATAAATAAGAATAAATAAATAATTTATCTGAAGAATTAATAGAAGTAAAAATTTTAGGATGCTCCCTAGATCGAGTATAGGGGTATTGCTGCTTTGTAGACTCAATCTGACCACTGTTTTGGGGTTCTGGTTTAGTCATGCTCACTATAATGTCTTTGCTTGCGGTGGCCGTCTGGCTCGGGTCACTCCCTTCCCTCCAATATGGTCGAGGGGAGTGATGGCTATTCCAGTAGTCATACTCGTGAACGGGTGCTGCTTGTGGGGACTGGTCTATCGGGTATCCTTTAGACACTCTTTATAAATAACTTCATGAGTGAGTTCTTAGATTTACGCGAATATTACACATGAAATAAAACTATTTTACGGATTTTATCGTGGTTTATTTTTGATTTTTAGTTCCCGACGTTTCGAGTGCTTTGCAGCACCCATGGTCACGGGAGGGACTGAGGTGTTAGACGTCCAAAAGGCATAGTTGTTCCGGGGTACCCTCAAGCTTCTTAATTATTTTTGTTGGTCCGATCTACGCAGAATGAGCTTACGGTGTCTTGAGGTCTTGCAGTGTTATGCTTGGTTTTGGATTTGATTATATTAATTACCGGATCCCAAGTCGATGGAAGCACCCAGCCATCTTCTCTATTGAAATTAGGATGTTTTTTAATTTCAATAGCCAGAGAAGTCTGCAGTCTATGAACATGTCCTTGACCGCACCCGCCATAACATCAGACTTGATAGACCACAAATTCTCGTGAAAGAACACCGATTCCTACCAAGGATGGTTCGCGAATCCTTAAAGAAGGTTTATTTAAAAAAAACGACTGCGTGGACTGACTAATTTGCAATTTGTCCTTATTTCAGTACGTTCATTTACGTCTTTACTGTGGCAATGGCGATGGTTTTCTCGTTTTGCTAAGTTCCCAGTGCGATGCGTGAGTAAGCCGCTAGCCGGTCCAATCTGACCGAGTTTAGATTTCATTTGCCAAATTAACTTTGCTGTACGTTTGTACAGTCTGAAGGAATAATACGTGAGGGTAGGCACCAGTTTTTCCGATGGTGGCTTAGTATGTTGTTAGTGTGTAGGCTGTAAATTTTACTGAATACAGTTGTCGCGAGTTCGATCTCCGCACGGGTCATTGTGTGACACAGAAATGTTTGATTTGGTTTGGGTGTTTGTAACTGGGAATCTCATGGTTGTAAATATGGGGTATAAGAATAATTCCTAATATTAGGCTGCTTTTTTATATATTGGCTCGTAAAAGGAAACTTTTTTTGATGAATTGAGTGTGAAAGTTGTAATATTATGATTTTTTTATCACAACAAGAGTAACTCAAATTTTATTATTAAATGCTAGAGGATATTTGTATGATCGAATTTGTCTATCGTTAATTATAAGCGGCAGGTACTATGTAGTGTTATTGGGTATGAATATTTCATTTTCATGTTATATTTTTCATCGTCACGCTTATATTCCCCCAACGGAGGTGGCAGATGTGTACTGTGTACAACCACTTTCCGCCGAAAAAGTCAGTAAATCTTTTATTTCAGAACATCTGATTAACTTAATGTAACCATAAATCCATCCATAGTAGTTATATATTACAAATATAATCAGTGGATAAAATTAACATTAAAATTGTAAAATTAGTAACTAGTTTATAATTATGTTCCATAAAACCATTTATAGTAGTACAATTATTTAAAATAAAAATAATTAAATGCGAGTATAATCATTGGATAAAATTTACATTAAAATTGTATTATATTAATCATGGACATAAGGTTTTTATAACATTCATTATGGACATAAGGTGTTTATCTGTTATCAAACTTATTATGTCTCTAACTTATTCATATTCATGTTGTTTTTTTTTTTAACTTAACTTATTAATTTTACACTTGTGTGGTACGTTTCTCCTTTTTGTTATATTTCTTTTTTACTTCTTGTTATTGTTTCTTCTCCTTTTTTTATTGTCCAAATTATTGTTTAGAATAGACTAGTAACTAAGCAATATGTATGCGAAAACATTTAAATGGTAGTTCAGTCATTTATTTTGTTGTCCATAAAGATTTGTAATTCTGTTTGTTTTCCAAATAAAATTAAATAAAATAAAAATATTATTATTAGGAATACTAGTTTTATTTCCATTCTTAAACTTTTAATGATAATAAAATATCACTCGAAACAACAAAAAATAGGATGTTGTATTATATTAAATATCTGTGTAAAGTATCTGTTGCTTACTGTACCTACTCAGTTTCTTGGCAAGGTAATCAGATTTACGTTTGTATGAGGTGCATTAGTGTGCAATATAAACATAAAACTACATACCTACATCAACTAAATATATGTTCATTTCCACACAAATGCGTTAATGGGTAATTATGACCATCAAAACGAATAATACAGAGTTACGCACGTCGTCTGATTTGCATCTAGCCCTTATAGGTATTAGTTGTAATTTTAGTCGTCCTAGAGCGAAAGCTCATGTGATATATCCATTAAGCATGTCGATTTATTTAAATAAAAAACCGATTTTTGGATCGATTCGAACCGAAAGTGTAAGGAATCGGTTCTGGATTAAATCAAAGATCACAAAATCGAGCCTCGATTAATATTATTTTATAATTTTATGATAATTCGAAGTCGATTCCTATTTATTTGCCGATTATATGAGTTTTTTTTTTTTTTGGATTCCTTTTCTTTCGGAAAATATAGATTTTTCGATTAATTGATTTTAAATCGAAATGCCATTATTATTGCTATGCCTATATTATATATTATTATAGCTTACTGTTTATTAGTAATAGATAATTAATAATTTGAACACTTCAATAAGTCTTGACTCTTGACTTGTCCGAATATCATACCTAGGCTGAAAATCCGGAAAACCAAAGGTATTTTGTTTGGCCGTGGAGTTTTTTGCCATTCTCCGCTGGCGTGTCTCTTTATTTTACTGACGATTATTGGTCATACATGTAAACAAAAATGTCAAAGCGTAGCGTGTTGTGCTTAACGAGCTCGAAGTACTGTTATTTTTGTAGACTTTTTCTAACTGCATCCTGGGGTCTGGGATTGGTTATGCTCACTAAAATGTCTATACTTGCAGTGGCTATTCGGTGGTCGAGGGAGGTGATGGCTGCTCAAGTATTTGTACTCGTGAACGGGTGCTGCTTGTGGTAACTGGTCCACCCAGAATCCTCTAGCTTTTCATTATATCATATATTTAAAAATATTATTATTAGTCTTAGACGTAAAACATCACACTGGAGCTGGATCGCATAAATACAGAAAATGTCAAAAAAAATGAATGGAGAATTAGTCAAAAAAGACAAGATCGCTGAGTTTCTCGCTGGATCTTCTCAGGGGAGGCTGCGTTCCGATCCGGTGGTAGATTAGTAAATTGAAAAAAAAAATGAAAATATGACAGACGAATTAGCGCAGTGGTTAAGAGTTTAAGCCGCTTCAGCCACTGTGTCATGTAGTCGCGGTTTCTTCGAATCCCATATCGGATATTGTTATAGGGGTGGTGATATAGATATATTATCTGTATGTATCTAATCCTTGCGGAAAGTCTTCCAAAACTTGTACTTACAAGGTATTACAATAATTCGGAAAGTATTTTTACAGCAATAAAGTGATTCGCTGTCTATTTTTTCAAACTATACAATGTATGACTAAGGGTGTTATCACTTCTAGTGTTTAATTATTAAGATTTCTGTGTTCATACAAATTTTTTTTATTAAGAAAAAACGTAGCTCCACACTAGGACTTATTCCTGTGTTCTGTAAATATGAAAATTCACATACACAAATACCCAGACCGAATCAAATAATTGTGGGTGCAAATATTCGTCCCGTGCGAACTAACCCATTAGGCGCAGTTTGTGGAGCTTAAGCTCTTAACCACTGTGCCTACCACCACTATACATTTATTTTCATCCCAACTAAAATACTAAAGCGGGGACGAGCAATAAAATCCATTTAGCCACCGTATAACGACTAAGTATGCTTGGTAATAAGTTGTTAAGACTATTCCATTAAGCGTTTTATGTTTTAAATCCGTTGTTATTATATTATGGGAGTAAATACAATTGTTAATGCAAATGGATTTGTTCTATCTATCTATATCATCACGACAGATCCGTTATGGCATAGGCAGAGAGTACAGAGTTTGAACAAGTTTTTTCCTTAAAGACCTCTATAACTAGTCTCATACTTCGTTTTATATACGCTTGCTTGTTATAGAAACTTTTGACTCATGATGGGTGTTCCGTACAAGAACACTTCACGCAACCTAAGCCTAAATGATATCTGGCCTAAATTCGAAATTCCATTTTCATCCAGTCAGACCGCACTGGCCGCTTATAAGTTTGAATGTTCAATACGAAAATCAAAATTTCACTCAAACCCATTCTACAGCCACACAAGAATCTTTTGGCATGCGGCTAAAATCGGAACCAACGCTCTCATTAGGTGATATGTCACTTCATGACAGCCGTAGAATTGCCGTTTGCTATGAAATTTACTAAGGTTTTTTTTTAATTAGTAATGCTGCGGACACATAATCCTTATTTCACTCCAACTCCTGTCAATGTTATCCAAGGGCCTATAGAATCTTGTCGCATCTCGCATCTTTCCTACGCTGGGCGTTCCGAATAATACGATACAAGTAAAAAACCAACTCGAACCGATCAAGAGGTGTGTGTGAATGATCTATGCTGTTGGCCGCCGGGCCTTTACAGATTTACCGGATAAACCGATCAGGAGGAAATCAGCGCCCTACTTCAAGCTTCAGGATATTTAAGACCCCCCGTACTTATCAGCGGAGCCACGACGCCGAGCCTCTGTACCGCGAGGCAGTGGAAAGTGAATACGGCACTACTTAATCTCATTTTTTCCTATACAATGGATATGTTGACTACACAATAACTGTTTAATGAACTCGATGAGATAAAATAGGTAAAAGTTTAGGATAGAGCCTAAAATAATCTAAGAGCATATGGAATTATGTGCGTTAAAAAATGGCAAAGGACACCACTCCTTTCTTAAAAAAAAACCCTCACGATTATATTTCCCAAGCGAGGGTCGCAGAGGTGTACTGAATATACTTACTTTTCGCCGATGATGTTAGATGCCATGTTATAGCAGGTGAGCCTATTGCCATATACCGGGCACAATTCCAGACTCCGGACTCATACTGGGAGTAGAAAAACTACATTTGTCCGATCGAGGATTTGAACCCAGGACACGTGTTCACAAAGCTGTGCTCTTTGCCACTAGAGCAACGAGGAGGTCTTCTTTCATTGAGACTGAAAATACCTATATAATATAATATAATAATGCGGGAGTCCTAAATACACCTCTACATATCTTCAGTAGGAACACCTTGTATTTGATTTTTATCTATGTATCTATATTATCACGCCAGTTCCCTTGCGGGGAACTAGCGTGATGATATAGATTTAATTTTTAGTTGGATGATATTAAATTTTATATAAATCAGACTATTTCTGCCGGGCAAAGTCCTCCTCTCACTAAACGAGGTACATTGCCAGACTCAGGGCCGATACTGGATTTTTCTATCGATGAATAACAATTCACTTGGTACAGGATTCGAACCCAAGACCTCGTGATTACTATTATTTACCACTAGACCAACGAGCCAGTCGAGGCAATTTTTGTGTATTATCATTATTTGTAAATAAATGTATACACATACCTATTATTACATAATTACACAATAAATTATGTTGTGATACGGTTTTCCAATTACTCTGTCTGTGGAGCTTTAAATTAAAATTATTTATCTGTAAACGTTGGGACCGCAGCTGCGCTCTGACTCAGACATAGAGCAACGTGGAATATACGTAGAGACGTTCAAACGTATTAGAGCGCAATATAAGTACAGTATATATTATACTTACACATTGAACAATAGCATTATAGAATATAAAAAATACTAGTTTAAACAAAAATATAGAGAGCTCTCCTTGAATTTTTGAGTTCTGGGTTTCTAATCTTGGCTTTTTATTAATTTATTATACTTATGCACTAATTGTACAAATCCGGACGGAAAATGCCGCACGCGTTAGCTGCATTTTCTAACAGGGTGATGTAGAAACAATTGAAGAAGGTGCAAAACCACATGAAGTCGAGAAAAAGTAAAATAAAAGCAATGAGATACATAAATATTTATATTATATAGTCATATATATATAGTTTGAAAATAAACGATTTAAATTTCTGTTGGGAAATTGCTTTCAGTAAAAGAGTTTATGAAATTTCGATCTGTCAGATTAGGTAATATGACATAGCTTCGATTATATATTCTTAATTTTAATATCATTGAGTGACATAAACTTGATTATAAGAACGATAATTTAATGACATGTAATCTTATTATTATATTTATTGGTTGACATACATAATTAAGTATTGTTCAGTTGTCTTAACGTTATTAATAAAATATTGTATGCCTAATTTAGGGTAAATTGTGTTTGACCCGCGGAATTAGACCATAAGACCTGGCTTTGTAATACCAAAATTTATGCAATAAATACGTTAACTTTGACTTTGAGTCATAGTCGTTCACTACTGTGTTCGGTAAAAAAAAAATATTTATTTGCTGAGTTCTTAGATTTACGCGAATATTACACATGAAGTAAAACGATTAACGTCGGGAACTTAAAAATCAAAATAAACCGCGATAAAATCCGAATAAAAATTGTTTTATTTCAATATTTATTTGATTTAGTTTTAAATAAGCGTGATATTTTTGTAAATAGTGTGATAATTAATGATAAATAGTGTTGATTGCACACTATATTGGCACTTAATCTTTTTTTTTATCTATTGTTTTGGTTAACATGTCAAAAACGTCTATATATGAATTACCTGAATAGAAATGCAAGTGACTATATAGTATTATTATTTGTATAACACAACTTTGGCCTTTAAGGGCGACAGGACCAAATATAAATATCTTAAAATATTGGTTGGATAAATCTAAATTATGTAAATATATCCTCTAGTCATCATTACTCGTTATGACTGGTCTATCTCTATCTATATCATTACGCCAAATCCTTGGTGGCAGAGAGTACAGAACTCCAAAAGGATTCTTACAGATCTCCCTGGCTTCCTCCTCTGTCATAGTTTGTGTCATACACGCTCGCCGATTACAGACTTTTAATTTGACCTTCAGATAAGTCACGGTCTATTTCATATGGTAAGATAGTCTAGGTCTTTCTCGGTACCTTTCGCATTGTATATCTCTTCGTTCATTCTTTCTTCCGACATTCATTCTGTATTTTCCAACCCCTGAAGCAAACGCTTACACGAGTTTGGGTATTATGGTTCAGGGGTTAGAAAACTGATACTATTTTATACCTACTCGCTTTCTTACATCGCTGTTGCAGACACGATCAGTCAGCTTGAATCCGCGCATTTGAGTTTGTTATTAAAATTCTTTCATCTATAATTTATTAGGATTAGACTTAATTGTTGCCCATTAGACCTAAGTGTAATATCAGGCAACCGATTGGAATTACATGTAAAGAGGTTAGGGAGGCAATTGGTAATATGAAAAGCGGAAAATGACCTGGACAGGATGGGTTCAGTGTGGAACATCTGAGGTTTTCTGGCACACATATAAATAGATTACTTTCAATGCTATTTACTGTGTGTATAAGACACTCTTACTTACCACCTGATTTAATTAAAACAGTCGATGTACCACTTGTCAAAAACGGAACGGGGGATATAGGCGGTAAGACTAATTATAGACCGATCTTGTTGGCAACAGTTATCGCCAAGGTGCTGGATAGGGTGCTGGATGAACGCCCTGGTAAATACATACAGTTGGAAGATGCTTAATTTGGTTTTCAAGCGGTTCTGTCAACAGAAAGTGCCATTCGGTCACTTAAGCACACTGTTAACTACTACATCAAAAGAAAAACGCGAATTTATGCATGTTTCCTTGATTTATCTGAGGCGTTCGATCTAGTATCTTATGATTTACTCTGGACTAAGTTAAGAAAAGAAGGCATCGCGCCAGAGGTAGTAGATATTTTTGCATATTGGTACAGTAACCAGCAAAACCTTGTAAAATGGGCAAATATGTATTCTGAGGAGTACATACTGAAGTCGGGCGTGAGACAAGGGGGTTAACATCCCCAAGGTTATTCAACCTCTATGTTAATGGACTAATGGGGGGCTGAGCAACATGCATGTCGGCTGCCGCATAGATGGTGTTAGTATCCACAACTTGAGCTACGCTAACGACATGGTGTTGCTGAGCCCGTCAATTGGAGGTTTACGAAGGCTCTTAAATAAGTGTGTGACTTATGTAGAGCAACACGGCTTAAAGTATAATGAGAAGAAAAGTGAATTTATGACTTTTGTGGGCAACAATAAGTGACCTGAGAGTGTGCCACCTGTGTTCCTAAACGGAGTACAGTTAAACCGTGTTGCTCAGGTTAAATATCTTGGTCATATCCTAACCGAGAATTTAAGGGATAACCAAGATAAAGAGAGAAAGCGGAGGGCATTGTCGGTTCGCGGAAACATGTTAGCA
Organism: Phalera bucephala; assembly: GCA_905147815.2. NCBI lineage: Eukaryota > Metazoa > Arthropoda > Insecta > Lepidoptera > Notodontidae > Phalera > Phalera bucephala. The sequence continues at coordinate 2,623,498 of LR990625.1, read as the reverse complement.
CATAGATTCGCTAGGTGTACTGTTGATGTTAAAATAACTCTATTTAGAGCGTTTTGTCCGAGTTTTTACACCAGCGGTTCACGTTTACGCAAAAGGCCTACAATGCCCTCAAAATTCAATATAATAACATTTTCAGGATTATTCTGCGACTTCCCCGTTACTGCAGTACATCAGGCATGTTTGCAGACGCACATGTAGAGGACTTTTACGCAATCATGCGTAAGAAGTCCGCATCTATTTATGGATGCAGTGCGGGGGAACAGGAATGGACTCAGCGGTACTCAGTCGATTGATTAGTTTACGTGTGAGAGATGTGGGCTGTTTATTTTTTATTTTTATATTTACAAACATAGTTAATAAGTAATTTTTGTTACTAATACACTATGGGCGCTTTGTCTGAAAATAAATAATTTTTATTTTATTTTTTTATAAGCATATGTAAGTCTCTTTGATCGAGCTAATGCATCGTGTTATACCTAAATTGCCGATAGTAATATAAGAAAATCAAAATCGAACCTGAACTTGAAACCTATTGTACTCTACCTATCCCAAAAAATCTAACACAATGATATAGACAGATGAAAAGATAAAAAAAAAATGAAACGTCCAGACCTGTCTGTTCATTATTTTTTTTCGATCTATGAACACGAGTCTCTTTGATCGAGCCGGTGCGCCATATTATACCTAAACAGCGAGACTTGTACCGCAAATGCCGATAAAATTAAAATAATTGTAATTTTAAATTAAAAACAACACAACCGTTGATTGTTTACATATTAAACTACTCGATAATTACTGGAATTTATTGAAATAGTGATGACATTTGAGTATAACTTGATAGTTACTGGAAATAATTTAAAGTAATTGTGATGACCTTAGGTAAGAATTCCGAATAGAAATAGTGAAATGATGTAGTCGTGATCCGGATTCCTGAGACAAATCTTTCTGTGGCACATAAATGTGTCGTCGTTTCTAGGAAGTGTTCAAGAACAATTCCTAGAAAGAGCAAGTATTTTTTTTATCGGACGGCTTGGTCGAGATCGGACGGATCGAGTACACGCGGGTTTAATTCCGACAGGGGCAAATCTTTGTGTGACCTACAAATATTTGTTTCCATCTGGGTGTTTGAGAATGTGAATTTCATGTTTGTTAACATACCCACAACACAAGAATTATTTCAGGTGTTGGACGACGCTTTTAAATAAAATAAAAATATGATCCGCACTAAAGGTACGGCCAAACCAATGCGTTCAGCCGCGTCCGCGGTGGCGTGCACGGTGGCGATCAGCTCCTGCAGTAATATTCGTATGGAAATGTTCAACGCGTCCTGCGTCCTGCACGCGTTAACTGGACGGCGTCTGCACGCGCAATCATAGGGAGATACTGATCGCCGCCGGGGACGCCACCACGGACGCGGCTAAACGCGTTGGTGTAGCCGTACCTTAAGTATTTCAAATGTTCACACTCCATCGAAATAGTTTTAACTAGTACCGGGATCTAACTCGCTTTATCCAAACGCGGCATGTTACGATAACTACGTGATAAGGTCTATTTTGTATGCCTCTGGAGTACCATTTTACGAAGTTATGTATTAAGTACGTGTTTCTTTATTAGTCTCTTTTATCTTGGTAGTCAATAAAGGCCCAGACGCTAGTTTGAATATAAATACATGTTTACAAAATATCCTCAACACACTGGATCTCTACATCCAGATTCCAGTTTCAAGTGCGCTCCTGATCACGCGAGCTTTGAGCTGAATGGCAACACAGATTATGGGGTAAGTCGTCGCGCCAAGAGTGCGAGCACAGTGGAACAATGGTGAAGACTGATGGGAACAAAAATCTGCCTTTTTCAGCCATTTCGCGTCGTCAGCAACAAGTTGTCTCCTTATCACATAGGGACCTAAGATTGTTGGAGAAATGTAGTATACTATCCATACCCCTTAGCTTTAGTACATCCTATTCGCGCAGTTGATAAAAGGCCCGCCTACTACTGCAGTAGGTCGCCTAAAATCTTTGGCGAAATATGGTGTATATTGTACACCTCTGCCACCACCACTTGGGGAAAGTAGGTGTTATTTAGTCCCATGTTCATTTCTCCATTTACTGCCTCAAAAATATGTGATTCAGAGGATACACAAGTATGAAGCGACACTACATTGAAAACTACGACAAGTTTGTAAAATATCCTCAACGCACTGGATCTCTACATCCAGAAGCCAGTTTCAAGTGCGCACCTGAGCACGCGAGCTTTGAGCTGAATGGAAACACAGATTATGGCGTAAGTCGCCGCGCGAAGAGTGCGAGCACAGTGGGAAAACGATGAGGACAGATAGGAACAAACTGTCTTAGAATTTTTAATGAAAAACATATATAGATATATATATACAAGCTGTAATATAATAAACGCAAGACCTGAAAGTAGTTTGTTCTAAATCGATAACTGAATTGATTCCAACTATTTTTAATGTACCTTACATTTTTTTTTAAATTTGCAAAAAATGCTTTTGCTCCTTCAGTGCGCTATAAAAAAGTAAATTTATTCTTGATTCATAGCAATAAGGAGATTACAAATGCATTCCTAACCCGTATTTCTCAAAATGCACGTACAAGTTTCATTGTTAATTGGGGTATAAAAGTGCTTAAAAAAGGGGTAAAAATTTGGAAGTGTGGTTTTCGTTTTGAATTTATGAAGCAATTCTCTAATTGGGGTGTCAGAGGTCTTGCGTGTATTATGTTACACCTTGTATATATATAAACCTAACCTTGTATGTATATATATATATATATATATATATATATATATATATATATATATATATATATATATAAACAAATAAATGTTAAGTATATCTGACGTCTCTGACCACGTCTGACCTCTAGCAGCGTAGATCTCACCAACAAAAACGAATAGGAAATTTAAAGCTACTTCGGAATAACAATAACTTATGGACGTCAAACACCTTAGTCCTTCTCATCACTATGGATGCTGTTAAGCACTCAAAACGACAGAAATATAAAAATAAAATTCTTAAATAAACAGTTTTATTTCATGTGTAATATTTGCGTAAATCCAAAAACTCAATATAAAAACCCTATTAGCCACGATAGGAACAATTTCTACTGTGTGGCTACATTTATAATTTTTAAAACTGGGTATTAAAAAAACCATCTTTTTTCCGAGTGTCAAGGAATTCACCCCACTGTGTCAAGCAACTGCCTCTACAAGTGTCACGTTACGCGCAGAGCGCTCGCGACGACACTTGCAACTGCTATTTGCTCTAATTGCAAGTATTATTGCGAGCACCGAGTGTGTGGATGTCGGGTGTCGCGAGACAAGTATCTTGAAAGCTTGAGACTTAATACTTGAAGACTGTTTGTATGTGGGATTTTGTGTTTTCAAAATGGAGACGTGTAAACATTATTTTGGTTTAATTATTATATATGAGAATTCCGGCTCACGCCTATTTTCCCTGCCTCCTTTCGACTGCCTCGTTGGTCTAGTGGCAAAGCGCATCGCTTCGTGGTCACGAGGTCTTGGGTTCGACGACAACGATTTTTCAGAAATTTCCAGTATGAGTCCGGAGTCTGGAATTATGCCCGGTATATGGCAATAGGCTCGCCCGGTATTACATGGGACCTAAAATCGTCTGCGAAAAGTGGGTGTCCTCAGTACTAGATCAACGAGGGACTCAGAATTCCGGCTCAAATGATTCGGGAGTATATTTTCACAGTGTTATTGGGGATTTTTATTTAAAAATTCTTAGGTCTGGGCCCATTCGCTTTGATCAATTAAACACGTACCGCGGCGCGTTACGATAACTTTGTGAAATAATCGTTTAATGGTACTCCTACTATCAATTCTATATGTCCGAACGAACGGAGCATATCCTTTCTCATCTTTACACTGATACTACCTTTTATACCTACACGCTTTCTTACTACGCTGTAGCGAATACGGTCGGTCAGCCTGACTCCGCACATCTTCCGCAGAGCTCGCATTTATCCTGCTTTCATTCTCCTTCTTACTTAATAATGTAGGAAGAAAGAATGACAAAACAGATATGCGAAAGTGGACAGATGTAGGTACCAGGGAAGAGACTATCTTACTATGGTAAGATAGTCTCTTCCCCGGAATTGGTCATGACCAAATAGACTGTGTCCTATCTGAAGGGCAAATCAAGAGGCTCCGTAACCGGCAAACGTGTATGAGACAAACTATGAGAGTGGAGGAAACCAGAGATGTATGTGAGGAAAGAAGAATTTATCACTGTTTGTTTATGCAAATAATTGATTTTCTTTCTTTCTTTCTTTTCTTTTATTCTTTATTGTACACGTTTAATTATAATAACAATAAGATAGGAAAGTTTATGTACAAAGGCGAGCTTAACTCAAAATTGAGTTTTCTTACAGCAAACCTAATAGGCATAGAGAGATGAAAATACAGAGGACAGTACCAAGTGTACAATCGAAGTAAAATGTGCAAAGAACTAACCATATATAATTATACAATATACAACATATACATACAAACCTAACATAATAATATATACATATACATTTATCGATACATAAAAAATACATATATATCAATAATAATACATACATATTTACACATCAATTCAAAAACCTCTTTTATAGCAAAAAGCAACGAAAACATTTTGATTTGTTGATTAGTTCCTATGGCTTCCTTCCGGCTACATCATTAGACCATAGGCACCTTTCGGTTGATCTAAAGTACTCGTCAAGACAAATCCAATGAGCCCAAATACAGTGGGGTCATATTAAATAATTGAGTGGTTCCATTAACCACCTTTTGGCTTCATCGTCAGACCCTGAACACTATCAGGTTAATTAGTCCTTATCAATACCCATCTAACAAGCCTAAATACGAGGGGGTTATGTTATATAGTTCACATGTCCCTATGGCCACCTTCCTATTATTGCAATATCACCAGACTTACATAAGTATGCCAAATTTCAGCTCAATCGAATACCCGCAAAAAATGGATCGCAAGATTTAAACCGGAATGAAAGACAGACAGATAGACATAGGGACATTGCAAGTTAAACAAAAGCTTTTAAAAAGCGAACCTCTATCAAATTCGAATTGAATATCGTCAGCAAAATGCGTAGTGTACACAGTACACTTCTGTCAGCACTGCTTAGAAAATTTAGGTTTGGCTGTTATGTATATCTATATCATCATGTCAAATCCCATGTGGGGCTGGCAGAGAGTACAGGGTTCCGATAGGTTCTCAACCTTTGGGGTCGTGGGCCGGTAGGGCGGGGGCCCTAAGCGTCCTTCACGAGCGACCCCAAGGCGGACGGCGGCGTAGTGTGTGTGTGTGGGCCACGCCGCCGTGAGAACCGCGACGGTGCAGGGGGGAAATTTAGATACGAATTTCCCCTCCCGAGGCGGGCTCTCCGGAGTGTGGCACAAGGGGGGCATCGGTGTGTTCCATTTAGAGATCCCGGAGCCCCTCTGACACGTGCCAGTGCCGGCCACCGTAGGGTTATAGTCGGTAGGAGTCCGAAATGCCCTCATGACTTCCGCCAGCTTCAGGGGACAGCTTCCCGGGGATTTCCCCACGTTAAAAAAAGTTCTCTCCTTACAGAACTCTCTCGCTTCGTCCAGAATATACCATCTATAACTTGTTTATTTCGAGAGTAATCGTAAAGTTTTTTACCCTTCTTCTCCACAGGAATGACATTCCAGAATGGTGGTAGTCTTTAATACCTTTCTAACGCTTCATAAACATTATTATATTTTAAAATGTTTTGGTTCTAGTGTGTATGAGATCGCATTGTATATCTAATTAAATAAATATATTAGGTATGAGTCAAAACCACAAAAATTTATCCTCCATTATAAACTTCTGATGTGAGTTTATTTCTTGTTACGTTAAAAACATGTTGTTGTCGATGGTTCGACGCGTGCGCCTGCGCATGTATGGATGATATGCGCTCGTAGATCTCTATTAGTAATGGTTTGTGATTCATGGATGAACTTTGTTTAGACCAATTAAATAAACTTAAAAATTCAAAATAATTTAAAACTGCCTAGTTGGTCTAGTGGAAAATAATGCGCGTTGCGATTACAAGGTCCTGGGTTCACATCCTAGGTCGGACAAATGTAGTTCTTCTATATAAAAATTTCCAGTATCAGTCCGGTGTCTGGAATTGTGCCCGGTATATGGCAATAGGTACGCCCCCTATTACATGAGACCTAACATTGTCGCCGAATAGTGGTACATAGTTGTGGTACACAGAACATTACTGCCACCCCAGCTTGGGGAATATAGACGTGACTGTTATTCATCCTAAAAGTCAACTTTGGATGTAGGTACCGGGGAAGACTTACATTATCTTATAATATCAGTATATGCTGCCCACTCCTTGGCAAAGGCCTCACAGATCGAGGTGAGAGAGATTAGGTCATACTCCACCACGCGGATCCAGTGCGGATTAGGGGAGGCAGGTTTGTGGCCACTTGCTGTTGGAACTTATCAAGCCGTCTATAAGGCTTCCAACTCCGCTTAACGACTACCACATTAAATGGTAACCGGGACCAACGGCTGTAACGTGCCTTCCAAACCACAAAGACGCTAAAATATGCAAATACCACAAACGCTCACCCATCTCAGGCTGGCCGATTCAAACGCTGCTTAACCTTGGTGATCGGTAAGAACACCGCGGTTGCACACCGCTACGAATGCTTTATTATTTTACCCATAACCAAAAAGACTTATCATCTTATCTGATGGACAAGTAAAGTTTCTCTAACCGGCGAGCGTGTATGATATGTCCGTACTTTCCAAATATCCTGCAAAGGTAGATAGATATAGAAAAATATTACCCATCTATGTTTATAAGGTTAGCAATCAACCATTCATGAGTGTAGTCAGTAGATTAGATCAATTACAAAACTGAAAGCAGAAACAACTAGAAAACATAGTAAGATCATCGATATATATGTTTTACCATCGAATTTTATGAACACGTGTGGGTATAATTATGTTTTTGTTTACTTGCTTTGTGAAATATTCTACAGCAATTTCCTGTTACATATGAATATGATATTCGAAGTATTTGTAGTAATTTTACAAGTGAATTATTTTTGGAGGTGTTAAATATGTATCGTTCACTTCGCGAAGACGCGTTCCATGTGTCATCCTAATCATTGACAATGAAATTTGTAATATTTTGAAGTAGGAAGGCCATTTACATGATTACCAAACTCATATAGTTTATTTTTTAAATTTTTATTAATTCCTGCGGGGAGCGCTCACTAATAGTCAATTTACATTTTTTTTTGTAATTTAATTTAACTACTAATCTACCACTGGATCGGAACGCGGCCTCCACTGAGGAGATCCGGCGAATAAAGTCAGCGGGCTTGTCTTTTTTATTTACTTCTCTTTCTCTTTTTTCTTTTCTTTTTTTCAATATTGTCTGTATACAATGTTTAGGTTACAATTAAATAGTTTACGATTTAGCTTCAGTGTGATGCCTTACGATCGAGATATAAATCTAATAATGTTATTTGAAAAGATTGTTTAACGGATCCCAGATGGACCAGTCTCCACAAGCAGTACCCGTTCTCGAGTATGACTACTGGAACAGCCATCACTTCCCTCGACCATACTGGAGGGAGTGACTTGCACCAGACAGCCACCGCAATCAAATACATTATAGTGAGCATGACCATACCAGAACCCCAAAGACGATAGTCAGATTGTGTCCACAAAGCAGCAATACCCCAAGCCAGTCACAACACGCTACTCTTTATCATTGATGTAATTCCAAGAGTAAAATCAATAGCATCACAAATGAATAACATGGCACTTTAATCCAACGCAATCTTATCTTATATCTATGTGACGGACGATTTAGCGCAGTGTCTAATAGTCGCGGGTTCGATTTCCGCACGGGACAAATCTTTGTGTGATCCACAATTATTTGTTTCGGTCTGAGTATTTCTGTATGTGAACATTCATGTTTGTTGTGTTGCACCCACGACACAGGATTAAATCCGGTGTGGGGCTACGTTTAAAAACAAAAAAATGTAGTCCTATATTTTGTAATAGGCTTTCTTACATAATGTAGCCTTAATTATGGTTTTAAATTTAATAATTGGTAAATCTCGAATTTCGTGTGGAAGTTTGTTAGAAAGCTTAAGATACGTACAGGGAGCCGGTCATTGTGGCGTTAAAGAATATCGGGGAAAGAGGCCTTTACGCTGCAATGGACGCCTTTCGGCTAAACACAGATAGTGTGTTAGTTCTGTTATTAAACACATCGTCATGAGATGGCATCCCGGAACAAGGTGCTACTTCTCCACGGTCTTCCGAAAAATAAGGACGAAGACAGCACTTCTCTGGCGATCCAAACAATAGACGCCCAATGTAAAATCGCCAGCATCGCCGCTACGAATATAGTAGCCTGTCATCGCCTGGGAATCGCCACGGGTATGCCACGTCCCCTTCTTGTGAGATTCCAGAGCCGCAATCTGCGTGGTGAGATTTGGAGCAGAAATACTACGTTCAAGGAAATCGGGGTGACGCTTTCCGAGTTTTTGACAAGGCCCAGGCATGACAAATTCCTGAATGCGCGCAAACACTTTGGTGTGAGGCAGTGCTGGACCTCTGAAGGAAAAATAGTTGTCCTGCTGCTACGACAACACATGGCCCAATTTCCGGTGGTAGCAACGTCATTTACGGCTGCTATCGACCCCAAAGCTCCCGCATCCAGACTAGGTGAAGTGAAGCCGGATGAGAAGAGATCACGCAAACCAGCCAAATAGGTAGTCAGTCATTCTTTACTGTATAACAGTTACTTATTTTATTTATATACCCTTAATTGCATTTATAATTTTGTTTGTTTTGACATATCTATCTACCTTTTTCTTTTTATTATTTTCTGACGACTGACGGTGCGTTTAGAAACTCAGTACAATATTTTCAAAGTTAAACTTTAATTGAATACCAACCTATTGATCAGTCTGTGTGAAACTGGTGAGTGTTCAGAGGAGTTTGAGGAGAGATTATTTATTATTAGTATTTTATTATATATTTTATGTTAGATTTGTCTGATGACAGCTTTATTTCTTGCTCTTCTTCTTGTGCATCGGATGACAGCTACGCGTCTGCATTTAATGATGATTCCATTCACTTGCGCGATCAGCTTTTCTCCACTCTTTCTTCTTCTATGATATTTCTTAATGTCGCTCATATGAATGCTGAAAGTATTCCCGCTCTTTATCCTGATTTACTATCTTCCTTTGACTCTGACCTCGCGATGTAATGCTGCATGCTATGCGATTGCTATTAATATGCATTTTTTGAAGTCTTCTGTCATATTAGAGAACGATATTATAACTTCTACTCTTCGCAACCTTTCTAGCTAACCTTTGCCTGCGAGTCCTCAATTTTTTTTTCAACCAGTTACAGAGGAAGAAGTTAAAAAATCCATATTATCGATTTCCACTAAGACTGCCGGTGATGATGGCCTTCAAATCCAAAAGTATATTACACGTTTCAATCTCTCAAACGTGTCCAAAAGTACTTACCCATTCAAACTAGAATAGTTCTCGCTCAGTTTTTTCTTCTATCGCTTGTAAACTACGCCGATGTCTGTTTCCTGGACGATACAGAGGAACACCTTAACAAAATCGAACGTCTGCAAAATTTGTGTATCCTTCATTTTTGGTCTACGTAAATACGATCATATCTCTAATTATCGAAATAAACTGAAATGGCTACCTATGAGAAGACGTAGGGACTAACATATTCTCTCCCTTCTGTACTCTATCTTTCATAACCCTAACTCGCCTATGTTTCTCCGCGAACGCTTAGATTTTCTTATTCCTAGGGACAAAACTTGTCGTACGACTACCTCTCTACTTCTCCGAACTCCTTGTCATACTTGTAGTCTTTATGATGGCTCCTTTACTGTGCATGCAGTGAAACTTTGGAATTCAGTTCCACGTTCCATACGTGATAGTTGTTCTTTAGATGTTTTTAAAAGAAGAGTTAAAGAAAATTTCCTCTCCTTTTGATATATATTATAAATATGTATGTATATTTATGTTATTAAATTATGTATTTTTTATTAGTGTGTAGTTTAGTATAATATTTCCTCATTTCTTAAGTAACTCTTAGATTGTTGTGCAATTGCCCTCACTTCCACAAAACTGATCCGTCTACACTCAAAGGTTAACTGGTAGATAACTCAAATTGAGTTAAGTTCACCTTTGAACATCTGTGTAAATATGCTAACAAATTTGTATTTCCTTTGTACAGTAAAGAATAAAAAAATAATTGTTTTAATTTGTGTATCGATATTACTGAACGAACGAGACCGGCGAGTGTGTATGAGACGAACTATGAGAGTGGAGGAAGCCAGAGAGGTATGTGAGGAAAGAACCTGTTGGAACTCTGTACTCTCTGCCTACCTCATAAGGGATCTGGCGTGATGATATAGATAGAGATAGATAGATAGAAGGATAGGTCGTGACTTTGAGGATTGAACGATTTTTGTCACAATGAAAAATCGATGATCGAAGGACCAATAACCGAAAGATGCATAACAGAAAGACCAATAACTCAACCTTGATAGATGAGTGATAAGAGTGTCATCAAACTTTAACATATATACGAGTACAAACACAAATTTGATCTTGAACAAAGACTTTTGTGTTTCATTTTTATATTTAATAACCTAGCCCCGCAATAGGAAAATTTCTGTATCGTGAATGCATTTGCAAACATGGAATTCACTTTCAGAAACACCTACTTATTCAAACCTATACAAATAAAACGTGGTCATTAACAAGAAACTTTTATTAGTAATCTCTTTAGATAAACCGGACGAATGTATCACATACCTATCCCCACATTTCTGGGAATTATGTTTCATCATTTAAAACACATATGTGCTGAAGTAAGGAAAATCCATTGAATCACGAATATAAAGAGGAATTGGAGACTCAAGTAGGTACTCCTGTTATAATATGTATAGGTATTCTACACAATCCCGTCTGCCTCGTCGGTCTAGGGGCAAAGGAGATCACAAGGTCCTGGGTTTAAATCCTAGGTCGAACAAATGTAGTTTTTCTAACGAAAACTTCCCAGTACGAGTCCGGAGTCTGGAATTAAGCCCGATATATGGCAGGCTTGATGCCCTATTACATGGGACCTAATATCTTCGGTGAATAGTAGGTGTACTCAGTACACCTCTGCCGCCCGCTTGGGGAATATAGGCGTGACGGTGTTTATTTATTTTTCTATCTATCTATATCATCACGTCAGCTCCCTCGCGGGGTAGGCAGAGAGTACAGAGTTCCAACAGGTTCTTTCCTTACATACCTCTCTGGCTTCCTCCACTCTCATAGTTCGTCTCATACACACTCGCTGGTTACGGAGACTCTTGACTTGCCCTTCAGCTAAGACACGGTCTATTTGGTCATGGTAAGATAGTCTAGGTCTTCCCCGGCACCTACATCCTTCCACTTTCGCATTGTATATCTGTTTTGTCATTCTTTCTTCTGGCATTCTTTCTATATGCCCGAACCAACGGAGCATACCCTTTCTCATCTTTACACCGATACTATCTTTCATACCTACTCGCTTTCTTACTACGCTGTTGCGAATACGGTCGGTCAGCGTGACTCCTCACATCTTCCGCAGAGATCGCATTTCGACCGCACTTATCCTGCTTTCGTTCTCCTTCTTACATACCCAACTCTCACTGCCATATAACAGCGTTGGGGGTTATTTATTTTTATTTTTACAAATCATCCTGTCGTAGTGTTTAGGAATGTGAGTAGGAAATTGAATCTATCTATCTATATTATCACGCCAGACACCTTGCGGGGTTAACAGAGAATACAAAGTTCCAACAGGTTCTTTCCTTACAGACCCTCTTTTGGCTTTCTCCATTATCATAGTTTGTCGTCGTTCGTTGATTTACATTAATAAAAAATATTCTGATTCGAGAAGTCATATACATGTATGTAAAGCCATATTTTTAAATGTACCAATCATTAAGCACTTTGTAAAATGCACTTTTGGAATGATGAAAAACAAATACTTTGAGTACGGTGCAAAGTAACTTCGTCACGAAAATATTTATTATCTGTACACATAAACTACAAATATTTTGAGTGTCACCAGACATTGCTGTGAGGAAGGTTATGGACGGTCATACACGTCTTCATGCCTTAGAAAGCATATTCGCTTAAAGCGGGCATTTTTTTATTTTTGTTTAAGAAACGTAGCCTCTTTCGGAACTATTCCTATTTCGTGGGTGCGTTTACAAACATGAAATTTACATACACGAACATCCAGACCGATACAAATATTTGTGGGTAACGCAAAAATTTGTCTCGTCTACTCGATCTATTGGGCGGAGCGACTAAATCTCTCAACTCTTCTCCTTGCGTAACCCGCAAGGGCTGTCGTAATGATATAGATTGACCAATATAATATTTATGAATCGCCAAGAATGTATCAAATTTTCAAAGTATCCGCCTCTGGAACTCGTTACCTGAATCCATAAGACGCGCTAAGTCCTAAGAAATATTTAAGCGTGACATTAAAGCACATTTTCTACAAACTGAATACTTCTAGGTTCCTTTTCTAATTTTTCACTGTTCAAAGTATCCGGCTCTGGAACTCGTTACCTGAATCTAGAAGACCCGCTAAGTCCTTAGAAATATTTAAGCGAGACAGAAATTTTTACACCGCTCGCTTTTCATAGTTTCTTCTGAACTCCTATACTTATTGTGTCATTTATTTATACTAGTGGTCGCCCATTGGTCGAGATTCGACCATAATTAATTTAAATTATATGTTTGAACATTATTAAGGTTCTATTGTCAAAGACTATACTTCTATAATCACAGATTTCGCTAAGGCTATACTGTTAATTTGCCTATTTCTTTTAAACAAATTATATGAAATTTAAATAAAAAAATCCAAAAAGTGATTAAAATAAAGAATAACTTTTTTTATTCTTTTTTATCGCAACAAAAAACTATGCGATTAATAAAATGCTGTCCATTGAACTTGACATACATATTTCGATAATTAATTTAATGATACAAAACTTCTCTGTAAACGATGTTTTTTGTAAAAAAAACTCTTTCATCGTATGCTGGTTATGTTTGAGATTCAGTAAGACTATAGAATATTGTTTGTCTTTAATATTATTTATTAAAGACAAACAATATTAATCTATTCTCAATTTGACCACAGACTTTGCCAGCGTGTGTGTGTCAAATACATGGTAGTGTGTGTAATGTTTTCTTTATGGATTTAATGTATTTTTATTATTATCCATTGAATTGTTTATTATTATTATTTGGTGAAATTCTGTTAAATTGTTGCACTCTGCTCATTTTTATCATAACCATCTCTGATCTCTACCTAACCGTTGCCTGAAAGAAATCGCTATAAGCGATAAGGCCGCCTTACTGTACCTATAACAATGTCAATAATTTTATTTCTTTTTTGTATTTTTTGTGTGTATTAAAAGATATTGAATCAAGGACCTCCATGCCCATAATCTACCACCATTTTAACTATAACCCACCTTATAGCCAGCCTACCTTGTTCTCCCATACCCAGCAACAAAATGTAGATGGAAAAAATTGTGAATGTTTATTACAAAGAGTAACCGTTGAGTTTTTTTTTATCTTCTCCACATGAATTACATTCCGAAGTGGTGGTAGAGTCAGCTACGTTTCTGACGATTCACAAATACTTTTATGGGTTATGTGAATAAACATATTGTTGAATAACAATTTTGAATCTAATTTTATTTCAGAATAAATGATATTCTGTGGAGAAAAAGACTAAGAAACAACAAAATATCTTCAATATTCCAAATTTTCACATAGGTTTTTCAGTCTAGTAGCGGATAATGTGCCTGGCTGTCATGAGGTCCTGGGTTCAAATCCCAGGTCGAACAAAGTGTCATTGCAGGTCTTTTTTATTAAGAAAGTTTTAAAAGAGTTTGGTGTCTTGTATTTTGCTCCGTATAATAGCAATAGGTACGCTCTTTATTGCATAGGACCCTAACATGGTCGGTATATGAGAGGGTTATATTATGAGGGTGTAAACAGTGCACCTCTGTCACCCCGTTTGAGGAATAAAGGGGTGATGGTATTTATTTATTTAAATGCTTACATATTACTCGTAAATCTATCAGCTAGTACTTTAGGTATCTGTAGTACTATAAGTTCGATAACCTAAGGTCAAATAACCACTCACTTCACTATATCATTATTAGAGCTAATAACCGAAAACATGTCAACCACACCAATACTAGGTTCCAATTTAAATCTTAAACGTGGGCAATAAAGTTTAATTTACAAAATTATTTTTAATGTTTGATATTTTATTGAAAAATTTAGTGAGAAGATTATATTGTATGCGAGGTAGTTATATATGATTTCCGATAGATGGAACTTGTGTGTTGATTGTAATTTTTCTAATAGATATTCTACATCTATCGGTTTGTCTTTGGGGAGGCTTTATCCTACAAATTTTTTATCATTATCGATTTGCCTACCCCGCAAGGGAATGGAGTGATAATATAGATAGATTAATTTAGGAATAGAGGTCTGTAAGGAAACCTTTTGGAACTATGTACTATCTGCCTACCCCGGAAGGGATCTTTAGTGATTATAATCTACTTATAATCACTAAAGATCCCTGACTGCCTTGTTGGTCTGGTGACAAAGCGCATCGCTTTGTGATCATGAGGTCCTGGGTTCAAATCCTAAGTCGGACAAATGTAGTTTTTCTAACGAAAAATTCCCAGTATGAGTCTGGAGTCTGGAATTGTGCCCGGTATATAGCAATAGGCTCGCTCCCTATTACATGGGACCTAACATCGTCGGCGAAACGTGGGAGTACTCAGTACACCTCTGCCACCCCCTCTTTTTTTTTTAATCTACTTATATTATGTTGATTAAATATACATTGACATTTAAAACGGTATCTTAATTACGAACATTATTCCGACATGCGAGGATAAATTAAAAAATATCCCTGCTGCTCTTTAAATACAATCTGACCACCGTCTTTGGGGTTCTGGTTTGGTCCATGTGCAATCCTTTAGACACACGGTATAAATAACATCATAAGTCTCATATCTCGTAAAGCATTACACTGGAGCTAGATCGTGAACTATTTAATTGTAACCTAAATGAGAAAAAGAATTAAGGAGAAAGAAGAGAGAAATTAAAAAGAAAGAGAAAGAGAATTAAATAAAAAAAGACAAGCCCGCTGTGTTTCTTCGCCGGATCTTCTCAGTGGAGGCCGCTTTCCGATCCGTTGGTAGATTAGTACTTAAATAAGATTTAAAGAAAAAATGTAAATCAACTGTTTGTAAGCGCTTCCGCAAGGCTTATACAAAATAAATTGTTTGAGTTATAGAAAAAGGAAATTCTCCCTTTCTAAAAAACCTTCGCAGTGACCTCTTTCAACACGGCATAGGGCTTCGGAGTGTCCCACCACATCGCACCGTTGCCCTATTCTTGAGCTGCGCTTCAATGGATTAACATCAATAGACGTAGCTAACAGATTTCTTATTATAGACACATAGATACTATTATCTAAGAAAGGGTGCGCAGAAACGCTTTTAAGCACTTTAATATTTCAATCATTTCTGTCAGTTCACTTAATAAGGAATAAGTCTATTGCGGTGTAATGCAGAATGAGAATATTCTATTAAATAACTACGAAAACTGACACCATATGAAGGAAAAATCACGGTTTTCACACCTACATTCCACAAGCGGGGGTGGCAGAGGTAGATCTCCGAAGAAAGTGGGTGTGCACTCACTTTTCGCCGACGATGTTTGGTTCTTATGTAATAGGGTAAAGCCCATTGCAATTATATTGAGCGCATTGCCAAACTTCGGAATGATACAAGGATTTTTTTTCTATCAAAAGATTCTTTCTCCTATTTACGATTTTAATGAATACATGAATGAATGATTGATTTATTTGTCAGCACGTAGGTATTCATACAGGAATAGTCTCACTATGCATGTGATAGCTACGCATCTTATTCGCCATAAGAGCATTAAACCAGTCCACACGGAGAAATCCCTCATTAATTGTGATAATAGAACCACTATTTGAACTACATAGAATAAACCAGTGATAAAATCTGTAATATGTATCACTCACACACATCACATGAGAGAGGGTAATGTCCTAATCCTTACACATCTATACACATATGTGTATCCATCATGGAATTTTACACCGACCGTCATTTTATTAGCATAAAAATGATTCAACACCTTTCCACGCAGCCATTTCACGCAACACTGACCTCTGACAATCATCACATTATACATAGCTTAAATAAAGCCAGCTTACTCTGCGCAGGCCATCGCGATAAACACTAAAGTCTCATATTGATTTAGGGATATATGGCCCGCAACACACTTGTCGCTTGAGATGTCGCACCAAGACCAGCGCCGTCGCTCGATGTCCTGCAATCTATGTAGTCCATTAGTTGGTCCCAAATTGTCGCCCGAAGAGGTTTCATGCATCGTTCGTCACTAATGTTACGCAATACACGTCTATATTCTATGAACGGCTTTAAGCCTCGTAATCAGTAGAGGACAAATGTTTCACACATGTGTCGCTGCTGACGTCAGGCGAAGTCAAATGACACTTGGCGACGTCCCCTGATAAGCTTAGCAAAATCGCGTGATCTAAACCTTGGCGCCAAGTAGCTTTAGTTGAGAAACAGGAGTATGCCCGTAAATAATTCATACTAGAACATATATAAGAAAACGACAAACACTTTTTTTACAAGATTTTAGGAAAGTTGCAATATTTGTTTAGGTTGTTAGGTAGAATTAGAACTAGGTCCTCTTATCTCACGAAGTTGGAATTTGACATATTGGTTTTGTTCTGATGACAATGCACTCTACACCTTAGTCCGGTCTGGTCGGGTCTTGGCAACGTTTTACATGAAAATGTTTTTGGTGGGAATGTTCTTTTTAACCGATTGCTAAAAAGGAGGAGGTTCTCAATTCGACTGTGTTTTTTTTTTTGTATGTATGTTAGGCGATCATTGCTCCAATTATGAATAGATTTTGATGATTCTTTTTGCATTCTTTTTGGGTTCAGTATAGCTCCAAGGTGGTCCTATCCTATCCTATATCCTATCATCGGTATTGGACCTTGGACTTAGAAGATACACCAGGGAACTCCTCAACGACAAACAATACGAATGCGTGGATTGAGTTATTTTGGGTATTACGTTAGTCCTATAGAACTAATTAGAATATAAACCGACTTCAAAAAAGGAGGAGGTCGACAATTTGTCTGTGTTTTTTTATAACGTCTTTATTTATGAACTGATTTTGATGATTATTTTTGCGTTGGGTTAAGTATAGTTTCGAGGTGGTACCATTTTAATGAAATCGGTATTGAACTTTGGACTTTGAAGATACATCAGGGAACTCTTTAACGGCGATCAGTACGAATGTAGAGATTCCGTTATTATGGTTATTATATTGATATAAGGTACTGTAGGTACTTTGCTGTACAACTCAGTAAAATAATATAATATAGGTATATAAATATTAGTAAATAATTCACTGGTCACTTAGAATTGTAAAATAAAAATCTGTTTAAAAAAAACATACTTCAAAAAGCAAAAAAATAAATATTTGAAGTCGGTGCCAAGTAACCGACTGCACTAACCGGTACCGGCTTAAAATATTTATTTTTTGCTATTTATGACGGATTTATTTTTCTTAAAAAAGTTTTTTTGTTAAGTTGTTTATGACAATATTTTTTTTATAGTTTCATTTTTCCTTTCTTGTTTTGGGGTGTATTTTATTATTATTTATAATATGAAGTCCCTATAGTTTAAGGGGCTCGGGGGTAAAAGTGCTAAGTTTTAGATTTTTTTTTGTTGTTTGTGTACTAATACTAGCTCTCATAAAAAATTTCAACTTTCTAGGACTTCAGGAAGTACCCTAAGAATTTTGATGATTATCAGTGAGTCAGTGACGAAATCGGGGTTTTTTAGATATAAACAAAATCTAAAGTATAAGAGCTATGTAATTGAAACTTTATATGTTTAATGAGTCTACTATTGACATCTTATCCCGAGAATTTGGTTTATCTGGTATAATCCAAACCCAAGTTATGAGGGTTCAAAAAAACGACGAAGCGCTTCGAGAAAAGGTCGTAGTGCTCTTGCGCTTCGCTTGGCTCGTCTTAGCGGGGGCACGGTAGTGCCCCCAGATAACCTTGTTATTAAAAATTATTTTATTATATCAGTGTGCGAGAAAATCTCGAAATTAACTGTGGTAAGTACCATCTCGCCGCATATTACGCTGCATCACATGATAACTGTGATGATTCATCATCGTTATTCCCCTTAGTTTTTCAGAATGAGGAAAAATTAAGTTAACTAGTAAAACGTGATACACGCAGTTAACATTACATTTAAATTAAAACTCTAACGACGTTGTTATAAAACTCAATTGACAGTGAAAAGTTTTCAAAGGTTGGTACATTATTGCTAGTTTTTGAACACATTTGTTCACTAGCAAAATTCTGAGAAAATAATCGCGTGATATGCATTAATTGTGTGATGAATTCATCAAATTAAGAAATGAGATGGGTTTTTTTAATTTTTAATAAGTAATATCTTGGATCTAGCGTTCAATAACATAAAAAATACAGATATCCAGCCCCGTAGGAACGCTTGAGAGGAAACAAATTTCTAAAAATTAATAAAACTAAACACCGTCACCCCAGTATACCCTAAGCGTCATTTTTTTTAAATATTGCCCTACCTATCAAACATACCCTTGGATTTCCTGTGACGTGGGTGCGCTTAAAAACATGAAAATTAACATACACAAATACCCAGACCGAAACAAATGATTGTGGATCACACAAAGTTTTGTCCCCTGCGGGAATCGAATCCGTGACTATTAGACACCGTGGGCGGAGTGGCTTAAGCTCTTTACTACTGCGCTAAATCGTCCGACATCGTCGTCTTTCCGATGATGTTTGGTCCCTAATACGGAGCGAGCCTATTGCCATATACCGGGCACAATTCCTGACTCCGGACTCATACTGGGAAGTTATCGTTAGAAAAAAATACATTTTTCCGACCTAAGATTTGAACCTAGGACCTAGTGATCGCAAAGCGATGTGTTTTGCTGATAGACTAACGAGGCAGTCAGACTAAATTTCTAATAATATTTTTAGTAGAAATTTGGTCCCTCCTCGGTCCTCCATGGATCCCTTAAAATTGAGTTCAAGGGACTACTAAAATTAAACTCAAATAATTGCTCTTGTATAAATAAACTCAAAACTCAAAAAAAAATATGTTTTTTTTTTATCTAATCTAACTAATTATCTATCACCGGATTAACATGGCCTCTACTTAGAAGAACCCGCAAAAAACTCAGCGGGCATGTCTTTTTTGTTTAATTCTCTTTCTCTCATTTTTTTTTTATTGCTGAATTGTAAATTATTATTAAAGACATAACACAAAGAGCAATATTTGATATCTCCTTTTCCCATTTTGGTCGCTCTCAAGGACTCTTAAATGGCAGGCTACCGGGGTACTGCAACACGCTATTTTTTGATATAAGTTAAAAAAAACTTATATAGCAAAAAACACAATGGAAATAACTTGTTTAGTAAATGAGTTCCTAAGGCCTTCTTACAGCTCCATCATTACACCCTGCTCACCATCTAGGTATGTGGTACTTGTCAAAATAAATCCAACGAGCTCAAACATGTCAAAACTATAACTATATAGTTAACGTGGGTTCCTACCGACTTCAACATGATATCCAAGCCATCTTTGAGGTCCATGGAACTTATCAAAACAAATCTACCGAGCCCAAACACGACGGTGCTATCTTTTTTAGTTGAATTGTTCCTGTAACCAGGTTCCAGCTACACCAACAGTCTCTGGACACCATCTAGAGCTAGTCAAGATAAATCTAACGAGATCAGTTTGAACTCTACATGGTTGTGTAGTACTTGTAAATTCACCAATCTAATAAGTCTAAACACAATGGAGTAATGTTGAGTAGTTAACATGTTCCTATGATCACCTTCCTTCAAACCTGCATACCTGCCAAATTTGGGCAAGTAAAAGCTTAAACATTCATTAAAACAGACACTTGGAATTAATTTAATTTTACATATATTAGTATATATTTAACTTTTAATAAAATAATTTTGTAAATATCCGATACAAGTATTATGTTTTCTTTATTGTTAGGTACTTTAAGTGGATATCTTGGATTATTCCTAATGATGTTTGCATGCCTAAAGGCAGAATATGGCGTACGAACAATGTAATTTTGACATCCTCCGTAACCCACTTTCGCAATTAAACGGATTATAATTGATTTGTGGTTCCATCGCTCGTACTAAGCAGTTGGACCACGCAGTTACACCCGTTTTTACTGTTAGAAATGCAAAAGAATGACCCAATCATCTTATAATTAATGTTATTCACGCCTATATGAATAATTGTTCAATTTTCTCCAACCGTTCATTCATTAGTAGCAATAAAACGCCACATCTCCCTTTGCACGCTAATTTTGTAATCTGCGTTGCCTAATTTTGAGAATACTGTGGTCAATAAAATAATAAAATCAATTTCCCTTCCAACACTGGCGTGAGACAAACTAATAAAATCAGCAATCTGTGTTTGCGATAACTGCGCGGTAACCGGTGTCCGTTTACGCGCAATAAACCGAAATTATAATTTGAACGTCAAAGATGCCGACTTAGTTAGCGTTTTAAACGTTTTGCGATTCGTCACGAAAGGAGGTGGAGTTAACATCGATTTGTTAGGGTTAGGGTTCCATATATCGGTAAAATCATCGATCAGTATTTAAGAAAGACACAACTTAAAATCAAATAGGTATTGTATGTATTTCAGACATACGAGGGACAGTTTTCATAAAAGGCAACAAAGAAATTTAACTCTTTATCTAAGAATGATTTTCCCGCCTTTCATTTTCATTCTTCTTGTTTATCTATTTGTCTGTTCTGTATTTACATTTTTTTGTAATCGATCTTAAACTAACTTTCCTATTAGTTACATACTTGAAACTTTACTAAAGCAGGACAACATTGTAATTTTATGGCACCATGAATCTGGTTTGATAGTGTTTGGGTGGGATAAGCGGGAAATTCAGAGTATTAATATATTCTATTCTTATACTTCTTATGTATTTTCCGCTCTTATAAGTCATCAACTCACTTGCTACTGTACTCGAGAGAATTTTTAGCGGTTATTTTTAATTAACTTTTAACATTTGGCAATGAATTTTCAAAAACCCTGAAAAAATGCAAAACTTCCTATTTCTAAGCCCACTGGTTTAAGTTGTGCATTATTTGTGTCAGATAAGTTTATTATGAAGAAATATTAAATATGTACGGGACCATAACCCAATTTTCTGAATAAAAAATATAGTAAGTTTATGGCTATAGAAATTGTTTAGATGTCTTTGCTACCATCGATTTGTGTGTTCGATTTGCACTCGCAAACGACTACGTTAATTTTTATGGAAACGGTTTTAGTACCTGTGTCTACACAACAAAGGCGCTAGTGGCATTTAGCTCAGCTAGATTTTTTGTTATTCTTAACACTATTCAAGGAAAAAACATTTCCTTTGCGTGGAGACGTTTTTTAAACATGAATTTTATATACATACGAATGTTAGTTAGATGTCAACAAGTCCAAAATTGTACTAATGTTTGGTCACCCTACTTAGAAAGAGACGTAGGGCTCTAAGTGAGTATTAGCAGAGTGCTCAATCCATTATGGGTAATGTATTCATGCGAATAACAAAGTAGGGTTGTCATCGGTTGGTCGTCATCGATTAAAGGTTACTAAAATGGCAAAAACTGCTTGACATTCCAGAATTCGCATATATTGCTCAAATAATCCGCTCCGACATACAATATATACGAATAAAACAGTTTTGCTATAGCGGTGATAACCCCCCTGATAACATGAAAAGAAGCCAAAAATATATCATGAAATCCTGTCATTGTCCTTTTCCCGATCATAAACCTTCCACGACCGTCTCAAAAATATTTCACTGTCAAGTCGCACATCAATTTTTTTTCTCAGTACAGCTGTAAATTATTTTCAAACGAAACAAAACATCTCCAGAAATAAAATATTGTCTTTAATAAGAGGAATGTGACACTCGAATGTTACACATGACTGGTACATAATAAGTGTTCGTATGTCAGTCATCAAAGACTTTTCTCGGAAACGTAATATTACAAAGAGATTGTCATTTTGTATGATTTTTTTCATGGATAATTGAAGGGTACAAGACTGGTATTGAGGGACATTTTATGAACTGTATATAAGAGCAATTTAAAGTTTAAATATTGGGAAAAAATATCAAAAAGATTTTTAATAAGTCAGCCGTTACGGTCGCACTGCTTGGCTAGGGTTTTCTCTCACAAATTGAGGTAAGAGAACTTTAGTCATACTGCACCGTGCAGAATCAGTGCGGTCATTGATGGAGAAGTACTTATTAATGGTAAAGAAGGATAGGCTTGTGATTACTTAAAACTTCAAACCATACCACCCGTTTGGAATGTCATTCTTTTTTTGTTGTAGCCCCACACTTGGAATTATACATGTATCTTGGGTGCGTTCACAAACATGAAAATTCCCATACACGTATACCCAGTCCGGAACAAATAATTATCCCTTGTGGGAATCGACCTCGCGACTATTAGACACAGTGGGCGGAGCGGCTTAAGCTCGTAACCACTGCGCTAAATCGTCCGTCAATTCCTGTGCTGTTAAAATAGTTAGGTATGTAACTTGGACTGCTTCGTTGGCCTACCGACGTAATGTGCGGTTAAAGATCAGGAGTACATAGGTTCAGATCCTAGTTCTCAATAGTTCGGCATCTGGAATGTGTCTGACAATATGCTCGCATCCAATTACTATGAGACCTAGCATTGTCGGCGAAATATATGTGTATACAGTATACATCTGCCGCACCGCTGGGGAATGTATGCGTGACGGTGTTATACAAGAAAAAAAATCTCGTTTCAGTTAGCGGCACGTGCGGGGCTTGTCGTAAATATGTTTATGTCCGTTTATTTGCGTCGAGCTCGGGAACTTGCGCGACGCATTTGTTGAACGATCGATCCTGAGCACTCATTTTATTTTTGTATTGTGCTAAAATATTAATCTTAAATGAAAAGGTTTTTATTCATGTAGACGCTGGTAGAACGAAAATGAAAGAAATGTCCTTAAACTAACTTATTATTGTAGATAAATGAATATTGGCGCCGCTCTTAAAAGATAATTATTTAAAATGAATTATCACTTGCTTTAACGGTGAAGGAAAACATCGTGAGGAAACCTGCATGCCTAAGAGTTTCTCGAAGGTGTGTGAAGTTCGCCAACCCGCACTGAGCCAGCGTGGTGGACTATGGCCTAAACCCTCTCAGTTTGAGAGGAGGCCCGTGCCCAGCAGTGGGACAGTTTCTTAACAGGGCTAATATTATTCTTATTATGAGTATACACAAAGCATGCAAGATATTCGAATGAAACATATTATTAGTCATTTTTGACGTACAGATACAATTTTGATTTTTTTTCTAGCCTGTTTAAAGGTCTCGTCACATAGAAGACGCAGTGCGATGGGAGCGCTGCTTGGGGAATTGTGATGTACTAAAATGTACGGGAGATGCCACACAGCGCAGTCCCGCTCGGCGCGACGACAAACGTCACGACGAACATAGCCGAGTGGTTCCGTCGCACTTCGTCGGCTATTTGACAAAACCTTAACTGTCGCTCTCCTGAGCAAAGGTCTCCCCTTTACACTTCTACAGCTGTCGATATATTGTTATTTCATGCCAGAAAGTACCCGCAAAGGTGTCCAAATCGTCGCGCCAACTTTTCCTAGGTTGATCTCGTCGTCTGCGATCACCACTTGGTATCCAGTTGGTGACGGCGTTTGCTCACCTCTGCGAGTCTATTCTCAGCTATGCAGATTTCATACCTACGTCTGTAATACGGGTAATAGAACGCAGGGTGGTATTTCTGATGTGGACAATTCGTTTGACACCAACGTACTGCGTTCCAAAGCTCTCAATAATTCACAGTTATCATTATGCAAACAAAAATTGACCTACATCGGAAAGGTGTCACAAAATAAGGATTCCGCGCATTGCCTTATCTCAAACGAAATTACGGCTACACAAACATTCCACTAATCCACCCACTATTTACAATAAACACAGATAAATAACGGAATACTTCAATAAATAATAACACAACGTAACGTACGGCTCGTTACGGGAAACGTAAACATCTGATGCACGGATTTATACGAACGGTTATCGTAAACGTAAACTTGCCAAATTTACGTGGTCTAGTGATGTACACAGCTTTGCAAGAAAAGATTGTCGTTATCATAACGCTGGCGAGTTGATATGATATTCTTTCCTTGTCACACTACAAATTTACTAAATAATTAAGTTATTTATTCACGATTGCTCGCTAGCGTCACTTATGTCGCTAATGTCAAAGTTTTCTTGCTAATTTCTCCGTTGATATCAAAGAAGTCAAGCAAAAAGATATAGAAACATGAGAACACACGGAAAGAACTTAGTGAAAATAAGTTCAATGCTTGTGAAAAACGAACACTTTGTAAGCAGGCTTATTATTCAATAGAAGATTATTTATATTTATATGCAGGGATTGTGGTTGGTAACTATGTGCTGGAGCAAGATAATGAGTTTGTATATCTTGGATGCGCCTTCAGTAAGGATGGCAAATATACCGCTGATATACAGAGAAGAGTGAATGCAGGGAATAGAGTGAATGGTGCGATGGGAAGGCTACTTGGGAGCCGGCACTTAAGCCAAAAGGCGCAGCTGGCCATGCATAACGGAGTGCATGTCCCAATGCTGTTATATGCCAGTGAGAGTTGGGTATGTAAAAAGGAGGGTAAATGCGGTAGAAATACGATCTCCGCGAAAGATGTGCGGAGTCACGCTGACCGACCGTATTCGGAACAGCGTAGTAAGAAAGCGAGTAGGTATGAAAGATAGTATCGGTGTAAAGATGTGAAAGGGTATGCTCCGTTGGTTCGGGCATATAGAAAGAATTTCAGAAGAAAGAATGACAAAACAGATATACAATGCGAAAGTGGAAGGATGTAGGTACCGGGGAAGACCTAGACTATCTTACCATGGTCAAATAGACCGTGTCTTATCTGAAGGGCAAGTTAAGAGTCTACGTAACCGGCGAGTGTGTATGAGACGAACTATGAGAGTGAAGGAAGCCAGAGAGGTATGTAAGGAACGTACCTGTTGGAACTCTGTACTCTCTGCCTACTCCGCGAGGGTGCTGACGTGATTATATAGATATATAAAAGATAAAAATGTTTGGATAGATGCCATTCCGGCTCCACTTGAATTATGATAACCTATTCAATTGTTATTTGCATTCCCTTTCTTTTTTCTATTAATTTAACATAATTATATTTTTTTGTGGACCTTTTTTTTTGTAAATGAGAAAACCATGTAGCCATTCTCATAAATGATATAATTTGCTTTATTTAAATTAGACTTACCTAATGACCAACCTACATATCCCATACACCACAACAAAATATAGATGAAAAAATTGGTAAAAAGTTTCTTGCCCTTCTTCTCTACAGGAATGATATTCCGAAGTGGTGGTAGAGTTTTTGTTACTTTTCTGACGATTCATAAATACTATAATGGTTTACATGAATAAATAATATTCTGATTCTAAAAGATACAAAAAGGTCCCATTTTCGCTATAATAGTTGTTATAAGTTAAACAAATTGACCCTCGTCGGAAAGGTGTCACAAAATAAGGATTCCGCCCATTACCTCATCTCAAACCAAGCTTTCTAAAAAAAGAGTGTTTCTTCTTTCTCAATATTTCGGCCCTAATAACAAAATTGAATAATCAATTAGTATAGTTATATGTATTGTATTATTTTGGTTAATTGTTAATGCTTTTTAAATTCTACAAAATGGCATATTGGCAAATAACTTAAGCGGAGGCGTAGCTATATCCAAATCATCACGCCAGATCCTTTGCGAGATATATTTATATATTTCATATTTTAGTAGTCTTTGTCTATAGAGTAATACCAAGTATAAAAAATATATGAAAAGCATTACTCAATGGGGTGTGCTTTAAAGAAGTAACTACTTATGATAACTTAGGTACGTGCAGGAGACAAAAAAAGACTGGTATTTAAGGTAAAAGGACCTAATCTGTGTTGGGTGCCGAAGTTGCTTGCGCCCATAAGATTTACTCTCGATTTCCCACGTAGTCCCTGGGCTGTGTTAAACGAGCTGCACCTTCACAGGTGGTAGGCTATGCCTGTTTCTGGTAACCACCCTTTCAGCAAGGTCATGCCGCTAAGCGACCAAGTCTTATTCCGACATGTTGCGCGGAGTTGCCTTACGAGGAGGCGATAACGATTCTAATCTCAGTATAACTTCCATCTTCTCTGCCTACTTCAAAGTGAACAGGCTATTACTGAGATAGCAAGCTACATCTTCGACCCCATCCTCTCTTCATCAGGTTAGATAGGGGTCAATTGGTGATCATATCTGTATAAGTTCCGTTCTCTTTTCTATGTCCTCAGTATTTACTAAAATGAAACTTAATCAAATTTCTATGCCACCCCCATAGATGAGGTTCCAAATCATATGTCAAAATTACTTCAGAGCTTACAATCGCACTTTACTGAAACAGGATTAAGGGTCAATCGTGCAAATATGATACCTTGTGTACAGGCAATACCTGTATCGTATATATTGAAAATAACTCTGTTATCCGGTGCACAGTAGTTATTCGGCGCATCACTATCGGATTTGTTTGCTTTGTTATTTCGGGCCGCACTGCGCTCACTGGAATTTCATTTCGCCGGGCCCACTTCGGCTTCAAATAGTGCACAACCACTCGCTTTTGTGTATCGATATTGATATTGTTGAATTTGTGGTTTACAGAACACAGATAATGATAAATTAAAAAGGCTCTAGAGTAGATTTACGCAAATATTTTATAATTAAGGCCAACAAAAATAATTAAGAAGTTTTAAGTAAACTGAAATAGCAATGAATTTTGGACGTTAAACCCCTCAGTCCTTCCTGTGACGGGTAATATTCCTATTTAATAAGAATCAGTTGCCGTTCGCCTTCATCCAAATAAAACGAATTTTCAGATTTTAGTACTCATTCCTTGTATCGATCTATATCATCACGCCAGATCCCTTGCAGGGTAGGCAGAGAGTGCAGAGTTCCAACTGGTTGTTTCCTTACATACCTCTCCGGCTTTCTCCAATCTCCTAGTTTGTCTTATACACGCTCGCCGTTTACGGAGACTCTTGACCTGCCGTTCAGATAATACCCCGCGAGGGAGCTGGCGTGATGATATAGATAGATAGATATATAGATTTTAAACTTTTAAGTTCCGGACGTTCCGACTTCTTTACAGCACATGGTCACGACGACGTTGATAATAAAGAAGCTTGAAGGTACCTATCCCGGAATAGCAATGACTAGGTCATCAAACACCTCAGCCCCTCTCGTGACCAGTTTCTGTAGTGAAGCACTTGAAACGTTCGGAACCTAAAACCCAAAATAATCCGCGATAAAATAATTCCAAGTGTAAATTCGCGTAAATCTAATAACTCAATAAACAAGTTTTAAATCAACAAAACAAAATAATGGGTTAACAAATAGACAATCTACTGCTGTGCTTACGTTAAACGAAAACGGGATTTAAATGGAAAAGTTTCCCGCTATCAAAATTAGCGTCGGTGCATCGTCAAAGCACTGAATTTGGACAAACGGGATAGTCCGAGAGAGTGGTCTGAAATCTCATTAGCTGCACAAAGTATGGACAGACCTACGAATTCCGCGCGATCCCGATTTTGCAATCTTGTCACTATTTGGATGATGTAATATTGCGACTTAAAAATTTTGCGACGTTATCATTTTGCGACCTCGTCATTTTGCGACTTTATCATTTTGAGACCTTGTCGTTTTGCAACCTAGTCATTTTCAGACTTTGTCATTTTGCGACTTTGTCGTATTGTGACCTCGTCATTTTGTGACTTTGTCATTTTGCGACCTTGTCGTTTTGCGACATTGTCATTTTGCGCCCTCGTCATTTTGAGACCTCCACATTTTGCGATTTTGTCATTTTGTGACCTTACCGTTTTGCGACTTTGTCATTTTGCGACCTTGTCGTTTTGCGACCTTGTCGTTCTGTAACTTTGTCACTTTGTGACTTTGTCATTTTGCGACCTTGTCGTTCTGTGACTTTGTCACTTTGTGACTTTGTCATTTGCGACCTTGTCATTTTGCCATCTAAATGTTGGCATTATGAGGCGGATAGGTTGAGTTTACTGAGACTTTTTATTACTAATGTTTGGAGCTCTGGAGACAGTAAAGGATTTTTTAGTTGAAACCTGAATTGTCTCGTTGGTTTAGTAGCATATAGTGTAAGTGGTGATCACGAGGTCCTAAGTTCGGATTTTAGATCAAATATTTTTTTGTGTGGAAAGAGATTTAGTGATATTCCGGAGTCTTGAATTGTGTCTGGTGTAATTGCAAAACGCTTGCTCCTTATAACATTGAGACTATACGACGTCAGCGCCGTATGGGTGTACATACCGAGTATATATACCTCTGCCACCAACACTTGGGGAATAACGATATGATAGGGTTGATCATTATATTTTATATTATACTTGCGACCTGCTCAGGCATCGCACGGGTGAATTATACACATAAACCTTCCTCTTGAATGACTCTGTTGGTAAAAACCGTATGAAAATCCATTGGATAGTTATTGAGTTTATCGCGTTCAGACAGACAGACAGACGCGGCGGGGGACGGGTTCTTTTACAATATGTAGTGATTTTAAACTTCTAGATTTCCTACATGTCATACAATATTATAAACGCGAAGGTTTATTAGGATGAATGTTTCTTTACTACACGCAAAAACTACTGAACCGACCTTGATGAAACTTTACAATGCCTGCGTATATGCCAGAATAACAGATAGGCTATAATTTATAAAGATATTACAAAAAAAAATGCACAGCCAGCATGCATAGCTATCTATCTATATCATCACGCCAGATCCCTTACGGGGTAGGCAGAGAGTACAGAGTTCCAACAGGCTCTTTCCTTACATACCTCTCTGGCTTCCTCTACTCTCATAGTTCGTCTCATACACGCTCGCCGGTTACGAAGACTCCTGACTTGTCCTTCAGATAAGACCCGGTCTATTTGGTCATGGTAAGATAGCCTAGGTCTTCCCCGGTACCTACATCCCTCCACTTTCGCATTGTATATCAGTTTTGTCATTCTTTCTTCGGACATTCTTTCTATATGCCCGAACCAACGGAGCATACCCTTTCTCATCTTCACACCGATATTCTCTTTCATACCTATTTGCTTTCTTACTACGCTGTTGCGAATACGGTCGGTCAGCTTCACACCGCACATCTTCCGCAGAGCACGCGTTTCCACCGCATTTATCCTACTTTCATTCTCCTTCTTACATACCCAGCTCTCGCTGCCATATAACAGCGTTGGGACAAGCACTCCATTATGTATGGCCAGCTGCGCCTTTCGGCTTAAGTGCCGGCTCCCAAGTAGCTTTCCCATCGCGCTATTCACTCTGTTCCCTGCACTCACTCTTCTCTCTATGTCAGCGGTGTATTTTCCATCCTTACTGAATGCGCATCCAAGATATACAAACTCATTCACTTGCTCCAGCACATCGTTCCCAACCACAATCCTTGCATTCGTTCTGGTTTCTTCCCGTTCAAAAACCATAATAGCTAATACTGTTATATGATTTTATTCCAAAATATTGCTCCTAAACAAGACCCCAAAATTCCATCCAATACTAACTTTAGACACCCCGTAGACCCGGTAAATCGCCCCACTCACTCTAAACTTTGGACTGTACAGTTACAAGCCTTTAAGATTCTAAAACCTGGTGAATTGTGAACCAATTTTTGGGGTGGCCTTAGTCCAGTGGACGTGTTTTGGCTCATGAAAGTTCTAATAATTTATGAAGACACTAGTTTTTGCCCGCGACTTCGTTCGCGTTGACTTTAGACCGAAACCTACCATACTTCCGGGATACAAAGTACGCTATGTGTTAATCCAGGTAATAAAATATCTGTGTGCCAAATTTTATCCAAATTCGTTCAGCCGTTTTTGCGTGACTGAATAACAAATATACAAACATATAAAACTTCACAACTATAATATTAGTAGGACTATTATTTTTCCACCGGGTCTACTCGTATTTTCCTTCTGAACTTATAAATGGGTGGAGTAGTTTCAGAGTTGATCGCTTGAGGATTACAAATAAACCTTTCTTCTTTTTAAATATTGGTGTAGATTACAAAGTAAACTCGTGCGCAGCCGCGGGCAACAGCTAGTTAGATAAATGTACACTACGACTCCACAACTCGTAGTACAAACAGATTGCTCTATTAAACTAACAAGCGAGCCAATTTATTAGCAGTTCAGCGAACCCCACACCTATTGGTGCGCATGCGCGGATTAACTCGAATTATCTAATAATGAGTGCAACGAGTGACGCCCGCGCACTTCGCACCGACGACATAAAGTAAGTACTAACAGAAGTATAACTCATACTGAAATTATCAGAAAAATAAGTGCATGTGCATTGTACTTTCCTACCCCACACATCTGGCGTGGTGATATAGAGTAGAGAGAGAGAGGGACGAAGAAAGAAAAATAAGTCAAGAGTGTGACGAGCTCTGAACTTCTTTTGTAAGAAAAAACGCGATATAGCGTAAGGATAGAAATAGAAACAATAAACAATCTCACATCTTTACTATCCCAGCGATGTGGCAGATGTGCACTGTATACACATTCAGCCAACGATGTTGGTTTCCAGTTATTCCATAGCAAGTCTATTGCCATTATACTAGGCCCAATCTAGGCTCCAGACCGTTACTGAGAAATTTTTGGTAGAAAAACCCCATTAATAATCTTAATTCAGCAATCGAACCCACGTTCTTGTGATCGCAGCACTATGAACCACTTAACCAACAAATCATTTAAGTTAACGTTTTAGATTTTAGTAAATGCAGATTAAATTGGACCCGTCCGAACTCTGTACCCTCTGCCTACCCTGGAAGGGATCTAGCCTGATGCTATACAAAGATATTATAAATTTATAATGTCAACCCAGTAAAACCAAAGTCTAGATACTCAATACGATGTTTATTTAATTACTACCCAATACAAACTGCACTTAAACTAATCCTATAATCTAATTTATATAATAGTTATCTAAAGGTGGTACTACAATCTACACGCCCACCGTAAAAAAAAATACATGATCTCTAAATGAAAGAAAGAATGACAAAACAGATATACAATGTGAAAGTGGAAGGATGCAGGTACCGGGGAAGACCTAGACTATCTTACCACGACCAAATAAACCGAGTCTTATCTGATGGAAAAGTCAAGAGTCTCCGTAATTGGCGAGCGTGTATGAGACGAACTATGAGAGTCGAGGAAGCCAGAGAGGTATGTAAGGAAAGAACCTGTTGGTACTCTGTACTCTCTGCCTACCCCGCAAGGGATCTGGCGTGAGGTTAAAGATAGATAGATAGATCTCTAAATATGTTTTTTTTACATAATGTTTTTTTTTTGTCCTAGTAAATGAGTTTTTCTTTGCGTCATAAATACTTAAATAGTGACAGCCGTCGAAATTTGCCGTGTTAATACTTGATCTCATCCTTGCTTCCAGCACTTGACTGATAGAGGCTGATAATGATGTCAATAGTCAAAGTCAAAGTCAAAAATGATTTATTTGTATAGGCCAATACATAAGCTCTTACAAACGTCAAAATTATTACATTTTTTATATCTACCACCGGATCGGAACGCGGCCTCCACTGAGAAGATCCGGCGAGAAACTCAGCGGGCTAGTCTTTTAATTTAATTTGTTTGGCCTTTCCGATAACCATTTTTTGTTTTTCAAGAATTGTATTATACATCATTTATAAATGTTGCTGATTGAGGAGCTGCTCAAACCAAATCTGTTTTTGATCAATCTTCGAGCATATCCCGAAATTATATCTACACTAAGGAAATTAAATCAAGCGACGCCTTTAATAAATTACTCTTTTATACTTCTTCATCTTCTACTCTTCTTCGTTCGTAGAACTGGCAGCTGTTTAAGAATAAAAAGGTTCGCGAGTGGCGACCACTTGGCGAGTTATAGAGTGCACTCCCTACGAGATGGACCTGGACCGATGACGTGGTTAAGGTCGCAGGTAAAAAGAGGATGAGTACAAAATAAAACTAGTCGTCGTTGCGGTTTTCGAGGAAGATCTTTGTACTGCAGTGGAGTTCTTCGGCTAAAGATATATAAATATAGCGGACGGCTTGATCCAGAGGTTTAGAGCTTCACCTGCTCAGCCTACTGGAGCGAGTAGTTGCGGGTTTGATTCTGGGACAAATTTTTGACCCACAAGTGTTTGTTCGGTCTGGGTGTTTGTGTTAATTTTAGTTAATTAGAAAAGAAATTATTCCTAGAGCCACGTTTAAAAAAAACACCGATTCCACATTTCTTCCAATACTTTGATATCATAGACTGTCTCGTCGGTCTAGTGGTCTATCGCTTTGTAATCACGGTCCTGGGTTCAAATCCTAGGTCGGACAAGTGTAGTTTTCCTAACGAAACCTCCCCAGTACGAGTCCGGAGTCTGGAATTGTGCCCGGTGTATGGCAATAGGCTCGCCCCCTATTACATGGGACCTAACATCGTCAGCAAAACGTGGGTGTACTCAGTACACCTCTGCCATCCCCGCTTGGGGAATATAGGTGTGAATTTGATATCAGTTTGAATGTATTAGTTTCCCGAATTATTCTGATAACCATTTTAAAGATGGTCAAAAAATGCTTCAAATTTAATTGACCCATTAAGGAATAAGTTAGATCTTCGATTAGATGTATAGAATCATTTTTTATTAAGTTGTCTTTCTGGCTCTTTTTCTATATCATGACAAGTCTGCGCAGTAATAAAGTGGGGTGACAATAAAACATTTATTGTAAGCAATCTATTGCGGTGACAGACTGAAAACAAGTCATTTTTTTTTATGTATTCTAAGATTTTCACGCGAAGTCTAATTCTTCTAATATATATTCCGTCATCATTCACATTTGTCGCTTACGAATTTCAGAAAACCCGATGATGAGCTTTTTTTAGATTTGGCTTTATGCCACGTTCATTGCATCAGTCAAAAATGTCCCACTGTTGGGAAAGGCCCTCATTCCAATCGATAAGAGGAAATGTGTCATACTACACCTCGCGGACCCAGTGCGGATTCGTAGAGGCAGGTTTGTGGCAACCAGCTGTTGGAACTTTCCAAGCCGCATATAAGGCTTCTTATTTGGCGTAACGACCACCACATTAAGTGCTAACCAAGACCAATGGCTTGCCTTTTGAAGCACTTCTTCTTCTTCTGGTGCCTCTCCAACTAGTGAAGGTTGGCTATCAATTTTTGGAAATTGTCCTTATCCTGTGCGGCACGAATAAGCTGTACCGCGCTAGCAATTCCCATCCACTCCCGGATGTTTCGGAGCCACGACTATTTTCTGCGGCCCACACGCCTTTTACCGGCAACTTTGCCCAACATAATGACCTGTAATAGATGATGTCTATCGTGCCTAAGCACGTGGCCGAGGTATGCAGTTTTTCGTCTTTTTATGAGGGTCAGGGTTTGAAGCACGGAGGTGCGAATATAAAATAACCACCCATCTAAGACTGACCGTGGCGAACGCTGCTTAACCTTGGTCATTAGTAGGAACATCGCAGTAGCACAGCGCTACAAGTACCCCTATAATATATTGATTGAATATATTTAAATTCAAAAGCAGTGATAGCCTAGTGGTTTAAAGTCAGAGGTCTCGGGTTCAAACCCAGGCACGCTCCTCTGTCTTTTCGAAAACATGTGCGTATTAAAAATTAACTATCACATCCTTTACAGGTTCATATAATAAGTATACATAGTAGCTATTTTGACTCCAAGTTTGTGCTGACTTTGTCTTGACTGCCTCGTGCGAAAAAAGAAGTATTTGTTTTTTAACTTTAGCACCCATTGCTGTGCAATTAGCTTGTGGAGAAACTAGACTTCATACGCGGCGCACGTCACTTGGGGTAACACTGAAAATCAGTGCTGTGTTGTGGTTCACGCTGCAACACAGATTAACGCTGAGTGTTCCCCCATTGGTGCGGCTACGTAGTATGTACCTATTTGTAATTTTGTATTTTTTTTGTGTTATTGTTAGATCTTATATTCTGTAGTGTACTGCTATTAGCTGGACTAATAAATATACTTTTCTTTCTTTCTTTCTTCTTTCTTTAACGGTGAAAGACAACATCATGAGGAAACCTGCATGCCTAAAAGTTTCTCGAAGGTGTGTGAAGTGTGCCAACCCGCACTGGGCCAACGTGGTAGACTATGGACTGAACCCTTTCAGTTTGAGAGTAGGCCTGTGCCCAACGCTAGGACTGTTTCTCAACAGAGCTACTATTCAATCAATCAATCAACCAGCCTATCGCAGTCCACTGCTGGACATAGGCCTCTCCTAACACGCGCCATTGCACACGGTCCTCCGCCTTCCGCATCCAGTCTGTCCCAGCGACCTTTTTGAGGTCGTTGGTCCATCTAGCTGGGGGCCGTCCTACCTTACGCTTGCCAAGTCGCAGACTCCACTCTAGGACACGTTTGCTCCATCTCCTTCTGCAGATGAGACCAGCCCATTGCCACTTTAGCTTACTGAGCTATTACTATTATAATTAAATAAAATAAAAATATCATGTCATGTCCCAGGTATTTATTTCTACTATTCTAGGTAACTAAACTAAATGTGCTCAGTAATCACGAAGTCCTGGGTTAATATCTTAGGTTGAACAAAAATTTTATTTGTTGATAGAAAAATTTTCAATATCAGTCCGGAGTCTGTCATTTTGCCGGGTTAAATGCAAATAGGCTTGCCCCTTTTTGCATGGGACCTAACATCGACAGTGAAAAGGGAGTACGCAATACACCTCTGCCATCCCCGCTTTGAGAATATACGCGTTACGATGTTTTCATTTGTATACTTTAAATAATACAGACTATATTGTATGACAATTCAAGGACAACATACATTTCGTCGACAATTGAAGTTCTCCCCCCATCTTCCCCGTTACCGCGTCAATGTTTACTCAATTATGAGACAGCTTCGACGACAATTAACAACTGAATTAGTAACAGTATTGACTGAGTATTGTGTTCGTACATAATATTTGCACAAGCACTTGGAATTGATTTAGTTTCGGCAGCCGTCTGTTAGTCTTTGGTTTAAATAAAGATTTTAGAGAAACCAACTATGAGAAAGCGTTGAGTATAGTTGAAGAAACAAAAGCTGGCACAAAATGTTATTTTTGTAATTAAACATCAACAAAAATGTCACTGCAAAGTGGTTACTGTTGTCGTTGTCACTGTATGTTCAGTATAACAGATTACATAGAATGCATTGAAAAAAAAATGTGAATAACCAGATCACCGATAGTGTACGCACGAGTGAGCCTGTCAAAGTCAAAGTCAAAAACATTTTTTAATTGTTTAGGCCAATACAAGAGAACTTACAAACGTCTTAATTATTACATTTTTTTCATCTACCACCGGATCGGAACGCGGCCTCCACTGAGAAGATCCGGCGAGAAACTCAGCGGGTTAGTCTTTTAACCTAATTTGTTCAGCCTTTCTGATAACCTTTTTTTTTTAAATTGTATATAGCGTTTTTTAATTTTGTTATTAATTTTGCTGTTTAATTGAGCTGCTCAATCTCAATCTGTTTTATCGGCAAGATAATACGAAATTTTTTAATGTCTAATTTTTATTGTTTTTTTAAACTTATATAGAAATGCCAAAATGGTTCAGTTTTAACACGCCATCTACTAAGCTAACATGACATATTTACTCATTTTAGTAACGGTTTCAAGGTTGGTCTAATACCCTCCAGACCAAAGCTAACTTTTAAAAGACATGTTTTCAGATAAACACATGCAGTCGTCACAATGATAGTATTGTACCTATTAACGGTGGGTATGTGCGCCAATACTATTCATGTTGACTGTACTACAGTTAACAATAAGAGCATAAGAAAAGCATAGTTTTAGTTTGAATAGTATTGTAATAAAGTATTAAATGCTCTGACATACGATGCATAGGGAACTAACTATGGAATAGAAGGAAAAATATTTTTTAACATAAAATCTTTTAGTACCGTGTGTTTGTAACCTACCTCACGTGAGGTTCAATTTTCTGGAAATTAAAACATTGCTTACATGATATTATTAACGGTTTAAGTTAATTCAACTTAATAACTGACCATTAGTGTACTTTATGAGCCATGACTACAGGAATAAAACATTTAATTTTTATTATAAGTTAACAATTTTCCTCCCACACGAAACTAACTCGATATTATTTCAAATTTGATATAAAAAACATAACGATACTAATTCTCGGAAATCCAAACGTTCATCGCACGCACATTTGTAAGAGTTACCAATTGTGCTGAATAAAACTATAGCATATAAATGCAGCTGGTTCATTCTATATTAGGACCTTGTATCCATCAAAAGCGAAGGTGGGCGGAGAGAAAAGAAGAAAGCGGAAAGGCGGACAGAGTATTTTGCATCAAAGTGGAGACGAGGTGGTTTCTGCCAAGATGGAGTGGAACCATGTGTGCCCGCGAAGTGTTCAGATGCTAAAAACATTTTCCGTACACCACTTATCTCCTTTGTACAACACTTATCTCCTTTTGTCTCCAGTGCGTTTGCACTTAAAAGGAATGAGAATTTTTCTCTCGTCTGCTCCGAAACTGTGTTTACGGAAGGTAAGCGGACTAAAAATACAGGTACAACAACATCCAATTGGTCGTTTACGTAGCATCCCTTTTCCTCTACGCATACTTCTACATTGTTGCTAGCACGGTCGCTAAGATCCCAGATATTTAAACGTGCAGATC
The DNA here is from genome assembly GCA_905147815.2 of Phalera bucephala. Taxonomy (NCBI): domain Eukaryota; kingdom Metazoa; phylum Arthropoda; class Insecta; order Lepidoptera; family Notodontidae; genus Phalera; species Phalera bucephala. The sequence continues at coordinate 2,586,340 of LR990625.1, read as the reverse complement.
CCTTGCGCCCAGCTGTAAATGTGAACTTGAGAGGACGATGGCAAAATAGCTCCACGCTTGCGTGTGCATCGTGATAGAAAGAAATGAAGTAGTGCATTTTATTGGGCTTAGAAGTACAATCTATCTATCTATATCATCACGCCAGATCCCTTGCGGGGTAGAAGTACAACTTAATTAAAATTACTACGTTACCAAAATGACTATTTTTTAAGATGACTACTTGTTTGGATTTTCTAAAGCATCTACCGTATCAATAATTTTAATTAAAAAGACATTTTAAAAAGAAGATTTTATAGCAAAAATACGACACAAATATCATGCTTAGTTGAGGAGATCCTGTAACTTCTTTCCAGCTCCATCGTCAGACCCTGGACACTATTCGGGTATATAGTACTCATCAAGGCAAATCCAACAAGCCCAAACACGGCGGGGTTATATCGATTATTTGGGTGGTACTATTAGCCAACTTATGGCTTCTTCATCAGACCCAGAACACTGTCTTGTTGTATAGCACAATACCAACTAATAAGCCTAAACACGAAGTTGTAACGTTTTGTTTTCTATGACCACCTTTCAATGCCATTAACAGACCAGCTCCATGGTAGTTAAGTTCTAAATACCACAAAGAAGAATCAATTCTGAGAAGCTTCAATTTTTTTTTCCTGCGATACCCAAAGTAAGGTACATACTGCAGCGATACATGTGAGCCATCTGTTTTCATAAGCTGTGCAAGAACAACCAGAAAGAGATGGAAAATTCGCAATCATTTGTCCATCAGGCACAATGGTCCACCGTTACCTGTTATAATGCAGGATGCTAAATAATTACACATTCATACGCAAATGTACGGTACTGTATTGTGATGTGACATACTTTCGGACGCTTTTCAAGAACGTTGCACCGAAATCGGTAGTGTTTGTTAATCTGTGGTGGGGTACTTTTTTTGTTCTGAATGCACGCAACGGTAACCCGATGTGGGTTAAAGACGGTGCAATTTTTTTGATATGTTAATTATGTTTTCTGAAGAGTTTTTTGACATTTATTTCTTTTAAGCCGGAGGCTTTTTTCCTGCTCTTTTTGTAAGGATTTACTTGAAGTTATTTATTTCAAATTTCAAAATGGCTATGTGTTCTCTAAATGAAATCTGAAATAGCTGACATAAGCATATGTACCTATAGGTTTATGTATGATAAAAACCTTTATGAAGGTTAAATATATTGTAATCATAATACCTTTTAACATACACACGGTACCTTTTAACATTACCTTTCACCATTCAGGGTAGCCATGTATACGTAAAAACCGATTGAAGAGGGATTTGGCTGAAAATCAGCGTTGGAGGAGACTCCGGTCCCGCTCCAGCACATGCTGAGCCAAACACCTTTCGGCACAGCTCACACGGCAGCAAACAATACTTATGGTAGTATCTCATTGTATCTTATTCTTTGTTTGTTTGTTTTTATCCCTGTATTTTTGCTGTGCTGAATAAATATTTTTCATTATTTTTTTATTTCACACGGTTATACTCAGTACCTATGGTAGCCGTACCATGCAATGCGTAATATAAACGCTATTACAACTTTGTGGCGGAAAATAATGAAAATATACCTATACAAGGTCTAACATAATAAACGCAAGACCTGAAAATAGTTTGTTCTAAATCGATAACTGAGTTGATTCCAAAAAATTTTATGGTATCTTCCTTTTTGTAATTTTCAAAAAAATGTTGTGACCTTTGATCTCAATACGCAGACATATATATACAAGTTTCATTGTCAATTGGAGCATAAAAGTGCTTAAAAAAGGGGTAAAGAAAATTAAATTTTCGAAATTTGGTTTTAGTATTGAAGTTGTGAAGCAATCATCTAATTGGGGAGTGCGAGGTCTCGCGTTATTTACGATACAGCTTGTATATAGGACTGCCTCGTTGGTCTAATGGTAAATAATGTGTTAGCTAATGACGATGTTCTGGGCTCAAATCCTAAGTCCGACAAAGTGTGGTTTTTCTAGCAAAATATTCTCGGTTGTATTCGGGGGCCCGGAATCGTTCCCGATATAATGGAGTTCTCGCTTCGTATTATTTTGGTACATCGTTGGCAAGACAACAACATAGACATGACGATATATTTAAAAAAAAGTACCATCACGGTGGTGGCAGAGATGTATTTTACCCATATTTTGCCGACGGTGTTACGTCTCATTTAATAAGATGCGAGTCTGTTACCATTGTCCTGGGCACGATGACAGCCTCCGGACCGATGCTGGAAACTTTTCTATTGAAAAATTACATTTTGTTCAACCTAGGATTGGAACCCAGGACCCATAGACTAACAAGGTAGTCGAGGCAACGTGACCGTGTATTTTTTTTTGAATAATTTTATTTTAGTGAACTATGTAAGTATGTAAGCCAGAGAGTAAGGGAAGAATCCATTGGAACCCCGTACTCTCTTCCTACTTCGTAAGGGATTTGGCGTGATGATATGGGTTGATAGGTAGATTCATTCATGCCCACTTTAAACACTACGGCGGGATTGTGTTAAATGTTTATACATATTAAATCAGGAGTGTTTCCATTCCCTCTTAATATTCGTGATTGAATGGATTTTCCTTACTTTAGCAATGATAGGTAGATGAAATGAATTTAATTTTAAAAATCCCTCAACAATATTTAACTTCAGCGTTATCACATTGAAAGCCCACTACCTCGGTTTCTGGGAAATGATAAACAATGTTACCAGATAGCTGATTCGCTGTAATGTGAATCATGGTGATACGAAAGGGAGGTCATCTGTCTGTTAATAAAATTTAATGTACAATGAATTGAGGAGTAATTTTCCAAATGTATATATGAATGTTTGAAAACAAAGAAATGTTTTAATAGAATATAATAATATCAGTCTATACTGCCCCACAGCTGGGCAAAGGCCTTCTCTCACAAATCGAGGTGAGAGAGGTAAGGTCATACTCCACCACGCGGATCCAGTGCGGATTGGTGGAGGCAGGTTTGTGGCCATCTGCTGTCGGAACTGTTATTCTTTTTTAAAAAAACGTAGCTACACACAAGGATTTACTCTTATGTCGTGGGTGAGTTTACAAAGATGAAAATTCACATACTCAAATACCTAGACCGAAACAAATAAATGTGGATCACACAAAGATTTGTGCCGTGCGGGAATCGGACCCGCGACTATTAGACACAATGAGCGGAGCGGCTTAAGTTCTTAACGCGTTTAATCGTCCGTCGATAAATAGGTATTAATCCTAATAAATAAAAAAAATATAAATAATATCAGCTTATATTGCCCACTGCTGGACAAAGGCCTTCTCTCACTAATCGAGGTGAGAGAGATTATGTCATACTCCACCTCGCGGACTCAGTGCGGATTGGTGGAGGCAGGTTTGTGACCACCTGCTGTTGGAACTTATCAAGCCGCCTTTAAGACTTCCAACTCGGCTTAACGACTACCACATTAAGTGATAGCCCGGAGGCACTCGAATATGAAAATGCCACAAACGGTCGCCCATCTCGGTCCAACCGAGTCCAACGCTGCTTAACCTTGGTGATCGGTAAGAACACCGCGGTTGCACAGCGCTACGAGCGCGAAAAAAAATATACTGGAATGCTATATCGAACTTAACGAATTAATAAAAATTATTTGACGAACGGCTTGGTCTTGTAGTTAAGAGTTCGATTCCCGCACGGGACAAATCTTTGCGTGTCCCACAAATGTTTGTTTCGGTCTGGGTATTTGTGTATGTGAACGTCATGTTTGTAAACGTACCCACGATACAGCACAAAAAGCAAACCAGGGGGGCTACGTTAAAAAAAATGCAGGGAAAGCACCTGGAATTCTGCACTCTCTACTAACCCCGTAAGGGATCTGACGTGATGATATAGATAGATACATAGAATTGAAAAGAAAGTAGGGCTGTACTGCCGATTTTTTCGCGTCTCAACTTCTTGGACCAATGGCACAGAGTGTAGGCTAATCCGTTCACTGTATCGAATCGTAGCGGGTTAGGTTCTAGCACGTAAGACAAGCATACTACCTAGTAAGTGGATACGCTTTTTAAAAGACGTTTTCTTAAAAAAATATTCTTAGGTATGTATTTTGTACACAAGTCCTAGGCCGACCTAGGTACACCCACATATATATTTTTTCTGTCGAAAAATTACTTGTATCAGTCCGGAGTCTGGAATTGAGCCCGGTGTATGGCAATAGCCCTCGCTCGCCCCCCATTACATGGGATCCAACATCGTCGGTAAAAAGTAGGTGTACATAGTACACCCCTGCTACCCCCGCTTGGCGAATATATGCTTGACAATACTTATTCATTTTAAAAACATTTTACAATTTTCGCGTTTTCTATGCATTGCTGTAGGTAGGTAGGGTAGGTCTTAAAAATATAAAAAAATCGTCTACTTAGAAGCCGTTATAGGGGAACCAATTTGATTTTATTTATTCCTTATGATTTTTTAAAAATACATTTTCTTACGTAAGAGAGATATTTAGTTCCATTTAATTCTATTATACTTTTTGGCCTTTCCAGACTAAACAAAAATTCATCATCAAAAACTAACCTAGAAAGGTTAACTTTTGAATATGATTCTTTCATTATGAGCTTAAGTACCCATAATTTTGACATCGTAAAGTACCATTAAACTTTTCAGCAATACACGAAAAAAGTAACGCTGGTAACAATTTTATAGGGAGTATTTTTATTTCTTTACTAATTACTGGTTTAATAGAAACACAACCGCAATTAAATTATTACAAATTAACCCTCACTATTCAGTGGTTTTCACATAATAACTATAGGGGGTGGAAACATTTTTCCGTTCACCACAACCTTGCAGAGGCGACCACAGAACCATGGGCGTGATGACATGGAAACTATGGCACTGCTACTTATAGGGCTGACCTGTGATCCAGAAATGAAACCAGATAAATAGTCCTTAAGTAACATTTTTTTACTCACTTATATCAGAAAAAGCAGTGATAGCCTAGTGGTTAGACCGATGAACTGCAAAGTCAGAGGTCTCGGGTTCAAACCCACGCACGCACCGCTGTCTTTTCGAAAGCATGTGCGTATTAAAAATTAATTATCACTTGCTTTAACGGTGAAGGAAAACATCGTGAGGAAACCTGCATGACTAAGAGTTTCTCAAAGGTGTATGAAGTTCGGCAACACACACTGGGCTAGCGTGGTATAGTATGACCTAAACCCGCTCAGTTTGAGAGGAGGCCCGTGCCCAATGGTGGGACAGTTTCTTTTTTTTTTTTTTTTTTTTTGTCTGATTTTCACAGCAATCTGTCACCGCCATGGAACATTAAGCCGTGGGTTTGTTGGGGTTATGGAGACGTGATCAGGAATGCGACCAGTGCCACTTCCTATCCTTAACTAATCATGTGCCTTCACTGAAGCACATCTTGGGGAATTTTGCGCTTTAGTCTACGTAAACCCTGTCTGTTGTCTAAGAGTTTTTGAGCCAGTACATTAGGGTGGTTTGCAATTCTGTCTTTGTAGGACTTGGTGTATCTAGCTATTTCCTCTCTGATTGTAGGCATTTTGAGATCTTTGTGTAGTTGTTCGTTAGTCACAAACCATGGGGCATTTGTCAGTATCCGTAGTGTTTTGTTTTGAAATCTTTGGATTATTTCAATGTTGGAGTGAGAAGCCGTTCCCCATAGTTGTATACCATAGGTCCAGATCGGTTTAAGAGTAGTCTTGTAGAGCAGGATTTTGTTATCCAGTGAAAGCTGAGATTTTCTACAAATGAGCCAGTAAAGTTTTCTGAGTTGTAGACTAAGCTGTTTTCTTTTAGTGAAAATATGCTTCTGCCAGGTTAAACGTTTGTCCATATGGAGGCCCAGATATCGCACATGATCAGCTTGTGGCACTGCCTTGTTGTTTAGCGTGACTGGTGGACAAGATTCTCTTCTTAGTGTAAACGTGACATTAACCGATTTACTTTCATTAGCCTTGATCCGCCACTTCTTCATCCAGGCAGCTACGCTGTCTAAGCCGTTTTGTAACATTTTTGCTGCAATGTCAGGCTGACTGTCAATGGCTAGAATAGCCGTGTCATCCGCAAAGGTACCGGTAATAGTTGTAGTACTTGTGGGTAGATCTGAAGTGTAAAGCAGGTAGAGAACAGGACCGATCACACTTCCTTGGGGGACGCCTGCCGATATTGGACTAAGTTTTGTAACTTCATTTCCACACTGGACCATAAAATGCCGTTCAGCTAGGAAGGATTTGATAATCATGTACAAGTAATGGGGCATAGCTGTTTTGACTTTGTACAACAACCCTTCATGCCACACACGATCGAAAGCCTGGGATATATCCAAAAACACAGCTGCACAATATTTTTTGTCTTCAAATGATTTCATAATTTCATTTGTGAGTCGGTGTACCTGGTCAATAGTGGCATGTTTATGGCGAAATCCAAATTGATGGTCGGGTATTAAATGATTACTCTTAATAATTGGCAGGATGCGAGTGAGTAGCAGTGATTCGTACACCTTTGCAGTTATAGGCAGAAGGCTAATGGGCCTGTAAGATTTAGGGTCATCTGGTTGTTTGTCCGGTTTCGGGATCATCATTATCTTAGCTACTTTCCATTGAGCCGGAAAGAATTGTAGTTTAGTCATACAATTGTAAATGGACGTAAGTAGGATTAATCCAGAGTACGGTAATTCTGCTAAGAGACGACTTGTAATAAGATCATATCCTGGGGCTTTCTTAGGGTCAATTTTTTTGACTGCATATGCAACTTGTTGCTTGGTGAAATTGGGAATGTCGTGTTCTATCGATGGTTGAGGGATATCTTGAATCAGGAAGTCGTGGACTTCTTTTTCATGATCTGCTGGACTTTCGTTTGGGTGAGGTTTAAAGACTGACAGAAGGTGAGCAGAGAATACCTCTGCTTTTTCGGTGTCTGACCGAGCCCATGTTCCATCTGGCATGCGTAGAGGAGACGAGGCAGTTGTAGGCCGCTTAAGTTTTTTGGTGGCCTTCCAAAGAGAGTAACCAGAGGCTGCAGTGGAGTCCAACCTTCTTAAATAAGACTGAAACTCGTTGTTGCGATCACGTGCGAGTGCATTCTTTAGTTCTCTAGTAATATGATTTAATCGAGTTTTTACTTGCGGACATTTCGATTGTTGCCACCGCTTCCGAAGTTTTCTTTTATGAGATATAAGTTTTATCAGATAGTTTTCTATAGAGATGTTATTCACCTTGGTGTTTTTAGGCAGTGGAGTAGAATCCCAAGCTGCTCTTTGCAGGGTCCTAGTAAAGTAATCGACAGCCACCGTAATGTCGTATTCTGATTTCAGTCTTGTTGGTTTCTCAAATGCTGAATCAATAAGATGCCGAAATAACGTCCAATTTGTCTTACGATTGTGTAACACGCATTTAGGTTCTTTTTCTGTTAGAGTAGTAGACATATTCACAATAACCGGAGAGTGATCCGATGAAAGGTCTAAACAACTTTTGCAGGTGATGTAGGTTTTGGAAATACCTTTAGTTACACAGAAATCTATAACGTCTGGTATTTTATTGGGGTCTGTGGGCCAGTATGTGGGATCTCCTGTTGACAGAACGTTCAAATTATTTGCTTGAATGCACTTAAGGAGTTCCCGTCCACGCGGAAGGATGAGTCGGGAACCCCAGAAAGTATGTTTAGCATTGTAGTCACCACCAGCTATGAAGCGTCGGCCAAGGGACTCAAAGTAATCTTTAAAGTTTACTTGTTTGATGTTGTGCCTCGGTGGGCAGTATAGGGCTGAGATAGTCAATTCATTGTTCTGCTCAATCACAACAATACTGGTAGCTTGAAGATAATTGCTAGAGAAGGATGTTGACTGGTAGTGTTTGATTGCTGTCTTTATTAAAATTGCTGACCCACCGTGCGCTTTGCCATCGGGATGCATTGTGTGATACAATGAGTAACCTGCGATTTTGAAATAACTCTTGCTGGTAAAGTGAGTTTCTGAAATGAGCATTACGTCAATATTTTGGATTTTCAGGAATAGTTTTAACTCTTCGGAGTGGTTTGATAGGCCGTTAGCATTCCAGATGCATAGTTTTAATGCACCAAATTTGGCATAACGGTCATGAGTTCGCCCAGCATTTTAGTGATTGTCATTATCTGGTTCATTAAGGATTGAATCATATCTTTGATAGTATGTATAGAGTTTGGCTGGTCTTGGACTGTTAGGATTTGTGTTTCTTTGGTTTGCAGTTTAGGTACTCCGCTTGTAATTGCGGCATATGTCGTATCATTGTTGGTTATTTTAGTATCAAAAGTTTTACTACGTTGTATCTTTGGTCTTAAGGCAGGATATCTGATTTTTTGTAATTCTTTATACACTTCACATCCCTTGTAATTTGCTGGATGGTTTCCGTCACAAAGGATACATCGTACATCATCTGATCGTTCCTTTCTCGTGCAGTTTGTAGTAGCATGTGCTCCTGCACATTTCACACATCTAGGTTGACGATGGCAGAATCTACGAGTATGTCCATAGCGTTGACAGTTTGAGCACTGTGGGATTTCCCTTTTTGGTTTTGGTGGTTCAACAACGACACGGCAATGGAGAAGATAAGTAAGTTTGTAGATGTCTTTGTTGTTTGGATTAGGCTTGAGGTCTATGTAGTGCATGGGGATTTGTTTCTTTGTCTTTCTGTCTTTAATATTCCAAATATTTGTAACTTCATGTCCCAGTTCCTCTATTGCCAGCTTAATGTCATCAATATTTGTGGAGTGATGAATATTTTTTATTACTACACGGAAACTTCTCTCTTCTTTTGGATTGTATGTATAAAACTCTGTATCCCGTTTCTTAAGTTCTTTGTATATCTTTGAGTATGCTTCCGGAGTCTTTGGCTGAATTTTTACTTGTTCTCCGCGAAGAACTTTGAGTTCATAATCATCTTTTACTGTGTCATTTAGCATTTTAGTTAGTGGTTGTATATTACTAACCTTATCCACAAATAAGGGAGGTGGTTTAGCCGTCTTAGGTGCAGTTGGAGTAGTGTCTGATGTTATTTCAAGACCCGAAAAACTATTACTAACTGGAACAGGGGCACCTAACCAGTAGTTCAGTTTGCTTTGTTTGTTTGTCCCTAAAAGTTCTTCAGGACTACGATGTCTCTTTCGTATTGCAACTTCTTCCCAATTTCCTTCTGGGGTTGTGGTTTGTGTTTCTTCTTTCTCCAGATCTGTTGTCAAAGTAGATTCGTTCGCTTGAATAGTCCCACTAGTGGCACCAGATCTTGGCCGGTTAATGAAGAAGCTTTTATGAAATATTTGTTGGCTTAGAGTTTTTGAAGGATTACTGTCATTATTTAACGATTTTTCCATTGAGTTCCCACGAGAAGGGTCGATAAAAGGTCACTCATAGGGTAACGCCCATCCCTATGAGAAGGCACAAATACAACGGTGATGCCCGATACACCGAGGTTTGCGCTAGGAACTGGTCACCCACCAGCCACTCATCCTCTTAGCGCGTTCTCACCGTAGGATTGGGATTTTTTTATAGAGGTTTTGTTTCCTCGTAACCCAGGCAATTAAGCCAAGGTCATCAATTCCGTAAGACATGACTACGGGTTTCCGATTACTGGGAGACATTTCCTTCTGCCAGTGTGCTGTGGGTGGCTAGCCCACAGTGGTCAGGTTACTTCACCGCCGCCTAAGACCCGGCGTTGTTATTCATTTGGCACCACCCAGGGGGCACGTGTAGGGTTGTTGCAGGTACACTCCTACGGACGCGAATAACACTACCCCCCTAAACAGGGCAGCAGGGACAGTTTCTTAACAGGGCTTATATTTTTATTATTATTATTTATGTACGTACACTCACGCATTTATTTTACTGAAATAGCAAAGACTACATACAAGTCCCCACATACTACGATTTTGACACACCTACTTTCCTTTATCTACGAGCTATTGTAAATATTAGGGCTTATAACCGAACATAATATTTTAATGTTTGGGTCGCCGTCATCGAAACCGATGTGGAGGACTAGATATTTTAAATGATGGAAAAAAACAGGGAGTTTATGAATGAGGTATCGATGAATAAAAGCCGTTTTATTTCAAACGTTATGGATATCTATTTATCCATATATCTGTCTATCAACAAACCAGATCCCATGCGGGGGACGCAGAGATAAACGGATATAATTTTTATTGTAATGGTTGGTAACTAGTAACCCTAGCATACAGTTAAGGGTAGTTCACGCTATGAGTGACAGAGCGATGGCGTGCTGAATGGTTTGAACGTGGTTGAAACGCACGCTAAGCAATTTTAATCTGCACTTCCGGTATTGTGGGACTTTGTCCCTTGCCCGGGTCAATTGTTATGTTGGGTGTCGGGGTCGAAGTTATTTCTACTGCTTTGGATTGTTAGAAAATTTGCTTTAGAAAGGGGGAATTCCCGCACAGGACAAATCTTTTTGTGACCTACAAATACTTTTTTTGGTCTGGATGTATATATATTTTTTTATATATTTAAAAAAACGTTGCCCCACACAAGGATTAATTCCTGTGTCGTGGGTGCGTTTACAAACATGAAAATTCACATACACAAATACCCAGACCAGAACAAATAATTGTGGATCACACAAAGATTTGTCCCGTGCGGGAATCGAACCCGCGACTATTAGACACAGTGGGCGGGGCGGGCTAAGCCCTTAACCACTGCGCTAAATCGTCCAATCGTCCAATGTGCATGTAAATTACATTTTTACCCTCACAGACACAGAATAATTTCTACACTCGTTGGTCTAGTAGTGGATAACGAACACGACGTCATTGGTTGGAATTCTAGGTCGAAGTAGCAGACCAGAGCCTGGCATTGAAACCGATATAATAACAACAGGCTCGCTTAGAATTATATGGGGGTGTACCAAGTACTTTTTATCACTGCTTGCTTAGGGAATACGGTGAGACGGTGTTTATTTCATTTTTACGCAAAGAAAACTGACGAAGTTAAGAGTTTTTCGGCGACCGCGTTTTAAATGAACCAAGAGAGTAGAAGAAGTAAAAAAACTCTGTAAGGGAACTTATCCCGCAAGGGAACTGACGTGATGATATAATTATATATTTCGTTTAAAACTACTGTCGCTGCTTTAACATGCACAATTTAACAAAATAGATACAGGCTCACATATTTATTTTTAAAAAAACGTAGCCCCTCACTAAGATTTATTCCTGTGTCGTTGGGTGCGTTTACAAACATGAAAATTCACATGCACAAATATCCAGACCGAAACAAATAATTGTGGGTCACACAAACATTTGTCCGGGACGGGTACGGGATTCAAACCCGACATTTTGGACATAGTCGACGGGACGGCTTAAGCTCTTCACCACTGCTCTAGAGCGTCCGTTAAGTGTCCGATGAATTGTAATGCATAAGTACGATAAAAAGTTTTGGAAGACTTTTCCGTGGTCCGATCGATTTGACTAAGCGGACGAAGTCGGACCACGCAGTCACGGGACTTTTTATAGTTGGATATGCAGAAAAATACCTGCTTAGTGCCTAATGTTGGTAATGGCACACACAGTGCCAAAGCATTTTGTGATTTAATAATTTAATAAACTGGTAACGACCCTAGACCATTTATATTAATTAACAACAACTACAGACAAACACACATCTAAGGCAAAAGTATGCACATTCATTCATCCTTCTCCCAAAACCTCTGTTACAAAATATTACAAAATTTCCGATTATAAATATAATTATGTGTTATTATGTCACATTTTTTACACCTGTTGGAATTCTGTCCTCTCTGCCTTTCCCGCACGGGTTCTAGCCTGATCATGTAGATAGACATCTATGTTATTTCCTTACATAAATCTCTAGCTTCCTCCACTCTCATAGTTCGTCTCATACACGCTCGCCGGTTTCAGAGACTTTTGTCTTGCCCTTTAGAAAAGACACGGTCTATTTGGTCATGGTAAGATAGGCTAGGTCTTCCCCGATACACTCACTTTCGCATTGTATATATCTGTTAAAGTTTCTAATATTTTTCTTATGTTTTCTTGCCGATCACCAAGGCTAAGCAGCGTTTGATTCGGTTGGCCTGAGAAGGGTGACCTTTTGTCGCATTTTCATATTCGAGCGTCTCCGTGCTTCGAAAGACACGTTATGCCGTAAGCCCAGTTGTGGTAGTCTTTAAGCCGAGTTGGAAGCCTTATAAGTGGCTTGATAAGTTCAAACAGCAGGAGGCCATAAACCTGCCCTCACCAATGCGCACTGGGTCCGCGTGCTGGAGTATGACCTAATCTCTCTCACACTTTTTGTGAGAGAAGGTCCAGTAGTGAGATAGTATATGCTGATATCATTATATATATTATAATCTGTTAGATAGATAATGTATCAAATCTGTTGTGTCTGTTGTTTATCTCAAATATGTTGCGACAAGTGTGCGCGGCCGTACGACCTTTAGCGTCTTATTGTTATGATTTCTATGACGTTCTTTGAAATCAGCTGGCCTTGCCCGTGAGCTGATCTCAAACTTAACCCTGGCAGGTCACCCACCCCCATCCAATAATAATCACCAGCGAGGTCATTTCACTTGTACGCGTGTTCGCTTCGTAAATGTTAATAAGCCGGTCTTTTTGTTTTGTTTCGTCTGCCTCGTATCCTGTGCAAGCTATCCGTCAATTTGCGCGTTTGTTTGTCTGTTTGTCTTGCGGTGGTGTGGCTTGGGTGATATTCAGTGCTATTTTAGCGTAAAGTAATAAACACTGCCTCGTTGGTCGTGTGGCGAGTGGCGAATAATGCGTGTAGTGATCACGAGGTCTTGGGTTCAAATCCTAGGTTGAACAAAAAGTAATTTAACGTTTTAACAATTTTCAGTATTATTTTATAGTCTGGCATTGTGACCTAATGCCGTCGGCAGTATGTGAGTGTTCATAGTACCTAAACCTGTGCGACACAAACATGACTGGTATTTTTTTTTCTATAGATAATCCAGTCATTCTGTTCGACCCAGGAGGCGAAAGGACCTCATGGTCGCGGGAGTCGGCAGAGTGTGAATTTATTATAAAAAAAGGTATTATTCTAATATTCGAGACAAAAAGAAACGTTACGATTTCACTTCAAACAAACGAAAATATCCGACTACTACTAAATTAATTTCTACATACAAGAGCAAAGCTATCCCCCTGTCCGAGTGGGGGCCGGACGGAGTCCTCTGCGCTAATGCGGCGTCGAGTTGCTCTCGCGAACGTTTTGGCAAACTTTCAACTGTCACACGCATAGTGTGCGCGGCTGAAGGTTAGTACTGACCTCTATTGACAGCTATACTAAAGCGTAGAGTAAGTTACTATTATCTATTAAATAATTTCTCCAAGCGGTATCAGAAGTAGACTATTTTGAGTAGAGGACGAGTTTATTGCCAGTATATACAGAGCTGCGATTTCTTTTTGATAGAAAAAACTAGGATTCAAAATAAGAGGGCTTAGCACGAAAAGATTGACGTTAGCGTGACGCTAATGTGTAAGCGTGCTGTCATGTTCATATTTATTTAGTAAATTTGTTGTGTGACAGGGATAGCATATCAACTCGCTAGCTAGCGTCACGTTACTATTAAGGAGAAAGTGATATTGTACGACCAGAAAATAAAAAAAAATATCGTTTCCAAACTAACAAAAACATCTGAATGTTAATAAATTAATTTCTATATGTAAGAGCAAAGGTAACCCCCCTGTCCGAATGGTGGCCGGTCGGACGGGGTCTTCTGTGTTAATGCGGCATCGAGTTGCCCTCGCGAACGTTTTGGCAAACTTTTAACTATCACACGCATAGTGTGCGCGGCGGAAGATTATTACTGTGCTCCATTAAAAGCTATATTTAAGCGTATAGTAAGATACTATTATAATTAGTCAACAATATTACATACAATAAAGACCTACCCCGCAAGGGATCTGGGTAAATTATATAGATATATAGTATAGAGGTATGTAAGGAAAGAACCTGTTGGAACTCTGTACTCTCTGCCTACCCCGCAAGGGATCTGGCGTGAGGTTATAGATAGATAGATAGATATACAGTAAAAATACTCACGCTAATTCCCCAAGCGGTGCCAGAGGGACTCCGTACGCTCACATTTCGCCAATGATGTTGGGTACCAATCTTATTAGATTCGCCTCTATTGAGGGCAAACGTATTGTCTTAATACCAGGCATACTTCAAGACTACGACTTTTTGTTTAGGATTGTAGTTACTTATTGAACTTATACGATCGGACTAGGATTGGAACTCAGGTCTTTGCTCATATGTCAACATGGCATTATCCGACTACTAAATGTGTTATTAATTGAGGGATGGTTTGGTCTAGTGTTTATCAGTGGCTTCGCCCACTGGATTGAGTAGTCGTAGGTTCGATTCCCGCACGGGATCTTTGTGAGACCCACAAATATTTGTTGCGTTCTGGGTGTTTATGCATGTAATAATTGCAACATGCAAGAATAATTCCTAGAGTGGGGGGGGGGGGGGGCTACATTTTAAAAAAAATAGTATTTAATCATTCAATATGCCTCAAATTTTAGTGTATTAGTCAATTCACATTATACCGATTACGTATAATAATTGAATTATTCTATTAAAATATGGAGTCAGGTAAAATATTTCAGGGCTTTTAAGTTTCTAAATATATATCTGAAGTAACACGCAGCCATCGATTTTCGACATTCGAAAGAAAAACTGTATACTACTTTTAAATATAAAGTACAGTCGTCTAGTAGTCTATGTATACACACACACACACACACACCGTCACGCCTATATTCCCCAGCGGGGGTGGCAGAGGTGTACTGAGTACACCCACGTTTCGCCGACGATGTAAGGTCCCATGTAATGGGGGGCGAGCCTATTACAATATACCGGCCATAATTCCAGACTCCGGACTCGTACTGGGAAGTTTTCGTTAGAAAAACTACACTTGTCCGGGTCCGTACACACTAGAATTTGAACCCAAGACCTCGTGATCACAAAGCGATGCGCTTTGCCACTAGACCAACGAGGCAGATAATTATGTATATAAGAAAACATAAAATACGTTCAATACTAATTCCCAGTAGTACGCAAATATATGATATCTCCGAACATCATATCTCACACTGGAAAATCTTCCCGAGACGCGTTGCAAAGGAATTTCTATCCGCAGCGGGTCATATTAATCTCTTTCACATTTCCACGCGAAGTCACCGGCGTTACTGCCCAACGTACCATCTAATAGTTGAAATTGTTCGCTTTTAATTAATACGTCACGGCATCGTGGTTCCGCACAGTGTGTGATTATCGAGGGATTTCTGAACCTGATTGTAGTTCGAGCTTGTAATTTTTATAATATGCGAATGATGACTTAATTACTTAGCAATTGTTTTATGGGTGGTCGCAAATAAAAATACCCTTGGAAAAACTGACTTAATGGTTTAATAAAGTAGTTATTGATATTTATATTATGTACTTGAGTTTCATGAAATGTTCAAAGCAATAATCATGACTCAATGCTCTAATAATAGCTATTGCTAGTTTTATGAAACAAGTCATTTTGAAAAAAGATACATAGTCAAGCCTATATTTCTTAAGCGAGAGTGGCAAAGGTGTATTTTTTACGCCCACATTTCGTTGGGTCCCAGAGTAATAAATGCCATAACACTAAACACGATTCCAGACTACAGACGGCTTTTAAGATTTTTTAGAAAGAAAAGCACACTTTATTCGGTCTAGGATTCGACACTACCTTGTGATCACCAGCTGCACTTCGCGCTATTAGACTAACGGAGTAGTCATTTTTTTAATAACTTGTAGATAGTTGAATCTCTTGGAGTTCTTATTGCTATAATACGTAAATTTTTATATCAATGTTTTAAGATATCTATAAGTCTTGTCTACATACTAAATAAGGGCAATGGAACTCATCAAATGCTGCCCACAGTACCTTATACACCCAACGTTGTAATGTAATTACACGCGCGCTGTATAATTATCAAGCGGTTTTTGTAGCAGACTATACTTTAAACTTGTAATTTTTATAAAGTGCGAATTATGGCTTAATTAGACGGTTTATGTAATGATGATTGGGGAATGAGTAGGGGAAGATATTAATTTAAATAATAACTTGATAGGACTTATACAATATCAAAAAGTATATACCTTTAGGTCTACATTGTTCCGTCAGTGTATACTGTGCTAACACACAGGTTTCTGACGACTTTAGGTGCCTATTGTCATTATATCGGGCTTAGCGTCAAATGGCGAACAGGATGTCGAAGAATATTTCGATAGAAAAACCAGAACGAAGTACAGAGTTCTCCATTATAAACCCTCATGCATTTCCTCACCTGGCCTAGATTTTCTTCTATTTAAATTCGGTATTTCAGTCACAGTCAAAATTTATTTGTTTTGGCCAATACAAAAACGCTTACAAACGTCAAAATTAATATTATTTTAACATCTACCACCGGTTCGGAACGCGTCCTCCAATGAGAAGATTCGGCGAGAAACTCAGCAGGCTAGTTTTTTAACTTAAAACTTTTCCTAACTATATCATAGTTAGTCAACATACTTATAAGTTTTATTTATCATATGGATCTTCTATGATAGTTATAGCATTCGAGGAGAGAGAGTCAACAGTCGAAAGGCGAGATGAACTATGAGAGTAGCAGAAGGGAGGGGGGTGTATAAGCAAAGATCCTGTTGGAACTCTGTACTCTCTGCTAACCAGGCATATGCTAACCTTGAATCTGGCGTAACGATATACAGCGTGTAACATATATAATGCAAGACCTCAGACAACCCAATTAGATTATTGCTTTACGAATTCAGTACGAAAATCAAACTTCCAATTACAAGGAGATTCATACCATTTATTTAAGCTCTTTAGTACCCAAATTAGCCATAAAAATTAATTATAAATTTGTAGGCACGTTGAGGTGTTTGCAATATAAACACATAGCCATAACGCTTTGAATAATTATTAAATATTGTTTAATTCAGCGAACAAAACGAATAACAGCGTTTTTTGAAAATTTAAAAAAACTTACTTCTACTTTCAGGTCTTGCGTTAATTATGTTACACCTTGTATACCGAAAAAAGACGGCTTTCAGACTCCTAACAGGATCTCAAATAAGGCTTTTATTTCAAATTCAATTTTTTTTTATTCATATAGACCAAAAGGCACTTATGAATAGTCAAAAAAGAAAATTATTGATTACTTGTGACTCTACCACCCGTTTGGAAAGTCATTTCTGTGGAGAAGAAGGGCAAGAAACTCCACGGTTACTCTTTTTTAAAATGAGAGTTTTACCATTCTTTTTGTATACATTGCATTCAAGGACTATGGGAGAACAATGCAGAACGAGCTAAATAGATGTGCTTAAGTATAGATTAATCATAAATGTATGTAGTCTAATGGTATTGGTCAGTGTCTACATAGTCCTCTCAATTATAAAATAGAGATTTTGTAAAGGTATATAATAAAAAGTATAATATGAGAAATAAAAACGGTTACTATCAAATATGTCAAGAGTACGTACAAAATAACTGGTTATAGCTCCAGTGTGATGCCGAGCGAGACAAAATTCAACAGCTCTACGGTACACGTTCAATCAGACAAAGGACAGAGGACGGACTAGTCTCCACTAGCAGTACCCGTTCACGAGTATGACCTGAGAAGCAGCCATCATTCTCCTCAACCATATTTGAGGGAAAAGAGTGGCCCGCTCCACAGAGCCGCCACTAGCAAAAAAATTTTAGTGAGCATGACCAATCCACGACCCTGTCGGCATCGTTCGAAAATAATATTTAAAATCAATGAACGCTCGCTAGGCAGGACACGCTGCACTTAACATTATATTCTTGTGAATATCAGGTAATTTGTGTAAAGGCATTATTATCATTAAAGAAATCATTTTCATTTCTTTATTGAGGACTGGTCTGCAATTGATGATCTCAGGCGATTGAAAGTGACAAAGGAGCCTAAGATGCGGCTTGAAAGCTCTCTTTAAAAAAGACCACAACATGTATACACTCTCCGGCATACCTATTTTCTCCAAGCGGGGATGGCTGAGATGTGCTGTGTACACCCACTTTTCTGTAACGAAGTTAAGCCCCATGTAATAGGGGGCGAGCTTATTGCCAATACCGGGCATCATTCCAAAAAAAAAAAACAACAGTGGCACTCCGGAGTACAGAGTTCCAAAAAAAAAAAACAGTGCCGACAGAAGTGGAAACTTGAACAATGTGCATGTGTATCTATGTACGTGCATACACAATATATGTACATACTTATATTTTTTCCCATCTTAAAACAGCCCAACGCGCCTAAAGAAGTTTTCACTTCAAAGAGGTGTCGGTAACAGTGTCGCGAGTTCAATTGTTTTTCCCATCTCAAAAAATGCCCCACGCGCCTAAAGAAGCTTTCAATTCAAAAATATACACGTGAAATACTGTTTTTATTCTCCGAAATCATTATTCCAAACACACCTCCATCAAGGAAATAATAAACATATCAAAATCATACATCATTCGCCAAAATCCGTGTCTATAAAACTCAACAAACATGAATCCCTTTGCTCGTGTCTTGTACACATCAAAAGGAAGTGCATCGCGTTTAAATTTGGAACATAATGTAAACTGCGCGAGCGCACGCCAAGGTTGCGTGGTGCACTCGTCTTTTTGACGTTTGTCAAATTAGCCGCCATTATACCAGAGTATATCTATTTATGTATTTATATTTACACCGTGATTGTACTGTGGAGTGTGTGCTCGGTTGCGTATATCCAAACTCTGTAACGCCTCGTGTTGGAAGGTATGTAAATAGGAACTTTACTAAATCATGGGTGCATATGTTACCGGAAATATATGAAATCCGTCATTATATACATGGCTTAGAAAATGTATAACATGCCCAAAATTGCTAGGGGATTAATGAAATAAATTTTACTATACACATTTACTAGAAATTCTATACAATTCTTAAACAGAAACCGGAAATATGTTAAATTCTAGATGTCGGTATATCACACCAGGGTAAAGAAGTGTTGTTGGGTATACACGGCTCAAACTCAAACCTAAATCGTTTATTTTGCATAAACCCTGCAATTATTTACAAATTGTCTTATTTAATTTTTTTATACTTACTAATCTACCATCAGATCGGAACGCGGCCTCCGCTGAGAAGATTCGGCAAAAATTCAGCGGGCTTGTCCTTTTTGTCTAATTCTCCATTAACATATTTCATAATTTTCTAAATAGATAAATACGTTTTATATAATACACAATCATTTATGCGATTCAGCTACAGTGTAATGTCGTACGACTGAGATATAAGATTAATCACAATTTTTGTAAGTATATGCTCTAAAGAAAAGTTAAAGGATTCTGGGTGGACCAGCCTCCACAAGCAGCACATCACGATACATCGCTATGCTCATTACTATAACTTCGTGAAGTGATCGAAATGATCGTTTGACGAAATAACGCACCGCGTTTGGTTATAGCAATTAGGGGCCCACAACTAGTTAGGCCGCAATATATTTCATACTCGCTGATAGAATATTATGATTTTTGAACGGATAAAATCGGTAAGTAACAAACCTTGCTGGAACTCTATACTCTGCCGACTCCGCAAGAAATTTGACGTGATCATACAAGACAAAATTCGTTAAATTGAAGTTTAGTTGTGTATGACACCCTTTAGTTCCGTGGTAGGTTAGAAATTTATGGCCCCAATAACTTTACTATGCCTACCAGTAAAGGATCTGACGTGATTATATAGAACAAAATCTATATTTCAATTATTCAAATTTAAACAATCAAAATTCCAGCTAAAATTAAGCAGTTTAGGATACCCCGATATGGCTGTAATAGGTTAGAATTATGGCCGTTATAACCTTCATTTTTTTCGGCCATACAGAAAATAAGCGGAATCAAACTCACTTGTGTGCAATTTAAGGTTATTAAACTATGTAAAAACAAAATGTGCTAAGGTGCTGACTCAAACCAGATTTGGTGTGACTATACAGTGAAGATTTCAATACAATATATGTGTACTATTCAGCACTTGCCCATCGTACAGTTTGGATATACGCTGCCCAGATAGATCAATTGACATATCGCTGAAATAATAAAATAATGATCTAACTAAAAAGCAGAACAAAAGAAATTGAACTTTTTAGTCCTTAAATTAGAGTGATTATTCTAATAACAAGATTTTTGAGTTGTCTCATCATAACAATTGGCCGGTGTATATTAATATTATTTTATAATTATGATACGTTTGTTTAATTTTTTTTGTTTGATAAATTACAATTACTTGGAATATACATGTGGGCTACTTTTTATGGAAGAGAAATAAGGAAGTATTTAAACAAGATATTTCATATCACTGAATGCGTAAAAAAGGATTAACTTTTTAGTCTAAATTTTATATCTATATCGTCAGAGCAGAGTAAGTAGCGAGTACAGGGTTCCACCGGTTCTTTCCTTACAGACTAATCTCATTAAATTTACTCTGCTAGTCTCTTTTATACACGCTGCCGTTAACGGATACTGATTAACTTCATCATCATCATCATCTCAGCCTATACTTGTCCACTGCCGAACATAGGCCTCCCCAATCGCTTTCCAGCGTAAACGGTCCGATGCCACCTGCATCCAACGACTTCCTGCGATTTTCACAAGATCGTCGGTCCATCTGGCAGGTGGTCGTCCCACGCTGCGCTTGCCAATACGTGGTCTCCACTCTAGAATCTTTCTGCCCCAACGCCCGTCCGATCTACGCGCTATGTGGCCCGCCCATTGCCACTTCAGCTTGCTGATTAACTTATGATAACATAAATTTTATATCTATATTGTCAGAGAAGATTCCTTGCAGAGTAAGTGGCGAGTACAGGGTTCCATCGGTTCTTTCTTTACAGACTAATCTCACTAAATATACTCTGATAGTCTGTTTCATACACGTTTTCCGATAACGGATACTGATTAACTTATGATAAAAATTTTCAACTAACAATCATACTTCCCCTGTTTTATTATGCAGGAAATCACCTCAAACATATTTCTTGGATACCAAAGTATCGGTCACATTATCCGAATAACCGATGACCGCTGGGACAAACGAATTTTTGAATTGAGACCACGGACTGGCAAAGGTAATGCAGGATTCCCTCAGGCTAGGTGGAGCGGTGACCTTCGTAGGACGGCTGGCAGAAACTGGACGAGAGTAGCCGAGAATCGTATCCAGTGGCGTGCACTTGGAGGGGCCTATGTTCAGCAGTGGACTGCTATAGGCTGATGATGATGATGATAATGAAGACCAAAATGTATTTTTATTATTTTCACAAAATGACTATTACAGGTTAATTGTCTTTTTAATTAATTGCTACATAAGACAGTGACTCGTTGATCTAATGACACATAGTGCGTCTGGCGTCATGAGGTCCTAAGTTCGAATCTTAGGTCGGACAAAGTCTGATATTTCTATCGAAAAGTTTTCAAGTGCAGCCCGAAGTATAGAATTCATTAGGCACATTATGACAATATAGCAGATCCCTATTACATTGTGACCTAACACTACACCACCTGCACCCCACAATATTGCCGACGATGTTAGATTCCAATATAATAGGGGGTGAGCCTATTGGCAGTTAGATTCTAATATAATAGCCAATTGGCATAATACCGGGCACAATTTCAAACGCTGGACTCCGAAAGTGAATTATTTGGATAGAAGAAGAGCACTTTGCCCGACCTAGGATTTAAACCCAGGACCTCTTCACTCGCTCTATGCACTACTTAACCATAGAAGAAAATCTTAATAGAAAAATAATAGACCATTTGAGAATACGAGGAACTTAAGGCACTTAGCCAACACCAGAATCGCTACATAGAAATGCTTTCTGTCATAGTTATGTAGCGATTAGCATAAAACATGCTCCTGCGCATCGCTGCCGGCTCCTTCCGGATTTTTTCAACGTTACATTACCTACAAGCGGAATTCCAGCCCGCATGGCATTGAGCGCTCATTGCCAATGTTCTGCATCTAATAATAAAACTGTACGTGTTTCCTGTCGTCATATATGAAATTGGGTTTTGATGAAACTAACACTTTGATACCCGGATTGTGCTTGTGGAAATGAAAAATACTTAATTTTTGTGATGTGAGTGATTAAATCGCTTTCGATTACATTGAGACTTAGTATTGTTTGTCAAATGGGGATGTAACCAAATAAAGAACCTAGACGTGACGGTTTTTTTAGGATGGCATAATTTTTTTAGGAGTAGGAAATAATCAAGCAGTTTGTCATAAGCCACTACGGCCTTGGGCCGATGGGTTGGGAGAATGGATGGGAGAATGGATGCGCAATCGCAAGCTGCCTATATTTATAACGGACTAGTTTCTGCCCGTGCCATGTAGACTTTAGACAGAAACCTTACATTTTTCCGTAATAAAAAATATCCTATATGTTAATCCAGGTAATCACCAATCTTTGTGCCAAATTCAATTCGAATCCGTTCAGCCGTTTTTGCGTGATTGACTAACAAACATCCAAAGATCTAAATATCTGGGGCACGGTAGAGCCCTCGTCAGGACGAGCCAAGCGAAGCGAAAGAGCACTACTACCTTTTCTCGAAGTACGAGTACAATAGTAGGTGAAAAATAAACGCGGAGGTAGTCACTCCTCTACAATTCCCAAGCGAATATCAGAGGTGGCCTTTGTGCACCTCTGTTAATTGTTAATGTTGCTTCATTTTCAGCAACTGATCTTAACAGGTGATTTACACAACACCAATTTCTCTCAAAAGCCTTTTATGTGCTGTACCTATAAAATAATAATAATATTAGCCCTGTTAAGAAACTGTCCCACTGTTGGGCACGGGCCTTCTCTCGAACTGAGAGAGCTTAGGCCATAGTCCACCACGCTGGCCCAGTGCGGGTTGGTGAACTTCACACACCTTCGAGAAACTCTTAGGTATGCAGGTTTCCTCACGATGATTTTCCTTCACCGTTAAAGCAAGTGATAATTTTTTTTGTACCTATGTCTCATCACAAATATACCAAAAGTCTGAGATAACACAAAGAGATTAATAGAAAAATTTCAAGCAAGAAAAACAGACAAACCTGCAGGAAAACCGCAAGCTGTTAAAATGGAACAAACAATGTGACTATTTGTCACGCCATGGACTTAATATGTGCATAATTATGTGTACAAGCTGTAACTGCGCGTGAGTTTACTGCGCTCAGACTCACCTGTCTTAGATCATAAGCTTTGCATGATAAGCAGAGATATAAGGGAATTATCGCTATTGTGACCTGTCGAGTTAAGCTATTGCGGGGATTTTTTAGTGGAATACAAGTCCGCCAAGCTCGGTGCTTCCCCGTCAAAAATTTGGGACACGACGGGCCCAAGACCTCTGACTTTGCAGTCCAACGGTCTAACCACTAGGCTATGACCGCTTCGTTTCTTTTTTTTTCATTCATTCATTCTTCAGCCGAAAGACGTCCACTGCAGGACAAAGGCCTCCCCTAAAGACCGCCACAACGACCGGCTTTGTGCTGTACGCATCCAACTTACCGCGACCTTCACCAGGTCATCGGTACATCTTTTTTATTTAAATTTAATTAAATAAAAAGACTTAAGGTCACTTAATGATTTAAAACTAATTTCTGCAGTTGCTAGGTACAATAAAGTATATAATATGCGTAAGTATATTCAGAGATGCCCATATTTTCGTGATTCGTAATATAAAATGAATAATATGTCACACACCCCGTCACGCCTATTTTCTCCAAGCGGGGTAGGCAGAGGTGTACTGAGTACGTTCACTTTTCAATAATATGTCGATAGGTATAACATTTAATTGTAACTTTTCTTGTAACATGAAAGTAATTAAATTGTATTTATCTACGATGATGGAGGGAAAACGGTTTGTCCCAGCGGTTAAGAGCTTAAGTCGCTACGCCCACTGTATCGAGCAGTCGCGGGTTCGATCCCCGCACGGGACAGATTTTTGTGGGACCCAAGAAAGTTTGTTAAGTCTGGATAATTGTGTGAATTTCATGTTTGCACGCACCCACGACATAGGTAAAATTCCTAGTGCGGGCTTAGTTTAAAAAAAAACATTAACCATCACTCCAGGTCCCTTGTGTAAAGAAAGATAAAAACGTTTTCCTTATGTAAAGATTAAAATATATTATAGTTAGCAAGACTGCCAAGCTCAAGTGGGGATGGGCGGGGCGTTTGAGCAGAATGAGCCTAGATAGGTGAGCAAAAATCACTACCGAATGGTGACCAGATGGACACCGACGCCTGGGAAGACCTAGAAAAAGATGATGCGACGACCTTCACGCCTATGAAGAGTGATGGTCGGATATGGCCGAGGATCGGGTTAAGTAGAGAATCATGGGAGAGACCTTTGCCCAGCAGTGGGACGAAAGAGGATATCACAAAAATAAAAACTAAAGTTAAATAAATTAATTCAAGTCCATTTAACCATAACTAGGAATTATTGCAGACTTAATCTGTTATCAGTGGGCCCCTAATATAAGAGGTATTATTAGGAAAGTAAATTAGAATCAGGAAGATAGTGGTATCAGCGCTCTCTTCAAAGTTGGTTACCGTGATAAAGGCGTGATAATAATATATTTTATTGGCCTATTGTTCTTTCATTGGATATCATTCTATTTTACTAATCCTACTTTAATATTATACATATGAAAGTGCTTCGTTAGTTCGGGCATATTGAAAGAATGTCAGAAGAAAGAATGACAAAACAGATATACAATGCAAAAGTGGAAGGATGTAGGTACCGGGGACGACCTAGACTATCTTACCATGACCAAATAGACCGAGTCTTATCTGAAGGACAAGTCAAAAGTCTCCGTGACCGGCGAGCGTGTATGAGACGAACTACGAGAGTGGAGGAAGCCAGAGAGGTATGTAGGAAAAGAACCTGTTGCAACTCTGTACTCTCTGCCTACCCCACAAGGGGTCTGGCGTGATGATGTGTTGTTGAAAGTTTTGTACGTTTGGATGTTTGTTACTCAATCACGCAAAAACGGCTGAAAGGGCTTAAAAGAAATTTAGCACACAGATAGCTTATTACCTGGATTAACATATATGACCCTTTTTATTCCGGAAAATGTAAACTTCCTGTCTAAAGTCAACGCGGTCGAAGTTACGAGCAGAAACTAGTATCGTCATATTTAGACAACTACCTTTGAGTTCCATAGGAATTTTTTTTTCCATTATGTTTAAACAGTAACTTATCCTTAAAGAGTAATCGTCGGTTTCAATATTAAGATCAAGTTAATTATTCAGACAAATCTATCAAAATTCTACTTACAGGTATGGTTTCGCTACATAGCCGATGCAGCGCGACGGAAGTGCGACGGTGGCGCGGCTTGGGGAGTTGTAATGTACTGAAATGTACAGGAGATGCCACAGAGCGCAGCCCCGCTCGGCGCGATGGCAAACGTCACGAACGGACGTAGCCGAGCGCTTGAGCCGCGCTCCCATCACGCTCAGTCGGCTATTTGACCAAACCTTGAGCTAATTTACTTATTACTTAAGTACTGAAAGCGGTCTTAAGTATAGAAGTACATTGTACACTCACATTAACCATAAAAACACATATTATGTATGTATTTGACATTACTATGGCATAAACCCTACAAGAATATTAAACAACTAGTTTCTTCTCGCGATTTTGTCTGCGTTGAGTTTAGCAGGGGTGGCAGAGGTACACCTTTACTACCCCTGCTTAGGGAATAAATATCCATCCTTAAATTGTGTGTGTATATAGTTCACTTTAAACACCCACAATTTACCGTGACAAAGTTAAATCGCAATCTAACAGGCAGGAACCTATTTCTTTTGTATAATTCCCGGGGATGATACTGATAATTTAATGATGGTAATTAGGCTAAACTCACGGAGAATCTTTCGATAGAATTTTTTTTGAATTATTCTTTTGTAAAGCTTGAACTTCGAGATCTCTAGCTTGACTATACGCTACTAGACCAACAAGATAGTCAATATAAATTACTCTACAATTAGAACTTAAGCTGTTCTATCCACTGAATCGAGCAGTGGCGGATACGATTCCCACACGGGACTAACCTTAGTGTAACCCACAAATGTTTATTTCTGTCTGAATGTTTGTGTTGTCTATACTCACGACCCAGGAACAATTCCTAGTGTGCGGCTAGATTTTTTGTCTAGTAAAAGAAAATAAAGAAAGAATTACATGTTATAATACTTTTAGAGCTAGTTTTGTAAGTTTTGTAATACGCCTTCATCTAGTTAGTAATGAAATAATACATATTGTATAGATGATCGTTCCACCCAATGCAATGGAAGCCGATATTAAAACACAAAAAGTTGACAATCAGGCTGATTATCCAATCGAGTCGCATGGACTAATAAATAACCCTCATGTGTGCATTGCAAAGAAAACTATTCTCATCAATCGATCTGTGTTGTGTGTGGTACAAGGTAACTTATTTAGATTATTCTAGTATTTATAGTGTACTAGGCATGCCTTTTAAGTTCTGTCGTTTCCATATTTCCCGGAAATTTTGAATTTGGAACCGTTCTATATTCGAATGTGTTTAAATTTTGAATCTCAAAACAGTTGAAAGTATTAGGATTAATGCTATTGTTTAGTCACAGCGTCAATTGGAATCTGTCAGGTTACGTACGAAAATGAATCTTTCTAAGGAAAATGTTCGTGCAATAATTTTTTACAACTTTAGAAGAGGCCTGACACGGCTTCAGTGTTTTTAAGAGTTAACATCTGTGTTAAGTGACGAAGCCCCATGTTTGCGGACTGTCGAACGCTGGTATTTAGAATTCCAGCGTGGACATACTAGTGTTAGTGACAAATTTCGCGAAGGACGCCCAAAATCCGCCTTCACTGAAGATAACATCATTGCTGTGTGACAACTAATTCTCGAAAATCGTCATGTGACGTATCGAGAGATAGAGGCTCTATTAGGCATCTCAGGGACAACTATTCAGAATCCAACCCAATGGAACCATCTTGCATGAAGCGCTTGGTGTGAGAAAGCTAGTTTGCCGTTGGATACCGCATCTGCTTTCCGACGATCACAAGGCGGCCCGCGTCAGATGGTGTAAGCAAACTCTGCAAAGGTTCAACTGAGGAGAGTCAAATCACGTCTACGACATCATCAGTGGTCACGAATCTTGGATCTATGCCTACGATCCTGATTCCAAACAACAATCTACAATCTGGGTCTTTCAAGACGAGCCAAAGCCGACTAAAGTTGTTCGTTCTCGAAGCACTCCAAAGAAGATGGTGGCCACGTTCGTTGGAAAAACCGGCCATGTTGCGACTATTGCACTTGAAGATCGTAGAACGGTTAACGCAGAGTGGTATACCACAGTTTGTTTACCACAAGTCATCGCCGAACTTCGAAAATCTAACTCAAAGCGACGCATCATCCTGCACCACGACAACGCAAGCTTACACAGCGCTCGTCAAACGATTGATTATTTAAAGCAGGAAAAAGTAGAAATTCTTGACCATCCTCCATACAGTCCTGACTTAAGCCCTAACGATTTCTTCACATTTCCTAAAATTAAGAAAAGTCTTCATGGTCAAAGGTTCCAGTCCGGTGAAGAAGCAGTCGACGCTTTCAAGTCAGTCAAGTCAAGTCATTTTGAACACCCCCACTTTAGAGTGGAATAAATGTTATAATAACTGGTTTGAGCGAATGGAAAAGTGTATTAAGCTACGTGGTGAATACTTTGAAAAACAATAAAAAGTACTATAAGGTTCTAGTTGTGTTTTTTTCTTCAAACGACAAAACTTAAAAGGCATGCCTCGTATAAACAAGAGAAAGCCGCAGCTTATGCATTTTAACACTTAACACAGCATTATAACACTTTAATTTGACTTTAAGTAATTTGGCACCCTTCCCAAGTAAAAAATAATCTAATGTCGTACATAGATGTAATTCATAAACAAAAATATGAGATTATTGATTGTATGGTAATAATTGTCAACTTATGTGACTCATTTCAATTTGATTTAATAAAATACAAATGTAAAATGAAGCTAGTATCAGCTCCGTTTGAGAAATATGCTTATCGCTTGTACCAAAGTCCACAATCACAATTAAGTTGTTAGACTCATCAAAAAGTATTATTTTTAATAGAAGTCGGTCGGCGTGCCTTTTAAAATATTCAGGCAGTCCGTGATCTATTTCAACGTACAGGAAAAAAAGAATAAAAAACTTGCAAGACATATTTTTCGTAAAATACAGTATTAGCTCTATATAGCACCAACTAAATTTTTCAATATCAAATTGCAAAGCTAATAGTTTTAATATTATTGAATAGATTAAACACAATCATAATTATTATCTATAAATTGAAGAGACAGACATGACAGAACTACTTATTCATTGGAGAATTAATATTCATTGTAAAAGATTTCATAAATACATGCCTACCGTTTGCATTCGACTAAGCCCAGGGAAAATGCACACTTGATACAATTCCCACTACAATTATCGATGGAAATAGGCAGTTATTAGATACGCGCTATTCATGAAATAGAAAAAGAACCTTATGTTGAAATATTAAAGGTTATTAATGAAAATTTTGATGGTAATATTAAGTTTGTAGGTGCCATAAAGAAGGGGCAAATAAAACATACCGTGGATTCGTTTCGGTTGCCATGCGAAACTGCATTGAATAAGTTATGGAATACGATGGATTGAATAACACTACTGCTGTAGTATTGTCAGCTCATTTAGTTTCGGCCGACGTGGTCTGTGTTTTTTTAATAATAGAACAGTCCGTTTGTTGAAAGTGAATTGTTGTTAGATAATAAAACTTATAATGTTTTCTTGACATGATATGTGACCGTTTAACATTGTGTTAACTTTGTTAGATATATGCTATGTGTGCAGTATTTAGTCCTGAATATTATAAGTAAATGTTTTGATTATTTTTGTGTATTATACAGTTGAATGATTCTACGTGTGTATATCAACTTCAAGATGATAGATAAATTGTATTGTTTCTATAGTAACCATAACAGTTACATAAGTAAATAAAATTGCGCACATGTAGCTGTTTCACAATCTCAAGAGTAAATTATTTTAAGATTACCTAAACTTCAAACACAAATCTAGAACAAAAAATGCGGACCAGCAACGACCTCCATATAAAGTGAAAAAAAAATTAGATTCACGTCACGCATCCTGTACCGTCGACCACAACGTACTGAGACAGTTTAATCTCTTATGTACATATATTATCTGCAAATACTACTACGCTCAAGGTTAAACATACTAGCACACGTCCAAATTAGTATACTGTATAAACATTAACAAACTGACAAATTTCGCAAACGTTTTATGCAGTTCGGGGGCGGAGTGCCGCAAGGTGGCATATTTGGCCCGCGATGTCAATGTCACGATGGGATCTGGGTCACATCAGAAGGTGCGATAAATAGTACCGACATTAATCTATACGTCAGTGTATTAAAAAAATAAAATTGTATTTACCTTATCGTCTTTATTGTCCATAATTCGTTTAATGTAAATCAGGTCAGATTGTTTATCAAAGCGAAGACAATTTTGTTAATTTAAAATGTTACGCTTTGGCAGTTGATGTTGCGTGTTTTCGTCTTCAATTGTCGGAAAATAGGCTTACAAACAGTATTTTTGTTTCATGGCTCTCACAGCACTCGTGTAACATTGTTACTGATTTAAATTAATTTCCTGTCAAGAATATTGGAGTTGACTGATTTAATTTTATTTTAAAATAGCTATTTATTTTTGGGTGTATTTTGTGACTTTAGCGGCAGAATTTAAAATACCAGAAGTAGTTTTCATTATCAATATAAATGACATGCTCGTAATATATACAAGTAGGCTCATATACTTAAAGCCCAATGATTCCTGATTATGATTCGGTCTGAGGTGAATCACTTATCGAATTCGTTTTCAATTTAATTTATTTGCGCAGGATATATAGTAGTAACGGTTCCCAATATTTGTCATAGAAGAGACTCACCATAAGTCAAGGAAGTCTGGGATTGCCCATGTCTTCTATTATCAACCAATGTGACCATAAAGTTGAAAATGGCTGGTGACTGACTCTCTCTTATAATCTTTTACAATGAATTTTGCAAGTAACACCTGATTTCATTCGTTAACGTAATAATTAATTTCAATGACAAAATATACAACACTTTTATTTCGAAGCAACAGTGATGTGTCATTGTTTACATAAGACCCGACCCTTACCCATTAAGAAAATTTTAATCTGAATTATGCATTACAATGATATATTTATAAGGTCGCGGAGCGTTGTTCCAAAAAAGCTTTTTTCTTCTCATTTTCAGTATAGTAATGAGAATTTACGAGGCCGCGAGGGGACTTTTGGGAAAACTGCCATGTTTGTTAAAAACACACCCGACCAACGATATCCCGCTACGATGCCAAAGATTCCCGAAAGAATTTGTTTGTTTTACTCCAAAGTGAGTTTTGACTTTTATATGTTATGAGAGTATAATTTTCGTGTATATTTACGCAATTTTTATGTTGGCCGATGACAAAATGTGCCCGAATTGGTGGTAATTCAGGCAAAACCTAATTAGCGATGCAAAGTTGTTTCAGCTTTGAGATTCTGCTGACAAATTGCTGGTTCCGAGTTTATTGCACGTAAAGAATTTCTTTATTATATTAATGGACTGCTTTAAACATAAACAAATTGAATTGGCAAAAAAGAAGAATGCTTATATTGTTGAGGAGTAAATGACCCGATTTAGCTAAAGTATACGAAAGTTTCGACTTTATTGTACGAGTAATAAAGTTGAAGGAATAGGATGAAATAATAGGTACAATTTAGACATATCTAGACAGTAGACTAGTTAGTATTCTTATAAACACTATTCTTGTACAACACTACATTTATAAATTTGCCTATATTATCTCACTGTTGGGAAAAGGCCTTCTCTAACAATTCGAGGTGAGAGACACTGTGGCCACCTGTTGTTGAAAATCCATCTATAATTCATCCAACTCGGCTTAACGACTAGCACATTAAGAAATAGTCGGGGCAATGCTTTTTCGTGCATTGTAAAGCACGAAGACGCTCAAATACGGTCTCTCACATTAACCAAGCTAAAACATTTGTTAGATGATTTGTGACGCTATATTTATTAGATGATAACTACGTGTCCTTCAAAGAGGAAAGCATTTATATCCGAAACATCCAACACCTGAGTGAAAACTATTCCATTTTCGCACGTGACGTGCATGATCACGTCAATCTTTCCTTATAACCGACACGCATCCGGGGCGAGAGAGAAATCCGCTTATTTTAAGCCCTTTTTACGATCCAAAGCTATATTTCCCATCTTCATATTTTCAGTGTACAGGATGGATTTATCCCTAATTTGCGTTGCTGCATGTTGGACTTATTATATTATTATATTATGTTGGACTCTAGTAACTGCATTAAAATTATTTATAAAAACAGATTTATATCATTGGTCGTAGTTAGATCTATGATTAATGACTGCTATTTGCTCTTGATAAAAGTATCGTGTCTTGGTCAGTACGTTAATCCTTCAATAAATAAACATCACCAGACAAATATACCAATCAGTCACATTTGGACAACTGGTGTAGGATATTTAATATTTATTTAAATCCACCCTGTTTATAAAGGCGGGTCGTAAAAAAGCTATCAAAACAACTGAAAGCGCAGACGTATTGGCATACTGTATCGATATACATTTTACATTTGAATTTCAAAGTTCAAAGCAAAGCTTAGTTTTTATGTATCGCTCTAACTGAGCTTACGGTGGTCGGTCGGCAAGCCTACGTGATCGGACTTATTGACAAATTGACAAAGATTAAGTGGTTGAAGATGAGACATTAGAAAAATGTAGAACGAAATTTTCCTTAAGATTAAGGCAAAAATATGTATTGTGAGAGGAAGCGTTCGTAGAGCTCTAATAGCGAGGGGCTTTAAGCAATCATCAAAATTAACCATCATGTAGTTCGGTCAGATGATGGTGGCGATGAAGTCTGATGTGGGTCAAAAAAACAATTTTTTAGTATCTCCGTACGTTTCGTAAGCTTTTTGGGAAGCTCGAAAAGTTTTAACACTAAGGCACCACAAATCTGTTACAGACAGGTACGTACGAGATCCAAGCAGTATTACCTATGCTGGAATTATAGTTAACATAAGTAGTAGTAGTAGTATTCTTGCTGTTAAAATCGAATTATTTATTTTGTTGACAAATAAAGCAAGTGCAGAGAGGTTCGCTAAATATATCATTGATATAAATATACCTGTAATGATAAAAATTCTTCCGTTAAAGACAAATGCTCCTGGCCTTTAAAATAAATACTGTCTATCCTTCGACTCTATCTTCCAATTAGCTACTGTCGGAACAGGAAGCATATTGTTTCCAGTTCCGACGTGTAGAACGGCAGCGTATATTAGATCGCTAATCGCGCGCATCCTTGTCGTGCTAAGATTAGTCTACATAGACCGACTCAGGGAGCAGATAAAATTTAATTCGTATTCAAATAAAGTTTTACTGCAGTTAGATTTGTTTCTACATTTATTCTTTTTATTTGTAATTAGGGTTACTGAAGGATAGCTTTAAAAAAATCTAAGAGTCTGTGGGTGCGTTTACATACATGTAATTCACATATGTAAACACTCGGACCGAAACGAATATTTATGGGTCATACAAAAAATTTTCCCGAGCAGAGATCAAACTCACGACTACTGATTTCAGTGGTTAAAGCGGTTTAAACTCTTTACCACCAAAGCAAGCCCTCCGTTAGTGTCCATCAGAACGACGGAATAGGCAGATTATTTGTTGTTATTAGAAATCTATCTATCTAAATCATCCCTCGCCGGGTAGGCAGAGAGTACAGAGTTCCAACAGGTTCTTTCCTTACATACCTCTCTGGCTTCCTCCACTCTCATAGTTCGTCTCATACACACTCGCCGGTTACGGAGACTCTTGACTTGCCCTTCAGATAAGACACGGTCTATTTGGTCATGGTAAGATAGTCTAGATCTTCCCCGATATCTACGTCCTATTCTAGGTGCACTACCAACTGACAGCGGCGTGGACCCATTTGACCCTTTTTAAATATGTATATTTATTTTTTACTGCCGTTTTTTTATTGATAATTCTTTGGTGTTTTTATTTGATATAATTATACATTTCGCATTGTATATCAGTTATTAAAAATAAACAGAAGTATGCTGTAAAGTATCGTTCCAGATGTTTTGTCATAAGAAATTGCTCGAAAGACATCGCAATGCGCTCAATTTAAAGCTATTTCGCGATAAAGCAGCTGATCGGCTTCATGCCTGGACTGTGTGAAAAAGGAGCGCTCTCTGATGCTCTATAAGCAGATCTGTGTGAATTGACCCTAAACGTACTCCTCAGCGACCGTTTTGGCTGCATTCTGTCCGCGAATGCACGATACGGTATTTTAGTTACAATATGTTTGAGATACTTAATATGAGAACTGTAGGGAAACGTTATTTAATGCTATAATATATTTATTCATGAATTTTACTTTCTCATACACCTGTAGGTGCACTCACTTGCATTAATGTTAATAATATCTGAATAAAATGCGCTTTAAATAAGGCGTTAAAATACGCGTTTCACATCTCAATTATTTTTAATATTGGGTACATCTGCAAGATGTCTTAGTAAACGTGCTTTTTAAATTCAAATGCATTTATTTAAAAGTATGATTTTTAGCAGTCCGGAGAACATATTACACAAAAACGTTTCTAAAACCGTGGTACGTTACACTTCATATCAATCATTATTTTTCACAATTAATACTTTTCTAACACACTTTCAACTCCTTATAAAATAAATATTTCCACTATCAATTTTCCTAATTCCACACCTAGATCTAAGCCACTTAATAATATTAAAATTTCACATACTGAATGCAGAACGCATACGTCTCAAAATGCAAAATATCAAAGAACCGCGTCGCGTCTGCATACATTATTATTTATATTCAATGACAAACGGACCCATATCGACTACAAATTGGACGGACTCCCGTGCCTTCGCAAAAGAAAATAATATTGTTTCTTTGGCAAATATTTACCCTTCCCGTATTCCGCGTGTCTTTACAGCAGTTTGGACGACGACTGAATATTGATTGGAAGGGAATTAGATGACTTATTGGCTTATTAATAAAAGAGTATTATTAGTGATATCGTTGAACATCGAGGGCCTAGAACCCAGCAAGAAATGTGGTAATTCGAAAATCTAATTTACATAAAGGAATCATAACTTTATAGTACTTGTAGGGTTGAACTGAGAGACCATGGTGTTCTTAACGATTACCAAGGTTAAGACAAAAATCTTTTATTAGATAGGCCAACAAGAGCTTTGCAAGAGCTTTTTGTACAACTACCAATCCGGTGATTGGAACGCGGCCTCACATTGAGAAGATCCGGCGACAAACTCGGCGGGCTAGTCTTTTAATTAATTGTTTTTTGGACTGGCCTTTCCGTTCATCTTTCGTTTTTATTACAAAATAGTTTTTTTTAAATTATTGTTAATAATTTATTTAACAAAAATGTATTTAGGAGTTTTTAAATGAGGAGTTGCTTAAACCCAATCAGTTTTATCGTCGATATTTTCCAAAATTGTATAATATCCTTTACTACATAATGGTACTGGTTTTATTAGCCTTTTTGAACTTATATATAAGCATATTTCCAATATTTACGGGTGAATTGTTATACAAGCGCAAATATTGGCCTATAAAAGAGTTACTAATTCTATGAAGACAAGTAGAATGTACAATAAGATCATCTTTGTTCCCTGTATGATGAACATGATGAATGACGCTATATGTTTGAAAGTTACTGGTCTTTTTAACATAATTATAGTAGATTTTATACATAAATTGCGGGACAAGAGTTACAATATTTATATCTTTGAATTTTTTTTTTAAGGGAAACTCTGGTGGCCAAATTGTGAGTTCCACGAATATCCCTTTGTTTACAATAATATGGTACTATAGAGCTGATAAGAATCTGATGATGGAGTGGGAAGGTGGCCATAGGAACATGTAAACTATACACAATAATCCTCTCGTGTTTAGGCTTGTTAGATTGGTATTGACAAGTAATATACAACCAGATCGGGTTCTCTCTCTGGGTCTGATGATTAAGCCAAAAGGTGACCAATGGAACCACCCAACTACTCAATATAACCCTGCCGTGTTTGAGCTCGTTGAATTTGTCTTGATGATAACTTTATACCTGGATGGTGTCCAAGGTTTGATGATGGAGCCAGAAGGAAGCCATAAAAACTCCTCAACTAAGAAAGACATCTTCGTTGTATTTTTTCTATAAGAGCTTGTTTCTTCTTCTTCTTCTATGGCTTCATACTAATTTTAAATGTATTTTGCGGTGTCCAGTGAGATGCATAATCGTGTTTGTATGAAATTTATGAAGTATCCCACCCTGGATAGCAAAGCGTGGGATACTTTACATACCAATTGCAATAGCCGTTTTAAGGGAAATCGAAAAGGCACGTAATAACACTTTGTTACAATTACCTTCACTCATACACATATAAGAATACATAATGGTTATTAATTCCACCAACATTACACATTTTTATTCGAAATAACACAAGTTTTGGAAATTAAAACAAATTGACGACAGCACTCTTCGACTCACCGCCAAAACACCAACTATTGTTTTTAAAAAGATCTTTTTAAATTAATATTTCATTTTTTTTTGTCTTTTGTAGGGGAAAGAGTTTCAGAAGATTTTCAGTTTTCTGTACTGAGGTATTGCAACATAGCTAACAACATGTAAATGCAAGCAATAATCACCCTAATCGTTATCTATTACATTGGCTATTTGAAACTAAAATATTCAATCATCCCCATTACACTAACCCAGTTTACAAGTCGTCGATGTAATGGGTTGATTTACATGGCATTATTCGCTGTGACCAAACGCGGTGGGTTACAATAACTTTGTGGGATGATTGTGCGATGATATATGTGTGCCACTAGTATCTAGTAGAGTTTTTTTACTATACTACGCCTATTTCCCCAAGCGGGAGTGGCAGAGGTGTACTATGTCCAACCACTTTCGCTGTGGATGTCAAAGTCAACGTCAAAAATCATTTATTCGTATAGGCCAATACAACTCACAAACGTCAAAATGATTACATTTTTTACATCTATCAGCGGATCGGAATGCGGCCTCCACTGAGAAGATCCGGCGAGAAGTCTGCTAGTCTTTTATTTAATTTGTTCGGCCTTTCTGATAACCTTTTTTTTATTACTCAAAATTGTATTTTATCATTGATTACTGATTAAGGAGCTGCTCAAACCCAATCTGTTTTATCGTCAAGATAATTAGAAATTTTGTAATACTCTTTCTTACAGAGTCTAGTTATAATTGCCTCTTTAAAGTTATTGATGGGTATTTTCGGATATCTCTGGGTAATTTTTTGTTGAAACGTATACATTGCCCCGTAAAAGAATTACTAATTCTGTGGAGATAAGTAAAACGTAAAATAAGATCAGTGTTTTTATATGATTAAAGTTATAGATCACATTAAAATATTAGATCAGTGTTATTAATATTCTTTTTAACAGCAAGATGATTTTCATATATAAATTGTGATGCAACCGTTAGAATATTTATTTCTCTAAATTTTTCCTTAAGGGAAGCTCTCGGGGCCAAATTGTAAATTGCTCGAACAGTCCTTTTCTTGGGAACAAAGATGGTATTCAGTTCTGCAGAGCATCCCCAAGGTGGTATGCCATATGACATAATACTATGAAACTAAGCGAAATGAGTGATGTTAGGTCCTATGTAATAGGGGGTGAGCCTATTGTCATTATACCGGTCACAATGCCAGAATCCGGACCGATACCGTTTCTTTTTTGGAAAATCACATTTTGTCCGATCTACGATTCGAATATAAAACCTCGTGATCGCGACGCGTGTTATTCGCCACTAGACAGAGACGAGGTAATCAGTTTTTTACTTGTATGAGACGAACTATGAGAGTGGAGGAAGCCAGGGAGGTATGTAAAGAAAGAACCTGTTGGAACTCAGTGCTCTCTGCCTACCCTGCAAGGGATCTGGAATGATGATATAAATGGTACCAACAAACGATCATTTCATGAAGTTATCGTAACGCACCGCGTTACGTTTTTGGCTGGGTATAGTGAAAAAGGGCCATACCGTAATTGCATATCCATTGATTGATGTAAAATGGATATTGTGTATTTATTTAGTGTTCCTTTAGGAATTCTTACATTTTCTTTATTTGTTCTTAATTTGTTAAATAAAACCTATCCCTACACTAAGATTTATTCCTGTGTCGTGGGTGCGTTAACAAACATGAAAATTTACATACATACACCCAGACCGAAACAGATAATTGCGGATCACACAAAGATTTGTCCCGTGCGGGAATCGAACCCGCGACTGTTCGACCCAGTGGGCGGAGCGGCTTAAGCTCTTACTGACTAATAAATCGACCTTCAAAGAAAAGAGGAACTATTAACTTGAGTTTAAAGTATACTTAACTTTGCTGAATGTAAAAAAAACACAGCCAGCAGAGTGTATTATGTACACCTATAATTCGAAGACGATGTTAAATCTAAACGTAATAGGGAGCCTGTCTGTGAGGAGCAGTAGCTCCTGAGAATTTTTGACAGAAAAGCTCAAATTGAAACTCAAATAATTTATTTTGTATAATAATGATGTAATTTATAAAGAGTGTCTAAAGGAGGTTCAGGAGTATGAATACTAGAACAGCCATCACTCCTCTTGACCATAATGGAGGGAAGCAAGTGACCCGCACCAAATAGGCACCGCAAGCAAAGACATTATAGTGAGTACGACCAAACCAGAACCCCAAAGACGGTGGTCAGATTGTGTCTATCAAATCCGGGACTTCATGATCGCTTCTCGCATGATACGTCACTGTACCAACGAGGTCGTCATATATCATTATTATATAGAAAAGAGATGTAAGATTTTTTTCCGTTAGCCACCACTCATCGTTACCACAAAAAAAATTTCGCCACTGTATAGTCACTAACAATATTATTAACGCTCTAATAACGGAAAACTTCCGAATATACGTCCAAATTGTAGAAGATAAGAAGTAAATGTATATGAAAATAAAGATAAGAATATCGTAAACACAATGTGTTGAAATAAATTTAACTTATATTAATTAATTAATATTAGCCCTGTTAAGAAACTGTTCCACCGTTAGGCACGGGCCTCCTCTCAGGCTTAGAGGGTTTAGGCTACGTCCACCACCCTGGCCCAGTGCGGGTTGGCGAACTTCACAGACCTTTGAGAAACTCTTAGGCATGCAGGTTTCCTCACGATGTTTTCCTTCACCGTTAAAGCAAGTGATAGTTAATTTTTAACACGCACATGTGTTCGAAAAGACAGAGGTGCGTACCTGGGTTTGAACCCGAGACCTTTGCAGTCCAATAGTCTAACCACTAGGCTTTCACTGCTTATATTGAAATAAAAAAATGACTTTAAACTATACCTATTTTTAATATTAATTCTTATTTGTCTACTCAATGACAGGGTATGTGTATAATAAATCCACGAAAAGAAATATTAAGATGTGCGCTATTAACGGTTTTGATGACCTTTTTATTTAGACTAATTACATCTAAATTATTTGAAAAACCAACCTGCAGTTTACATTCCTCAGGCACACTTTTCGCTCTTATCAAGGTCGACAGGAAAAGGGAATTTTGAAAATTCTCAGGGTTATTCACGTTTGTAATTCTTAAAGTAAGAATTCAAAGTAAAACACGGCAATTTGTTTCGTCACTCCAACAATCCGAAGCGGTTACAAATTGTATATATAATACGATCGTCGAATGATGCAAACGAGACGCACTTGATGACCGTCATTACGTTTAATTTATATTATAGCGATGTTATACTGACGGTATGTTGGACGATCGGAGAGAAAAGCGATATGGTAATGATTTAGTATATATAATTTTGAAAATAACCACGACATTTTAAGTCAGCAGTCTGCGTAACCGGTCACCGTTTATGAGACGAACTATGAGATTGGAGAAAGCCAGAGAGGTCTATGCGAAAAGAATCTGTTGGAACTCTGTACTCTCTGGCTACTCCGCAAGGGGTCTAGTACGATTATATAGATAAACTTCGTTTCTTACTAAAAACACAATGCACAAGATTAGTCAAAAAATCGGTATAATGCTTACGGTTTTCGATTCAAATTCATAAGTAAAATGATCCAGATCAAATAAAAAGTGACTATAGATCACATTAAAACATTTTGTCCTCGTGTATATAAGTAATGTATACTCCGACTGTAGTTAGATCGTAGGCCGAAACGCTCAATGGGTCGAGTAGTCATGAATTTGATCAGTACGAGAAAAATGATTGTGTGTCTAACAAACATCAAGTATTGACACATTGTATCAAGAATGTATGCGAGAAAGGACATTGTTCTGCGCCCATACGTGATTTACCCCAGAACCAACAGCAATGAAAAAATACTTGTATGATTTCAAATCACCCAGAAATTCTCTTAAGGCATTTATCATTAAACGGATAAGCGGGGGAATCGCAATATTGCAGAAAACGTATTAGATTTTTAGGTCATAATTCAAAATATATTAGGTTATTTTGTGTGTGTGTTGACAGTATAGATGTCGGCGACTTCGATATGAGTACTTACAATGCTTTGAAATATTCGTTTTAGATTGCAAATTGTACGTTAGATACAGATCTTTGCCATTATTTTAATAAAATAGATAAATAATGCTGGCGTGGGTCTTATTTTTGTTGGTTCTGGGTCAATTTTAGACAATGTCCTTTGTCTGTTGAAACAGACCTTTGATACAGAAAAAAATAATACCTACTTTGCGTAAAGATTCAGGGTACTAAGAATCTGCCACTATACTAGAAAAGTAATTTAAAAAGTAATTTAAAAAGACTTTTTAAAAACAAGATTTTATAGCAAAAACACATCTTGCTTAGTTGAGGCGTTCCTATGGCTTCCTTCCTGCTCCATCATTAGATCTTAGACCATATCGTGGTCTATAGTACTCATCAAGACAAACCCAGCGAGCCCAAACACGGCGGGGTTATATTGAAAAGTTTGGTGGTTCAATTGGCTACCTTTCGGCTTCATCGTCAGAACCTGAACACTATTCTGTTATATAGTACTTGTGAATATCAATCTAACAAGCCACAGTACAACAATTACGTTGTATAGTTAACATGTTCCTATGGCCACCTTCCCACTATATCATCAGACCAGCGCCATGGTACCATATTATTGCATTGTCACCGATTTTACACAAGTATGTCCTATTTCAGCTCAATTGGATACACGCAAATGCCTGAACGGGAAAGACAGACAGACATAGGAATATTGCAAGTTAAAGTAAAAGCTTGTAAAAAAGGAATATTATAGAGAAAGTTTACCATAGATAGCCCCCACTAGGTGGACCGATGATCAGGTGAAGGTCGAGCGTAATAACTGCATGCGTACACACAGCTGGTCGACGTAACAATCTTTAAAGGCCTTTGTCCAGTTGACGACTTTAAGCTGATAATTATAATGATGAAGATTACTAATGCTAATGACTGTCTGTTTGTCTTTCCGGTTCAAATCTTGTGTTCCATTTTTCAAGCACTTGCAGTATTTGATTGAGCTGAGGTTTGGCATACGTATGTAAATTTGGTGACATTGCAATAATATGGTACCATGGAGCTGGTCTGATGATGGAGATGAAGGTGCCATAGGAACATGTAAACTATAAAAAATAATCCCCCCGTGTTCAGGCTTGTTAGATTAGTTTTGACAAGTACTATACAACTAGACATTGTTTAGGGTCTGATGATGAAGCGAAAAGGTGGCCAAGTGAAAGACCCAACTTCTCAATATAACCCCTCCGTGTTTGGGCTTATTGGATTTGTCTTGATGAGTACTTTAGATCCAAAAGTTGTCTGATGTCTGGGTCCAGGGTCTGATGATGGAGCCGGAAAGGAGCAACTCTGTTCCGGCATACAAAGCATACATAGCAAACAAGATATCTTTGTCGAGTGTTTTATATAAAAGTTTGTTTTTAAAAAGGTCTTTATTAAATCAAAATTTTATAATACTTTTGCTTAAAACTTTTCTATCCAACAGTACAAATTGCTAAGAATAATTCCCTTGTAATTATGATAAGCCTTCTGCCCTATGCTATTGAGTATAACTAGATACAAATTGTCAATTGCCCCACGAAATAAACTCTGTTCTGATTGAATGATTTTCATCATAGTTTGATAAGTTAAGTGGGTCTTTATGCGGTCAACGACTTATGAGATAAGTAATAATAAAAAAATAATACTTTATAATCAACTTTAAAAAAGGTTTTTGCCACTGGTTTTTGATCAAATGCCTCACTGGTCTAATGGTGAATGGTGCAGCTGGCAATGGAAGTCTTGGATTCGAATGGTCGAAGAAAATGTTATTAGGGTTTTTCTATCCATATCTGCGAAATTCCGAAGTAGTGCCTCTTGTAATGACAATAATCTCCCCTATTTTATTGAGACCTAATATCATCGGTGAAAAGTGGGTGTTGACAATAAATCTCAACCACCCCCACCTGGGGAATTAAATCGTGATTTAGTCTGTACCTAACTTAATTAGTTTTTTAATTTTCATTAAGAAAAATTATCGCTATGTACTTCTAAATAAAACAGACTTTGGGATTGGTTAATGTTTTAAATGGCCCAGATTACCTACTTTGTGATAAAAGTCGTAAAGATCGAATCTCATTATAATGGCTAAACACGCTCAAACGAAACGTTAATAAACACGGTCGTAATAAATACCTATACTTCGTTCAAAACACGATAATTAACAAAACCGCAAAACGTATGAATAATAAAAACGCAAACATTCAATAAAATTAGATTGGCGCGCAGTTTTCAGTCTAATGACACAAGATAAATAGCTACAGAACGCCGACTCCGTACAACAAGCGCGAACAAACACACGTACGCATAAACGCGCGCTTACGAGGATATCAGATCCACTCGGTGCAAGTGTGTGCAAATGATCAGCGTTGTTAGCCGAAGGGCCTATACAATTTAACCGTGTAAGAGGGCGAGCGTACATCTACGGTCCAGCCACAAGAGCAAGGGGCAACTAGCTCAAAGACGCCGCAAGGAGGAACGGCCTCGGCTTAGGCAGTCACTATAGGGGAGCGAGATGCAACAACAGCACGCACATTTAAACGCGTGCTTATATCTCAGTTCATGTCGGTGTGTGTGGAGGAACTACGCTGTTAGCCGAAAGGCACTTAGAACTTCACCGGGCAAGGTGGCGAGCGTACACCTGCACTCCAACCGGAATGGCAAGGGGGCAGCTAGCTTAAGGACACCTCAAAGAGGAATGGCCTCGGCTTAGGCTGTCGCTATGAGAGAGGGCACATACCAGATGTATCGCCGTGGCGCTCTGCACCGGCCAGCAAGCAAGGGATTCTTCGAGCAACCTTCGATCTCGCCGGCGAAATCGGTGTCTGATCCTTTATATCTGTATCTCAAAGAAGGGAGTCGAGTGGTTCGAGCGATTCCATCTGCGATCACACA
Source organism: Phalera bucephala (assembly GCA_905147815.2). Classification (NCBI taxonomy): domain Eukaryota; kingdom Metazoa; phylum Arthropoda; class Insecta; order Lepidoptera; family Notodontidae; genus Phalera; species Phalera bucephala. The sequence goes on along the minus strand of LR990625.1, from coordinate 2,543,609 downwards.
CAAACACGCGTTATGTGTGTGTACGCCAGAGGGCTTAGCATGAAAAGATTTACATTAGCGTGACGCTAGCGAGTTTATATCCGATCTCTGTCACACAACAAATTTACTAAATAAACATGAAGGTGCCAGCGCGCTTACTCAATCGCGTCACGCTAACATCAATAATTTCGATCTAAGCCCTCCGTTAGCGCTCATTGTATAAAGCCGGCCTTCTGTATATATTTTTTCGTGGCACTGAGCTGATAGGTGCGCGGGAGTTTCGCGCGCGGGGTCAACGGCCGCGCCACTCGGTCAAGGTTCATTTTAGTACTTGGCTAAACTAATAGATGACACTGTAATCAATTTTTAAACCTATCTCAATAATGTTTGGAGTGAGTCAGCAAAGTAGTAGTAGTCTTACGTTCGGGTTTTCTGTTTTTGAGCATCACCTGTGTGTGTATATTAATATTTTAATAATGGAACTGATTGAGTTGAAACAGCTCGTCAATTGGAAATTTCCAAAACAAATACTTTGTAATAATTACTGTTGATCTTATCATGACCAAATAGACCGCGTCTTATCTGAAGGGCAAGTCAAGAATCCCCGTACTCGGCGAGCGTGTATGAGATGAACTATGAGAGAGGAGGAAACCCTCGACAGCCAGTGCACCCCCAGCTCTCAGTCCGTCGACCAGTCCCACGTGAACGCGGTCGACAGGGAAGTCTAGCGCAGGGCATCCCTCCCCCCCGCCGATTCCTTACCTCCTATCACCCAAACGGAGGTCGAAGATCTCATTATGGGTCTCAAAACCAAAAAAGCCCCCGGCTCTGACGGCATTTCAAATCGCGTTCTGAAATGCCTGCCCGCCCAACTCATCTGCCTCTTAGTGGCCATATTGAACGCCGCCATGACGAACTGCACTTTCCCCGCTAAGTGGAAGGAAGCAGACGTCATAGGCATTCCCAAGCCTGGCAAACCTCGTAATCTCCCCGCGAGCTACCGCCCTATCAGTATTCTCAACTCCCTGGCTAAAGTCTACGAGCGCCTACTTCTGGAGCGGCTCAAAGACTTTGTAGTGTCCAGGGGTATCCTTATCGACGAGCAGTTCGGCTTTCGAGCCAAACACTCCTGCGTCCACCAAGTGCACCGCATCACGGAGCACATCCTCTCCGGTCTTAACAGACCCAAACCCGTCTACACGGGCGCCCTCTTCTTCGACGTCGCGAAGGCATTCGACAAAGTCTGGCACAACGGCTTGATCTACAAGCTCTACCAAATGGGTGTGCCGGACAGACTCATGCTCATCATACGAGACTTCTTGTCAAATCGCGCCTTCCGATATCGCGTCGAAATGACGCGCTCCACTCCCCACTCCACCCGAGCTGGAGTCCCGCAGGGCTCAGCTCTCTTGCCCCTCCTGTTTAACCTTTACACGAACGACATTCCTCGTTCGAGTAAGGCGCATCTAGCCCTATTCGCGGATGATACCGCTCTCTACGTCTCGCATAGGAATAAGCGTTTCATTACCAGAAACCTTCAGGCAACCGCTAATTCCCTAGGGAATTGGTTCAGGAAGTGGCGTATTGAGGTGAACCCGGACAAGAGCGCTGCGGTGTTCTTCTCCAGAGGTGCCACCCCGCGCAACTCCCCGCGCCGCCCTAGAAGTAATCTCGGCCAAGTGACCATGTTCGACCGACCCATTCCCTGGGTCAAAGAGGTCAAATATCTAGGGGTCACCCTAAACAGTACCATGTCCTTCGGCCCGCACATCAAGCGGGTCCGTCACCGAGCATCCTTTGTGCTCGATCGTCTCCATTCGTTAATCTGCAAGCGGAGTAAAATGCCCCTTAGAAATAAGGTGACGCTTTACAAAACTTGCGTTCGACCCATCATAACTTATGCGTGTGTTGTGTTCGGGCATTCGGCCCCCTCTCACATCGATAAACTTCAAGTGGTTCCTAACCGCTTCCTCCGTAAAGCCCCCTGGTTCGTACGGAATGTCGATCTCTACTCCGATCTAGGTCTCGAACCTATTCGCGCCTATATTAAAAAGGCGACAACACGACACTTCGCGAACGCATCTACCCATGCAAATCCGTTAATCGTAGCCGCCACCGACTACGATCTCTTTATCTGTAAACACTTTATCTTAAAAAAAGAAGTATAGAAACATCATATCTCACACTAAGCAATAATAAATATTCCTAGTTTGGACTGATTTTTTTATTTTAACTAGTTATTAAATTTACATAATTAAAAAAAGAATTAGCCTACACTGCGTTTTCGGATTACCAAACCACTAATAAAATAGAATTGGTCTTAACAGGACCAAGTTAGCCATTGTCATGTTATCAATGTTAGGCCGTAGAGATGATTTGTCGGTCGTAAAATAAATCGTATTAAGTAGCTAGTACAATAATAGGACACCGGAATACTGCTGGTCGTTAAATTTACGAGCCATCTTGTTTTGTTGAGTGCCACTTAATTGAGTGTTGCGCGATAATATTTCAAGCAACACTAGTTATAATGGGTGTGGATACGAACCGAATACAAGAAGAGAGGTTATGATTTTAACAAGTAAAGCTTAAAAAATTGACTCAAATGAATGATAGCTAAGAACACTCTTGACAAGTTACTTTTTAAATAAAATAAAAACTAAATCAAAATCTGTTCATCCGTTTAGGACTTACGATTCCATAGACAGAGATAAAAAAACACCGTCACGCCCATATTCTCCAAGCGGGTGTGGCAGAGGTGTATGAGTACACCCACTTTTCGCCGACGATGTTACGTCCCATGTAATAGGGTGCAAGACTATTGCCATATACTAGGCACAATGCCAGGCTCCGTACTCATACTGGGAAGTTTTCATTAGAAAAACTACATTTGTCCTACCTAAGATTAAAACCCAGGACCTCGTGATCACAAAGTGATGCGCTTTGCCACTAGACAAACGAGGCAGAAGACACAGAAACACACGTTAAATTTAAAACACCCCTCTTGCGTCGGGGGTTAAAAACATCGTCACGACTATATTCCCCAAGCGGTAATGGTAAAGGTGTACTGAGTACACCCACTTTTCGTCAAGGTTAGGTTCCATGTAATAGTGCTTACTTACGTACTATAATAGTGGGGAAGCCACAGAGGTATGTAAGCAAAGAACCTGTTGGAACTCTGTACTATCTGCTTACACCACAAGGGATCTGGCGTGATTATAAAAATAGATAGGCAAATATTTACGCAAGCCTAAGAACTTAATAGAACAAAAAACTGAGGTCTTAGCACGAAAACTTCGACGTTAACGTGACTCTAGCGAATAAGCGTGTCACGTTCATGTTTATTTATAGCGGGACAAGGATCTATTGGCCTGTGGGTGACATTGAAAGGGGGACACTGGTGTGAAATAAGGGTTATCATTTAGTAAAATATTCCTACTTTCAGGGAAATATTTTAACAGGTGGGTCCGCACGGTTAGTAATTAAAATACAGAACTTGGATAAATTTCACAGCAAACGGCAACATTGCAATTGTCATGAAGTGAAATTTCACTTGATGACAGCGTTAGTCCCAGCCGGTTATTTTGGCCGCGGGCCAAAAGATCCTTGTGGAACTGCAGTACATTGCCCACTGTTAATAGTCGCGGGTTCGATTCCCGCACGGGACAAATCTTTGAGTGGCCCAAAATTATTTGTTTCGGTCTGTGTATTTGTGTATGTGAATTTTCATGTTTGTAAACGCACCCACGATACGGGAATAAATCCTATAGCATTTTTCATGAAGGAAGGGTACTGTGAAAGTTGTAAGTCAAAGAAAATTGTACTTTATTTAATGGCAATAAGAGGCATGACCTGTTTCTGTACTTATGGTTTTATGTCTTAATTCCATTGAATTAAATATTAAATTCGTTTGGCAACTAGAAAAATTTAAATTCCAATTCAATATTCATGAAACCAGTTACACCAGCTGATATTTCTAGAGTAATTATGTCACTTAAAAATACGAATAGCACTGGTTTTGATGCAATATCAACTAAAGCCATAAAAAGTTTGAACAAAGTTATATCTCCCGTCTTGTGCTATTTATTTAATCTCTGCATACAAAATGGCCATTTTTCAACGAGTCTCAAAAAGACTCTAATTAAACCGATATTTAAGAAAGACGATAAGAAAAGCATGCCATCTTACAAACCGGTAGCTTTAATACCAATATATTCCAAAATATTTGAAAATATAATCTATAAGAGTCTCTACGAATATTTAGAAAAGTATAACATTTTGAATGAAGAACAAACAGGATTCCGAAAAGGTAAAAACATAAATTCTGCCATTTTAAGTTTTTAGAGAAAGTTATAAGTAACATTGACAGTAAAACACTTGTGTGCGCCTTATATATGGACCTAAAAAAAGCTTTTGACTATGTAGATCATGGAAAACTGATAGAGAAACTCTATCTAAAAGGGGTCAGGGGTAATGTATTGGACCTTATTACATCGTATCTAAGTGACAGGAAACAAAAAACTATAATAACACAGCTTTGCCCTACCAAGGAATTAGAAAGAGCGCACATCTCAGTTCAGAAGAAAACCAAATTCGGTGTACCTCAGGATAGCGTTTTAGGCCCTCTGTTGTTTTTAATCTATATTATTGACTTCCCAAGAGCAGTATCATGTCCGATTGTGCTATTTGCAGATAACAGTACAGCTATATTTTCTAATAAGGTCTATGCGTTACTAGAACATGACATTAATACCTCAATAATAGCTATAGTAAACTGGTTAGAAGCAAACAATTTGTTAATAAATCTTAATAAAATTAACGTTATGATTTTTCGAAATAGGACTAAACCCGTACCAATAGAAATTCACTACTCATTAACAAACATTACAGAAGTAGCAGTGGTAAAGTTTTTGGGACTACATGTTGATTGAAACCTTAACTGGAAAGCACAAGTAGATTCAGTATGCACAAAACTAAACAAATATTCTTATATGTTATATGAGCTCTCCAAAATTGTTAGCATTGCCACTGTTATGACAGCTTACCATGCATATGTAGCGTCTATATTAAAAAACGCAATAATTTTTTTGGGTAACTCTGTCGAGTGCGAATCAGCATTTAAAGCCCAGAAGAAATGTATATGTGCAATATGTAACCTTAGGCCCATGGACAGTTGCAAAGACCACTTTAAAAAGTTGAAAATTTTAACTCTGCCATGCATATATATATATATATATATATATGAAATAGCAGTATTTGTAAAAACCAATATTGCAATGTATGACAAATTGAGCAGCAGGAGACAAATGCATAAGTTACAAGTTACTCCTAGCAGAACTTTATTAAAACATAAAAGTATGTATTGTATGAGTCCTAGAGTATACAATAAACTACCAAACTGTATTGTTGAAAGAGATACACTGGAAATTTTTAAGCAGAGACTGAAGGACTTTTTGATTGAAAATGCATTTTATAGTGTAAAAGAATATTTAGTAAGATATAATCCAAACAACTATAAACCTATAAAATGAATTATTAATGAATTCGGACATTTATATTTTAAAATTAACATTGTAATTTAAATTTGACATTTTCAATTTAACAGTCATTACGCTCACATAATTTGACAATCTCATTATTATTGACATTTTTACTATTTTTACCATAATTTACATGAATTTTATTTATCTGCTATAATAATGGTTATTTTTAGTATATTGTGCGAATCTCTTATAATTAATGAGATCGAATAATAAATGTAATGGAATGCCTAATATTGTAATGTTAAATTTAATATTTAATAAGACTGCCAAATTTTGCACGCTTTGTGGCAAAGTGTGGAGTTCCTTTTTATAATATACAAGACCTATTTGTTACCTACCTACACTTGCAAAATCAATGATTATGATTATGAACTGTCATTACCCATCTTATGTGAAAAATATTATAGTGTGGGGCTACTTCTTTAAAGAAAAAAAAGTCTAGTATGGCAAGGTTGCCATCAACTCGCTAGCCGTCACCCTAACGTCAATCTTGCTAAGCTCTTTAAGTTGTAAAAAAATACAAACAGACAGTCTAGACTATATCCACAATTCACGAACCCATCATCAACTACGTTAAACGACAGCAAAAAAAAAACAGTACGTGTACATTTTGTTTCTAGAAATTACGTAAACACTCATCCATGAACTTGGCTGCGTACCAGCGGGCGGGTATCTGTTCACTAATGACGGACTTCCGGTCCGACGGACAGACGCTTTCGGCTATCGCTATGATAAATACATAGACATTTTTATTGCTCTCCTCGTTGGTTTAGTGACGTATAATGCGAGTAGCGCTCACTTGGTCCTGAGTTCATATCCTAGGTCGGAATTAGTAAAAAAATATTATAATTTTTCCATTGAAAACTTTTCATGTCATCACGCCAGATCTATGCTCGGCGTCTCTTTGAAGGATAAAATTCGTAACGAGGTAATCTAACAAAGAACCAAAGTTACCGACATAGCTCGCAGACTCAGTAAGCTAAAGTGGCAATGGGCTGGTCACATCTGCAGAAGGACCGACGGCCGATGGAGCAAGCGTGTCCTAGAGTGGAGACCGCAACTTGGTAAGCGTAAGGTAGGACGGCCACCAGCTAGATGGACCGACGACCTCAAAAAGGTCGCTGGGACAGACTGGATGAGGAAGGCGGAGGACCGTGTGCAATGGCGCGTGTTAGGAGAGGCCTTTGTCCAGCTGTGGACTGCGATAGGCTGATTGATTGACGCCAGATCCCTTGCGGGAATTGAAAACTTTCAGTATCCGTAATCTTGCATTGTTCCCGATATAATGATACTAGGCTCGAACTTTATCTTAGATTGGGACCGTCGGTGAAAAGTGCCACCGCCGCTCGGGAAATATAGGCATGATGTTATGATTGCGTATATACGTTTATGCCTCATTACGCAATACGGATTCTGAACATCGCTAAGGAACCCTTAAAAAATCAAGAATGTTTTAAAACCCTTAATATTAATAATATTTGCCCTGATAAGAAACTGTCCAACCGTTGGGCACGGGCCTCCTCTTAAACTGAGCGGGTTTAGGCCATATACCACCACGCTGGCCCAGTGCGGGTTGGCGAACTTCACTCACCTTCAAGAAACTCTTAGGCATGCAGGTTTCCTCACGATGTTTTCCTTCACCGTGAAAGCAAGTGATAATAAATTTTTAATACGCACATGCGTGCCTGGGTTTGGACCCGGAACCTCTGACTTTGCCGTCCCACGGTCTAACCACTATCACTGCTGCTTACCTATCAAAATTCAAATTGTTTATTTTGCAAATATAGGTGTATTATTTGATGTTACAGTCAATGATCTATTTATTCTTCTCATATTTTCAGTTAACAAACACGCGTTCATACTTACGAGTATTATATTTTGTTATGTTTAGATTTATTATTGCTTAGAGCGTTTGTCAGATGGTAGATATAATCGTTTACGTTGTAAATTGTTTTTTGCTTTCGGGGTAGAAGAAAAATATATTTTTGGAAAGCAAATAAGTGGTATACATTTAAGGACTAGTTTCTGCCCGCGATTTCTTCCGCGTTAACTTTAGACAGGAACCTAAAATTTTTCGGGATAAAAAGTATTCTATGTGTTAATTCAGATAATAATTTCCCTGTGTACCAAATTGCATCAAAATCTGTTCAGCTGATTTTCTGTGATAAAACTTCGACATAACAAAAAAAAATTAAACACCGTCACGCCGATATTCCCCAAGAGGGGGTGTCAGAGGTGTACTGAGTACACCCACTTTTCGCCGACGATGTTGGGTACCTCATGTAATAGGGGGCGAGCCTATTGCCATATTTCGATTGACTATCCGGAACTACTTAATAAAATACTTAATAATACTAATCAAAATAAGTTTATATATTTATTTATAGGCACGACTACAGATTACAAAGGCACATTACAAACAACCAGACCGAAAAAAACAATTATGGATCACACAAAGATTTGTCCCGTGCAGGAATCGAACCCGCGACTATTAGTCACAGTAGCCGGAGCGGCTAAAGCTCTTAACCACTGCGCTAAATCGTCCGTCAACTATACTTTTCATTTGTATTATGGATTATACAATTAATCAAAAAGGTATGGACCTAATTGTGAACCATATAGAGGGGCGAAATTAATTTTGATTGTAAAAAGCCAAAACCTACGAAAGATGGTCGAAACTTTTCAAAGAAAACTTAAAAATTGAATTGATAACATTCACTTTAAGGGAAAAAATACTATGAAATACTAGTTCCCGCGATACAAAGTCGCGGCAACTAGTATCGACCGCATTGAATTGAGCCAAGAACCTAAAATTTTTTTAGGATAAAAAGTGTATGTGTAAATCCAGATAATGTATCTGTGTGCTAAATTTCATCAGCAGTTTTTGCTTGATTGAGTAACAAACATCAAAACATCCAAACATAAAATTATCATAATTATAATATCAGTAGTATACAAGTGAAGGGCAACTCAAGAGTGTCCGTAACCGGCGAGTGTGTATGAGACGAACTATGAGAGTGGAGGAAGCCAGAGAGGTATGTAAGGAAAGATCCTGTTGGAACTTTGTACTCTCTGCCTACCCCGCGAGGGAGCTGGCGTGATGATTTAGATAGATAGATAGATAGTAGTATACAAGGTGTATCGTAAATAACGCAAGACCTTATACAGCCCGATTAGATAATTGCTTTACAAATTCAAAACGAAAACCAAATTTCCAAATTTAAAGTTATTTACCCCTTTTTTAAGCACTTTTTTACCCCAATTAACAATGAAACTTGTACATGTATGTATGCACATTGAGAAATACTAGACATGCATTTGGAATCTCTATATTGTTTTGAATCGAAAGTAAATTTAGCTTGTTATAGCCCACTGAAGGACTAACAGGACTTTTATATAATTTTGAAAAAAATATAAGATACATTAAAAATAGTTGGAATTAATTCAGTTGCCGATTTAGAACAAACTACTTTCAGGTCTTGCGTTTATTATGTTACACCTTGTATGTGTATGTAGGGGTATACCTACCTACTAGCGCTTACGTAGTGATTTGTAATAACACACAGTGCGGGCTCGCCAGTCGTTCCCCGCGCACCTAGCTGACCAGGCAGTATATACGCCAGCAAATTAGGTACTAATTTTAGTGACGTATGTGCGATAAACTATAACCTGTGACCTCTGAATATAAACGGAGCATTCGTTGAACTGATAACCACCTTTTATTTAACACCACAACTTTGTTACATGTACATTCGGATCTTCAGATAAGCTTAAGTTTAAGAATTCTTCGGGTTTTTTTGTATGCAACTTAATGCTTATGTATGTAGGTACGTCAGTTTCAGTGCAGTTTTCCTCTTACCGAAGGTCGGTATAAGGAAAATGCAACTGAAAACATTACAAATTAACTTCAGTTCCAAATAGGGCAACAAGAATCTAAGATAGGTATAATTTAGGGCTTAAATTCAGGCTCACATAATTTATTAACTAATTTATTTACTAGACGCAACATCCGATACGATGTTCCAATTTACCAGTTTAAACCTAAAACTAAGTATATAAAATGATGACATCTAAACTACATATATAAAAAGGGAACAAAAGTAATTCGAATTAATAATAAAAATCTTGAAGTCGGTACCGGTTAGTGCAGTCGGTTACTTGGCACCGACTTCAAATATTTATTTATTGCTTTTTGAAGTCGGTTTAATTTTATTTTAAAAAGATTTTTATTTTACAATTTTAAGTGACAAGTGAATTATTTACTATTATTTATATACCTATATTACAGGATTGATATAATAACCATAATAACGGAATCTATACATTCGTGCTGTTCGCCGTTAAGGAGTCCCCTGATGTATCTTCAAAGTCCAAAGATTAATACCGATTTCATTAAAATGAGACAACCTAGAAACTATACTAAACCCAATACAAAAAGAATCATCAAAATCAGTTCATAAATAAAGACGTTATAAAAAAACTCAGACAAATTGTCGTCCACTCCTCCTTTTTTGAAGTCGGTTAATATTCTGATTAGTTATATGACTGACCTATAGGACTAACGTAATACCCATAATATCTCAATCTACGCATTCGTATTGTTTATCGTTAGGGAGTTTCCTGGTATATCTTCCAAGTTCAATGTCCAATACCGATGAAATTAAAATGGGATCACCTTGGAGCTATATTGAACCCAATGCAAAAAGAATCATCAAAATCGATTCATAATTGGCGGAATGATCGCGTAACAAACATACAAATAAAAACATACAGTCGAATTGAGAACCACCTCCTTTTTAGAAGTCGGTTACAAATAAAACAAAACAAAAAATTAAAATCTTAAAACCACGTTAGGCAAGGCGAGATTAGAGGACCTTTATTACTTATTATAAGTTATTTACAAATATATCTATTTATCTATCTATATCATCACGCCAGATCCCTTGCGGGGTAGGCAGAGAGTACAGAGTTCCAACAAGTTCTTTCCTTACATACCTCCAGGAGGAGGAAGCCAGATCCTCCACACTCATAGTTCGTCTCATACACGCTCGCCGGTTACGGAGACTCTTAACTTGTCCTTCAGATAAGACTCGGTCTATTTGGTCGTGATAAGATAGTCTAGGTCTTCTCCGGTACCTATCTCCTTCCACTTTCGCATCGTATATCTGTTTTGTCATTCTTTCTTCTGACATTCTTTCTATATGCCCGAACTAACGGAGCATACCCTTTTTTATCTTTACACGGATACTATTTTTCATACCTACTCGCTTTCTTACTACGCTGTTGCGAATACGGTCGGTCAGCTTCACTCCGCACATCTTCCGCAGCTCGCAGCAGCGCTGCACTTTCATTCTCCTTCTTACATACCCAGCTCTCGCTACCATATAACAGCGTTGGGACAAGAACTCTGTTATGTATGGCCAACTGCGCTTTTCGGCTTAAGTGCCGGCTCCCAAGTAGCTTTCCCATCGCACCATTTACTGTGTTCCCTGCACTCACTCTTCTCTCTATGTCAGCGGTGTATTTCCAATCCTTACTGAAGGCGCATCCCAGATATACAAACTCATTCGCTTGCTCCAGCACATCGTTACAAATATACACCTCTGCTTGAAGTATGTAGGCGTAAGAGTCTTTATTTTATTTTTTTAAGTTTGGTTTTCGATGTAAGATGTTAAAAAATCCCGGTTGCTTATAGGGGAAGACCAGAATAGGGGGGATTTTTATTTAACTGAAAAAATACGGATATTTTTATTCAAGTCCCCTGGATATGTCAAAACAGTTCAAACTTCATCAAAACGAAATCATCGGTTTAAGTCCGCATTTAACGATGACAATCATTTGTTTCATATAAAAGGTCTATCATAAATAACCGTCCTCAGGCACCCTGATTTGATAATAGCCCGATTTGATAGTTTTTTGCCCATTATTTAAGTACTTCTATACCTCAATTAACAATAAAACTGGTGTGTGTGTGTGTTTGAGTGATATACGCTGTTGGCCGTGAGGCCTTAACAGCTTCACCGGACTTAAGGGCGAGCGTGCAACCACTACGCTCGAGCCAGAAGGGCAAGGGTCGACATACTCGAGGGCGCCTCAAGGAGGAACGGCCTCGGTTTGGACAGTCACTACGGGGGGGGTCGAGTTGTCGCCTTTTTAATATAGGCGTGAATAGATTCGAGACCGAGATCGGAGTGGAGGTCGACATTTCGTACGAACCACGGAGCTCCTACGGCTTTGCGGAGGAAAATAAAACTTGTATGTGAATGTGTGCGTATTGAGAAATACGTTTTGGAAATGCATTTGAAATGTCCGTATTGCTTTGAATCAAGAATAAAACTAGTTTGATATAGCGCACTGCAGGAGTGACAGCATTTTTTGCAAATAAAAAAAATGTAAGGAACATTAAAAATTGTTGGAATCAATCAGTTACTGATTTAGGAAAAACTACTTGCAGGTCTTGCGTTTATTATGTTACAGCTCGACCTCAAAGTGTGTCCTTAAGATAAGTATATAGGCTTATGTAACGTCTAAAAATTACGTTAAACAAAGTAATATCAGAGAACTTAGCACATATTGACGATCGTGTAATGGTATCGGGTTGATATACTATCCTTTTTACAATAAAACACTAAAGACAGCAAGCTTTCGCAACAACGTTACTTGTATTATATCTTTTTTGTACCTGATTGTCTTTTCAAGCTATGCTACGGGAAAGCAGTGACAGTGGTTTTAAACAAAATAGTGCGCAATTTCACTAGGGTTTTATTGTTATTTCTGTGGTCGTAGTCACTCGAGAACCTTTCAATCGTATAAATTTCGGCTAACGTTAAGCGTCTTTAAAAACTTAGCAACAACACAATTCCTAGAACAAGAAAAAAATAATTCTATGGTCACTTTTTCCTACTGTTAAAGCGACGGTAAAAAATATGAAACACACCGTTGTAAACCCATCACTTATAGCACAATAGCGGTTAAATTGCCTTAACTTATTCTTACAAATTTTCGCTTTGAATTTTTTATTCCGAGAATTGTGTAGAATTTCGCGTTGAGGAGGAAAATTGTTGGAATAGTGTTACATGGTTCTATTTTAAACAATACTGAGCCAACATGGAAGTAAGTAATAGTAAGCCAATGAAATAAACCACAGGGCTTAGCAGGAACTGAGTGATTTATAGTAACGTTGCCGAGAAAGCTTGCTGTGACGTTCATCTTTATTTAGTTTTTTATTGCAAAAAATATGGTATATAAACTCAAAAGCATTACGCGAACGTTAATATATGCGTGCTCCCCTCTGATATTATTTTGTTTAACGTAATTTTTAGACGTTACATAAGCTATACTTATCTGAAGAACAAGTTAAAGTCTCCGTAACCAACGAGCGTGAATAAGACGAACTATGAGAGTGGAGGAAGCCAGAGAGGTATGTTAGGAAAGAACCTGTTGGAACTCTGCACTCTCTGCTTACCCCACAAGGGATCTGGCGTGATGATATAGATAGATAGATAGACATGAGCCCCTGTCTGGGTAAGCAGAAAGTACGTGCGTGCGTATGTCCCATCAGGATCTCAACTTTACTAAAACTAAATATTGAAACTAAACTATACGAAAAGTAGCTTGTTCTATATCAGTAACTGAATTGATTCCAACTATTTTTAATGTATCTTATTTATTTTCAAATTTGCAAAAATGCTGTTACTCTTTCAGTGCACTATAAAAACTAAATCTATTTTTGATTTAGAGCAATTCGGAGATTTCAAATGCATTTCTAAAACGCATTTCTTAATAGGCACACAAATACACATAAGGACACATTTATAAGTACTTAAAAAATGTAAAAAGCTTTAAATTGGGAAATTTTGAAGGTTTTTGTTAAATTTGTGAAGCAATTATCTAATTGGGGTGTCTGAGGTCTTGCGTTATATACGATACAACTTAAATTAAATGAAACTAAAACAAGTATAATTAACTTTAAAAAAAGGGAAACCGACTTCTAAAAGCAAAAAATTAATATTTGAAGACGGTGCTGAGTAAGCGACTGCCTTTTATGAAGTCGGTTAATATTCTGATTAGTTCTGTGGTAGGGTACCTATAGGATTAATACAATACTTATAATAAGTCACTCTACAAATTCGTCTTATTTATCGTTAAGGAGTTCCCTGGTGTATCTTCAAAGTCCAAGGTCATATACTGATGAAATTAAAATGGGACCACCTCGGGCCTATATTGAACCCTATGCAAAAATGAACATCAAAATTATTTACAACTGACGGAAATAACGGTGAACATACATAGAAAAAAATCATACATACAGAAGAAAATAGAACCTCCTCCTTTTTGGAGATGTCGGTTAAAAATAGTACTCAGCTACTTTCATACATTTTTTTTATCTATGTATCTATCTATATCATCACGCCAGCTCCCTCGCGGGGTAGGCAGAGAGTACAGAGTTCCAACAGGTTCTTTCCTTACATACTTCTCTGGCTTCCTCCACTCTCATAATTCGTCTCATACACACTCGCCGGTTACGGAGACTCTTGACTTGCCTTTCAGATAAGACACTGTGTATTTGGTCATGGTAAGTTAGTCTAGGTCTTCCCCGGCACCTACATCCGTCCACTTTCGCATTGTATATCTGTTCTGTCATTCTTTCTTCTGGCATTCTTTCTATATGCCCGAACCAACGGAGCATACCCTTTTCTTTTTAATATATTATTTAAAAGTACACTAGGAGCAGAACAAAATTATACTATTCTAAAGAATTGCTACATTTTTTTTGTATATAACGTAGCCATACACTAGGAACTATTTCTAAGTCGTGAGTACTTTTACAAACACGAAATTCATATGCACAAACACCCAGACCGATATGCACAAACACATATTTGTGGGTAACACAAAGATTTGTCCCGTGCGAGAATCAAACCCGCGACTACTAAATTCAGTGTGCGGAGAGACTTAAGCTCTTAACCATTGGACCGAGCAGTTCGTCAATGTTAAACTCATAAATGTATACATTAATGATAGTTTAATTCTACATCGTAAGTATAAAACAAGGGGACGACGCAAAATGCTATATAGGTTATAGACACGTAATCGATATTTTTGTAGAACTATTAGCGAATGCTCTTAATGACTTCGGGGAACTCGCTACACAGAAATAATGAAACAGTGATGTCATTTCTAGTAAATGCATTGAAGTGAACCATTTTTTTATTAAGGATACTTTTAATAAGGTAGGAATGATCACTGACCCCTTTTCCATCTGCTGGGAAGTGATGATGGTATAGATAATGAGGAAAAATTTGTCTGTTTGTAAACGATTGCAATTCTTTCATAATTAGAAATATATATTATCCAGAAGTAAAATAGACAAGGAACATGACTGCCTTGTTGGTCTAGTCGGATCAGGTCGTACAAATGTAGGTTTTCTAACGAAAAGTTCCCAGTATGAGTCCGGACTCTGGAATTGCGCCCGGTATATGGCAATATGCTATGAAATTGGACCTAACATCGTCGAGTGCAACCTAACAACAAGAGTGGGTGTACTCAGTACACCTTTGCCACCCCCGCTTGGGGAATATAGGTGTGACGGTATCAGTATAGACCTGGTAGATGGCGTGGCGACAACCGCGAGTACCAAGCCGCAGGAAACTTACACCGTTGGCTCAGCGATTCAATGTGAATTTTGGGTTCCAAAATAAAAAGAAACTTTTTAAAAAAAGGGGAACCGACTCCTGAATGGAAAAAATAAATATTTGAAGTCGGTGCCAAGTAACCGACTGAACTACCGGCACCGATTTTAAATATTATTTTTTTTGTACTTTTTTTAAGTTTTTATTTAATAATTTCGATCGATGAGTGAATTAATTATTAATATTTGTATACTTATATTATATTAATCTTCTTAGTTATACAGTAAGGTACCTCAGGATTGATATAATACTCATAATAACTGAATTTACACATTCATGCTGTTTTCTGTCAAGAAGTTCCCTGGTGTATCTTCTAAGTCCAAGGTCCAATACCAATGAAAATGAAAATGGGACCACATTAAAGCTATACTGACCCCAATGCAAAAAGATTAATCTTAATCGGTCTACAATTGACGGAAATATCGGGAAACATACATAACAAAAACTACATACTGATGAATACAGAATCTTCTCCTTTTTGAAGTCGGTGAATAAGATTCTACTATATTATCACTTAATAATAAAAAATCCTCTCGTATAATAAATCACAGGCTATTTCAGGCTATCATTCGCCACGTGTTTCATATCGGAGCGATAAACTTATTTTTTCCCGAGTATTTATGTAAAAACGTTGTTTGTTCCGTGGAAGGACGTTCGGGCCAGATCCGTTCGGTTTTATACTTAAAGATATGTTTTATTTGCGATACACCGAGGAATGTTTATTTACATGATTCAGTATGACTGCTTTATTGCTCTATGCGTACCATAGTACGGCTGGCGATCACGAGGTTCGGAGTTCATATCTGAGGTCAGGCAATGTGTTACTGAGGTTTTTGTATAGAATTTTTTTAGCAGCAGCCTGGAGCCTCGGTATATTTCGGCTTTAGGACCATAAACCACATGTACATATGCTGCGGCAGATTATACAGAAGACTAAGGAGTATACCCTGCCACTACACTTAGCATTTGTGGAATATGAAAAAGCCTTTTAATCGATTGAGACCTGGGCTATGCTACATTCTCTTCAGAGGTGCCAAGTTAACTACCGATATATCGAAGTGTTATCATATAAAATATCAGCTCATAAAAAGCTCAGAGTTACTAAGCGAGCTATGGTAATAGCTAAGTTCAGTGTTTCTCTCCGTGATCGAATCAGGAACGAGGAGATTCGTAGAAGAACCAAGGTCACCAACATAGCCCATAGGATAAGTAAGCTGATGTGGCATTGGGCGGGCCATATAGCGCGAAGATCGAACGAGCGTTAGGGCAGTAAGATTCTAAAGTGGAGACACGTATTGGCAAGCGCAGCGTGAGATGGCCGCCTGTCAAATGGACTGATGATCTTGTAAAGATCGCAGGACGTCGTTTTAGGCAGGTGGCATCGGACTGGTTGTGCTGGAGAGCAATTGGGGAGGCCTATGTTCAGCAGTGGACAAATATAGGGTAGGATGATGATGATGAAAGGGTTTCATCATCATCATCCTACAAACCCTTTGATAAAAGGGTTTGTATAAATCCTATCCAACTGTAGCAAAACATGAGACAGGGAACTGTTATATTACTAAAACCATTCTCCGCTGCGCTGGAAGATGTCTTCAAGATTTTGGACTGGAGAAGACATAACATCAGCGTCACCTTCGATTTGCCAACGTTATTGTGATCATGGCTAAGACCTTGAAAGACCTCGTAACCATGTTTGTAAATCTCAATACAGTTTCTCAACAAGTGGGTCTTAAAATGAACTTGGATAAGACGAGGATCATGTTAAACAAACCGATCTTACAAGATCTTCCAGCCATACGGGTGTTGGGTCTGGCGGGGTATGCTGTTCCCCGAGAGTTGTTGCCGGGGGCTTGTATATAAATTCAAGATATGTATGGAGAATCATTTTCGATTTTATATTCGGCGCCATCTGTGGATAGTTGGTCAAAACTTTGAAGCGATGCATAGGGGTCGCTACCTTTCTGAAGACAAAAGTCTTTGATCTGTGAGTGTTACCAGTCCTGACCTAGGGGCAGCGATACATTATCAGTCGGTGTTTAATTGCATGTTACTTACACCTATTATCTTATCTTAATATTGGCTTACCGGACCGATGAGACCTTTGGCGCACTTCGACCCGATGGGATCTTTTGTGCTGTCCTGGCCCTAATGCTCTTACGTACCTGAAGTTTCCAGTACTCGCTGTATTAGGTTATAAATTCCAGCAGGGGGGCAGAGCCGTTGTTCTTCTGGGTTTGGATAGGCCAAACCCAGAAGCTTCATTCGCCGCATAAACCTATTAACCTGTCCACTTGTTTATAAAAATAATAATCATTTATTTCACAGATAATATCCGTAATAAAAATTGTCTTGTTGCTTATCTCTTTTTGCCTTTCAATCATCGACACTTTTAGTACATACTACTAACCCCAACCCAAGATCCCAACCCGCCATATGCTTGTCCAAGTGCATGCAAGGTGATTTCGAAATCACATGCACCGCTAATGTAAACCGTTGCTAAATAAAATAAACAGACGCTGTTTACGATCTCCAGCGTGTGTGAATTACGACTCTATAGCGGGTGGGAGTGTAGGACACAAGATGTTGGATGTGTGAAAGAAAATCTTAATACATTGGAAACCAACATTGAGTTTTGAGTTCTTCTACTACGTACCGCATACTGGAGAAGACACCGCAAATATTTTTTTGTAGCAAATTTTAGAGTATATAGACTGTATTTCCCTTTGATCCAGATGCTTCTCGCAACGTGGCACCTTCGAGTGCTAAGTTTTATTTCAAAATATGCTATTGTGTGCGCTAAAATATTGTTTAAATTAATACAGAAAAGAAACAATTTTATCTATGAAAAAATATACAACCGCGCTTTATATTTTCCAAAACAAATATTTTCCGACGGGATTTGAAATCAGTTATTTTTGAATCCTTTATTTAATTTCTATCCATCTATATCATCACGCCAGATACTTTGCGGGGTAGGCATAAAGTACAGAGTTCCAACAGGTTCACTGCTTACAGACTTTTCTGGATTCCTCCACTTTCATAATTCGTCTTGCCCTTATTTAAGATATTGTAAAAAAGCGAGAGTGGCAGAAGTGTGTTCACCCACTTTTCACTGACGATGTTCGCTTTCAGTGTAATAGGAGGCGAGCCTATTGTCATTATACGAGCCTATACAGGATTCCAAACTCTATCTCTGTCTATATATCATCACGCCAGATCCCTTGCGGAGTAGGCAGAGAGTACAGAGTTGCAACAGGTTTTTTCCTTACATACCTCTGTGGCTTCCTCCACTCTCATAGTTCGTTGGTGGGATTCCAAACTGATACTGGGAAATTTTCTATCGATAGATTACATTTAGTCCAACCTGCAACTCAAACCTAGGTCTTCGTGCAAATTTCATAGCAAACGGCAACTCTGTGACTGGAATGATGAC
This sequence comes from Phalera bucephala, assembly GCA_905147815.2. Lineage (NCBI taxonomy): Eukaryota > Metazoa > Arthropoda > Insecta > Lepidoptera > Notodontidae > Phalera > Phalera bucephala. The sequence continues at coordinate 2,524,962 of LR990625.1, read as the reverse complement.
TTCACTTGATGACAGCGTAGCAGCGTAATTCCGATCTCATATAGTATTATTCTTAATCCTTACTAGACTAGTTGTCTGTATCCGAAAGACAAAGGTCTACTCAAAAATCGCCAGAAGGTCCAGCGTTGTGCTATAAACATCCCACTTTTACTCGTGACCTTCTCCAAGTCATCGGTCCAACTTGCAGATTCGCTCCACGATGAATAAAAAATATTCCAAACCAAATATTCCAAATCCCAAAACCTGGTAATTCAAAGAACGGTACTAAAATAATTAGCTAGGGTGGGACAGCGACATATGTAAACGGGATTTCTAAATCACGTACAAGTATCACGCTAAATCTCTTACGGGGTAGGCCGAGAGTACATTTCCAATAGGTTCTTTCCTTACATACATCAATGTCTTTCTCCACTTACATAGTTCATCTCATACATGCTCGCCGGTCACTAAGATAATGAGTCAAAGGTGACTTGTCCTTCAGATAACATTCGGTCAATTTGGTCGTGGTAAGACAGTCTAGGTCTTCCCCGGTACCTACATCCTTCCACTTTCGCATTGTATACCTGTTTTATCGTTCTTTCTTCTGACATTCTTAGAAGACTTTATTCGTAGAAAATTACATTTATATCAAATAAATAACATACGAAAGCGGAGGAAGCCAGGGAGGTCTGTAAGGAAAGAATCTGTTGGTATTATATACGCTCTACATACCCTGCAAGTGATTTGATATGATAATGTGGCGGACGGTTTAGTCCCGTGGTTAAGACCTGAAGCTGCTCCGGCCACTGTATCAAAGAGTCCCACGTTTGATTTCCGCACGGGGCCAATCCTTGTTTTCGGTCTGGGTGTTTGTTTATGTGAATTTCATATTGTAAACGCACCCTCGACACGGGGATAATACCTAGTTTGAGGTTAGATTTTTATAAAAAAAAATGAGAAACAATTACAGTAGGTATACATAACTGCTATAACATAAATATATCCCTTATTTTATACTGCCCGTTTTCCTGAAAATATTCGTAATATACTACGGAAAGTTCTGAAACTAAATTTCGTTCTCTAATTACTTTGTGTTTTCAGAACATAATAATTACGTTTAAAATTAGAGTTATCTAGACCTAAAAACACACAATACGAAGGTGGTGGAGGTCTTCTGTGAACATCCACATTTCGCTGATTCTAGGTCCCATTGTAATAGAGGAAAGCCTATTTATTATTACCACAATTCCACACACTGGCCCTGTGTTCACATTTTTATGATAGAAAATCTTAAACTTTGAGTTGACGACGATTCGAATCCAGGACCTCGTTATTGCCAGCCGCACTAAGCGCCATTGAACGAGCGACGCTGGCCAATGTCTTTTAGACATATTTCCAGAATGATCGGAATACTATAGTAGAGGTGTTTTGTGCACATCCACATTTTGCCGACAATTTTAGATTCTAATATAATAGAGGAAATTCTATTTATCATTACCACAATTCCACACACTGAACTGCATCTGAAAATGTTCTACAGAAATCAATACCATTTTATCTCGTGATTAGCATCCGTATCATAATACTAGAGAATCGTCTTCTAGATCTATTTCCAGAATGATCGGCAACAAAAAAACGTATTAGCACACAGGTTTAACACACAAACACCGTCTTTTATAACTCACTATAGATAATCTCGAACATTAAACACCCATATATTTATTATATCTATAAATCAGTCTGTGTTCTGAGGTGCATCACCGAACCGCATCCAAAGTGCACTGCACTTACATCTTATAAGTGCAACTCAATATCAACCCTAACACTTTCATTTTAAATTCCAATTTTCACACTCTAAACAAAGATATATACATCATTTTGGATTAGCAAAGAATCCAGCAGACACACCGACCTGAAATGAATTTAATCTTTTATGATTTAAAGTGCAATTTTGAAGCTTTTGCTGAAGCGGTCTTTAATTTTACGACTGTAGTAGAGTCAGCTGGAATTCAACTCTAACTGAGGTGCAAAAAGTTTATTTTTACATGAAATCTGTATGGTTTTAAGACGTTTTTGGGAAGTTTCGTAGGAAAATTGACCTCAGCTGGGTCGTCCCGGTAAATATTTGCACATTGGATGCGGTTCGTGCGAACTGGTAAGAGATTAGCGCGCAAAACTCCTGAATTTTAAACGCTTGTAATTTGGTAGAGTCCAAAGTTTAGGGAGAGTAGGGCGACTTACCGGCTCTACGGGACATGTAGAGTTAGTTTTGGAAGCAGAATGTTTGGAGTTTTGTTTGGGAATAATATGTTGAGATAAAGTTATATTATTGTAACAGTATATACTACTAAATATTCAGATCAAAATACATATCACGCCTTTATTCTGCTGGGGTTGGTAGGGTTACAGTTTGTAGTACAAACTGCCTCGATACTCTAGCGGTGCAAATTGCAAGTGACTATCACATGTCCTTGCTTAGGTCTTCTTATAAATCGGACATGTGTGCTTTTTCTATCGCTAACTTTCTAGTTTCTCTGAAGGACAAACTTTTCGAAAGCCCTGTTTCGCTGAATTTATAAAGCATAAATATTTTCGCGGATAATTTCGGTGAACGTTGAACGTTTCTTTTGTGGAACACATTCGCGGTAAAAGAAACATGGAAGATATGTTTTTATATTTTTATCAACTCGTAATAAAGTATATACAATACACAAAAGCAAAATGCCTGTCAACTGTACCTTGATACGGACATTACATTATTATAAATATCAGTACATAAAAATCTCAATTTCCGTCCGTCTATCCTTCGAGAATAAATTGGGCGATACGCACACCGACGGCGGAAAAATGATATTTGGATGTGTAACGTAGATCCTTGTACCAGCGTACTAGAGTAGGCAGTTTCATTACTATGGTATTGAATACCCCAGTTGCTCACCTGGTCTTGCAGTCTTGCATAGATACTTTACCAATATCAGTCGATAATTAATTTTAACAAAATTTGATTATGAGGTATTGCGAAGTACTAGAATGAATGTGTTTTCTTTATTACAAGCTTTTATTTAACTTACACTTTTCGTATGGTTGCCTTGCCAGGTCAAATCTGGTGTTCAATTTTTTAAGCACTTACAGGTATCCGATTGAGCTGAAATTTAGCATACGTACGTAAAGGCGGTGAAAATGCAATATTATGGTACCATGGAGCTGGTCTGATTCTGAAGTCGGAAGGTGGCCATAGGAACTTGTGACCCATACAACGCAATTGGTATTGTCAAGTACTATACAACCAGATAGCGTTCAGGGCCTGATGATGAAGCCGAGAGGTAGTCACTGAAACCACCCAATTACGCAATAGAACCCCGCCGTGTTTGGGTTCGTTGGATTCGTCTTGACGAGTACCTTAGACCCGGATGGCGTTAAAGGTCTGATGATTTAGCCATAGGAACTCCTAAACAAAGCAAAATACTTTCGTTGTGTTTTTGCTATAGAAGCGAGTTTTTAAAAAGGTATTTTCTAAATTAAAATTATATAACTATACGTGTAATCATTCTTTTCCATCTATTATTGATACTAACGTAAACGGAGTATCTACCGTATACCGTACCGTATGTATGTAATAAATAAGTAAATAAGTAGATGTGTTTAATAGTTTTTACTCTCAAAGTTATCGATTTTTGCCGGTATCATAAATCATGATCATAAATCATGATTGACTGCCTCGTTGGTCTGGTGACTGCCTCGTTGGTCTAGTGGCAAAGCGCATCGCTTTATGATCACGAGGTCCTGGGTTCAAATCCTAGGTCGGACAAATGTAGTTTTTGTAACGAAAAATTCCCAGTATGAGTCCGGAGTCTGGAATTGTGCCCGGTATATGGCAATAGGCTCGCCCCCTATTACATAGGACCTAACATCGTCGGCGAAACGTGGGTGTACTCAGTACACCTCTGCTACCCCCTCTGAGGAATATAGGCGTGACGGTGTATCATAAATCAATAGCATTGATAGTAGAGACTACTAAATGTTAAAATAAATTCTTCAGAGTTTATCGACCGAAATCGGTAAGATGGCGATCGTTGTGGATGGCGAGTCTGAAAGGCTTGTCCTATAGCGGTCTAGCGCAACAGCCCTAAATATGCTCCTTATTTCACTTAGGTCCTTATTAGCCCCAGAAAAATTCACCATGATGACCGATTTGTGTGGTACACAGCCAGCCTTAAGTCGCAACCTTGACCAGGTTATTAGTTCACCTTGTTGGGACTTGCCCACTCCAAGTTATCTATGCATATTCGTATTTCGAAAACCTTTTTGCCCCTATGGCTGTCAGTTATATGAGTCATGTATCTTGGCCGTTGCCATTTAAGTCGATTATATGTAATGTCAATACCGACGCCCCCTATATTGCATCGGCACTTAACATCGTCGAGAATATTTGGGTGTACACGGTACACCTGTGCTACTCCCGTTTGGGAAATACAAGAGTGAAGGTGTATTTTTATTTATAGAGCATAGATCTCGGATGTGAAAAAAATACAAAGATTTCGAATCGTAACACAACAGAATACAGACGTGGTTTGCCATGTCTCATCCAGTACGCTCCGCAAATATCGTTGTAATAATATGTTTAAATAATAAACTCGACATTTTTAGTGTTCCATACGGCAATGGATGATCCATAAACGGGCTTGTGCGATTGACAGTTTAATTAAGTGAGCTTTTATGCAGGTTTTTAGGGTTCTGTAGCTTAAAACAAAAAGGCAGCCTTAAAAATCACTGCAATGTGTTTTTCAGACAATTTTTCGGTTTTTCGTGGACGCGTATAAATAATGACTGCCTCGTTAGTCTAAAGTGCTAAAGGGCATCCCTTTGAGAGCATGAGGTCCTGAGGTTAAATTCTAGGTCGGACAAATGTAGTTTTCCTAACGAAAACTTCCCAGTATGAGTCTGGAGTCTGGAATTGTGCCCGTATTACATGGGACCTACTGTCGTCGAAAAGTGGGTGTGCTCAGTACACCTCTGCCACCCCCGCTTGGGGAATATAGGCGTGATGGTTTTTTTGGTGTATGAATAATTAATCGGCGAGTGTGTATGAGACGAACTATGACAGTGGAAGAAGCCAGAGGGGTCTGTAAGAGATCTGGCGTGATGGTATAGATGGAGATAGAAAGGTGTTTAAATGATGTATTATTTTTACTAGAAAGGTCTCCAGAAATTCTTATTATTTTTTATTTTACTATATGAGTCGATTTTCCTACGTTATTTCAATTTTGAAATATATTCCGGAAAGATTTCTTTCCTTAAATGTTTTTAATATGTCTGAATTAGAGCATGCTCTTGCCCTTTGCACCGATTCTTTCTTTAACATCTATCTACCCCTACCCCATAGTTCTATCTATCTATATTATCACGCGAGACCCTTTGCGGAGTAGGCAGAGGCTACAAAGAGCAAGAGGCACGGTTGGGATTTCAAGAAATTAACAATGGGAAGGACCAGAGATTTAACGGGTTCTTAAAAAATCTGGTACGTGCTCTATAGTTAAGTTCTTAAAATCCCAGCCGAGAACCATACTAATCGTTTACTTATAACCACTACTAATACCTATAATAAAACCGTGAAGTTGTACTGCAGTACCGATGCGCCCACGGCGCGCCAAGTGCAATGACCTCTGACCTTCACACGTTAGGTATACCTACTTGGCTTGGAACAGACAGGCAACAAACACTGCATTGAACAGGGAAAATATTAATTAATACCAAGTTGCTAATGGTCCATAGTGTGGGCTGCAATTATGAGGTCCTGGGTACGAATCCTAATCGATCTAAGTTTAGTTTTTTTATGACGGTCCGGACTTTCGAGATGTGCCCGTATATACCTGAGAGATATTGCTCTACTAGTCTATTGCCTAGTTTCGTATTACATTAAGATATGTGGGTATCCACAGCACGCCTCTGCTGTCCGTACTTTCTGGTATATGCTAGGACCATTTGATTGCTAGCTACACCATTTTTATGTGTGTGTCTGTGTGTGTGTGTGTGAATGATCTACGCTGTTGACCGCAGGGCCTTTACAGCTTCACCGGACAAGAGAGCGAGCGTGCAACCACTACGCTCGAGCCAGAAGGGCAAGGGGGCAACTAGCTCAAGGGCGCCTCAAGGAGGAACGGCCTTGGCTTGGGCAGTCGCTATGGGGGAGGGCGTATGCTAGTTGTCTCGCCGTGGTGCTCTGCACCGGCCGGCGGACAAGGGATTATTTGACCTCGCCGACGAGGACGGTGTCTGTCTTGTGTGCGGTATCTGTATCCGAAAGAAGGGATTTAAGGATTGGGAGGTTCGGTGACAACATGCTGCGGACGGCGGTAGCGGCTGATAGCTAGCTACACCCTTGATACACCAATCAACGAAACAGTCTTCTGGGGCAATACCACTTCAAATTATAATAATATTTGATCATAAGATATATCATTTTCTAGGACAATATTCAAAATCATAAATCCTAGTAGAGTCACAATATTGTTAAGCAAAATTCCCACATCAGGCCCACAACTACAAAAAAAAAATAGATAAACAAGGAACCTCTTGATGTTCAACGCAACTTTTTTATACAGGAACTAGAATGAGCCAAAAATAAATTTCAACCGATAAACATGGAAGGCCGCACCAAAAAAAAAACATCGGAACGAATGATCTAACATTTGTTTTTCGGGCGTGACTGATCCATATACGAACAATAAATAGAAAACGATATACAATAATCGCCCCTTCCAACGCAACTCCTAAAATCAAAAATGACCTTTAAATCCTAGAAACTCAAGTTCGATTTCCAATGATCTTATTTCCAAGGTTGATACATAATTGCTTAACGAAGTTATAATCTTATAACGCGTCTCTGATTCGATAGGGCAATCAATAAACAATCATATACCACTATCATTCCCGATATAACAATCAAATTATTCGTGCTAAATAAACTTTTTTCGTTAGCTTTGGGAGTAAAAAAGAGTAAAAATTGATTCTGGAATAATTTAAGACTTAGGAGGAAGCGAGGATTTCTGATGTACATAGCTCTAACTTTTTTATATATCTATATCATCATTCCAGATCCCTTGCGGGGTAGAGAGTACAGGGTTCCAACAGGTTCGGAATGCCTACACTTCATAATTAAATAGGCTGGCAAGATTAAGGTGACGGTTATCTGGGTTACTATGAAATGGGTGACCGTTAGGCACTTTTGTCTTTATGCGCCTTCGACTTCGAAATGTAAGCTATATTATTGGTCCTGGTTACAATTTTATGTGGTCGTCGTTAACGAAAGCCATATAATTGGCTTGATAAGTTCCAATAGCAGGCGGCTACAGACCTCGAATTGGCTAATGTGCAGGTCTTCCTCAGGCTAGGTGGAGCAATGATCGTAGGGCGGCTGTCAGAAATTAGATGAGAGAAGCCGGGGGTCGTACTCAGTGGCATGCAATTGGAGATAGCCTATGCCCAGCTGTGGTCTGCTAGCTGATGGTGATAATGAAGTATTTGACCAGTTCAGGTTTTGACAAATATCTATTATGACTAAGCAAGTAATTAGGGGACCGAAACGAGCTGGAATTTCACCGGTGGTACGCTACGGCCGTGGTCACCATTCTATCAACAGTCATGTCGCCAAGTGACCCAGTCGTGTTCCAGCATGTTGCCCGGACTGTCCATATAGTAGGCAGGTCTAACCCTATCATACCGATTTGGAATTCTGTCTAACTTTCATCTTCTCGACATATTTCAAAGTAAATAGGCTGTTACCGAGTAAGCGAGCTACTTCACGTTCCATCAGGTAAGATAAAGGTCAATTGCTGACTAGTCTTCAATAAATAATTTTAAATTAAAAAGATGTATCTATTTATTTATAATTTATATATGTTCTCTTTAAAACTAGCTTTTATAGCAACACAACAAAAATATATAGCGGAGATGAGGAACTCCTCAACCAAACCCTCAAGGGAGACCAGTGGAACTCATATGGACTCCTTCCGGCTCCATCACCATACCCTGGATACCGTCCGGGTGTACAATACGTGTCAATACAAATCCAATGAACCCAAACACGAAGGGGTTACGTTGTGTATTTGACATGTTCCAATGGCCACCTTCCGACTCTATTATCAGACAAGCTCCTTGGCACCATAATTATTGCATTGTCACCAAACTTACATACGTATGCCAAATTTTAGCTTAATCCTGCAAGTGCTTGAAAAATGGTTCACAAGATTTGAACCGGAAAGACAGAAGGTTGTAAAAAAGTTTTCGGCGAAAAACTACGCCAATTTATGCACCATTAGGCCAATAAGACATTGTGCAGAAGTATGCTTTTTCCTGTCACTTACTCCATAACCCATCTCATCGAATACTATTACTATCGGCGCATCATGTAACTGGGTTTACGACCCGACCTATTAGGATCAAATGACTATATAGTATTGAATTTTACAATCAATAGCCGAGTTAACTAGCCGATATGGAAGTTAATGTGCCTGTGATTTACGATAAGTGATATAGCTTTTGAACGCTTCGAATATCTAGTGTAACATTTTGTGTTCCGTGGTAAAGGCGAGCTTGTTAATATGTTGGCTTATATAAGCATGCCCGATTCCTTGCAGGTTGGAGAGTTCAGAGTTCCAACAGGTGACACTTTGGCTTATAGTAGGTTTCAAAAAATTTAAATAAACACCGTCCCTCTATTCCTCAAGTAGGGGAAGAAGAGGTGTACTGTGTACACTCACTAGCATTTTGTAATAACACTAAAGGTACGGCCGAACCAGCGCGTTCAGCACGGTGGCGATCAGCTCCTGCAGTAATATTTGTGTGGAAATGTCATACAAACGCGTCCTGCATCCTGCACGCGCTACATGGGCGGAGTCTGCACGCGCAATCATAGCTCCACGCCACCACGGCCGCGGCTGAACGCATTGGTTTGACCGTACCATAACACAAGTTTCAAACTCTTAGCACTCGATATTTTTAATCGGGTTTTAATAATTATGATCCTCAAATGTATCTAGGTAATCTGCAAACATCAATCATGATTCGAAATCAACTGACCGGTTAGCTGAAAAATAGCAACTAATTAAATCAATATCAATTTTTGGCTTTCTTCGTAGACATGTGTAAAAGAATTCTTCTTCTGCCAGAAGAATGATTCACTCAGAACTGAAGCTATTTCCATTTGCTCAGAACTACAGTAGTTAAGATATCAGAGAGACACAAGCTACAAACTATAGCTCAATAATTTTAATCTTATCTGAAGGGCAAGTCAATAGTCTCCGTGACCAGCGAGCGTGAATGAGACAAATGATGGTAGTGGAGGAGGCGGGAGAGATCTGTAATGAAAGAACCTGTTGGATCTTTGTACTCTAATCTGGCGTGATGATAAATAGATAGTTTTTTTTTAATAAAACTTGGGCCCACACTAGGATGTATCCTGTATCGTGGGTATGTTTACAAAAATGAAAATTCACATACACAAATACCCAGACCAAAATAAATATTTTTGGGTCACACAAAGCTGTGTCCCGTTTGGAAATCGAACCCGCGACTATTCGACACAGTGGGCGGAACGGTTTAAGCTCTTAACCACTGCGCTAAATGGTCCGTCAAATCAAAGTTTTAAAATTATGTATAACTAACTAATCAGCAAGCATCATCGTTCGAAATAAACTGGTCGGTTAGCTGAAAAACTGTAACTAATTCAATCAGCGCTCATTGTTTTGGCATTAGATACGTCGTAACTTTTGGCACTATTCTGCAGTAAAAAAAAAAAAGATTCTTGGAGATTACGTAAACTAAAGACTTATGCAGACTGACTGTTTTTGTAAAATAACCGACCGATCTACTACTTCAGTCCGAGCCCAGCGCTAAGCGATGATTAAAATCAATTGCAAAAATCGTATCTAACAGACAGACAAGAAAGCAATTTTCTAAAAATAAGTATCAAACCGACAAACGAGAAAGTGAATTTATTTACTATTTGATATATTGCAAAAAAAAGGTTAGTACAAACAAATTAACGTAAGCGTAACGCTATCCAACTGATATGCCGTCTTTTTCACACTTAAAATTTACTAAATATAGATAAATGTGATAGCACGATTTCTCAACAACGCTACTAAAACGCCAAACAGGTTGTGTTAGCTCTCTGCGCGCTTAGCTCGAATAGACTGCCGTTATCATAACGTTGGCGAGCAAGCATGCTGTCACGTTCCACTTCATTTGGTTAATTGTACTGTGAGAAGGACCGCGTATCAATTCGTTAGCGTGTCGCTTAATCAGTTTGTGCTAAGCTACCTAATTGTTGTTGTCAAGCAACAACAATATTAATCGCCACACTAAAAAAGCTAGTATGCTTTAAGCCTAACCAATGTTCGAGTTTTTATTTAAACGTCTTTTCCTGGAACTATACGCTTCCTGATCCAATGGTGATTTGTGATTATCATTCTTCGCAAGTTCTTTATCGTATCTAGGAAAAGAATTTTGCGAGTTAATTGCCGAAACTTTGTAATTAATAAGATTGGGTGACAATAAACTTTGGACATGACAAAATTGTAAGACTAATAGCAAAGCCGAGTCAGTTTGTCAGTCAGATTTGTTATAATTAGTCAGTAACAAAGATAGCAGTAATGTATTATTTTATTTAATTTAAAGTGGTATAAAAGAAACCAACCGACGGTCCGTCCAAATCCCACAATTATTTATTAGTAGCACCCCGGAGTCTGAAACCCGGTATTATGGCAAATAGCTCAGCCAGTACTACATTTGGACTTAACATTCTCGACGATATATACAGAATCATTCAACGTACTTTTTCACCGACTTCAAGGCGTTCGATTAACTTGAAAATTGGTACACATGGCCAGGACCGATGACAATACAATAATTTTATAACATTGGCCTAATATCTTAACTAGGATCACCAGGATAAAAAATATGAATTTTACAGGTTATTTTGTACAAAGTAGTTGTGAAATTAGTTTGAGAATAAAAATAAGAAAATAAATTATTGTTTAAAAACACGCTTTAATAACAAGCAACGAAATAATTAGTTTTATTGAAAAAGCGTAAGATGCTTTTTAATATTTAAAAATAACTCTACTTTATAAATAGCTAACAATGAACTATATATAACAGTTGATATCAAGCACCCTACGCTTTTTAACAATAAAATTAATTTGACGGCCGATTTAGCGTACTGGTTAAGAGCTTAAGCCGCTCCGCCCACTGTGTTTAATAGTCGCGGGTTCGATCCCCGCACGGAACAAATCTTAGTGTGACCCACTATTATGTGTCTCGGTCTGGGTATTTGTGTATGTAAATTTACAGATATGTAAACGCACCCACGACACAGGCATAATCCCTACTTTGAGGCTACGTTTAAAAACAAAAGAAAAACTATATTTCATTATTTTCTCCTTTTTAATTTGACTTGGTATTAAAGCGTGTTTTTTTTTAGTTTATAAAGCTCTAATTTGCGATTGTCAGTCACTTAGTTATTATTTCAAACTTACTTTTACTTAACATACTATAGTTGATATGCAATCAATAATATGAGGACATTCGGTGACATGATAGCAAGGAAACCCAGACAGCATGGTCCAATAGCAGATATGGCATTTACTTACACGCATATTCCCGTATCTACTACATCATACTGAAAAGGGTGCCAATTTAGCGCAGTGGTTAAGGGCTTAGCCCGCCCCGCCCACTGTGTCTAATAGTCGCGGGTTCGATTCCCGCACGGAACAAATCTTTGTGTGATCCACAATTATTTGTTCTGGTCTGGGTATTTGTGTATGTGAATTTTCATGTTTGTAAACGCACCCACGACACAGGAATTAATCCTAGTGTGGGGCAACGTTTTTAAAAAAAAAAAAAAAAAAATATTTTACAGCAAATTGTATACCCGAGGTATTTTTAACACCTATCCTGATTTGAAGAAGATATTATGAACTGCAGTCATAGAAAAAAAGAAACAAGCCCGACCGGGATTATCCACCGAATGATGGATATCTGTGGTTATAATTTGCAGACGAAGTGCTATGATAAAAAATGGTCAAGCGGAAACAATTTATTAAAGTTAGGGTTCTCTTCTCCAGTTGTGTTTGATCGAATTAGATGAAGAATTTTGACCTAATTGCCACGATATTCTAGTAACGTCTGGTATGATTGACGTTTAAGAGGGCTTGGGTTTAAATTCTAAGTCGGAGAAAGCGTTAATGAGTTTTATATTGCAAAATTATCATTAGCAGTCTAGAGTCTAAAATAATAGTAACAGGCTTGCTTCTTATAACACAGAGAAGGCCCTATGTGTGGCTGTGTCTGCAATATTGCTGATCTCAGGTATTACCATCATTAGCCCATGTTCTTTCACTATATATTCGTTTTACCATTAGCAAGAAACAAACAACAGCCTAAGCTCAGTCTTAGCTCGTGATGCTTCTCTGCCAGATAAGTCGAACCAATACGAAAAAGTACACGTCCCGCTGTCTGATCGATCGGACCAAGAAATCAAAGAGTACATAATAAAACGCCCGTTTTTCTTCACATCTCACGGTACCCCAAAACACACGTATATTGATAGAAATTGATTGAATTCGGTGCGGTTACAATGATTGCACCAATCGGACAGTACGCACCTCATTCTCTTGAGTTATTGCCTGCCACTGCGATGTGGTTGTGCCAACAATGTTGCAGATCTGAGGTAATGTCATCATTAGCCCATGCCGATGCGTGCGCAATATATCGAGAATGCTAGCATTAGCGGGTGAAGAAACATCCTGGCTTCGTAAATTGAGAGTATATTTTAGAGACGACGAAAAAAAGTACCTACCAGAAAGACTAACTCATTATAATTGTAGTAGGGCATATGGTGATCACGAGGTCCTGGATTCGAGCTAGGTTGAATAAATTGTGCTTTTTCTACCCTCGAAAAAGCCTCAGTCGCTGTCTGAACTCTGGAATTGAGGCGACGAAAAACTCCTAAAATAATGGTTCGTTGGTGTAGAAGCGTATAGAATGGCAAGAGATCACGAGATCTATACTCGAATTCTAGCTCAGACAAATTGTGCTTTTTCTATGGAAAAATTCTCAGTGAGGCAAAGTCACTGTCTGGAATATGGAATTGTGTTCGTTTTATGGTAGCTTGCTCATTATTAACCTAACATTGTCGGCCAATATTTGGTATATGAGCATGTGACACATACGTAACAGTTTTTCTTTCTTTTTCTTTTCATTTTTATAAAATAGTAGCTCTACACTAGGAATTATTCCTGTATCGTGGGTGCTTTTACAAACATGAAATTCATATACACAAACATTCTTCTGTGCTGCTTAGAGAAAATAGACGCGACAGTATTTTACATCTAAAATTAACCACTGTAAAATAACAGTTTTTACCAATCTAAAAACTTTTAATTAGGCTAGGAAGTTTTTCAAACTCCCAAACCTGAAGCCAGCCTACGCAATGTCACGAACATCATAATTAGCCGTCGAAAATGGCCGTGAAATGTCCACAGCTAACCGCAGGTAGATAATTGATTTCAAGAATAAAAAAAAATCGTGTACGACATCAAAGCCAACGTTTCAAAGGAAAATTTTGACAAAGCTAATTTGTCACTAAGTCCGGAGGTAGATATTAAAATGGTTGAAACGGTGATCATTTTCTAAGAATGTGTACGGCCATATTGTAGTAATGAAATTTAAATATTAATATTGTACAGTGGAAAGATTTAACAGGCACCTTCTTAAAGAACTCTATCGTTTTCACCACTATCAGAATTCGTCTTACACACGCTTGCTGATTACAGACTGTACTTTCTGCTTACCGTGTGGGATCTGGCGTGATGAGATAGATATACTATAGAGAATGTGATTCTTTCATGGATGATTTTCGCATTATATATTTTAGATCCTAATGGGGGCAAGACTAATTGGCATTATTTCAGACGCCAGCTGCTTAATTTTTTTCTACGCTAATATTTTTTTATCCCTTTTTTCGACCTATCGAACCGAGAACATCACGATCGTCAGCTAGACTTTGTGCCACTATATCAACGAGGCATGCAAGCAAACAAATATCTTCTAGAGCTTCAATCAAAACATGTTCTTAAAAAACGATGATTCATTCATAAAATCTCAATAAACAACAATATATCTTGAATGCAAAAAATTCTAGTCACATAGCGCTTGGAATTACCAAACTTAACTGGTAGTGGGCAAAGCACATCGCCCGTAGAACTGATAGCTCTTGGAACAGAAAATTTCTTTTGTGGCAAGCATATACCAGAAGACAAAAAGTGGGCAGGCCACCACAGGGTGGTGGACCGATGAACAGGAGGAGGTCGCGGGTTTAGGCGGGATGCGAACGACAAGACAAGGACAAAGCCTGTCATCGTGATGAACTTTGAAGGAAACCTTTGTGCTGCGGTTGACGTCTATTGGCTGATTATCATCAACTGAAAGACGATGATGACTCTCGTCTAATATTATAAATGTGAAAGTTTGTATATTTGGACGTATGTTCCTTAATTACGCAAAAACGGCTAAACGGATTTAGATAAAATTTGTCACATAGATAATTTATTACCTGGATTAACACATAGGATACCTTTATCCAGGAAAAATGTTAGGTTCCTTTCTAAAGTCAATGCGAACGATGTCTCGGGCAAAAACTAGTGATGAATAAAACTCTGCCAATTAGACTTGGTAGTCTCAAAAATAAAACTGCAAAATTATTGTGTCCATTTTTCTCTATAAAAATTTTGTATGCAAGAATTTGGCAACGAAATAGGTACAGGAAGCGATATAATCAGCTCAAATGCTAAACTTAAACCAAGAGCAATGACCTCGTAGTATTTTCAAGTACTATGCTTATCAGTCAAAGATAGATATGTCATGATAATTCGTACAAACCATTGTTACAAGTAATTAGACATAATTTGAAACACTTTTTTTTTATTTAAAATGTTGCTTTTGCGCATACTATGATTTAGCAGTTTCTGATAGTTAAAAACTTGGGTCGTGCCAAAGAAAATTTATAAATACATTCCCTTGTAATAACCTAGCTTGGAAATAACTAGTTTAGGGAGGCACTACTTTGAGAACATGCAATAAGTGAAATCCTCTTCGACTCTTTCTCCGATTGCAAAAAGGTATTTTAATCAAAAACAAACAAGTTAAAATTTTTAACATTGATTTTGACTCCTGGACCTCATTTCTTCTTTATGGAAAAATGCAATCGTTCTCCGCTCTTGAAATTAATTCTGCGTCCTCAGAGGTAGTACAAAGTTCAATGTACAGAAATTTTTAAACTAAAAAGTTTTGGAGCATACAAAAATTTATCTCATGCGAGAATCGATCACGTAACTACTACACTCTGTAACTACTCAATCCAGTAGGTTGAGCAGCCTGCTCTCTTAGCCAACCAACTTGACCAACTCGTCTCGTTTGATTTGCTTTGAATTTTTGTTATACATTCCTAACCTGAAACAATTTAAGCTCTTCGAATACGCTACTTACCTGGCCACACATTACCCGTCGCCAAGCGGCAATGACCTTGCGCGATCACCACCCAGGTCAAGGTAACAACGCGGTGGTCTCCAATATGGAGAGTCCAAGGTCAAACCAACCACTGCTGCCAACAGTCTACCAACAATGGCCAACACCAATCTATATGAGAAGTATAGTGTTCCGTATGTGTTGACAATTTTTGGATGTTTGCCAAATTGTTGGTCTGACGTGTGTGAGCTCTGGTGGTCTAGCCAACCGTGAAGATGAGACATACGTGGGTATTTTAGTTTATCCTGGTGTGGTTCGGAGATTTCAGTAATGATTAGGGAAGATTTTGTGAGGAAAGTTGTGTCTGAGAAAATGTAAATTAGTTACTGAAAATCATAGTCGAAATACGGGACTAACTGCGAAATACGTCTGGGGTAATCTACTACACGAATCTTGTAGAAACTCGAGATAATTACCGTGCGATCAAGCGTTTTGGCCTTACCTATTACTGGAATCAAACATGAGGCTTTACAACTAAGCTTATCCTAGTTGTAGTCTCCTTCTCTATGGCTGATCTGCCAATTTTTCTCCCGCTTTGCAAAGAAGGGAAGTGGAATTATATTTTTCATACTCCTCTAATTAAATTTGATGTGGGTTCTAAGACAATTAAAGCGCTACCCGGGACGCCCCAAGGCTCAAACCTTGGTGTCATCTAAGGAGACCATTGTGGATCCTGGCTTACAGGAGTAATAATGGTGGGAATGTGTGGCAGGCTTAGTTCCATAAAAAATACAGGACTGTCTTGACTCATGTGGCCTAATACACAAGAAATCTTCGTAGTGGATCCCATCTCGCCACTGGGTTCGTGTGGTGTAGATAATCACTCTCACCTCGATTTCTTTGAAATGCCTTGTACTTAGCAGTGGGAGAATATAGACTATTTCTTTAATATTGAATAACTAGTTCCTGCCCGCAACGTCCGCTTTGTCTTTAGACGTTCCATAAAATTTTTCGGGATATAATAATAATATTTATTTCAACAAACAAAAGAGATACATTGGGAATAAAAAACTTACAATCTGTTACATGGTCTAGTCATCATTTAGAAAAGGATAAACTCTGGTACCCATGATAAGATTTAACTTGTGTTATGGGTACCAGGACTCTCTCACAGAATTTGGTACTTACATAAGCAGACTTAGAACCTATTACATTTTTTATTGTGCACCTGCTAGCCCAGCTATTTAAACTTATTCATTAACTATTTACTATTATAAAATTGAGATTTTTAGAATTTCCTCAGTGTCTGTATAAGTTTTGGACATGAGCCATTTGCTTGTTTTTATTTTACACTCATACTTTGAAAGGGAGTAGATGCTACATGATTTATTAATGATATTGTAGAGGTGGCCACTGATGACTTTATAATGCCTACTAGCTAAAGAGGTTCTAAAAGACAGCTCTTCGCTTAGACATTTTTCTCTCTTCATAATGCAGCGAGGAATGTTTTCTTAAAACTGTATAGAGCACAAAAAGCTGTCGTACAGTAAGCATTTGACATTCTTTATGAAGAGTAGTGGTGGAATACCTGTAGGGTTTACAAGTCATGACCTTCAGCACAGCTCTTTGTGCACGTTCCAGTTCCAAAAATTTTGATTTCACTGCACCTCCCCAGACTGAGACACAGTAGCTTAGAATTGATTGGCACAATGCATAATATACAATTTTCAATGTGTCTAAATATACCGAGTTGCGTAGCTTTTTAAATACGTATATAAGTTTACGTACACGTGCTGTAAGATTTTCAAGATGAGATTTCCAATTTAAGTGATCATCTATGTTGACACCAAGGTATTTAATATTTTGGGATCTAGATAGGATGGGGCATTCGCATATAGATGAATTAGGATCAGTTGAGCAGGAATGTGCCTTGAGTAGAAGGATATCTGGGAAAGGTGGATTAGTGGATGACAATGAAAAAGATAGGTACGTAGACTTAGATAAATTTAAAGTTAAGAGATTTTCAGCCAGCCAGGTTATTACTATGCCAAGGGCATGCTCAGCAGTTTTAAAAGTGGTGGTCCAGTTAGAGCCATGAATAAGTAGGGCTGTGTCATCAGCATATGTAAAGATGGAACAGTTAGGAAGGGGAAGTTTAGAAAGTGAGTTAATGTAGACTAGAAAGAGAGTAAGGCCAAGGATAGAACCTTGAGGGACGCCGAAGGAAAGAGGGGTTTCGTCACTAACAGTTGTGTCAATTTTAATGCACTGGGTTCTGTCAGAAAGATAATCTTTAAAGATTTCAAGAGCATGACCACGTACTCCCACTTTTTCAAGTTTGGATAGAAGGTGAGGAACAGAGACGGTATCGAAAGCGTTTGTAAGGTCAAGGAAGATACCTATGCATTTGTTTTGTTTATCTAATTTATCTACAACATGGTCAACGAGCGATGCCACTGCGTCTTCCGTAGATTTTTCCTTTCTAAACCCGAACTGATTTGAGGCGAAAATATTGTGGCGTTCTAAGAAATTTACTAAGCGAGAATTGAGGATTTTTTCTAGTATTTTGAATAGCATAGGTAAAACAGATATTGGTCTATAGTTATTCATATCGTCTCTATCCCCGCCCTTGAAAATAGGGTAAACGATAGCCTTTTTAAATATCTTAGGGAATTTGGCGCTCATTATAGATATATTACAAATATGTGTAATGATAGGAATCAGTGTATTTTTACATTTTTGTAGTAGTGATGAAGTATCTTATGTGTTAATACCCGTAATAAACTACCTGTGTGCCAAATTTCAACCAAATCCGTTCGCCATTTATGAGTGATTGAGTAACAAACACACAAACCATCACATTTATAATGTTAGAAGGATTACTGTTAAGTATCTATAGCACAATTCTAGACTCGCCCTTAATAACACTGGGACCTGACACAGATACTGACTGGGTACACTGTACCCACACACTCACACACACATTTTTCCAACCTAGGATTTAAACCCAGGTCCTCGCGTGCACACTATGCAGTACTAGACACACATAGATAGACATTAGAAACTCTTTAATCTGCATTTCAAAAGTTATTTCTATCTTGAGTTAGACCAGTAATTTAATTAGAATCAAGCTGTCTAATCAGACAAATAAACAGTTTTAATGCAACACCTGTTTAATTATGGCTGTAAAACCGGAACAGTAAAAGATCCGGTAATCAAATTTAAGCCCAGGGCCTTAAGATCGCAAAGCAAAAGTTCTGCTTTGTGATTTCGAGGTTATGGGTTGAAATACCGGCCAGAACCTATGAATAAAAGAAAATTAACACAGTAACGCCTCTTTTCCCCAATTTGTGGTTATAAATGTGAATGTTTGTATATTTCGATTTTTAGGTGTTACGATGTTTGTTACTCAATCACGCAAAAACAACTGAACAGATTTCGATGAAATTTGGCACACAGATAGTTTATTACCTGGATTAATACATAGTAAACTTTTTATCCCGAATAAATGTAAGGTTCCTGTCCAAAGTCAAGGCTAACCAAATCGTGGGCAGAAACTAGTTTATTATCTATCTATCTATCTATAACCCCACGCCAGATCCCTTGCGGGGACGGCAGAAAATACAGTGTTTTAACAGGTAATATAAAAAGTATTTATTATAATAGTAAGACTGCCTTGTCAGGCTAGTAGCGGAAGGCGCTACTGTGACTACAAGATTCTGGATTTGAATTCTAAGTCAGGAAATTTTTTTCTGGATTTTTTGCCGAAATATTCTCAGCAACAGTTTGGATTCTAGAAATTGTGGGCAGTATAATGAGAATAGGTTTGCTCCCTATTACTTGTGATCTAACATCGTTGGCAAAAGTGGGTGTACACAATACACCTCTGCCAACACCGTTTGGGGAATCCGCGTGACGGTGTCTATATAAATTTGGTCAAAAGTCACTCGGGCAGAACCACGGGCATAAAATTAGTCAAATAATGCGCCTAAAGTAAATTAAAATGCTTTGGCGAAATATGGATGTGCTATGAACACCATTGTTAACTCTCGTGAATTACAAGCGTGAAATACATTATTTTATTCCTATTGTAAAATCCATACATGCTTCGGCAAAATGAAGGCATACTATGGACACCACTGTTTACTCTCGTGGATAACTAGCGTGAAATATAGTATTTTATCACCTACTAGCATAAAAGTGGAAAGATTTCGTGTAAACGGTGTAGTAAACATTCGTCACTTCGTGCATCGTCATAATTAGATCGTAAACGGTGCGCGGGAGTCGCCATTTTGTTCTACAAAGATATATAGTTGCAATGGAAGTGGCTTGGTTTGTGAGCGTAGATATTTCGCATTTTTTATTAATTTACATGGTCCACTGCTAAGCAAAGGTACTCATAACTTTCCAAATGGATCTATGAGTCGCCATTTCTGGTTAGTCAAAAACTTCTTCAAACACTTCGAAAAGTAAGGATATTGTTTAATTTTCTTGGATATTGTCTTTCTGTAGCTTTATTGTTTGGCCTTCTCGTGTATCCCCTGATAATAATTTATTACCACAAACGCCCTGATAAAAATGTAACTTTATATTTTTTGTATTACATAGCAATTAAAAAACTGGTCTAATTTTGTACGTATTTAGCTTTTACTTTATTATTATACAGAAAGAATAGTTCCAAAAATAGAAAATAGGACAAAATATTCAATTCCTTACTGCCATATAGTATACTACAAAATTAAACTATAAAATTAGAGATTTTTACTCAATGAATTTGCTTTATCAGATCCACTATACATTTTGAGTTGTACATGTATCTAAGTTGTCCTAACATAGTAAAATTTTGATAAACTTAAGACATAATAATACATATATCCTTTAACAAACTAAAAAATAACATTAGTTTTCACTTATCTTCTCACCATACCCCTTTCAAGTTTGGCAGAAGATACAATGTTCTAACTGATTCTTTTCTTACAGTCCTCTCTCTCGCTTCCTCCCCTCTCAAAGTTAATATCAATGAACAAAATATAGGCATCAAACTTTTCTACAAAAATAATAAATACCTTAGCCACATCTAGTAACATAAATCCGTGCGGCCGCCATTTTCAGCATCCATATTTATTTATTTAGGAGCGCGGTTCGTCGGCCGGGCGTCGCACTAGTTTAACCTTCACCCCGCCCCAGCATCCAAGGTCCCGTGGCTTCCCGGAACACCCTGACTCTTCACGATGATTAATCACAGCTGTTCACGTATGATGACTTGGTTTTTATTTAGATCATTTGATTGGGCGTCATTTTTGAGGTGGTGAATCTTGTTACAAGTAATTTGGAGGTAGATTTTTTCATTGCTGTTAGATTTATTGTCATGAAATACAGTCTATTTATGACGTTTATCACAGCAGCATTATGTGTATGGCTTAGTTTTTAGATCGACTGCTGTATATGTCATCGAGATGCTAATAGTCCTGCGAAACTCCGGTGTGAGTGCTAAGTTTAAGTAGCGTTCTAATATATCAATCTGAGATGGGTGACCGTTAGAGAATACTTAATCATTGCCCGTCTCCTTCACAATTGCACATAGAGTTTCAAAAAACTAGAGGCGTAAGCCGAGGATTTTAAATTCCAATTACGAAGAGAGCTTTCATCCCATCTATTACAATTAAAAGGCTATCATATCCTATACTATTACTATTTATCCATCTATATCATCACACCAGATTCCTTGCAAGGTAGGCAGAGAGTACAGAGTTTGATCAGACTATCACTACAAGTATAAAAAAAAAATATTTAAAACCCATGCTGCTGCCACCAGTACAATAACATTCATTATTATGCAAAAGCAAACAAATCTCAATCTACCATTTATATGTCAAGGGTAGATCGGTTCCACAGCGCTATAATAACACGGTTAGCAGACCATTACAGCTGGCTGGCACGCCCCGAGATGATTGTCGGCTAATCATTTGCATAGTATCTTTGTTAGTTGTGGATTTATTGTGGTTATGATTTAGTGGGCTTTTGACGTCATTGGCTGGTGCACTGCAAGAACACTGCCTTGCCTACACCTTCGGGGTAACGTAAAAGGTACTTTTATAGGCCAATGGCTGAGGCGCAAGTCAAGAGTCTCTGTAACCGGCTAACCGGCGAGTGTGTATGACAACTATGAGAGTAGTAGAAGCGAGATATCTGTTAGCAAAGAATCCTAGGTGGGCTAAAATGTGATTTTTACATGTAAATGCCTAGTAACAATCCGAAGTCTGATATTGTGCTAGAGTCGTCGCCTATTACAGTAATGGTGTTTTATTTTTGGTGGTACACTGCACATCTACTTCTGCCTTCAGTTGCCGAGATAACGTGAAAGATATTTTTATAGGTCAAGATTATTCGGGTGGGCAATGATGTGGCAGCGCGTGTAAGACGAACTATGATGGTGGAAGAAGCAAGAAGTCGGTAAGGAAAGTATCTGCTGAAACTGTAATCTTTGCCTACCTTGATAAAAAAACTTAAATCCTACTCCGTTTTTTTTTTGGATTAGGCTTGGTACCTTGTGGCAAAAAAGGTGTGTAATAGTATTAAAAGTTAAATAACATGAGAAATTAAAATGGCAGGGTCTCTAAGCTGGAATGCCGTAGGTGTACACTTAAGATTTGCTGACGATGTCAGGTCCCAAGCAATAGAAGACCGCCTCATCTTCTAGGCTTGCACTGATAATATTTTTTGTTTTAAAAATGTTGTTAACCAACGTTGATATATATGCAAGATATTTACATGTTATTCAGACCAAGAAAGTGGATTAGGTAATGGGAAATAAAACTAAGGAAGTTAAGTAGTAGTAAGTAAGTACAGTTAAACTTTTTGCGGCTAATGTCGGTGAACGGATTATCTTAAAAATAAAACAGGTTGGGTTTGAGCAGTTCCTAAACAATGCTGTGTGCTACAATTTAAAAAAAAAGAAAAAAAATGGTTATCAGCAAGGCCAAACAAATTAAGTTAAAAGATTAACCCGCTGTGGTTCTCGCCGGATCTTCGCGTGGAGGCCGCGTTCCAATCCGATGGTAGATGTAAAAAATGTAATATTTTTTTGACGTTTGTGAACGCTATTGTATAGACCTATACAAATAAATGATTTTTGACTTTAACAATGACTTTGAACTTACAAAAGGTATGCCGTAGCATTTTTTAAAATGACATGACCCAACACTTGTAATGATTGCTGTGTTATGGATACGTTTACAAATATGAAATTCACATACACACACACCCAGATAAAAACAAATATTATTGTCAAATAGAGAATCGTCCCTTGCGGGAATCGAGCCCGTTACAACTTGATTCAGTAAGCAAAGCGGCCTGCGCTCTTAACCATTGAACTAAAGCTTCATCGTAAAACTTGTCATAATAAGATTATCCAGAATCTCGATGTATTACGTTCTAGATTTTTAGGTTCACTGGTTTAGGCTTGGCGTTCATTGCAGATGACTTTTTGTCGAACCTGATACGTGCGTATACAATGTACTCGATGGTAATCAGAAGACCGTCCCAACTATTGTGCAAATTGAATTATACGAGTGAACTAACATGATTATAATTTTATATGTAATTGGTCTCTTACTGCCTCGTTGGTTTCTAATATCAGACCATTATGCCCACCGCTGAACAAAGGCCTTCTCTCACACATCGAGGTGAGAGAGATTAGGTCATACTTCACCACGCAGACCCAGTGCGGATTGGCGGAGGCAGGATTGTGCACTTGCTCTTGGAACTTATCAAGCCGCCAATAAGGCTTCCACTCTGCATTACGACTACCAAATTAAGTGGTAACCTTCCTTCCTTCTAATATGGTCGAGGGAGGTGATGGCTGCTCAAGTAGTCGTAATCGTAAACGGGTGCTGCTTGTGGAGACTGGTCCACCCAGAATCATCTAGCTTTTTATTATACCATATATTGATTAATATTTCTATTAGTCTCATATCTCAGTCGTAAGGCATCACTGGAGCTCGATCGCATAAATGATTTAGTCTTCTTCTTCTTCGTCTGAGCGTGTTCCCGGTAGCATCCTCAGCTCCTGCTTCGGAGCCCAGGGTCCGCTTTCTTGCTTCTCCTTTTCCACTTCGCGCGGCCTTCGGCATCCTTTGTAGCGAGGCCATTGGCACGCATGTCATCCCTGACGACATCAAGCCAGCATTTCTTGGGTCTATCTCTTCTTCCGGGTCCCGGCGGAGGCGGCATGGTCAGGCACTTATTGCCCACGTAATTTGCCGGTTATCTTAAGACGTGGCCGTACCATCGAAGACGGCTCTCCTGCATTTTATCTGCTATATCACGGACATGAAGGCTGCCGCGGATACGGGAGTTCCTGATGCGGTCTTTCCGCGACACTCCACACATCCAGCGCAGCATCTTCATTTTCGTGACACGCAGCTCTTGCTTGTGCCGTTCAAGCACTGGCCACGTTTCGCTGCCATATAGAAGGGCAGGCCTAATGATGGATTTATAGACCTGTCCTTTTAGCTTAACCGGCATTTTAGGGTCACAAAGAACACCAGCCACCTCACGCCACTTTGCCTAAGCTACTGCAATGCGAGCCTTGACGTCGTAATCGATGTCCCCAGTCGCGTGGAGTACAGATCCCAAGTATTTAAACTGGTCCGTTCGTTCGACTTGGTCTTCGCCTATGCGAACGGGTAGGGGATCTATAGTATTACAGGCCATGTTCTCACTCTTCGCCACATTTATATTAAGACCACTGTTCTCAAGTGACTCCTTTCACGCATTCACACGTCGCACCAGTCTCCCCCCGTCCGCATCAACCAGCGCGATATCGTCAGCATACATTAGCAGCCACGGAGGCTGCTCAAGTGCATCTCTGATACTGTTCGTAACTTCATCTAATATCGCGCTGAACAGATAAGGACTGAGAACCGAGCCTTGGTGGACCCCGACTGTGATGGGGAGGGATTTGGTGTCGCCAACAGCGGTCCGTACAAATGAACCGGAATCGCGATACATATCCCGGATGATGTCAACATAGGTCTCTGGCACCCTTTTGGACCGCAATGCCCACCAGATCGCCACGCGAGGGACACAGTCGAAGGCTTTCTGCATGTCTAAGAACATGAAATGCAGAGGCGTACTCTTCGCCCTGTATTTTTCCATGAATAAATGATTTAGTATAATATGAAAATGTATGTATCTATACGAAAAATGATGAAAAAAATTAATGGAGAAGTAGACAAAAAAGACAAGCTCGCTGAATTTCTCGTCGGATCTTCTCAGTGGAGGCCGCTTTCCGATCCGGTGGTAGATTAGTGAGTGAAATAAATAATGTAAATATGACCATTTGTAAACACCCCGCCGGGTTTATGCAAAATAAACGATTTGAGTTTGAGTTTTGAACCGGGACTAACGGTTTAACGTGCGTTCCTTACCAAAGCACGGAGATGCTCGAATATGAAAATGCTATATACCGTCACCCATATGCCGAGTCGAACGCTGTTTAACCTTGGTGATTGGTAAGAACACCGCGGTCGCAAAGCACTGCGTGCGCCACGTTGGTTTGGTGGCGAATAATGCGCGTTGCGATCACGAGGGTTAAAATTTTAGGTCGGATAAATGTAGTCTTTCTTCTGAGAAATTTCCAGTATCAGTACGGAGTTTGGAAATCGTGCCCGGCGTATGGTAATACATGTTAGTCAGTCGCCCCCTAATACATGGCACCTAACATCGTCGGCGAAAAGCGGGTGTACACAGTATACCTTTCCCAACCCGTTTGGGGAACATAGGCATGACGGTGTTAATTACCACGATTATAATTATAGCTGTTTCGCAAAGCTACTCGTGACCGTAAGATTTACTCTCGATTAATACGTGGTCCCTGGACAGCACCTTTACCGGTGGTAGTCTACGCTCGTGGCTGATCACCACCCCCCCAGCAAAGTCAATCCGCCAGGCGACCCCGTCGTGTTCCGTCATGTTGCTTACAAGGATGTGTGTCTTAGACCGATCATACCGCCTGGGAACTTGGTCTAACTTCCGTCTCCAAAGCTTCATCTTTGGTACCATCGTCACTTTTAATCAGGTGAGATAGGGTCCATCGCTGACCAGTCTTCAATAAAAAAAATATTGTTTTTAAATTACTTGATCTGACTACTTCGTCACTAGGTTCTGATTTGCAATCATCAATTGGATAAAGTATTTAAGGATAGTTTATAAAGAAAAACACTTAGCCCCACACTAGAATTTACTCCTAAGGCGTGGACACGTTTACAAATATTAAATTCACATACTCAAAAAGGGCCGATTCAAATCTTTGTAGATCATACTAAGATTTGTCTCGTGCAGGAATCAAACTAGCGACTGCTCGGTCTAGTGGGTGGAGTGGGTTAAACTCTAACTACTGAACCAAGCATTCCGTGAAAGTAAGTATAGTATTATACGGAGTCTCTCTATTAACACAATATTGGAATAATCACGAACCATTTGACCTTATAGTAACGGTCTCGAGAAAGCATGCTGTCATTTTCATCTTTATTTAGTAAATAATAAGTACGAATAGGATAGCATACTCGATAGTGTCACACAAACGTCAATCTGTCATGCCAAGCTCCCAAGTTGCAGTTTGAAGTCCGAAATTGTTGCCGATAATATTGCAATAGGCTTTCTATGACATGGGGATCTAATCTCGTTGGCGAATTGTGAAAATGCACAGTACGCCTCCACTACTCCCACTTAGGAATATCTTCATCTCTCTATATCATTACGCTAGATTCGTTACGGAGTAAGTCTGGATCTCAGAGAGGTCTGTAAGGAGCGATCCTGTTGGAACTCTATATGCTCTGCCAACCTCCGCTTAGGAACACAGGCGGGACAAAGACAAAATGTATGAGAGATTTACATTTACAATCATGAAATTTCTCAGAACCTTTTCATGTCAGAGGAAAACCATCATTCAGTCATAATATTTCCAAGTACCTATGTACTAACCTTATCAGCTGACCCTTCCTTGAATTCTGATAACGGAGAAAAAAAGAGGTCTACGTGACATTAGTATCATATATTTATTATTTTGCTACTGACTTTTGAACCTATTAAATTCGCTTGGCGAAATATTTATGATTAAGATAGGGTCTGTGGACTAGTTGACCGCACTTGTAAATTTTTTAAAGGTGGTTTATACTGATGGATCGCTGATTTAAATTTAAATAGGAGAAGTGGAGCACATCGCTCGCAGAACTAACGGCTGTTGGAACAGAAAGATATTTAAGTGCCAACCATGATACACCGAAAGACGTGGAGTGGGCAGGCCTCCGAAACAGAAGGTATGGGTGGAAGTGTACAGAACAAAGCCGGTTCTTGTGGCAGTCTTTGGAAGAGGCCTATATCCTGCATGTGACGTCTTTCTGCTGATGAGAAGTGAGCCTCTATTTTTTTCACATGAGGCCCCCTTGAATTCCTCGTTTGAAATGAGAAAGCATCAAACAGGGATCATCAGGTTTGGTATTTGAAGTATTTATTAAAATAAGTGAATTGTCTTAATGTTAAATTAGATTGACTTTCTGATTTTCTATCTATCTATACCATTACGCCAAATCCCTTGTGGAGCAGGCAGTGAGTACAGAGTTCCAATAGACCTCTCTGGTTTCATCCACTCTCATAGTTAGTCTCATACACGAGACTCTTAACTTGGCCTTCAGATAAAACACGGTCTATATGGTCATGATAAGATAGTCTAGGTCTTTTTTATTATTTTTTTTATTGCATTACAAGGGTGAATTTTTTTAAGTTCATAACTTAATATTTTGACATAAAACTACTAAATCTAAATTACATGGAAATATATATCATCGTGGCAGATCCCTTGTGGGGAAGGCAGAGAGTTCCAAAAGGTTTTTTGATTACATACCTCTCTGGCTACCTCCACGGGTACTAATAATCAACCTATAAATAATTATATAGGTTGATTTTTAATCATTTCATTCCTTATTAAAAATCAAACTTTATATTTCTATATAGGTTGATTTTGAGTACCTTTACCCTGTATAGGTAGATAAATTTCCATGTAGTCACAACTCAAATCGACAGCGATTGTGAATCATCATGGTACCTACGTGACTGCAATCTTGTACTCGGATCATCATTGTAATTTACATAAATTATCCGGCCCATATTTTAAACGAGAAAATTTTAATTAATATAATATTTACTTGTTTATTGTAGTTAAATGTTAATACAGTGTATAATTTTGTTTTTTGAAAACATTTTCTGAAACATAAAATATAACTTTATTTTTAATTATTTTGAGAATGTTAAGGAACTAGTATTCGCACTCGCATCGTGTGACTGGTCCTAGGATCGAATCCTAGTTCAGTAATTTTTTTATTTATTTATTTAGGTAATTAAAACACGAACAATGAGATTGGAGGAAGGCAAACAGGTACTTAAAGAAAGAACGTATTGGACCTATTGGACTCCTCTGTTGACCTATTCTCTGTTTATCCCGCTAAAGATCTGGCGTAGTGAGGCGAAATATTAATAAACAATACCATAGTAAGAAATGTTAATAGTTTTGAATATCTAGGAAGTTAATTTACAACAGATTCAAGATGTACCCCAGATATACAATCCAGAATAGCTATAGCAAAACAGATCATTAACAACAAGAAGAACATATTTGCATCCAAAATATTGAAAAAATTTAGAAAGAAATTTATCAAAATATTTATTTAGAGTATAGCTCTGTCTAGAGGCGCTCGTAGCGCTGTGTGACTGCGGTGTTCTTACCGATCACCTATGGGATGGGAGACCGTTTATGACATTTTTATATTCGAGCGTCTCCGTGCTTTGGAAGGTACGTTAAACCGTTGGACCTGGTTACCACTTAACGTGGTAGTCGTTAAGCCGAGTTGAACGCCTTATAGACGGCTTGATAAGTTCCAACAGCAGATGGCCACAAACCTGCCTCCACCAATCCACACTGGGTCCTATATATATATATATATATAGCTCTGTATGAGAGCGAGACGAAGAGAGATAAGGAATTACTAGAGGCTTTTCAAATGTGGTGCTGGAGGAGGACGGGAAAGATCAGTTAAACAGAAAATGTTACTAATGAAGACGTACTAATAAGAATCAATGAAAAAAGATTACTATTAGAAACAATAGAAAATAGAAGGGAAAAGATGATAGCGCATCTTATACGACATAGCAGTGTTATTCAAAACATCTTGGAAGGGAAAGTCGAAGGAAAAGAGTAAGAAGAAGGGCCTACTAAGCCACACCAGTCAATTAATGGAGAAAGTTTCTGTCAAGCCGTATAAGGAACTCAAATAGTACGCTTAGGGAAGGGTTGAATGGAGAAAGATGTCATCAGCTGCACCGACAAGAGTTCAACTCTTAAATTAGAATGATGGTAGGTTTGTTTTATTAGAAAAGCCTATATACAGTTCGATAAAGATCTTTTGGCCCTTGAATAACATTGACAGATTGGTGTTGATGTGAAATGAGTGTTCGTCGTCGTCGTTTCAGCCTATACTTGTCCACTGCTGAACATAGGCCTCCCCAATCGCTTTCCAGCGTAACCGGTCCGATGCCACCTGCATCCAACGATTTCCTGCGATTTTCACAAGATCGTCGGTCCATCTGGCAGGCGGTCGTCCTACGCTGCGCTTGCCAATACGTGGTCTCCACTCTAGAATCTTTCTGCCCCAACGCTCGTCCGATCTTCGCGCTATGTGGCCAGCCCATTGCCACTTCAGCATGCTAATCCTGAGGGCTATGTCGGTGACCTTGGTTCTTCTACGAATCACCTCATTCCTGATTCGATCACGTAGAGAAACGCCGAGCATAGCTCTTTCCATAGCTCGCTGAGCAACTTTGAGCTTTTTTATGAGACCTATTGTAAGAGACCACGTCTCTGATCCATATGTCATCACTGGTAACACACATTGACTAAAAACTTTAGTCTTTAGGCACTGAGGTATTTTGGATGAGAAGATGTTGCGCAGTTTCCCGAACGCTGCCCAGCCGAGTTGGATTCGTCGATTGACCTCTCTCTCAAAGTTGGACCTACCTAACCGGACTGCCTGTCCCAGGTAAATGTATTCGTCGACAACTTCAAGAGTAGAGTTCCCAACGGTGAGCGCGGTGGGTACGACATGGACGTTAGACATTATTTTTGTTTTGTCCATATTCATTTTAAGACCCACTTGTTGGGATACTCTATTGAGGTCACCGAGCATTCGTCCTAGATCTTCCAGCGACTCCGCCATGACCACAATGTCGTCGGCAAATCGAAGGTGAGTGATGTATTCGCCATTGATGTTGATGCCAAGTCCTTGCCATTCCAAGAGCTTGAAGGCGTCCTCTAAGGTGGCCGTAAACAGTTTCGGAGAAATGACGTCTCCCTGTCTTACTCCTCTTTTTATGGGGATCACCTTCGTGCACTGCCCCTGTACTCGGACTGACATGGTGGCGTTATTATACAAGCACTTCAACACTTCGATGTACCTATAGTCAATGCGGCATCGCTGGAGAGATCTAAGAACCGCCCAAGTCTCGATCGAATCAAAGGCTTTCTCATAGTCCACAAACGCCAAGCATAGTGGCCGATTATACTCCTCAGTCTTCTGTATAACCTGCCGCAGCGTATGTATGTGGTCTATGGTACTAAAACCTTTCCGGAAACCGGCTTGTTCGGGAGGCTGGAAGTCATCAAGCCTTCGTTCGAGACGATTTGTAATGACTCTCGAAAACAACTTATAAACATGGCTCAGCAGTGTGATGGGCCTATAGTTCTTCAATAAGGTGTTATCACCTTTCTTGAAAAACAGCACCACCACACCCCTGTTCCATGCTTCCGGCGTTTTCCCTTCAAGCAAGACGGAATTAAATAGCCTCTGAAGGACTTTAAGTACCGGCGATCCGCCCGCCTTCAGAAGTTCTGCAGTAATTCTGTCTTCACCCGGCGCTTTGTTGTTTTTTAGTTGTTTGAGAGCCATCCTAATCTCGCACAGGCTGATGTCCGGGATATCTTCAGTGCAGTGTCGGGTTAGCTTGGCTCTTGGGTCTTTTACCAAGTCAACAACAGGTTTAGCTACTGAGGTATATAACTGTCCATAGAACCTCTCTATCTCCCTGAGCACCTCTGACCTATTTGACGTTACGTTTCCGTCCTCCGTCTTCAGCTTCGTCAACTGGCTCTGCCCAATAGACGCGTCTCTTGCGAACACTTTAGAGCCCTTGTTCTGCTCTATGGTCTCCTCAATACGCCTTGCATTGAAGGACCGTAAGTCGTGTCGCAAGGACTTCAATATCTGTCCATTAAGCTGCCTATAGGACTTAGCATCATCGGAGGTTTGGAGCGTCATGGAATGTCGCTCAGCCATGAGGTTTCGGGTGTAGTCAGATAGTTTTTGAGGCCTATTTTTACGGTGGGTCTTAAAATACTTGGACCCGACTGTATGAACAGTCTCTACCAGCCTGTTGTTGATTTCGTCCACTGATGCGCTGCTGTCTAGCAATTCGAAGCGGTTTGACAATTCGAGTTGAAAGTTCTCGGGGTTTTGGATATATGCATGAGTAGGTCGGAGCGTAGACTTCATCAGCCGCGATCTTTCCATTTTGACATTAATATTTAATGTGCCTCTGACCATTCGGTGATCACTGCCGGTTTTTACCCTATGAATCACGGAGACATCATTAAATATTTGTCGCTTGGTGCTCATGATGAAGTCTATCTCATTTTTTGTGGAACCATCAGAGCTCATCCAGGTCCATTTCCTATGAGGCGGCTTCTGGAAGAAAGAGTTCATCATAAAGAGTCCCTCTTTCTCCAGAAATTCGGCCAGCCTCTGACCCCTGGGGTTGCGCTGCCCATATCCAAATTGCCCCACTCTCAACTCATCATCGCC
The DNA here is from genome assembly GCA_905147815.2 of Phalera bucephala. NCBI lineage: Eukaryota > Metazoa > Arthropoda > Insecta > Lepidoptera > Notodontidae > Phalera > Phalera bucephala. The sequence goes on along the minus strand of LR990625.1, from coordinate 2,493,547 downwards.
CCGTTTGCCCAGCCGCGCATTGAAGTCACCCATAACCACTGTAAAGTGTGTTTTGGAAGTATGTATGGCTCTACTAATGTCCTCATACATAACTTCGACGTCATCATCTGAGTATGCCGAGGTCGGTGCGTAGACCTGTATGACCTTCAGCGAATATCTTTTGGATATTCTGAGTATAAGGTACGCTACCCTGCTCGACACACTAGTGATGGACACAACGTTGTTTATGAGTGACTTGTGGACGATAAATCCGACACCACCTCGGGACTGCTGTTCGCCCTCCCGGTAGTAAAACAAGTTGCCGGATTTTAAGGTTATCGTGTCCTCGCCCTCTCTTCGGACCTCCGATAAACCAACAATACTCCACCGCAACTTGTTTAACTCTTCTTCCAGCTCAACTAGCTTCTCATCTGTCCTCAATGTGCGTGCGTTGTATGTCACCAGGGCCAATTTTCGGTTTTGGTGGTAGCCGAATCTCTGCCGGAGATTCTTAGCACCCCTTGTCCTGTCGTTACCATGGCTGCTACCGTGGCCAGGACGAACAGGACCGCCGGGGACTAGGGGCCTGGTTTTTCTACTTTCTTCCATAATTGGGGGTGTTTGCCATACTCGCCACGCTTGGCAGGCGGGTTGGTGAGCGCAGTTATTGGTCGTCGAAGTGTTAAGGGAACGCTGCTGCCCATTCCCTAGTTTTCCCTTAGTCGCCTTGTACGACACCCGATGGGATGAGATGGGTTGGTCCTATTCTAAGCCGGGAACCACGCGGACAGTGGAAATGAGTGTTACTATTTAGTAAAATTTCCCTACGTGTTGAAATATTTCAACAAGTGAGTCCGCACGGTGTCCACACAATATGATTGAAAATAAATAGAAAGGAAAAAAGAGAATTCAATAAAAAGACAAGCCCGCTGAGTTTCTTCGCCGGATCTTCTCAATCAAGGCGGCGTTCCGATACGGTGGTAGATTTGTAGTTAAATTAAATAAATAATATTTGTGAGCACCCTGAGCGGGCCGATACAAACTAAATTATTTGAGTTTCAGTTAGTTAATAACACACGAGAGTTGCCGCACTCGCTCAACGATTTTAATCAAGCTACATCATGTAGATGCGGTAAACGAAATCGATTTATAAAACAGCAAATTAAAAAAATATTAAGTCATTCCCACTTATTAAATAAATAACTTGGATCAATTTCATAGAATCAGAATCAGAATATTTTTTATTCATGTAAACCATTACAGTATTTATGAATCGTCAGAAAAGTAACAAAGACTCTACCGCCAGTTCGGAATGTCATTCCTGTGGAGAAGAAGGGCAAGAAACTCCAGTTACTTTTTTAAAATAAAAAATTACAACCTTTTTCATCTACATTCTGTTGTGGGGTATGGGAGAACAATGTAGGTTGGTCATCAGGTGAGTCTAAGTTAAAAGAGCGAATAATACTATTTATGAGAAATGGCATAGCAAACGGTAACTCTGTGACTGTCATGAAGTGACATTTAACTTGATGACAGCGTTAGTTCCGACTTTCCGAGGGCTATCTATAACTTGAGTAGTCGCGACTCTTTAAGAGAACTGTTCAAAGTAGCTAATATCATGACGGTTCCATGTCAGTATATTTATGAAAACATTATGTATACTAGAAAAAGTTTAGATCTGTTTAATCAGCTAGGTGATAGGCATTGCTATAACACACGACATAGAAATAAATTAGACCAACCGCAGTTTCGTCTGTCAAAAATTCACACGTCTTTCATGGGGCACTGTGTTAGATTTTATAACAAAATTCCCATTGACGTCACTAAACTTAGTGAAAATAAGTTGCTTGTGTAAAACGATCTAATAGATTTTTTTTTTTTTTTAATTTGGGATGCTTACAACTAGCAATACAGGTTAGTTTAGTGATTAGCAGTAAGAAGCCATTTACAAGCCACCACAGTTAAAAAGAAAATGTGCTCAATTGAGTCGGAATACTGAATAATTAATTAGTTAAAAGATAAAAATGCTTGGATAGATGCTATTCCAGCTCCACTTGAGTCATGACAACCTATTCAACTGTTGTTAGTTAACATTTCCTCCCTTCCTTCTATTAATTTAACACAATATGTACTTTTTTTTGTAAATGAGTGTACCATGTAGCCATTCTCATAAATAGTATTATTCGCTTTTTTAACTTAGACTCACCTGATGACCAACCTACATAGTTCTCCCATACCCCACAACAGAATGTAGATGAAAAAGTTTGTAATTTCTTATTTTAAAAGAGTAACCGTGGAGTTTCTTGCCCTTCTTCTCCACAGGAATGACATTCCGAAGTGGCGGTAGAGTCTTTGTTACTTTTCTGACGATCCATAAATACTGTAATGGTTTACATGAATAAAAAATATAATAATTCTGATTCTGATTTAGCCGCAGGTCAAAAGATCCTTGTGGGATTGTATTAGTTAACCAGTAAACATGACGCATTACGTCAAAATGACGTCTTAATAGTCAAGTTTGACATTAGCATTTACGTCAAAATGCTTTATAAATATGCTAAAAATGATCTTATCGAACCAATATCCGCATTCAATATCGAATTCTTGACAAGGTCTTTATAACATTTTCTTTAACTATAAGATTAGTGGAAGACAACATTGCCTTATAAATAAAAAAGATCTAACACATCTTTTTTTATAAAATGTAGCCCTACACTAGGATTTATTCCTGTATCGTGAGTGCGCTTACAAACGTGAATCCACAAACACACAGACCGAAACGAATATTTGTGGGTTAGATTTGTCCCATGCGGGAATCGAACCCGCGACTACTCGATCCAGTGGACGAAATGGCTTTAGCTCTTAACAACTGTAAACTTAACACTGTAATATTACTTAGCCGTTGAGAAAGAGACGGAGTTATATTTACTGTGTTTTACTCACGGTAAAGTAAGGTAAGAAATTTCCTCATAAATAGGGTTATTGGTAATTAATTAATATTTTAATATTCAGCCCGGTGGCATTTGATTGCCTGCTAGGTCTTCCTAACGGTACTGTATCGTTCTACCGGGTGAAGAAAGAAGAGGGGCCTCGAGAAGTCGCCGCCTCCTGCTGATCGCTTTGTCGGGCTTCTTATGACTCCCCATAGGTTCCACCTGACAGGGTTGGTCGCAGAGTGCGGTGTGAACACTCTTACGATGGCCCCCCTAGCGGGATCTACGTGTCGCCGCCCCTTCAAAGGACACACTACCTTGTCCCAACACCGTGACCCGGCCACGTTCATGGCCGGGTCACGGTTTTGGATGTGTGAGAAGACCCGATGTGCGATTAATTAATAACCGTTTGAGGGCAACAAAATGTATCGAAAATCTGATTTTTCCTTTCGCTAAAATCAAAAAACAACTTATTTATATGATATTAATTACCAATAACCCTATATAATGTAGGTTAGTTTTTATTGACAAAATATTTATTTTTAATTCATCCCCTTAAATGCTTAAGTATGGGGTTAATTTACCAATTAGAAACCACATCTGGCATACAACTAGTTACATATAATTTTGGGAAAACACGAGAAAACTGCTATTTCCATGAAAAAATATTAACACCGATAACTATTATAAATAAGGCATACATACAGGCATACATAAATAAACACCGTCACGCCTATATTCCCCAAGCGGGGGTGGCAGAGATGTACTGAATGCAACCACTTTTCGCCGACGATGTGGGGTCCCATGTGGGCAAAGCGCAGTGGCAAAGCGCATCGCTTTGTGATCACGAGGTCCTGGATTCGAATCCTAGGTCAGACAAATGTAGTTTTTCTAACGAAAACTGCGGTAGGAGTTGACAGGTAGAAATCTTAAAATAACTAAAAAACGCTGGCCGCCAAACTTATTTACGTCACGGGTTAGTATGTGCTCGATGGTCAGAGTATACTCTCGTTAATTAAAATCGTTTTACAATTACTTTCGACGGACGATTTAGCGCAGTGGTAAGAGCTTAAGCAGCTTCGCCCACTGTGTCTTATAGTCGCGGGTTCGATTCCCGCACGGTACAAATCTTTGTGTGATCCACAATTATTTGTTCCGGTCTGGGTATTTGTGTATGTGAATTTTCATGTTTGTAAACGCTCCTACGACACAGGAATAAATCCTAGTGTCGGGCAATGTTTAAAAAAAAATAACTAACAATTTTATCAACAGTGAGTTACATTGTCTGATTAGAACTTAGTTCCTGACGGGGATCCCTGACCGCACATTTTATTTATTTTATTATTTTTAGTCACTCTTTACGAAGTTACGTTGTTTTTTTGTAAAACACTAATAACCTCGTAGTACTATTTACTAACATCATAAGCAACAACACAAGTGGGTGTACACAGAACACCTGTGCCACCCCCGCTGGCGGAATATAGGCGTGACGGTGTTATAAACAACAACAAAAAAAGCATCTGAGGGCTAGCACGAAAAGATTGACTTTAGCGTGACGCTAGCGATATGCCATCCTTGTCACACTATAAATTGACTAAATCAACAGGAATGTGACAGCACGATTACTCGCTAACATCACGCTTCAACGTCATAGCTTTCGTGCTAAGCGCTCTGTTTCATATAAAACTTTAATTGTCGCTCGATAACATCACGCAGTAATATAGCTGATTATTTATATAAAATAAAAAAAAGTCTCAGAAAACAGTTATTATTTATTATGTTTAAAATTTAGACCGATGAGTTTATTAAAGTTTTTAAACTTTAGTTACACAAATATCCGTTAAGGGCGCGGTAAATGATCTCACACAAATCGTTTATCGAGAGTTTTGTTACTCGCGTTAAATGTGTTGTTTTAACTTTGTTTATCGCTTAGGCGTTTTAGAAATCGCCCGGGCTATCGAACCCAACCCGAAACTCATAATAATTTAAAAAAACACAGTTACAACTAAACGAAATCCTAAATTGGCGCCATTTTCTTCGAACCCTTGAGATGTAACGGTAAGATTAACGATTACCATTGGAGATTAAACCTTATTGCGATGGGAGGGAGGTTGACAATCGGTATCTTATTGCTCTTATTATCGGTTCTTGCAGATTTAATTAATTCTTACTCATTGGTAACGGGCACTGATGAGTCAGTTCCGTGCATTGAGGTGAAAGAGATAATATTGTTGAATATCTTCGATATTATTCGTATTAGATCATGGATCTAGAACAAAATTACAGATTAAAACGACCACTTTACTTACGTATTTAACTTAGTATATACTCGTAACTAGCAACTGTACATGTAAGATTAATTTTTTTAAAACCACAAATGTTTTTCTTATCGTAATTTCAGTAAATTAGCATTTTAACACGTCCTCAACGCTGGTTTGGCTATGGTTTGATAATATAATAATAATAAAAAATATTATTTTCTCAGCATTTACAACATACCTATATATTAAAACATACAATAATTATTGAGACTGGTGTCTGAAAAAGACGTTAAAACCTGTTTGACAGATCACCAGGATCTCCACCTGGTGGAAAATGACAAATTAAGCAACAGCAATACTTCTACATTAAATACAACCAAACATAAATGGCGCTCGTAGCGCTGTGCGACCGCGGTGTTCTTACCGATTACCAAGGTTAAGCAGCGTTCGACTCGGTCGGCCCGAGATGGGTGACCGTTTGTGGCATTTTCATATTTGAGCGTCTCCGTGCTTCGGAAGGCACGTTAAGCCGTTGGTCCCGGCTACCACTTAATGTGGTAGTCGTTAAGCCAAATTAGAAGCCTTAAAGGCGGCTTGAAGTTCGAACAGCAGGTGGCCACAAACCTGTCTCCATCAGTCCGCACTGGGTCCGCGTGGTGAAGTATGACCTAATCTCTCTCACCCCGATTTATGCGAAAAGGCCTTTGTCCAGCAGTGGGCAGTATAGGCTGATATTATAAACATAAATGAAAAAAGATATGAAATATGAAAGTAGTATAAATAAAAAAACAGGAAACAGAATGAATGAAAATTGTGCGCGCGCTCGTTTGTGTGTGTGTGAGTGCGTGCGTGCGTGCTTGCGCGGGTCTTTATGTGTGTAAAAACATATCGTTATTATTTTTATAATATAAAATTAATATATCATGTAATAAATTCAAGATAATGGATTGAAAAATTTTTAGTTTCTTTATAATCCAGATTCTTTTGCCATGCACTGACCCTTGTTTTGCATTTTCGGAATGGTAATGGATATATGGCCAGTCATGACACACGAATCAGAGACGTGGTCTCTTGCAATAGGACTCATAAAAAAGCTTAGAGTTGCTCAACGAGATACGTGATCACCGAGATAGCCCATAGGATTAGTAAGCTGAGACGGGCCACATAGCGCGAAGATCGGACGGCCATTGGCGGAGAAAGATTCAAGAGTGGAAACCCTGTATTAACAAGCGCAGCGTTGAACAGCCGCCTACCAGATGAATCGACGATCTTGTGAGGATCGCAAGAAGTCGTTGGATGGAGGTGGCAACGGACCGGCTGCGCTGGAGAGCTATTGGGGAGGCCTGTGTTTAGCAGTGGATAAGTATAGACTGAGATGATGATGATTTATGATGTTGTAGAGATTATGTTCCGAGGAAACAGTAGAACCTGTGGGAAGAACTAATGTTAAATTTGTTTTATTCAAATATAGATGTTTTCCGCCTTCTGTCACTTATAATTTAGGATTCAAAAGTGCAAATTAGATTATTTATTTAAAATTGTTTGTAGGATAAATAGTTGTCGAACTGTTAAAATATCGCATTCCTGATATAGTTCGTAAGTAGGATTTAAAATGGGAAGAAATTAGCGACCACGATAGCGCAGTGGTTAAGAGCTTAAGTTGCTCCGCCCACTGTGTCTAATTGTCGCGGGTTCGATTCCCGCACGGGACAAATCTTTGTGTGATCCACAATTATTTGTTCCGGTCTGGGTATTTGTGTTTGTGAATTTTCATGTTTGTAAACGCACCCACGACACAGGAATTAAACCTAGTGTGGGGCTACGTTTTATAAACAAAAAAGAAAAAAGAAATTACTTACTTTGAAAATGGTCCTCTGTGCGCGCTGTATCTTAAGTAAATTCGATTTCGCAGCTCCATTCCATGAGTGATGCAATACATCAAAAGGTCCTGTCATAGTGCAAAGTAAACTGATTTGAAGATAGTGGTATCTACTACATGACGAAGTATTATAAAAATAAGCTTACGGATTCTACTTGTTAATGTGGTAAATTCTTCTTGAAAATTAAGTTGATCATCAATAATAGTACCAAGATATTTAAATGATTAGTTGATAAATGGATATAGTCTTATTTCAAATTAGTTCGAAATAAGGAGGTGAGCGATGACCTGGTGAAGGTCGCGGGGAGAAGCTGGATGCGTACAGCACAAATCCGGTCGTAGTGGCGATCTTTGGGGTAGGCCTTTGTCCTGCAGTGGACGCCTTTCGGCTGATGATGATGATGATGAAGACAATATCCATACTTGTGCTGTTATTTTTTTCGCGTTGTTTTTCGGATCGTCACCTGTAATCAAATCAAAAGATCAAATAATATATGAATATTAAAGAAACATGAATGGTTTATGAAAAAAGCACCATCTCCATAACAAATGGATAGCACATTGAATGGTAGCGTAACTATCTATCTATCTATCTCTATATATCTATCTATAACCTCACGCCAGATCCCTTGCGGGGTAGGCAGAGAGTACAGAGTTCCAACAGGTTCTTTCCTTACATACCTCTCTGGCTTCCTCGACTCTCATAGTTCGTCTCATACACGCTCGCCGGTTACGGAGACTCTTGACTTTTCCATCAGATAAGACTCGGTTTATTTGGTCGTGGTAAGATAGTCTAGGTCTTCCCCGGTACCTGCATCCTTCCACTTTCACATTATATATCTGTTTTGTCATTCTTTCCTCTTTCATTCTTTCTATATGCCCGAACCAACGGAGCATGCCCTTTCTCATCTTTACACCGATACTATCTTTCATACCTACTCGCTGTCTTACTACGCTGTTGCTAATGCGGTCGGTCAGCTTCACTCCGCACATCTTCCGCAGAGCTCGCATTTCTACCGCATTTATCCTACTTTCATTCTCCTTCTTAAATACTAGCTCTCGCTACCATATAACAGCGTTGGGACAAGAACTCCGTTATGTATGGCCAGGTGCGCCTTATGGCTTAAGTGCCGGCTCCCGAGTAGCTTTCCCATCGCACCATTCACTCTGTTCCCTGCACTCACTCTTCTCTCTATGTCAGCGGTGTATTTCCCATCCTTACTGGAGGCGCATCCAAGATATACAAACTCATTCACTTGCTCCAGCACATCGTTACCAACCACAATCCTTACATTCGTAACCAACGACTTAATATACTTTCCAAGGCACGGAGTCCCATAAAAATGGAGATGGCACAAGCAGTCACCCTTCTACGACTGACCGAGCCAAACGCTGCTTAATTTTATCGGTCGGTAAGAATAGTGCGTGAATGATTTGATATTGTGGTTTCAAAGCATTCACGAGTATTTAGTGAGTCAACGAGCTACATCGTCAGCATCATCGTCACTTTCCATAAGATGAGATACAAGTCAATCCCTGACCAGTCCTCAATAAGCGTAGCGTGTTGTGCCTAACGAGATTACCGTCTTTGGGGTTCTGGTTTGTTCATGCTCAATAAGCAAAGACATTAGTCTTTACTTGCGGTGGATGTCTGGCGCGGGTCACTGCCTTCCCTCCAATATGGTCGAGGGAGGTGATGGCTGTTCTAGTAGTCATACTCGTGAACGGGTGCTGCTTGTGGGGACTGGTCCATCTGGAATTCTTTTTCTTCCTTCTTCCTAGACACTCTTTACGCATAACATCATTAAATTCATATCTCGATCATAAGGCATCACACTCGAGCTTTATCGTAAACCATTTAATTGTTACCTAAACATTGTATCCACACAATATGATTAAAAAAAAAAGAAAAGAAATAGAGAAAAGAAATAGAGAAAAGGAAGTAAATAAAAAAGACAAGCCCGCTGAGTTAGTTCGCCGGATCTTCTCAGTGGGGGCCTCGTTCCGATCCGGTAGTAGAATAGTAGTTAAATTCGGTTTAAAAAATGTAAATTGACTATTTGTAAGCACTCACGCAGGACTTAACATAAAATAGTTTGAGTTTAAGAAAAATATCTCGATTGATCAGAATAATTAAGTCTAAAACATATTTAAAGGGACAAATTTTGTGAAGACAAACAGTATGATTTCATATTACAAAAAGTTGTGTAAAACAGGAAAACAACACTTTTTTCCTGTAGTTAATACAGTTTTATCAAACCAATAATACAATTTACAATATTTTTTATTTAACACCAAACACATTACCCATATAAATGTAAGTTGTAACCAATAAACCGCATAAAATGAGTCACTTAATTCAGTTTTAAACGTATGAGGACGCTCCTCATAAAATTACCGAGGCCATTGGCGATGCGTAAGTTGTCCTACTCGAGACAAGTCGAGACAGGTATCCTGCTTCCATTAATAATACGATGTCATTATTATAAGTATCCATTTACACTCTGCCCACTCATCTGGAAGTAAACAAGGAAGTGGGCATAAACAGTAGAAGTGTTGAGTTATTTACGTTTACTACTAGATACAATAATCATCACGCAATGGAGACCAGACGGACATTGGCGTAAGCGTCACGTTGTCCCATCCTTTTCACACAACAGATTTACTAAATAGAGATGAAAGTGACAACACGCTTTCTCCATAGCTTTACGCTAATGTGCTGCATGCTAAGTTCTGTAGACTCTTATAAAAAGGAATAGTCAGAAATAACCAACGATCGTGCTTAGTAGAGAGTTATAGGAGAGACCCTTAAACAGCAGTGGGACCAAATAGTTATGAAAAAAATACTGGAATTTGATAATATTGATTGGTAGCGATGAAGACTAGGTACCGCTGTGCGACCACGGCTTAGTGGTCACCAAGCTTAAACAGCGTTCGACTCGATCGGTCTGAGGTAGGTAATCGTTTGTAGCATTTTCATATTTGAACGACTTCGAGCCTTGTAAGGCACGTTCGTTTAATCGGTTTAGGAAGGGTAACCTATTGTGACATTTTTATATTTGAGCGTATCAGTACTTCGAGAGGCACATCAGGCCGTTAGTCCAGGCTTACCACCACTTAATGTGATAATCATTACCATACCATACCAAGTTGTAAGCCTTATACACCGCTTGATAAGTTTCAACAACAGGTCACAATCCTGCCTCTACGAATCTGCACTGGGCCCGCGTGTTTTATGACTTATTCTCTCTCACCTCGATTTCTGACAGCCTTTGGCCAGCAGTTGGATAGTAGTAATCAGCCTATATTTATTAAGACTCGATTTTTTGGATAGGCATTCCCAGTTAGCAGTCCTAGTAAACATTTAGCTTTACAGACTCCATGTATATTTTGCAAAGGAGGAAAGGGGAATTTTAGTTTTTCATACTCCTGTTTTCTTCTCTTTCTAAATAAATTTGTTGCGAGTTATAAGACAATTAAACCGCACCGGGATACCTTAAGGTTCAAACCTTGGTAAGATCTAAGGAGACCATTGTCGATCCTGGCTTACAGGAGTTACAGTGGTAGGACTATGTCGCAGGCTTAGTTAGTAGGTTTTTTTTTGTTAATTATTACATTGCAAATACAATTAATAAGGTATAAATAATGCGTAATATTTTATATATGTTGTGCAATATTTTGTATTGAACAGTTAAGTAGGTATATAGTAAATAAGACACGTTTTGATAACTACATTGTTGACGTCGCTCACCAAATGTAGGAATGTCATAACTCAAATATATGATTATTGGATTTAGCACTCAAAACTTAAAGATATAGAGTTGAAATTCTCTTGTTCTTATTTTTTAGTTGTGTCGTTATTTTATTCAGTCAGCGACATGTTCGAGACACGTGAAAAGCAAATCGGTCGTCGAGTGGATGAGGATTGGTACCAATTTAGATATTTAGAAGTGTTTTTTTTTAATCCTAGTAACATACTATAGTTGTAACGCCGGTCTCGTGGCGATCTTTAATGGAGGTATAGACCTGATATGTCCTGCATTGGTTATTTATCTTTTTGCTTCTTCTTATCGTTTTAACGGCAGACATGTTGAATTTATATAGAAGCGGTCCAAAACGTGGCCAATTTGACCGCATTGTTGGTGGCATTCATTAAGTCCTACTGCGTGCGTGAGGCATGCTGAGCACGATGTAAAGTGGGCTATCGTTTGGGTTACTGCTCACAAACACCTCAAATTGGTAATGTCTGTTGGTCTCTACCTAAACACATTTTCCTTGCTCCGACCGACCTGAGATCTATCGTTTTATTTTTTTGCTAAGAAAGAGCGAGGCTCTCGCAGCCCTGTAAATCTACGGTGTTCTTAGGCATCATCAAGGTTAAGCACCGTTCCGCTCGGTTGGCTTAAGATGGGTGCCCATTGGTGGCAACTCTAGTTTTGAGCTTCTTCGTGTTTCGAGATGCACTTTAAGTCATCGGTCCCGACTGCCACTTGATTTGGTAACCGTTAAGCAGAATTGAACGCCTTTTATGCTGCTTGATAAATTTCAACAGCAGGTGGCGATAAGCTTGCCTCCACCAATCCGCTCTGCGTCTGCGTGATGGAGTATGCCCTAACTCAAACTCAAATAATTTATTTTGTAATAATCCTGCTTAGGGTGCTTACAAATAGTCAACAGCGCTTACAATTTACATATCTTTTTTTAATCTAATTTAACTAAAAATCTACCACCGGGTAGGAACGCGATCTCTACTTAGAAACTCCGACGAAGAAACTCAGCGAGGTTGTTTTGTTTTAATTCTCATACTAATAAATTTAATTTTCTTTCATACTATAAATATATTTAAATAGTTTACAAACTAGCTACAGTGTGATGCCTTACGAACGAGATATGAAACTAATGATCTATCTATCTATCTATATCATCACGCCAGATCCCTTACAGGATAGGCAGAGAGTACGGAGCTCCAACAGGTTCTTTGATTGATGTTTATTCTTTCTTTGATTCTTCAGACTAATAATTTTATTTATTTAAAGAGTGTCTAAAGCATTGCAGATGGACCAGTTCCACAAGCAGCACCCGTTCACGAGTATACTACTGGAACAGTCATCTAATGTCTCTCACCTCGATTTGTGTGAGAGATAGAGAAATTGTACTTGGAGTGGGACAGTATAGACTTATTATTATTGAATATGATTCAACTAATTGATTTGATTAATGGCTCGAGGACAATTTGCCTTGGTATGTTTCAATTCACACAAGGAAAATATTGGATTACTTGGTGAATTGTCCTAACAATTGGTCTCGTATAAATGGCCTATTAGATTCGTTTTATCTTTTCATGGAGACGGAAAGAGTCAAGAGGCACATGTGACTCTCTGACTCGCCAGATGCCTTGCGAGGTAGGCAGAAGTGCAGAGTTCTAACAGGTCGTTTCCTTACATACTCCTCTGGGTTCCTCTAATAGTCTCTAATATTCATTAAATTTAAATACATTTGTAACGCTACTATAATAATCAAAAGGAGCTAGGCAGAGCACTTCTATCTTCATCATCATCATCAATCAGCCTGTATCTACCTACTGCTGAGTGTAGGCCTTTCCTCTATCATGCCATTCGTTACGATCCTGTGCTAATCTATTCCACCATTTGGCAGCCACTCTTACGATGTCATCGCTCCATCTAGCTGATGGTCTGCCTATGGGTCGGCGTCCTGTTCTGGGCCACCACTCTATTACGGTCTTGGTCCACCTGCCATCTTCACGCCTCATCAAGTGCCCTGCCCATCTCTACTTTAACCTTGTGATCCATTTACCAACATCTTCAACTTTAGTCCGCCTTCGAATTTCCAGAAGGGAGATTCCCAACATGGCTCGCACCATCGCTCTCTATGCCACTTTGATTTTATAAATACTACCTTTTGTAAGCGACCAGGTCTCGGCAACGTAAGTAAGGATGGGCAAGACACATTGACTGAATGCCTTGGTTTTCAGGCACTTCTATCTTACATATTAAGAATTAAACCGAACTGCGATAGGTAAATGTATTTCTTCGTATCCCGCGATACAAGATGTGCTTAGTCTGCGGACCACTGTTAAATGTTTTATTTATTAAACTATTTGGGTAAATAAACCACTCTTATTCTTAAAAATAGATTATTTTTTAAATGTGACTGATTCGATCACGAGGTCTTTGGTTTAAATCAGGTCGAACAAAAATGTAATTTTTGCAATAGTAAAAATTTCAGTACCGCTCTGGGGACTGGATTTGGGCCCGGGGTAATGATAATAGGCTCGCCTCCTGTCACATAGGTCATAACATCGCCGGTGAAAAGTAGGTGTACACGGTACCTCTGCCACCCCCGCTGGGGAAATATAGTCGTGATGGTTTTTATTTTTATTTTATTTTAAGGATACATTTGTAGCGCTACTATCTATCTATATCATCACGCCAGATCCCTTGCGGAGTAGGCAGAGAGAAGTATTCCAACAGGTTCTTTCCTTACATACTTCTCTAGCTTCCTTTACTCTCATAGTTCATCTCATACACGCTCGACGGTGCTATAATTACAAAAATTCAGCAAAGGATTACTCATGCTACTGCTCCACTATTTTATCGACTAAAAATACATAATTTTTTGGCCATTTTATCGTCAAATTCAAATCCCACTTAAAGTGATTAAAAGTTTTTTTGGTACTCAGACTTAACTACTTAGAGACTTAGTCTTTATAATCTTGTACCAGAATATTTTTTGTTCAATTATTTTTATTAATCTAGAGGCTTTCTGCCCACGGGTTTAGAAGCCTCTTTATAAATAACGACATATTTAAGCCTTGAAATAAGACGTATACTTATTTTCTTTTTATTATTACGCTTAGTATTAATCCTCGAAAATCTCTGGAGGCATTTTTTCCGCTTTAATCAACAAGTATCACCGTCATATTTAATCTAGCTAGATTCTCAAATTTTGTGCAGTATTTTAATAAATTCTATACTTAAACTTTTCTACTGAATAAACCTAACTCTTGCTAAAAACCGAATTATTATTTGTGGTGTAGTTTCTGGGACAAGCGCTTAAAATAAACAGAAATTTTCACAAAACGCATGCAAAGATTACTTTTTTCCTGTGAATATGTTATATAAATTCTATAGTATTTTGAACCACAGTAGGAAAGAATGGCACTATTCTACTAACCCTGTAAATACACGTCTCCCTATCACATAAGCGGCGCTCGTAGCGCTATGCGACCGCGGTGTTCTTACCGATTACCAAGCTTAAGCAGCGTTCGACTCGGTCGGCCCGAGATGAGTGAGCGTTTGTGGCATTTTCATATTCGAGCGTCTCTGTGCTTCGGAAGGCACGTTAAGCCGTTGGTCCCGGTTACCACTTAATGTGGTAGTCGTTAAGCCGAGTTAAGCCGAGCCTTAAAGGCGGCTTGATAAGTTCCAACAGCAGGTGGCCACAAACCTGCCTCCATCAATCCGCACTGGGTCCGCGTGGTAGAGTATAACCTAATCTCTCTCACCTCGATTTGTGAGAGAAGGCCTTTGTCCAGCAGTGGCAGTATAGGCTGATATTATTATCACATAAGGAATTAAACAAAACGATTCCAAATTTTGGTTTACAAGGTTAGACCTTAATGACATAGACCAAAATTAGATTCTTAGCAGTCTTGTTTACTACAGCGTAATATCTCCTCGTCTCAAATACCGCAGTGTCCCAAGACAAAATTCTTTGACTAGTGCGTGTTGCCAGTGATGACTTACGGCACCGAGACATGGTCACTCACGATGGGCCTCATAAGAAGGCTCAAGGTCACCCAAAGGGCAATGGAAAGAGCTATGCTCGAAGTTTCTCAGCGAGATCGAATCAGAAATTAGGAAATTCGCAGGAGAACCATCAAAAAGTCACCGATATAGCTCTCAGAATTGTCAAACTTAAGTTGCAGTGGGCGGAGCACATTGCTCGTAGAACTGCCGGCTGTTGGGGCAGAAAGGTTCTTGAGTGACGACCTCGTACCGGAAGACGTGGAGTGGGCAGGCCCCCTACAAGGTGGAGCAATGACCTGGTGAAGGTCGCAGGTTGAAGCTGGATGCGTACAGCACAAAGCCGGTCGTTGTGGCCATCTTTTGGAGAGGCCTTTGTCCTGCAGTGGACGTCTTTGGGCTAATGATGACAGCGTACTGTATTTGGATTTGGATATAATTTCAGTTTCTGATTTGGAACAAGCTACTGTCAGGTCTTGTTTTAGTTACATTACACGTTGTATAAAAAACTGGAAATGATATTATCAACTGTTGCCGAAGAAAACAAGAGATCTATAACCAACTAAACACGTAACGTGGCGCGTTACGAGAACTTCGTGAAATGATGATTTATTGGTGTTCCAGTGCCATACAGAATACGATTATACAATCATATCCCGAAGTTATGGTACCGCGATGCGTTTGATCATAGCAAGTAAGGGTCGTGCTATTCTAAACCAGATCGTTTTGTATAAAACCTTGGATCTGCTAAAAATGAGTCAGCCGCTCGAGATTGTATACAAAATTATTAAGATAATAAGCGGATACGTATATTTTGGTCACGAACCAATTGACAATGATCGGTACCGCGCGACCGTAGTGTTGTGCGCGTTTTAGATTATAGCGATGAATTATATCGATAAAATTTTATTAGCAAAAACCCCAAGCCGGTGTGGCAGAGGTATCTACTCGCTTTTCGCCAATGATATTAGCTCCTATGTAATAGGGGGAGAACCTATTTTCATGATACCGACCACAATGCCAGACTCCACATTATTTTTCAGGAGACCAACGAGGCTAGTAATAATAGTAGTGTTACTTTAAGATAAGATAATTTATTTCAAATTATTGTTACGTTTGTCTAGTGGCAAAGCCCATCGCTTGGTGATCACGAGTTCCTGAGTTCAAATCCTAGGTCGAAAAAAATGAAGTTTTCTATGGAAAACTTCCTAGTATGAGTCCGGAGTCTGGAATTGTGCCCGATATATGGCAATAGACCACCCCCGCTTGGGGAATATAGGCGTGACGGTGTTTTGTTATTGTTACATTTTACTACAGTGACTTAAAATATAGTACAATATTTAATTATACCGAACGGTAATAATGGCACTTACCACAATTATTAATTAAAATAATGATGGTTTCCAAACTAAGCAAGCGTTTGTATCTTGGGAGCCAGAACTGTTTTGGCAAGTTCTAAATGAATTTTCGTAATTACGGAAATACTCTTATTAAGGAACAAAACATTACACTTAGTATTACTATTAGTATAAATTACTCTGCCTACCCCGCAAGGGATCTGGCGTGATGATCTATATAGATAAATTAAAAATTAGTTTTATTAGTATCACTAGCAGTTTCCCGCAGCTCTGCACCTGGTTGATAACTGTATCACTTACCCAGGTCCTATTATAGCTAAGCCATTTAGACGACCCCATAAGTACAAAAAAATCTTAAATCGGTCAAGCTGTTTAGGAGGAAAAGAATCACGTGTGTACGTGTGTAAGTATGTACGTAAACAGGAATTTTATGTTTCTTACAGTCTTAGGGCAAGACCAGAGGAAACTGAAAAAAAGTCAAGGGTGAAGTAGTTGTAAAATATACGATACGCTTTCCCTGAAATACACCAATAGATTTTATTTAGTCAATATACTTCGGTCAATATAATTTAGAAACGATACACAACCTAGAACAATATCTTTTTACAAAATTTAATTACATATTAAAAAAATGGCCTAGATCCCCTTTAAGTACGAGTTTTAGCCGTTATTTTCTGTACTGAAGTCATTTACGCCACTTATCGAGAGAGGAAATGATGAATAATGTAAATAACTATTATAATTATCTACTTAATAAATATTATGTCTGAATAAACGTTTACATTTGTATAAGATAATGAATTTGTTTGTTTATGATAGGCTTTACAATAATAATTTACTAATAGATAATGTATATATAAGACTTTTGCAGTGAATAATCTTATCACAAGATTTTGTGTTCAAAAGACCGCTATAATAGTTATACGTTTAGAAAATTCTCAGATCTTATATTTTTAGTAGACTATTTTATCATGACCAGATAGACCCTGTGTTATCTGCAAGAAAAGTCAAGAGTAAACAGCGTGCGTGTATGAGACGAACTATGAGAGTGGAGGAAGCCTTGTGGCTTTCTCCATTCCAGACCTCTCTGGGTCTGTAAGAAAGGAACCTGTTAGAACTCTGTACTCTCTGCCTACCTCGCAAGAAATCTGGCATGATGATATAGATAGAGAGATAGATAGAGTTGGTCGTGGGTACGTTTACAAACATGAAATCCTCATAGGTGTTTGTAGACCTAGACCGTAACAAATATTTGGGGGTCACCGATGGGGTCACACGAAAATTTGTCTAGTGTGGGGATCGAACTGGCCACTATTTAATTTAGTGGGCGGAGTGGCTTTAGCTCTTAACCACTATACCGAGCCGTCTGATAATCTTTCAATTCTTTCAATTTTATAACAGATCATAAAAATATTTCTCAAAATAACGCGATTGATATTGATTATTATTTATTTCTAAAATATCGATATGATACCCTCACTAACCGCCGACTAACCTTTACTCGACTGTATTTTGCTTTTGCAAGTTTAATCATGCTCCGCAGCCGGTTCGTGACGCAACGTTTCGCAAGCCAAATCATTATTTTATCTTACAAATTGTATTCATGTTGTTGCCGTCGACTGTCGATACGTTGTCCCTTTGCCGATCGTGCGGCGTATCGATACCGATATAATTTATTGCGGCGTGTGTCATCACTATTTTTAGTTGTAATTGTCCTTTAGAGAAATAGTAGGTTTAACACCGTCACGCCTATATTCCCCAGAGGGGGTGGCAGAGGTGTACTGAGTACACCCACGTTTCGCCGACGATGTTAGGTCCCATGTAATAGGGGGCGAGCCTATTGCCATATACCGGGCACAATTCCAGACTCCGGACTCGAGTTAAGTTAGTTTAGGTTTAATTCGGACTAAAATCTATACTCACATTATAAATAGGTAAAGTTTGTAAGTTTGGATGTTCGGGGTAATCTCCGGTACTACTGATCCGATTTTAATGATTCTTTCACCATTGGAAAGCTACTTTATCCAAAAGTAACAAAGGCTATATAGCATAGCCCCGGTAGGTGGCGCTGTTGTCGACCGGCTACGAAGTCGCGGGAAACTGCTAGTAGATAATGAAATAGGTTGCGGGTAGAAATTGGATGCGTACAACGCAGAGCCTGTCGTTGTGGTCTTGGGGCCGCCAATGTACTGGGCAAGATAGATTATAACTAAAACTATAAACGATATAACGACGAGCTTCATTGGCTTAGAGGCGCGTGTGTGTGTGTGAATGATATACGCTATTGGCTGCGGGGCTTTACAGCTTCACCGGACAAGAGGGCGAGCGTGCAACCACTACGCTCGAGCCAGAAGGGCAAGGAAACAACTAGCTCAAGGGCGCCTCAAGAAGGAACGGCCTCGGCTTGGGCAGTGGCTATGGGGAGAGCATATACTAGGCGGCTCGCCGTGGTGCTCTGCACCGGCCGGCGGTTAAGGTATTCTTCGACCTCTTAGTGGCGTTTAAACCATGTTGCGATCACGAGGAGGGTTAAAATCCTGGCTTCGACAAAGTGTAGTATTACGATCGATAAAATCCCAATAACAGTCAGAAGTCCGGATTTGTGGTCACGTTATTCGCCTATGCCTAAAACTGACTATTTTTTTTCTTAATTCCAGTATAAATCTCTTACCTATTATAGTCTGTGACCCAGGTTCCATTTCTGTATATCTACGAGACATAAATATTCTTGGTAACATTCTTTACATGGGAATAAACAAGTAATAAATGAATAATAAATAACTTGCAAATAAATAAATAACACGGGAATCTTATATACATATGTTAGCGAAAAAGTATAGTCAGCAAATACGTGCTGAGAGCAATAAATTTTATATATAGACACGAATTTATGTTTTGGAGACAGGTCTTACATTTACATTCGAAACTAAATAAACAACTTCTTCTTTTTGTGTCAATGGTTCATATCTGTCTCGCTAAAGGTTTAGCCACATAGCCGACGCAGGGCGACGGGTGGCGCGGCTTGGGGAGTTGTAATGTAGTGAAATATACGGGAGACGCCACACAGCGCAGCCCCGCTCGGCGCGACAGTGGCACGGCTTGGGGAGCTGTAATGTACTGAAATGTACGGGAGACGCTACACAGCGCAGCCCCGCTCGGCGTGACGGCATACATCACGACCTGCCGCCGTCGCGCTCGACGCGATTACAAACGAAGCACGGGGAGAGCGAGACGTCAATACGCGTGCGAGCGGGTCGCTAGTGTCAAGCGGCGGCCCGGCCGGCGTGATGTCGCTCGCTCCCGCAATGTGATGTGTGCGCCGCGCTGCCGACCGCCGACCGAGCGTAGTCGACCGCTTCCGTCGCGCTCCTGGCGCGCTTCGTCGGCTATTTGATCAAACCTTAAGTGAGTGCCTAGCACAAACCATCATCTATGGCCACGCTCTGCTCTTTCCTTGTACAGGTGGTGGGGTACAGAGGGCAGACCAGCAAGTGATACATGGTCTGTGAGGTAACTAGTTGGTCTAGTGGTGCATGGTGATACTGGTGACCATGAGGTCCTAAATTTAGCAGTAGGTTCGCCCGCTATTACATTAGTTGTAACATCGTCAGTGATATATGAGTGTCCAAACTACACCTCTCCGACTTCCGAAATAAAAGCGTGATGGTTTCAAATTTTATTTTTGATAACGGCTTGGTCTAGTGGTTGAGATCTTGAGTTGCTCCGCCTACTAGATCTAGATGTCGCGGGTTCGATTCTCGTACCGGGCAAATCTTTGTGATCCACACATATTTGTTTCGGTCTGGGTGATTGTGCATGTAAATTTGATGTATATGAACACGCCCTCCACACAGGAATGGTTTCTGGTGTGGATCTACGTTTTATAAAAACTAAAAGTAAATAGATCTTTATGTGACGGACCTCAGATGTAAATCCAGGACAAATTATCTGAAGTTCGCACAAATATTACCTTATCACTGTACCGTGCGGGAATTGAACCTGCGTCAACTGGGGCCCATGAGCCAAGTGGCCTAAACTTAAACCTCTAGAAGGAAATGTCATCAAAAATTAAATTTACAAGTAAATACTAGAGTACTTGCTGTTATCGGTATTATTTGTATTTTTATAATTATTTCACACGTAATCCGGAAGTTATTTATATCAAATGCAGTTGTAGCTATGTTTTTTTTATTTGTCTTTCTGTATTCTCATCACGCCAGATCCTTGCAGGGTAGCCAGAGAGTACAGAGTTCCAACAAGTTCTTTCCTTATATACCTCTCTGGCTTCCTCCACTCTCATAGTTTGTCTCATACACGCTTACCGGTTACGGAGACTCTTGACTTGCCCTTCAGATAAGACACGATCTATTTGGTCGATCGGCACGATCTCATCTATTTTACGCCACATATCCCTATCCTGAGCCAATTCTATCTAGGTCTTACCTACGAATACACATCATCGCCCTAATATACGAAAATAATAGTTATGCTCATTAAATAAAGTTTGTTATCGACACATATTATCATGTTCACAAAGCCACTATACAACTACTATAGAAAACTATACACAGTATTTACACTATGATATTAGGTCGCTAGGAGTGACGGCAACATTCTGCATGCTGAAATTCGATTGCCCGGTTGGTCCGGTCTTGCACGTTCCTATGGTGATGCAGCAAATTCTGACATAAATCACGGCTGCTGATTAGTTTGATAAATCGAGCTGCACCCTGTTAGCAACCGGCCGTTAGACGAGAGCCCTGACAAAGGCTCTAAGCTGGTTTTGCAATAAACAGCTGATTTTGGCGTATTGGGATGCTACGCACACGTAAACGAAGCCCCTACTATGCAATATATATAAGGGGTAGAGCTGAGGCACAATAGGAACACTTATTTATATTAAATTTAATTGTTCCATCTACTGCAACTTTTGACACTTCAGTCTTTCGCCGTTGACGTTATGGTTTATTGATTATACTAGCAGTGATAACCTAATTGTTAGATCGTTGGACTGCAAAGTCAGAGATCTTGGCTTCAAATCCAGGCACGGAGCTCTGTCTTTTCGAAAGCATGTGCTTGTCACTTGCTATAACGGTGAAGGAAAACATCATGAGGAAACCTGCATGCCTAATAGTTTCTCGAAGGTGTGTGAAGTTCGCCAACACGCACTGGGCCAGCGTGGTGGACTATGGCCTAAACCCTCTCAGTTTGAGAGGTGGCCCGTGCCCAACCGGTAGGACAGGTTCTTAACAGGGCTATATATGTTTATATATATATATATATATATATATATATATATATATATATATATATATATATATATATATATATGTATCGACTGCCTCGTTGGTGTAGTGGCAAAGTGCATTGCTTTGTGATCACGAGGTCCTGGGTTCAAATCCTAGGTCGGACAAGTGTAGTTATTGCTGGAATTGCGCCCAGTATGGCTCGCCCCCTATTACATGGGGTCTAACATCGTCGGCAAAAAGTGGGTGTGCTCATTATACCTCTGCCACCCCCGCTTGGGGAATATAGGCATGACGGTGTAACTAAAATATTAATAAGAGAACACCTACATCCGAATGCCAAACAGCTTTAAGTCTGCCATTAAATTGTGTCCATACAGGTCAGCGACACCCGACCTAGGTCAACGGACTGCAATAAAAAAAACTATAATACTCTATTGTTTTCGGTTTGATTATAATATGTGGTTTGCGACCCGTATACTTTTACATACATGTAAGTATTTGATATTTATTGTAACGTTTATGCATTATGGAATAGACAATTGATTATGTTCCGTTGTATTTTCGTAACATAATTATAGTAAGTTGAATATTGTGTTTCATTAACGGGGTAGACTATCTTCGGCCTGTAACTGCCTAGTTGATCGAGTGGTGCATAGTACAGGTGGATTACGGAGGTCTCGGGTTGAAAACTTTTATTGGACAAAATCAAGAAATCCTTAATAGTAGGCTCTGAAATTGTGAACAATTGTGCACGGTATGATGACAATCAGTTCGGCCTTTATTAAGTGCACTGGGTCCTAACATCTTCGGCGTTAGGTATACACAGTTCAGCTCTGCAACCCCCGCTTGTTGAATATAGGCATGATATATTTTTATATTCTTACTGTGAGTACTGGTTTTATTCAGCCTGTGCTATCCACTAAAAAGTCTTCTCTTACAAATAGAGAGAATAGCTCATACCTGAGGTTTTATTATGCTGGTGCCCCTTTGCACTTCTAGCTGACGCACGTTGTTGCACGATCACCCTCGTGCTCGGTCAGCTTCACCTGGTCCTTCACCTTTAAAAGTACAAAATAAGTTTCTTCTATTGCACGCCACTGACTACGATCCTCGGCTACTCTCATACGAAATCTATATCTTCTTCTTCTTCTTCTTCAGCCGTAAGACGTCCACTGCAGGACAAAGGCCTCCCCTAAAGACCGCCACAACGACCGGCTTTGTGCTGTACGCATCCTACTTCTACCCGCGACCTTCACCAGGTCATCGGTCCATCTTGTAGGGGGCCTACCCACTCCACGTCTTCCGGTACGTGGTCGCCATTCGAGAACCTTTCTGCCCCAACGGCCGTCAGTTCTACGAGCGATGTGCCCCGCCCACTGCCACTTAAGTTTAGCAATTCCGAGTGCTATGTCAGTGACTTTCGTCCTCCTGCGGATCTCCTCGTTTCTGATTCGATCCCGCAGGGTAACTCCGAGCATAGGTCTCTCCATCGCCCTTTGGGTGACCTTGAGCCTTCTTATGAGGCCCATCGTAAGCGACCATGTCTCAGTGCCGTAAGTCATCACTGGCAACACACACTGGTCAAAGACTTTTGTCTTGAGACACTGCGGAAATCTATATACAACAACTAAATTCGCTTGCAATAAATCATACAAGTTTTCTAATACATTTTTAAAGAAGCCCCGCGCGGGCCGGGATCGCTGGGGAATATCGGTCGAATAAATCTTGTCTGCTTGTATTTTTTATTCGTATACCCAGATGGTTTTAGCGATCACATGGGTGAAGCAGCTTTCAACTCGGCCAGACTGAGGTGGTGACAGCTTGTGGCATTGCAATATTCCTAGGTTTTGCCTTGATTATTCGAACGTGGAAGACCATTTCAGGTTTTTCATTTTAAGCGTATTCCTGCTTCAAAAGGTTTGCGCAATTGGTCCCGGTTATCACTTAATATGGTATTCGTTAAGCCTCGTTGAAAGCATTATTGGCAACTTGGTAAGTTCGAACCGCTGACAGCTTTAAATCTAGCCCCATTGATCCGCCCTGGGTTCGCGTGGTCCACGCGCATATTCTTCAACGCCTGTTCTATTCGAAAATAAAGGGGTAGATAGTAAACTCTCACCTAAAATATGCAAATTTGCTCTAGGATCCATCAAAGGAACTATCCAACGGATCCAAGTGGACGATCTTCTCTACATTGCAGACTTTTATAAGAGACAGAGAGATTTCGTACCATAATTTTACCACTTGACTAAGTCATCTCCAATACCCTTATGCATCATCATCCTAATCTTAGCTCATAATGATCCACGATGAATCGATGATCGTATAAACTTCCTGTATCAATTAATGTAATTCCAATATAATTGCGTTACGCTTAAATTTGCTAACTCGTGCGCTTCATGCGCAGGCGCATGCGTCACGGCATGACGCCATATTTATTTTAATTGCGCTAGCGTCAATAATATATTATGACATAATTACAGCTGGTTTTACTGCATCCTGTATTTTTTTGTGAGCTTGATTTCAGGATGTTTTTAAGAGGTGTTTGTTGCTACGGAAATAATGGTTACATAATATCTATTTATATAATTACGTCAGGTCCTTTACAGAGAACATCGTTCTAACAAGTTCTTTTCTAACAGACCTTTCTCATCCTCCTCTCTCTTTTATAATTCGCCTCATATCGGATACGGAGACTATTGACTGCTTGAAAACACGGTACATTTCTTTATAGTAAAAAAATTAGGGTTTTTTCCGGTAACTACGTCCTTCCACTTTCGAATTTTTGGTAAATCTATCTACAATTTCAGTCAACTAAACTTCTATTTTAAGGTTCGGTTCCTGCATCGATAGAAAGAGAAACCATACAGGAGGGCCATTTATTTAGGTAAGTTCGATCATCAAAACCTAGAATCATGAAATTTGGCCAAAAGCAAGGTTTCACAGAACAATTAGGAGAACAAAACCGGTAATTAATAATAATTAGTAATTGTGTCATACAAAACGGTTTTTTCCTCGAATCCAATGAAAAGTTAAAATAGCGCCATCTAGTACAACTAGTATGAAACCCTGAGAGCGTTAATTCTATTCGTTTTTATTTTCAAAAGCAGTGAGCCAGCTGGCAAAAGTGATAATACCTATACTGATAAAAACCTTGTTTCCTCAAGCGAATGATCGTAATAGCAATTAAATATGGGTGCAAGGTTGTTATTGGGTTGGACAGAGACAGGCCGGACCGCCCAGAACGGGTCAGGCTCCGACAAGTCACGACACGTTTGAGTTGACGGAGGTTACCTACCTACTCGATAAACTAAAAGTAGTTTAGGTACCGATAATGTAGTTTTTGATAATAAGTGTTCCTTATGTTCTTTTTATTTGTGTTACTAGTTTCTGCCTGTGACTTTATCCGCGTTGACTTAAGACAGGTACCTAACATTTTTCGGAATAAAAATTTCCTCAAATCTTATGTGTTAATTCAGGTAATAAAACATCCAAACATCTAAATGTGCAAACTATGCCATTGATAATATTAGTAGGACTATGGCCATATATACCATAATTTATCTAATGGCCAGCTGAAGAGTCTTCCTAACCGACGCGAGTGTATAAGATGATCTGCGACTAACTATGAGAGTAGAGATAGCGAGTGGTATGTTGGGAATGAACCTGTTGTAACTTAGCGGAAGAGGTTTGTAAGGAATACCCTTTTAGAAGTCTGTACTATCTACCCCGCAAGAGATCTGTCATGATGATGAAAGGTATTGTCGCTCATGTGGTGGTGGTAGAGTCATAATATACCACGCGAATTCAGTGTGGATTGATGGAGACAGATTTATGGCTACCGGCTGTTGGAATGGTTATAAAGTCACTCTAGAGACTTATACCTAGGCTAAACTAGTACCAAGTGACGAGGTAATTATTACAAGTATTTATTTTAGTAATTATCTACGTCAGTCGTAGGCAGAGAGTACGGAGTTCCAACAGTTTCTTTCCTTACATACCTCTCTGGCTTCCACCACTCTCATAGTTCGTCTCATACACGCTCGCCGGTTACGGAGACTCTTGACTTGTCCTTCAGATAAGACTTGGTCTGTTTGGTCATGGTAAGACAGTCTAGGTCTCCTCCGGTACCTACATCCTTCCACTTTCGCATTGTATATCTGTTTTGTCATTCTTTCTTCTAAATATATATATATATATATATATATATATATATATATATATAGGTGGGGCAGTTTCGGCCTTCTCTCAAGCTGGGAGGGCTTAGGCCATGGTCCATTCTGGCCCAGTGCGGGTTGGCGAACTTCATACACCTTCAAGAAACTCTTAGGCATGCAGGTTTCGTCGTGATGTTTTTCTTCACCGTTAAAGCAAGTGATACTTAATTTTTAATACGTACAACCTTTGGAAAATACAGAGGTGCGTGCCTGGGTTTGAACCCGAGACTTCTCACTTGGCAGTTCAACGGTCTAAGCAGTAGGCTATCACTGCTTT
This sequence comes from Phalera bucephala, assembly GCA_905147815.2. Classification (NCBI taxonomy): domain Eukaryota; kingdom Metazoa; phylum Arthropoda; class Insecta; order Lepidoptera; family Notodontidae; genus Phalera; species Phalera bucephala. The sequence goes on along the minus strand of LR990625.1, from coordinate 2,467,628 downwards.
TCTTCTGATATTCTTTCTATATTCCTGAACCAACGGAGCATACCCATAAATTGGTATAAGAATATTTTCACGATTTTTTAATTAAATAATCATTTTGAACATGATCCAATGTCATTCGACATTATTTATAACAAGCATAAGCCTTATTGAATTTATTGCAACAGAAAAAAGTCAATCATGTCAAACAACTCGATATTTGGATGTGGTATTACCTAAAATAGTTTGAGGCGGTTCAAACTAGATTTGAAACTGCGTGTTTCGATCGGAAGTCCGCATTTGAGCCGTTGAACTACGGATAGATCGTTGAACTAAGTAGTTAGGTGTTTTTCTGAAGGTCATGTGTATTGAAGGCCGCGGTTTGCAAGAATAATGTGGTGCGTAGAAGTTGTTCTTTTTTATAAATGTGGCACGTCTATGCTTAAAAGATATTTAGGATGTATGTTTAGGAGAGATGATGAATTTCGTTTAGGAATCAAACTTTTAGTAAAATAATAAACACAGGGATATTTACCTATATTCTTAACGAAGTTTGCAAAAGAGTTATATGTACACTTATGTTTGGTGGCAATAGTAGGTAAAATTGTGATAGGGGACGAACCGAGGTGACTCATGTTATTTGGTAACCAATATTTTAGAAGTTAACAGTCACGAGTTACCCAGTTACATACTCGATTTTGTGAAGGTATACTGTCTTTAGTCACATTTTGCCTCTCCGGCATAAACACCGTTACGCCTATATTCCCCAAGCGGGGGTGGCAGAGGTGTACTGAGTACACCCACGTTTCGCCGACGATGTTAGGTCCCATGTAATAGGGGACGAGCCTATTGCCATATACCGGGCACAATTCCAGAGTCCGGACTGCTACTGGAAAGTTTTTCGTTTAAAAAACTACATTTTCCCGACCTAGTATTTGAAACCAGGACCTCGTGATCGCAAAGTGATGCGCTTTGCCACTCGACCAACTGTCGAGGCAGTCTGTCCCCGGCGATGTAATTTGTATGAAATGAAATTAAACCACCATAACACTTAATGGAGGAAGACGTGGAGCGGGCAGTCCCCCTACAAGATGGAGCGATGACCTGGTGAAGGTCGCGGGTAGAAGCTGGATGCGTACAGCACAAAGCCGGTCAATGTGGCGTTCTTTGGGGAGGCATTTGTCCTGCAGTGTACGTCTTTCGGCTGATGATGATGATGATGATGAACACTTAATACAACTTAACATTCAAACCCGGAACACAGGATTTGTTATTAATTTAGTCATATTATTCATATTTTTTGGTCAAATGTATAATAACGCTTCGGACTGCTATTGAGGATTTTTCGACTGAAAAACTGCAACAACTTGTTTCAGTATGCATCTCTAGACGAGTAAGGCAATCTAATACAACATAACTTCACATCTATATCATCATGTCAGATCGCTTTCGGGTTATTCAGAGAGCACAGAATTCAGATAGATTGCTTCCTAATCTAATAAAATATTTTTAATATACATTTTTATTAGAACACCGAACTTTAAAATAAATGAATAATACTAAAAGTATTCGAGACAAATACGGTCATTGTGCCTCCTCTAGGTACCAATGTCATGGTGCAAAAAAGTAGACTAGAAGCGACTGATGCCAATTAACATTATGTTGGATGAATCGACAGTCCGTAGATTGAAGTACAGTGACGGAGATAGAGAAACTACTAGATATGTTATTAATATTATCATAGCCTATACTGCCCCATTGCAAGGCAAAGACATGCCTTCTCTTCTTCAACCTACCTCGGTCCGGTGCCAGCTGATGTCCGGTCCTTGTCACAGGAGTCCAGCTTGTCTCGCCACCTCTCTCTGGGCCGGTCGCGTTGTCGTTTCCCGCCAGGCCTAAAGTAACCACACAAATGCGAAAAAACGCATCCCACATGCGGCAGATATGGCCCAGCTCCATTTTAGTCTTGCAGCTGAGAGGATCAGTGATTTGGGTTTACAAGAGTGAATTTTGAATATCGCATCGCTTTGTTACCACGAGGTCCTGAGATCAAATCCTAGGTCGGACAGATGTAGATTTTCTAACGAAAAATTCCCAGTATGAGTCCGAAGTCAGTAATTGTATATGGCGATAGGCTCGCCCCGTGTTTAAATGGGGCCTAACATCGTCGGCGAAAATTGGGTATACTCAGTACACCTCCGCTTCCCCCGCTTGGGGAATACAGGCGTGAAGTGTGTATATTTTTTTATTATTAAACACAATCAAAGTGTTTATTAAAAATAAACTCCTTTAGTCATATATTACTCAAGCGAGATTGGCAGAAATGTTCTGTGTACACCCACTTTTGGCCTATTGCCATTGCACGAAGCATAATGTTAGACTCCAGACTGATAGTTGGTATACTCGATATAAAAACTATACTTCGTCGACTAATATTGAAATTTTTCTATTGAAAATTTACAGTTTTGCCCGAACTAGATTCAAACCCAAGACCTCGTGATCACTTCGTTCATTCTTTGCCATTAGACCGACTAGACAGTCATAAAAACAAATTAAATATATAGTAAGACACATCCAGTACATCTCTATATCCGCTACGAGCTCGGCCGGCCACGTAGGCTCAGAGGCAAAGACCCGAGGCCAAGGACATTACGAGTTCGATGCACGGGCGCACAACATTATGTACAAGTGCACCGCGCATGCGTTCGATGCACGTATTGAAAAATCGCACTCTCAAATTGTTTACCACGCCGATATCAAGATTTTGATAAATAATTTACATATAGAGCGATAAGGATCTTATGGCTTATTGACATCATTGACAGAGTTGGTTTGAAATTAGTTAACATTTAGTAAAAAAATTCCTAATTTCAAGGGGATATTTCAACAGAGCCGCACGAACACTAATTAAAAAAAGAACTTGGGTAAAGGATATTGTTGAAAATTGCCCCAGAACCAACAAACATTTGACCCATGTCATAATTATTTATATATTTTATTAAAATAATGGCAAATATTAGTAGCTGACGGACAATTTGCAATCTAAAACGAATATTTCAAAGTATTGTAAGTACTTACATTGTAGTCGCCGACATCTTTAATGAATGTCAAAACAGGGTTTTTGGCGGGAAATCGAACAGTGATGTCGTCAATTTGTTTTAATTTCTAAAACTTGTGTTATTTTGAATTATAATGTGTAATGTTGGTGGAATATTAACCATTATGTATTCTTATATGTGCACGAGTGAAGGTAATTGTAACAAAGTGATAAAACGTGCTTTTTCGATTTCCCTCAAAATGGCCGTCGCAATTGGTATGTAAAGTATCCATCGCTTTACTATCCAGGGTGGGGCACTTCATCAATTTCATAATAATCCTTGTCATCAAGTTCATCGGGGAGTTGAATTAATTTTGAAATGAATATTCGTAATACTTGACATTGGCAAAATGCGCGTCGTCGTGATGCCATAAACATAAAAAAAAAATAATGTCAAAACACAATGTAACATACAAAATTATAACCTCAAAATCTAATACTTTTTGTGCAATATTGCGAGTCCCCCGCTTATCCGTTTAATAATAAATGCCTTAAGAGAATTTATGGATGATTTGAAATCATACAAGTATTTTTTCATAGCTGTTGGTTCTAGGGCAAATCATGTATGGGCGCAGAACAATGTCCTTTTATAACAAACGGGAACTCTGCGACTGTCATAAGTATCATTTTACTTGATGACAGCGTTAGTTCCGATTTTGGCAACGCGCCAGAAGATCCTTGTTGGATTGAATGTGCTATTATGAGAGCTATTATAGAAGGGATACTCATAAACACTTTATATTCGCTAAATCATTTTTTAAAACAATTTTCACTAAAATGTTGCTGTCGTGGATTTTTCGGGCGTGTGTACTTGTGCTTCTGTGTAACTTCCTTACTGGGCTGGAAGCGAAAGAAAAACTTAGAATGCCCCAGTAGCCTTACTTTTGCTAGGCTGGTGGTAAGAGTCCACCAAAAGCAGTAAGTCCACCAAAGGACCAGAAAAGGAAAATTCGGAATAAACCCTATACCAACCCGTCTGGCCAGCGTGGTATAGTAGGCCAAAAAACCTCCTAACATGATAAGGCACCTAAACCAAAGGCCCCCAGTTCTCGGTAGTCCCGCTGTCCGCTGCCACGGTAGCGGTCGCGGTAACAGCGGGGCAGGGGGTGCGAAGAATCTCCGGGCTACGACACAAGGCTACCAAAAACACCTGACCCTGGCTACGTACAATGGACGCTCTCTACGGCTGGACCAACACCTCACTGAACTCGAGGTAGAACTAGGTCGCATAAACTGGCACATATTGGGGTTATCCGAAGTCCGAAGACAGGGCGAGGACACGATAACCCTTGAGTCAGGCCACCTGTTCTACTTTCGGGAAGGTGATCGGCCCTCTCAGGGCGGTGTCGGTTTCCTGGTCAACAAAGCTCTCACTAACAACGTTGTGGAAGTCAGCAGTGTGCCGACACGGGTAGCGTACCTCATAATTAAAATCACCGACAGATACACCCTGAAGGTGGTACAGGTATATGCGCCGACTTCGACATACTGCGACGACATAGCCGAAGCCATGTATGAAGACATCGCCGAGGCATTACATGGCACCACCAAGGCTCACTACAGCGTTGTTATGGGGGACTTCAATGCCAAAGTGGGAGTACAAGAACGCGGCGAAACGATAATCGGACCCCACGGCGTGGGGCGCCGAAACCACAGGGGGCAGATGCTGGTCAACTTTCTGGAGTCGCAGGGGCTCTTCTTGATGAATTCGTTCTTTAAGAAGAAGCCTCATAGAAAGTGGACATGGCGAAGCCCCGACACTGTGACGAGGAACGAGATAGACTTCATCATGACTGACAGGAGGTCTATGTTTAGAGACGTCTCCGTGATCAACAGGTTTAATACCGGCAGCGATCACCGACTTGTCCGAGGCGCTCTAAATATAAACTTCAGGGCCGAAAGGCGTCGTATGATGAGGTCTACTCTCAGACCTACTGCGCCTCAAATAGCTTTAGGGTCCGAAAAGTTCCAACTGGAGCTTCAAAATCGTTTCGACCTGCTGGAAACCGAAGGCAATGTTGACGAGAAAACCGACACAGTGGTCAAAACGCTACAGGATGTGTCTCGAAGGGTGTTTCCCGGCAAAAGCGGTAACAGAGAGTCTAAACTCTCGCTTGAGACTCTCGAACTTATGAGGCAGAGACGGGAAATGTCATCCACCCAGGCGTCTTCGCCGGATGGGAGGAACCTCAACCGGAAGATCCGGAAGCGGGTGCGACGTGACCTCCGATGTTCCAACACCCGCGCCATCGCGGCTGCGATTGAACAGAACAGAGGCATCAAAGTCTTCGCTCGCCAGTTAGGTAGATCCCATCTGACGAAACTTAAAACTGCGGGTGGCAAAACCGTAACCTCCAAGTTCGAGATACTCAAGGAAATTGAGAGTTTCTACAAAGACCTGTACGCATCACGGATGACTAAACCCACGAGACCCAGCGCTGACGACCACAGAGCCCCACTCACACGCCACCACACGGAAGACATCCCTGATGTCAACCAGGACGAGGTCAGAGTGGCTCTCGAGCAGAGCTGCGTCGAGGGGTAAGACAGGGGGATGTAATATCCCCCAAGCTCTTCACCAATGCACTCGAAGACGTCTTCAAGACGCTGGACTGGACTGGGCGGGGCATTAACATCAACGGCGAATACATCTCACACCTTCGGTTTGCCGATGATATCGTCATCGTGGCAGAGTCACTGGAACAGTTAAGCGAAATGCTGCATAGCCTAAATGGAGCCTCTCGAGGTGTCGGTCTCGGCATGAACTTGGATAAAACCAAGATCATGTTTAATGAACATGTCACGCCGGGACCGATCTACGTCGATGGTTCGATGCTCGAAGTTGTTCGGGAATATGCCTACCTTGGACAAGTTGTCCAATTTGGTAGAAACATCTTCGAGAAAGAAATCAACCGCAGGATCCAATTAGGTTGGGCAGCATTTGGCAAACTACGTCACGTTTTCTCTTCGCCTATACCGCAATGCCTGAAGACTAAAGTCTATAACCAATGCGTCCTACCTGTTATGACTTACGGGGCTGAGACGTGGCCACTCACAGTGGGACTAGTCCACAAATTCAAAGTCGCACAGCGGGCTATGGAGCGAGCTATGCTCGGCGTCTCTTTGAAGGATAAAATTCGTAACGAGGTAATCCGACAAAGAACCAAAGTTACCGACATAGCTCGCAGACTCAGTAAGCTAAAGTGACAATGGGCTGGTCACATCTGCAGAAGGACCGACGGCCGATGGAGCAAGCGTGTCCTAGAGTGGAGACCGCGACTTGGTAAGCGTAAGGTAGGACGGCCCCCAGCTAGATGGACCGACGACCTCAAAAAGGTCGCTGGGACAGACTGGATGCGGAAGGCGGAGGACCGTGTGCAATGGCGCGTGTTAGGAGAGGCCTATGTCCAGCAGTGGACTGCGATAGGCTGATTGATTGATTGTACTTGTGCAGTCATATTCGTGAGCGGGTGCTGCTTGAAGAGACTGGTCCGCCCAGAATCCTTTAGAATTTTACTAAAAAAATATAAACACCGTCACGCCAGTATTCCCCAAGCGGGGTGCCAGAGGTGTACGGTGTACACCTACTTTTCGCCGATGATGTTAGGTCCCATCTAATACATCGTTTTCTCCCATACCCCACAGCAATATGTATATGGAAAATATTGTAAAAATACTATTTTAAAAGAGTAATCGTAAAGTTTCTTGCCCTTTTCCAGAAGATTTCTCAATAATATAATTGTATACATGAATAAAAAATGTTCTGATAAGGGGGTGAGACTTCGGACTGATATACATTTGTATATCATAAATGTATATCAGTCCTGTTCTGAGTTCAAATCCTAGGATTTAAACTCAGTCCAGGCCTGTAACAATTCACAATGTATGTATTTGCGTGTTTGGATATGGCGTAAACTTTCTCACCTCAATTCGTGAGAGCTCTTTGCCTAGCAGTGGAAGAGTTCTTCGTTGATACAGCTGTATATAATGCATGTAGTGATCACAACGTCCTGGGTTCGAATCCTAGTTCGGACAAACTAGTTTTTATATCGAAAAATTCCCAGTATCTGTCCGGAGTCTTCTATATGGAGCATAACATTGTCGGTGAAAAGTGGCTGCATACAGTAAACTCTGCCATCCTTGCTTGGGAAATATTTAAACAGCTACTAACTCTGTTCTTATTACTACTCTAACACTTTTTTACCTCCACCATTCAGTTCGCCATCCTTATCGCCCTAAGCAGGCCATCGACACCGAACCAAGTATACTAACAGAGCGTTTAGCAATCTGCGATTACCCACTGATATTATCTTAGTACGATTAATGGTTCGCCCTTTATCCAACGTCGATAACCATGGTGGAGTGAAACGGGACAACCTTAATACCACACCGCTGAAAATATGACTCTGCTCCTTGAAAAATATAGTCGATTTTGCATTGGTAGAATTTTAGCTTCTGAAATATTTTCGCCTGAGCTTCGAATTTGAGTTCTGTTTTAGGAAAGCTAGGGTTCGTTTTCATGTTGTCAGTGGATATTTCTAAATAATGGCCTGTGTGCACAGTCAGTTGTAAGTCCTCTGGGGACAATAGGTAGGTCCGCGTCAGATATATCTTCAAAACGAGACAATTTAAGGTATAAGTGGAATATTAAATGCGTCAAGAAAATGTGATGTCTTTATCAAGTGTGTAGGAATATTGGTAGGCTTGTGATGAGTTTAATTTATAGATATGAATTTGGGAGATTGTTTTTGGTGATATTGAAGTAACATTGACGAAGGTTTGTGACAGATTTATTGTATTGTATCTATATAGGCTTTAAATTCTTTACCTGAACATTGGTTCACAATCTTAATCTTAGAATATATAAAATTCTATTTTAAGAATATTCTGAAAACTAAAAAAGTTTTTCTCTATGTTTCTTTAAGGGAAATGAGTTATTATCATACAAATGGCTGACGTTTAGATATAGCGTTTAGATTTCCAATAGTCGTGGGTTCGATTCCCGCACAGGACAAATCTTTGTGTGACTCACATATATTTGTTTTAATCTGGGTGTTTGTGTAAGTGAATTTCATGATTGTAAGCGCTTAAGTTTAATAAAAAAAAATTATAGTTATTTTATAGATAATGGTTTGCCAATCTTAAGTTACCCTTAAGACTACGTCGGTAGTCTATTAACGTATATTGCAGCTGGTGATAAAAACTCCTGGATTCAATCAACAGGCCAGAAAAAATAGATTTTTTTCTGTGGAAAGATTTTCAATAACAGTCCAAAATCTGGGACGTGTCCTCGAAATAATGCCTGGCCTTGACCAAAATTAATCGGCAATATGTGGGTGTACACAATACACTTCTGCCACCCCCGGTTGAAGAATAAAGTCAGTTCAAGTGATTCGAAAACCACAAAAGCAACATATTTATTTTTTGGGCATGTTGTTACTTACCCCTTTGTACACCAAAGTTCAAGAGAACTTAGAAGCAAAATGTAGTAACTGTTACTTATTTTATATCATTATATTAATACGTGAAGGAAAAACTTTGTACCCCTTTTTACGAAAATTGCGCGGACGGAGGAGTATGAAATTTCCCACACTTATAGTTTATATAGAGAAGGAGTGCAGAATGCTAATATTTTTTTTTAAATAATTGCATTAAAAATACATTAAATTAATAAAAAAAAAACATTACACACACTACCATGTATTTGACACAAACACACATATTTACTCTTTTGTTTATTGTTAAAGTCTGAGATCAAATTGAGAATAGATTTATATTGTTTGTCTTTAATATTATTTGTCTATAGTCTTACTGAATGTCAAACATAACCAGCTGACGATGAAAGAGTAGGTCGAATTTCGACCAATGGGAGAACACTAGTTTAGATAAATGCCCATTTTATGACTCATCACATTTTATAGAAGTTCTACTAAAATTTGAGGGTAAATTGTAATAAGTGTCCGTTACTTATCTAAATATATAAATAAGTGTCCAAAATGCAGTTTCAAAAGCTATCAAACACTAACTTAGCAGACCAAGTATAAAATCAATGAACCTTCGACGGTTCATAGCTCGGCCGATATGAAGGCTCCGTTGGACACTCAGCTGAGACATAAGCCCCTTAAAAGTTATTCTCGAAACTTCTCAATCAAATTTCAGTATAAGCTAATTGAACTTTGAGCTGAAAAGCTTGGAAGTTTAATTTTAGTTAAGATCTTTATATGACCCGGCTTGTTATTAGGTAATAACATCGTTACGTCTATATTACCCAAGTATAAGTAGCAGAGATGTACTGTTTAAGCCCACATTTCACCAACGTTGTTAGATTATTTATTTATTTATTTATTAGGTAAGGTTCGTCATCATGTCGGGCATAATACCATACCTGGACCGTTATTTACCCATTTATTTTTTGTAAAAAATTCTCGGAAACCGTTTCGCCGACGATATTAGGTCCCATGTAATAGATGGCGAGCCTATTGCCTTATACCGGGCACAATTCCAGACTTTGGACTCGTACTGGGAAGTTTTCGAAGTACGAGTCCGAAGTCTAGAAATGTGCCCGGTATATGGCAATAGGCTCGCCCCCTATTACATGGGACCTAATATCATCAAAAACGTGGGTGTACTCAGTACACCTCTGCCACCCCACTTGGGGAATATAGGCGTGACGGTGTGTATTTTATACCAAGATCTATGAGAATTTAAAAGCAAACGGAAGTAACTATTACTTATCTAAATTAACATAAATTTATCTGTGTATATCCACACAAGATACCTTGCGGGGTAGGTAGATATTTATATAGATAAGTGTTCAAAATGCAGTTTTAAGCGCTATTAACAACTAACTTAGCAGACCAAGTATAAAATCAATGAACCTTCGACAGTTCATATCCCGGCCGATATCAAGGCTCCGTTGGACACTTATTGCAACATAAGCCCCTTAAAAGTTGTTCTCGAAACTTCTCGTTATTAATAACACCGTCACGCCTGTATTGTTCAAGTGTAAGTGGCAGAGGTGTACAGATTACACCCATATTTCACCAACGATGGATCCAAACTAATCCAATATAAAGGGATATATTGTCATCACACCGAGCATAATTCTAACCTTCGAACTTCTACTGAAAACTTTTTGATAGAAAGATCCCACTGATGACTTATCCAACCAAACAATAAATCTTCCAACTTGGTTTAAAATTACGACATGTAACAGGAAAACGCTAAGCATGCCTTTCAAAGCATAAAAATGTTCGAAAATGCAACCTATAGTAATCTTTTTTTTTTTTATCTGGGTAACTCCTCATGGACTTCCGCCAGCCTCGGGGGTAGCTGGCGGGGCATGTCGGACTCTTACCGACTAAAACCCCACGGTGGCCGGCATCGACACTTCGTGGAAGGGCTCCGGGATCTCCTTTAGGAACGCACCGGTGCCCCACTGTGTCGTGCTCCGAAGAGCCCGCCTTCGGAGGGGAGGCTTTGAATCCGCTCCCCCCTGCACCGTCGCGGTGCTCACGGCTGCATGGGCCACCCCACGCCGCCGTCCTCCTCGGGGTCGCGCGTGAAGGACGCTTAGGACCCTCGCCCCAACATCCCACGACCCCAAGGCCCCCCCTGCGGGTGTTCATGCAGGGGGGGGGTCCCCCGCCAGATATTAACCTATAGTCACCTACCTCAGACTGACTGAGCCGATGCTGCCTAACTACTAACATTGCAGTGCTACGATCAGTAATTGGAAACTGCTAAAAACTCTTTTTCAAAACTTTCAACCCCACTTATTCTCAAGAATATCCGTCTTATTCTTAACCGCAGCAAAGTTTAACCTATCAACTTGCAAATAACAGAACATGAACCCGTATTTCAACCTGAGCCATTATTCATTAAAAACGTAACGCAGGCTGTTACGATAACTTTGCGAAATTATCATTTAAAGAGTAAGTCTAAAAGAAAACCACCCAATATGCAAATGTCAAATTATTGATGACATTGAAATAAATAATTAACACTCTAAATGAGTATTTTTAAATACCTGTTCAAGTGTATAAATGTATTAGTCAACAATGTCTTTAGAATTATCAAAAACACTTATTTATGTGGAACAGGTACCGGGGAAGACCTAGACTATCTTACCTTAATGAAAAAGACCATGTCAGAATCAGAATATTTTTTATTCATGTGAACCATTACAGTATTTATGAATCGTAAGAAAAGTAACATAGACTCTACCGCCACTTCGGAATGTCATTCCTGTGGAGAAGAAGTGCAAGAAACTCCACGGTTACTCTTTTAAAATAAAAATATACAAAATTTTATCTACATTTTGTTGTGGGGTATGGGAAAACAATGTAGGTAGGTCATCAGGTGAGTCTAAGGTAAAAAAACGAATAATACTATTTATGAGAATGGCTACATGGTTCGCTCATTTACAAAAAGTACACAAAAAAATGACATTATGTTAAATTAATAGAAGGAAGAGAGGGAATGTTAACTAACAACAGTTGAATAGGTTGTCATGACTCAAGTGGAGCTAGAATAGCATCTATCCAAGCATTTTTATCTTTTAAATAATCTTCTGTTGAATAATAAGCTTGCTTACAAAGTGTTTGTTTCACACAAGCTTTGAACTTATTTTCACTAAGTTTAGAGACGTCAATTGGAATTTTGTTATAAAATCTTGTCTGAAATGTCTTATCTGAAACCTAATCTCCGTAACCAGCGAGCGTGTATGAGACGAACTATGTGAGTGGAGGAATCCAGAGAAGTCTGTAAGGAAAGAACCTATTAGAACTGTGTTCTCTCGGTCTACCCCGCAAGAGATCTGGCTCAGGCCAGATCTCTTGCGGGGTAGACCGAGAGAACACATGGTATGGTGCTATGGATAGACATATTTAATTTCTATTGATATTACTAGCGCAGATTGACATTTTTACTCTTCTGAAATTTCAGATTGATCGCTGTTGTGCCAACAAATGTAGGTGATAAATGCTCAAGTAGTCTCCGCAAGCAACAGCAGCAGGTGCTGCTTGTAGAGACTAGTCCACCCAGAAACCTTAAGCTTATTGTTCTTTAAAAATATTAATATAAGTCTTATATCTCAGTCATAAGGCATCACACTGGAGCTGGATCACATACTTAATTTTGGTATAATATAAAAATGTATGTATCTATACAGAAAATAATGAAAAAAACGACAAGCCCGCTGAGTTTCTCGCCGGGTTGTCTTAGTGGCGGCCGCGTTCAGATCCGGTGGTAGATTAGTGAGTTAAAAAAATTAATGAAAATATGAATATTTGTGAGTACCCGCAGGGTGTAAACAAATTTAATAATTTTTATGTGAGTTGAGTCTAACTCTAGTGGCATACAGAATACAATTCCACGATCATTTCAAAAAGTTTTCGTAACGCGACGCGTTAGGTCATAACGAATAAGGACCCTTTTTTCTTCCCAACTTCAACATTTTCAAGCGAAACACCTCGACTCCATTGCTGCGGACTTTCCGTTTTTTTATATGCTGTGTATAAAAAATCTACAGGTTGATTTCTTTTCCCCCGGTCCAATAATGCTATTTCTGTGTACGAACTAATTGCGACCGAGCCGGGTATTGGTGTTTGGTCCGATAATGGTGCGTAAAGGATGTTCGTGTATTTATTTTGTATAGTTTTATGGTTTTCTGAATTAACTTATTAATTCTCGAGTTTAATTGTTTGAAAATAAATATCGATCTGCTATATTCTCATTTATTAAAATACTATTGATATACTAAAAAAATAAAAACATGTTAGTAAAAAGCATGTGGACTAAAGATTTTTTGATATTGTGTGTCACTGTGTGTTTGAATGATCTACGCTGTTGGCCGCGGGGCCTTTACAGCTTTACCGGACAAGTGGGCGAGCGTGCAACCACTATGCCTACTTAAATATGTATGTAATCGAAAAGAGGACAGAAAAGACGTACCTAATTAAGCATTATTATTAAGTGCAGGCCAAAAAAAATAATCAGTATGATATTCTTCTTTCTCTTCTTTCTTCTTTTTCTTTTTTTTAAAAACGTTGTCCCATACTAGGATTTATTCCTGTGTCGTGGGTGCGTTTACAAACATGAAAATTCACACACACAAATACCCAGACCGGAACAAATTATTGTGGATCACACAAAGATTTGTCCCGTGCGGGACTCGAACCCGCGACTATTAGACGCAGTGGGCAGAGCGGCTTAAGCTCTTAACCACTGCGCTAAATCGTCCGCCCGTATAATTGGAAGGAGCATTGTTATAACATTAACATACTGTTTGATAGACGATAAACACTGTTTACACCTTTGAAATTTTTACATAACTAACACTCTCAATAAATCGAGGTTTTCTTTAATTCTTTATAAAGCTCTATTGTCATTTCATATTGCCTACCCAATCACAACAATATTATTAAAACTACAACCTGTACATTGTCAGAGAATCGTCGCCACCTGCGACAATGGAGTCGAAAGAAGAAAAACAAACGAAAGTCAACGCGATACCAAACCGACGGCTCGTATAGAAATAGCGGGAAACTCTGGAATATTCCACAGTAAGATACACGGCTAATATTCAAGAGATAATATTTTTTCAGAGAGCCAGCAACGCGGGTCGTTCAACATTCAGTTTTCCAATTTGGTTATATGTACAGTTGGTGACCGTTGTCAAAATCAAATTATTAAAAACATTTTTTTGAGTGCCTCGTTGGTCTAGTAGCAGCGCAATGCTTGGAGATCACGAGGTCTTGAGTTTAAATCCTAGGTCGGACAAATGAAGATTTTCCTACGAAAACTTCCCAGTATGGGGCCGGAGTCTGGAATTTGTTCTTTGTTTTTTTTTTAAACGTAGCCCCACACTAGGATTTATTCCTATGTCGTGGGTGCGTTTACAAACATGAAAATTCCCATACACAAATACCCAGACCGAAACAAATAATTGTGGGTCACCCAAAGATTTGTCCCTTGCGGGAATCGAACCCGCGACTATTCGACCAAGTGGGTGGAGCGGCTTAAGCTCTTAACCACTGCGCTAAATCGTCCGTAAAATTTAAATGTCAGGTCTGACGAGGTGTAATTTTTCGATGGGATAATATCCAGCAACAGTCACGAATCGGGCATTGCGTCCAGTGTAATGTCAATAGGCTTTCCTCCTATTCCACTACACTATACACGAGGATCTATCATCGCAGGTAACAAGTCCACAGTACACCTCTGACATCTCCACTTGGGGAACGTAGGCTTGACCATTTTTATATTCTTTTATCTTTCTATTCATATCATAAGCAGTGATAGCCTTGTGGTTACCGTTGGACTGCAAAGTCAGAGGTCATCAGAGGTTCAAACCCAGGCACGTAGCTCTGTCTTTACGGAAGCATGTGCGTATTAAAAATTAACTATCACTTGCTTTAACGGTGAAGGAAAACATCGTGAGGAAACCTGCATGCCTAAGAGTTTCTCGAAGGTGTGTGAAGTTCGCAAACCCGCACTGGGCCAGCGTGGTGGACTCGGCCTAAACCCTCACAGTTTGAGAGAAGGCCCTTGCCCAACAGTGGGACAGTTTCTTAATAGGGCTTATATTATATTATATTTTATTTATATCATCGCCGGATAGCTTACAGGGTAGGCAGAGAGTACAAAGTTCCAACAGGCTCTTTCCTTCTTTGTTTATAATTATTTTTTTTTTGGAATTTCAAAGTATTAACTATTTCCTAACTATTAACGAAATTTTCCTGTACAAAAAAATCCAAAAACACTGCTAGATCTAGGATTCCAACCCTCTCATATGTCCGATAAAATAACTTTTTATAACAATATTCTTTGAAATCTATAAAACGTTCTCCATGTCTTGAGTTTTGAATTTATAGCCGCTCCGTTTAACAGCTGTCGTCTCAAGAGTTGAGCACTCGTAAAACTTTCCGTATTAAGTTATAAAGCATCTCGATTTGTTCATATAGGTAAGTTAATAACATAATGACTTTGTGAATTCGCAAGTTTACACGAATATTAAACATGAAATTAGGCATTTTTTCGGATTTCATCGCGGTTAATTACCAGGTTTTATTAATTTTATTTTGGCAAAAATAATACGCCTTAGCACCTTATTTAAGGAATATATTATAAAGATATTTAATTTTTTTATGTAATTGCTTTTTTTCGAGGGACTTGTCACAAGAGTTTCATGGTTTGAATAAGATATAGTTAGTGTATTCCCCCTAAAATTTAAGGAGGAAGACGTTACTGTTTTTTTTCAGGGATAAAAATGTTTAGCTGTAATTTTCTATATACGCTGTTCTAAATCGGTAACTGAATTGATTCCAACAATTTTAATGTACGAGTATCTTACATATTTTTTTAATTTGCAAAAAATGCTGTTACTCCTTCAGTGTTCTATAACAAACTAATTTTATTCTTGATTCGAAGCAATACGGAGATTTCGATTTATTTCTCAATACGCACACATTCACATACAAGTTTCATTGATAATTGATATAAAAGTACTTAAAAAAAGGGTAAAAAAACTTTAAATTCGTATTGTATTTGTGAAGCAATTATCTAATCAGGGTATCTGAGGTCTTGCGTTATTTACGATACACCTTGTATAGAGCTATCCATGCGAAGCTGGAACGGGTCACTAGCTCATAATATTCAAAAAACCTCCACTCAATACAAACTCCACCACTGTACCTCTCGTAATTCAAACAAAAAAACGTACTAATTACGACATTATCCCGGCGAAGCGTGCAAAAATCCGGCTTTATTTACGATACACCTTGTATATAATCAAACTTTAGACCTTTTTAAACAAACCATCACTATTTTTAAATGTTTTAGTTGTGATTGCAATCTATAATAAGTGTAATATTTCCGAAGACATCGAAATGAAAATGCTGTTAGCAAGAAGTCGACGTTTTTATGTTGAGTGAAAAGTTATAAAGTTCACGCCAGATCTCTTGCGGGGTAGACAGAGAGTACATTTAAAGGTTATAATTAAAAGCCGTGATATAATTTGAAATTTTTATTATAAAAATATGAAATAAACCTACATTTTACGACCCTCCTTACGTGTTTTATGCTAGATGTACATTTTGGGACTTCTTTTAGGGGTTTAGGGGCTTTTGAGATCACATATAGTAAAAAGAAAAAATAAGTATTGGCAACAATAATATGATTTGCGTTCAAAGCATCTTTAACCATAACTTTGAGACAATGGTTGAGATGATATGGTTTCGTCGATATTGACAATGCTTATAATAATGTGGACATTACCTGTTTATTAAAAATGTTAGATGAGTTGGGTGTCGGCTCCAAGGTTTGTTTCTATCTATGGTCATACCTTAAATTAAGATTGATTAATATTTCTTCTTTAGGCGGCGATTTGATAAGATATACTGGCCGTGGTCTAGCGCAGGGAGACCCGCTTTCTCCCCTTCTTTTTAATATTCTCACTAGTAATATTTGTAGGTTAATACGTAATGTTGAAATCTCCCAATACGCGGATGATTTTGCGCTATATGTTTCGAATAAAGATATTGATACAGCCACGAATAAATTACAAACTGCCCTGTACTATTTAGATCAGTTAGTAAGTGACTATTCTACTTCCCATTAACCTTACAAAATAGTAAAATAATAATACGACTTCCAAATCTGTACCAATTAAATCAATTCTATGTTAGGCTTCAGTTAATTCAGATCGGCAGGGTTTAACAGCCACAATTAATAGGTGTTAGTCAGCCAGACATCTGTAGGGCAGCCCAACAAATGTGCCTCTATTATGCAGATTACCTCATTGGAAGGGGTTCGTACAATTACTGAACAATCTACAGACAAATCAACAGTGTACCGCACAAATAGATTTTATATCTTAGATGTGTGGCGCATGTTACAAGAGAAACGGGGTATACTTGTTTCTTTCGTTGGTTGCCCGTGGTACTATGTACTACCAGTAGTAACACAGGAAGCTTACCAGTTATGTTTATGATTAAAGATGCTGAATTAATTAATTTGCAACACATCTGCGGAGGTTTATCGTAACATATCATTATGTAATTTGACTGTAAGTATTCCTAAATTAATAAATGAATAAATACTCTGTACAAGTTCATCGTCACACCTATTTTTCCTAAAGACTAGTGATAAGCATTTAAAGTTAGCAACACGCCTATTTATTTATACTAAACGTCAATAGTACTCTGTTTGACTTAGGATTAAAAATTAGAATCTTGAAATCTTAGCATGAGCAGTCGCTTTTGCAATAGGCGCACCAGGTGACTCTCTGTGGTGCTCCGAAACAATCAGGCAGCGATTCTTCAATCTTGCAATTGATTATTATCTGTTATTACCAAGAGTCTCCGTAACCGGCGAGCGTGTATGAGACGAACTATGAGAGTCGAGGAAGCCAGAGAGGTATGTAAGGAAAGAACCTGTTGGAACTCTGTACTCTCTGCCTACCCCGCAAGAGATCTGGCGTGAGGTTATAGATAGATAGATAGATAGATTACCAGTTTTTTTATTACATACTTAACTTATTTTGGTGAAACTGTGTAATAACATACACCACCATAGTTATTACCTGAAAGGCATCTACAGCAGGATATAGGTCTTCTTACAGATCGCCACGCCGTCCAACGATGATGGAGTAAGAAACATAGAATGTTTTTTTAAAATCGCTCGAAGCTTATGATTTGTTGCATTACGTTTAGTGGCAATAAATATTTATTGCTTCAGTCAGACGTTGGGATTAAGACGAAACTCCACAAATATTGTTTCGGGCTCCGAACACTTTTAACGTGGTCATTTTGTAGGCGATTGTTTCACCAAAATGCCTATTCGGGAATAGTTTTTTGTGGACTGCCTCTTACTTCTAGTGGCGTATGATGCTGATGGCGATCAGAAAGTCTTTTATTCTTTGATCGGCAAACGTGTTGCTGAGATTTTTCACTTCACTCATTTCGTACTTTAGAATTGAGCCCTGTATAATAGAAATAGGTTTGAGACTGATTAGATTGGGGCCTAATGACTTTGACGTAATATAAGTTCATAAAATACACCTAAAGAACCTGCGTGCGATTGTCATTTGCTAGATTATGGCTGTACTCTTTCTTCTGATAGCTTAAAGTGCAAATGAGCAATGTTCTGCTAGTGTATTAGTTCTATCGTACCAGTCTAGCTACTCAAGCTTAGTCTAAGCTGAGAGCTTTTCAGCCCTTATTTGTTGATTGACTTTAACTTATTGCTATCAAGTTGATAAGCCATTCTATCATCACTGCAAATTTACTAAATAAAGATAAAAATGCCAGCAGGATTTCTCAACAACAGTACTATAACGTCGAATTGATTTTGCTTAGACCTCTGAAGGCTTAGCACGACAACACTGACATACTCATAACGCTAGCGAGTTGATATGACATCCTTATGAACATAACAACATGTTTTCTCAACAACGGTACAATAACATCAATTGGTGACCATCCCTCAGCTTGTGCTTCTTCTTCTTCTAGAAGAAGCTTGTGCTAAATTCTCTAGTATCAAAGTTTACCAACCATGGTTTATCGAGACTATGAAAGTATTAATAGGCCGTGAAGTCTTCACTGTCTGTTGCAATGATCGGGAGCTGCAGCTGAGCAAATATTTAAACTCAAACAAACCGCTTTTCAGGCGGACATTTGTGTAAACTTAACCAGTAATAAGCAGTTCGCAGAGCGATGGGAACTAATTGGTGTTGGCTTCTGATATCTTGTGGAATCGCGATACTCTTTCTTCCTGTGATAAATAATTTCGAGTCAAGTGGGTGCATGGAGCGAAAATTGAGGGTACAATTAGTACACCATCATCTACTACAACATTTTGCAATTTTGTATTAAATATAAATATATTTATTTCAAAAGCTTAGTTAATTCAAACAGTCTGAAGTAATGTAAACAATATGTCCAGCCAATATGCACGAAATATTCGTTAACCTTCCTCGTAAAAACCATTCTATCAATTGGTAAAAAGCTAATCGGCGGACGGCGAGGTCGAGTGTTTAAGAGTTTAAGCCGCTCTGCCCACTGAGTCGAGTAGTCGCGGGTTTGGTTCCCGCATGGGAGAAATCTCTGTGTGACCCACAAATGTTTGTCACTCTGGGTCTTTATATATATGAATTTCATGTTTGGAAACTTACCAACGATACAGGAATAATTCCTAGCGTAGTCCCACACTACACTACGATTAAAAAATTACGAAAAAAAGAATTGAAATTCATGTAGATTTTGAAATTAACGCGTAAGTATGTGTACAGAAAAGATACGGTACCGACTTTAATTTACAGTATAGATTATTTTTTACAACAGAAAATCCTAAATATAGAGTTATATAATATCTCTTAGATAATCCAGAGATCCGTTATTCATTGCCCACGAATAATTCTTTCCGAGAAAGATATTAAGTGGAGCTCGAAATAATTTACGGTCTGTAAAGGAGATAACTGTAGCGGAGAGCTTTTAAAGACGATTAGGATTATGAAATATTAATAAATATCTTGTATATTATAATGTACAAGATTTATTAATATTTCACTTTTCACCTCCATTTTGGGTATATCCCAAAGGGAGGCAGAGGTGTACTTAGTGTACCCATGTTCGTGGGGTATATTTTAATACTAATGTGAAAGGTGGATAATGTATGATATCACAAATAAGCTATCAGTCTGCTTTATTGATTTAGTAGTGCATCATGTAGCTGATGGTGACGAATGGATGAACGGTCATGAGTTCGAGTTCTCGGACAAAAAGATTTGGGATTCTTCTACAGAAGTCCCATTAGCAGTCCAGAGTCTGCAATGGTGAGTACTTACTATATACTCCGTTGGCTCAGCGATTCAACGTGAATCTTGGCCTCCGAAAGGAAATACCGCCGCTTCTTAGGCTGATCTATAGTTAAATAGGCTCGTCTCTATTAGGTACATAGAGACCTATAGGTAACCAAAAAATTAAAGTTTAAGGCTTTGGGAATATAGGCATGAGGGTATTGTTATGCATACCAACAGTTATGCCCGTATCTAATAGGAGTAGACAGTAGGCAGACGATTTATAAAATAATATCAAAACAAACTCCAGAAAAGGATGGCAATATAAAACAGCCCGTACATCAGAGGAGATATGACACTCCAAATATAACCTATCGCATCGTGACAGCAGATATAGGAAATAAAAAAAAACACGAACAGTGTTATCGGGCATTTGTCGTCGGCGAGTCTGGTAGCTCACACCTTGGCAGTTGATCGAGATACGGGGGTATCGCGACTGGTATCTTTAAGTGGGGGACAAGGGATAAAGGGGTAGAGGGAATAGGATAGTACTTGCCCCGGTCTCATAACTGATTTTATCTGCTTTAGTATATGACTAAAGTAGATGTATACATCAGCAACAGCAATTAAGAAGAAGAACTAAAGCATTAAAATGTCAATCCTTTTCTTTCGCAGGGAAAGAATGGCGCGGCCATAGACGGTTCCATTAAAATGGCCACTTACTTGTAGAGATAAATATGAACTATTGACACGATAAGAAGAAAAATGGGAAAAATCCTCCGAAGATTCATAGTAGTATCTCGCTGACTCTTCATAGAGTATATTTTGGGGAATCAGAATCGCTTTGTTACTTTTCTGACGATTTCCAAATACTGTAATGGTTTACATGAACAAAAATTCTTCTGATTCCTGCTACCCTAACGGTATTTACGGCATTCATCTCGTAATTACTCCTTCAACTGGACGTAAGAGGTCCACTCCGTACCTCAAGATATCCGTGATTGTTTGAGAGCAAAGCTGTTTGGAATAGATGGTTAAGCTGGCCAGAACGCTTTACTAGGGCGTCTTTCATAAATTACATTGTATACAAAGAGAATCGTAAAGCCCTCATTTTTTAAATAGTTATCATCATCATCAGCCCAAATTCGTTCACTACTGGGCATAGGCCTCTTCCAATATGCGAGAGCCCGATCCTCGCTTTTATGCATCCAATACTTGCCCGCTATACGATTTATGTCGACACTCCATCTCGGGAGGAGGCATCCTACACTATTTTTGCTAGTTCGTGGTCTTCACTCCTTTTTAAATAGTAACCGAATCGTAATAAGAATGATGATACAAACGAGTGGTTTACATGAAATGACATCTGAACTTGTTTCTTTTTGAGTCCAACTGCATTTTCAAAGGTAGAAACGATACAAGACGACATAATTTTATTGAATTTGACACACGCAAGCTTATTAAATTATGACGTTCGTAGAGTCTTGTCAACATGCAACTACACTATTTAGTAGTTTTTGTTGCTTCAATTTTATGCGCGCTCGCAGCTTCTAGTTTTTCTACATTCTGAGAACCTGACCAAGCAATCCAAAATTGAAATATAATAGATATTTTTAAGGACCATCGGCATTTCATTAATTTAATTTTTTCAATACCCGCTCACCGCTCATAACTTGTACTAACACGGTAGCGTATTTGGTATCGTACGATGAACTTTACACGAAGGACAGAGAGGAAAGTGTTTGTGCCCGCACACAGCTACATTACTGCAATCTGTTTACTGATTATAAGCTTTTTACTATAGTCATTGGATAAAAATATATATGTTTACTTGCTATAGTTTTATCGCAACCTTTTGTTTTTCTACATGAAGTTCAATGCTGTTGGAAATTTATTATCAGACCAAGAAAATGTTTTATTATTGTTATTGAGTGTAAGATATATTTATATCTATACAATAGTTTGCATTGAAGTTTCTCGTTGTGTCTGTATGTTCGCCCTAACCTCAAATACCGGTTAACGAATTTCATAGACTGGCTTACAAAGAATATTTAAGTATACAATTTATGAATATTTTGTGCGAGTTAGCCGAACTATGTTAATGATGAGGACTATGATTATAACATGGTTGTTGATTAAATCATAGTTAGGGGATACAAGGAAATACTACGGTTCAATCGCGGGTTGTTTTATGTGTTGTTGGCTTTTCTTTCGAAAAACTGTCACTAGCAGACCGGATTGTGCCGAGCATAATGATATGAGGACCGCCTTATTACATTGGGATCTAATATCATAAACAAAATATTGATGCACACATTACATCTCTGTCCCCTCCGCTTAAGGAATATAAGCATAATGGTCTTTCATACTAATATTATAAATTCGAAAGTAGTAGTGATAGCCTAGTGGTTAGACCGTTGGGCTTCAAAGTCACCAAACCCGAAACCTCTGGTCTCGGGTTCAAACCCAGGCACGTACCTCTGTCTTTCATAAAGGCATGTGCGTATTAAAAATTAATTATCACTTGCGGTGAAGGAAAATATTGTGAGGAAACCTGCATGTCTAAGAGTTTCTTGGAGGTGGGTGAAGTTCGCCAACCCGTACTGGACCAGCATGGTGGACTATTTCCAAACGATGCCCAATGGTGGGACAGTTTCTAAACAGGGCTAAAATTAATTAATTAAGTCTGTTTGTCTGTTACAGGTTCACGCCCAAACCGCTAGACAGATTTTGATCAAATTCGGTAAGGAAATAGATCTTATCCAGAGAAAGACATAGGCTGAGCTTTCCTTAAAAAAAAAAGGTTTAAGGGTGTGAAATACACGCCTAAAAATAACGCGAACGATGTTGTGAGTGCAGCTAGTTATATATAAAAAATCACATCAAACATCTTATGCAGCAACAAAAACAGCTACCCGTAAAACTCGCAAATACCCGTCAATAATCCAAAACAAATATACCCAATAACAACTTAGCTTACTTCCTACGAAACAAAAGGGAATTATTTTCTTACAAACTGGACTACCAACGGGGAACTAGTAAATATGAATTTCACGTAACATTATGTACATTACGAGTCCTCGGGAGACTGATTCGCGTAAACGACGCGTTAAATTCGCTACGGGATTACGCGAAATGACGTCATAAAGCAAAATTACGCACCGCTACGCCGCATTGAATGGCCGCGTGTTTCGTGGCCCGAATGCGGAGTTGGGGCCGAATCTTGTACCAAAAGACTTAGGTGTAGAATATTCGAAACTAGTGGTTACCAATTTTGTAAATATGAGAATACGACAGACTGAAGGACACTAATACCGTCACGCCTCTATTCCCTAAGCGGGGGTGGCAGAGGTGTACTGAGTACACCCACGTTTCGCCGACGATGTATATTACATGTAATAGGGGGCGAACCTGTTGCCATATACCGGGCACAATTCCAGACGGACTCATACTAGGAATTATTCGTTAGAAAAACTACATTTGTCCGACCTAGGATTTGAACCCAGGACCTCGCGATCATAAAGCGATGTACTTTGCCACCAGACCAACAAGGCAGTCACAGGACACTACTGTTGGATAACCTGGGTAACATACCGAGAGATTGAATAGGTTCATATTTTATGTTTTTTTAACGTTCCTCCACTCTAGAATTGATTCCTGTGTCGTGGGTGCGTTTGCAAACATGAAAATTCACATACACAAATACCCAGACCGAAACAAATAATTGTGGGTCACACAAAGATTTGTCCCGTGCGAGAATCGAACCTGCGACTATTAGACATAGTGGGCGGAGCGGCTTAAGATCTTAACCACTGCGCTAAATCGTCCGTCAATAATGATTATATACTCCACCACAGTGAGTATCTTGTACTCATCGATTTAGTTGAAGCTACTTCAAATGTTTGTACTATTATAAATCAAGTTTTACTATCCCATTGCTGGGCAGAAGTCTTCTCTCACAGATTAGAGAGAGATTAGGTAATACTCTTGCATGCGGGCCCAATGCAAATAAGTAAAGACAAGTTTGTGGCCACCTGCTGTTGGAACTTATTAAGTCACCTTTAAGGCATTCCACTCGGCTGAATGACTACCACTTAACTTGGCATCTAAGACCAACGGGCTCAACTTAAGCAATAGCCACGAAAATCATGGTACCACAGCGCTACGAGTCATGTCAGCCTCTACTTGTCCACATCTGAACATAGGCCTCACCAATCGCTCTCCAGTACAACCGGTCCGATGCTAGCTGCATCCAAGGACTTGCTGCGATCTTTGATCAATCTGGCAGGCAGCCGTTCCACGCTACGTTTGCCAATACGTGATCTCCACACTACAATATTTCTGACCAAACGCTCGTCCGATCTTCGCGCTATGTAGCCCGCCCATTGCCACTTTAGCTTACTAATCCTATGGATCCTATGTCGGTGACCTTGGTTCTTTTACAAATCTCCTTATTCCTGATTTGATCACGTAGAGCAACGCCAAGCATAGCTCTTTCCATAGCTCGCTGAGCAACTCTGAGTTAATAAGTAAATACTATGGTTTACATTTATAAGAAAATATTCTGATTCTGATACGAACTTTTACATCCAAGATTCAGTTTGACCGCTCACTTTCAGTCGACTATAATATTGTTTAAAGAAAATGATCCGAATTGTTAGCTCAAAGTTACGGGCGAGGTACGCGAACGCCGCACTCCCGTTATTTTAGGCATTTTCAATTATATAACGGACCACGTTTTAGGGTTCCTTTGAGAGGATACCTTTGAAAGTTTAATACTTATTATCAATAATAGTGTACGCTACGAACTGCCATACTTCCATTTCTTTTTATTGTTTAGTATCCAACCAGGTTGCCTGGAGGAAATCATGGCAGCGCACGCGTTTATTTTGCAATTTGATAGGTCTGTAAAGCTCAATCTTATTCAACGCTAACGCCGTCTCATAAAAAAAACATACAATACTTAGGTACTTTTAAACCTTTTTTACATACCCGTAATCTGGCGAAATGATATTTAAAAAAGGTACATTGCGAGCTATGTATGTAACAAAGTTTTGTCAGTACATGTCGTGTCAGTCTTCTCCTAAGAATCTACAGTTCATGTTCATGATCAAAATTCTGTTTAGCTGATTATGTTTCATGATTATACAAAGTTTCGTGTATGGGCCATTCATCGTTCAATATTTTTCTCCGGAAGAGACAATACTGAATACATTGTCGGTTCATGCACGAAATCATGTTTAAGTGTTTAAATCAAACGTGAATGCATAATTTTACGTGAGTGATTTTAACCACTGAAGAGTTTCTTGTGAGGAGACGAACCTGAGTTCAATGTGAGTTTATGGAGGAATTCCTGTGTAGTAAAAATAACGCATTTTAACGTAACATTGCAGCTCAAGTCTAACAATAATAAAAATAATATTTTTTTATGGCTCATGCCGCGATTATTCCGGATTGATTGTTGTTTCCGGGATTAAAAGTATTTATTATTTTATGTTAGGATACAAGTTATTATGCGTGGTTGAAACACCAAGAGACAGACAGATAGAAAGACAGGCAGATAATAATTTAAAAAAAAAATTGTTTCGGCCCCCAATTAAAGTTTTCGAAAAATATTCGGCTTGGTTAGTTTTATTATATGAATTAATAGTAGTGTACGCCACGAACCGTCCTGCTTCCTTTTCTTTCTAGTGTTTAGTAGTGCTAACCAGGTTGTCTGGAAGAGATTGCTTGTAGAAAAAAATATTGGCTATAATATTAGTGTCTTATTTCACATATTTATTTTATAATTTTAAAGTTTATCAATTTTTTTTTAACCAAACATCGTCGGCGAAACGTGGGTGTACTCAGTACACCTCTGCCACCCCTTCTGGGGAATACAGGCGTGACGGTGTTGTGTTTAATTTTTAATTCTCTTTATTTTACTCTATTCTAATCAACTTTTAACAATTTTATGTAAGACCATAATAGCGAGAAAAGTTTAAGATACTGAGAAAAATCAATAGTCAAGAATAATAATCAATATTCATTAATTTATCTCGTGGGTCTAAAGGACAAGCCTAACTTCAAATGCTGGGGTGAACAAAGCGTTATTGAGCTTTTTCAATCAAATATTCTCAGTAGCATTCTGGAGTCTCCAATAGTACCCAGTAATATATAAATAGGTTTGTTCTATATTACAAGCTAGTACAGTGTTAAGTCATATCCTCTATTACATTGTAACGGTAAATTTTAGGCGTACATAATGCACCTTTGTCAGTCTCTTTTGGGAAATACAGGCATGACGATGTATTTTTTATGGAAAAATGGGATCCCAACTCACGATATCTGCCGTTAAATTTTAAGGATACCCTTATCTGTCATTTTAATTGTACTATAATTAACTGTCTGATCAGGGATTAAATTATTTGTATCTAACCACTTTCAACTTTATACTAAAATTCTGTATTGATATACAATATTTCTTTTTTCTAATTTAGGAATTGTCCTTTTGTTGGTGAAGCCGATATAATCTTTTTCCATTAATTTATTCTCAAAGCGTACTCTTTGAGTGCCTTATACGACCTGACATGACTGACTAAAATACTAGTAATACAGAGTTGACTACCTCGTTGATCTAGAGCGAATAATGCATGTACCGGTCACGAGGTCCTTAGTTCACGTCTTTGGTCAGACTAAATGCAATTTTTCAATAGAAAAAAATCCAATATCAGTTCTGAATCTGGCATTGTGGCTGGTACAATGGCAATAGGCTCACCCCCTATTACATAGGTCCTAACTCGGCAAAAAGTGGATGCACTCAATACACCTCCGCCACCCTCGCGTGTGCTATATATAGGCGTAGCGGTGTAAAAAATAGTACAGAGTTCCGTAGGTTTTAAAAAATTCACTCTTAGCCGTTTTTTTTTCTCGGCCCCGTCTGGTTCGACGAGGGACAACTATGCGACTACAGCGGTGGCCCGGATAGCTTATTTTTTTTTTCAAACTGCACATTTCAGTCACTATTTAGTCTGTGAGCGCAAGGAATGTGGGGCGTTTAAAAAATTTAGGAGCTTTTTTGAGATGAAATTTTTGACTAGTATATAAAGGTTGCCTAACTTAAGTGGCAGTGGGCGGGGCACATTGCTAGTAGAACTGACGGCCGTTGCCCCCCCCCCCACCCCGCCACTCAAGAGAGTGGCGACCTTGTACCGGAAGATGTGGAGTGGGCAAGTAGGAACAAGATGCACCGACAACCTGGTGAAGGTCGCAAGTAAAAACTGAATACGTAACGGGGTTGTTACAAAAAAAAACATTTTGTTTTAATCACCAGGTTTAAAACATGTTTTAAACAGTGTCTTTGACTGGTTTTAATAAGTATTTAGTTCAGCAAATTAGCAAGCTGAAGTGGCAGTGGGCAGGTCACATATGCCGCAGAACCGATGGCCGTTGGGGCAGACTGGTTCTTGAGTAGAGACCGCGGGTCTAGGATAGCTACGTGGGGCGACGATATTCGTAAGGCAGCGGGCAGGGATTGGTGAAGGAGGGCTGAAGCTCGAGCTCAGTGGCGTGCCATGGGAGAGGCCTACGACTACGATAGGCTGATTGATTGATTGATTGAAAAACTATTTTGCAATAATAATAAATAAAACATTGTTTTAAACAAATTCAACAAAAATAAAATTTATTTTATTAAAGTCCCTGTTTTTTATCCAGCCCTGATACATACAGTACAAAGCCGGTCGTCCTGGTTATCTTTGGGGTGGCCTTCGTTCTGCAGTGGACGTCTTTCGGCTGATGATGACGATGGTAGGTTATATACTTTCATCATTTCTCTTTTTTTATTTGGGACTAAGCTCGCCACACATTCCCATTATTGTAACTCCTGTAAGCCAGGATCCACAATAGTCTCCTTATATTACACCAAGGATTGATCCTTGGGGTATCCCGGGAAGCGCTTTAATTGTCTCGGAACCCGCAACAAACTTAATTAGAAAGAAACACAGGAGGAGTAGGTAATATATATAATTCCACTTCCCTCCTTTGCAAAGCGGGAGACACAAAAAATTGGCAGATCAGCCATAGAGAAGGGGACTACAATAAGAATAAATCCAGTTGTAAAGCACCACGGATATGAAAAAAATCATCTTATATCTGTGAACTCTGTTAAAAGCCTAAGCTACTCCACCCACTGGGTCGAATAGTCGTAGATTCGATTCCCGCACAGGACAAATCTTTGTGTGACCCACAATTATTAGTTTTGATCTGGGTATTTGTGTATGTTAATTTTCATGTTTGTAAACACAACCACGACACTAATAAATAAAGAGTAAATACTAGTGTGGGGTTCTGTTTCTTTATTTTTAACATCTTTTAAGCTGAAGTGGGATTGGGCAGGACTGTCGTGCGTATGGACTCTAAAAGGTGGGCAAACATCGTCACGGTATGGACCCCTAAGGACGGTCACAGACGCCGTGGTCGGCCCAGACGAAGATGGCAGACACTTATTCAGGAAAGACATGGATATTACAGGCCCAGGATCGGTTCGTGTGGAGACGTAAAGGGGAGGCCTTTGCCCAGGAGTGGGATTTAGATTAGACTAGTAAAAAAATCTTTTAAGGCGTATGTTACTACATAGATAAATATCACTCTTGTTCTATGACACTTGCAAAAAATTCATTAGCAAGAAAAATACTAGAGCAGCCCTCTCAACCATGATGAGGTAGGAAAATGGCCAAGGCCAATATATAGTAGAATCATTAAATTATACACCGTAACGCTTACCTTCCTCATAGCAAGACAAGCGGTATACGGGGTTGATTGATAAAGTATGATATGATATGATATGATGATATTACGTTTAATTCAGAAAAAATGATATTGATTTATGAACTTCTAAAAGGTGATACACGAGCCACCTTGTTTTCCGGCGTAAGCGCAATTTGACAATTGGTTCTATAAACCCGAACAAGCGGGCAGCTAGCAGAAATATAATACGTACACCCACATTTCCCCGATTATAGTTGTATACTAGACATAATAGTATCAGACATAATTCCAGACTGCGGACTGCTACTAAAATTAATAAAAAAAACTCATTAAGTCTCTCCAATTTTTTTTACTCTCTCTTTCGCAAATAAAAATCTTTAAAAGATTTTCAGACCTCTTTTGGGAAATTTGAGACTAGAATTAGAATTCAGAACCTTCATGCACCATAAGACCAAGTTAGACTAAATATCAGAAATGTATGTATATTTAAAACTGCAACACTTCAAACTCCTAAGTACCTACAACTAATCCAAAAAAACACAGTTAATACAAGACAAACTAAAAGACGAATGTAAAATTTTCAAGTTAAACCCGAGACTGAAATTTACAAAGGCTGCCACCAATAACAAGTTTCAGCCAGTTTGAATTTTAATAAAGTCGTTTCAGAGTTGGGCTGGACGGATCGCAAACTTGCTCCAACTAGTTGGGGGTTAAGACTTCAAGTATTAAGTTATGCTAAATTGGCTGCTATATTGATGGCTTTTTTTGGAATATTCATAGAATGTTGATGGAATTATGAGTTATTTTTTGTGAAATGTATGGCCGTGACAGTGTAATGGCCTAGAAACGTCAAAGGCCGAAAGAAGACCATCAGCCAGATGTAAAGATGACATAGTGAAGGTGGCCCAGAATTATCTGGTCAATTTTATTGGATTGGAGTGGCAAAGCGCATCGCTTTGTGATCACAAGGTTCTAGTTTCAAATCCTAGGTCGGGCAAATGTAGTTTTTCTAACGCAAAATTTCCAGTATGAGTTTCCAGTTATATGGCAATAGGCTCGCCCCCTATTACATGGGACCTTACATCGTCGGCGAAAAGTGAGTGTATTCAGTACATCTTTGCCACCCTCGCTTGGGGAATATAGGTGTGACGGTGTTTATTTTATTTATTTATTAATTTTATTGGAGATCTAATAATGTAGCCTTGACAGAGTGAAACTAATTAAACTTGAAAGCCCAAAGGCAGACCAATAGCCAGATGTAGCGATCGCATAGTGAAGGTGGCAAATGGTGGAATATACTAGGGCAGGACTAGAACGAATAGCCTGAGAGGCAAAGTCTATACTCAGCAGTGGCTAGATATAAATAGTGGCTCGATAGCTTAAGCCGCTCTACTCACTGGGTCTAAAGGTCGTGGGATCGATTCCCGCACGAGGTAAATCTTTGTATGACCCACAATTATTTGTTCGGGTCTAGTTTGTAAACGCACCCACGACAAAGGAACAAATCCTATAGAGGCAACGTTTTTATAAAAAAACGGCTGCTTTTTTAAAAACCTTGGTGGTCTATTATCGTGCCTGGCAATCAAGAGGTCGAAAAAGTGTTATTGGAATCCTTCTGCCGAAAATTTCTCAGTAATAGATTGGAATCATAAATTCTGCCTGGTATGACTGAAATAACCTGTTAAAGGCCGTAGGTAAAAGTCAGATGCATACTGCCAGTCGTCATGGCGACCATTGGGGAAGCTTATGTCCTGTGGATGTCTTTCAGTTGACGATGGCAATGGGTTCCCAAAATGAGTGTTCAAAATACGTAAAATATATCTAATATTACTGCACGTCCCTTCAAGGATACATACGTTTTAATAAGCATACTATTTATATCATTAATTCTACCGCACTCTTCAGAAATTTCCATCACCACGCAAACTAAAATTAGCCACACACGGCCCAAAAATCCTTCCGATCCAATAAACACAATCCCTCACCGCGGAGTCACAAATTCCAAGGTTTATCACTGCCTCGATTCTTTGTAAATTCTCACAATACAGGAGGACAAAAGGAACCTTGCAGAAAGGTTTTAATAACGCCCCCTTTGCCTCGCGTAATTCTCTCTATTTTCGCCGGTCATAACTTAAGGAGTGGAGGGGGCAGCGTCGCGGGAAACAATAATAAAAATAATAAATCCCCTTCAAAGCCGTCTGACAGACGCGAAACTATTCGCCTGAGATCTTCGGGTGACCGTGTTGTGGGAACTTTTAAAGATTTTCTGGTATTTTTGCTCTCCTATCATTAAAGAACGGTTTTGTTTTGTCTTTTTGGGGCATATAAGTAAGCTAGTTAGTCGCCAATTTTATTGTAACGTTGGAGGATGGTGATTTTCATAGTAACGGCCTAGGTTAAACAGCGTTTAACTTAGTCAATCTAAGATGGGTTGCCCTTTGGCATTTCCATATATTGATGCCATGATTCTAAGATATCACTTAATGTGGTTATTGCTAATTTGGAAATCTTATAAGTTCCAATAATAGGCGGCCACAAACCTGTTTCGTCCAATTCGCCCTGGGTTAAGTTCTCTTACCCGAGTTTGTGAATAACGGCCATTGCCCAGCTGTGGAACAGTATAGACTAGGCAAATAGGCAGTATAGACAGTATAGGCCAGGGGTGGCCAAACGGTCGATCGTTTGAACGCCAAAAACATATAAGTTTAATATAAACACCGTCACGCCTATATTGCCCAAGGGGGGTGACAGAAGTATACTGAGTACACCCACTTCTCGCCGACGATGTTAGGTCCCATATAATAGAGGACGAGCCTATTGACATACGGGCTCAATTCCAGAATCAGGACTCATACTGGGAAGTTTTCGTTAGAAAAACTACATTCGTCCGACCTATGATTTGTACCCAGAACCTCGTGACCACAAAGCGGTGCGCTTTGCCACTAGACCAACGAGGCAGTCATATAAGTTTAATATAGGTACCTCGTAATAATATTTATATGTAATAAATACATAGAACAGACTGCGCAACATAATCACCAATTCTGCGCGCATCTCTCTCTCTCTCTATATCATTACATCAGATCCCTTGCGGGGAAGGCAGAGAGTACAGAGTTCCAACAGGTTCTTTCCTTACATACCTTTCTGGCTTCCTCCACTCCCATAGTTCTCTCTCTCACTCTCTCTTGACTAGTCCTTCAGATAAAATTAATCGGTCTATTTGGCCGTGTAAACATAGTCTAGGTCTGCGCGCATCATCTCGTATAATTTTTTTAACCGCCGTTCCATCACATTATTTATTATCTCTTTCCCGCAGTAGCTCTTTTTTGTTTTCAGCACGCGATGGACGATAGGCGGGAAAGGGAAAGGTTACTAAGAAGAATTTTCAATTCTATGTTTTCTACTCTTATAAAAATACTACATAATTGTGAACTCAACTATATACTGTTTTATTTAAAATTTCAAGAATTTTGTTACTGGTGGATTGCGTAGGATTTCGTCAGTAAACAGTATGTCTTGGGTCTAAATAAGTTAACCACTCCTGGTATAGGTAATTTATTCGATATTATTTCCAATTCATAACAATTTGAGACAGTAAAGGTAGGAAGAATAGTTCTCTTAATTGCTATTGTACTACAAAAATAATTCAGTAAATTATTATTCTATTTGAAACATTAGCGTTGTCCCTTTCAAAACACAATACGAAATTATCAAACTGTCTACTAAAAACTCTTGCCACTTCTTCAATAGCACCGTCCTTTTGTTAAACATTTTTCTGTGAAAATATTAGATTTAGTTCACGTGAAACCCTTCATGAGGTAGTGATTAAGTTAAGTTTAAACCTTGTAGGCCATGCTATCCTATTTCATGACTGGGTTTACAAACATGAAATACGCATAAACAAACACCCGGACTAAGACTTTTTTTTTATTATTTTTATTATTATTAAACGAATATTAGTGGGTCACACAAAGATTTGTCCCCCGAGAGGATAGAACCCGCAACTCATCGCCCCAGTGGGCGTCCTATACGTTATTAATATATGGTCCTATATGTTTTAGGTATATGCAATAAAAACACATCCACAAATTTGACGACTAGTGGCCATCCTACTGAAATCCCGTCACCGCCAGCGACTCGGTGCGAATCCAAACGAAAATTCGAGAAAATTTTGTTTTACATGCGAAAATGGGAGAATTCGCCTTCAAACACCACACAGAACAGTAGAAGAACAATGTTATTAAATATGCAATAGGATGTTATACAGCATCTTTTCTTTATTCTAAACTGAACTTTAAACAAAAGCGGTAGGGGTCTTTTTTTGCAACCATAA
Organism: Phalera bucephala; assembly: GCA_905147815.2. Taxonomy (NCBI): domain Eukaryota; kingdom Metazoa; phylum Arthropoda; class Insecta; order Lepidoptera; family Notodontidae; genus Phalera; species Phalera bucephala. Next base: position 2,434,676 of record LR990625.1, on the reverse strand, counting down.
TCTTACAACCTTATGTGTTATTGCTTATTGAAATACCATACTCTTACATAGTATTACCCAACACAAAACATACAGTCCAATCTAGGCTTTAACTGAAAGTGATAAAGTTTAATTTTCAGTGTATTTTTCGATACGTTTGATAGGTTTTTACTTGTTAAAGTGGTGTTAGAACAATTGAAGCGAAGTGTTTCGGTCGCATGTGGCAGATGACAGCTCGCCAATTGAATACAACGGGCCTTTGAAACTAGTGGATGTCAAGTTCCTTTCATATTTTGAAGTCAAAGATAAAGAAAGACTGAAGATTAAATAAAGAAGATGAAAAAGAACATAATAAATTACCAAGACCAATGATTACGTGCTATGCTCGGCGTTTCTCTACATGATCGAATCAGGAATGAGGAGATTCGTAGAAGAACCAAGGTTACCGACATAGCCCATAGGGTTAATAATCTGAAGTGGCAAGGGGCGGGCCACATAGCGTAAAGATCGGAGGGCCGTTGGGGCGTAAAATTCTAGAGTGTAGGCCATGTAGTAGTGAGAGTAGGCGCAGCGTGGGAAGGCCGCCTGCTAGATAGACCGACGATCTTGTAAAGATCGCAGGAAATCGTTGGATGCAGGTGGCACCAGACCGATTGCGCTGGATAGCGATTGGGGAAGCCTATGTTCAGCAATGGACGAGTATAGGCTGAAAATAGTCCTCTATCTCAGTCGTAAGGCATCACACTGGAGCTGGATCGCATTAAATATGTATAATATAAAAATGTATGTATCTATACAAAAAATGATGAAAAAAAATGAATGGAGAATTAAACAAAAAGGACAAGCCCGCTGAGTTTCTCGCCGGATCTTCTCAGTGGAGGCCGCGTTCCGATCCGGTGGTAGATTAGTAAGTTAAAAAAAATTTGTACATATGACACTTTGTAAGCACCCCCGCAGGGTCTATGCAAAATAAATGATTTGAGTTTGAGCTTGAGTTTGAAATGATGATGAATGATTCAGTATGTAGATGACGTATCGAGAATTGGAGAAAGAGCTTGGAATAGATTGGCACAGCACCGCGGAGAATGGCACAAAGGGAGGAAGTTAATGCCCAACAGGGGGTTGTACAAAGCTGATGATGATAATGAAAATACCTACTTAAATAACCAACGATTTTTTATATCATAGAATCTCTCGTATTTGCGAAGCCCAAGGTTCAAATCAGAATTATCCAATCCGAATTCAAATCCGATCCTATTTTGGACAATACTACTAAAAAATATCGGAATCCCTAAGGTTTTCGAAAAAAAGCGACGAAAACTCTCTAGTGGAAAAAAAATGCGTCAAAACATAAAATAATTTAATTAAGACGTTAACTTGGTCTAGTAGTTAAATGCTTAAACCACTCCACTTAGTCCCGGGATCCCTGCATAGAACATATCTTTGAGTGACCTACTTTTTTTTTGGTCTGAGTGTTCGTGTATGTGAGTTTCATATTTGAAACACACCTACAATACATTAATAATTATTATGTTAGGGCACCGTTCAAAATACGGTATATACCTATCTATCTATCTATATCATCACACCAGATCCCCTGCGAGGTAGTCAGTGAGTACAGAGTTCCAACAGATAACCTGATGTTCCTTACAAACCTCTCTGGCTTCCTCCTCTCTCATAGGTAGGTATACCTATATATTTTTCAGACTTACAGGAAAACATAAATTAAAAATGTTGGGCTTGCTTTCAAAAGTCTTTCAAATAGTATAAGCTGCCAAAATATATATGTAACTCTGTATAATTTAAGCTGCAACTGGCAGCGCTCAACTCACATGTTCGTGGCGCTAAGCTGGAATTAACAAACATGGCGCCCGCCAGCGCAGAAATTCTACGAAAATCGAGTATTTCCTTATTTCCTTAGTTACACAAATGAGAGATTATGAAGACTTAATGCATCCGAGCACGGTATATTCTTGACCAACCAAATTATATAGTTGGATCAGGCAGTGTTGTTGATTTCTGTCAAACTGTATCTACGATTAACACACAGACCTTCTCATAAATAAAACGAGGTGGGAGAGATTGGGTCATCAATACGCCAACTGGTAACCGGGACCTAGTTCCTACCGAAGCCCGGAAAGCTTTGTTTAGCAATATGATTTTGACAATATTCACCAAAGTTTTTACTATGAAGAATATTACTGATCCACAATACAAATAATTTTCGCTCTGCAAATAATCGTCTTTTTCAGTGCCCCCCTTATAGTACTGATTTTATTCATTCTACCTTCATTGTTCAGTTTATACTTCTTTGGAATGCTTTGCCTCTGGAACTTAGGATGGCTACCAATAGTCCCTCTTATAAAAGAAGTCTGCAGGGCTATCTGGTGAAACATAAGGTGGAATCCCTCTCAATGTGAGTTGTTTCATGTCGTTATGTTACATAGTTTTAGTTTATATTTACATTGTATAATTATTTATACATGTATATTTTTGTGGTATATATAAATATGTATGTATGTATAATATCGTTATATATTATTTGTATTTATTATGTGTCATAAATAGTTCATTAGTTGTCATTTATATTTTATTCCTTAACTTCTTCCAACTTGTGTAATTTCACACCTGCCACACTTGTCTCTACATCACCCAAAGGTGGACTGGCAGGAAATGTCTCAGGAATTATGTCCTCCTGTGTACATAAAAGTGCATGAAGAATAAATAAATAAATCTTAAGAATATGCAGCGATTTATTTCACAAATTGTACATAAATGATAAAACCAAATGATCGGCTGGTAGTTGAGTATCACACCTCTGTCCTTATTCTTAATAACAATGAATAAACTGTTTTGTTAGTAAAGTTATCCTTGGTCGTATATCTTAGGCAGTAGCAGAATAAAATGGAGTTGATTTTTTTTCTAAATAAAGATTCCTGTGTCGTGGGTGCGCTTACAAACATAAATATTCACATACACAAACACCCAGACCGAAACAAATAATCGTGGGTCAGACAAAGATTTGTCCCGTGCGGGAATCGAACCCGCGACTATTACACACAGTGGGCGGAGCGGCTTAAGCTCTTGACCACTGCGCTAAATCGGCGGTCAAATCGTATTGGCGTCGAATCGATTTAATCGGAAATAAAAGTTAGATAATGTTTTTATTCATTTGAACTATCTCTGTAAACCACACAATGACGCTCAAAAGACCGCGCGTAGCATTCGGTCCACCTTTTGGCCACCAATGCCATATTGCAACTTGGCTACTTATCTATATCATAACGAACGATGGAGTAAGCAAAGGGTACAAAGTTCTAGCAGGTTCTTCCCTTACATACCTCTTGAACTTCCTCTACTATATCCATAGTTCGAAGTTACGGAGACTTACCCTTCAGATAAGATAATCTATTTTACTACCTCTACTCCTAAAATACCTTAGGCATATCCATCTTTTATAAAAATCTATCCATGTGAAGGTGGTTTAAATCCACCATAGTCGAGTGTCGCCTTGCCCAGACCCGTCATTTCAAGACACTTATATTCCACGGAGGGGATTTTGCGTTTTACGACGCTAATAAAAAGAGATAGATGTTTTTTGATTAGATTTAATTTGTAGTTTCGGCTCCACTGGGCTAGAATGATAAGGTCCCAGGGTAATTTCGAAAGGTAATAGGGAAAATTGGTATATGTTGACATGACGAATATAGGTTGGGTACTTTATGGCAATCAAATGGTCGTAAAAATAGATTTGGTAGGTGATTGTATAGGTATTGGAGTACAGTTTATTGCTAAAAGGTTCGGATTGAAGTACTGAGGGCTTAATACGAATATATTGCCGATAGCGTATCGCTATCGAGTTGATATGCTATCCTTTCACACTACAAATTTGGTAAATGAAGTTGAATGTGATAGCACGCTTTGTTGCCAACGATACTATAAAGTGGAATTGGTCGTATTTAGACCTGAGAGGCTTAGCACGAACAGGTTGACATTAGCATAATGTAGTTGAGAAAGCGTGCCTTCATCTTTATTTAGGTGGTATGAAAAGGTTAGCATATCAACTGGATGGTGTCACGCCCACTTCGATTTGTTCATGTAAAGGCTATTGCTCAAATTGAGCAATAAATAATTTTACCATTTTTGATGTAAATACTTTATATGTACAGAGTAATGACGACACCATGGACCAGAATCGCATCGCAATTTATGGAGTGTGTCACCATAAATGCGGTGTCGTCAACGCATCTTACTATTACAGGGGGTTACAGTGAATCCTTTGAATATCATTATCTTGTCTACCTTTTTTATCTTTTTTATTTCTCTACATAACTATGTCGCTTATCTTTTAGTTCGTCTCATACAGGCATGCCGGTTACGGATACTCTTGACTTGCCCATTATATGAAACATGGTCTATTTGGTCATGGTAAGATGCTTCTCTAGTACTTACATCCCCATCCAATCTCGCATTGTATATCGGTGTTATCATTTTTTTCGCCTAAAATACCGAGAGTTAATTTCTTATACACTGATATTTTTTTCATACATACCTATACGGTCGTTTACTTACTTCGGTACTTTGCGGGGTAGGCAAGGTACTCTACCTTTGAAAATATATTCACAATATTGAAATCTTAACCAACTAAAGATTCGAGACACTATTTTCGCATCTGGCCAATTTAAAACAAACAGTGGAACATGAAGAACTAAAAGGAAATTCTCTAACAGTTTTTCCACCGGAATGCAGATGTTTAAAACCTTTAAACCGGTTCGACATTCTAATATCGGCCACTAGACGTTGCACCCGCCCGGATATGTTCCGGTTAAACACCGGATCTGCAAGGTTGTCCGGTTCCGCTTATCCGAGTAACGGGCGGAACTTTATTGCTCGGAGGATTTGAATTTTAGAATCAAGTAGGTTTTCGAGGATAATAGCATTTCGAACTATGAGCGTGGAGCGAGAGAAGTCTGTAAGGAAAGAACCTGTTGGAACTCTGTACTCTCTGCCTACCCTTTGATGTTTATATTGCAGATTTTTTCATTTTTTTCGACTATACCAATCTATTGGGCTATGTCGACGAACAATTTAGCGCAGCGGTTAAGAGCTTAAGCCGCTCCGCCCACTGTGTCTAATAGTCGCGGGTTCGAATCCCGCACGGGAAAATTATTTGTTTCGGTCTGGGTAATCGTGTATGTGAATTTTCATGTTTGTAAACGCACCCACGATACAGGAATAAATAATAGTGAGGGGTTAAGGCTAAACAAATTACAGTATGTTTAGTTCTCATTAAAATTCGCTCGTTCCGAATGTTATCTTTCTGAAAAATGTCGACCAGGCCAACTGTGAGTGTCCATATTCAGTTACAGTAAGTTAACCACAGGCTTAAGCACGAAAATATTAAGGTTGTCTAAAGAGCGTGCTGTCGCGTTATGCTTTAATTAGTAAATTAGTTGGGTAAAAAGGATCCTATAAGAAGCCTATACAATCGATAGCATTACAATAACATCAATCTGTTAAGTCTCTGATTAATAAACAGCAGTGATAGTGAATAGCCGAAGGTCGCAGTGATGTGTAATTGAAGATGAAGAATTAATTCTCCAGCAGTGACCTGCTGATGATGATTAAATAACTAACGCTAATAGAGTAGTGATGGTTATACAAACCACCCACGTTTCACAAACGGGTCAATCGCGTTTCCTCCACAAAGCCGACGGAGCTCCGTGGGCCATACGGAATGTAGATCTTTATTACGATCTCGGTCTCGAACCTAGTCGCGCCTTTATTAAAAAAGTGACATCCCTATATTTCGCGAACGCATCCAATCATAGAAATCCGCTAATCGTAGCCGCCGCCGACTACGAATCTAACTTCCCTCCTATCAGCCGCCGTCTAGCTCTATCTACCCACCGTCCGCGGCATGTTCTCACCGACCCTTCTAAAGCCCTTACATCTCTTCTTTCGGATACAGATACCGCACACAGGATCAGACACCGACCGAAGCGAGGTCGAAGAATCCCTTGCCCGCCGGCCGGTGCAGAGCACCACAGCGAGACACCTAGTATACGCCCTCCCCCATAGCGACTGCACCCCAAGTCGAGGCCGTTCCTCCTTGAGGCGCTCTCGAGCTAGTTGCCCCCTTGCCCTTCTGGCTCGAGCGTAGCGGTTGCACGCTCGCCCTCTTGTCCGGCGTAGCTGTAAAGGCCCGGCGGCCGTAGCAGCGCAGCAGTAACAGCGTAGATCATTCACACACACACACGCTACTAAAACACCTTTGATCCACACAATAAACTTAGCTGAGTGAGCTAAGATAGAATGTTGTTTACAATTTTAATGTGCCACCAATTTCCATCATCCTGTACTGTCCTATGGTAGGGCAAGGACCTTCTATCACTAATCAAGATAAAAGGAACTGGGGTCATACTCAATCATACTGTTCCATTGCGGATTGGTTCAAGCGAGTTTGTAGCCATCTGCTGGTGAAACTTATTAAGCCATCCATTAGGCTTCTAACTTGGTATAACAGCTAACACGTGAAGCGGTTACCGGCACCAACAGCTTATAGCCTCCCAAAGCACTATAATGTCTTTGCTTGCGCTTGCTGTCTGGCGCAGATCACTCCCTTCCCTCTAAAATGGTCGAGGGGAGTGATGGCTGTTCCAGCATTCATACTCGTGAACGGGTGCTGCTTATGGAGACTGGTCCATCTAGAATCCTTTAGACACTCTTTACAGATAAGATCATTAGATTCATATCTCGATCGTAAACTATTTCATTACTTCTTGTTCTCTTTTTACTTTTTTTCAATCTTATTTTGTGGATATAATGTTTAGGTTGTAACCTAGGAGTAAATAAAAAAGACAAACCCGCTGAGTTTCTTCGCCGGATCTTCTCAGTGGAGGCCGCGTTCCAAGCCGGTGGTAGATTAGTAGTTAAATTATATTAAAAAAAATGTAAATTGACTATTTGTAAGCGCCCCCGCAGGGCTCATTCATACAAAAGAACTATTTGAGTTTGAGTTTGCACAGGGAAGATTGAAAATGAGAATGCCACAAACAGTCACACATCTCAAATTGACTGATCCGAATGCCAATTAAACCTTGGTGAGCGTTGCAAATGGCGGTACCATAACACTACGAGCGCCTTCCCCGTGTAGGGTTTTGCCGAAGCGGGTAATATTCCTAACTTTTAAAACCTTTTACACAAATAAATCTATTTTAACCCCCTACCCCCGACACAAGACGTCCAAATCTGCATCTGGAGAATTGAACTGTTGTTTTCTAAATGTATTAGTGCATTTATTTGCGCTGGATGCATTCGCTTCGATACTGCACGATAATATTTTAACTTTATCTCGAATACTGTAACGAGAATTCCTCTCCTTGTTGCCACAGTGTAACAAATCTAAGGAGAAGCAGTATATCAAATTTGGCATGTCAAGTAATCAATGTTTCAGATAGGAATGGAGTTGAGGCAGACTATTTCCGCCAAGTACCAGTGAGCTGCTTGAGTTTCAGTAGTGTTAAACTCTTAAACTACTGGGTGATACCCCGATGGTCGCGTATAAGTTTTAGAGCCTTGACTATCTTCAAAGGTTTGCTTCTCTTGGGTTGCTTGGTTGTTAAAGTGTGCACCTCTCCTTTCCACCACTGGACAACCAGGCGTAGGGTTGTATCCTAACGTGCTCGACGTTCTACTCATTCACATGAAATTCGAATTCCGACGTCGTTCTTAAAGCGCACTGTAATTGAATGGAATCCGCTTCCATCATCTGTGTTTTCGGAGAAATATAACTTAGGTAATTTCAAATGCAGAGGCTATTACTGAGTCAGCTTGTCAAAATATCATCTTAAACTTCTATCGGATGAGATAGACGTCAATGGCTGACCAATGATCAGTCTTCAAGAATATTAATAATAAATTCAGTTAGCTTACTTATTATAGGCCCACTTCCACGAACCAAGGTTAACGTTACCTATCGTCTAACTCCAAGTTATAACGTTAAGTTGAAGGCAATTTAACATAATATTCCTCATGCAAGTGAGCCTTAGCGAGTCCGATGCTCTCGAGATATGTGTCAAACAAACTAAATGATGGAGGTTGCCTACTATCTGCTGTAAATAGATACTTTAACGAACATAACGAACCATAATTTAACTAAAATCTATCAGGGAATACCACATATACATACTCTTCTATACCTCCATAATATTTATGCGGTACTAGGTAGAGCTCAAGTAAAATTTCGACACAGGTTTTTAGATTTTATGCTTGCTCTGGCAGAACAACGAAAAAATTACAATATTACAAAATTGTGAAAAAATGTCATTGTTTCACTGGTATTCCTAAACAAACTATTGTACTCTGTGGCACTTCCAGACGACGATGCAAGAGCGTCACTGGGCATGTTTATATCCGAGGGGAAGAGTACAAAAACTGCAGCGTTCCCGGCTGCCTTTTTAACATAATAATAGATTTCGGCTTGCAACAATTTATTTCTAACTAGCTATGGTGGCGTCGACTCGTGAATTTCAGACTGCGCAAGGTATTTGCTTTTGTTGTTTTGTAATTGATTCGGATGCTGTTAAGTTTTCTTGTTATTGGTTGGTATTAGACTGATCCGCAGTGGGTGATCCTTTAATTTAATGCTCTAAAATCTGAAATGATCTTATCTTATTTGGCATAATATATAATCTTATCTTATTTCATGACGGACTGTTTGGTCGTAGTTAAGAGCTTGAGCCACTCCGCTCAGTGGAGTAGCTTGTGGGTTCGATTTTGCACGTGACAAAACTTAGTAAGACTCATAAATATTTGTTCTGATTTGTGTGTTTGTGCATGCGAGTTTTATGTTCGAAGACGTACCCACGACGTACCCACTAGAAATTGTAACTGTGTTATAATTTCTAGTGTTAGGCTACGGTTGACAAAGGGGAAATGTTCCTTCATGCGCACTTCAACTCCAAGGGAACATCCCTTTGCCTTAATACTGTCACGTACGTTGTACTTCCTGTAACACAGTGTAGATTCCGCCATTAGGGTACATGTTGTGTTTCTATGGAGATGGATAGGCCAACCTCAGTAGATCTCTATGCTCACTATGCCCATTATACTGTCTTTTCCTCCAATATGGTCGAGAAAAGTGATGGCTGTTCCAGTAGTCATACTCATGAACGGGTGCTGCTTGTGGGGACTGGTCTATCTGGAATCCTTTAGACACTCTTTATAAATAACTTTATTTGTCTCATATCTCGGTCGTACGGCATCACAATGGAGCTAGATCGTAAACTATTTAATTGTAACCTAAATATTGTATCCACACAATATGATAAAAAAATAGAAAGGAAAAAAGAGATGAGGTTTAAATAAAAAAAGACAAGCCCGCTGATGTTCTTCGCCGGATCTTCTCAGTGGAGGCCGCGTTCCGGTGGTAGATTTGTAGTTAAATTCGATTAAAAAAAATGTAAATTGACTATTTGTAAGCGCCCCCGCAGGGCTTGTATAAAATAAATTATTTAAGTTTGAGTTTGATCCATTCGCCGCCAAAGCGTCATATTTGCAGAGGATATGCTTCATAGTTCTAGTTTTGATAAGACATAAGATACGCTAAAATTATACATGTCAGTAAGTCATTATTTGCGATCGTCCCTAACAAAAGAGTAAACTTTTTTTTGTTACCCATCCATTTAGATGTGGTCTGAAATTTGTATAATCTAGCTAAATTACAAGCCTTAAAAACATTAACAGCTTAACAAAAACTCAAAGATCACGACGATCGCTTAAAAAGAACCTATCTAAATTATCATGCCAGGTTCCGGCAGGCACAGGCAGAGAACAGAGTTCTAACACGTTCTAAGGAAAGAACCTGTTGGAACTCAGACCTCTCTGGCCTCCTTCCCTCTTATAAGGTAAGTAATAGGTTTCACAATTTCAGTGCCGCAGCTTATTAATGTTAAAACTTCCCTCATATGCTATCCTTTCCGTACAATTCTCCAGTCTCACATTCAAGTATATATTGCAAAATAACCCAACTTCTAATATCCTCACGCGCAAACCGCAAACGAGCTTACACACCCAGCCTCTCTCAATTCCCCGTAACCAGTAAGATTTTCGCCTCAACGTTGTTAGAAATATCATTATTAAACAGAATACCGAGATACAAGGGAATCCACTCCATCCCCGTGAAAATCTTTCCCAAAAACCCAACAAGGTAGTTCCATTAGAACTCAGATAAGTTCGGGCCTCGAAACTCGAAGTTAAACGTGTAAATGTAATGAGAAACGCGTACTTCGTCACGGAATCAGGTAAACAAAACATTTTTTACATTACTTTGGGTACGTATTAAACTTATTACTTCAAGAGTGATGAAATTTTAAAAAAGATTTTTGTTGAAACGAAAATAACTACAAACTTTTTTAACTTAAGATTTAATGTAACGGCAAAATAAAGTTGTTGTTTTCGTTTTAAGGTTCTATTTTTCATCAAGTATTCGTCAGTTTCCATGAAGGCCAGAAGACGTAGAAATTACAATTTTAAGAAAACTTTTTTGATTTTAAAAATACGTGTTTGTTATTTGAAATTTATGGGGACTAGGTCACGTTTTGGTTCGCTATTTAGTTATTTTTTAATACAACATCATTACGACAATCTTCCCCAAGCGAGTGGCAGAGTTGTATTTTTTATCAATTTGGCATAGAACTTCATATTTATTTTATTTGGGGTGCTTACAGGGTTACCTTAACAGTATTAATGATAAAACGCAATTTGTGCGCTACCATAGCTAAAAAAATATGTTAAAGCGAATCGAATTTTATTTTTTTTATTTAGATAGTTAATTAATGCTTATTTTTTTTCTCAAAAAAAACCTAATCCCCACTAGGATTTATTCCTGTCGTGTCATGTCGTGGGTACGTTTATAAAATTGAAAATTCACATACACAAATACCCAGACCGAAACAAATAATTGTGGGTCACACAAAGATTTGTTCCGTGCGGGAATCGAACCCGCGGTTATTGGACCCAGTGGGCGGAGCGGCTTAAGGTCTTAACCACTGCGCCAAATCGTCCGTCAATTTCATTATAAAGCTCAGAATAATTGCTGATGAAGTACAGGTTGAAGGTACATTTAAGTCAAAAAGTTATTTAATTATGTTGGACTGCTAGACACCAAAATGAAAATGCTAGAAGTACGATAAAATAGTATTCTATCTAATCAGTCGAATGTTCTTATCAAGACAAGTCAAACGACCCCAAACACAGGTCCGATGCCACCTGCATCCTACGACTTCCTGCGATTTTCATAAGATCGTCGGTCCATCTGGCAGGTGGTCGTCCCACGCTGCGCTTGCCAATACGTGGTCTCTACTCTAGAATCTTTCTGCCCCAACGCCCGTTCGATCTTCGCGCTATGTGGCCCGCCCATTGCCACTTCAGCTTGCTAATCTTAAGGGCTATGTCGGTGACCTTGGTTCTTCTACGAATCTCCTCATTCCTGATTCGATCACGTAGAGAAACGCCGAGCATAGCTCTCTCCACAGCTCGCTGAGCAACTCTGAGCTTTTTTATGAGACCTATAGTAAGAGACCACGTCTCTGATCCATATATCATCACTAGTAACACACATTGACTAAAAACTTTAGTCTTTAGGCACTGAGGTATTTTGTATGAGAAGATGTATTAAGACGCTAGTATTAAGTGCAGTTAAATGTTATTGTTTGAATTTTAGACGTTTACAGCCTGTAGGATGACGTGCGCGCCCATCTGCTCTTCACCGGTGTTGCGCTAGCGTCGCGCCTCCGTCGCGCTCCGTCGGATATGTGACGATACCTTTAAAGGTACAAACAATCTCAAGTCTCAGAAACACAAGTTTTAACAGGTCAAAAACAAGATCAACGACCCTTTTTAACCCTAAGTTTTTGCTACCAGTTCAATCGATGACTAATTTAAGATATTTAGCCTTTTCCGTTCAGAGAGCGTTAAACCTTTGATAAATCTCCATCTTATTTGTTTTTTTCTCAAACGAGTTTTTAAGGCATCGGACGATGCTTAAGATACGTGAAGGAACAAGGTTTTTTGATCAGCAGTTAGGTATACCACCACCACGCTATATTCCGTAAATGGGGTGGCAGAAGTGTACCCTGCATACCCATCGAGGATGATGTTAGGTTATCCTACCGGGTACAATTCTTGACTCAGGACTGATTCTAGGAATTTTTTGACAGATAGATTACATTTTGTTATAAGACAAACTGGGCTATAAGCAGAGATGGGCAAAATGTAATTAGATTAATGATTAATGACCCCCGCTTGGGGAATATAGGCGTGACGGTGTATTAATGACAAAGATTACAATTACATTTAGTAATCTTCAACGATTACGATTAAACTTTAAATCTTGAAGCATCATTGAATTTTAGAAAATGCAATTATAATCATTAATTATAATTAAACCGACTTCTAAAAAGGAGGAGGTTCTCAATTCGACTGTATGTTGTTTTTTTTTTGTATGTATGTTACACGATCAATCCGCCAATTATGAATCGATTTTGAAAATTCTTTTTGCATCTCTGGCTGTAATGACTACCACATGAAGAAGAAATACTGAATTTATTTCATTATATTGTTATTTTCTCTAGACATTCTATTGTATAACTGCCCTCTTATTCATCTCTTCATCTCTCAACACGTAAAGGTTTGCTGGAAGGTAACTCATATTTAGGTTAAACTCGGCTGTTTGTACACTCTTAATAGTAAACTTTTATATTTCTTCCCACTGTATACAATAAAGAATAAAGAAGAAGAAGCCGGGAGGGTAGCAGAGGTGTACTGTGTTTACTCATAGCTGAGGATACTAGATCCTAATGTAATAGAGGACGAGTCTATTTTCATTATGCCGGGCACTATTCTAGACTCCAGAGAGTCTAAAGTCCAAGGTTTTTGACAAAAAATCACTTTGTTAGCACAAAGTGATTTTGGCTTCCAATTTGACGTAACGATTATCATATTTAACATTAGCCAAGACACAAAGCTTAAAGCAAAGCTTAAGCAGCTTAAACTGTCTTTCAATTACTAATTTACAGCAAGTACTAACGTAAGTAAGTAACCCATCTCAGACTGACCAATCGAACGCTGCTCAACTTTGATGATCGCTAGCAACATGAGAAGATTGATAAAATGGTAACTCAATAACTTCCCTTGGTCACATAATGAGTGGCTATTTTCTACTACCTCACCCATCCCGGCATTAAACTACGGTCTCACAAATAAGGAAACTCATAAAAACAGTACCGAAATTGTAAAAAGTCGGTTACGTCCCGAGCCTCGCGTTTCTCATTTAAAACGATCGTAAAACTGCGACGAGAATGTTTTGACATAGCTCCTAATATAACTTGAGGAGTGTTCAGACTTGATAAGGTACGGCGATCGTAAAAGCCAACGGATCAGGATAACGCGATAAGGAATTGTTGGGTGCCTTATTGTTGTGAAGGTGATTCGAAGTTTGCAATAGATTCTATTACATTCCTTAATACTTTAGACTAAAACGACCTCAAGAAAAAAGATCTCGAGATCGTTGGACCATCCTTAGATCCTCAAATGTCTTCCACAACGTTCAATAAGAAAATTTTAAAAGAGGCTTAATAATAACCTATTTATACAATGTGTAGTTGATGGTGATCGGATCGGCAGACCTTCGTGATCTCTATGCCGAAGACTGCACTTAGCTTAGCCAACGGAGTAAGTAATTAATACAAGAACTAAAAAAAAATATTACAAATCGTCAATTGTAATTGGCCGTTATGTGAAAGTGTGAAACTATCAGATATAATATAAAGATTCGCTATACGGAACTATGACGTCAACTCTGGAGTTCAGAAAAAAGAGAGGTAAACTTGGGTATTCCTTACTTCAGAGTGTAATATGTTACTGCATTAGCGAATCACGGGTGTGAAGCAGAAAGGTTCTCGAGTGGCGACCTCGTCCTCGTACCGGGAGGCGTAGGCAGGCACCCAAAAGGTGGGCCAATGGCCAGGCCATTGGGTCAAAGGTCGCGGGGAAAGCTAGATGCATCCAGCACAGGGCCGGTCGTTACGGCGATATTTGTAGGAGCTCTTTGTCCCAGAATGGACATCTTTCGATTGATAATAATATGTCACATCTTCGATCCAAACGCCACTTTCCATCAGGTCAGATAGGGACCCATAACTGACCAGTCCAATAGAAAAAAAAACCTACTCACTGCCGCTAAGTTAGGCAATTGTGAATGCTCTGCTTCAACAAGTCTGCCCACCTCCTATACGTCCGAAACGTCACTCGTGACTCGCAAAACGTCAAGTTAATCAAGCGCCCAGCCGCTGGGCCATTTTTAATTAAAGTTCATTAAGTACCACTCCCAGTCGTTGAGAGTTTTATGATTCGCAGAGCACCAGTTTATGGGCCATTTTGAAGGGTCCGGGGCCTATAGAACTGAAAATGCGACATATTTTTTAAAAAATGACGAAATTATATAAAGTAAGGATGGGAAATACACCGCTGACATAAAGAGTAGAGTGAGTGCAGAGAACAGAGTGAACGGTACGATGGGAAAGCTACTTGGGAGCCGGCACTTAAGCCAAAAGGCGCAGCTGGCCATGCATAACGGAGTGCTTGTCCCAACATGTTATATGGTAGCGAGAGCTGGGTATGTAAGAAGGAGAATGAAAGTAGGATAAATGCGGTGGAAATGCAAGCTCTGCGGAAGATGTGCGGAGTGAAGCTGACCAACCGTATTCGCAACAGCGTTGTAAGAAAGCGAGTAGGTATGAAATATAGTATCGGTGTAAAGATGAGAAAAGGTATGCTCCGTTGGTTCGGGCATATAAAAAGAATGTCAGAAGAAAGAATAACAAAACAGATATACAATGCGAAAGTGGAGAGATGTAGGTACCGGGGAAGACCTAGACTATCTTACCATGAACAAATAGACCAAGTCTCATCTGAAGGGAGGAAGCCAGAGAGGTATGTAAGGAAAGAACCTGTTGGAACTCTGTACTCTCTGCCTACCTCGCAAGGGAGCTGGCGTGATGATATAGATGACAAAATTGTCAAGTTGACCCAATCAAATGCTGAGTTTTATTAAACAATGTCCTTTTATGTGCACTGAGATATGGCTTAGACAATTCGAAAAACATTACATTTGAATATTTATGAAAACACAAGCATACTTTTTTAAAGCGTAACTCTACGTACGCTACACGTACACCCAGTCCAAAAAAAATATTTGTGGGTCATATAAAGTCTCGTTTTGTCACTTGTCTCGTACAGAGATTGAACCGGGGACTATTCAATCCAGTACATCAGTAGTATCCAGCCAACATATCCGAAAACCCCGCAGTCATTAAGTTGGGTGTCTTATTTCTTGGTAATAGCTTCTTTAGCACATCGATACCTCGGGGTTTAAATGGCGTAAATGATATTATGGCGAAAATGAGTTTTAAGTTCATCATTATTATGATAATGTTAAAAACTCATTTTTGCAACGAGGTATCAACATATATAGTAAGTATATAATAACTCAATGCACAGTAAATAAATAATATCTGCCTATTTCGTGCCACTTCTGGTCCATACACACTCAATCTCGCGGACCCAGTGCGGATTGGTGGAGGCAGGTTTGTGGCCACCTGCTGTTGGGACTTATCAAGCCGCCCTCCACCTTGGCTTAACGACTACCACATTAAGCGGTAACCGGAACCGCTCTTAACGTGCTTTCTGAAGCACGGAGACGTTCAAATATGAAAATGCAACAAACGGTTACCTATCTCAGACCGACCGAGCCAAACACTGCTTAACCTTGGTGATCACTAAAAACACCGTGGTCGCACAAAGTTACAAGCAATGGCCCAATTGTACGTAATTCACACGGACCTAATCAAAACACGAACCGCATACAACCTTCTCATAGGTGGTCACTCACTAAAATTTTTATCATTTCCTTATCAACCGCCATCAGGCACGGACGTGAGCTGTTTGCGATGCCTGTTATTGCTTCCAACACGAAAGGAGGGACGTGGCTTGATTGACATTACTTATTTATTCATTCGTATGTCCTTTAGAAGGGTTGGGTCAGCCCTTGGATCGTACTATATGTTCTCGATTGTTTGTCGATTGATGTTGTTTAAGTTTATTGTACGAAACTAACTAGTTCGTAACCTTCTAGTAGACAGCTGAAGGGGATTTTTTCAGCGGTGTGTTCTAAATACGTCAAATCTTATGTTTTGAAAGCAAAACGTACTGTTATTTAAACATCTAAAAACCTCTTACGATATTAACACTAAAGGAAAAAGTCAAAGGACGATAATGTATTCGAGAATAGTCTTTATATATATTTTCTATGTGGCTTGAACGGGTTGATGGAATTTTTATATAAATGGGGTATAGTTAAAAGTTACAATACATAAACTATAGAAGTATAGCGTTTCTCAAAAAAGAACAATATTTAATTATTTATTTATTTATTTCTTATGGAAGTCCCACAGCCTAATGTAATCTTATAAATAATTTAGAATAACACCTGTGAGCCTATTATAGGACCTTACGTTTAGCGATATGTCACATTTCTGACAGACTGCATAACTTTAGGGACAACATAAACAGATTTTATATTAGATATATATGTGGGTACAGAATTCATTACAAAAGTGCATTAAATACAAAATATATGTGGGTACAAATTCATAAGATTTAAAACAGGTAGGAAGTTAACTATATTGGACAGAATTTAGTGTTTATCCGCTGTCTTGCCGAGGATACACTTGTTCAGAATACATCCAAGTCAAATTCTTTATAAACTATATTATAGCTGTTGCTCGCCCGCAGTAGAAAGGCATTCTGCCTATAGTCCGTAGAGCAGTTGGTGACACATATAGGAGGTTGATAGATCTCAGCAATTTCTATGGAGTGATAACTTTGTGTTTATTAAGAAGTTCTACACATTCAATGTCGTAAGAGGTTATTTTAAGAGGATAATATATATCATTTCTATTGCTACGATCAGAAAGGGGTAATAGGTGATTTTTTTCATAGATTAGTATAATTTTTGGATTCAAAAGGTATTTTTAAGCAATAGCATAAATTAAAAAAGAACAGTTCTCAGAAACACACAAGGACACAGTATAAAAACTTAGTACCTAATTTTAATTTCCGTGTGCAACTAATTGCTTAACTAACCTTGTGAAAGTAAAATCGAGCAAGTTAACAGGAAATAATTTTTTAATACGTCGTATGTATCTGTGTGTATCATCCTAGCGTATGAACGAATTTGTTTTAGTGTGTCTTTATTCTAGTAAATTATCATTAGAAATCATTTTACTTGCTTAATTTTTATGTAAGAACTGCCTTGTTGGTACCGCAAAGTACGGCCGGTGATCACGAAGAGTTTCAGTCCTAGGTAGTAGAAAATTTTCGGTCACTGTCCGAAATCTGGAATTATGTCCGTGACAATGACAATAGACTCGCCCCCTATTACATTGGGGCTTACGAGTAACATTGTCCGTATATACAGTACACCTCTGTCACTGTCGCTGAGGGGATATAAACACGACGGTGTTAATTTTCTTTCATAATTTTTAAAATCAAATAAATCGAGTTCCAATAGTACGGAGCAAATTTTTGTTTGCACGCCCACTGGACCCTTTAAATACAAATAACTTTACCTTTTGGGAACAATGTTTATGAGTGTTTCATTGAAGGGGGTCGGATCGGGGGAGTGGGTCTGTAGAGGGGAGATTACACGTAAGTAAAAAATCTACCTGGGGGCATGTTTCTTATTTGTCATGTCATTAGGCTTTTAGCGCTCGCGGGGATCGGTCGTGTAGTACCCTTATATAAGCATTACTTTTTAAATTAAAAATCCTGTCTCAACAAGACGAGCTTGGCTTGTTATGGAAGGAGCTGCTGAACTAACCAACTGAAGACTACTCTGAGAAAAAAAGCGAAAGAATAACAAAGTCATTTTCAACTTAGTTGTGTATGTTTTGAAATAAATAACGACACGTCCATATTTCCTAAGTAAGTTTCTAAGTAATCCATAATTTGCCACGATTTTAAATGCTAATGTAAAAAAGGCAACTCTTTTGCCATTATACCGGACTGCTACTGACTGCTATTAAAATTTTTTTGTTAGTAAAACCACAATAAGGTGATACCGAGAACCTTGCCTTCGTCAGAGGAATTATGCACCACTCCTTTTTTTCAGAACTCTTACCTGGTATGTAAAAATATTCCAACAAAATATTGTCTCTTGACTTTCTATCGACCGGTCCGGATCTATATTAAAAATAAGCAAAAACATATCAATCAGATTTAACGTGACATTTGAAATAATACTCTTCGTTTGTAGCAATAAACTTCAAATTATCAATACACTATTTAAATGCTTGACACATTCCTTATCTCTATCTAATATCGTTTCCCGATCGATAAACTAACACCTCCATTGTTATCATTTACATAATCCCAAATGTGACCGATTTCTCACCAAAACAATATGTCATAGAGTCATCAACCCGAGTCGTGCCGCTTACATCTAAATTTATTTAAATACCTACTGATAATAATGATAAGCGGTAGCCGCGGTCGATGACCCGCTATCACTGACCTTCTGAACGTCCGATATAAAGTTTCGTCATATTTTCGCATTTCTATATTTACAGAACAATATTTTGTTGATGCGAAAGTGTACTGAAGGGCTTTCTTTTACTGGTAAAATCCTGCATAAAACTTCCGCAAGTCTCGGAGGAGGCGCGCGTGTCGGATTCCTATCGACTAAAAACCACAAGGTGACCGACATCAGCACTTTGGACGGGCTCCTTGATCTCTGGATATAAGGCACCGGTGCCCTTCTAGTGGTTCGTCCAGGTACTGTAGGCCTAGATTATCTAACTATGACCAATAAACCATGACTTGTCTACAAAGCAAGTCAAGAGTATTCGTAACCGGCGAGCGTGTATGAGACGAACTCTTAGAGTGGAGGAAGCGAGAGAGGTTTGTAAGAAAAGAACCTGTTAAAACACCTACACCCCAAGGCATCTGGTGTGATGATATAAATAGATAGATAGATATGCCAAAAGACGTCTACTACAAGACAAGGCCTCCCGCCATGACGACCGACTGTCTGCTGCACGCTGGATGCGCAGCGTTGCAGCTGTTACTTGCTTAGATTGGCTTACAATAGACCGTGTAATATTTGAATTGCAACTCAAGAATCTTTATGAGACGAACTATGAGAGTGAAGAAAGTTAAAAAGGTCCGTAAGGTAAGTCGTTGGAACTCTGTCACCATTTTCAACCCTCACCCAATGCTGGGAGTAGGTCTCTTCCATGACCCTCCATTTCTTTCGGTCTAGCTTTACCCATCCAGTCTTTTCCAGCCATCTTCGTCAGGTCAGCACTCTCAACTCTGTACTCTATATGTAATTCATAACAGATCTTGAGAGATGATAGATAGACAGATGAATGTAAATCTTTTACACAAAACACTTAAGTATAAAAGTAAATGTATATTTTTGAAAAATGTTATTTATAAATAACAATACCCATTTCAGTCAGCAAAAGGGTGAGTTCCAAGAATGAAATATTAAATATTCTTTTGTTTTGTGAAAGTTTGAAAACTGGAGCTGTCATGTCAGTGTCGATGTGGGTACCAGGCCGCCGCCACTCCCCAGATAAAACCTGAAAATGTTTATTCAAATATTTTGTTAACTCAATTTTCTTGGAGAGCATAAACATAGACTTAATATTTTTTGCCTATCTCTTTGGTCTTGTAGTGAATAATGCACGAAGCAATCACGCGGAGTTCGAATCCTGGGTGGGACAAAATGTAATTTTCAGATTTGAAAATTTCCATTAGGTATTGCGTTAACACAAACACATCATTCCCATGTATCAGTATTATCATGCCAGATCCATAGCGGGGTAGGCAAAGAGTAGAGAGTACGAACATATTATAATTTTACTTCTATCTATGTATATCATCATGCCAGATCTCTTGCGGGGTAAACAGAGAGTATAGAGTTCCAACAGATTCTATCCTTACAGAACTCTCTCGCTTCCTCAACTCGCATAGTTCGTCGCATGCACGTTCGTTGGTTACGGAGACTCTTGATTTTATCTATATCATCACGCCAGATCCCTCGCGGGGTAGAGAGTACAGAGTTCCAAATTAAGTCTGTAAAAGTATTGATGTTTATGTTCTCCAAGAAAATTGAGAGGTCCTGACATCATCGGCGATACGACGGTATACACAGTACGCTACTGCCGCCATTCCTTAGAGAATAGGGATGTGACGGTGTTTATTACAAGCTTTCATATAACTTTCAATGTTTTTTAGATTGTTTAGGTCTGATCTTGCGAGTAGAACCACTTCTTCTAAGTTATCGTACAGAGTTAAAATTCGACTTGATGATTTAGTTTTAATGACAATGTATTTTTCTTCATCCTCTTGATTCTACATCCAGGATTGGCTCCAGATGAAGAAAGTCCTCAACAGCGAACAGCATAAACACGAAATTTTAGTATACACATCGGCTTTAAATCGAGTCCGCACTCAGGTAGGTAGATGCAGGCAAAATCTGTGCACATGGGGGTTCAGAGACCTAAATTCAACAGCCTAAATTCAATTGCGGTGCGACCTCACAGACTATGTCGCACTTGCAGGTCTGCCCTTTTGTGCCCAACTACCTGGGAAGGGAAGAGCTGAGCGAGGCCACGGACAGCGCGATTGTGTGATTGTGAGAAAAAGAAGTAAACACATTTTAATTGGCCGTTTTACATGGCATTATCTGGTTCCATATAAGTCAGATTTCAAAAATTTTGTTTTACCATATTTTTTGTTACTTGTTTAAAACTAATACACAATATCATATTTACCTTGCAAACTTCCATCGATAGCACACCGTCACGCCTATATTCCCCAGAGGGGGTGGCAGAGGTGTACTGAGTACACCCACGTTTCGCCGACGATGTTAGGCCCCATGTAATAGGGGGCGAGCCTATTGCCATATACCGGGCACAATTCCAGACTCCGGACTCATACTGGGAATTGATCGTTAGAAAAACTACATTTGTCCGACCTAGGATTTGAACCCTGGACCTCGTGATCACAAAGCGATACGCTTTGCCACCAGACCAACGAGGCAGTCGCCAGACCAACGAGGCAGTCAAATCTTCATCAGCTCTCCATCGATAAATTTCACATTTATCTATGCTGAAAATAAAAAATTTCAGTACACTGCAATATAATACCGAACCAAACGATATCAACACTATCGGTGATTCTGAGGTCATAATGATAACGAGGTCGATGAACTTACGATTATATTTTTTATCACAACATGTCACCTTGTACCATTATCTAATGCTGACACTGATAAACCGTGACGTGTGGATCATATGATAATATCGTGATTTCTCATTGGAGAAAAAAATATACACTTTCACTCCCGTACCTACCCTGTAAGAGATCTGGCGTGATGATATAAATCGATTTGTTACCAAGCAGAGGAGGAAGTGGCGTAACTAATATCATAAAAGCAGGACTATTAAAAATTCCATCAATCTATCTATATCCTCACATCAGGTCACTTGCGGGGTAGGCAGAGTTTACAGAGTTCCAACAGGTTCTTTCCTAACAGACCTATGGCTTTCTCAACTCTCATAGTTCGTCTCATACACGCTCGATGATCTGCAAGCGGAGTAAAATGTCCCTTAGGAATAAGGTGACACTTTACAAAACTTGTATACGGCCCTTCATGACGTACTCTTGTGAGGTGTCCGGGCACGCCGCCCGCTCTCACATCGATAGACTCCAAACAGTTCAATCCCGTTTCCACCGCAAAGCCGTCAGAGCCCCGTGGTTCATATGGAACGACGATCTTGGTCTCGAACCTATTCGCGCCTGAATTAAAAAGGCGACAACCCGATATATCGCGAATGCGTCCAATCATAGAAATCCGCTAGTCATAGCCGCCGCCGGCTACGAACCTAACTCCCCTCCTATCAGCCACTACCGCCATCCGCGGCATGTTCTCACCCACCCTCCCGATACCCTTATATCCCTTCTTTCGGATACAGATACCGCACACAGGATCAGACACCGACCTCGCCGGCGAGGTCGATTAATCCCTTGCCCGCCGGCCGGTGCAGAGCACCACGGCGAGACACCAAGTATACGCCCTCCCCCATAGCGACTGCCCAAGCCGAGGCCGTTCCTACTTGAGGAGCACTTGAGCTAGTTGTTCCCTTGCCGTTCTAGCTCGAGCGTAGTGGTTGCACGCTCGCCCTCTTGTCCGGTGAAGCTGTAAAGGCCCCGCGGCCAACAGCTTACACACACACAAATCATACACGCTCGCCGGTTACGGACACTCTTGTCTTGTCCTTCAGATAAGATACTAGGTCTATAAATATTAGTATGCATCCATCTGTACTCTACTCTAGTTTAAGTACTACTGTACTCTAGTTCAAGCTGTATTTATTTAATTTTGCATATTGTATGCATTTTTAGAGAAATAAAGATTTTATTGTAATACTAGCTGCCCACCCCGAATTTCCACGGGTGTAATAATGAAGAAAATGATACCTGTCAATTTTTTTGAAGATCTCCTTGTCTTCTGTCTCACTCATTAACTCACTTTTTATATGGAGACTTTTTAATCCTATCACGACCAACTTAATAGTCTCTTGGAAAAGGGTCAAGTGAGTAGCACTCGTAATCGACGCAAATGTATGAAGAGGTGTATGAACGTAGATGAAGCAAAAGAGGTGTGTCAGAACCGTAATATGTGGCAAACTGCAGTGTCTGCCTACCCCAATGGGCTAAAAGCGTGAGTACACATGCATGAATGTATGTATTTTTAACCCATATTTCTCACTTTTCCGTACAATTTTTCAAACATTTTCTTTCATATAAACCTGGTCCTGACAATTACAAATACAACAAAAAAGAATTAGCCAAGTGATGCGCTTACATAGATTCTGCAATTTATTTTGTTTATACAAGGTGTCACTTAATTAATGCAAGATCTGAAAGTAGTTTGATCTAAATCAGCAACTGAATCGCTTCCAACAATTTTTAAAGTTAGTTATTTATTTTTTAGATATTTGCAAAAAATGCTGTTACCCGTTCTGTTCGCTGTATAACGGATACAAAGGATTACAGCTATTTTAAATGTATTTCTATTACAAACACCTCAATAGGCATTCAAAAGTTAATTAATTATTAAATTTTAAGGTTAATTTGGGTACCAATGAGCTTAAAACCATGGTAGAAAACTCCTTAAAATTGGAAGTTTGATTTTCATATTGAATTCGTAAAGCAATAATCTAATTGGGTTGTCTGAGGTCTTGTTTTTTATGTTACACCTTGTATAGAGTATAGATAATATTATAGATGTCTACTTGGTCTAGTAGCGCACGATACAGCTGGCGATCACAAAGTTCAACTTTTACCTGCGTCCTTTAACAGGTTACCTTGGAATAATGATATGAAATGTCTCTCATAAAAACCTTGAAGATTTATCCAGAAGAGTACAAAGTACCCCTGCATTTCACCCATACATAACTTGTTAACAGCTAATAAACAATAACATGTTTACTTTGGAAATGTTCTTACACTAATTTTACATTTATCAATGTTAAAGGGAGTGGAGAAAGCCTGGGAGGTCTGTATCGAAAAAACCTGTTGGAACTCTGTACTCTCTGGCTACCCCGCAAAAAACTGGCGTGATGATATAGATAGACAGATAAAGACAGATAAAAAAAATACGAGTAGCAATAACGTTATACTAGAACGTGTGAAGTATTTTTTTTTTGAGTCGGCGAAAGTGGGGTTCTTCATCGAAAGTTCTCAGTTGTAGACTGGAGTCAAAATTGTGCCCGGTGCTATGACAACAAGCTCGCCTCCTTTTACATTGGATCCTAACATTGTCGGTGATATGCGAATGAAAAAAAGAACACCCCTGCCATCCCCGTTTGAGGAATATAGGCGTAACGATGTTGTTTCTTTTTTTTTAGAATATTAATCACCTGCAGTGATAGCCTAGTGGTTAGCCTGTTGAACTGCAAAGTTAGATGTCTCGGGTTCAAACCCAGGCACGCACCTCTGTCTTTGCAAAAAAACATGTTCGTTTTAAAAATTTAACTATCACTTGCTTTAACAATTAACAATACAAAAAACAATTCTGCGATCCGCGCTTTGAGAATCTAAACGTGGCGGTGCTGTTTCATTAAAATATTAACCACAATTTGAAATCAATAAAACTTCTATCAATGAATCATATATTTTCAACAAACACCAAACAAACAATCCTTATGCGTCTCATGCAAAAGATTAAAAATCCAATATGGCCGCTGACCGTGAATCACACAAAACAATTAACCCAGATACGATATTGCGATCGGTTAAGCTCTATGAAATTATAAATGTAGGAAGTGTTGTGATTCAAGTGAGCCTCGCGTGTTGAGCTACTGAACGACGCGGCGGATTAGTAAACTTTGGACTTGGATGAAAATAAAATTCATAACTAGTAAAAGTGACTTTAATAACAACTAACACTGCGGTCTCGCTTGTACTCCCCAAAGAAAGAGTGGTCAAGGTATGCTATATACATCCAAATGAAGGACGAGTTGGTGCAGTGGTGGGACAAATATCTGTACGACCCACAAGTATTTGATTTGGTCTGGATCTTTATGCATATGGATTTTGTGTATGTAAACGCACCCACGACACACAAATAAACCCTAGAGTGAGGCTTCGTTTATTTTAAAAGAAAAAATCGCTGGCAGTTTTAAGTGCCAATGTTTTTATAGGAAATATTTAAAGAAGGTGTAACATATATAACGCAATACCTCAGACACCCCAATTAGATTATTACTTTACGAATTCAATACGAAAATCAAACTTCCAATTTTAAAGAGTTTTCTACCCTTTTTTTACCATTTTTGGTGTACCTAAATTAACCATAAAATTTAATAATTAATTAACTTTTTTATGCATTTTGAGGTGTGTGTAATAGAAATTCAAAATAGCCATAATGTCTTAAATTATAAAATATTGTTTAATACAGCAAACAGATAGAGTAATTCGATTCAGTTGCCCATTTAGAACTTGCGTATATAGGTAAGTCCTATATACACCTTGTATATAGGAGGCGAGCCGATCGCCGTTACACCGGGGATACTATTCTAGACTCCATACTACGACTTAAAATTTTTCGACAGAAAAACTCCACTTTGCCGTACTAGGATGCGAACCAAATACTTCAATAACATCATCTCATCAAGCCCAACGAGGTGATTCGAACAATTTCGTATTGATTTTCCTGCCATGGGATAAGTACGTAAAACAGTACGGAATAAGTGAGTTTAAAAAAAATAACCTGGATGTGGTAGTCGAGATAATATTACTTTCTAAATCAAGATAGTGCCTGGCTGACTGGTGACTGATGGGATGACTGGCGATTACGTGATCCTGGGTTCAAAACCTTGGTCGGATATAGAAAAAATCTCAGTTACAGTCCGAGCCTCGGTATTATGTTCGGTATCGTAGTAATAGGCCCGTCACCAATAAAATTGAGACCTAAAATCTATGGTAAAAATGAAAATGCAAGCTTGGTGAATATAGGCGTATATGTTATTTTTAAATATAGTCCAATTCTAAGTAATTTTACAACAATTGTATGTTCTTGCCAATATAATAGTTTATACAGGGGGTCTGTCCAAGAGCGTGCTCGTCGCGATCCCTGCCAGTCATTATGGCTGCAATCTTGGACCGAAGACGTACCGCAGTGCGGGCTAGGGCGTCCCCCCCCAGGCGACGCGTACCGGCCCGCCCCCGTCGGTACGAATATAGGTGGAAGCGGCGATGGGGGCCGCCACCCATCACGCCGGGCCCGAACTGGCGAGTCGTGGGGTGCAGAGTGCCGAATAGGCACTTGGAATGTAAGAGGTGGTATGGAAGATAAGATGCATGAGGTGATTGATGTAATGAAAGAGAGACGCCTGGATGCTCTGTGTGTAACAGAGACTAAGCGGAGGGGCAGTGAAACCTGTGATCTTCCTGATGGAACGATGGCTCTGTGGTCTGGTGTACCGCAGAGCAGTCATGCCAGCATGGGGGTGGGTATCTTGCTGTCCCGTCGCCTGGCCTCTGGAGTGAGAGATTATGGCCTGTGCGACTTCTCTGGGTCCGTTTAAAACTGGGTGTCACTAGAGTATTTTTGGTCGCAGCGTATGCTCCCGTAAGCTCGTCGACACCCCAGGACCTTGAGAAGTTTTGGGATAATGTCAGGGAAGTTCGGGATTTGGCTGAGGCTAACGAAAAGGTGATTCTGTGTGGCGATCTGAACGGATGGGTAGGAACCAGGCGGCAAACTTGCGACGCTGCTCTGGGTCCTTATGGTGATAAGAGAGTGAACGATGCAGGTAAGCTCATTGTAGATGTTTGTTTGGAAAGGGGTCTCCTTGTGTCTAATACGATATTCCAGCATAAGGACATACATATGTATACATGGAGAAGGAATGAACAAAAAAGCATAATAGATCTGATCCTGGTTGATAACCGTCTCCGAAGCAAACTACAAGATACGCGTGCGTATAGAGGCCCCACTCTGGAATCAGACCACTATCTCGTAGTTGCGCGGTTTAGTGGTCTGTTCAGGAAGTGGAGGCACTGGCGAGAGCGTATCCCCTTCGGAGACCTTGAAAGATTAAAGGTTGAAAAGAATGTATGAAGACAGAGTCCGGGACAAGCTTTTGACAGCAGGCTCTTCGGACTCAAATGTAGATGAATGCTGGAATAGCCTGAAAGAGAGTTTGGTGGAATCCGCGAAAGAAGTATGTGGTTGCTCAAAGAAGCATATTACAGCAAAAGGTGATGCATGGTGGGATGCGGAGTTGCAAAGCTCCGTAGAAAGTAAGAAGAAAGCGTGGCAGGACTATGTATCTTCTTTGAACCTGAATGCCAGTATGACAGAGATGAGGAAAGAAATATACCGGCAATGCAAGAATGCCACTAAAACTTTAGTGAAAGAAAAGCGTGAAAGAGCCAGTATGATTGAGGAGGAGAGGCTGGCGAAGAACTTCAAGAACAACACCAAACTCTTTTGGAGCAAGGTGAGAAAGGCTCGAGGTGATTCGTCAGGCTCCAGAATGGAAAGGATAAAATCTAAAGATGGTGACATTCTTGCAGACACACAAGCTGTGCTAAACCGGTGGAGTGAATATTTTGGACAAATGTATGGAGATGACCCGGATGCTGATGCCGCAGACGTGCCTAAAGGCGAGATTGCGGCACCAGAATCAACGGAGGACATCACTATGGAAGAAGTTGAATGGGCGATAGGAAGTATGAAAAACGGTAAAGCTGCGGGAGTAGACATGATATCTGCCGAGATGATCAAATATGGTGGAACTTGCGTCCGGGACGCTTTCCGGGCCCTTGCAAACCTTTTCTGGAGGACCGGTAGAGTCCCTACAGATTGGCGCTGCGCAGTCATAGTACCCTTGTATAAAGGCAAGGGTTCACAATATGACTGCGCCAATTACAGAGCCATCAGTTTGATCAGCTTGGCAGCCAAGGTGTACGGTAAAATTATTGAACGGAGAATGCGCGTGAAGTCCGATGGAATGTTGTGCGAGGCACAAGGGGGTTTCAGGTCTGGAAGAGGATGTTCGGATCAAGTCTTCTCACTCCGCAACATCGTAGAGAAGCATCTGGCAGTGGGCCGGAAGGTTTTCTGCGGTTTTGTAGATCTGGAGAAGGCATTTGACAGAGTTGTGCGAAAGAGACTTTGGGACATTTTGCCAGAGTATGGTATAGATGGCACTCTGTTGCGAGCCGTCCAGTCCACTTATGTGGACTGCAAGGCATGCGTACGGGTGGGTGGTAACAGGTCACCCTGGTTTGACGTTAAAATCGGCGTCAAGCAGGGTTGCGTGTTGTCCGCTAGACTGTTTATAATATATCTGGACAAAAGTCTTCAAAGACTGAAAGCGATGAATGAAGGTGTACAAATGGGTGACTTAGTGGTAAACCATCTACTTTATGCAGATGACGCGGTTTTAATAGCGCCAACAGCCACTGATCTGCAAACACTAGTCATAGTTATGAAAAACGACTGCATGATCAATGGCTTACACTTGAATGTGAAGAAAACCAAGATTATGGTTTTTGAAAGGGAAGAAACCAGAACGAATGTAAGGATTGTGGTTGGTAACGATGTGCTGGAGCAAGTGAATGAGTTTGTATATCTTGGATGCGCCTTCAGTAAGGATGGGAAATACACCGCTGACATAGAGAGAAGAGTGAGTGCAGGGAACAGAGTGAATGGTGCGATGGGAAAGCTACTCGGGAGCCGGCACTTAAGCCATAAGGCGCAGCTGGCCATACATAACGGAGTTCTTGTCCCAACGCTGTTATATGGTAGCGAGAGCTGGGTATGTAAGAAGGAGAATGAAAGTAGGATAAATGCGGTAGAAATGCGAGCTCTGCGGAAGATGTGCGGAGTGTAGCTGACCGACCGCATTAGCAACAGCATAGTAAGACAGCGAGTAGGTATGAAAGATAGTATCGGTGTAAAGATGAGAAAGGGCATGCTCCGTTGGTTCGGGCATATAGAAAGAATGCCAGAGGAAAGAATTACAAAACAGATATACAATGTGAAAGTGGAAGGATGCAGGTACCGGGGAAGACCTAGACTATCTTACCACGACCAAATAAACCGAGTCTTATCTGATGGAAAAGTCAAGAGTCTCCGTAACCGGCGAGCGTGTATGAGACGAACTATGAGAGTCGAGGAAGCCAGAGAGGTATGTAAGAAAAGAACCTGTTGGAACTCTGTACTCTCTGCCTACCCCGCAAGGGATCTGGCGTGAGGTTATAGATAGATAGATAATAGTTTATTTTCTAACATACGAATACATACGTTATCTTATCTGAAGGACAAGTCAAGAGTCTTCGTAACCGGTGAGCGTGTATGAGACGAACTATGAGAGTGGAGGAAGCCAGAGGGTATGTAAGGAACCTGTTGGAACTCTGTACTCTCTGCCTACCCCGCAAGGGATCTGGCATGATGAAATAGACAGAGATGGATAGATTTTCTGAACGCATTTGGAAATATAAAAAGGGACAGATCCAAAACAAAAATAAATTATTTAATCGATTATTTTTTTGACCAACGCTCAATTCCTACTTACTTGAAACGATAAAACAATAACCAAATACAAAATTTTTAATTGTACCTAACTCCAAACAAACAGTACTCATTCGAGTGCAACCTTGTAATTTATCTGAAAGTGAGTCAGTATAACCAGCTGATTACAAAGTGGCGAGTATGTATCATAATAACGTTTTAACAACTACAAAATCATGCTAATACCCTCATCCTTATTCACTAAACTTCTAGCGAGACGGAGATGGTGTAAACTTGATATCGATATGGATAGTTCTACTATAGGTGCTTGCTACATTGATGTATGCACCCTTCGTGTATCGTGCCCACTACAAAATACATAATTATTAGTTCTGATATTTGTGGGTCAGTGTTATTAAGACCTTGGTTTTCCGAAGGTGTCGGTTTCGTGATTATTCGATTGCTGATGTGTAATTAACTAAGAGTGCATCTAGCGCGTGATAAGAATTGGAAGACATATATTTAATACCGTCATGCCATATCCGTTGTGAAGAGATGTTTTGATAAAAAAAAAATCAATCTATCTATATCATCATTTCTTGCGGGGTAAGCAGAGAGTACAGATTTCCAACAGGTTCTTTTCTTACATAACTCTCTAGCTTCCTCCTCTCTTATAGTTCGTCTCATACACGCTCGTCGGTTACGCAGACTCTTGACTTGTCCTTTACATAAGACACGGTCTATATGGTCATGACAAGATGGTATAGGTATTCCCCGGTACCTACGTCCTTCCACTTTCGCATTGTTTATTCATTTTGCATTGTAAAAAAATATAAGATTACGTTAACAAGGTGCTCGAAGTTCTAAGGGACTCCAGTGTTCTAACCATCACCGAGGTCAAGCAGCGATCGGCACGGTCGATCTGAGACGAATGACCGTTTGTGGCAATTCCATTTTCGATCGTCTCTGTACTTTGGAAGACACGATAAGCGACCTTCACCTTCACCTTCTCACCGGACTGATTTCATTCACTCTTCTTTCTTTATCCAATCTATTTTTTATGGAATGCATTGCCCGAACAGGCATTACCTTAGGATAGCTAACAATCGTCTCTCTTTTGAAAAAAAGTACAGGGCTATCTGTGGCACAAAATGTTGGCGGATTCTTATAAGTGGTAGCAGTATTATGTCATTATGTCAAACGTTCTGGTATGAATATAGTATTATTATGAATATGTATACGTATGTAATATTTTTATGTGTAATATGGTTTAATATTTTATTATGTTTGATTTTTTTAGTTCGTCTGTAATGTATTATTTTCCTTATTTTGAATACTCGTTTTTCTTGCACCTACCACAGCTGTTTCCACTACTTACCATATTATTCAGAACGGCTCTATTCGACTTGTTAGGATTAACAAATCAAATCTGAGCAGCGCCACGTGATTGTGATAAAATAGACGTCATATATTAAACGGGTGTCACTTTTCTACGTGATATTCGTCCGGAGTCGTGTCCTGCTCAGTTCATCGCCTTGCTTCCTGTCACGGCAAGGTCGGTGATTATTGATAACGTCTTGTTTGTATGTTTCTGTTATCAGCTTTCGCAATTCAAAACAATTTTGTTCCGTGGCTTCTAGAGAAAGATTTTCTTTCTTTACTGAAAATTGATTCCTGTTCCTGTAACCACCAGCTTTATAAGCCAATAAACGGTTATATTCAATACTTTTAACTTTGAATACTAATTTTAAAGGTTTGTTAAATATGCTTTCGTAGTACGAACCGGAATGAATATTCTGTCGGATTCTATAATAAAATCCCACTTGACGTCACTCAACTTAGTGAATAAATTCAATTCTTGTATTAAACGTACGCTCTGTAAACGAGCTTATTATAATCTAGATGATTATGAATGCTTGGATAGGTGCTGTTCCAGCTCCACCTGAATGTGTGTGTGTGTAATATTCGAATAAAATTCACAATTTTTCTTCCTCATTTCTTTCTCTGTAAATGAGAGACCCATGTAGTCATTCTCACGAATAGTAAAATAATAATAACATCAAGCTATACTGCCCACTGCTGGGCAAAGGCCTCTCACAAATCGAGGTGACAGAGATTAGGTCATACTCCACCACGCGGACCCAGTGCGGATTGGAGGAGGCAGGTTTGTGGCCACCTGCTGTTGGAACTTATCAAGCCGTCTTTAAGGCTTCCAACTCGGCTTAACGACTACCAAATTAGTAACCGGGACCAACGGCTTAACGTGCCTTCTGATGCACGGAGACGCTCGAATATGAAAATGCCACAAACGGGCACCCATCTCAGGCCGACCGAGTCGAACGCTGCTTAATCCTGATGATCGGTACGAACACCGCGGTTCCACTGCGCTACGAGCGCCTCACGAATAGTATAACTTGGTTAATTTAATTTAGTCCCACCTGATACTACATTGTTTTCCCATACCCCACCATAAAATTTTGATGGAAAAAAAATTAAAAATATAATTTTAAAAGAGTAACTGTGGAGTTTCTTGCCCTTCTTCTCCACAGAAATGACATTCTGAAGTGTTAGTAGAGCCTCTTACTTTTCTTACGATCCATAAATACAGTAATGGTTTACATGAATAAAAAAAACATTCTGATTCTAATTCTGAATAAAGCCGTATGCGGCTTAACTAAGGATAACAGACCCAAAGCAGTAAAATGGAAACATATTGGAAACAATTTCTAAATGTCTTTATTTAGCAGTAGATAAAAATATATTAGCACCGTCACGCCTATACGCCGCAAGCGGTAGTAGTAGAGGTGTTGTATACATCCATATATCTTCGACGAAGTTAGTTCTTATAATAAGGGGCAAGCCTATAATTGCCTATATATCAGACGCAATTCTAGTGCCTCGACTACTTTTAATTTTTTTTCATTAGAAAATGTATACTTTGACCTATCTAGGATTCTGTATTGCTTCCTGCCGTGTAAAATCGAGAGACAAACAGATTGCTAGCTGCGTTAGCTCTCGAAAAAACGTGCTGTCTTGTTCGTGTTTATTTACCAAATTTTTTGTCTGAAAAGGATAGCATAACAACTGGATAGCGTGACACAAAAGTCAATCAGTTTGTGCTAAGCCTTCTGTGGTTAGACGTTAACTGTGACTATCTATCTATATCATCACGCCAGATCCCTTGCGGGGTAGGCAGAGAGGTTCTTTGCTTACAGACCTCTCTGGCTTACAGGCATCTCTTCTTTTCTGTATCTTTCTCTGACTTTCGATTTACTATACGTACTATATTTAGAATTATAATATAATGAACTCTAGAACTCTAGTACTGTTTGCCTTCCCTGCAGGGGATCTGGCGTGATGATTAGATAGATATTATTCCTAACGTCTCCATTCGACTTGAAAATATTCTTCTCTTGTGACTAATTATCTATAAAACATCGAATAAACATGTCACCACCTGTTACTCATTTGCTGATGCGCGTGATCATCGTTTGACGCTGATCACGCGCATCAGCGTCAAACGATGACGTTATACGACGTCACAACCCGGAGGTTCTTGCAATGTGACCCTTCAAATGTCACGTCAACGCTTTACGTAAAGAGTTGACATGGCGAGTTTATGAGTAATGGTACTTCTACATACAAGATACAAGAGTAGTACAGCGAGCTTAGCACGAATAGATTGATTCTAGCGTGAAGCGAGCGAGTTGATATGCTATCCTTGTCACCCTTCAAATTTACTATATGAATATGATGTGACAGCAGCAGTACTTGGGGTATATTGGCACAGGACCGCGAAGAATGGCACAAGAGAGAGGGGGTTTATGCCCTGCAGTGAGTTGTAAAAAGCTGATGATGATGATGACGATGACAGCAGGACTACTTGCTAGCGTCACTCTTACGTATTTTTTTTCGCACTTAGCTCTCAGGTTGAGTTACTAACACAGCAATACTTTTTGCGTGAGAAAAATCCTGCATAGACGTTCCACCATCCTCGAGGAAAGCTGGTAAGCCGAGAGGGAATATACTATAGGCTAAACACCCCATGGTATCCGGAATCGATAATTGAAAGGGGCTCCAGGATCTCCGCTGGGAACGCACTGGTGCCCCTCTGTGTAGTGCTCCGATAAGCCTATCATCAGGCCGTACTTGAAAACTTGCTCCCCCACTGCATAAATACCTAAATACTCAAATCCAGTGCTTACAAATAATATTTCGCTATATTACAGCCACAGAAATCGAAATAATAAAACAGAAGTGAAATAGCGTACCATTATGTACAAAATAATAATATTAGCCCTGTTAAGAAACTGTCCCACTGTTGGGAACGGGCCTCCTTTCAAACTGAGAAGAATTAGGTAATAGTCCACCACGCTGGCCCTGTGCGGGTTGGCGAACTTCATACACCTTCGAGAAACTGTTAGGCATGCGGGTTTCCCCAGAATGTTATGTTTTTTATTCATGAATAGTACTCGTATATAAAAATGACTATAGACACTGACTACATACACTCACAACATTGCTGTAAAAATATTTTCAGATGAATTGTATTAGCTTATAAGTACAGTAACACGTTTTTGAAGACGTTCATACCAAGATTCGCCACTGTATATATATACAAGGTGTAACAAAATAAACGCAAGACCTCAGACACCCCGATAAGAGAATTGCTTCACAAATTCAAATCGAAAACCAAATTTCCAAATTTAAAGGTTTTTACCCCTTTTTTAAGCACTTTTATACCCCAATTAACAATGAAACTTGTACGTGTATGTGTGTGTTTTGAGAAATACGTTTTAGGAATGCATTTGAAATCTCCTTATTGCTATGAATCAAGAATAAATTTGTTTTTATTAGCGCACTGAAGGAGTAAAAGCATTTTTTGCAAATTAAAAAAAAATTAAGATTGTTTAAATCTTGTTGAAATCAATTCAGTTACCGATTTAGAACTAACTACTTTCAGGTCTTGGGTTTATTATTTTATTATTTTGTATAAGTCCACGTAGTCCTGAAACATTCTATGATAATTTTCTCACATGTGTGGCGCCGGAATCTCGCAGCTATACGCCTCCTCACGGGAGGCACTATGATCATGGGTGCTGCAAAGCACTCGAAACGTCGGGAATTAAAAACATATGTTTATATGTTTAATCACCATCGTCATAATCAGCCCGTGTCATTCCACTGTTGGACGTAGGCCTCCCCATGGCACGCAGCTGAGCTCGATCTTCAGCTATTAGATGTTTATGATTCTATAATAATGATTTTTTTTTTTTTTTCTTTTCTAAAAAACGTAGCCCCACACTAGGATTTATTCCTGTATCGTGGGTGCGTTTACAAACATGAAAATTCACATGCACAAATACCCAGACCGAAACAAATAATTGTGGATCACACAAAGATTTGTCCCGCGCGGGAATCGAACCCGAGACTATTAGACACAGTGGGTGGAGCGGCTTAAGCTCTTAACCACTGCGCTAAATCGTCCAATTCAATGTAATTTAATTATATAATGATACTGATTTTATGTATTAGCATGCCTAACAGCAGATTATGGCGCCAGAACATCAATTTGTAACACCTGTAATACCTATATTCGCAAATAAATGATTTGATTTGACAAAAAAACCTGCGATTAAATCCGAAAAATAGTTATATTTCAGATACCTATCTATATAGATCATCACGCCAGAGCCCGTGCGGGGCAGGTAGTGTAGGTACGTCAATAATCACTACATGTTATATAACAAAGTCCTGTGGCGTCTGTCTGTCTGAACGCGATAAACTCAATAGCTCCCGAACATATTTTCACCAATGGACGGAGTGATTCAAAAGGAAATTTTATGTGCATAATTCACCCGTGCAAAGTCGGGCCGGGTCGCTAGTATTTATATAAAGTCTATCTATCTATCTATCTATAACCTCACGCCAGATCCCTTGCGGGGTAGGCAGAGAGTACAGAGTTCCAACAGGTTCTTTCCTTACATACCTCTCTGGCTTCCTCGACTCTCATAGTTCGTCTCATACACGCTCGCCGGTTACGGAGACTCTTGACTTTCATAAGATATAAAGTCATTTTCCATAAACGCAGTTAAAAGATTTGTTATCAGTCACCACTCGGCTAACATTGTTTGCCGATCGTTATGGCAGACAATCTGACGCTCTGATAAGATACAACAGGACAGAGTATTTATCAACGTTATTTATAGCGATCGCCATGAACGCAGTATTGTTTATGCAATGACTTGGTCTACTGGTTTGATCGCAGGCCACTCTCATCGAGTTGTCACGGGTTCGATTCCCGCCGAGGCCATCATTCATCATTAACAGTCTGGGATGTTATTCGCTATGACTAAATAAATGCGTTACGTGGCGCATGAAATGATCGTTTAAGGGGGAATCTAACCCTAATTCCCAAAAATAAGCTCTATTTACAGAAGATTGTTGATGAATTTACTTCGTATTTGTTAAAAGAAAAATATATGAATTTATATGTATATATTAAAATATAGTCCGATGAAATGTTGTGCGAGGCACAGGGAGGTTTCAGGTCTAGAAGAGGATGTTCGGATCAAGATTTCTCCCTCCGCAACATCGTAGAAAAGCATCTGGCAGTAGGCCGAAAGGTTTTCTGCGGTTTTGTGGATCTGGAGAAGGCGTTTGATAGAGTCGTGCGAAATAGACTTTGGGACATTTTGCCAGAGTATGGTATAAACGGCACTCTGTTGCGAGCCGTCCTGTCCACCTATGTGGACAGCAAAGCATGCGTACGGGTGGGTGGTAACATGTCACCTTGGTTTGACGTTAAAGTCGGCGTCAAGCAGGGTTGCGTGTTGTCCGCTAGACTGTTTATAGTATATCTGGATAAAAGTCTTCAAAGGCTGAATGCGATGAATGAAGGGGTAAAAATGGGTGATAAATAGTATCGGTGTAAATATGTGAAAGGGTATGCTCCGTTAATTCGGGCCTATAGAAAGAATGCCAGAAGAAAGATTGAAAAACAGATAAACAATGCGAAAGTGGAAGGATGTAGGTACCGGGAAAGACCTAAACTATCTTACCATGACCAAATAGACCGTCTTATCTGAAGGGCAAGTCAAAAGTCTCCGTATCCGGCGAGTGTGTATGAGACGAACTATCAGGGTGGAAGAAGCCAGAGAAGTATGTAATGAAAGAATCTGTTGGAACTCTGTACTCTCTGCCTACCCCGTGAGGGAGCTGGCGTGATGATATAGATTAATAGATAGATGAAAATATATATGTATGGAGTAACATTTACACCGTCACACCTATATTCCCCAAGCGGGGGTGGCAGAGGTGTACTGTACACCCACGTTTTGCCGGCGATGTTAAGTCCCATGTAATAGGGAAGTAAAATTTATTCTACGTACACAATTTTCCAAAATAATACTTTCATAAAACTCTATATTGAATATATATTGCAAATGTTCTTTTCAATGGTAGATTGAATATGTATAAAATATACACGAAAAAAACTTTAGAGATGCTCTACAAGTAGTATGGATGACTTGTTTATTTTAATTAATGAATATATGAATTATTTGACAAAAAAACGCATGCCCTTTGGGTTCTTCGGGCACACGTTGTCAAGGTTATCAGACAAGGGAAATTAACTAACACGTTTTAGTAGTAATACGTTAGTGATTGTCTCACGATTTGGCGCAGTGGTTAAGAGCTTCAGCCGCTCCGCCCACTGGATCGAATAGTCGCGGGTTTTATTCCCGCTCGAGACAAATCCTTGTGTGATCCACAATTATTTGTTTTGTAAAAGTAAACGCACTCGTGTTACAGGAATAACTCCAAGTGTGGACCTCCGTTTTTAGGAAAAAAAGAAAAGATAAAAGTCCCTAAATGGTACCTAAGTGGCATAC
Source organism: Phalera bucephala (assembly GCA_905147815.2). Classification (NCBI taxonomy): domain Eukaryota; kingdom Metazoa; phylum Arthropoda; class Insecta; order Lepidoptera; family Notodontidae; genus Phalera; species Phalera bucephala. The sequence continues at coordinate 2,397,644 of LR990625.1, read as the reverse complement.
AATAATACTACCATTACACTAAGTTATCGTAACTCACCTTGTTTGCTCTCATTTCAGTGAAGTAACAAAAAAAATCACACTTAACGAAATTCATATCCGTTAACCCCCAATACCATCCATCCAAATCGGGTGTTCAATTTGTTTATGTATATTCATGAGTCCAAGGAGGCATGTTCGTAGAACCCGCCCAGTACAAGGCCAGGCCAAATTAATTTGGTCCCGGCTATTCAGCATTCATTCGGTACAAACCAAACCCTTGTTGCTTTAATACGACTGAATTAATCAGCATGTGATGAAGGAGTGTTGGTTAACTAGTGTGTTAAAACTACTTAGTACTACTAAACATAAATTGGTATTACCAATTTTAGACCTAAAAAAGTATACGTTTCCTTCATGGGAATCGGTATTCGCTGCTACAATAAGATACCGAAGCCCGTGTTAGATTTACCACTTGACATATTTAAAACTTATATTAAAAATTGAGTAATGACTGAAGGATATTATACTATAGGTGATTTTTTAAATGATAAAAATGCCTTTACACAAATTACCTAATATTTACAAGAATATGATGTCAAGTGCAGCGTGTCCTGTCTAGCAAGTGGTATTAAATATTATTTTCGAACAAAGTTGATGAGGTCTTGGATTGGTCATGCTCACTAAAATGTCCTAGTGGCGGCTCTGTGGAGCAGGTCACTCTCTTCCCTCCAATATGTTCGAGATGATGGATGATGGTTGCTTCTCAAGTCAAACTCGTAAACGGGTACTGCTACGGGAGAATGGTCCTTTCTCTATCCTTTGACTGATTAAACCTGTAGTTTTGTTGAACTTTGGCTCATTCGGCATCACACTGGAGCTATAACCAAATATTTTGTTCGCATTATTTTATAGTAAGTAGTTTTTTTTTGTTTTGCGTTATTCTCCTATATCCCATGAATGCAATGTTTACAAAAAAAATGTAAAACTCCCATTTTAAAAGAGTAATCGTGGAGTTTCTTGCCCTTCTTCACCACAGAAATGACATTCCGAACGGGTGGTAGAGTCTTAAGTAATCACCAACTTTTTCATTCTCGATATTCATAAGTACTTCTTGGTCTACATTAATGAACTTTTGATTTTGTTCCGAATTAGGTGGAGTAAATACATAGGAAGATATATTACAATTACAAAGATATCGCCAATATTTTGGCAAAACTGGAATACCATTACACGATAAAGATACCATTATACGATAAATCGAAGTAATCGTAACGCCCCGTGCTACGTGTTATATTAGTCATAGCCCTGATTTGAATAGTCTTCTATCTTAACGACCATATTCAGTGGTCAGAAATATCGAAACTTAAAATACAGCTACAAAAATATATACTGTCTGTACTTAACTAAGCGATTTGAAAGTTCAAATTTCACGAGTTATCCTAGAATACACATTGTTTCATAATGACCTGAATTATTTTATACAAATATGCATTTTATTATTAAGAATAATGAATACCGTAATGCGGTGCAGTAAACGGGGTTAATCGACATTCCACCAAATATATTAGATCCCAATAAAATAGGGGGCAAGCCTTCTACCAATATACCGGGCACAATTCCAGACTTCGAACTATTGCTGAGATTTTTTTTTAGAAAACCCCTACGACTCTTTATCTTATCTAGGATTCGAACCAGCACCTCGTGCTCGCCAACCATAAACGCCACTACACCAAAGAAGCAATCAGTTTTATTTTAATATTCCTTAAATTGCCTAATCACCACAAAGCAAGCAGCTTTCAAATTTCATAAGTCTGATAAACATATCAGAATCGGAATGTCTTTTATTCATGAACCATTCATTATAGTACTAATGAGTCGTCTGAAAAGTAACAAAGACTCTACTGCCACTTCAGAATGACATTCCTTCGCAGAAGAAGGGCAAAAATGTCCACGGTTAGTATTTTAAAATAGTATTTTTACCATTTTTCCCATCTATATTTTGATGTGGGCTAAGGTAACAAAATGTACGCTGGTCTATGGGTCAAAGTTAAATTAAACAAATTATTACCTACGACTTGGATGCATTTCGGAAGAATTGGCCGGAGATGGCTGATAACAGGTCGCCCAAGTAACAGTCTCCCCCAATCCACACTGGGTTCGCGTGGTGGAGTATGACTTAATCTCTTTTACCTCGATTAGTAAGAGGTCTTTGCCCACCAGTGGGACAATATATGCTAAAAAAATCCTATTCAAACTAACCAAACAAACAAACCATTTTTAAAAACTCACAAGACCATACCGTCCTCCATTAATCAACTTAATTAATATGTAGGCAGTAGGAAAATATTTAACTCTGTAATGTAACAGATAAGAAGTGTGCGGTGGACCCAGAATAACAAGGTACTGATTAGTATTCACTGCGGCGGCTCTTAGATATTGGAGGCAATGAAAAAATACGTTGAGCCAGCCGAGATATGGCCGGGGTTGAGCCGATTTCAATTTGTATTTACCAGGCAATCACGACTCGGCTGGCTTGCGGCTTAAGCCGTTTGAGTTGTTTGGCTCTGTAGTAGCAGGCTTTTTTGGGAAATTAGTCTGAGAGGTTTTGACGAGTAAGAAATTGAAGAATGCCGTAAGGAATTATTTTGAAGGTCTGCAAGTCATTTCGATGCGTTTGTAGTGCTATATGGATGTGATGCTAAGATTAAGCAACGTTCAGCTGGCTCGTTCTGAGATGGGTGGCTCTTAGCAGGTTTTTTTTTCTGAACATTCCAGTAAGTGATCAATTATTAACGTGATAATTTATTAATTAATTGATAAGTCTGGTACTCCACTTGTCTAGTCGTGTTCGTAGCCCACAGTTGCAGTGTTAATGGTAAGTAGCGGTCGTCTCGGTCAGTATGAGGTGAGTGATCGCCTGTAGTATTGTCATATGCGAGCATCTCCGTACTTCGGAAGGCACATCAGGTCGTTGAAAGCCTTATGGCTTAGTTAGATCTAACAGCAGGTGGCCACAAATTCACCCGTAATAATGCACGCGTATTATGGGCTGATGGAGATCATAGGATTGTCTAGATGATTGATTACTTACCTTGTAATTATTTCTATTACTTTTCACCAATTTTCCTTAATCTAGGAACGATTCCAGCCTTTGAAATGGGTGCGTTTAGAAACGTCAATTTTATGTGCACCAACAAAACACCTATCCATCCCGTGCTGGAATCGAGCCCATAACTATTCAATCCAATAAGCGAAGCAGCCTACGTTCTATCCAGTAACCCTAGCCAGTGTTATAAGCAAACCCATCCATACATTAATAACTAGTTTCTGCTCACGACTTCCGCGTTGACTTTAGACAGGAACCGGGACCTTTTGCGGGATAAAAAGTAACCTATGTGTTAATTCAAGTGATGAGCTGTATGTGTGGAAAATTTCATCCAGATCCGTTCAGCTGTTTTTGCGTGATTAAATAACAAACATTCCAAACATGCAAACTTTCACATTTATAATATTAGTAGGATTAGCTTTTCTTTTGTAATAGCTATCTTTATAAATTATAGCCTACGTATTATTCTGTTGTACAAACTATATAAATGTAAAGTATTATCAAAATTGGTTCAGTGGTTTTACGTAAAAGAGTCACAAACATACATCCATCCTTACAAATTTTCTCGTTTTTAATATTAGTCGGATATCACAAAATTTTCATTATCCAACCCGACCGATAAGTCAAAATTAAACCCGGCCGTCGCATTTCTACGTCATAATTTTGAGGACGTTTTCAAATTGCGCCAAATATTATGATGACGTCATCAAAAATGAGTAATGACCCATCTTGAACACGGCACGGCAAACGAAATTAAAGCAATAAATTTGAATAACTGCGTACAGGTAAACCATAAAAATAACGCACTTTAGCACTTTATCAATCCGAAGTCATCGATATAGCACCGGCGGCGACGACTGCTTGGTCCAGAGATTAAGGTCCGTATTACAGAATAATAGTCAATCATAATTTTCTAGTTTAAAAACTAAAATTTACAAGAATCAGTTTTTATAACTAGATTCACGACTGATTTACGTTCTGTAATACGGGCCTAAGAGCTTAAGCCGCTCCGCCTACTGAATCTAGTAGTCTCGGATTCGATCCCCGCGCAGGAAAATGTTTTGTGTAATCTATAAATATTTGTTTCAGTCTGAATATTTAACCGTAAGCTGTAAATCCATTTTAGTACATGATTTTATCTGCATCTCCATAGATCTGGGGCCATATTAAGTAGTCAGCTTTGGCTTTAGTCATTAGACTGCAGTAACGCAACTTAAAATACTTACGAAATTAGTGAAAAAAGAGAACAGTTTTTTTTTCATATACACTAACACTATCAGCCTATACTGCCCACTGCTGGGCGAAAGACTTCTCTCACAAAAAGAGGTGAGAGAGATCAGGTCATACTCCATCACGCGGACCCAGTGTGGATTGGTGGAGGCAAAGCATACAAATCTTTCACGAAGGAGAAATCACAGGTGTACAAAATACACCCTAATTTCGATAAAATATTTCGAACCTAATATGACAGTATTTGTATTTGTGAGTTGTAGATTAGTATACGTGTAGTAAGTATTACTTACAATATTCTAATCTCAGTACCACCTGGAACGAAGTAACGAAATTCAACATTTTCATTGTTTACCTATATTTGGTGTGGTATCAATATCGCGTGATATTACTTGTATGTATTAATTCAAATAATGTTAAGATGTTTTTAAACGTACCCACGATTCAAGTGAATTCCTAGTCTGGAGCAGCTGTTTTAGCTGACTTCAAAAAGGATGAGGTTTTATGTATGATTTTTTATGTATGTTCACCGATATTTCCGTCAATTGTGGACCGATTTTGATGATTCTTTTTGCATTGGATTCATTATAGCTCCAAAGTGGTCCCATTTTAATTACATTGTTATTGGACTTTGCAGATACACCAGGGAGCTCCTTAACGGCAAACAATAGGAATGTGCAAATTGAGACATTATGGATATAACGTCATTTCTTTGCTCATAAACTGACTTCGATAATTCTTTTTGCACTTGGTGCAGCATAGCTCCGTGATAGCCCCATTTATATTTTATCGGTATTGGATATTGGGCTTTGAAGATACACCAGGGGACTCCTTGACGGCAAACAGCATGAATGTGGGAATTCAGTTATTATGAGCTTTATATCAATCTTGGAGGTACCTAACTGTAGAACTAAATTAGAATAATATAATATAGGTATATAAATATTAAAAATTAATTCACTCATTACATAACATTGTAAAAATAAAAAACTTTTAACAAAAGGGAAACTTACTACAAAAAGCAAAAAATAAATATCCGACTGCATAGACCGGCACCGACTTCAAATATTTATGTTTTGCTTTTAGAAGTCGGATTCCCTTTTGTTTTAAGTATTTTATAGATATAATAATATTGAAACCCTTCATTTCTTATAAACTTATCTATCTGCCAGATCGTCAGGTCCCTTACGGGGTAGGCAGAGAGTACAGTTTTTATAAATAAGTAAATAATTCTGTACTGTCCTACAACTGGGCAAAGGGTTTCTCTCACTAATCGAGATAAGAGAGAACAGGTACTCCATCACGCGATTTCAGTAAATATATCTTCACGGTAGATCCCTTGTGGGTTAGGCAGCTCTCTGCTTGTACTCTTATAGAGTTCCAACAGATGAAAGCTTCTAATATGACGGACGGCTTGGTCCAGTGGTAAAGAGCTTGAGTCGCTCCACCCATTGGATCGAGTAGTCGCGGCTTCGATTCCCCCACGAGACAAATCTTTGGGTGACTGTTGCGAACGCAACCTTGGTCCCATATAAGTCTTTGGAACTTTATGGTCAAGACCATAAAGTTCCAAAGACTAAACGTCCTATTATTAACATATTTTTTATATACTTACTTGCGCTCTTAACGACGACTGTAAAACCATCTGCTAAATATTAACCTGTTCAAGAACTAGCGCCCTTTTTCTGATTCCTATTACACTTGAGTACAAACAGTGATCCACAAATATTTGCTTTGGTCTGGGTGTTTGTGTTTGTAAATTTCGTGTTAGTAAAGGCACCTACAACACAGAGATAATTCCTAGTGTAGGTCTAGGTTCTTTTAAACAAAAAAATACGTAGGTATTATATTTACAGCTTAGTCACGTAAACAGGGCAGTAACTTTCATGTGAATGTGTTGTGGTGGTATTTATGTACCTACATTAACTAGTGGCAGAGATGTACTTTGTACACCCATATTTCGCCAATGATGTTAGGTACTTATGTGATAGGAGCCTATTACTAATATACCGGGCATGATTCCGGGAACCGGAAGATACTCGTAAATTTAGTTCTTTTTTTCTCGTTTCTTTCTCTGTAAATGAGGGAACCATGTAGCCATTCTCATGAAAAGTATAATTTGTATAATTTAGCAAAGACTGATTGATGAAGCTGATTGATCAGCCTACATTGTTCTGCCATACCCCGCAACAAAATTAAAATCTATCTATCTATATCATCACGCCAGATCTCTTGCGGGGTAGGTAGAGAGTACAGAGTTCCAACAGGTTCAAGGTAAAATGTAAATGGAAACAGAAAATGTAAAATACTATTTTAAAAGAGTAACCGCGGAGTTTCTTGCCCTTCTTCTCTACAGGAATGACATTCCGAAGTGGTGATAGAGTCTTTGTTACTTTTCTGATGATTCATAAATACTGTAATGGTTTACATGTATAAAAAATATTCTTATTCCTATCTATTCTATTTTATATCATCACGCCAAATCCCTTGCGGGGTAGGCAGATAGTACAGAGTTCCAACAGGTTCTTATTCCGATTCTGAAATTACTGTTTGGATTTTTAAATAGGAAATACTCTGTTTAGGATTCGAACCCAGGACCTTTTTCTCTCCGGCCACACTATATGCCATTTCTGAATTGAAATTTTCAAGATATTTATCATCTCTGGTATTTATAATGTCTTTTTTTTTAAAACAATGTAACTATTATTTATAACGTTTTAAAGTATCAGAAACCAACCTGTGATCTTTGTGTATTTCTTATTGATTTGTGTATGTATGTATAATATTACGTGTGTAAGGTTATACTCAGGGATGATTTTCAATAAAAATCTGGTTATTTTTTAAAAACTGGATGTTTTACTTTTAAGATATATAATAATATTATATATTCATTGAAACAAATTACAAATACAAAATTTACACGTCTGCCTTATGTATTAATCAATAGCTACATTATTAATAATCGTACTTAACATTTTAAAAGACTACCCATACATTATATGTATTATTATGTACTTAAGATACAGTGACAATAATTTATACAGCGGTCGAAGGGAAAAATTATATCGGGCTGTCGAAACCTCGTAAGAAAAAAAGCTTACCACTGTGTCCTGAAAACATCCTTATTAAAAATAATAGAACTCTTAAACTATTGGACAATATTAAAAATTAAACCCTACGTGGGGTTTACAGAGGTACTTACACGAAATCAAAAAACTGTTCTAATATGTACAAACTTTCGAACCAATATTAAAAAATGTTGAAAACAACTGTTTCCAAATTATTTGGTAAGCCAAATGTATATTGCTACTTAAAAAGAGATCCATCGGTAACGGTATTTATAGAGCTTCGTAGTTTTTTGGTATAAATTGAATAAAAAAAAATACTAATAAAAAAATCAGGTATCAGAGGCCACTTGAAGCTGAGACTACGCTCGATTCAGATTGTCCGATAAAAGACTAGATCGATCCGGAAAATCGGTCGAAGTGCGATACAATTTCTCCATAATGTGGCCCTAACAAACGATATTTACAAAAGTCCAATGACAAAGGGAGTGAAGCGAAGAAATGAAATCATCAGTCCAATCCTTAGTGTTATTTTAAAGCCATGCTTTCTAGCTTCGTAGGAATAAGTTTGGCATTGTTATTACTTTTTTTATACCAAAGCACACCCATATTATTCCAAATGTATACATGCAACTATCTTAACATTAATTGATAAAATTTAATGGACCATTTTTAATTTTTGTTTGTTCCTAATTTGATCAACGTATGTATTTACAGTAAATTAACTTGGAATAATTATTCAAATTCAACAATTTGGGACAAATGTACAGGTCAAGCGCGCAGATCTAATATCGATTGTTCGAATTTTGGACAAAGTGAATACGAATATCTGCGGGCCAGTGTACAGGTTGGGCGCGAAACACATTTTTTTTTCAACAAAAAATTAACTCATGGAACGCAACTTCTTAATTTTTACTTAATTATTATCGTTTATATCTATTATTGTTACTCCTATGTTAGTTCCTTGATTCGGGTTGTGCGAAAATTTTCGTTTTTTTTATTTATTAATTAATTATAATAATTATTAATATACCAATAATAATGACACACTCTACTTCAACAACGAATATATGCATACTACTTACTGTCTGATGGTGATAATATAATATCGGTTATATTGACTTACAGACACCAATTATTTACTATGTATGATTACATGAAGTGCTCAATGAGGACACGAGAAGGGAACAGAAGATTCGTTGTGTCTCGAAATATTTCGAAGCAAATGGCAGTAGATCTCAATTTTTTAAACCAACTTCGAAAATGTTCGCAAAAAAGAACATTTCCACAAAAGCATGCTCGAACTACCTACCGATCAAAATATCCAGCTATTTTGAACATTCACCAAAGTTGACAATTGAGATCGTAAAAAGACAAAGTTAATTCTCCCATTTGTTTCAAAATCGAAGAAAAGGAGTTTCTAAGATAGAAATATGCTTATCATAAATCAACAATAGCATAAATACATATGATACAGAGATATAATTACGATCATTTTTTTTCAAACAAATAACGAGAATATCAACTTTTCAGTTCTGTGAATGATTTCACTAACATTTCAATCGCTTTTATATTACAATTAACCAATTCTTATTATATAAGTGAAGTTTGTATTAATAATAATTCTGGTTTATCAGGAAATATTGATTTTATCGGGTTCGAAGCGAATTTGTAAGCATAATTTCATGCGATTCCGATAAATTGATACACAACAATATTTTTTCTTACATATTATGCCACGGTCAATGACAGTTATTTTGTAAAATTACTGGGGAATCTGCATAATTGTAAGGGCAATGCCTGTTTATTCATGGATAGTTTGAAAATTCTCATTGACCGTTACACATGTACAAAATATGTACGTAAATATTATATTATAACCTACAACAACTAACTACGTCCTTTATGATATTTTTACTTAAGACGTTTTATAATATACCCTCTAATTTTTTCTCACAGTGTTGCTTTATTTTGACTCCATTATTTATAAACATTTTTTTTTCAATACTTATTTACATACCAGAGATTAAAGTATACTTTCTTTTCAAATTAACTTTAAGGCTACTAAGAGAGGAAGCCTTAAGCAAAAAATTACGAAGGACAAGTTCCAAGGAAGGCAATAATATCTTAGGGACATTTACACATCTAAAATACATAAATGAAAAACTATTAAACCCTGATAATTCCAATAATTATTGAAGAACGAGAAGCGCTAATTTACAACATTTTAAATTCGATGTTGCATTTATAAAATACTTTCGGGGTTTAAATCACTCCCCACTAATAAAAATTTTATATATAATATCATATTTAACAGCGTTACCTGCAAATATTATGAAAAAAATGTCGATTTAAAGCGATCAATCCATGCTTCGAACAAAATTATTTTGCATAAAAACAGTAACATCACTTGTGAGCAGGCATCATTAACTTTATTCGAAGCAAAAATATTTCGAATAATCCGGTTTGTATGTATAATAATATCGAAGTACGGTAATCTTATATTGCTATGTCTATTATATTTTATATGTAGATGACAAAGCTTATAATTTTTATTAGTAGAAGAGATTTTTACACTAATTTGAGCGTTGGTATACTACTAACAGTAGAAATATTTGTATTGCTTTCAATCGTTGAATTTCGGTTACAAACCCCATTATTTACAAGAAAGTTTCGCAGAAGATAAAAAAATATGCGAAGCAACTTTGAGAAATAAACGTCATAAGGAAGTACTTCGAAGAAACTTAGGAAATATAAAGCAGAAAAAAACGACATTTTATTGTCAAAGTTAAAAATATGAAGGGAGTAAATATACGGCTAAAATACACTTAATGAAATTCCTTATTTATTTACTTTTTGAAGTAGTTAATTTTATGAGGTACGATAGGAGAAAGATTTTTATTTATATCATAACAACCAGCTTTGCTTCTAGCAAAGGTGTAGAAAATAATATTTTTCAACTCAATACACATTGTGAAATCATTTGTGACAGAAACGACGTGAGACAATCCATTTGACGAAATAAGGAATTTCAATAAATATTTATTCGAAGTACAATGAAGCGAAATGAACAAAAATGCAATCTGGCATCGAATAAAATCTTACAATACTTTTTTTATACAAGTGTGTATTCCAATAACAGCGTCTAAACACTACTCGCTTAAAATAGATGTTGAGCATCACTAAAGTAAGTTTTACAAGAAGTTCAAATTTTTTTGTTTGTTTATTAGGCACAAATTTATTTTTTTTCCCTTTCCTCATAATACATTGTCGCCCTACTACACACATGACAGATATAGATAACATTTTTATGCATTTTTTAATTCTTATTTAAATGGATTTTCATAGACACTTACTAATTAATACATGAACTTTTTTACATATACAATATATAAAGAATATAATATAGGTAAAGCATTTTCTTTCTTACCGATTAGAGCACAACGGATCCCTTAATATTTTTTGGGACACAGAAATATCTACAAATATTGTTTACAATTTTCAGAACAGGTATTTTGTAAGAAAAGTTTTTCTATCTTAATTTATGAGTGAGGTAACATCCATTTAAACATTACCCCTAACTAAGTGACACAATTTTCAATGAATTGACAGATTTTTAGCAAAAGTTTTCGTTTTTTTTTCTTTGTTGTTTAAATACAATTTGTTTAGCTTGTGCCCTACTGTGGAATTCGGAAATTAATAATGGAATATGTTCTTTTATTTGCCTAAATAATATAATGATTTTTTCTTGTAATTTTTGCTATCTAATATTATTATTTTTTCTGAAACACTGCGACTATCTAATTATAAATTTGTAATAAATTTGTAAAAAGTCCCGATATCCAATTTCCACAGCAGTGCAAAATATCAAAAATATGTATACGTTTTATTTTTTTTTCATAATATAAAAAGTTATGCCCAGTATTTAAAAATAACAAAATAATAAAAGAGTTAGAGAAGCTAGCGTTGCTAAAACTAATCTATGCGATATCAGTCTCCACTAGAACCTTATAATTTAGAAAATCCATAAAATAAATCACAGTGTTTGAATTAGCAAAACATGTTGTGTTTGAAAAACTAACATTTTGTTGACCCATCCGATATATATACCTATGTGTATCTCACCGTCCCGCGATACACCGCATACCTTTATTGATATGTATCTTTCTATAGACATTATTGTTGTCAATGCAGCGAGAGTTAAAAAAGAAACAAGAATTGAAAGTGTCCCTTTGCATCGATCCTTAAGTGCCATCATCCTATACAATATCATACCTTACCATTGAACAAATTACCTTACGATCCTAACTTACATGACCGACTCAAAACATTTACATAAAACGAACCAAGGCTCCCTACCACTGGAAGAACAGACGGGGAACGAGTGACCCGTACAGCGGAAGATAGCAGCGATAGAGTTACGAATACGCGTCATGCGATCCAGTCCAGACTCATGGTAGGGGCCCACCTACCCCGAGACAAACACGAAATCCCGCACACCGAAATACTCACAATAACATACCGATCAGCTTCCAATAGTAAAAATTATAATGTTTAACTATCATCTACGTGCATCAAAGTATAAAGTGAACTTACGTACAGTACGAACGCAAGACAAACGACTATAAACTAGTCTTATTTTTCTATTACTCGAATGAATACATATTTTGAATCAAACACGTTTCAAAAATAAAGACGACCCTTAAAAGTACGAATGTTAATAAAAATATTATTTAAATAAAATATGGTGTGACGTAGAATGCAAAGTTACTATTTTAGAACGCACTAGAAGCCAAGTCGTGTAGCGTACACGCAGAAGTCGGCGCGATCACGCGAAGTGCGCGTGCGCCGCGATGGCCCGTGCTAACTAACAGGCGACGGAGAGCAGACGGATTTAATTACTGAGATGCGTCTGAGACGTGTCGTTTGGAAATTACCTCCATTATGTGTCGAAACTATAAAATTTAACGAAAGCAAAAAACACGACAAAACGAGAACCAACTCACAGCCTACGTTTATGAAAACCCGATGCCACTTCCCGAACGAAGCGTCGCCGTTATCAAAGAAACATTTAAAACTAAACGATTAAAGTAACCGTACGAACCGAAGAGGAACGCGGCCTTGCGGCCGGTTGTCAAAACAATTTCACCCTCGATCCTTATTAAATAACTTTGTACATTGAATCCAAATGTCGACACGTCATTTTGGATAGGCACTCTCTAGGCGGGGCGGCGAGTGGTCGCCGCGTCATCGGCCTCCGTGGGACGGCCCGTTGGCCAACCGCATGAGATCAGTGGAACCGGCCGGCAGCGGCCGTGGCGACCCTAACACCGCTCTAAGACGACGTCAGATACGACGAGAACGTGTGGTCGACCCAGTCGCCAGCCACGCCGATCTCGCTCAGCATGTCCGATACGTCCGGCGTGCAAGAGAACTCAAAATGTGACCCTGATGATGAGGACGCCGTCTCGAAGGAGTCTATATCCGTCGTTAGCGCGTCCAGATCGACTTCGCAATCCGTGGGCAGCGGGAGCAAGTCTGTGATGGAGTAGAGATCTGTTAGGTCTGATTGCTCGCGGCGGTTGTGGTCTTCATAGAAGCAAGCGGATTCTGGGGAGTCTGGCGAGCCAGTTGGCGATGCTGGCAGAGGTGGAGGTGCAGGAGTTTCGACCGGTACGCTGAGCACGGTCGGTGCTGGTCTCCTCCGCCTAGTGCCGCCTCTGTTGTTGTTTGAGTCCGCTCTCTGCTTGCGCTTTGGCTTCGTCACGCCTCCCGTCTTCTGGCCTGATCTGTCTGACTTCGCGGTCTTCTTGCGCGGCCTGTACTTGTAGTCGGGGTACTCCCTCATGTGTAGCTGCCTCAACCTCTCCGCCTCGTCAATGAATGGTTGTCGCTCTTCATCATTGAGCGTTTTCCAGACACGGCCAAGGTTTTTAGATATCTCCGCGTTGTGCATATCTGGAGTCTGCTCACAGATTTTCCTGCGCTCAATCTGCGACCACACCATGAACGCATTCATCGGCCTCTTTATGTGGTTCGGGTTGTTCTTCTTTGTCTGCGAACAAGAGATAAACTCTATTAGCTGAAATCACGTTTTCAAATTTTACAGGCAATTTGTGCCCAACTATAATGTAAATTCGCGTTCAAGGTGGAAAATCAACGTAATTTGTTTAATTGTGGGAGCACTATTATTATTTCAGGCATGTCCGATTCGCGGAGTCGGGCCGCGGCCAATTAGTATGCAAGACGGTGCAACATTAACTCAAGTGTCCTTACTATTAATGATATTGTTATCATAAGCATTATTATTATTACAAATGAGTCCAAATCTCTAGAACACATCGCTATTGCGCTGTTTACAACTTCGCGGTTGTGACAATTTATAGGCATAGTTTCATGAAGATTTGTTCTCGTATTGTTCTGATATCTTATTTGTTGAGACACTATTGATATTATGATTTACTTTTCCGCGTTTCCAATATCAATATAGTTCACGTAGTGGAAGAGTACGGCGTGATAATGTTTTAGGTGTCTACCTCGTAACCTAATTTACATTCTGTATACAGTGATATCGCCAAGCGGAGCTATAAAACTAATGTTCGTACCAACTGCAGTAATCGTTTCCGTGTTTCGGTCGAATATAAAACATTGACTAACGAGGATGTGTAAGGACACAGGAAGTTATTATCAAATCATGTAGGAAGCATTCAGAGGACGATTTTGTATGGCCAGCTGTTTTTCCTTGAAGATAAGCCTCGGTTTAGAGGGAAAGTCTGATAGCTTAGGGGGATTAAGGAAATATCGATATACGAGTTGAGGGTTGGCCTACTTGTGTGCCGATCAATCGATAACACCCAATCGTTTAGTCACTGTTGCGATAAGCGACCGTTTGCCTGCTGTATCTTATTTTTATTTAACTTCATACCCAAGGTTAGATTTTAGATGTCTAGATTGTCGATCCTGATTTCTGTGATTTTGCAGTTTATTTTACTTTTGGCCAAACAAATATTAGAAACAAGACTATTTCTTTTAAAATCAACGAAAATATATGATCGTTTAATGGTACTTAAGTGGTTGGTATACAGAACACAAGATAATTTCATGAAGTTATCATAACGCGCCACGTTTGGTTAATAGCGAATAAGGGCCCAGCTTTGGCTTTTGCGGAAATCTTGTAGCCATGTAACACGAGGTCGTAATATGTATAACCTTGTGCTTAAACTGGGCTTTTAGTCGCGAATCTCAAAGCACCGCACCTTGGGTTTGAATAATAAAGGTATTATTCAAACCCCACTTTCGCTAAACTTCGACGTTAACTTTGCAGGAAAAAAACAAGAGTTCTTGTGTTATATATTTTTAACTAGCAGTTTCCCGCGACTTCGTACCCGGTCGACAACAGCGCACTAACACAAACATCCAGATGCAAGCCCATGTTTCTAGGTCATACAAAGATTACTCTTTTGTGGGAATCGAATCTGTAGCTACTCCATCTAATGAGCGAAACGGCCTACGCTCTAACGATAAGACCAAGGTGTGGTAATATCACCGTCGACATAACCATAGCAAAAAAAAAGGTTTTGTCAGATGGTAACTAAATCAAGATTAGTACGCCCACACTACCTCTCAAGGTGAGTTGAGTAGAGGTAGGCAGTTTTTGTCCGATAACCAGATTATAGTAGTCGCATTATAAGAAGTCCGATATGACAGCTCCATTTGATTAAAATAATAATATTTATTACCAAGACTTAAGAGATATTTCCATCTAAGTCGTCCCGTCGCTCCTTGCAGGGTAGGTAAAGAATGCATAGCTCCAACAGGCTCTTTCATTACAAACCTCTCTAGCTTTCTCCACTCTCACCTTGGCATGCTATTCAGATTTTTCAAAGAATAAATAACGTTAGAGATCAAGTATAGGCGTATATAGAATAAATAATGCCATTTAATACATGTAATTTTTCTTTGTGTATGAAAAGAACTATGAATGCGAAGGAAGCAAGAGAGTTATGTAAGGAATGAACTTGATGTAACTCTGCACTCTCCGCCTATCCCGCAAGGGATCAGACGAGATGAGATCAAAGAGCATTCCTTGCTCTGAGAGATAGATATACAGATTTTTGCTTTAGCAATTTTACTAGTCAAAGCAGAATTCTCATTTTAATTTTAGTGTAGCAGGTATAGTTATTATTATATTTGGGTATATTTTTTATTCGTGCGGCAATTTGTTTTGGGCCAACTGCACCGGCTCCAACTCGATTAATCACGTGTCCGTTTGCTGGTTTTTGTTCGTGACTATTTGTTGCTAGGTGGAAGTTTTTTGTGGCTTGTTTTTGCTCAATAAGCGCGTCGAGTTAGATCTGATTTTATTCTAAACATATTGAAGTTGTTATTAGAGGACAAGTAAAGGTTTGAGTGTTTCGTTTGATTCTATTCAGTATTCAGTCCTAGTGTAATACAGGGTAGATCTATTTTTTTATACCAGGCACGATTCCTAACTTTGTACTTTTATCTAGGATTTTTCGATAAAATATTTTATAGATGCGATGAAATTGTATGAAAGATTACCTAAGGTGAAAGAAAGAACTTGTTGTAACTATGTACTCTCTGCTATAAGAAATCTGGCGCAATGTACTCGTATCTATGTGACTGAGCCACATAGTGCGAAAACCGGACGATCGTTCGGATTGGACGGGCAAAAAGAAAAGATTTTAGAGTGGAGACCACGTCTTAGTAAGCGCAGCCTACCAGATGGACCGACTTTTTTGTAAATATCGCAGGAAGTCGTTTGATGCAGGTAGCATCGGAACAGTTGCGCTGGAGAGCAAATGGGAGGCCTATTGAGCAGTGGACGGGTATAGGCTGAGATGATGATATATCTATATTAAGCTACCCAGATAGATAGGAAACCTCAATAATACTTTTTGCATCCTTAAATTCGAAGTATTCTAACCCAAAACCTCACAATTGCCAGCCACACCATGTTCTACTCTACCAATGAGGCAATTTAACCCATTACTATAAAATATTATCCTACATAGATTCAATACAAAACAAACAGACCAAGATAAACCTATAAACTTATAATTTAACACCACTTCACGCGAAGTGGCCATTTTAAACCAGCATTACATGCTCATGGTAAAATCGTAAAGCAAAGTAAATACACTGAACTTAAAAGGCCCGCAATAAAACTTGGTTACAAGTGAAATAGAACATCTATAGCAGTTAATGTTCTGTTACCGTTTTAGTAAATTGTACGTTACGATTTTGTAAAGAAAATTGTAGTTGAAGGAAGCGTTATTACTAAGAACGTTATTACTATCGTTATAACGTTACATTTTGGAATTCGTGAACTAATTTTATGGAGTTAATTCGTCAACAATTTTTGAGGCACTTTGGTTTGGTGCGGTGTTTGTAGAGATCACCAAAGTTTGGCGTTCGACTTGAAAAACTTTCTGAGATAGGTGACCGTTTGCCACACTTTCATATTTAAGCATTTTCATGCTTTGACTTATTTCAAAAGACGCTGAGATAGCGGTCTCGACTACACCTTTATGTGAGAGTTTTTAAGCCAAGTTGAAAGCTAAACTTCTAAGCATCTTCACTACGTGGGGGGTGGCAAAGGTGTACTGTGTACACTCAAATTACGATGACAGTGTTAGATTTATCAATGTCATAGGGGGTAAACCTATGACTTGCACAATTCCTATATCCAGAATGCTATTAGGAATTTTCCGACACTGAAAAAATACCTCAGCAACACTTTGTCTAGTCTTGGAACTCGTGATCACCAGCTGCAAAATCCGCCACTAGACCAAAGGTATATTACAATGATAATGTTTATAATTATAACATGTGAAAGCTGGATGCTTGCAAAGCCGGTCTCTGTGGCGATGTTTGGGAGGAGGTATTCGTTCTGTACTAGACATTTTTCGGCTGATACTAAATATGTGTCTATAAGAAAGAACCCTGTTGGAACTCTGTACTTTTTGCTTACCCCGCAAGGAATCTGCCGTGATGATATAAATGTGTAAAACCACATCAAAAAACGAGAGACAATGTACTCCTATCAACCAGACTGCAGCATTTTATCAGAAACCATTCCCACGTATGTAACCTACACTTATCTGTATATGGTAACAAATAAATGTGATGCATCATCGGGGAACTTGTAAACCGGACTGTACCCGCCATATAACTGTACGTTTCCCGTTTCGCACAATTATCTATATTTGTCTATCTAATCTAAGCCGAGCTAACACGTGAACATTGCAAAATTGTTGTGTTTTGCCAACCTTCCAGTTATGGTAGTTATGGTGTTGCCAACAGTTTACTTTTTATGAAACTGTAACATATGTACCTTATTTTGAAGATTGACTATAGTAGAGGCACTCGTAGCGGGCACTATGGTTTAGTAGCATTTGGCTTGATTAGTCTGGGATGGGTAACCGTTTGAGTGTTACGATTTCAAGGCACAAACACCCTTTGAAACCATTTAAATCGTAAATCCGGTTTAACGAAACCATTAAAACTTTAAGGAATAATTACTAGTGTGAGGCTATATTTTATTAATGTATACATATTAAATGACTGTCTCTCTGAGTTTCTCGTCAGATCTTTACAGTGACAGCTGCGTTTTGATCCATTGGTAGATGTAGTAAATATATATAATAATTTCTCACGTTAGTAAGCGCTGTTTTGATAATTAAATATAATAAAACTTGACTTTGACTTTAGTAGTCGCTCGTAGCGCTGTGCGACCGCGGTATTCTTACCGATTACCAAGGTTAAGCAGCGTTCGACTCGGTTGGCCCGAAATGTGTGACCGTTTGTGGCATTTTCATATTTGAGCGTCTCCGTGCTTCGGAAGGCACGTTAAGCCGTTGGTCCTGGCTACCACTTAATGTGGTAGTCGTTAAGCCGAGTTGGAAGCCTTAAAGGCGGCTTGATAAGTTCCAACAGCAGGTGGCCACAAACCTGCCTCCACCTTTCCGCTCTGGGTCCGCGTGGTGAAGTATGACCTGATCTCTCTTACCTCGATTTGTGAGGGAGGCCTTTGCTCAGCAGTGGGCAGTATAGACTGATTATTGACTTTAGTAGTAATCTATATATCAAAAATATTTTCATCTCTACATATGTATTGGCAACAATAAACATGATCTACTTTAGTGATTATTTACAATTCGAAATCGCATAAAAGAATCCAATCATAAATAAATAATCATATTTTTTTTACTCTACATACTGGCAGCACTAAACGTAGTTCACTTTATTATTATAAGCGCGTCGTCGTGGAGTCGGCTCTACAAGGGCACCCGGTTTGCTTCCTGGACGAGAAGAGATTGCTTACCACTCTATGTATCAATGTCTTGTGGATCGACAGTTTAGAATGACCTTTGTACAATCTCTAGCTCTACATATAGAGTTTTATAACACTAGAAATAAAACATTTTTTTTAAGATTTTGTTACGGAATCTATGTATATATCTATCTATATCATCACACCAGATCCCTTGCGGGGTAGGCAGAGAGTACAGAGTTCCAACAGGCTATTTCCTTACATACCTCTCTGGCTTCCTCCACTCTCTTAGTACGTCTCATACACGCTCCCAGTTACGGAGACTCTTGACTTGACCTTCAGATAAGAGTTGGTCTATATGGTCATGGTAAGATAGTCTAGGTTTCCCCGGTACCTACATCCTTCCACTTTCGCATTGTATATCTGTTTTGTCATTTCTTCTTCTGACATTCTTTCTATACGCCCGAACCAACAGAGCATACCCTTTCTCATCTTTACAGCGATACTATCTTTCATACCTAATCGCTTTCTTACTACGCTATTGCGATACGGTCGATACTGTTACGGAATCGTCGGTATATATGGTCATAGTGCCTATGGTCATGGAAAGGTCCTTTAGTTTTTATAACACATAAAATGATACAATACTTCTTTTTTAATATTTTGAGATGAAAAGATTTTACAGCACCCATGGTCACGGAAAGGTCCCAAAGTACTCACAATACCACATACCAAGGGAATAAACCATATATATTCTTGTATTCTATAGCGAAAAAATCGGTATATATGGTATCATACCGAGTTGATTATAAGGTCCTGGGTTCAAATTCTAGGTTAGGCAAAATGTGTGTGTTTTTATAGAAAAAATTACATTAGGAATTCAAAGTTATGCTAGGCAAAATGTAAAGGCAATATGGTCATGATACTCATGATTACTGGAAGGTAACGCACTCATGGTCACGGGAAGATTCTACAGCATGCATGGATATTGTACAATCTCTTAGTCCATATATAGAGATTCATAGCACAGGAAATAAAACTATTTTTTTCGTTGTTATCGCGGAAAGTCGGCATATATGGTCACCGTACCGCGGTGATTATGAGGTCCTGGGTTCAAATTCTAGGTTAGATAAAATGTGTTTTTTCTTTAGAAAAATTTATGCCAAGCAAAATGTCAGTAGGCTCGCCGCCTATAACATTGAGATTAAAAGTCGTCGTCTATATGCCGGTTTATGTGTATACCTCTGCCACCCCGGCGGAACCGTAAGTCTGACTTTTTTATGATAACAGAAAATAAGGTTCCTATTTATAAAGTTCAATCTCTGCCATCATTAGAATCTTCGAGAAACAACGCAATAACTATCCAATCGTCAAAGTAAACTTAATAACAATAAATTCTTATTGTTTACCCAAATATAGAAGGTATAATACTAACATAATACCATAAATAAAGTCCCTATAATCTCCCATATCATTAACGTCATCATAATTAAACATTTATAAGGCATTATGGACGATTCTAACTGGAACTGTCTAAGATAATAGTACGCAATGCCTATAAAAGTAAACGAAATAGGTACTTAAATACAGCTCACGGCATTATTCACTATAACCAAACGCGACACGTTACGGAAACAGCATGAAATGATCGTTAAATGCTATTCTGTAAGCCGCTTGAGCGCCATTAAACCAGAAGTTCCCAAGTCTTGGGGGGCGTAGAGAGAAATGAAGGGGGCAGAACACGAAAAAAAAATTAACGCGTAAATTAAACATCACAATGTCACATTCATTCTGTTTGTCACTGTTTCAAAATGTATTCGTCGTTCAGAAGAAGTTCAGAAGTATTTCAATGACAGAAATCATTTCGGCAAAAACGTTTTAAATTTGTTTGAAGTTTATTTTGTATAAATTAGAATTAAAATAAGTACGAGTTGTTAAAGTAATGTGCTTTTTTTATTGGAATGATAAAAATAAAAAGGAATGGTGTATGTAAATATTATTTATAATACGGAGGGCTCAACAAAAGAAAGATTGGGAAACCCTGCTTTAAACGGTCATTTCACGAAGTTATCGTGACGTACCGCGTTAAGTGTTTGCGAATAAAAGCCCAGTGTGTATTTTAAGTGTATGCACTACATTTGGTATTGCAGTTTATAGAAAACGTAATGGTTTAAGGACTATCTTGCCATGATTAAATATAACATGTCTTATCTGATGGGCAAGTCAAGAGTGCACGTAACAGGCGGTGTGTATAAAATGAACATGAGAGTGGAGGAAGCGAGAGAGATCTCTAAGGAAAGACCTGTTGGAATTCTACTCCATGTCTACCTTGGAAGGAAGCTGGCGTGATGATTTATATTTATTGTTTTATTTCTGTGTACACTATCGCCGACGATGGAATGTCCCAATGTTATAATAAACTTACGTATTAACTGAGATACTAGGCACAACTCCAGACTTAGGACTTAAACTGACATTTTTTCTTTAGAACAATTATATTTTGTCTGACCTAGGGTCCAAACCTAGAGCATAATGATCGCCACGCGCTTTATGTGCGACTAGACCAGCATTTCAGCTAAATATTTTTGGATTTTATAACATAATTATTTATGATTATAATCTAGTCGTTCATGCCCCACTGCTGGGCATAGGTTTCCATTATCCTCTACTTTAGGATTTTGAGGGCCACTAATACATAAAGGCGTCCAGTTCATCGCACCATCTAATACAGTGATATTTAAGTGGTGTGGTAATTGTTGTCAGTTAAAATTTAAGTTTTTATTTAGCCTATCGTTTAATTAAATCACCGCAACAACAAAACTAGGAATTAACGTAACAAAAATAATAGAATTAAAATAGGAAACTAAAAATTCCGCGAAGAATACTGGTTTTATATATATTTAAATAATACCGTTTCCTTGATGGAAGTGTTTAAAAATCATCTTCATATGTATAACGTCGTGGCCTCTACCAAGGTTTCGCAAAATACCGGAATTGGGTGCAAACACGTGAATAACGAGGAAGTGGTATCGGCCTTCACGCCAATCGATACAGCCTATAATGCTAGTTACGTGTTACTCACACACAAACATATTTATATATTTATGTAAATCCGCCATCACGCTCCGAGAAGATTGAGTTGTGAACTATGTTGCAGATTTTTTTGAAATGTGAAAGTTGGAGGACTTTTGGTGAAGTTAAAATATTAATATAAGTCAAAACATGGTAAGGTGTAGCTTGCTTTTTGCAGAATAGTGACTCTTCTCTATCTTTGTTGACGTCATTTATGTTATTCAACAGAAAACGTCTACATGGGGCCTGCGAGGGGTCAGCTTTGGTAAAGGTGTAAACCCATTTTTCACCTAAGATTTTAAGTTTCAGGGTCTCGGCTCTAACGACAGCTTACAATGTCGCTAGATTTTAAATCGATAATGCTTAACTCACAACGATATAAATTTGATAATATAAGTATTCTAATTAGGAGAATTCATGTTCCTATATATCAGAAGAAAGAATGACAAAACAGATATACAATGCGAAAGTGGAAGGATGTAGGTACCGGGGAAGACCTAGACTATCTTACCACAACGAAATAGACCGAGTCTTATCTGAAGGACAAGTCAAGAGTCTCCGTAACCGGCGAGTGTGTATGAGACGAACTATGAGAGTGGAGGAAGCCAGAGAGGTATGTAAAGAACCTGTTGGACCTCTGTACACTCTGCCTACCCCGCAAGGGATCTGGCGTGATGATATAGATGTTCCTATAAAAGCTCTTGACATAAAAGCTTTTATAAAAATCCTCCTAATTATTATATAAATACTACTAATAACACTTTAAAATTTAGCTTTAAGTGGAATTAATGTTCATGTAGGAGGTGTTAAGAAGTTTTTCTAGAACATAAAATAACACGTTTAAGCTAGTAAATATCATAAAATGACTATTAATTATCGCGTATTGCAAGTTTTGATTGGCTAAAATATAAACATTTCATACATTTTAACCGTCTATCTATCTATCTATATCATCACGTCAGCTCCCTCGCGGGGTAGGCAGAGAGTACAGAGTTCCAACAGGTTCTTTCCTTACATACCTCTCTGGCTTCCTCCACTTTCATAGTTCGTCTCATACACACTCGCCGGTTACGAAGACTCTTGACTTGCCCTTCAGATAAGACACGGTCTATTTGGTCATGGTAAGATAGTCTAGGTCTTCCCCGGAACCTACATATTTTAACCGTGTTTCTTTTAATAAAATTATAATGCAAATAACATTTTTATATTAAGAAGGTTAAATCGCAAAAAAGCGGCCGCATTCTCAAAACCGGCACCAAGGAAATATTAATGAAGATGTTCGACATTTGCTGCGGAACAAAAGCCGAGGACTGCCGATTATTTGCCTGTCCCTGCCTTTTGTCCAGAAACCAGATGAGGTCTCACTTTGTTTCTAAGTAATAGTCTGAAGTTCGTTTTTTATTAAAGTAAAAGCTTTATAAATGTATTATTACTCAAGCAATTTAATCCAGTTCGAGTGAACATAGATTGGAAATCCGGACGCCATCTTGCAGATTATCAAGTTTCGTCTTTTTAAGCGAGAATTCTTTTTGTATTATTCTGTCGATAATTTCGTTCACGGAACAAAGATAATAATTGATTGATAATTGTTTATTAGAGAAAGAAAAAGACCCATCATCTTACTCATTGAAGAGTATAAAGCGGGATTGGCTTAGGTTTTCCGCATCCATATTTTGTCGAAGGTATAAAGGTTTTAAGATGAAAGGGTGCAGCTTATTCCCATAATAATAAATTATTTATTTAGTCCGACCTAGGATTCCCCTATTTTATCGGCACCCGACATCGTCAATAAAATATGGGTGGTATAATACGCCTCTGTCACCCCTACATGGAGAATGTCGCCGTAATGGTGTTTATTTATTTGTGTGCCTAGGATACGAACACTGGGCCTTGTGATCTCGATCCATATCAGCCACAATCGACTTTTTTGTATCATTATAATGAAACAGTTTACTTATAAACTTAAACGATACTGCAATAAGGTCGGAATTTCTTTAAGAGAAAGTATATCCTAGATTAGGCACGGATACACTTTCTATTCGTTCATCGTCATCTTAAAAATTGTACCACAACATAATAAAATTAAACGTTTTTTAAAAATACTAACTATTAAAATTTATTTCTTCCTAAAGAGTTTAGTGTTAATGCAAAATTATATCTTTCACTAAAAAAATACATTATACCTTTAAGGAAAGAACTGCAAGATTTTTCTTAGAATATATTTTCATCTTATATTTACATAATATATACTTCAGCATATTTTTTATCTCGTAGCGCTGTGCGACTGCGGTATTCTTACCGATCACCAAGGTTAAGCAGCGTTCGACTCGGTCGGCCTGAGATGGGTGACCGTTTGTGGCAGTTTTCAATTCGAGCGTCTCTGTGCTTCGGAAGGCACGTTAAGCCGTTGGTCCCGGTTACCACTTAATGTGTCGTTCAGCCGATTTGGAAGCCTTAAAGGCGGCTTGATAAGTTCCAACATCAGGTGGCCACAAACCTGCCTCCCACCAATCCGCACTGGGTCCGCGTGGTGGAGTATGACTACTCTCTCTCACCTCGATTTGTGAGAGAAGGCCTTTGCCCAGCAGTGGGCAGTATAGGCTGATATTATTATATTTTTTAAACAGAATATTGCCAAAAAAACTGGAATAGAAAAAAATACCAACAAGGCAAGGCAATAAAAAAAAACAATTGAACATGATCTTTAAACCACCGAACACTATAACCTCTTATTTTTAATGAACCATTTCAGACGCAGCATTAACTCGATATAGGTATTATGTACAAATAATGAGGCAGAGAAAAGGCAGGATTACTCGCACAAGGAAGTGAATATAAATTCTGTATAAGTCAAGGATCGTATTCAGACGCAATAGGGATGCGTATTATCTGCCTCATATTGAACGGAGTTTATTTACTACCGCTTCCAGTGCGACCCACAACTTGTATGTGTAAATGATCTACGCTGTTGGCCGCAGAACCTTTACAGCTTCACCGGACAAGAGGGCGAGCGTGCAACCACTACGCTCGACCCAGAAGGGCAAGGGGGCAACTAGCTCAAGAGCACCTCAACGAGGAACGGCCTCGGCTTGGGCAGTCGGGGGAGGGCGTTTACTAGGTGTCTCGCCGTGGTGCTCTGCACCGACCAGCGGCAAGGGATTCTTCGACCCCGCCGGCGATGTCGGTGTCTGATCTTGTGTGCGGTATCTGTATCCGAAAGAATGGATGTAAGGGCATCGGGAGGGTCGGTGAGAACATGCCGCGGACGGCGGTAGCGGCTGATTAGCTGAACCCTATGATTTGTGGGTTCGCAAAATAACGGGATGACGCCTTCTTCGCCTTAATAAAGGCGCGAATAGGTTCAAGACCGAGATCAGAATGGAGAATGACCCACAACACACATGGTAACCACATTATTATTTAGTAATCATCAGCTGAAGGACAAAGTTCTCCCCTAACGACCACCACAACCACTGGCTTCGTGCTAAACGCATCTAGCTTTAACCTGCAACCCTTAACAGGTCATCAGTCCATCTTGTAGGGAGCCTGCCCACTTCTAGTCTTCTAGTACATGGTCCTCATTCAAGAACTTCTCCAGCCTAACAAATTATTATTTATTTTGAGGGTCGTTTTTAAAAATGTATTACACAAAAAGCGAATGCAATTCAATTTAAAATTTATGGTTATTAACTAGCTCAAATTCCAAATTTAAATTTTAGTTCACATGATTCTAATTTTGAATTTATAAATGTTAAGTCACTATTATTCTCTTAATTAAAAAAATCATATTCATTTAAAACAGTTTAGCTGTTATTTGGAATACTTAAGTGTTATTTAAGTAACAGTTATTTTTGAGTCAAAAGTAGTAACCCTATACGAATACAGATTATTAAACAACTGCGTTATTCAGTTGACATTTAAATACCTACTTAAGCTATATTAATTTAATGCACTATATCAATTCACACTGTACATGGCAATCAGACAATTAGTATTTCCAGAATGACCTCTTACGCAGTTTTATTTTATATTGGTCGCTAATATCAACGAAATCGCAGTAACATATCAATCTTTTAAAATAGTGTGCTGAAATTTGAACTTTATTACTTATACTTAAAGTTAAAATTAGAACGTGATATCGGTGTTGGATGACAGCTTTACGCTTATACGTCTTCAATAAGAAAACGGTTCTTGACTTTATTATATTCATACAGAAAATTATTTATATCTTTATTTAAATATGTGGGAGCTAAAAATAGCTTTTAATGAAACACCCATTTCCGCTTTTAAATATTCGTCGCAGATGACTTTAGCATGTTGTTCTTTTGAAATTTAACTTATTCCTATATATTTAAGGTACAAAAATAGTGCGCAATTTCATACGTTGGGAAAACTATCTGATCCTTCGTAACACGGGTAGAGATGGACTCTACTATACAGTCAAATTTCACTAACGATGTCAGGTCCCAATTTAATAAGAGGCAAGCCTATTGCCGCTATACTTAGCATAATTCCAGACTCCAGGCAGTTACTAAAAAATTTATAATAGAAATAAAAATCTCCACAAAACTTTATTCAACCCAGGACCTCGTAATCACCATACACACTATACGCCACTATACGACCAAATCCATGCAATTAAAGTTTCTTTCCTTCTTCAGCCGAAAGACGTTCGCTGCAAGTCAAAGGCCTCCCCAAAGACCGCTACAACGATCGGTTGCGAGCTGTACGCATTTTTACGCTATTAAAATTTTGCAAAGTCATATGCAAGACCAAAATCTATTAGACAAAAAAATAACATTAACTTTCTCAATTAGCCATCATTACTCAAATAAATAAGCCGCCATAATAACTGGATACGACGACCAAAACAATGCTTTCACTCATCTCAAAAAACCAAATACCCATTTTATTGATACACCCACACGCAGTCACGACCCGGTCCGACCTTTTATACGTATTTTGACCCCCTTCGGTGCAGATACGTTCATTTTGACCCTCTTTTCGCCATAATCGTCTATTCATAAATGAACACGATGTGAATTTTAACGAACTTTAACCTATAAAGCGACGCATGTTAGTACGTGCATATAGAACATTGTCATATATTAATGGAGTGCAGACACGACGTTGTTCTTTTATAGTTTCCGCACTCGTAACATTTTAGATGGTTTTTGGATGGTTATTTGGATTGTCCCGGTATTCTTAACAAACTATACTTTAATGTCCTTCAGAAGTCAGTAAGATTCAATCCCCCACTGTCAATTCCTTTCTCATCCACAAATTACAGGCAGAATTCATTCATTGTGCGAGCGAGCAGGGATTTCAATAAAATATGTACTTATTGCTCGACCCATTCCCTTCAAAAAGCTGTACGATTTTTCACATAGTAAAAATAAAATTTTTTGTTGTGTACTAAATCAGCGATTGTTAAAACATCTTTCTTAAACTATATTATTGCTAAACGTGGAAAACTGTAATTGGCTTTGCACTACCTATTTATGTTGCCTAACATTTTGTATGTAGCTGTTGGTTTTCCTTAAAATAAATAAAGAAATTATTTTAGAAGTGATGGCAGATTAAGTGAAAATTGAGAAAGAAAGAAAAACCGTTTATTTGAAATGAACATTACATAATAAAAGTAACTGACCCGGCAAGCGGGTTCTGCCATATAAATTATTTATAGTGAATATTTTGGTTGTAAAGGGGTATGAGTGTGAAAATTCGGGGTTATAGCGGTAAGAAATTTACTTTAGGACCTATTCTCATTATTACCAAATATACATAAAAAAAATCATAAAAATCGGTCGAGCCGTTTCGGAGGAGTGCGACCACAAACACCGTGTCATGAGATTTTGTATATATATACACGACAAGTAGAATGTGCCCGTTACAAAATGACAAAAATTAAGTGTGTTCTTATTGGGAAAGAACATGTTGATAATCTGTAATCTTTGCCTATCCCGCAAGAGATGTGGCGTTATAGATAAATGTATTTTAGTTAAGATGCTAACAATACTTTGAATTAAACATTGTTAAGCAAAGTTGGGTGAGGTCAGATTATAAATTATTGACAGCATATAGAAAGTGAATCTCTATTGGCATGTTAGTGTATATAGTCGTGATAAACTGTCAGATCAAGGTTTTACAAAGGCATATTGGATATTTGATGGGGTTATTATCGAAACTAAAGAAAAAAGTAAGTTTCCGATTATTTTTCAAAGTATTCAGCTATCATTTTTTGTACCTACGTAAAGGTACAGTGGGAATATTAAATTCGTTTTTATTCTTAGCGAATTAAAATATGGTATGATGAAACGAAAAATTTTGGCATATTGTACAAGAAACGGTGAAAGTTCAAGATTGTAAATTTAGGTGAATATTAAATTTGACTTGGTTTTTCGTCTCTTTTATTTATATTTTATATGCTAAGTGAAAATTGTTCGATGAAACGGCAGATTACCTTAAATTGTACACAAGATGTCGACAAAAATTACAAAAAAATAAACGCCTCCTCTGTGAACGATCGCTACTCTATGCCCGTTTAGAAGCTTTATGTACACAGTCATACAAATGGGTCGATATCCATTTGTGTGTTTGTATACTAATTTGGCATCGCCAAACAAAGCAATGGATTATTATTGTCTGGTACAATGGTACCGACTTGATAAATGATCAATAAATTATTAAGTAGATGGTGACAAGTGTGGTTTTGGCTTGGCAATTGAAATAATCGATTTTTGAGACTTTTTAGGGCTAAGGCCAATTATAAGTAAGTATCGTTGACCGAATAGAATATTGATATAAATAAGTACGATCAAGCGACTTTAAACCTTTATTTGTTACAAATAGATTGCTTATTTAAATAATCTAATTTTGTGTTATATCATTACTGAATTCGATCAGCGGTATATTTATCGTGAAGTGTTAATTTGGTCAAATAGTGACTGAATTAAAAATATTGATTTTAAAATCCAAAACTAAGATATAGTTGAGAGTTGAGTCTGTTTAAGAATAATAGAATTCGAATTATAGATAGATAGATAGATAGACATTATTTCTAATAAGGTGAACATGTATGTGTTAATACTTGTCAATATAGCAAAAATAGATTTTATTATGTTAGTAAAATTTGTTAAAGAAAATATATTTCATACATAATAATAAATAAAAAGTAATAATATTACCCCTGTTAGGAAACTGTCCCACCATTAGGCACGGACCTCCTCTCAAACTGAGAGGGTTTAGGCCATAGTTAACCACGCTGTCCCAGTGTGGGTTGGCGAATATCACATACCTTCGAGAAACTCTTAAGTATGCAGGTTTCCTCAAGATGCTTTCCTTCACCGTTAAAGTAAGTGATAGTTAATTTTTAATACGCACATGTTTTTGAAAAGACAGAGGTGCGTGCCTGGGTTTGAAACCGAGACCTCTGACTTTGCAGTCCAACGGTCTAACCACTAGGCTATCACTGTTTTATACATATTCAACAAAAATATTGTACGAGTAATTTGTATTATAATGGCGTGTGTTTAAACAGACAAATATTTTATAAGTTTAATTAACATATTCAGAACGTCTGCGGTTTTCTTTATACGGTCACTAATTTAGGCTCTTTTTGATTTAAATAACTAGTCCTCCATATTAATAAAATAATACTTTATGTATAATACCAATCCAAATTAATAATAAGTGTGAATCATATTACTCACAAGTTGGTAACTTGTGCTATTATTTTAAGTATGCCACGAATATGGTTACCGTTTGACAAGTAGTAATATTTTTATTTACATATTTAAAGCCGAATGAAATAACGACCCAATTTAAAAACAAGAACAAGAAAAATTAAACCTCATTTTATAGAAGTTAGGGTGCTAATTCAAATGATCGTATTTTTGAGTTGACACTTACATTCGGACTAATATTTAAGAGTTTATTAATTTTTGAACATAAATGGAAATAGTAATATTATAGATTAATAATATTAGATGTAACAGGTGGCTTGGGGTAATACAAAAGATGGTTGTTTTACCTAATATGGTTGTACAAAAATACAGGGCATTATAAATTTGTTAATAGTAGGTAACTCATCTATTATCTTTGTCAAAGCTGTGCGATGTTTTGGATATTTAACCACAAGGTCCTGAATTCAAAATCTAGCTCGTACAAATTGTTCTTTATTTATAGAAAGGTTCTCAGTCGCAACACGGAGTCTGGAATTGTGTCCATACAAGGTAATGACGTCTTTATTGCATCGGGACTTAAGATCGTCGACAGATTGTGACTGTAAACATTACACGTCTGTCGCCTTGAGGAATGTAGGCAATACGGTGTTATGCGGATTCCTTAAAAATCGATTAAAGATTTCTTAAATCAGTTCTCATCAATCAAAAACCTTATCATCACCGCAAATCACACGATTATCAGTTTCTGTTATTCATTTAAACACTTTATTTTCCTGAGAATACAGTCGTATATGCAATAAATTATTCGAACCACGAAGATATATTTAAAATAATTGGCCGAGCACCTTTTGAGTCAGTTTTTTATAATATACCAATAAATTATAGCCTTCAGAGTGACCACTAAAGAAGGTTGAATAACTCTTGAAGGGCAAAATGTCCAAATCTAAGGCACTGGTGACACATTTGTGTCCGAACAGTTAGATAAAAAAAGTCCTTTCGGTGACCAAAGGTTATCGCTACACCTGTACGTGATCAACATTTATTTTGGAATAACATATTAAGTTATACAAAAATATATTCAAAATTAAACTCTATCAGAAATGAGCATAGTTTATATTTGAATGCAGTGTAGTTGTTGGTTACTACGTTTTTAAGTGTGTATGCAGATACAATTGTTTATTTTTAGTACTGTGAAACGGAAAAGTGTAAATAAAAAATGCATTTGATTGTAATATATAGTACAATTGATTCCAGTTTTTTCATAGACAATTTAAATAAATAAAGTACTATGGAAATAGAGTCGCTATTTTAATATATTTTTTTCATTTGAATTGATTTAGCCCTATGTCTATTAGAAATTATTTCTGATCGTGGATTTAATATATATACAATTTACATACATAAACTGTATAAGATCTAACTCTTTTATATATTTTTATTGACATTGAATTAAATAATTATAATATGACATTATTATTATTTTATTAATTCTCGTATTCTATTTTATGAATTTTGATATCCTATTAATCATGATAGCCTATTTTATTAACTATGTCATACGGAACCTATATAATTAATTTTGACATACAATATTATACAAACTTGGCTTAGTGTGTAAATTTTGATAATGTCTGTATTTGATATCATTAAATTCTCAACTTCTGAGCTGAATTAAAAATTAATAATTTCAAGAAATAGATATAAGTTGTTTTAGTTGCGAAATATAATGATACTCTATGAATTATGCATGCCAGATATAGGCAAAACATGTAGATCATCTCATGAAACTAAAACCACTATAAGGATGGTACCCCATGTTTTCAGCAAAATGAAAGTCCATTTCCAATCTGTGTACAGATAATAAATCTTGCCTTGTGGTGGTGAATAATGCGCGTAGCCCTCATGAGCTCCCGGGTTCAAAGCCTTGGACAAAGATGTAATTTTTCGAT
Source organism: Phalera bucephala (assembly GCA_905147815.2). Lineage (NCBI taxonomy): Eukaryota > Metazoa > Arthropoda > Insecta > Lepidoptera > Notodontidae > Phalera > Phalera bucephala. The sequence goes on along the minus strand of LR990625.1, from coordinate 2,366,262 downwards.
TAAATAATTTCCAGTATCATGTGTGGCATTGTTCCCGGCACAATGGTAATAGGCCCGCCCCCTATTACATGCGACCTAACGTTGACGAAATATTGCAGGTACACCTTCGTCGCGGTGTAAACGGGTGTTTAAGGAATATAGGTGATTTTTTTATTATTTTCAACGTACAGATCTCGATTCAATTAACATATATTTTTTGCATTGTTCTTGATACTTGTGTTAGTTGGCGTGGCTAAGTGAGGCTTGTGGGCCAAGGTTCCCCCGAGCATGTAGCATCACGTACGCAGTTTAGTTTTTTTCTACAATTTAAACTATAAATCCTCGGATTTTAGGTCGGAGCCATGAAACCGGCGAATGCGAAAACTTAAGCACGGAAGCAAGAAAATATCCATTATTTGTGAAACACAATAGATTTCGCGTAAAATAGGAATATTGTATGGAAATGGTTTCTTTTCCAAAACAGGCAATTAAGTTATGGGCAAAAGTGGTGAAAAAAAGCTCTTTTTTGACAACCTAGCCATGTCAAATCACATATATCAGGAAATTAGCGCCATAATACTATTGAGTAGTAGTAATACAGTGAGTTATCTATCTTGAAGAACTATAGACTGTACAGAAAGATAATGTAGAGGTATGTAAGGAAAGAACCTGTTGGAACTCTGTACTCTCTGCGGACCCCGCAAGGGATCTGGCGTGAGGTTATAGATAGATAGATAGATAGATAGAAAGATAATTATTTAATGTTCTCTCTCATCCTTATGTAACATTTCCTATTTATTTTAAAGTCTAAACGTGTGTTTTTAGCCTGATTAGACATTCTAACCAGCCTGAGATAATTTTATATGCAGCTTAAGTAAAGAAACTTTCTTAAGGTATTTATGATTAGATATTTTATCATCGAAATGGCACCGTAGTTGTGCAGCTGGTAATTTGCCTTTAGTGTTAAAACGCCCATGATATTTTCGAATCGCTCATTTCACGGCCTATCCTTAGATATATATTGTAATTCCAATTTAGTTTGTATGTAAATAAACAATGAATTTGTTTTAGCGTGTCGTAATCGTTTCTATTAAACCGTTCTTTTCGAACGGACAGACTATTGGTATGGGTATTTTATTAGTATTTTTTTGTGGAACAATATGTAATTTAAAAAAAAAATCTTAGATGATTGTCGTTGACGTACATTTTAATTTTAAAAAAAATGTAATGTTGCCTCACACTATCACGCAACTGACATTTTTAAAATATAGCCAAAATATATTTTTTTTAAACTTGTTATGATAACTTGCAAAACGTTTAAAATAAATGTTAACATAAAAATTCAATTTGATATTATTTCAAATACGTTTTAAAATGTCGTAAACTGAAGCCATGGCATTTTGTAAAGAATAACCTTTAATAAAACCTTGAGTAAAAGTCTTTTGAGTGAACAATGCTCCACGCAGTGTGGCACCAGCAATAGTAATTGTAAGATTGGTTGCGAAACCTGATGGATGGGTGTGCACTCGAAATATAATTTTATATTTGCGAGTTTACTATCGTTTTTCATGGCTGTTATTTTGTAAGCGTTAAAAATTGGATAAGGTTTTTTATTTATTATTAATGCAAGCAAGCAGTGATAGTTTCGTGGTTAGACCGTTGGACTGGAAAGTCAGAGGTCTCGGGTTCAAACCCAGGCACGCACCTCGGTCTTTTTGAAAGCATGTGTGTATTAAAAATTAACTATCACTTGCTTTAACGGTGAAGAAAAAAATCGTGAGGAAACTTGCATGCCTAAGAGTTATTCGAAGGTGTGTGAACCGCCAACCCGCACTAGGCCAGCGTGGTGGACTATGGCCTGAACCCTTTTAGTTTGAGAAGAGAGCTGTGCCCAACGGAGGTACAGTTTCTTAACAGGGATAATATTATTATTATATATTAATAAATGAACACTGCTACGCTATTATTTAGGGTGCCCGGGGCGAGTTGTGTATTTATTGTCAATAATGTTAGATCCCAATATAATAGATGGAAAAACTAGACTTTAACTAACGATTTTTCGATGGAAAATAAAATTTTACCGAATCGTATCCGGCCCGAAACATGTTTTTGTTTTTATTTTGATATAAATGATTAAGGCAAAAGAAATATCCCAAAACTTGTCAATTTTTCTTGTTCAAAAATTACTAACTTATTTTTTTTAATTCATACTCATATTTTTTTCAATTATTATAGAAAACTTATTATTTTAACGTGATAAAAATATCAGCTTTGGTTATACCTAAACATTTTTTCCACAGTCCTATAAATATTAACGATATCAACCAAACACCAGCAGTAATAAATCACATAAGAAAAAAATATCTAAACTATAAAAAGCACACAAAGGCGTAGTGACAATGAACCGAATGGATCAATATCGCGCGGTAAGGGTCACAAGTACGAATCCTAGCTGTCATAACAATAACATAGTTTAATATACCTCATAGTATAGATGGAATTAAATTAATTTTAGTTTCGTTTATTTCACCCCTTCGGTTAGTTGGTACTTTTTAAATTCAATTTCTTCTTTCTTGTTTTCTTCTTTAAAAACGTAGCCCCACACTAGGATTACCTGTATCGTGGGTACGTTTACAAACAGGAAAATTCACATACACAAAGTTTTTTTAATATTATGGAAAAAAGATGTTCTTAAGAAGCTTAGTCTTAATCTGCAAAAGTTTAGGTATTTTAAAGCGTACACTTAATAATATTACATTAAATAGACTTTGCACTCTGACTACCCTGCAGGGCATCTAGCGTGATAATATAGATAGAAATATAATTGCTATATTAAATTAGCTTCGGAAGTAGAGACATATATGTTTACTGTGGTAGAGACGTCTTTAAAACATATAGACCAGAGAGTAAAAAATAAGTAAGATGAATTCCAAAATTTCTTCTTTTACATTTTTCGAAATCGAAACCCGTAGTATTGTAGCAATTCAACACTTATACCAAAAGATCGTCAAAGATTAAAATATTATTCATGTCAAATATCGACACCAGTTGTCTATTTAAAAAGAAAAAAATAGAACATTCTATTCACCTTACATGACTTTTGTGTTAAAATATAAACAAGCCATTATTTAGTTGCCTGTGTTAAAAAAAACATGTGATTACCTCTATGAGATTAGATAAGAGTAGAGACAGCAATACAAACGAAAGCAATTATTTAAATACTGCATGAAAACTAAAATGAATAAAGTTGATCAATACTGCCTTTTTATAGAGTACGTAATATGTGTGCGAAATATAAATATTTGTATTAAATACAAAAAGACAACGCGGTAGAACGAGGAGGAGATGGCGATACGAACTGGACACCTTTTTGAAAGACTAGCCTAACGTAGCAACGAATACAGAGGAGTGGAAAAGTGGAGGGGAGCCTTTGTCCAGCAGTGGGACACAAATGGCTCATAATAATTCGATCGATGCGATTCTTTTACAGAAAGCTGCAATTTTGAACACTTGTCGTTTAGTTAGAAAATTTTTGCAGACCGAGCAGAAGAACACCCACCCTAGCAATAATATACCTCCATCCACACTTGTTTCTCATGAACGTGCGTATACACTTCTCACTCACACACCAACCCCTGCACCTCTCACGTGACCATCACCATTTCTCGCCCCCCAAGAGACACAAACTTTCCAGTCAACCACATCCAACCTACCTAATTAATAACCTGATACGCACTTGCATATTAGTAAACCAGTAAAAAACTTCAGAAATAAAACAAAACAACACTAATAATAATAAAAAAAAGAAACATGAATGATAATTCTTTTCAAAGTAATTTATTTATTCAGAAACACACCAATAGTGCATATGTGCATGATTCTATTTTCGAATAGAATCATTTCTAATAAATAATCATTATATTCAAATTATGGAATATAAATGATCATACTTTTTCAAATTTAAATATGAAAACAGTCTTTCAAGTTAAAATAGAAAAGGCTCATTTTAACGTGTAGATTTTTTTTTATATTTAATAATTATATTGGTGTGACCAATCTAGTTTTTAGCTTTTTCGCAGACCGTACGTAAAACGTATCACTGCAGCACATTATAATAGAACCGGTTTAAATTATTATAACTGCGATACTTATAAATTTTATACTATTAAACATAACTGGCGGGTTGTGACCTTGTTGGTTTGTGTGTAATGATCGCAGCTACGAAACTTGCCCGCGGTGGCAATGTAATTTATGTGTCTTCTACTTGTACAATAATAGTCGTAATTATATTAAGTGTAAGAGGAAAGCTGAAATATTAACAATATATTTGATATATATCATTTATTTGAATCAGATATGTTAGATAAAAAACGCGATTATAGATTTTAGTCTCTAGTTATTTAGTTTCGTTGTCCTATAATAGTAGATACAAAAACGCGGGGTCTAATGGAGAACAAGGCATTTTTGATACACAATGTCTGTAGTATAATAATAGGAAAGTTGATTTCAAAGCAATTATGATTATAAAAATTACCTACAAAATAATCACATTATGTTAGGGATTTATTCATTTATTAAATTTTGTTATATATAAATATATATAGTATTACTTGACATGGTTTCATTTCCCACTCCCAATTTATTTCTATAAAGAATTACTATTATAATACCTATTAAAATATTCAACAGACTTCTCATATCTTCCTCGCCTCTATAATCAATCTATATTATCTATATATCTATAGTTTATATACTTAAGATTTAAAATCCTGAAGGATATTTTTACATATAAATCTCCAGAAAATTAAACAACTCGTCCATCGAAAAATCAAAAGTACGCAAATTAATCGAAATCAATTTAAGATTTTGTTCCAAGGGCATAATGTACCGTGACTTTACATATAACCTTTTATTTAACTCTACTTCCGGGTTCGCTACCTCCCATAATTTAAGGCACCGAAAACACGGAAGGACAGAATTTATTGTTAAATTATTGTTTTTTTTTCGAAAGAGCCCTTTTGATATAAGTATTAATGATCTGACAGCTTTATTACAGGTAGAGTTCGCTCGAGGGCTCTACAGTTGAGAGAAATTATTATGTTTGGTAGAGTGTAATTATTTTTCAAACACGCAATAGCTCTTAGAGATATTTGGAAATTATTTTTTGAGGTTAGTATTTATAATATTCTTCAATTTATTTTTGTCAATTTATTTGGTAATAGTTAATAATGAGTACCATTAACACCCATTTTTCCGCCAATTTCGACGAAATATTTCATTCCCATTATTTGTTAACTGTCGCAGCATTAAAATTTGATACCTGATACCACTTGCATCCAACAACTGTCCCCTAACACCCTTTAAAATATCAATCATTTAAATTCGAACTAGAATCACAAACAGAATTATAAACTTATTATACCGAAATGACAATTTCCCATAAACAAAAACTCTATCAGCTCTACCACACCGTAACCATACACCTCTAATAGTAATAAACATAACCTAATAAATCAAACTGTATGCCACTCGTAATGGAAAGATATAGTTCATGAAACCGGTCCAGCTGATATCGTAAAGTTTCACATCGGTTAAGTGGCTAATAATCGATAATCGTCGTGTTATAGGTTCATTCCTGTTTAGCTCACGTTTCTAACTTGACCTAGTGTACGGAAATAGGAGTTTGCATTTAGATCCAGCTCATTTTGTAGATGAACGATAAGATAATTTACTGATTAATGATACTATAGTTTCAACCTTAAATTATGTAATAGAGTTTATAAAGCAACATGGTATAAAATTTTTGACTAATAAAAAAAAAAATTTTGAATTTTATTAGTCAATAAATAAATAAATAATATCAGGAACTACACGTGTATTATTAAAAAGTGTCCTCGAATTTTGAAAAACTAAGTATTAGGCAGTATTTTTTAGAATTAAATGATCAAAAATCAATTGATTAAAATGTCTACCAACTTTTTAATCATTAATTACTATATTTAATTGAAAATTTAATTATATAACACGGCAATCTTTCTATAAAAAATAAACTTGACAACGATAATTCGTTAATCACTATAAAATATATATTATACAAGTAACTGTTTCGTGAATATATTTACTCAATTTATAACCCCAAAAAAATAATAAACATATCGAAATTGCGGATGGAAAATATCATTACATATAGAATTTATGATTTTGGAAGATAAATTGGATACTAGCTTGAATCGTGATTTCCTGGATATAATGTATTCCAACCGAGCGAGCGCCTGCTTGTTGGCTTCGAAGGCTGACACAGAACAAGTTAGTTCGTAGACACGACAGTTCTATTACCAAACCAGTATTTTACCTGTAATAGCACTGAAATGGGTCAAGGAATCAAACTGCACTGCTATTGTACAAGTTATTCGATTCCAAAGTAATATTACTTTGAAACAATGAATACCGTATTGAATGGGAAATCATGTTTTATTTTATCAGTTGTCTTTCCTTTATGTACATTTTATAACTTTCAAAGTACCAGTATATTTTATGTGCGTTGAACATTTAAAATTTACGAAAGCCTGTCGCCATGAAAACTCTTCGAATGACTTTGTCACTTTAACACATTCCCAAGAAGGCGCTATTCTTTAAGACTACAACACGAAACGTAATTATTTACATCATATGCATAGCTATTATACGCCTACATGCTTTCATACTTTCCATTAGAACTAACACACCTCAAAATCGTAACCTCAATCCAACAAAAAGCACATTAAACAAAATCCAATAACCCATTACTCTGGTAGCCAGCCGTCACATAGGCACAATACACGCGTAATTACACAGACCATCTGTAAGTCATTAACGGCCACATCACGTAGTAACACAGGGACGTGATGTGAATGCCAATGGACCACTTTTTATGCCCGACCAAACAATGTTTATTGAATCTTGCATTGACTTACGTAGATCAGAGGTTCAGGCGGTGTGACCTTATGCCCAAATGGTGTGTTTTGCAATAAAATTTATATGAAAATAAAATAAATGCCTCAATTAATAATAATAATATCAGCCCTATTAAGAACTGTCCCACTGTTCGGCACGGTCTCCTCTCAAACAGAGGTTTTAGGCCATAGTCCACCACTAGCCCAGTGCGCGTTTGCGAACTTCACACACCTTCAAAAAACTCTTAGGCATGCAGGTTTCCTCACGATGTTTTTCCTTCACCGTTAAAGCAAGTGATACTTAATTTTTAATACGCACATGATTTCGAAAAATCAGAGGTGCGTGCCTGTGTTTGAACCTGAGACCACCGACTTTGCAGTCCAACGGTCGAATCACTGCGTGTGCCTTAATTATTAAAATTAACTAAAAATTTACACAAAAATGAGACACCTTTTTGTTTTTGTAAATATTTACAGACTTTTTAATAATTTATTTTATTTTTAAGTTGACAAACAAGTTCGTTTTTTTTTATTTTATCTTGTATTGTCTTACACAGATTAAAGTCTTGAGGCGCTGTGACCTTTACTTTAATGGCTGTGTATATTTTGCAAACCTAAAGTGTGTTTAGTATTGATTTCTTATTACGTTCTTAATGATAGGATGTATTGTTTGTTTCTGTGTTTTAGAGTTCTGTTCTATTTTTTGCGGGCTAGGCTCAGTTCCAACAGGTTCTTTCGTTCTCTGGCTTTTTCGATTCTCATAGTTCGTGTAACACATTACGTTACGGATACTCTTGAATTGTCTTTCAGATAGGTAACGATTTATCGGCACGGTTTTTGAGTTGTTTTATTATATGGCTATCATTCTAAATACTCAGAGAACTAGAGAAGCTTCTAGAACACATTTTGTCCGTAAAGAAATTTACTTGCTTCAAAGTTTATGCATCTATTTTTATGGATAAAAAATAAACATCCATCACTATAGGCGTTAAGAGTGTGAGGCTGTGAGATTTTTTTAAACATAGCCCCACACTAGCCTTTATTACAGAGTCGTGGGTGCGTACAAACATGAAAATTCACATACACAAATACCCAGACCGCAACAAATAAATGTGAATCATACAAAGATTTGTCCCGTGCCGCAATCGATCCCGCGACTATTACACATAGTGGGCGGAGCGTCTTAAGCTCTTAACCACTGCGCTAAATCGTCCGTCAAAGAGATGATGACGATGATGAGATGAACTGTGTATACCCACATTTCGTCAACTCAACTATGTTAAGTCCCAATGCAATAGAGTTTAAGTTTTTTGCGATTATATCAGACATAATTTAAGATTATGGACTGCTACTGAGTATTTTCCAATGAAAAACCTTTAAGTTTGTCCGACCAACGATTCGCAGACCTCTTGATTTCCATCTGTAGTCGATGTATCCTATAGATGCAAAATTATGACGTCTTCTCTTATAAAACGATAAAACACGCTCTTTATATCCAAGGCAAACGGTCTTTGCCTGATTCATCTAGAAATCTAGATGCAGACGAAGTATTCCATCAATTATGCGATGGTTTTATGACCGTTTTTTTATATAATAACTTTAGGTACGGTCTAGTGACAACTGCAAATAATACATATGCATGCAGTTAGAAATCTTCCGTCGCATAAATCATTGGACAATTATGAGGTTAGTCTGACCTAGATTGACATTTACACATGGAAACGCGTGATGTTTATAAGTGATTAATTTAAAATGGGCAGTAAAATGTGATAACTATAATAAACATAATAGCAACAAGTCCAAGTTTCTTGAATAAATTTATTCAAAAACTGAAACTTGAATTCGTAGCAAAAACTTGGAGGACCATAAAAGTCAGGCCACTAAATTTTTATGGTTCTTACAGCCACTAATTACGTAGAATGTTAGACTATCATGCTACGCAATTAATGTTTGAAATTCTTAAAAGATATTCCACAATAAAATTAACTCCAAAACCTTGCCATCCACTAATCGCTAACATCTTCTAGCCTGTCCTCTTAAAACTTAGAAACAAATAAATTTCAAAAATTTTTTTTCATTATATCTATATATATCTATATATAATTATGTATCATCACACCAGAATCCTTGCGGGGTAGTCAGAGTATTTGAGTTTGATTTTAAGAGAGTACAGAGATAATTATAATAGTCTCAAAATACTTTCAGTATTACAACAAAAAGCAACTTCAAAATGAAAGATAGCACTTACAGAACAGTGGCAAACTCTGGAACTTAAAACATTGGAGATGCAAGCAAGGACTTATGAATGTTATACAAACACTGGTAAAGCAATTTGCAATATCATTTACAGTGGAAGAGCTTGTACAAGATTAACGTCAGTTGGTGCGCGCCGAGAGAGTTAGGATTTGCGGCCGGATTCTGGCAGAAAATAAACTGAATTTTGTGGAAACTGCAGAATTGGCGATTGTCTGTGAAAAGCGGTAGGCATATTCATGGGCCTATGCCTAATATTGGTTTGAAAAGAGGATTTTGACTGTCAAGTCTTAAAAAAATAAACACACTCACGACATTACGGGGTGAGAGAGGTGTATGCAATACTCCAGAACGTACCTGAAAGAAAATAACAAAAATTAAAATAACTGATATAACTGATTCTTATCTGCAGATTGTAACTTTTAAGGTTTGTAACTGTATCTGATATTTTTATTCACCCGATAACTCTGATTGTCTTCGTATCAATATATATTCTAACATTAACTGTTGTAGTATTAAGACAGCTAGCAAGAATATTTCTATGTATATCACTCCAGATCCCTTAAGTACAGAGTTGCAACAGGAAAGATGCTTTAAGACCTCTCTGGTTTTCTCCACTTTCATACTTAGTCTGATATTATAGAACAAAAGAGTATTTATTTTCAAAACTGACGCGAAAAACTCACAAAAGTATTATTTCAAAAATGGAGCATTGATCCAACCGTAACCTGCAGAAATGAAAATATGAAAAGTTTAAAAGTCGAGTTGCCAAAAACAACGAAGGCAGCAGAAGCATCCAACTTACTATTTGCTAGGAAGTATGCGTATGTTTCCTACACGTACGTTTCCTTTAGAATAACACCACGGCGTGAGAGAACTTTGGCGCAGTTTATGAGAATGGTTCTTGCCGAAATGGCTGTGCGCGCAAGCTTTAACAAAATAAATGAATGAAACATTTTTTGTAGCAGATTATTTTTGAATGTAAAACAAGAGCTTTTTGTATAGAAATAGACAATTTTTTTAGTTTACTGTATAATAGATTTTTTTTTTAATATAGATCAAGTATTTTTCGACAAAAAAAACACCCCCTTTGGAGAATATAGACGTCACGGTGTTATTTTTAGACAAAACTTAGATAATCTATTTTGTATTTAGCGCCAATGAAGAAGTGTGAAATATTTAAATTATCTTCTGAGTAATCTTATTAAGGAACATATGGCTGATCTATTAACACCTTAACGATATTTATTTCTTAATCATAGTTCAGGTAATCATACTCTCTGCCTAGCATGTTACGGATCTGTCGTAACGATATCTGGAAAAAGAGAGAAATTTGTACTTTGTGTGAGCGCATGAAAATAAACTTTTATCACTCGATTTCAAAAAATAAGGGATCTGAAAATACCTTACTCTAAGACCCATTGTGGCAAATTGACTTTCATTTCTTCTTATAGACATATACACAGTGTGTAGTGTTCTTTTAGTCGTTCTGTCGCGAAAGCCCAGGGGAAGTATACAATGCCTTCTGTTCAATGGTAATAAAAAAATGAATAAAAAGAACTTGATAAATCACATCTACCAACTGACCTATCCGAATATCATAGCTAGGATAAAAATCTAGAATACCGAAGGCATCTACCGGTCAGCTGATGAGTCACGCCGCCCTTGTCGCCAGTGTCATTTAGCGCTTGGTATAACGTCGTTGTAAAATGAATATCTGCTGTGTGCAAAAAGTTTAACTTTAAGATATTGAACAAAAACATATTCCTGTAAATTTTTATATGGAGTAGATTTTTTTAAAGAATTTTTAGCGACCACAGTTGGCCGTATGATTAGACTCACATGTAGCCGTTTTGTACCAAAATTTGGTTATTAAACTAGTGATAGTAGTCAAAATGTTGATATTTCCAAAAATTGCTTATAGCAGATATTCATTTGACCACGACGGTTAAGTGTTGTAGTTGGAGATGTTACTCATTGAGGTGTTCTTATTTTCATTTATTTATTACCAGTGACCAGTAGGCATTGTATACATCACCTGGGCTTTCGCTCCACGACGACTAAAATTACACCGTGTATAGAGAAGTGTGAACTTTACACGAATTTCAAATCCTAGAGCCGTAAGTCTCATATGTTAAACTAAAACACTCCAGAATTCCCGAATTATAATTTCTTCTTAACTCCGAACTAAGGCAGAGTCACTTCCATCAAAAGTTTTGCACATAGAGCGAGGCACTCTGCATGCGTAATACATAAAGTTATTATCATAGAGAAAAGTATGCGACATGGATTTTAGATTTTATATGTCTCTATCTTCATGCCAGATCCCTTGCAGGATAGGCAGAGAGTACAAACATCCAACAGGTTCATTCCTTACAGAACTCTCTGGCTCCAATCTTATAGTTCATCTCATATATGCCGGTTGCGGAGACTCTATTTGTCCTAAAACAAAGTCTGCTTCATTGTTCTGGTGGCGTATAATAGGCGTAGCGATCACGAAGTTCTAGTTTCAAATCCTATGTCGGACTAAGTGTTGTTTTTTCTGCAGAAAAATCCCATATCAGTCTGGAATTGTGTCCAGTATAATGGTAATATGGTCGTCTCTATCATGTTGGGACCTAACATAGTCAGCGAAAAGTGGGTGAACTCAGTACACCCTTGCCACCTCGGAATATAAGCGTGAAGACGTCTATTTTATTTACATAGTTTGTACAGATTGCAATTAAGATTTGACAATGTAGAGATAAGTAGAGCCAATTCTTGTCAACATTTGTTTTATTGGTTGGATGTACTAAATCTGCTTATGTTATTTTTGTTTACTCTTATTTTTATGACGAGATTTTTCTTTAGATGCCAAGGAGTAAAATGCCATAACCCTATAAATATCTATTTGTCAAGGAAACATACATAATAAAAAATAAACTTGTTGTGTCTGTAGTTCCTTTTTATTATTTGGCATAGGAAAAAAAACATTATTTCTATTCACGAATAAAATAATTGCCTGCGAGACTGTGACTAATGACATGTAAATAATTACATAAAATAACAACAAAAAACATGTAGCTAAAACTATGACAAAAAGATATATAATTATAACACGTGTAGAATAGAACGTTGAACTAAATATCACTCCCTGAATGTAATAATGTCATATTTAAAAAATATGATTGTTTAAAATAGCAATTTCATCTTAAAACATAAAGTTTAATTTCTTTTATCTGAATTTTTTAGTTGTGTCGCTATTTTAATATGCCAGCGATATATATAAGTGTAGCAAATCATTGACCGTATCCATTATTTAAATTGAAAACGTTATATTTTTAAAATGCGTATAAATATATCAGAATTTAACCGTTACCAATCAGCTCACAATTAAAAGTTTTAGAATTTTCTAAAAAAAATTGGCGTGTAAGGAAATAACTTGTTAGACCTTTGTACTTTCTGTCTGTCCCGCAAGGAATCTGGCTTTATATTAGAGATAGATAGATCGACTTCGAGTTGAATCAGAGTAGTTAAAATAGCAGATAAACATCACTAAAGGAATTGAATCAATTAGATATTATAGCAACTGGCCCTCACGTAGTCAGGTTGAGTTACTTCTGGTTTAATACTGTGTTTAGAACACGTCAGACCACCCTTTCAGGGATATCGCCGCGATATTCATTATAGCACCCATTTCACAAAGGATATCCAGCAAATTTTAAATGTCCAAACAGATTACTTAGCAAATAAATCTTTCCAGAAATTTCGAACAAACACATAACTCATATCAACAAAGTTTGTTAATTACAATCAAATAAAGTTTCTTTGCTGTCTGTACTCGGATCTTGTTAGCGCCGACTTACTTTTGATACAGTAATGTAATTACGTATTTTCTGTACAAACAAAGGGCTTAGCACGAACAGATTGACGTTCGTGTAACGCTATGGAGTTGATATGCCATCCACTTCACACTAAAACTTTACTAGATAAAGATGAACGTGACAGCATCGTTTCTTGACAACGTTACGATGACGTTAATCTGTTCGTGCTAAGCTCTCTGATTGACATTAGCGTAATGCTTTCTAGTTGAAATGCCATCCTTTTCAGACTGCACTCTGTCTCGACATATACCGACCTATTTAGCCAATATAAATGAACGTGACAGCACTCTGTATCGACATTTCTATAACGCCAAATTCCTTGTGCTTAGGCCTCAAGGAGTAGGGTTTTCAAGGAGTGAGTTTAGGTACCCATTGTGAGTGTAAAATAAATGCTTTATTAAACACTAATTTGGAATATCTGTAAAAGTAATACAGTAAACTCATTATCGAACATATATATACAACTATACAATGCGAAAGTGGAAGGATGTAGGTACCGGGGAAGACCTAGACTATCTTACCATGACCAAATAGACCGTGTCTTTTCTGAAGGACAAGTCAAGAGTCTCCGTAACCGGAGAGTGTGTATGAGACGAACTATGAGAGTGGAGGAAGCCAGAGAGGTATGTAAGGAAAGAACCTGTTGGAAATCTGTACTACCTACCCCGCGAGGGAGCTGGCGTGATGATATAGATAGCTATAGACAATAATTAATTTCAAAACAAAGTTAGTAAATATAAAAACTGTATTTTTAACGATCAATATAAAGTTCTTTCGAATGAAACTACAGCAAGCCCTTCAAAATAAATATACTAACAACATTTTATTTTTAGTACCAACTTAAACTACAATCCGTTTATAAATAGACGACATTTCATGTCTCATACTAATCGTATCAAGCTTTGTTAGCCTCGTTAAACCTATGATTAATATTTAACTAGTATACACCAAGCGACCATTTGGACTACCTTAAAGTCATTACACACGAAGGCCGTAATAATTCACATTACTTCTTCGGCATAATATCATCATGATAATAAACTTGAATAAATGGGTACGCTTTATAGAGCGCATTTTTAGGGGTATAGTTGTGTAAGGACCTAAGGAACACAGGCATAGCTGTAAAATATATAAATATACTAAAATAGTAGTATATGCCATATATACATTAATATTCTGTATATGCCCTCCCCCATAGCGACTGCCGAAGTCGAGGCGGTTCCTCCTCGATGTGCCCTTGAGCTAGTTGCCCCCTTGCCCTTCTGGCTTGAGCGTATTGGTTGCACGCTCGTCCTCTTGTGCGGTGAAGCTGTAAAGGCCCCGCGGCCCACAGCGACGATCACACACACGAAAAAAAAATCTGTGTTATATATTATATTATTGAAAGTTACCACAGACGTTGAAGATTCTATCGTGTATATGTTTGTACATTACTCCATAACACTGTCGTCGTTATGAGTGCATGCTTTTGCAACATATTTGTTGTTAAATTGTTTTGATTTTTTACAGACGAATGTGTAATAGGCGTTGCGAATGACAAAAATAGACATATATAGTCATAGAAGGAATCACTCTTTCAAAAATAGGTCTCATATCGAAATATATATGTACAAGTCTTGTTATAGCATAATATAACTATCTCTCCACACATTCAGTATAGCTTGATCACATAATAGAAGCATATTACAAGTACATATGTCTATCTGTCTATATCATCACGCCAGCTCCGCTGGGGGGTAGGCATAGTGTACAGAGTTCCAACAGGTTTTTTCCTTAGTACATATGTGGTCACTCAAATAAAATACAAATCATAATATTTCTAGCTATAAATTATGTTATTATATTTTATAGCTACATCTGTGACGGGCTTAAAAGTGCGTACTAACTTAACGCTATTAAGACGCGGCGTCTAAAAATGCGATAAGATTTAGATAATTCGTGACTAATGACGCCGATGTGAAATGTCACGGGGGCTATAAAGCACAATGGAGGACAATAAAAAGTGATAAATTCGACACTAAAATAAGATAAAACAGAACCTTTGTACTGGTCAGTCAAGTATGGATTAACTTTTCTGATTTAGGCCAATGTTACATATAAAATGAAAATAATATTTCTAGATTTTATTCTGTTTTGCTATTACGAAAATATCCATTAAAAAATCAATAACTCTGTCCAACCTAGGCTTTGAACTTAGGTGATTGTGGTGGCGAGATACATTATTCGCTGATAGTGATATACTAGCGAGGCGGTTGCAATAAAAAAATTCTGTAAAAAGTGTTTTATTTTAAGAAATAGCACCCACAATACGTAGGTAACTGAAGTATTTTGATTCGCAATACAATTAAAAAATATTACGGAACATTAAAACTATCAAAATATTTTTTGACTTAATTGAGAAGCATAACTTAATGCTAGGTCGCCTGGCAACTGATTATTACAGACATAATCTAATTATAAATGTGCATATCTCGTCAGACGGTGTGGCTAATATGATTAAGCTGCTCAGTGCATTATTAGGTATGAATCAAAAAACTATAACCGTGAAAATTATCTGATGTAACCACAATTTTAATGTCTTCATTTATAATCCATTCCTGCTTTAACACATCCGAAATTTGATGTTTATTATTTAATTAATAATATGTTTCTAGAAATATAACAAATGAGGATAAAAAACGAATGACAATGTAAATCAGTCTTTGGCACGAGCTGTTACAAAAACAAAACTAGCTCTAAGTATATAAATATACGTGAACAGCAGTGATGGCCTAGTGGTTAGACCATTGGACTGCAAAGTTAGAGGTCTTAGGTAAGCCCAGGCACGTACCTCTGTCTTTTCGAAAGCATGTGCGTATCAAAAATTAACTATCACTTGCTTTAACGGTGAAGGAAAACATTGTGAGAAAAACCTGCACACCTAAAAGTTTCTCGAATGTATGTGAAGTTCGCCAACCCACACTGGGCCAGCGTGGTAGACTATGGCCTAAATCCTCTCAGTTTGAGAGGAAGCCCGTGCCCAACAGTATGACAGTTTCTTAACAGGGCTAAAAAGATAAGTATACGCGCGCACACAACATAGGTACACAAACCGCAACAAAATATTTACGTAAAATTCCACAGCTCATCTCGGTTATCGCTGAAAAGGAGCGAGATCCCGTAAATTCAGTCGCTGTCAATGTTTCAAGTTGCCAAGTAAAAACTTGAAGAGGTGAAATTCACCGCAACCCTGATACTGATGCAAGCTCTGAATATTAAACTTTAATAAAGTTACTTCGCGTAGAATCTGATAGTTAAAGATCAGGGATTAAAGTTTAAGCGAATAGTTTTGGATTTGACTTTTCAATTCAGCTCTTAAGACAATCTGTAAATGCCTTTAAGTATTTTTTCTTAAAATGCAGCGATAGAGAATGTCCTTTTTATTGTGTTCAAATTTTGCAGAATGCAGTTTATAAGGATGATTCTTACTAATAAGATATTCTATTGCAACACTATATACCCACAGCACAATGCCAAATATACATTCGGACTTTCCAAAACAATCCACAGTAAATTGGCACGCAAAATTACGTACAGTACAGTCTCAAATGCAATAACATTAAATAGCACAAAGGTTAGGTAACTGGGCTTGTTCTATTCAAAATGCTAGCCGTGCAAATACTGGAAATTCAAAATGTCTGCAATTCGGTCTACCATCTGAATAAACAGGTATAATAATAAAAGGAATGTCCAGATATTTTCAGTCATATCAAAGAGATCTTTTGGATATGGTAATGATATTACCTCTTGAATATGTACTGAGGATTTGAAAATTGTATTCTGTTGTTGATCATGTTAAAATTTCTTTAGCAATAATTCAAATACATAATGAACCCCAAATTTTTGTTAGCTGGCTGAAGAAAGGTGGGATAGACTAGCAGAGAATTGAAACTCATTGCGTGATAGAGGAGAGACCTACACTTAGCAGTGGATACAGACTGATCGATGATGATGGTGATGAAACCAAAATAAATCAATTTGATAGTGATAATTTTAAAAATACATATTTTAATAAAACTCATCAAAGTGAAGAAAATGATAAAACGCAGCAACAGTATAATTTTGAAATAAAACTGCATTCAAAATTTACTGCGTTAAATATTGCATCAAGGCTGTTCGCGTAAATGAGGTGAACTTAACAAAAAAGAGATTTACATAAGAGTGCACGCCACAAAAGATTGAATCTCCTAATAATTGGGTACGCCGTGCGGTGTTAGAGTATAAAAAAATAGCACTAACGGACTGATATGATCGCGAACATGCGAAAGAATACATTAGCGCTTAAACAGTTTTAATTATGCAAAACTTTTTTTTCACCGAGCCTTGAACTTATTATAGCATTCATGTTGATTGGCGCATGTAAATTAAATGCATGAAAATAATTGTTATGATGAAGAGGTTTAATACCTTTATACTTGAAAGATTTTAATGGTCGACAAATATTTCTGCGTATGACGTCATCACATCTATCCATTACTTTATTTTTTTGGTTTGCACATCATCGGTCAAAGATCGGGCTCATATCTTAAGTTATAATCACGCTAAAGTCTAATTGAACTATTAATTAACTTATCTGTAACTCAGCTAAATTTCCCAAATTCAAACTCAGCTGACGGAAAAGTTATCGGGGTTTCAATGAAAATTTATTAGTCCAACAACTATTTGTCAAAATTGTCCCCCAAAGGGTCCTTGGGTCCGTTGGAATTTCGGCAAATATCGAGTTAAATGACCAATTTGTTTCGAGAGCCTTGCGACTGTGCGGTCCACTGAAATATGTTAGGGTTTTAAGTTAAATCAAATTTTGGATTGCAATTAATTTCCTATATTGATTGCAATTTAAAAACACTTCTGCCCAAAACTAATATGCAGACCGAAAATATTATTAAACTTTTAATTTCAAAAAACTGAAAATAAAACTTTTATTCTATAATTAATAATAGCTAGGCTAGGAGGCGTTTGAACTCCAATCTTATCATAATTGTATTGACAGATTCTTAACCTGTTTGAGTGATTTTACTGGTACCAACAGCACAGTTTGAATAGAGACCAGAGTTTGACCTTTTCTAAATTATGACTAGGCTATAGTGGTTGAATATATTGTTTTTATTATCCTAATTCATTAAACAAGTCTAAGGTAGTGGGTATACAATGTCAGCCGGAAACTATTAATACCCAATGCCTTCATGTTCCCAATTACGAGCCAAAGAGATATCCCAAACGTAAAGTAATTAATGATGCAAACTTTGAGCGTTTCAAATATAATTTTCTATTCCGTTCCAATAAAAATTGTGAAGAAGCAAATTCTGTACCAATGAAAATAAATAATCAAATAACATTTTTAGAATCTAAAGTGATCCTCAATTAGCCTAGAGACACTATTTTCACAAGGCGAATTCATGACTAAAACAACATCGTCAGCCTATCATTTGGCTTTAAAAAAAACTGAAAATATCCAAGATAAACACACACTGTGATGTACACAAACTTATCCCTGTTACAACAAAACGAAAGAGTCGCTTGGATATTGTGAAATATGAACGAGGATCACCGTGTCATTCCCTTGCCTGCTCGACGAATTTATCACGTTTCTGTCCGTCCGCACGCATGAAGAACCGTGTTCTAGATATTGAACGGTTTACGAAACCAATTGGGTGACGCTGAAATATTTGTTGTGTTTTGACTCCCGAAAATCCTTTGAATTCTTCTCGACTGTATCGAGTACTATATTTATCTCATTATCCTTCATTGAAATCACTTATACTAAAAAAGAATATGTTATCCTTAATCTCGAGTATTTTGCGATACCTAAAACTGATTCGTATAAAGTAAAGAAAAGAGGAAAATTGCGTTCTATTTTCTCTTTAGCAACAATATTTACGTTTATGGATATAACGTCGCCCGTAGGAGTGTTCTATAAAATTCTCTTTTCTCTAACATTGAAGTCATTATTTACTCGTGTTTTATGAATAAATATATTTTCTAATTACATAAAAGCTAATACAAATATTTTTTACAAGAATATATGCTTACAAAAAGTGTGCAAAAGCAACAATGAATGAACTGAATCCTTACTTTTAATTTATTCTCTTTCCGTTCCCCAACTGGATGTCATTTCATTTTGTGTTAAAGCAACACGCTTATGCTTTTATTTCTCCATTGGGATATTTTTGCTTTCAACCATTTATCTGCCGTTATTCGTATAAGACACTAAATTTGTTTGGCTTTCTTTAACAGTTAGTTGTTTGCCTAAACTTCGGACAGTTTTCGGATCCCAAAGATAAGACTTACTAAACTCGGGCATCATTTCGTTAGCTCCACATTTATGTGAATCTGGACTAGTCGAGATTTTATCAGACGGAGGTGGTATATTTCGTTATAATACACCGTCATTTTAATTAAAGCTGACACTTCAAAACTTTGAAATTTAATACTGAAATGCGGCGAGAGCAATAAACCGTATCTGTTGTTTATGTGCGCCATCAAATGAAGATAACACCCGACTTTACATCCAGAGTTTAAGTTAGTGTCATTGTTTCCCAACTTACAAGTATAAACGACTCTTCAGTACAACGCGTCGCTTTAACATTCATGAATAACATTAAGCCCCTCTCGTCCTGTTTTGAATATCTGGAAGCTCTTTTCAAACTGACTCCACGAGTTGCGTTTATGCTTATTGCCTTTTAGGGATGGTATTTTTCGTGAGAGTTTACTGCCATTACAATATTCACTACTAAACAATGGCCACGGAAGGATTCCCCGCGGGCCGGACGTTAAAAGAACAATCCTCCGTTCGGAGGCAATAAGCCTCTATTTGAAAACGTCCCAAAAGGTTTGCTCTTAAAACACGGTCCGTCCACGATTGTAACCGACATGCAAAGCGTCGCATTTAAAAGAGGAAAGAATAAAATAGGTACGTTTGAAAGCAAACAGGAAAGTTGGCCGGGAGCTGTGTGCACTCCCGCAACTTGTACGAAACAAGTTTTCTATGGGCATTATTTAAGTTTTGCCTGCAGTAGACACTATATTAAACGTATCAGAGTTGAGTTTTAAAAGTCCCGTCGATACGGCTGAGTTGGCGGACCGCGAAACAGCCACAACTTAGAACACTTGGCAAGGGGCGCCTATAGGAAAAATAAAAGGCGGGCAACAGTTTGCTGTCAACTTGTACATGTTCGTACAACTGTCGAGAATTATTGTGTTTGAAAAAGTGCGGCTTTGGATGTTGACTTTCCTTTGTACTATCAAGTGCTTTTTCTAAGAGCAATTGAATTTTATGATATCCTAATAATGAATAAGTAAGAAACTAAATGCGATCGTGATACAAAAAGCACGTCGATGTTGTTCCAAGATTAAAATGAACTAATACCAATATCCGAAGCAGATATAAAGGACATTGTTAGCAGAATTGAAAAAGCTAGTTACAAAGGACAATATACTAAAAGACTATTAAAGTATTAAGTAGTCTAGACGTGTTTTTATTCCTTACTTGTATTGTACAGTGTCTATGTCTCTAGGTCCATGCTATTAACGTGCCTAACAGTAAACAGAATGTTATAATAGGTATTGGTAACGACACAAAGCACTACCTATACTTTTAGTCTTTGTTTTTAAAGCTCACCAGTTCTTCCTAATGGATCTTCATGCCTTTTTACTCTTTGAAGTATTTTATATTGAGTTTAAAGATTTTCATGTTGTTATACTTTCTTTGTCGAGTACATTATCTTTCACAGTTGCATTTGTGTTTCATTGAAATTCAAAAGAAAGACTTGCTCTAGAGAAAATTTTATAAACATTAACAGTTAAAGTATTAGCATATTATATTAGGTCAAAATTAAAGTGGATAATTTAGTTTGGTATTTACAAAGAAGATGGACATACGAGTACATCAGACATATGGATTTAAAGTATACTACTTGTTTGCCCTCAATTAATAATTATGTGTGTACGTAATTATGCTGAGCTCTTCCAAACATTCAAAATATTTCAAAATCGTTTATTTCTGTTTCTGATACACCCAATAAAATTATTATCATTTAGTAGAGAAGTCCATTGTAATTTACCACGCAACAATGACCTAGAAAACCAAAACTAATAAAATAAAATCAAATCCAATACAGACGCGAAAAAATCTGGACCTTAATACGACGAATAAACACATCCGTTCGAATTAAGCCCACAGTTTCCACAAACAACACAACTGGATACAATTTTCTATTTCGAAATGTCTTACTTGGCCCACTATAATTTAATATTACACGAGCAGGCTGCGTTGGGCGGGGGCTGGCAGGAGCTTTACTCGGATTGCGAGAGTGAATAATTTGACTATGGAGAGCTGGGTAGCAACGGACGCCTCGCCTGCAATTTATTTGCAACTAACGAATTATAGGACGAATGATGTATGGGCTGGATTTAATTCGAGCTGTAAGGTTTTGGGTTTGTGACGGAAGATGGCCTTGGTATGCGACCATCCTGTATCACGTCAGTATAGTTTGCTTATTCTTCTAATTTTCAGCTATAAACTTTAATTTATTTTAAAAGAAAAAATATGTTCGATTTGGTGTACTACTACTTTCTACTACGAAAATCCTAAATAGTTAAATTAAAAGACGATGTATCAATTAATACTATTACAATGAATCTAAATCAAAAACAGTATTTTCTAACCCAGGAATTACCCAGAATCTAGGAATTACCATGGATATTTTCGAATACCTAATACCATTGCTAAAGAGAATTCCGAAGCATCTTCAATATAAAACAAACCTCTTCATAATATCTATTACCCCGTAACAGAGCAAGAAAATCGTACCTTTAATAGGCTGTTACTCACAGATATCGAGACGGTGGTTGTAATATGAAACTATTATGCTTGCGGTGTATAAGATTGAATGCTACCTCTCTCAATAGTTCAGCTCATTACGCCGGCATCGGTGTTTCGTTACGTAGACCAGACCTCAGATCCGATGTTATAATAGCGTTTTGCGGTAAAGGATGGTTTGGTAGTAAATTGTATTGTTTACTAGACGTATCTAGCTTTCGCTTGTTGGTTATGCTGATTTTATATGAAATGTATTTTGAGAACGAGTCTTTTGTTTTAAAAGTAACCGCAGGTAACTAAGTGGCATGTTTGAGCGTAATACTAGAGTATAAAAGTGGTAACTGGGCTATTATTTAATGATATGAAGAACAGGTTACAGGAAAGGTAAGAAATTTTAATAATTTTCAAGATCATCATTTATTTTTATTAACACTTGCAGGGCATAAGCCGCTTTTGTCTATTTTTGAGATGATCGTGATGATTATTCTCTGATGTTTTTCCATCACTGATACTTAAAAATTCTGTGATAAGTAACATTCAATATAATCCAATAGCTTGTAATACTATCATGTTGTTAAAAGTATATTTATCAGTAATATATATAGTATTTCACACGCTGTCTTAATAACACATTCCTATTTCATAAATCTTGATTTCTGATGTTGATTCTGCATCATCACATCTAGAATATACGAAACATTAAGTGTTCTCACAACATTGGCTTATGCTGCAAATAAACAGCCGTAATGCAACCTCCATATCTGTAGTCCTTCAACGATTTATGAGACTACTGACCTATTTTCTGCTAAATTCGATAGCAATGCGGGCACCGTTGACAGCTAATGACGAGACATAAAGCAGATAAATCATTTAGTTGGCTCGTATACCTATACATTTATCAGCTAGAAAACATACTACAGTGTTTTGAAAACATTAAAAACTACATGCATATTTAGTAACTCTTAATTCGTTCGAGACAATACACGATCACTCGTAGTTAGATAATTTCGGTCTCTCTTTGTACCCATATTCTTAGGCTTTTGAACTATATTTTTATTAGGTTTTATTTAATTAGTGTTAATTATTTTATTTTATATTATTTTTATTGTTATAAAAGCAATAGCCAGAAATCTTGAAGACACTTTCAAAACAGTTCCGAAGAATGTATTGCGTCAAAGAGCAACCGGTCATCATAACCTACCTCACAATACTTTTACAACACCCGACACTGATAAAGAGAAATGTGTGGAAGTGAGACTAAGAAAACTTAAACGCAAAAACGTGCTAATAGAATTTGAAGCAGTAAATACAAACTAAGTACTCTTCAATTTATAGTTTAATTTATATATCATTCTTTAACCTCGCACAATCATGAAATTATTTATTCTTCCGGCACTGTGCATGTGTGCGTTCAGACAATACAATACACTCGTATCTTCATAAATGTTTGCATAAGCAATATATTGCTACAGTTCGTTCAACCAACAACCTTGCGGATATCAGTATTAGCGGTAGCCATAAATTTTTATTTACGACAGTGTATTTTTAAATTTAAGAATCGAAAACAAAAACAATACCTCGGTGTGTCAATGATCGATCAGTGCGAAGTGATTGATGGCTAGATTTTTTGTGAGGATAATCGAGAAAATTCTAAATTGATTGTTGTCTATGTAATGATCTAAAATTCTATTAGAGATTTGAGTTTTCCGGGTTCAATAGAAGGAAATTTAACTAACAATGAAAACAGTTTTTTTAGAATTTTTTGTCAATCATAATAGTAAGATATCATCAAAATGGTTTTCAATACTAATAAACGATTGATGAAGATGAATCAATTCGAAATACCCAGAATTGATTCATCCATATATGATATCGTGGAAATAGCTAATGACACGATGGAATTTACTATTGTAAAATATTTTAAGCTTGCGATGTAGTCAATTCCCAGTATCTCCCTATAGGATCACTGATTACAATGGCTTACTATAATTATCAGAAATGTATTTGTGTTAAATTTCGACTTAATATTAGTATGTTATTAGACGAAGTCGAACTTTGGAATTATTAATTTCTAACATCGACAAGAAAGATAAAACTAAATGACTTCTATTTTTCTTTCATCCTCAAATTATTATGAAGGAAGCAAATGTTCTACAAAACATTTTACCCCAACTAATTTATTCATTGTTAGTAACTCGACATTAATCATGGCAAGCTTACAATAAACTTTCAAAGTCTACAACCCTCTCGAAACTTCCAGACGTGGATCAGAAAAACAATCTTGCTAAAATTAAGTAAAGCGTAATGTAGCGTTGTTGGTAGTAACATGTTGGAACCAATGTTTGAGTCGAAGAAAGTAATTCTAATAGCTTATGCACGTATTTTTTTCTAATATTTAATTTGAATCGCTCATTAATTTGAATGTTCATGTAAATGTACATTTACAATTAGTTCATTAACTAAAAAAATTAATTTTGATAACATCTATGAAATTATGTCTAGTCTAGGACTCATTATCGCTTGACATGAAAATTACCACAAATATTGATTGGCCCAACCACTAAGCAACTCAGGTCATTAATCGTGACCTTAAGTGAATGTGACCTATGTTAAAGCGATATACTAGGCTGAAAATGTTTTCGATAATGTTTATTGTGATGTTAAAATAACAATATCGAAATCTGAACTATCTAGATCTGTTTTGACTACGCTATGTTTCTCTTTCTAAGATATTCGGAATTGCTAGAAGCTTATATAATTCTTCTTATAATCTTGGTTAATTAAAGTTTTACAACCCAATTTAACCACAACACACCTCGCAGATAATAATCTGCGAGGTGTGTGTTGTGGTTAAATTGATAAAACATTATTAATCTTCTTACGTATCGATTCGATACATATTATTTAGCCAATCTTAAGTTTGTCAGACATTATCAGTTAGTGAGTTAGTATAATGTACAAAACAACCAAGACTTTTGCAGTCTCCTAATTACTACTTTGCCATGAAATGTAAATGTGTCTTTGTACCAAACATTGGTATCATTGAATCCAACATCCCAGTTCAGTTTTACAGAAATATTACGACTCGCGACAGCTGTCTAACATCTTTCTCAAAGTTACTTTATAAAATGAAATCGGCCCAAAGGCGACGCCTCAAAAAGGCAACCAATAGCATTTTGTGTGGTTCCCCACAAATGCTCTTTGTGTGCTCTTTCTTTGCTACTATTGTGATATTATCATGAATCGTTTGAGTAATTGTATGGAAAGCTTTTCAAGTTTGCAAAGAAAAATATAGTAGTGTTTATTTTATTTTTGAAACTTTGATAAGAGTCGATAAGTTAAAAGTAAGCTGAAAAAGGGAACTTAATTCAAGGGCTAAATTTTACATAAAACATGTCTTGTAGTCTTAAGAAAAGATTTATTATATTACTAGAAACCTTAAAAACGTGTAAACTTAACACGATGTTAAGGGTGAAACAGAAAAGAAAATTAATGAATTTAAGACCATGTTTCATTATTTTCCACTAGTTGACTGTTATTTCAGCCAATCAAAACATAGCTAAAATCTAACCAGTGCAAATCATAGCCAAGTAACAACATGAATATCGAATATCACTCGAAAAAATCTAATTTTGGTGGTGCTAGTGCACCACATGTGGCGTTGATAAACAGGAATTAGAAAAAAAACGTCAGTACCAAACTCACTGTTCCGATTGCAGTAATAACATACCAATAAAAGTGAGTTTGGCCCGCAACAGATGCGCAGCATTCAATTTCACACGTATAATATAAAAGGTGTGCATAAAAACACCAGGCCAAATTCCGCCAAGGTTCCGCACTCAGATTTACGCGGTGAGAGGCCAAGGCTCCAATTATGATTTGTCACAATAAATTATAGTGTTTTTATGTAATTGACAATTTTTGTGTGTTAATAATTTAATATTTTATTGATATCGTAATTTAAAATAACATTGAGTATGAAGTAATGACGGATAATTGGTTGAAATTTTTGCAATATTAATTTTTGGTATGATACGTAATTTGTAAAGACTGAAAAATACTAACCACTACTAATATTTACCATCAGATTAAGATTGAAATTGTAAACAACTGTCAATTTGTGCATTGCATTCTTATTACGTGTTTGTTGTGAAAGAGTTGGAAAACGGTATTACTAACTGGCATACGAATTTACTTTAAGATACATTGTTATTTTAAGATACACTGTGGGCTTATTATTACTTTTGTATAATTGTTCAACAAATTCATATATTTCCAATCTAACTTGGCAAAATATTTGTTTTTTTAAGAATATATCGATATTCCATAGAATCACCCCTATTTATCAGTATACGTGCTTTTAAAACTAAACATCTCTAAAGTCTCTGAGGTAATGTTTGTCTAGCAAAGAATACGGAACCCGAAAAATATATTTAAATACGGGATTTGAAAATCGAGTAATGCACATAGGCACACTTCCTGCCTTAATGAATTAATTGATCGAACTCTTACCTAGTGACCATTATGAAGTTCAAGCTTTAAAATATGATTCGCACTTTATATAATTTTTGACTATGAAAAAAATATCACAAATACATTTTGAAGAAAACTTGGCACTCAATATCGGCAAAAATATTCAATTATCATTATTTTTCACAATGCAAAAAGCAATCAGCGTAAATCCTTTAATCGTAAAAAAGGAATAATAAACAACCCGCCAAGCGTGTTTTTAGAAAAATTTCACCTTAAAAATTAATCGAGCAGTAACGGGTTTAATGACCGGACCCATATTTGCTATGACCAATTAAACACGTAACGCGGCATGTTACGATGACTTTGTGATATGATTGTTTAATGATACTCCAATAGTAGACATAATACAATCAAACAAGTTATCCCGCATTATAATTTCGTTTCTCGCGACGTATCTTTCATTCTTGCTCCTAATGTCAATAATGTTAAGTGCCGTTTTGAAATATTGCCAGACGTATATAATTTTAGTTCTGGGTAGACGTCTAGACTACTCTGGACTAGAAAATTTCGTGTCTAGATGTAAGAGGTATTTATAAATGGTGGGTGGACCAGTTTTAGTGATAGAGATTGTATTTTTAGAAATTCTGAAAAATTTCGACGGTGGCAAGTTTAAAACTTGGTCTGAATAACCTTGACTGAGTGATCTATTGCGTGAACTTAAAGAATAATATTGAAGTTATTATGTATATAATAGGGAGATAATTCTTAATATAAAAGTTCAGATAGAAACTGTTTTATTGATACTAAGCATTTGCTGAAGATTTTGTCAAGATACAATTCTTGCCAGGATTATCTAAAACAACTCACGCAATAAGTAGTGCCTATTGTTGTAATGTTAAGCTATTTGATCAAAGGCTTATGCCTACCTGGTTTATATTGAGCTTATTCAAGTGAGAAGCGAAGGCAGGACAGTCATATAAAGTATCTTCGACGCTTCCCACACCATCACTGCCCAACTCTCCTTTCGTTGGCAACTTTTCGAGAGCCAAAGTACTAACAACACATACATAGTTAAGCATTTACATTGCGTTAATATTTGTTGCTGCTTCATACAGTCTAATTTCAAGAATTTTTCAAAAAAGATCCGCGATGTGCAATCAATAGGAAATCTTCAGTATTTTAAATTTACGATACTAAATCATTTGAAACTTCATCTCGATTATTCACGGTTCATTAGCAATAACACTTTTTTAACAAAAGCTCTCCAAATGGATTGTCCGCTTTTTGAAACAATTTAATGGACCATTCTGAGGGAGATTAATGTATTCCCTTCAACTGGTTAAGTTACAATAAATCTTGTTAAATCAATTTATAACAATGTTTCTACTTTGATCTATAAAATAAAATACAATTTCTGTAGAAGTTGTTTAGAGCATTTAATAGTCGTAAAGAGTAGTTGTGAGACTAAAAATGTACACAGCTTCATTGAAGCTAAGTTAATGTTTAGAATTAATTTCGATTGTGAATTTTTTAACATAAATAATTTTAGATGTGCGAAGATACACTTTGAGAGTAGAGAAGGTAAGTATGGATCGTGTATACGTTTAGTTTACTGTCAATTTCATCAAATTCTCAGATATATGCCTACTCGTTTTAACATATAAGGGCATCACTCTTTAAATTATAGTTATTGTGAAAACTTTTTGGCACAATATAGTTTCTTGCCATACTTTCACGAGTTAGTAGAAAATTGAAAGCGCGAACAGCTTCATATCCTTACAGACTTAACTTGTCTATACCATTCTCAAATTTATTTCATATATACTCATGGGTTTTGGTTATTCTATTTCATACACAAACTTATAGGTTTTGACTTCTTTCAAACCACTATTACGTCACAAATAAGAAATTTTCTTAAGCACTTTTGTACATTAAGCAGTCACTTACCAAACTAAAAGCGTGAGCGATATATAACAATTTAACGAGTAAACGAAGCGCTTTTATCGATTATCAAAATACATTTTCGCGTCGTGTCCGATTTCGAGTCACGATTTTTGAGGCGACAATTTCTTGTGGAACGTTGTAGCAATAAATATTAAAGAGCTTTAAAATCGATGCTTTTAAATCGAGTTTAAGATATACATGGAATATGATTAATCGGGACATTATAAATTCGAAAGTTTTGATCGATGTTTGACACTCAATCGTGGGGTAACAGATGACGTGGATCAGAGAGAAATAAATGTATCGGAAGGCGGAATATAGCCAAACTATTTTCCAGGATTTCTTGTTCATAAGTTTGACGCCATTCGTTGTAAAAGTGAATGAGGTATGATCGCATAGTTTAGTGAATAGTGTGAAAGCAATTTTTCTGACTGCATGAAGTGGTTGTGGGTTCAATACAATACTATAAAAATAGTTGTGAGATAGTCAAGTATCTGATGACATTTTTTTAGCGTTGCACATTTTTTTAAATAATTAAATTAGTTTGAAGTTTGACGACAATACAGCAATTTCTTTTATTCATAACGGATGCAAGAACTCGGTCCAAAAATAAGGTCGTGATAGATGAAATGTATGTAGACTAGACAGAGCAATTGAAGATACTAAATATTTATCACTGAAAGAGGATCACCTTGTCAATCCCCTGCGTTCCCAATAACTAAGTACTTACAAGTATACTTTCACAACTATCATACCTTAATATCAACTTTGAGAGCATAGTCATAAGATATAAAGTAGATGTATTTATAACTTTGTGTAAGTATAGGACAATTTTATCGAGTACCAGAATGCGTACAGCGATAAAGTGGGATTAGAGAAATATTGTTAACCTAGAATTAGTATTGTTCAGTCTATAGAAATAAATCCTAGGTTTATAGAGACACTTATAGCTCTGCGGTACCGCAGTATTCTTAGCTATCACTAAGGTTAAGCAGCGTTTAACTTGGTCAGTCTCAGATGGATGACCGTTCACCATCACACAAAAAACTAATAAACCGAATTTAACGACTTCTGAACTAACAGACTTTAAAAGTGTTATAATGTGATATGGTTGGATCAAAACTTCAATACATCTTGACCTCTATTTAATATCTGGGCACGCGCTAGCAAGAGACCAAGCTATCTGGTTTTTTCTAAATATATTGCGGTTCTTAAGTCACATCCGTTTTAGTACAGGAGAGGAACCAAAGATTTTTATTCGTCTTCTCTCATTCCCACTCTAATAGTAGTTTTTCTCCACACTGGTTTCCAAGATTCATAAATTCCTCCATCATATGACTTACACTTTATTCTATTTCTAACTTTTCCACCAGCAACATAAGAAGCGCCATTATAATATTTTCTCCTCCTAGAAACATTTGTTTTTATCTCCAAATAACCGGCAAAATATTTTGATATGACTCCGTTACCACAACAATATGGTAGAAAAAATATTCAATATTAAATGCTGATATAACAGCACGGTAATGTATCGTGGTATAAAGGTTAATGACCCAGCTACTAGAGGGTAGGGGGTAGAATCCCTGTTCGAAGGAGTTTTCCTCAATATACAATATTTATCTTTGTAGCGCAGTCGGGTAAGCACGATTTGGATAATGATTTGGGTATCGGTGGGTGTTGTAAAACATTTTTGAGTGATCCATGGTCATGTTTTGAATTAAACGTGGATAAGAGTTGTTAACTTTTATCCCGTGATCCAATGTTAGTAGTTACTCTTCTAATTTTGTTTAATCTAGATAATATTTCATGGAACCGTTCATACAAGTCGGCTGTATTTGTAAATTAGAGGTGAATAACAAAAAATGGTTGTTTTATTAAAACTATTATTATTCACCATCATCATCATCAGTAAAAATATGCCTTTAGCGAGGTAAAAGCCTCTCCCAAAGATCGACACGATCACAATTACTAAAAAAGTATAATTATAACTAAACAAAATACGTGACGTAATATAAAATTAAAACACACTAGTATAATTTAGCGTTCCAAATAGTCTACAAGCACAAACAAGAATACGTACAATCCTTACCTAATCTCCACTAAATTTAAAACACATTTAAACCGAAACAAAAAAAAACAAGTTGTTGGATTGTCGACTCCAGTCGGGCCCAAGTTTCGAGGCCCGTGTTTGCCAAAACACTCTCAGATCTTTAACGAAGTTTGTATAGTAAAATAATTTACTGATACCCATTGCCAAAATGAAATAAAGATCAGAACGCCTAGACGAAAGGAAACTGGTAATCGAAGGAAATGTATGTACTAATGAATATAGATGAAATCGTTGCTGAGAACGTCATTACATTTCGATAAGGTGTTTTATATGTATCTATGTTACTACTTCCCGTCGAAGAAGTAAAAAGCGTTAGGAAAAGTTATTACTATGATATTAACATCCTTTTATTTATGATTAATTATCGATTTGATTAAAGGTCTTTTCAAAGTGGCGTGGGAGGCTTAGTAGTAATTTGTCATATCTGTTTACTATTTGGTATTATTGAAGTCCACAAACTCTGCTATGAATTCTACATAACTAGCCTTAAAATTCATTGCGTCCAGTTATTGCGTTAATAAGCGCATTTACTGAGAGGCTGCTTCTGACGACTCTAAAAAGATTTTTATCGGATAATATAGTATGAACATATTCAATTTAGACATGGATTTACCGATAATTCCGCATTTTAAACTATTGGAGCATGCAAAAAATATGCAGCGTTCGCAAAATGTAATTTTCACAACTTTTGATATAGCGCTCGCCGAAATTCCGTGCATCCAAAAGCTGAAATATCACATGTTATTAACAATACATCGCATAGAGCGTACGGATTAACCCGTCCATCGGTTACTATTGACCGTTGCCGGCTGCTGCGCGGCGATAAACGAAGATTAAACCTGGATCAACGTCAGGGTTAATCTCGGGAAGTCGAGCGAATATTTTTAATATAGGATTTTGATTTTAGAATTGACGTTTGCCGCCTCTGCTGCTAATGAAGAGTTTGAATGGATTAATTTAGACTGATGAAATGTTACTGAGAGAATATACATACATCTACCCAATCTGAACATAAGGGTTCAGGAATTCATCGGCTTAAAGCGACAAGATCATTTGAAGTTGGTTCTAAGCCATTAAGTCATAAACTTGGAGACGAAACAACTATAATTGCAGATGATAAAAATCGTTGTAAAATAATTGCGATCTTTTTATATTACAAGTGAAATCTCAAACGAAAAAAGTCATGTTGTCGCCAGATGTCGCAGCAAGACTCGTTCTAGTACCTTTTGTAGCGCTACCTATTGCTTTAGTAATATAAATGATCGTATTATAAAACTTTTGAAAACAAATCCGTGTCTTGAGGTATAACAAATTCGTATCTTTTGGACGTAAAAAGTATGCAGGCTTCACAGAAATTTTAGACGTAATACTTATGAATATATATGCGTTTATCGGTCGACCCAGCGACAATAAGACCGGTCAAATGTCCTTGATATCGCTAGAGGGATGAACTTCAAGAGACCTTTGTGGTTTTATAGTCAGATTTGCAAAATATATTGCTTTGCTATGAAAAAATAAAATAATTTAAATGAATTTTGATCGTTTTAAATGTTGCGTTTGGTATTTTTTGTATCTGCTCAAATGTTTAAAACTAAAATTTACCTTCATGCATAATTTTATTTTAATTTTCAATTTTATTAATGCTGATATTGATACAGATATTTCTATAACTAATGTGAGTCGTAGGACTGTAATGATCTCTTATAGTTTCTAAGTCAAAGATCAATTTCTAGTTAAAACCAACTAAGTTGATATTATTAATAGAACAGCTTTTACAGACAAATCAGACTACAGATACGCGTAATGGAAAGTGATAGACATGTCCTATCAAGATAAGGTCTGGGTCTGCGTTAGGTTATCTCTGCAATAATGGCGGACTGTAAGTGGGTCGCAACGAAATAATCTATTTATAACTGAAAGTTGCCTGGTCGCTTTCGGCTAAGCAACTGGGAAATAAGAATTAGTGGACTGATTTGATTGGTCGGCATAAGTCATTCAGATTAAGGATAGTTAAGAGTTTACTTTCCTTGGTCCAATTTTAAGTTTCAAAGAATTTGATAAGTAGCTTTTTGCATATTCCATTCAAGATACTATTTTCTGAATACTTGAGTGCAATACTTTCGAAATATATGCTACTGAAAAATTCAGACGACTCCATCTTGGTTTAATAAAAAAAGATACAGATAAACAAAAAAGAAATATGAAAGATAATAAAATTTTTAATAAAGCTCGCTGCCCATAACCGTAACATTAAATATAAAACCACTCTAAAAATCCTCTCAAAGTGAATATTAAGCTTTGAATGTTGACATTCTCGAGATGTAAAAATAAAGAAAAAAATAGGCCGAAAATTCAGATCAACTTTTTAACATTTATAAAATACCACGCAACTATTTTTTTTAAAGTTGTGATAAATTCTTCTGTCTAGACTTCTTAAAATATTAGCCATAATAAAGCTATAAAAAGTAGCAGACGTTGAAAAAACAAGTTGAGGTAACATTAACGATGCGGTAATTACAAAACGACAGTTTAGTGTTTTAAAATTAATGAGTTAGTCAGTAAGATAATTGTTAACTATTAAAATAATGACAATTATTATAGACTGTCTATCTGTCAGTTGGGAGTGACTGAATTTGATCTAGTTTATTTAATGGAACCAATTAAGATAATATATTATCATGGAACTCAGATTCGTGAAATTATTGAAACTAGAATAATGATAATAATAAGTATAATAAAAATAGAAGAGACTATAAACCTTGTTATATTTTTTCCCTGACAATAATAATCTACATATTATATAGCTATTGCTAGTAAAATATACGAGTCAATCGAGACACAACTTTTTGTGACTCATAATGTAAAATTCGTCAACCAAAAGCTAAATCATCAAAATTTGCCAGACATCTGTAAATCACTGAAGAAAGTAAAAACATAATAAATTTAAATTAAAAAAAAAATCCGCAAAAACTAGCGAGAACAAGATGAAAAATTTGAAACACATCATTGGTACTAAATCATTGGAGATAATAGTGACGACGTAACATCAAGCGTACGATGTACGTCCGGACGGACCGAAACAGCTGCAAAATACTTTCGCATTGATACATTTAATGCGTGCGACAAAGATAATGGAGTCAATGAACTTGATTCTAGTCTTTACTCGCACAACCAGTTGAGAGTTACGCTAGTAAATACTTGAAATAATGGACAATTGGATTCTGTTACCATTTTGTATTTGGTTGGTCTAGTCTTAGTCTGTAATAAACTGAAGTACGAGTCTCACTATATACTATAATATTATTAGTATGATTTTTTCTAGTAAATAGGAGGCCGTTGTTCAGGAGTGGGACGATGAAATGGGGTGGTAAATGAAACTATTTTTGCAGTAATAAAACTTCACTACTGTCCATATTATGTTTGTGTTCAGTCATTTTGTTTTAAGCCTTTACACTAAAAAAAAAATGGTATGAATTGTTTCTAAGAAATGATATTTTGATAAATTTAATTTTTATTATATTTATTTTTGTATTGTATTTTATTTACAGCTTATGCAACATTATTAAAATCATAAATAAAAACAAATGGAGTAGGTCTCATGTGAACTTTTTTTTAAAACTGGAATTTATAAAAAGATAATGACCATTCATTTCTTCATCTAAACACTCATAATAATATTTAAATCTAGATAAAAATAAGATGAGATTATTAATTCTATTAGCTATTTTTGAAAAGCAAAGACCCTATACTGACTTATAAAAAAGCAGTTGTAAAACTCCCAAATATATAGCCATTAAGACAGAGTAGCTAAAAAGTGAAACCCAAACCAGAACTACAATGAATAAATCAACGACTCCTTCATTTAACAAATCTTACACGAAATTTATTCCAAATAAAAACACCAGAGGATGTTAAATTAGCAATAAAAAAGACTCATGATTAACTACTTAAATTAAAACTTAAAATTTAAGACTCAGTTGAAAAAGAAAGAACAGTAAAAGCCATTGAACGCTATTTGCAACAGAGGTTGTTTGCCTTTGACCCCGCAATGACAAAAAACCGTCTCATATTACACCATTTTCTATAACTACATGGCGAATAACAATTAACTGCAGAGCCGTGTCATGAAAATCATTTGCAAAATCAATGTGCCGTGAATTTGAACGTCATGTATTTTCACGATTTAGGTTTCAATAGATGCTTCCGTTTAGGTTAATAAACTTTAACCTGGAGTTTACCGTTGTACTGTTTTAATGGATTAGGTCTGGTGTTGGTATACTTAGCGTCAGTAACTTGAATACTATGGATTTAAAACGTCATTTTAACTTCAATTTTTAAATAGTTATTTCTAGAAATTGTATTTAACACACTTAAAGTTGAGTTAATCACCATTGTTTTGAAGCAGACGTGCTAAATTCTGCAGACGGTGGCTGCAAAGTGTATTATTTGTTTTTTAGGTCACTTGCAGATCGGAATTATTATATATCTCAAAGATTTTGGTAATTCCAGTAGGTTAACTAGAAATTTGCCGAGTGAGTGCATATTTTTGAATAGTTTTGTTTAAACAGACACAATGAATATTAATTACTGATTCTGGGATTTGTATCATTAGTAAAGTAACAAAAAAAATAATTAGTGTTATGATTTGTGTTGTCTTCAATAACTAAAAGTTTAACGCCTGTCAGATGCAATATGTGCTATATACAATACGTGTCATCAAAAATTGGTAAAGAATAGTCAAATGATCTGACATCAATTACACAATAACATAATAATATAAAGTTACTCTATTTAACACCCCACTTATGGACGAAACTTTCAATTTTTAAAGGTGATGACATACTAGTTAAATTCAGGCAAAACGACTACTAAGACAAGTTTTCTTCTTAAATAAGTTTCTAAATAAGTCGTATATACTTATGTTTATATTTGTTATATATTTATACGAATTTATTTGACGAAATTTTAGTTTTAGTGCCACGTAACACCCATCTACAAATACAAGATACAAAAGGGTTAGAGATCGTTGGAAAAAAGATGGGAAGACTGCCCATCCATAGATCACATTAGGATAGTAAAAAAAAACAATCCTTCAAATTGAATCTATCGAAACGATGACGACAATCATCGCCTGAATAAAGCGCGAATTTCGTCCCACATATTATTCACCAGGGCCCGATAATGAGTGCGTTCACCCCGTTGTTTTAGATACAATCGAATGCGCCATCGGCCCGATAAAAAAAATTTGACGGTGGAAAAAAATGTCGCACGATTTATCGGAGATTTTTTTTTCTACGAAATTAGTGTTGGACGCGATATATTGTCGTTATTTTGACAATAGCCGTGTTGTTTTAGTATCATTATAAGCCTTTATATCGTTGATGAATTTAATGTAATATTTCTTTAGTTAGCATATTTCTGTTGGTTATTTTAACTATACAATAGCGATTTGATTTTAATAAAACTATCCGATATTTTGTCTAAGTCACATATATTATTGTTTTGAATTAGTTGATATTTAAGTTGTGGTTGCTAAAAGGATTTTCAATAAAATTATATAATTATAAAATATGTTGATCTCCACCAAAAAAGGAAGCAAATTAATCGTATTTGAATCCATTATTTAAAGTTAATATTAAAACTCAAATGCTTAAAAACTTAATCCAACTTATCACTAAACTACTTACAGTAAACACTGAAGCATGACTGCTTACCTGAAAACAATAAGAAAAGAATCATTCTTACATTATTCTCGACAACGGTAAACGTATTTTTAAAAGAATCGCCAAATTCCAGGTTTCCGAAATGACCTATTGTATATTTTTTAACGTGTTCTCCCACAGTTTGGGTGAACGACCGGCCAAAATTTTTAAGTCCTCCGCTAGATTTCAATAGTGTAAAAATTAAATGATAATAATACATTTAGTTGAACAATAAATCACTAACTGCTTCGTTGACAATGCAACTAGCACTCATCAGGTCTTAGGTTCATTTCCTAGGTTTGACAAAATACGGATCTGCCATCGAAAGATTCTATCAATGTCTGAGCCTGAAATTGCTTAGTATTGCTTATTACATTGGGACCTAAATCGTTTGCGATATGTGGGAATACGTAGTACACCTCTGCTATCCAAGATTTGGGATTCGTGGGACCTTCTTACTTTTTATATTGTATCGTTTACGAACCATGTATGATTCTCACAATTTACCATATACACTACGTTATTCATGAAAGCTAAAAAAACGAATCGTAGACATTATTAATTTATTTTACTTTAAGCCGTCACTACACTTTTAAAAAGACCAATAACATTCCTAAATTCTTTACAAGAACAAAACTGTACTCATTTGACAGTAAAAAATGTTTATTTGCCCTATGCGTCTATTCCTAAACAATATCAATACCTATCGATTTTTCAGTCATAAGTTCGATTCATCGTTTCTATACATCGATAATTGTTGATACATCGATATATACCGTTCATCCCTATCCGATATTTCCGATCCAGATATTAAAATGGCCATTACCAACGACCGTGCTGCATAATCGATGGGGTTTATTAAAGCTATGCTAAAATATACGTTTTCTATACGTGTGTCAGATTTGCTAACGTTCTTCAGTTAACGTCTTCCTGCTCCGCAAACTGTTTACTGAATGGCAAGCTTTATATTCTTGGCATTTATAAATATTAAACGATTGTAATAATATTTTTTGTTTTAATAATATAAGTTTAATTTTACAAGGAATTGAATTTACACAGTACGCAAATATAGTTTTGTTTTCATAGGACTTTAAACCTTGTTAAATATATTGTTGGTCTTGTGGAGCATGATGCAATTGGCCATCAAGAGGTTTTGGGTTCGAATCCCAGGTCGCAAAATTGCTACTTAGGATTTTCTATCGACTTTTACATATTTAGGAGCTGTTTGAGGAATTTTAGCGTGACAGAGCTTATTTTCTTTCGTCTTTTTTTCGCAATTGTATTTATTAAACTAAATGATATAAAATAATAAATCATTCACCCGCTTATAATTATTATTCGTATGAATTTATTTATTAAAAAAAATATATTTCATTCCCTTTTATTAAAATCGTTTATGTATCCATACGTTTTTACCGGCGATATGAATCTAATATTGAATTATTAGCCCAAAATTTTATGATTATACGTTAATGTTTCTCGTATCACCTGTTTTGTTAACGCTGGAGTATCCTCTCATTCCGCCCCAATGAACCAAAATTACAGTAATACCCCTAATATATCTGAAACGTTATTATAAACTCGGATACCCCTGAGCCTACATTCAATCCTTGTATATTCAAATAGTGTTGCCAACTCTAATTTTAGAAAGTTGTAGGCTAAATAAAAAAGAAATAAATTCCTAAAATTAATTCTATTATGAAAATTGGTAGACCTACATACATTCACAGATAGGAAAAATGTCATGATTACAATTGCTTTTTACAATATTCAATCATAATTCAAGATTAAAAGTGTAATCGTTGAAGACTACAAAATGTAATTGAAATCGATATTCATTAATACACCGTCACGCCTATATTCCCCAAGCGATGCGGTTAATCATTAATCCGATTACATTTTGCCCATCTCTGCCTACATTTTTTGTTTCTTTAAATACGTAACTCGACAGCAGGAATTATTTGTCGTGGGTGCGTTAACAAACATGAAATTCACATAGATAAATATCTATACCGATACTAATATTTGTAGGTCACGCAAAAATTTGTCCCGTCCGGGGATCGAACCTGCGGCTACACAATCTGGTGGGCGTAGCAGCTTAAACTTTTAACGACTAGACCTAGTGAAAAGTGTGTTTTTGTACAAAGAAATTCCTTTATTGGTCCGGAGTCTGGCATTATGCCCGGTACAACAGCTCCCATTACATTGCGACCTAACATCGTCGGCGATATAGGCGTACAGAGTACACCTTTGCTACCCCAGAATATAGTCGTGGTAGTATTTTTAGGGAGTTTACTACATAATAAGACTGACGATAAAATACGTAGATCTACCAATAAGCTGGTACAATAGCAACACTGCAATGAAAATGCCCTGTCCCCGTAACTCGTAAAGAAAGTCAGATTACGTTGGGTTTACTTGAGAAATTATTACCAGTACCGTAACGTCCTTATATTTTGGTAAATGTGAAAACTTTCCTCATTAATTGGCATTTTGTTTGCTTTTATTTTTTGTCTGCATTACGTAAGGATTAGAGCGAGTAAAGTTCTTAGTTATGTCATTGAGTTTAACTTTGTTAATGTACACACTTTAGAAATGTTCTGAATAGGTACATTCAATTTCGAATGTAAGTTTTTCATTAGTGTTCATAAGTTCTAATCCTAGATTGGACCAAGGTATTAAGGTTTTTTCTAGAAAAATTCTCATTAGTACTCTGGAGTCTGAAATTGCCCGGCATAATGGCAATAAGCTCTAATAGAGGTTTAGCTTTAAGACAATAAATCGTCGGCGAAATCTAGTGTACACAGTACGCCTTTGCCAGTTAGAGATTAGGTATATATCTTACATAAGTACAGACTTAGAAAACCTTCTGAAGTATATTTTCAACTAATCTCATAAATTTCTGCCATTTCATTTTAATACTTCATAAGGTAAAAGGTCGACGTTCCTTTGTTCAAAGGAAAATCTAAATAAAGTTAAACGTAGAACTAACACATTTATTAAAAGATAAAACAGCTAGAAAAATTTAATACCGATATAACCAACATCACTTGAAATTTTGAGATGGCTACACGTTTTGAAAACCATATACCTACATTAAAAACGGATTAATCTTATGGTTTATCATAAAATTAAAAAGGAATCCTCATAAATTTTATGATAATATATTTTTCACATCAAATACATGAGCTTAAAACTATTTTAGTATGTTTTACGGGTTGTGTAAAAGAAATGTTAGTAAGTAATTTTTTGTCGTAAAATTGACCTAGTATTATGTGTTTGTGGTGCAACACTGTTATGGGGATATTAAATAGTTTATAATGAGTCTTACGTGAATATTGATGCTTATAATTTATGAGGTCATGATTTTACTGATTAACATCAAGAAATAGTTATCTATGATCAAAGTAATACGCAATCTCGAGGTTTTTCTGTGGATGGTGTAAGAAGCGGCTAAAGGAGTTAAAATCATATAATAAAGATAATGATTTGATAAGTATATTATGGAAAAAAATGTGGCTTATTCGAAATAATTGTGATGAAATGTGGAGTAGTTGCAAATATAAATTAATCTATATAGTTTAATTCTCAACAGCGATCTTCTCGAGTTAAGGAAGAATGGGTCATACTCGCGGACCCAATGTGAAATGGTGGAGTAGGTACTTAAACAATTCAAAAATCTAATTGCACCTTTTTAAAGCATACTCATTGGGTTCCATAAACGTCATGAATGGAGAGATGTATAACATCAACTACTCCAAAAAGGGCTGCACAACAAATTAGAAGAATCACAACGTTACAGATAATGATTGTGATGATTTATGGGGAAATATATGTAAGTATACATTTAGACTTTCATTCTAATAGATCATGAAAGATGTCACAGCAATAGAAAAATAAATAACACGTAACAACGTATGCGTCTACGCGACGTAACATTTACTGAAATTTACGGGAATATCACTTAAAAAATACACATAAAATGTAATGGTGTACGTAAGGAACATTTGCAAGTTTTAAGAGGCACATTGTCGGAACAGCGCGTTATAAAAATATATGGGCTTAACTATATCTCTTTGCGGAGTCACTTATTTGCTTCATTATGAGTTTTATTTAAATTTTTGGATGTACAAGTGAAATACAATGCTTTTATCCTCGTTTACTATCGTAATCTACGTTTTACTTAAATTCAGCTCAGGCATTAAGTCGACCTATGTACTTATGTGCGTAAAGAATAAATAAATAAAATAAATGATCTTATAAAGAAACTAAATTAATGTTATTAACTTAATTAATATATAGACGACGATTTAGCGCAGTGGTTAAGAGCTTAAGTCGCTCCACCCACTGTGTCTAATAGTCGCGGGTTCGATTCCCGCACAGGACAAATCTTTGTGTGATCCACAATTATTTGTTCCGGTCTGGGTATTTGTGTTTGTGAATTTTCATGTTTGTCAACGCACCCATGATACAGGAATTATACCTAGTGTGGGGCTACGTTTTTTAAAAAGAAGAAGAAGAAGAAACGTCTATAACTATTAATTTTTTTTGGAATCACGACACTCTGACTCCTAAAGGACTTGTTGAAACTCTTTACTTTCTACCTATTCTATAAAGC
Organism: Phalera bucephala; assembly: GCA_905147815.2. NCBI lineage: Eukaryota > Metazoa > Arthropoda > Insecta > Lepidoptera > Notodontidae > Phalera > Phalera bucephala. The sequence goes on along the minus strand of LR990625.1, from coordinate 2,325,531 downwards.
ATCTGGCAAGATTCTATGATTTTAACATATATTTTCATAGACAATCAATTCTAAATCGAAAAAGAATCACAGCTATTAACACCAAAATAAAACCTAAAAACATGACAATAGCAGATAACAATAACAAATTACCAAACGCAAGAAAAATAAGCTATGCTATTTTTTTCCTAAAAACAAATGACCTTAATACTGATAAAAGAAGTACATAAATCACAATCAAGTGCTTTTCTATTAATGCCAACATTAAAATACAACTAACATTTCCGATCGACCGTTATGATGTAAAATAATGGCTGTTATTAATTCAACCCACGTACAAAAACTACTAGCCTTATATGGCAACAC